>CM075334.1:13896342-15180508 GCA_037788925.1 Mytilus galloprovincialis | reverse complement strand
GTTTTTTTTACATGTCGCGCCGTATCTCAAAAACAATTTATGATTATTGCTGGAAACTGTACACACTTCTTTGTTATATTAATCTAAAGATCTGTATACTTTTTGGTTTGATTCAAAATTTTATTTTAGTGATATTTAGTTTGTAAAAAAAAAACCAGGGTGGGGGGGTTTCACATGTCCCGCCGTGTCTCAAAAACAATAAATCTATTGCTTAAAACTTTCTTAGAAACTATTTATGATTATTGCATAAAACTTCCACACAAGACGTCGGGCGTATCATGCGCTCATGGCGCAGCTGTTTATTTTTATATAAGGTATTATGGCATTTACCTGATATGAAATTTTACAAAATTAAACTTAGCATGGAGCTGTCTGAGTCTCTCATTAAATATTTCATTTGGGTAGTAAGAACCTTTTTTCTTAATCAGCCATGGGTGGTATAGTTTTAAACAAAATTTGTCGGAAATTTTTCCATGCATTTTGTTGACATAACATAATGACATACTTTATACCGGACAAAGAAATATTTGGCAAGCCTCATGTTGCATAAGCTTTATTGACAGTCTTTCAAATTTTTAAGTGGAATTAAGCATTATGTTTATTGTTTCAAGTTCCATGCGCTAATTATTTATTTTTGAATACGGAATGTTTCTTTACGTCTTCTTCGTAGGAAAGTCTGGAATATCAGCATTGTGGCGACATATGGATTAGAACTGATGCAAATTTTACACCATGATATAAACACTGAGATTCTGTTACTAATTTAGCTCTTATTAAATAAAAAGAAAACTTCGCACTTGTAAAACATAACATACATATTACCTGATCCTTCTAACAGGGAATGTCTGGGATTAATTAATAATAAATCGTAGTTGATTCCCACAGAGCGCTGGTGCAGAAGATTTTGTAGAATTAAAATAGGATCTAAATGTGATTTTATGAAGTGGAACCTTCTGGAATATTTGGCTGTGAGCCTTTTATTCCCTAGAAATCACTTACAATATGAAAGCCATCAAGCCTTGTTTATCAAAATTTATCTTATTGTTTTCACTTTCCACATAAGATATATATCATTTTTTAACAATTCCCATGACCTTTGATCATGATTTTAGTGAAATGGATGTTTTTGAAAAAAAATAGATGTTGTGCAGTTATTTGTCTTTATCTTTTTATTTTTAAAGTTCTCTCTATTAGTCAGATTTTAGTATATATATGCATTCCCTGCATTTCAAGTTTGCTGAAAACTAAACTTAAAGACATATATATCTTGTTATTCAATATGTATCCCTGAAATTATTTTCTTTTCAAGGACCATTTCATTGTACTGTTTATCAAGTGAGGATAGCCATGGATTAAATAGACCCCCCCCCCCCCCCCCCTCTCTCCAAGAAATGAATTAATAAATAGATTAGTAAAGAAGAATTGTTCTGAGGACATGAATGTCATTGCTCAAGCTTTGCAATAAAAATAGGCCAGTTGGACAGAAAGAAAAATAGTCAAGGGTAACATTTAATTGCTCCCAGCACCTACTTCAGGTGGCATTCAAAAATAAAATCTTATAAAGTAAAACAATGAGACATTTATAAAACAGAAATGTTTATGATAAACTTAATATTTATTACAAAAGGTGGACATGCAATTTTCAGATGGGCATGGTTTTAGTGTTTATAGCAGGGCGTGTTCTACTTTTGCTGAAAGTTGACTTTATACATTATTTGTAGTAAAGCATATGGGTCTCGTCTGTATATAACACATTTACTGTGGTTTTACTTGGCTTCGTTGTCATGATAACCTATAGGTTGTATATTTGTCTATTAAGTGAAAGTGTTCTATTAATAATTACATTAATTAGATTTCTGATAACATAAAGAAAAAAGATTAATGCTTGTAGAACAAAATCCTCTTTTTCTGCATCATCTATAAGTGTTGCAGCTGTTTAATTACACAAGACTGGAATTATTTTACAATTTTCATTAATCTACCATTTGTAATAACAGTCAAAATTTGAACAATCTTCACAAACTTTTGATTATAAACAAATTATACTGTAATTTTGTTGTTAGTGATCTTCCTCATTTACAAGTACTTCGAGGAAGTAATTATTTGTAGAGAGGAGGGTGTTGTTACATGTTCTGGTAAAGCCATTATTGTCGCTCATCTTAAACTAACATCATCAGCTACCATAAAGTTTTGACAAACAACATCATTTACCATGTAATGATAGATGTGCCTTACAAGCTAGTGATAATTAATGCTGAACTTTGACTGGTACCCTTCACTCTACGTTTGATGTTCTCTGGTAAAAAGACAGGTAGTGACTATGTCAGAAATGTGACAAATGTTGTAAGGCATGAGAATAGCATATTTTTATGAGAAGGTGTCTGAAATGGAGATTGATTAGTTCTTGTCTGGAATGCATTGTCTTTGGGATTTCTGCTCAGTAACTTCATTGTATTATACAGTAATACATTTCCAATTGCTGTCTGTTCCTATGACAAGAAAAGCCACATAAATCTTTGTTGTGCATCGTTGTCAGCAATGAATCATTCCTTACATTTATATTATAGTCACTGCAGACTGCCATAGAGCCTGTTGATAAATATTTTTTCTCGCTACAATTCCACTGATTTATACGATTTTATAAGGGTTGACAGAAGCAGCTTCTCATGAATTCCATGTAGATACTAAAGTTTTGTGCTTTCAATGGTATAAAAAAAACAATTCAAAAGCTTTCAGTCCTCTTCTGAAGTAAAGTTTTGTAATATCTACATTTAAAAAAAAAAAAATATCTAAGGTATCCGTTGGTTTCCAATTTTTTGTCGAGCCTGCAACTTTTGTTGCAGAAAGCTCGACATAGGGATAGTGATCCGGCGGCGGCTACGGCGGCGGCGGCGGTGTTAGCTCACTTCTTAAAAGCTTTATATTTTAGAAGGTGGAAGACCTGGATGCTTCATACTTTGTATATTGTATATAGATGCCTCATGTTACGAAGTTTCCGTCAGTCACATGTCCAATGTCCTTGACCTCATTTTCATGGTTCAGTGACCACTTGAAAAAAAAGTTCAGATTTTTTGTAATGTTGAATTCTCTCTTATTATAAGTAATAGGATAACTATATTTGATATGTGCGTACCTTGAAAGGTCCTCATGTCTGTCAGACAGTTTTCACTTGACCTCGACCTCATTTCATGGATCAGTGAACAAGGTTAAGTTTTGGTGGTCAAGTCCATATCTCAGATACTACAAGCAATAGGGCTAGTATATTCGGTGTATGGAAGGACTGTTAGGTGTACATGTCCAACTGGCAGGTGTCATCTGACCTTGACCTCATTTTCATGGTTCAGTGGTTATAGTTAAATTTTTGTGTTTTGGTCTGTTTTTCTCATACCATATGCAATAGGTCTACTATATTTGTTGTATGGAATGATTGTTAAGTGTACATGTCTAGCGGGCAGATGTCATGTGACCTTGACCTCATTTTCATGGTTCAGTGGTCAAAGTTAAGTTTTTGAGTTTTGGTCTTTTTATCTAATGCTGTATGCCATAGGTCAACTATATTTGGTGTATGGAAATATTTTATGATCTTTATGTCAGTTGAGCAGGTTTTATTTAACCGTGACCTCATTTTCACGGTTCATTGCACAGTGTTAAGTTTTTGTGTTTTGGTCTATTTTTCTTAAACTATAGGTAATTTGTCAACTATATATGTTGTATAGAAGCATTGTTAGCTGTTCCTGTCTGCCTGGCATGGTTCATCTGACCTGGACCTCTTTTTCAAGGTTCATTGGTCTTTGTTTAGTTATCTTGGTTAATGTTAAGTTTATGTGACAGTTGTATTAAAGCTTAGCTTTATACTTAGGACTATCAACATAATATCAATGATTAGTATAGAAGGCGAGACATTTCAGCGTGTGCACTCTTGTTGTTTTCTGTTTTAGTTGGTTTGATAGGAACACTACTTGTGATAGATGAATGATATTTTGTAAGAAGTTGCTTAACTATCAGTACATCACAGTTTGTTCACCTTTGATGCACAGTCACCTATGAGAGATTGTCAGTTATGTCAGTTGACCTCTTTTTGAACATCAATTATGCTAGTTTTATTGTTGAGAATGTCATATGATCAGTAATGTCATATAATGATTTTAAATTATTGTCAATAATGTCATAGGATCTCAATTGATTGTCAGTAATGTCATGATCTTAAATTATTGTCAGCAATGTCATATGAACTCAAACGATTGTCAGTAATGTCATATGATCTCAAATTGTTGTTAGTAATGCCATATAATGATCTCAGATTATTTTAAGTAATGTCATATGTTCACAAATGATTGTGACAGTAATGTCATATAATGATCTCAAATTGTTGCTTGCAATGTTATATAATCTCAAATGATTGTCAGTAATGTCATATGAAGTCAAATGAGGATCAGTAATGTCATATAATCTCAAATTATTGTCAGTAATGTCATATGATCTCAAATGATGGTCAGTAATGTCACATGAATACAAATGAGTGTCAGTAATGTCACATGAATACAAATGAGTGTCAGTAATGTTATATAATCTCAAATGAGTGTCAGTAATGTTATATAATCTCAAATGATTGTCAGTAATGTCATATGAAGTCAAATGAGGATCAGTAATGTCATATAATCTCAAATTATTGTCAGTAATGTCATATGATCTCAAATGATGGTCAGTAATGTCACATGAATACAAATGAGTGTCAGTAATGTTATATAATCTCAAATGAGTGTCAGTAATGTTATATAATCTCAAATGATTGTCAGTAATGTCATATGATCTCAAATGATTGTCAGTAATGTCACATCATAATCTCAAATTATTGTCAGTAATGTCATATTGTTTCAAATTATTGTCAATAATGTTATATAATGATCTCAAATTATTGTCAGTAATGTCATATGATCTCAAATAATTGTCAGTAATGTCATATGATCTCAAATGATTGTCAGTAATGTCATATGAACTCAAATTATAGTCAGAAATGTCATATAAGGATCTCAAATTGTTGTTAGTAAAGCCATATAATGATCTCAGATATTATTTTCAGTAATATCATATGTTCACAAATGATTGTCAGAAATGTCATATAATGATCTCAAATTGATTTCATAAGATCTTGAATTATTGTCAGTAATGTCATAATGATCTCAAATGATTGTCAGTAATGTTGTGATAAATTCAACAGGTTGTCAGTAATGTCATGGTCTCAAATTATTGTCAGTAAGGTCATATGATCTCAATTGATTGTCTGTACATGTGATATGATCTTTAATGAACAGTGACTTTTTACTTTTAATAGATTGCTTGTTATGTCATAGAACATCAATCTATTAGTAGCATGCCCTTAAATGAATTACCATTAATATCAGTTGCCAATACTGTCTTTTTGACTGTCAGTGATAACAGTACAGGGGATTACATATTATGGTAAAACCCTGGTCATATCTTTTTGATAATAAAGAACACAATTTTATATGGAATTTATCATTATGTAACTACAGTTTGTCTAATTTATTAAAGAATTTAATCTCAATTGTTTACTAAGATCGGTTAATTTATCCAGTTTGTCAAAATTTAATGGAATGAAATGATATGTTTTCCTCATCATCTTGATAAATCTCATTATGTCATGGATACAGTCGGTGGTCCAAATTTACATTGTTATAATTGAAATTGATTGGAGTTGACTCTTAGTAGATTTAATCATTTAATGATTAAATTTATTTGTCATTAATAGTAATTAAATGCATAAATTTCCATTAAAAAGGATATTAAAGGTGTCATATTTTTAAAACTTCATCTTACATTTTAAAAGCTATTAAGTAAAATGCATGATAAATTTTTCGTCTCAAATTTGCCTTGAAAGTTACATGGGAAATAGAATACATTCTTACTTTTTAGAAATAGACAGACAGTTTCTTAATCTTATCAAAAATCATATTGATAACAATACAGATTTATTTTTCAGGAAAGTATAAAACCGACAGACCATCATGCATTAAAAGGCGTTTCTTGACATAAAACTAATTCTTTTTCACAAGAATTGAAGACTTAATTATTTCAACAAGAAAAATACCTAACCATCAAACCATTTCTTCTACACATGCATTATTTTCTCATAATGCATAAGGTTGGATTCCATATCTGTCAAAACTGTAAATTTGTAAAAATAAACAGACAGTTGACTCCAATCCTTCAAAGAGTCGTAAAACTCCCATTATATTTATAAAGTTTAACTTCCTAATGTGTTTAGAGATGATAGATTTGAAGATGGAGCATTTTTCTTTTGAGAAATGTTTATCTTTATCTGGCAGTCACTAATTTGTCAGATAAATGACCATCTTCCACCTGAAAAGGGGGGCCTTAGCAAGGGGTCTTATCTCTACCAAAAAAGTATCATGTTTATAAGATTTTGGTATTTAATGCATTTTCTTCATTGGTAGCTTATCAGCTAGTATGATAGGTAAATAAGATTTGTCAGAATATGATATGTAAAGCAGAAACTATATTTTTGAGTGTATGGACAATTATCTCCTCAGTATGATAGCAGATCTCTATGGAATAAGGCATGGTATAGATCAGTAGTATGTTATAGTGTTAGGAATATTACACACACTCACAATGAAGTTTGATGGTAAGGATTTTTATTTTGTTTACAAAGTTTTGAAAGAAAGAAAGAAACATACACTTTTTGATAGTCTTTTTATAAAGGCATCGATCAAGAATATATATTATTTTTTGCTTGGGATTTTCACACCTCTAAAATTCATTTTGGATGTACTGATTATTAGTTTTTGTTGAGGAAGATAATTAGAAAAAAAAGAAAAAAAATCAATTCAACTCTAAATCATTTTATTTACAATAAGTATTTTTTGGTTAATGACTAACCGTGAACTTTGACACATCTGATTAAAAAAATGGAAAACTTTGACACATCTGATTAAAAAAATGGAAAACTTTGACACATCTGATTAAAAAAATGGAAAAAAAGTTATTCATTGGATAACATTTATTTATTAAGCAATACACTTAAATGAACTGTGGGCATTTTGGAAATCTCTGATGATATGTAGGATATTTCATTGCCTTAAAATGAATATTGATGGTCAAGATTTTAATTTCCCTAGCAATTAAAAAAAAACAATTGTACTCTTACAAAGATGTCATTGTGTTTTTCTGTATCTTTGGTTTGCTGTCATATTGATGATCATTGATGTGTTTAATTGCACAACTCATTGTTTTCAAAGAAAAACATTTTATTGAGCAAATTATTGATGATTAAAGAGCTTTTAGCATTTTGCAATGTGATATTTTGCTCAGAAATGCATGCTTCTCGTAATTCATCTGGAAGAATTTACCTTAACTTGTATTATGAAAATTTAAGTTAAGAATTTGCATGTGCTGCTGAAATTCTAAATAATATTTTATTGAATTAAGTCTTTATCATTTGGGAAGCGTAAAGCATTCAAATTATTGACATTCATATATAAAGAAATGTAGTGAGGTTGTCTCATTTTTTGGTTTTAAATGTATGAGAAAAGTGTATGATTTAAAATGATATTGTCATGTATTTATAGTTTTGGGGGCAAACTCCTTTTTATGCCACTATTGCCTAAGAAAAATTCAAAGGTGTTCATGACAATACGGAATAAATTGAGGATTTTGTGGCACTTCACATTTTCTGTTCATATAACATGAAATATTTTCTACTGGTAGTGCAGCATTATTCAACAGGAATCCTAGATTATGTTTATTTGGATAATGTTTTTCAATTAAGACACTGAATATAAAATAGCTTACTAAAACAATGGGAAAAAAATAAAAACAGAAGTATCAGAACATTCACAGAAAATCATAAAAGGCATGAATTTTTGTATTTTGACATTTCTTTTCTAATTTAAATCAGAATTAAGTATTTTATATCATTTGTTCTGTAAGACATTGAATTTAATTGTCTCTTTATATCTTCCTTTCTTGGTAACTTCTTTTTCTATATTTTCAAAAGTGGATTCAAGTTTTGAAACAAAACACTTAATCAACAGACATAAAGAATTTGTGTTTTGGCATTTTAAGAGTTGTTATCCTTTTATCTTTCGTCAGGTTGAAGTTCAAGCAGGAGATAATTTGTTGTTATTTTGTGATATCCTGACTTGAAATAATAAGTTTTTTTCAATTTGAAGTGCATGGTATATAGATAATTTATGGAGCAATTTGTGTATGTTAAAACTAAATATAAGGTTAGAATCTACTTTGAATTTAGGATTGTAATAGAGAATGTGAGTTTTCTTATTTGTTCATATCAAAACTAATATTTAAGTTTGGAAGGGGATGGGGGGAGAATTTGGTCTTAGACTGATATCCTGTTCCTGATTGTAAAATTTTACAATATACATGGAAATTTTACATAAAATTCTAGCCCCTATCCTCTTTTTTTCTTTAATACACCACACTAACTTTGCAAATATTTATTAGACATAAATTTATTTATCAATTCATTTATGAAAACCCAGCTAATAAAGGTCTTAATTGTGGTTTTTCAACACTTTTACCTCAGGTTATGACAAATTTAACACGCATGTTTAAGCATAACATTGCTCCTAGCATAAAAAACTAGTATAAAAAGGGACATTACTCATGTGTGGGTTTCATTTAATTGGGCGTCTGTAACAAATCATCTGAATCATAGAAGCTGATTTAAATCTTATAAAAATATGGTATTATAAAATGATCATATCTCTTATACACAATTATTTTGTTACAATCATGCATACAAAAAATATACAAATACATTTCACTGAGTATGAACTTTATTGAAACAGTTTTTGATACTCAAATTTATCAATACATAATAAACATAGTATGATATTTTACTCAGTATTAGAAATACATTGATAGATTGATAGAGGGACAATTATCTGTCAAAGGAAGGCATTGTCTAGTTTTGTGTTTGTGTAATTATATTTAGTCATGTGTTCCATGTTTTCATATTTTTATCAGATACGTAAAATTATGTGCAATATCGGAAACAATTTTTGGCTTGTAATACTTCACCACGGTGCTCTATAAAATAGTTATTTCTGGTTTATATAGACTATAAAATATATGTCCCTGCAGCAATTTGTCTTTCAAATATCAAACTATGTTCATATTTCTTAAAAATATAAATAAATTGCGGTCGGTACCAGATGTTTTATAAAAGTTAATTTCTTTGTATTTTTTTTAATATTGGCATATACCTACTCAAGATATCAGTGTCCTAAATGAATGATTTTTTTTAACAAGTTTAAAAGTGTAGATTTGGAATGTAGATAGGATCCTTTATAGAAAGTGTTTAAGTGATTTATTTTCTGGTTTTTAATCTTGAATGATAGACATTCTACAAAATCTAGAATTCTTTATCTTTTGCCCTGATAAATTAACATTGAACCCTACAAAAAAATTTAGGAAGAATTTCATTGTCATTGAGTAACAGTAACATATATTTTGAATCAGAGGTTATCTAGTGTTTTTGAAGCAAGTGCAATTTGGTAGTCCAATATACCTATACAGACTTGTGGTATGGGTTTTACTCATTGTTGAAGGTCGTATAGTCGGAAGTCCTATAGTTGTCAATTTCTGTGTCATTTGGTTTCTTGTGAAGAGTTTCCACACATCTTTTTATTCTGATATTGAGAAGACAAACAAGTGAACTTGTTACTATAGTGACCACTTATGTCCTTAAGACTTCAAAGCATTATGGGAAATGTAATTATTTCTCAGACAAGGAATCAAAAGAATGACAATCTAAACATGTAGGGAAAAACAAAACTGCTGCAGACTGATAAAACTCTACAAAGTTTTGGTCATATATTAGTCTTGCAGCATCCTCAGCAACCTAGATGTTTTCTTTTATAATGGTTCTTACCTCATGCTAGATTCAAGAATATGATGAATTTAGAGATGCAATGAAATCCACAATGAGTTCTAAGAATGACTTTCTTGGACAATTCTGTATCTTTTGAAAATTCATTGGTTTTAGTTTTCTGGTAATAAAATCTTACATGCAGGCATTTTTAGATTGTTGTTCAGGTTCTACTTTCAGACAGGAAGGGAAGGACTCCTTGTTTTAAATCAAAAACAACATTCAGATGGAGATAAGAAAAAAAATGAAATAAAACAAAAATATTATCACTATCTTTCAAATAAATATATGCTCTGACAGAAGTGACAGATGTATTTGAGTGACATTCACTATAGTTTTAAATGCAATTGTTCTACTATATAATACATTAAGTATGTGGTAATTTTTTTAACTCCCATATGCTCTGATATGCAATTTTGGATGGTCTGATTAAGTAATTAATCATGGAATAACACACGTTCATGGCCAGTTATCAGTGAATGTGTACTGATGTCTGATTAGAATTAATCAGATAATGTTAAATGATTTGTACTGTAGTTAATTCTATTACTGGGATGTTACTATAAAACATTTGTGTGGGATGACTTTCTCAAACATTCTGTTGTTAATACAAAGGAAGCAGGGGTTATGGAATATGGACATCCAGTTCCTTTATTTTTGTGGCTACCTCAATACCTGTGAATTTTAATTTATAGAAAGTATTATCTTCTAGGATACTATCCTTACATGATAGTTTCGCAAACAATTCTTTAAAAAATTGTACTTTATGGTTCATCTTTACCCAATGTAGACCATGAAAGCAGACACTTGGTACTAGGCACGATAATTAATCCACAGTTTTAACTGTAATCTTTTACCAATTGCTCATCTTTGAAGAAAGATAAAAATTTATAATCCTGATACAGATTAGCAGTATGATTGCCAATCAGACAATTTCCATCAGAGATCATGAACAAGAATTTAAACAACTATAGGTCACCATATATCTTCAACAATTAGCAAAACCTGAGATTAAATACAAGAATTCAAACAACTATATCAAACCATTTCAATCCTTATTAACTCTTGTAAAATTTACCATATCTGTAAATTGATGTAAAAATAAAATATTTTTTATAAAAAAAATAATGTTTCATGCACTTAATTTGCCTGCAATTTTTTTTTGAAACCAGAATCTAGATAGGATTAAAGATTATATAGTGCTTTTTTTTTTTAAGCGAGATGAGTATAAGAAATGATTTCTTTTTTTTAGCTCACCTGGCCCGAAGGGCCAAGTGAGCTTTTCTCATCACTTGGCCTCCGGCGTCGTCTGGCGTCGTTAACTTTTACAAAAATCTTCTCCTCTGAAACTGCTGGGCCAAATTTAACCAAACATGGCCAAAATCATTATTAGGGTTTAAAAATTGTGTTCGGTGACCCGGCCAACCAACCAAGATGGCCACCATGGCTAAAAATAGAACATAGGGGTAAAATGCAGTTTTTGGCTTATAACTCAAAAACCAAAGCATTTAGAGCAAATCTGACATGGGGTGAAATTGTTAATCAGGTCAAGATCTATCTGTTATAATATTTTGAGATGAATCAGACAACCCGTTGATAGGTTGCTGCCCCTGAATTGGTAATTTTAAGGAAATTTTGCTGTTTTTGGTTATTATCTTGAATATTATTATAGATAGAGATAAACTGTACACATCAATAATGTTAAGCAAAGTAAGATTTTACAAATAAGTCAACATGACAGAAATGGTCAATTGACCCCTAAGGAGTTATTGTCTTTTATAGTCAATTTTTAACAATTTTCATAAAATTTGTAAATTTTAACTAACATTTTCCACTGAAACTACTGGGCCAAGTTCATTATAGATAGAGATAATTGTAAGCAGCAAGAATGTTCAGTAAAGTAAGATCATAAAATTTGTAAATTTTAACTAACATTTTCCACTGAAACTACTGGGCCAAGTTCATTATAGATAGAGATAATTGTAAGCAGCAAGAATGTTCAGTAAAGTAAGAGATAATTGTAAGCAGCAAGAATGTTCAGTAAAGTAAGATGTACAAACACATCACCATCCCCAAAACACAATTTTGTCATGAATCCATCTGCTTCCTTTGTTTAATATTCACATAGACCAAGGTGAGCGACACAGGCTCTTTAGAGCCACTAGTTTTGGTCTCTTGTGGAGAGTTTTCTCATTGGGCCACATTTAAAAAAAATTTGGTTAGCCCAAACCCTACCCAAAGGTTGAGACAGTGGGTAGGTAGATAGGCATTTTTCTTTTTTTTTTTTTCAAAAAGAGAAATTGAAGTATCGGGTGTTTATTAGTCTTCATGCCTATCTGATTAAAAAAAACTTCTTCAAATCAGGAAATAAGTCAACATGACAGAAATGGTCAATTGACCCCTAAGGAGTTATTGTCCTTTATAGTCAATTTTTAACAATTTTCATAAAATTTGTAAATTTTAACTAACATTTTCCACTGAAACTACTGGGCCAAGTTCATTATAGATAGAGATAATTGTAAGCAGCAAGAATGTTCAGTAAAGTAAGATGTACAAACACATCATGATCACCATCACCAAAACACAATTTTGTCATGAATCCATCTGCTTCCTTTGTTTAATATTCACATAGACCAAGGTGAGCGACACAGGCTCTTTAGAGCCACTAGTTTTGGTCTCTTGTGGAGAGTTTTCTCATTGGACCACATTTAAAAAAAATTTGGTTAGCCCAAACCCTACCCAAAGGTTGAGACAGTGGGTAGGTAGATAGGCATTTTCTTTTTTTTTTTCAAAAAGAGAAATTGAAGTGCATTTTATTTTTTTTTTCAAAAAGAGAAATTGAAGTGCATTTTATTTTTTTTTTCAAAAAGAGAAATTGAAGTGCATTTTCTTTTTTTTTTCAAAAAGAGAAATTGAAGTATCGGGTGTTTATTAGTCTTCATGCCTATCTGATTAAAAAAAACTTCTTCAAATCAGGACAATAAAAGAATTTGAGTAGGCAGCTTTTTTCTGGGTAGGTAGCGTTTGGGCAAACAAACCTATTCTTTTTTATGGCCTTGGCCATCATACCACATCTTCTTATTATATAACACCATGGTATTAATGTTGCCAAGTTTGGTTCTAATCAATCTAATATTTAGTTACTTAATAAGATATTGATAAATTATTCTTCAATGCAATCTTGGCATTTTTTGGCCAAGTAAGCACAAAAAAAACCTGATATCATTTGTGACCATCTGTAGCTTGGGATAAATGATCTTCAGATCAGCCAGACATCTAACACCATTAAACCTGTAGTAAAACTGATCATCCAGTTTCATAGATCAGTGTTTTCTACTGTGTTATCTCCCCTTATCTTGATACATCAAATACTTTTTAACACTTTCATAAAATTTATTACCACATCTTAAAATAGTTGATTGTTTCAAACCTATCAAATTGTTTTATGAATGAATATTTTTAGGCTACTGCAAGATATGTAAAGTTTATCTATCAAAAATAAGGTTTAGACAAATAAAAAAATTAGAATAAAAACTCATTTAAGATAATGTTAGTTCTCAAGAACCTGCATGGCTATAATCATTATCAACAAAGTGTTTAAATAAAAAATAAAGTATATTTATAACTTCATGTAAGCTAGCTGTCCATTTTGGTTAAATCCAATGTTGGTAAAAAAAGGTTTCTAACATACATCAGATTTTCACCAAATCTAGTACATTGATTCCCTATGCATGCAGGGGTAAATTCAGTAAAAAATCTCCCATTGACTTTAATGCTAATCTATGTATGGAATAAAATTTATACCTGATTTACCTTTAGAAATTAGAAACTTTCATATAACATTCATGAAAGTACAAATGTAGCCCTATCTTTTGCACTAATAAAAACATAGGGTCATGCAGCATTTTTGGGCATTCACATGGCCTTGTTTACAAACAATGTAGATTCGCACTGAATTCCTATACTGACCCCCATTACTTTTCAACCCTGTAGTAAAAAAATTTAGTACATTCAGCATTTATTTTTTATTTTTTTTCAACTCTAGTTTTGATCCATCTGCCAAAAAATATTTATTACAAACATTATCTACCAATCAGAAGAGCATATGACTTCAGTGTTATACAGAAAGCTCTCCCTTAAATGGGCGGTCCCTGATGACGTAGATCTATTTACTGAATTTACCCCTGCATGCTTCTAGGGGGACTTGTTTTCATTAGAAAGGTCATATTTGTAGGTCACATGATAATAATTTTTGATGGAGAGGGAATTTTCTAAGACAGACAATAAAAAGATATCATTTGGACTAAACAAATTAACTCCTCATTTCTTCGTGATGTATAGGTACAATGCTGCATTATTTGTACTGATATCTTTTCAATAGAAAATAATCAGTAGCACACTTGATTTCTTCAGAATTCATCCTCTCAAACACAGCAAATTATTTTTTGAGGGTATTAATTTCTCCTTGTCCATCTTTATATCCTGCTTTTCAAAAAGTTGGGAGTTAAAAGTACATCTACTTATACAATACTAAATCATTTTTTGTGAAGGGAAATTGAAATATGTTTCCAATTTTCAAATTAAATGTTAACTTGCAGGCACCTGTCTAACGTCATCATTTGACTCAGAGAATTAAGTGTTGTTGACATTATAACTTATGTTTTAATTTATAGAATAAAGAGTTTATGAATTTTACAATAACCTCTGAAATTGGATTAGGATTATATTTCATCATAAATTCACATGGTATCTTTAATATATGTGTAATATAATACACAACACTTATGTTTTCACAGTAGGTCTTGTAACCTACAAAAACTACACCTAGTCATAAACATAAGGTTTTTGCAAAATAAAAAATGTAAAAAAAAAGTTCAACCAAAATAGATTTACTAATTTAATAGCACTTTTCGCATAAAAAATGTTCTGGCTTGAGCAACCTGTCTTATGTATCAGGGAATGAAGATATGAAAACTGTCAAAAAAATGGTGAATTTTATTTGGGGAAATTGACATACAAACACCTGATCGTAGAGAACTGAGTTTAGATTTTCATTTAGAAAGAAAAACAGATCACCAATATGAAATAGAACAGAACAGAACAGAACATATTTTATTTCCAATTAAGGGCCCACAAGGGGCATACAGAGCATACATGAATAAGGCAAAAGAATATTGATTTGCATAGATACATAGATACAAACAATTTTTTACATACAGTTACAATACAATTACTAACTCATATTCACTTTAATAAATTTACCAACAGCATTAAGGACCTGATTGTCTTCACAGTTTAATAAATAAATAAATTTATGCTGATTATCAAGTATAGAAAAATTTGGAATTCTTTGGCAAACAAAGTCAAAGAGAGCATCTCTATCTGATTTAAAATTTTCACAGTTAGTTAAAAAATGGATTTCATCTTCAACACAGCCAGAGGAGCATTTTTTGCAAATTCTTTCATTTCGTGGAATATTTGAAAAACGACCAACTTCAATTTGAAGCTTATGAGCAGAAATACGTAATTTGCATATAGATCTTCTAAAATCAAAGTTCTTAATTAAAGAAAGATAATTTTCATAACCAAAATTCTGCTTAAATTTCACATAATTAAACAGTTTTCCATCAGAAGCTTTATTTTGGCTAGCATACCAATTGCTAATATATTTAGTGTGAATTAATTTACTAGATATGTTCAAAAATTTATATTGTCCGAAATGTTTTACTTCTTGTTTAATTTCAAAAACTTCTAATACTTTTTTAACAAATGAGAACCAAGAAGTTATGTTAGATTTGTGAAGCTCTTGGCTGCATTTATAAGCATCTTTCAATAGACTGAATTCAGTTGTAAGATTTTCAAATCTATACCAGTATTTTACAATTGACTTTACAATATCATAATGTAAGGGGAAACGTCCCAGTTCTGATAATACAGCAAAATTGACACTCCTTTTGTGTACACCAAGTATAAATTTAGAAAATTTAAGATGGAGATTCTCACACTTAAGATTTTTAAAAATATTTTCAAGATTAAATAAGGGAGACTGTAATTTATTACAAGAGACATTATAACCTCCCCATACCTCTGAATTATATAACAGAATGGGTTTAAGGGTATGATCAAAAATATGAACACAAGATTTTATTCCAGGAGACAAATTGATAAAATCTTTTCTAAGTTTATAGTAGGCCTTAAGAGCCTTATTATAAAGTTCAGTTTTAGCTAGATGAAAACTTCCAGATGCAGTAAAGGGGATGCTGTATGATTGCCAATAAAACAACTGTCAAATATAGTCCACATGAAGCTGATTTAAGGTCGAACAATTAGGTCAACATGCAGACTTCCATAATGAGCAAAACATACTCGATATATTGAAACATTTGAAAATAAATTTATATGTGACAGGTTTTCACTTTGAACATTTTCAATTTCTATGCAAAGAAGTCAGCTATATGTGGACTAATGGACACATTATTTTACATGCATTTAAAATTTTCTTTGATATATGTTTTCCTATTGATTGCATATATAGCCTCTGATCAATTTGTTCACAACTTTAGCTTGACAATTTTTGTTTTGCTTGGTTGCTGTAGAAATAAGATGTCTCTGTTTACATTCAGAAAAGTTAGCCATGGTAAAGCATATTTGTCTTTTAAAGCTACAGGTATGTCGATAGTTTTTTTTCTCTTAATATAAACAGGTAACTATGTGGTAAATTTTATAGGAATTCTCAAAAAGACCCCATACTAACCAAATTAAGAGAGCCAAACATCCATAATAAAATTAAAATTTCACTTAGTTTCACAGAAAACAAGTTTTCATTTAAAATTGTGAAGTGATTACTTTTAGGTTTTTTACTAATCCTGATAACAATCTATTTTAGTCACTGTTGAAGCTTGCTTGATTAAAAAATACTTTTGGAAATTATATTACACAGATGTATTTGAATGTTTCAGTGTATTCTTTCCGGTAAGATTGATTAGAGTGATCTATCTTACATAGAATTGTGATTTGTAGCGACTTGTTAACTTTATTTTAGGCAGAGGAAATGAAAGGGATATGGTCTGATTCAGTATTGTCTGGTTTTCAATGAAGATTTTAGTATTAACATGTGTTTCTGTGAAATTTAAATCTATTTTGTAATCTGGGATAATGTAAATAAAATTGACTTCTGTTTTAGAGATTTAAACTGACACTGGTGTGGGAATAAAAACTATATTTTGAGTAACAGAACTTTTTCCTTGTGCCATAATGGAACTGGGTTACTATGCTTACTTAAATTTAAAAAGTTTGCATGGTTGGATGTTTACATCTAGCAGCAAATAAGACAGGGAAAAGACATTCTTTTGAACCTCTAACATGTATATCAATGCTTTAATTCCGTTATGAAAGGGAGGTTCATATGGGAGTCTTTCCACAAATGCAACAGGATGCTAATTTTATATAAATCTGAACCCTGTTTTGTACTGTATTATACCTCACACAGAGCCAGATTTTGAGCATGCTTAAGAGAAGTAACAGTCCCTTCATAAGACAGATATATAGCAATCCAACTAGACACATTACTCCAACTCCTGGTGACCAATCTAGGCTATTCAACTGTTTCTCACTTATACAAAAAGCAGCAAATATCTATTTTGAAATCTGACTGTTTGACTTTGCTGTGGATAGCATCAATTATATTTGCTGACATTGGTTATCACATAACCACAAGGCCACTCAGCAGTTAAAATCATTACAGAATGTGTATGCCCCCACATAGAGGAGAGGGCATTAAGTTCTACCCTTGTTTTGTATTTTTGTAGAAAAAGTTATGATTATGATTTGAACATAAGCTAGATTAAGAGGTTGGAAAAATTTTAAGATGGCAAATGAAATTGGTAGCAATTTAATTTTATAAGTTTTATGATTATAAAGATAACACTTAAATGAATTGAATTAAACCAAACTTAAATAAATAAAAATAAAATGAAATAAAACATAAATATTAAGAACTGAATAAATAACTAAAAATAATTTGATGCTATAGACATGATAGATGTGCATATACTTGAAAATAGGCAAGATTTAGGGGTTGGCAAAATTGAGAAGATTGCAAATGAAACAGGTATGATCTGTAGCAATTTAATAAGTTTTATGATTATAAAGATAACACTTAAATGAATTGAATTAAAACGAACTAAAATATATAAAAATGAAATGAAATAAAACATTAATGTTGAAAACTGTAAATATAACTAAAAATAATTCCATGCTATATAGACATGATAGATAATGCATATACTTGAGCAGTAGAGTTAAATGATTATCAGAATAAAGAAGATGTTAGGCCTGTTATCAGTATATATCTCTCTCCCAGAGGATAGTCTCCTGCCAAGTTTCCATTATATCTCACCAATAGTATTGTCTTAAACCATCCCCTATAATACTGATAAATATTACTTTATTATGCTTATTCATATATTTCTGTGGTTCATAAATCCAGGCAGAAAATTATACACTGTTATTCAAGGTTACTGTATACTGATTTAGATTTTGGCAATTTGTTTTTAGGGGGAAAATTAGTGGTTTGATGCAAAATGATTTGACTTTTAGATATTGAAAAAAGACGATAATCAAATGACATGCAATTTTGATAACTCTTTTTAAATATATATTCAACAGTTTTAACCTGTTACATCGGCTTCTTTTTTCACAGTCATTAATTTAGAACTGGGGACAAGCAGTTTAAGCAATTTATCTTTAATATTTTGTGGATAAGCAAGATACAGTTCATTTAATGCAATCTTGATGTCAATATTTTTAGTTCCATTTTAGAAGACTGATGTTGAAAAAACTTAGAGTACCACATATATGTCATTGGGACAGCAATCTGACAACAGTTTAATACAAATAAATCAAAAATGAATTTAAATGTTTCATTTATTTTTCAACAATAGAGAAGTGTCTATACATGTACTACGTTTTGCTCTTAAATTCATGTGATTCCAATTTAATTTAATCCTTGCTTGCCTAAATTGTGTTCATTTTGTGGAAAATGCATGGTGACAGGAAGATATTTTCCTTGTGACATCCAATTTTTTTGGGGAAAAGCACCAATTGGAAGATCATGTATGGATCAAGAGTCTAGACAAAATTTACTGAAAATAAACAAACTATGTAAATAACTTGTTATATAATTAAAGATTAGACAGAGATTATCCAATATATACTATCAAATCCAGAATCTTAAATGCACAAAAAACACTGTGATTTAAACAAAGACAGCCTTTAACAAGTTTTACAATTTCATACCAGGACATTGCATATGGTGGGACTAGATGTGTTCTTTATATTTAATTAATAATTGATGCATTATTCTTACTTGTAACTTCATGGAAAATGATATTTGTATCTATCATTAGAGTAAGAATTTTTCTAATTGTTTTGCTATCAATTTATGTGGATTTGGAAATTTGTTGCTGAAAACAAGTTTAGCAAACTGAGAATTTGAATATTTTAGATGATTCTTAGATTAACCAACAGTTATGTTTATCTGTCAAAATGGAAGCATGTTTTTCCCTAACCTTTAATTCCAATTGTTAGATACAAGCATTAGCCTTTCAAAAAGGGCTAGTCGACTCTTAGCTGATGAAAATGGAAAGTGCTCTCGCTTTGTAGATTTATTCATTTACTAGAATAGCCACGTGCATCAATCAACAAATTTTACCACACACGTAAGGTCACACGTTATGAAGTAGTATATATCGTTTAACGTTGTTGTTTACGAAACTCCAGAAGATTCGACTATTTATAGATAAAAGTTACCTGTGTACCAATATCATGAATATGCATGATTAATGACCAGGCAAAATCTAATTGCTAAAATAGAGAGGACAAATCCGATACTCTACGGGACTGAAGGACATTTACTAGGTTTGGATTGTCCTAACCAATCAATAAACTTTGATTATTCACGTCTCGTAATATCTTCCAATCAGGTAGCAAGAAAAATTCACGCACTGACTGTCCATCGTTCAATTCTTAATATCCACTCCTAGGAGTTGATAATGAATTCATAGTATTCCTCTGTTTCAAATTGAGTTATCTCCCATTGTTCAATGAATTATTGTTTTTTGGTTAATGTAATTAGGTTAATTCAGGCTGTAAATTTGCTTTTAGGGATTGTTTCTCATTTTGTTCTTGCCCCCTTTATATGTGTATATTAAGATATGGTCCTAAGGGTTTAGTTCATTATTTAAGGTTATACAGTGATTGGTAATTGTCCACATCTTTTTGGTGAATAGCTGTCTCATTGGCAATCATTACTAGAGTACATCTCCTTCTTTTTTCTAAATTAATACTTTGCAACAAATTATGTTTTCAATTTCATGGTGTTTTTATAAGAAAACTGTGAAGGATTGTTAAGCTTCTATACTTATTAATTGGTTTATTTGATTACAACAGCTTTCCCAGTATTTAACTTCACATATTTTTTCATCCATAAAACTATTATTTGGAAAAGTTTTTTCAAATTAAATCTTCCGTTTTGTTAGAAGATTGCTATACGATATAACATGTATTTAAGTGATAAGAATTTCCAAGGTTTTAACTTGTCTATCTTTTCATCAGAGAGAGAATATTTCATCATGATGAGTGCTATTTTAAAAGTACATATCTTAAAATGGACAGTTTGTTTAGGTTAGGCGATGTTATGCCAGTGGGAAACTTTGATAATTGTGTTTTGATACCGAGGTATTTTTCAACATTCCTCCCCATTTTGTTGATATTTAGTAAGTTGATAACTGTTGAAAAACATATGTTTGACTGTGATGTTTAACGGTTAAGTAAACATGGCTGTCTGATGGAGGATTACTCAAATGAGAGATAGGCAGGAGGGGTTCTGATAAAACAAGGGTAATCTAATACCTTTTTAGTTTGGAGGAGAAACACCTGTAAATTAAAGGGAGGTAATGAAACTGAAAGGGACAGTATATAAAGGTGTTCTTATGAAAAGGGGATATTTAAGGTCTTTCCTCTCCGCGAGGAAAGACCTTATTGTTTTTCTCCTGTTTTTTTTTTTTTTTTTTCATCCAGCATTTGTTTAACATGGCCTCCCCTTGTTTCTATTGGAGTTATCAAGACCAAATATGGACCATTGGTAGACCTTATCATGAAGTATTACCAGATGAGGCTGTGTAGGATTTCATCATCCCCTTTAGAAGTTATCTCCCTTTTATTGGTTTTTTTCGACATGGCCCCCCCTCGTTGTTTTTGAAGATATCATGACCTTATTTGGACAATAGTTAGATCTCATCATGATGTGTTACCATATGAGGCTGCTAAGGATTTCATCATTCCCTATGAGAGTTATGTCCCCTTCAAGCAATTTCTTTCTTTTACATTTTTCTCAAAAAGTATTCAAGATAGAATCGATTTGAAAACGGCAACATGTACAGGACCAGATGGCAATGTTAATTAACATATACAATCATTTTGTTGTTAACCCTTATAAGGAGTTATTTCCCTTGAAAAAATATAAACAATTTTTGAAAATTGTATATCGAGAACCGGAAGTCGTAAAGACTTGGGACCTACACCAATAATCTTAAGTTCATGTGACCTTTAATTTGAATCCAAGGTCAAAGGTCACCGAGTGCAAAAAAAAATTACGCTGCAATTTCAAGCTTTCATATTAAGAAAACGATAAGAGTTTGCTGCATACTTACAGCGTATAAAATGTTCCTCTCGACGAGCTCTACATTTTATACACTGACCTCAAAAGAGTCCGACTGTCTGTTCAAAAGTTACGACGGGATGATTCTTAAAAGTATAGTATTGTGTGTATATCTTTTAAAAGGTAACAGATATCAACCTACTATTAACTGCAAAGATGATCAGTAGTTCAAGACCTTCAATTTGAGGTCAATGTCAGGTCATAATGAAATTTCACCTTGACCTTCACATTTTACTATGACCTTGACCTTGTAATATTTGAAAGGTCAAGTGGTCCTGAGTTGAATGGTGATAGTCCCATGTCTCTACGACTTCCGGTTCTCAAGTTTTGTATTGCATCATATATTTGATGATTAATTGTGACCTTGGTGAACTTTGAAATTGTCCCAATTCTTTTTCTATAATGTTGTCCTTCAACTGTAGATCATTTATCATTTAACAGATTTGAAATATCTATTGTCGTTTTAGAGATAATGCAGTTTGAAATTTTGTGAGCGGAGGCATGTATTTCTGAATCAACAAGAGCTTACCACTTAAAATGTTTATTAAATTGAAGAAGTTAACATAGTTATATGTTTGACCAAATACCAAAAACATTCCATGTAAAAAAACACCAAAAAATCAATTTGAAATTTTTATGTTTTGCATTGACTTTGTAAGTTTCATAACTTCTATTTATATAATTGATATTGCATCATTATTTGCACTTTGTCAAATGGGGTCATCTGATATATCAAATTGAAGGTCTTAATGAACTCTACTTAAAAATGCAAATTTTAAACCCCCTTTTCATCCCAGGGGGACGGGTGGGGTCATTTAGTGCAAACATTCAAATTTCTCAGATGGTAAGGTTGTCGCATATCAAATGAAAGAACATAAAGCGTACATTTCAAATTTCAAATTGACGTCTCCCAAAAATGGGTTGGATGGGGTCATTGAGTGCAAAAAATAAATGTTCTTTTAAGGTAGGGTTGTTGTATATCAAATGAAAGGTCATGATGTGTACATTTGAAATATCAAATTCCCGACCTCCAAAAATTTGTTGGATAGGGTCATTTAGTGCAAAAATCAAACTTTCAAGAACATGGTGTTGTCGCATATCAAACGAAAGCTCATTAACTCTGTTCCATATATCATAATTCCAATCTCAAAAATGTAGACGGATGAGGTCATTAAGTGTAAAAAGCGAAAAGTTTCAGAAGGTGTGCTTGTCGTATATCAAACGAAAGGTCGTACAAAGTACAATACGAAAACATCACTTTTACAGGAAAGACCTTTCAATTGTTTTACAAACAATTGAGATACTAGTTTTATTTTCATTTAGTCGATGTAGATACTTTACTGTAGATATTTAGAGAGTAATTAGAAGAGTAAGCTTAGGTGGAGGTGGTTCTGATGAGTTAGTATACAGTTCATATACAAGATGATCAGAGAGGGGCAGGATGGCTTCTGATGACTTTTTTTTTGTGGGTATATATAGGGGATGTTTATTTTCTTTTGAAAGATTGGTTGACTTAATTTGTCTAATAAATGTTTTAGTTTCAGAAGAGAAGTTAAAAAAAGTAGTTTTTTCCATTGATAGTTTTTTCCATTGAAATTTTTTCCATTGAAATTTTTGGGTGGAGATTTCTGGTTCTGGTTTGTTATGATAATAAATGTCTTTGTCAAGATAAAAAATAGTAATTTTGTGTGTGCAGATTTTTGCATAAAGGTTAAATTGCATTACTTTTCATTCTCCACTGACTTTAAAATGTTAATCCATTGGTGTGATTGGTTATAGAAAAACTAAATATAAATACTATTATAGATTTAAAAAAAACGCTTGTTCCTTTCTATTCTTGGACCATTACCTGAAACAGCTTGTTTAAAAAAGTTGGAACAGAAGAAAGGGCACCAATTGAAACAATAGACAAATTGTGGAATTATAGGGGTTGCTTCAGTTCTCATTATTGAGCTGCATTTATGGTTAATCTAGACTTTACCTTTAACACTCCAAAATTTGTTTAGTTTGGGGCCCTTTCCCCCCTTTTTCAGAATCCTTGATCCATATTAAACTGATAATGATATTTATTCTATATTGGTATTATTTTAGTAGGTTTCTCTATATGAATTGCATTTTGAATAAAAAAGTATATTCACCTGAGAAAGTGTTATTCACCGCGCTAAACGTCACGCGCTTTTACATGCCACGTTATGGTAAAATGTTTCGTGTAAAATTAGTTTTGGTATATGTTTGTCATTAAATACATTTTCTTTTCTCGGAATATGGAATAAAACAATTACTTTCTTTTGTTTCGGTAAATATGGGGTTTAATTGACTTTTGAAAAACTGATATTCACTTCGGCCGTCGGCCTCAGTGAATATCAGTTTTTCAAAAGTCAATAAAACCGCATATTTACCTCATCAAAAGACAGTAATTGTATAATATTTTTGATTATGACATTACAGAGAAATGATATTGAACAGAATATCTTTTAACAGGTAGAGTGCATACACCTGTTTCAGAGGGCAAATAAATCTTACATGAAAATATAACAACAGGTAAAAATAAACCATGGGAAAATATTTAAAGCTGAAAAAACATGATAAGAAAAGCTGTTATGTTTTGTTTTTTGTTTCAAAGTTTAGATTTAGATAATGTAATATAATTGATAGGAGCCAATTTTTATGTCATTATTTGAGAGAAGTTCTCGACATGACATTAGTAAGATTTAAATTGATTGTGTAACAGTTATTGAAGGAAACATGTCAGCTCATTTACACAAATAGATACCATTTGTTCTGCTTAACTGATCAAGATACTAGAAAGGGATTGAATACCGTTACTTGATCACTACATTAGCTTATAATCGTACATGCTTATAATGCTTGTCTTAGCTTATGCCTCGTTCACACAAACATTTAATTTGAATTGAATTCGAAAAGAATGCGAAATAGCATTCACACACTCTTCTTTTTTTTTATTTGAATTAATTGATTCCAATTGGGTAATTTGAATTATCCGATTCCCATTAGAAATACCTTTTTGTTAATACGATTAAAAGTTAACGGTGTTGGGACACTCACACAGAGTAAAGCGAATTCACTGCCCATTGCCATTCAAACTAGAATTAATGTTAGGATGTAAAACGTTTCGAATGCCAATTAAACTAAATCGAAGTACATGGGAACTCAGAACTATATTCTATTTAGTTATAAAAAAAGTAAAATAACAAATTTACCACACTCCGAAGAAAATCCAAACAGAAAGTTCCTTAATAAATCATAAAACAAATGGAAAACAAATGTCATATTCCTGACTTAGTACAGGCATTTCCTTATGTAGAAAATGGCGGATTATAACTGTTTGTCTCTCACAATGCCATTAAAAATAATCCTAATTCTCATCAAACTCTTTGTTTTTAAATTATGAGGAGGGGAGATTTTATTTATTGATTCTTTTAACCAATTTAAAAAAAAAAAAACTTTGCAAATGAAGCCAAAATAGTAAGGAATAACTGTTTTTGCCTAATCTAATGTTTTTTGCCCATTTAGTGATTTGGTCTGCTGAAGATGTCTGATAATTGGTTTACTTGTACATTAACTACCTGGGTTTTGGAGAACAAAAAGCCAACCATCATGCAATTTGGTTATTTTTAAAAGACAATTGACTTTTGATTTGTACATAAACTTAGATCTTGTTTAAATGATTTAAAGCTAACATGTCATTGTTGTTTTCCAGGCTGGTTGGAGAAGCCGTTGTTTCTATGGCAACAAGATGGCAGCATGAAATTTCAGCAGCGTCTTGTATGTATTGCAGCATCAAGTATAATTGTTGTTGTTTATCTGATATTCCTTGCAAACGTTCACCTTGTTAGTCTCCATGGCCAAGATTCAGAACAGATAAAAGTCAGTCTCCGTGAATCTCCTCTTCATCTAACTAATTATGATTGGCAAGAACCAGACCAACAGCAGTGTCGTTTGTTGGACAACCTCGAGTCATTTTCCAACTTGACATCACTGTATCTCCGTGACAAAGCTAAATATGATACACTTAGCAATGGACAGTATGAACTGCCAACAAAATCTTATGATCCCGACGACATTCCAGAAAAATTAAACGTTATTTTGATTCCACATTCTCACAATGATGCTGGTTGGCTGCGGACTTTGGAAGAGTACTATATTTACACGACAAAGAAAATTCTAAATAACATGGTGATTAAATTAAAACAATATCCAAATATGACTTTTGTATGGGCGGAGACAGTGTTTCTCAGTATGTGGTGGAATGAACTGGAAGACGATACGAAAGTTCATGTTCGGAATTTAGTGAAGCGTGGACAGTTAGAGATTGTGTTAGGAGGCTGGGTAATGCCAGACGAAGCCTCGACTCATTACGTTTCAGTGATCGATCAACTGATGGAAGGACATTTATGGCTATACGAAAATTTACATGTAAAACCTCACAACAGCTGGTCCATAGATCCATTTGGACATTCTGGGACAGTACCATATATACTTAAGAAATCAGGCATAGATAATATGGTCATACAAAGAATTCATCAGGCAACTAAAAGTGCCCTTGCATCAGTTAAAAGTTTGGAGTATAACTGGCATCAACCGTGGGACACATCGGGAAAATATGATATTTTATGTCATGTGATGCCGTACATGTTATATAGTATTCAATATACATGTGGACCTGATCCATATGTTTGTTTTCAATTTGATTTCCGCCATTCTGATAATCCTGAGAAAAAGGCTTTTGCCAAAAGGAAAATAACAGGTGCAAATATTGATAAAATGGCCAATTTTTTATACCAGCAATTCCGTAAGAAATCCAGCTTGTATGAGTATAATACAATTCTTGTCCCTATAGGGGATGATTTCAGATATGATTCTTTACACGAGTGGGATGAACAATATAATAACTACCAACAGTTAATGAGGTATTTAAATTCTAGAAAACATTGGAACATCAATGTACAGTTTGGAACCGTTGCTGATTATTTTTCACTTCTCAAAAGAGAAAGTAAGAAAAAGAGTTTTCCAACATTAGCAGGAGATTTTTTTCCGTACTCTGATCAAAATTATCTTTATTGGACTGGATTTTACACTACAAGGCCATTTGATAAACGCTTCTCACGTGAAGTTGAATCAAATTTGAGAACAGCTGATATTCTCAATACCCTTGCATTTGGTTATTGTAACAAATGGAATGTAAAGTTTGCACACTCTCATGAAACAGCTTCACTTTTACAACAGGCCAGACGACACTTGGGTCTATTTTTACATCATGATGCAATAACAGGAACATCAAAAGATTATGTTATGGAAAATTATGAAAGCAAACTTTTAGAAGCTTATAATGACACCCAAAAAGTTATGAGTATGGCTCTGCAGACTTTATTGACAAAAGGAAAATTCACTTCTCCACTCATTCTGTCACCAGACCTTGTTCGACAAAAATTTAATGTCGGAACAAGTCAAAGGACCATCTCAATTTCTGATTCAGGAACTACCATAGTAGTGTTCAATCCATTACCTAAAAATAAAAATATGTTAATTTCTTTGATAGTAAACACTGATGATTTACAAGTTTTGGATAAAAATATGAAAATAATGTCATATCAACTAAATCCAGTATGGATTTCGAAAGTTTCTGTTTCTAGATCAAAGTTTGAAATAACATTTTTGGTAGAGTTACCTCCACTTGGAATACACACATTTTTATTGAGAAAAGGTGATTGTAAGGAAATGTATCCTTCTTTACTGAGTGTTTATAATTCAATGGAATTAGATGTAGCACCAAATTTAAAGTTTGCTCAGAATCGTCCAGTATTCCAACCAAAACAAAGTCAGAAATTACGAATAGAAAATGACTTTATTTTGGGAGAGTTTGACCCTATTACAGGGCTTTTACAGAAAGTGCTCGACAAAAGGACAGGAAATGTTACAAACATACAAATACAATTTATGTATTACACTTCAAGAGGTAGTGGTGCATATATATTTTTTCCGAAAGGAGAGGCAGATCCGTTACCTAATGTCTGGGGTCAACCTGTTGTTCGAGTAACAGAAGGGCCCCTTATGTCAAAGATCGAAGTTTTACATCCAATAATTCATCATACAGTTATTCTTTACAAAGTGCCAACAGAACAAGGCCAAAACTTTCATATACAGAATGTGGTAGATATGCATGCATCCAAAACGAAAGATTGGGAAATTATAATGAGATTGCACACTGACGTTATGAACGAAAATCTCCAGTATTTTAGTGATCAGAATGGGTACCAGTTGATAAAACGTAGAACTAAATCAGAAATTGGGATAGCAGCTAACTATTTCCCTATGACTACTATGAGTATTATCGAAGATTCTTCCAAACGTGTAACTGTCCATGCAGGACAAGCTCACGGTGTGGCAAGTTTAAAACAAGGAGAATTAGAAATCATGTTAGATAGACAGTTAATGTATGATGATAATAAAGGACTTGGACAGGGTGTCACAGACAACAAACCAACACTCAGTGAATTCATTTTACAGATAGAATATAGAGATAACACAGAACCTGAACCAATGACAACATCTTCTTCATTATCAGCCATGATCATTAATGAAGCACTTCAGCAACCACCTGTCGTGTTCTATACAACAATTAACTCTGAGGTCATTAGACCAAACTTTGATGTAGCAAGTCAGTCTTTACCCTGTGATATCTCATTGGTCAGTTTGAAAAACTTAGTGAACTCTGACCTTGATTATGACGGGACAAGTTTAATTTTACATCGTAGAGGATATAAATGTGGATTTAATGCAAATTATCTTCAGTGTCCTTTAAGTAAGGATGTAGCTTTGTCTTCCATTTTACCAGACTTGACAATTAGTGATGCAAGAGAGACAACTCTAACACATCTGTACAACAGAAGTAAAGCACTGGTAGTAAAAGATCCTTTGAACATTCCTGTAATGGAACTAGCAACCTATAAAATCAATCTGTGATTGTTTGTTAGATCTAATTTATGTTCTATTTCATGTCTAAATATTTTCTAATATTTCAAACATCTGGGGAAAAGGAGGCTATAAAAGTTAAACCTCTTGTTTCATGTCCAAATATTTTCTAATATTTCAAACACCTGGGAATAGGTAGGCTGTAAAAGTTAAATGTCTGTTTCATGTCCAAATATTTTCTAATATTTCACACACCTGAGAAAAGATAGGATCGAAAAGTTAAACCTCTATTTTGAAGTTTATCAGAAATCTTTGAATCTGTATTCTCTTTAGGATTTATAGCCTCATTCTGATGTAATTGAATAACGCATCTTTATTGTTTTATCATGTAGAACTTTTGTACATGCACTTGTTGCAAAAGTGTGTTGTTAATTAGGGGAATTGTGATTGATATCCTTTTTTATTGCACCGCGGGTAAAATATCACGTTGTGATTGGTTTAACGCCGTCATGTGGTGACCCCCTATGAGATTTAGGGGGTTAGTAAATTTCATAGGGGGTTCATGACACGTTAATGGTGACGTCATCTATTAATGTTGTTGTGTTTCATTGTTTATTTTTCAACATAACGCAGAAGAAAAAGTCCAGCATGCGATAAATTCATTATACGGTTAACTACTGACCCCTTACGGACCATAGAGGGTGAATAAAATCCATAGGGGATTCGGCCTGCGGCCTCACCCCCTATGAATTTTACTAACCCTCTATGGATCTGTAGGGGGTCAGTAGCGAACCATATAACTTATAGTAGGTGATAATAGGTGTGATAAAAAAGGGGCATATCAAACGTGAAAAATCAGACGTTACATACTTTGTTGGCAAAATCTTGTAAAAAAAGGAGGGCTTATTATTATAAGGAAAAGTTCAGTTAATCATATGTGAGTCCCTTTGCAACTTGTGTAATTTTATATGCAATATGCATGTTTGAACAGGAACACTTTGATTTGTGATGTATATTTATTATTTGTAATGACAAATTATGGTGCTTCCATTTGTTAATTCCTAAGTCATTTCACAGCCTGTGTGTAGAACTGTGTTTAAAAAAATCATTCAAATTGGAATTAAAATTTCTTAATAACATTTTTTTTTCACATTTGATTAAAGTATTTAATATTAGACCTATAAGTACACTGGCCTGCATTACTTAAATGCAGGCAAGACAAAGCAGTGTACTTATAGGGCTAATATTAAAGTATTGATACAGGTTGAATAAGGGTATTAAATTCATACTGATTTATTTCAAATTTAACCAAAGTTGTTTATGACCAAAAGGTATTAAAATCCAATAATAAAGTTCACCAAAGATTGAGAATGTTTTAAGGACAACTTCTGGTAATAACAATGTTTTTAAGATAAATTACTTAGCTCAGGTTTCGCAATCATGTACAACATAGAATTAGGGTCTTCATGTTTTTAGTCAATATAAACTTTTAAAGTTTTTTATTGCCTTCCCTCTTTAAAAGTCAATTGTTTCTTCCACAAAAAGTATATATGAACTCTCTATTGAAAATCTTGTTTTTGGATAGAAACTGTTGATTCAAATCATACATGATATGATTCAATTCCATTGTATTTACATATGAAAATCACTTAATAAATACAGTTGTGATGGAAGAAATCTGTCAGAAAGCCATGTTGAATCATATAATAATAGGATTCTCTAGGTAATTGTTAAATGTTAAGAGTTACAGCCGTTATCTGATTTATATCTAACTATAAAAAGAAATATCTCTCAATTTAATCAACATCAAGTTGTGATGATTCAGTTAAAATCAGAATTTATCAAGTATGGGTAATGGGAGATAACTCAGTTTTATATCAGATTTTTTCAAAGTATGAGAAAAGGGAGATAAGTCTGAATTATTCTTGGATTAAAGTATTTGTAGAATAACTTTTTCCTACATTTATTTAATTTTTAATGCAGAACTGATCTTTCTTGCAATGAAGTTCATTATTTTTATGTTGATGTTTTTATTGATAAGAGAATAGAAATAGGTCTTTAATATTTTTAGCTTTTGTATGTGCAATAAAAGGGTGCTATAAACAGAAGCTGTGAAATGAACGAAAACATTCCATGTATTGAAATGTGTATATGTTATTAAGAGATGTATTATATTATATTGTTTCTGTCATTTTTTTGTGAGTTATGTCCCTTTGTTGTCATTGCAATTTTTTACATCATGATTTTTTTTTCCGTCATTTTTTTGTATGATTATTTTATGTTGATATATTTGTTAATGTAATTAAAAATAGATTATTGTCACCAGTAAAAAGTCAAAATGGCTTGATGGAAAAAATAAAACTGTTTATTAAATAAATATAAGAATCCCATAATGTACTTAGGAATTGCAAATATTTCCTTGCCAATTATTTTTAGAAATCTGTAACAGTATTAGCAAAAATGTGTGCTTGTTTGATGGTAAGTGGCAATTTTTCATGTACCCCCTTTTTCTGATTTATTTTGATTTTTGAGGACACGTACACACTTGCAATGTTCTATTTTCATACAATGACATATATTATGTATAGATTATGGTATACTATGCTTAATATCATATGGATTTTTTTATATATTGAATAGCTTTACCATTGTATCTACGCAAATTTTTTATATAGTTTTTTAATCCATAACTAACAATACATAAACTCATGTCTCATTGGTTTCTTTGATCAGCTGATTGTAGTCATTAACAATGTACATTTCCTTTGCGATTTATCATTTACAATTACACATTTTATAGGTAAAAATCAAACAGAACGCTAAAAGCAGATTATTTATAGATTAAAAACGACAAATAATTACAGTTTTGTTTATACTACATGAACTTATTGTCTTGAAATCATAATTAATATTTTTTATGAAAGAAATAATATTTGTCATGGGTATGTTGGGACTACATCATGCAATTAATAACTTCACAGCATTATATGTATGATAATATATAAATATTTACCTATGGGAATACAATTTTAAAGTTAACGTAAGAACTCATAGAGTAAGACTATCTAAAACTTTATTATCTGGGTTTAAAGTAACCATATTTTTTAGAAGGAATAAATGGTTTTATGTTTTTACACCTTTTAATGACCAAATCAATATGATATATGCAAAAACAGTTAATTAGTTGATGTGAAATATCATATAATTCACTCATTTTTTTTACCACAAAAAAGAAATTTATACTTTTATTATCACAGTTATAATTTTTAGATCATATAAATATCTCTTATTTAAATTAAATGAATAATCCCTTATTTTCAAGTGAATAATCTAGTTTAATAATGAATAATCTCTAAATTTTTCAAATAAATAATATCTAATTCTCAAATAAATAATCTCTAATTCTCAAATAAATGATATCTAATTCTCAAATAAATAATCTCTTAAATTCTCAATAAATAATCTCTAATTCTCAAATAAATAATCTCTAATTTTCATATGAATAATCTCTAAATTTCACAAAATCTCCATGAAACAATGTAGGAGCACCTGATAATTAAAGTACCATTCTCATGCATATATACATTTTACTCTTGGGAATACATTAATCTTTTACGTAAACAAATCATCAAGTAGGACTATCTATATCTATATATCTGGGCTTTAAATAAATAATATATTTTTTAAGTAGACATAAAATGGTTTCATGCTTTTTTATCCTTCATGGTCAACAAATATCACTATGGACACAGTGAAAAGCAATATACAGCAAGTAACTTTGTGGTAATTCCTTTTCAGGGATCAGATTTAAACAACTTTTATAAAGTTTTTATCATGAAATTGCAACACACAGTTAATTTGTATATGTTAAATGAAGATCTTCAAATTGTCTTATTTGAATTTATTCAAACTTGTAAAAGTTTTTTTGGAACTTTGTGAAATTCAGATCCTAATATATTGTATACCAGTCGTATAAACACCTCTGTATTGTTTATTATTGGGTATCTCTTGTTGACCACTAGATTTATACAGACTTTTTGTGTCGTTGGGTTATGCCTGTTGTTTTCAAAGCTTATCTATTCACTATCATGTTGTTTGGTCTTGAGGAAATAGATAGATGTCTCATTGCCGATCATGCCACATCTTTTTTTCATTATATTTATATGGTACACTACATCTCAGGTGAATGCCATTTTCCCTGTGAGGACGTCATAATTTGAATTTCTAAATGTTATCCTGAACACATCCTATAAAGTGGACATCCATTTCTTTCATTTTAACATAAAACTTGCACATAGAATTATTTAGAACAATGAATTAGTGTCACTTAAGAAATTATTGCAATGTTGATATTATTGCCAAAATTGTGACGTGACAGGTTTCTTAAGAACAAGATCTTGCATTTTAGCCAGTATTATTTGTATGAAGCATTTTCTGAAATCGCAATGACTAATCTAATTGCAATTTTATCCATTGTTTAAGTTCACTTCAACAAGTGCATGCACAAACTTTACAATAAGCTGTCTTTCCTCCTATTTGTCTGAGGTTAAATTTCTTTTTTTCTTTCAATAGTATACCAAGAAATTCTTATTTATTGTTAAATGTATTGTTTTCATTGTATACAATAAAAAAATATAAAGTTAATTTTACACATAAATCATTTACAGTTATACATAATGAAATAGCTGTGGTGCTAACAGGGGCATTACATTATGTATAACTGTACACAAAGAAATACTTATTTATTGTTAAATGTATTGTTTTCATTGTATACGATAAAAAAATATAAAGTAAATTTTAGACATAAAGTGATCATTGACAGTTATACATGATGTAATGTCCCTGATTCCACCACAGCTATTTCATTGTGAAAAACTGCAATCGTTTAAAACAGATAAATTTTTATTAACTTTGTAGTTTTGTCTAGACATCTAAGTATCTTCATATTAATTTTGATTTTCCTTAAAGTTAAGATGCATTAAACTGTTCACACATTTTCATGTGTCCACACTTCATCTAGAAGCATGCAAAACTTCAAATTTCCTGATATTTATATAAAAAAAGATTGACCTGATATTTTGTTCTGCTAATTAGTGCTGTAAAATCGATGAAAGGATAGTCTGCTTTTAATCAACAGACATAAACACTGTAATTAGGTATTTAATCAACAATAACGGAGGGTCCAAATGCAGGTTGTTTATTTCTAAATTTTTTATATTGTAGACCACTTTTTCAATTGTTAATTTCTTTTGCCCAATATTTTAAAAAAAATAGGGTTAATTTCTTTTGCCCAATATTCCCTATTTTTTATATATAAGCCCCCCATTATTCTCAATTCTAGATTTTCTCTGGGTCATCCATAATAAGATTTTGCCCATTATTCTGTATTCTGTAAGCCCCATCCAGAGCCTCGTAACTTATATATGACTCTTGTCAACTGAGATTGTTTACTTCCAATACTAAGGCCATAAATGAGTTCATCATATATTGATGACTATAATTGATATACCTTCAAAGGTTATTATTTTGTAACACTTTGTAGGTGACACTTAAATTTGTTGTCTGGTTGCTATGGCAACCAAATCATTAGTATTATTACTTTGGGATTTTGTGTAAATATTTATCATGATTTTCATTGTGCAGTGTTTATAGCTTCAGGGGTGAAAATGGTTCTATATTTATAATAAACTTAAGTATCATTATATAGCTGTGTTTATATTTTTCTACCTCAATTTTCACTATGAAAATGGCCTATAAGGAATTGCATGCTCGAATTTATCTTGCAAGTCCGCCATTCCTATATTACTGATAATCTATCTAGGAGTGTTTAAAGTCATATATTGGTTTAAACACAAACTTTATCTTTTTTGTTCCATGTACTAAACAAGAAAAGAGGCGAAAGATATCAAAGGGATATTTAAACTCATCAGTTGAAAAGAAACTGACAATGCCTTGGCAAAAAAACGACCATGACAAACAACGGTTTACAAAACACCATGACAAACAACGGTTTACAAAACACCATGACAAACAACAGTTTACGAAACAACAACGGTTTACAAAACACCATGACAAACAACGGTTTACGAAACACCATGACAAACAACGGTTTACGAAACACCATGACAAACAACGGTTTACAAAACACCATGACAAACAACGGTTTACAACGTTTTACAAAACAACATGACAAACAACGGTTTACAAAACAACATGACAAACAACGGTTTACAAAACACCATGACAAACAACGGTTTACAATGTTTTACAAAACAAAATGACAAACAACGGTTTACAAAACACCATGACAAACAATGGTTTACAAAACACCATGACAAACAACGGTTTACAAAACAACATGACAAACAACGGTTTACAAAACACCATGACAAATAACGGTTTACAAAACAACACAAAGATTGATCAACAATTAACCCCACCAAGCACTGTAATGTTATAATTGGGCACCAAGCACCGTAATGTTATAATTGGCCACCAAACACGGTAATATTATATATAGATATAAGAAGATGTGGCATGAGTGCCAAAGAGACAACTATCCATCCAAGTTACAATTTGTAAAAAGTAAACCATTAAAGGCCAAAGTACGGCCTCCAACACAGCCTTGCCTCACACCTATAAAACAAGCTATAAAGCCGGGGCCCAAAAATGATTGTAAAACCATTCAAACAGGAAAACCAACGGATTATCACTATATATATAAACGAGAAACACTTATGAACCACATCCGAACAAATGAGAACCACTGAACAACAGGTTCCTGACTTAGGTGTAAACAAATGCAGCGGATTTAGACAGTTTTAACAGATGCCAACATTCACCCCCCTAACCTGAATATAACGGCATCAAAACCTAGAAAGACAATGGCCCAAAATACAGATAACATTCATATTCACATCCCATCACAGAAATATGTTCTTGTTCCGATCTACATGTTAAAAACAAAAAAATATACGAATTGAAAGCAAGTGAACATCACATTTTGCCTTCAGCGCGAAAGAGCTTCTTGTGTTATCAAGTCGTCCAAATGTTCAAATACACAGACTTCATTTCCAATATATTAATAGAGTTTCAAAATGCAAATAAAATAGAGAATGCAAATGTGGAATGTGTCAAAGAGACAACAACCCAACCAAAGAGTAAAAACTTGAACAGCCGAAGGCCATCAATGCATGGGTCTTCGAGAAAATCCCGCAATCGGAGGCGTACTTCAGCTGGCCCCTTGAAAAAATGTGTACAGTTCAGTGAAAATGGACGTCAAACTAAATATATGTTATTCTCATTTTAAATATGTAAGTAAAAATTTCAACACAAACCCGTTCGTCAGACTGAATTGTCGGGGTGAGATGAAAGCATTCCACGCAATATAGGTTTAAAAACGAAATATAGCTAAAGTTTTCGTATAAAGGTGTCGATTTTAAAGAAGAAAGCTGGTAATTTAAGCATTTGTTGAATTTCAATCATTATTATACCTTATTATGCTAGGCAGTACGGGTTTTTTTTTGTCGGTGTTGGTCATTGTTGAAGGCCGTACGGATACCTTCGTAATATTGTGTGTGGTGGAGAGTTTTCTTTTTGGCTGATACTACTATAACACATGTGTTATAGTAGTCTCAGTTTTTTGGCAATCGGTATATGTACCACATCCTTATAAAATATTTTATAAAATTATAACTTATTGTTTTATTTTTTATCAATCATATTTACTTGGCACTGGCTACGGTTACATGGAAATGTAACAATAATAAAAATAATATTGTTACATTGGAGACTAAATGCCGGAATGCATGGTTGGGTAAGGACCTGTTTAATTAAGAATGTAACAATAATTATTGAGGCTGCGGTTACATTGCGTTATTGTTACATGAAAAACAGTATGAATTGAACAGCTACTGTAAAATTTAAAAGAAGGGACACCAAGATGATAAAAGACTGTTATTTCTGTTCTTCGTCAATGTAAAGTGAGGTTTTAAGACAACCAAATATTTTCGTCGGAAGGGGACGATAAATGGCTGACCCGTGTTAAGAGAGAGCCATATCTCTTGTACGTTAAAGACACCCTTGTAGATTTCGAAAAAGAGCAGGCTAATGCCGCTACAAGGCAGCACTCGCACCCGCAAAGTGGAAAGGATTAATATAAGTTGCAAAACTTGTTTCCCAATCCACTAGATTAAATATGTTTAAACTAACCAAATGTTCTAAGTTTTGTGAAATTTGACAATTATTGAACTCTATGTGTCGACCTCCGTCAGTTTAGGTCATTGACAGTATACAAGTTGTTTTTCCTAATGTGTTATGAGACCAAGTGCAATCTGTTAAAATTAAAATCAATTTGTATGTTTTCGTTGGTTTTCTTTGTTCTGTGGTATATAATTATGATGTACGTTGAACATGTTAAATACGCATTTGGTTAGCCAATTAAGTTGATTACACCTTCTGATACCCGTCCTCCATATTATATAATTATATCAATATACTCTTCAATTGACCGTACACAGTAGTTACTTGTTTTGTTTTGGAAAATAAAAGACCCCAGTGGAATTTCTTGCTATCGAATCAGCCAAGTATTCAGGCATTCCATTTATAATTAATTCTTACCTGAGATGAGATGGAGGTATTAATAATTTATCAGGTAGATTTAGTTGGAAACATTTAATCACAGAGAAGACGTGGAGACAAGATGCCAGCACCGTATCACTATGATGAACAGGTTGGTATAGTTTTTTATTTTCTTCTTTTATGAATTAATTGTTAAGAAATATTTATTTCATACTTAGTCTGGTAGTAGAACGAAAGATGTGATGGGGATTAACTCTATTGTATTTTTTTTTTAGACATTTAACCATTATTAGGTCGGAATAAATTTTGTAATTAATGGAGTTAGGAAAGGGGATGGAAGAGATATGTCTTTCCGGGTCTGATGTTAAAATGTTAAACTTTTGTTGAAGTATGACAATATCGTATTTGTTTACAGTCATTATATTTCTTTATACCGTCAATTTATATGTTGAATATTTTCTTGTAAAACACAACTAAATTAACGAATAGAAAATACGTTATAATTATGCTTGTTTTGTAGTATTGTATTGTAATGACATTCTAAGAATATTATTTCCCCAGCAATGTAATTTGTTTCCTCGGCATTTGTATTTCATTTAATATCAATGCAATTTTCTTTCCTCCACACTATTAGTTCACTAATAATGTCATTTTCTTTCCTCCACACTATTAGTTCACTAATAATGTCATTTTCTTTCCTCCACACTATTAGTTCACTAATAATGTCATTTTCTTTCCTCCACACTATTAGTTCACTAATAATGTCATTTTCTTTCCTCCACACTATTAATTCACTAATAATGTCATGTTCTTTCCTCCACACTATTAGTTCACTAATAATGTCATTTTCTTTCCTCCACACTATTAGTTCACTAATAATGTCATTTTCTTTCCTCCACACTATTAGTTCACTAATAATGTCATTTTCTTTCCTCCACACTATTAGTTCACTAATAATGTCATTTTCTTTCCTCCACACTATTAATTCACTAATAATTCACTAATAATGTCATTTTCTTTCCTCCACACTATTAGTTCACTAATAATGTCATTTTCTATCCTCCACACTATTAGTTCACTAATAATGTCATTTTCTTTCCACTTCATTGTTATTTCACTAGCAAGTCAATTTCAGGTAGTCCTTAAATCGGAACTAAAATTCACTGTATTACTACCTCATAGGTGTATTTTAAGGTGTTAGCAATATTTTGTCATATATTCGAACACTAAAGAAATCTTAAACACTTGAATTTTCGTCTTAAAAAGTTAAATAAATAACATTATGAATCAAAACCCACATATTTTTTTAATGAACTGTATTGGTGTGAAATTTACATCTCTATGTTTTATAATGTATATAATAGAAAAACAAAGGAAACAGAAAAACAGAAAAATAAACAGTAAATGCACAGCAAAAAGACCCACACAAAACTCAAAGTAACAGCGCTTGTATTGCTGTTCTTCATCTCCATGTAACAATAAGACCTTCAACAATTACCAAACCACCTCTCACCTCACTACAAGACGGTCCGGGGGTCCTTAGAACCGACTTGAGCAGATTCTTTGCAAAATTAATTTGGATACACTTCGTTAGAAGTAACTTATCTAACCAAGACCGGTAAAAAAAAGAACATACTGGAAAAAAGTACATATTTAAAACAAAATAGTTCCAACGCACGGGTGTAAAGTAAATCTTAAACTATTTGTAGCATATTTTCTTTAGAAATAAAGGTGTCATATGTATAATATCTTGTCTTGCGTTAATTGTGGTTGTATAGAATACACTTTGTTATTTGTAAATCTGTGGGAGACCATCGGCCACTACACGTAGCCTCAGGTTGTTAACAACCCCCTATAAAATGAATAAATAAATAATTTAAAAATTAGGCTCGGTTCTGGACACTCTCTCTATTGCAATAATTGAGAAGCCTTTGGGTTTTGACTTACATTTTTATTTATATCAAATTCGACCTCATAAGTAACGCATAGTGCTATTACTGAACTGGTTCGTTTCATATATTTTTGTTAGCTGTTAATTTCCGTGTGTCATTTGGTCTCTTGTGAAGAGTTGTCTAATTGGCAATCATACCATTAAAACCATTTCAATGTTTTATTTAGGCTTTTTGCTATAAACAACGTTCCATACACATTGCGACTGTAAATACTTTACGAAGGTGCAATTGGTTTAATCGTCACAGCATGATAGGATAAATGTAAAAACAAAATATTTAGATTTCGTACGCGCTTAGCGCTTTTCTGGATCTACCTTCACAAGGAACGCCCAAACCCAAACAGGAATGTATAAAGACATAACACGTGAAGAGCTAACGAAGGATAAAGAAAATAGATGTCACGCATAATTATGTCTGTTCCTGAAAAGAACGCAAGGCATTTCGGGTCCAAATCGGCATATGCAATTACTTAAAATTGATTCATTGGTATTGTTGCCTCGTGCTCGCCTCGACTTTGTAAGGTTGTTGGTTTTAATCTCCAACCGGTGCAAACTGATGACTTCAAATTGTTTTTTGCTGCTTTTCTCCTTACCAAGCAGCAATTTTATATGAGGGTCTGGAATGGGGGGGGGGGGGTGTCTGTTATTCTGTAAACATTTAATTTTCACCCCTTTTTTCTCTAATCTTTAAAAAATTAACCCCTTTTTTTCTCTAATCTTCAAAAAATTAACCCCTTTTTTCTCTAATCTTCATTTTTTTTGCCCGTTATTCTCTAATCTTCATTTTTAAGGGCATTATTCTTTAATCATTTAACCCCATCCAAACCCTCTTATATGAGCAACTACCCAACTCAGAATAAGAATAATGTGTCATTCTAGCTTGCATGTGATATATGTTTTCCTGTGGACTGTTACCTTCTGAAATCAAGATCAACGTATCAAAAAATTCCTATGAAAAAAATGTTTTCTTTATAAAAATGCATGTGATACCCTTGATGTTAAACATCAATGCATTTTATTTTAAGTTTCTATACTTATCGTCATATACTAACGAATCAACGTTATTTTTTAAAAATTAGAAGAAGTGATATGATTGCCTATTGTGCCTCTTGTTTCACAACAGCATTTTCGCGTGACCGTTTTAAGTCTGTAACTTATGATGAAATTCAGCACCAAACGATAAAACCAGCACGAGGACACAGTTCCGTTTCAACTCAGTCGTTTTCAAAAGTTAATAACCGTTGTGGATGTTTATTGCTTTGATTGAGACAACACGTCTTAAGATGGCATTACTGAAGGTTACAAAACACTTTAATTAATGGACTAAGTGATGAACACTTGAGATCAATAACTAGCCATTAAATGTATCTGATTAATTATTTACCGCATAGAAATCGGTTGCGATTGGCTACCGCAACAATATTTATTAGAACTAACACGCACCTGTCTCAGAAATCCTGGCCTTATCAAACATTTAATATACATTGTTAGGGAATCTGTAAACTAATTAGACATAAAACAGGATCGTGATAAATATACCAGCAACCAGATTCTGAATATCTTCGTTTTATACAATTTATTATAGACTTTGACCAATTGTTTCTTTTTCATAACACATTTTCCCACTCCCACCTTCGTTTGTCACGGCATATATGTATATCCATAGTAAATTTGATAATGGAAATGGGGAATGTGTCAAAGAGATAACAACCCGACCAAAGAGCAGAAAACAGCCGACTTCATAGGCTAAACTTTGTAACATATAAATGAACTAGAATAAAAACATCATTCACTACTAACAAATGCCAGAGGCTCCTGACTAGGGACAGGCGCAATAGGGACAGGCGCAAAAATTCGGTGGGGAAAAAACATGTTTTGTGAGATCTCAATTATTAATGGATATGATTCTGATCTCTTTCATCGATAAATAGAGACATATGTTGCCTGTCACGGTAGGGATTAAAACCATTAGTGACCTGAAATAATATGAATTATAGGCGTTTTCTCATTATTGAAGGCTATATGGTTGCCTATAACTGCTTACATCCACTTCATTTGGTGGATAGTTGTCTCATTGGCAATCTTACAACATCTCCTTATTTTTATACAATATTTATGATATTGCATGTAGAAGGATTTAATTCTTTACCAGGATAAATGCAAATAAGTTACATTCTTAACGTAAATTTGTTAGAAACCTTTCAATGACTACTAATATTTTTCATTAACCCACGAATCATGAGTAATTAATCAGTATTCAGCAACATGCAAAATATATCTGATACTAGTATCATAATTATAAAAGGCAAAAATCAACTTTTAATGGTATTTTTTAACGCGATGTATTTACTGCACAATTGTGATCTTGAAATACTGATTCAAGTAAACTAATCAAAACCAATAATTTTTCATTTCTTTCTTCTTTAGAGATTTGTTTCGGAAGATGACAGTGGTCTGAGAGGCTCGCGTCAGTACCAGGCTCAGCCGAATATGGCACGATATGAGCGGTATGAAATTGACCCTCCTTCCTTAAAAGCAAGACAAGACGATATGAAAGGAAAGAAAGTGACCTTCTGTATGTCTGGCGACAAAGATTCTAAAGGGGTAGATCTATGTATTAACAACAAGATTCGTACGTTCGGAAGTCTGTTAGCAGAACTGGATAAGCATCCAAAGATCAAACCTAAAGGAGGTGTCCGATTCGTGTTCCGAAAAGACGAAAATAACAGATACAAGAGAATAGAGGATCTGGGCGAGATACAAAGTGGTGATCTCTTGGTGGTATCAGACAGAGCCAGAATTGACAAGACCATTGACTATGGCTTTCCACTAGGACCTAGTCCAACAAAAAGTTTACAAAGGTCGCCCCTCCCACGGAGGTCAACAAAGGTTACTGCACCCTTCAGACGTAGTCTTTCCAGGAAAAACGACACGATTGTAGTGATGAACAAGGAAAGGATGACAACCTATAAGGTCAATCCAAACACGACACAACTGTTTGAGCAAATTCTTGATGATATTGGTGATATGTTAAAGCTCAGTGCATACAAACCATTAAGTATGCATTCGGTCACACCAGCAGCATACACTCAGGTACGTTCACTCATTCAATCACACCAGAAACATGATACTCTCAGGTACGTTCCCACATTCGATTACACCAGGTGTATACAATCAGGTAAGTTCACACATTCGATCACACCATCAGCATACACTCAGGTAAGTTCACACGTTCGATCACACCAGGTGTATACCCTCAGGTAGGTTCACACATTTGATCACACCATGAGCATACCCTCAGGTAAGTTAAAACAAACATTCGATCACACCTGGAGTGTACATTGTTTGGTATATCCCCCCCCCCCCCCCCCCCAACTAATAACAAAGTTGGATACTAACTAACAGTTGTCAGGTTTGAGCAGAAGTTGTTCATTAAGTCTAACATGGATAAGTATGGTTGAATACTTATTATCTTGAGAATGTTTATTTCGAGCAAGGTTAAAATTACAACTAATTACTGAAGTTTCGCACCAAAAAAAAAACCCCAACAATTTGGTAAAATGCAGAAAATGTGGGTAAGAAATTTGAATAAAAGGTTAAGAAGTAAGAAATTTAAATAAAAGGTTTAGAACTAAGAAATTTAAATAAAAGGTTTAGAAGTAAGAAATTTAAATAAAAGGTTTAGAACTAAGAAATTTGAATAAAAGGTTTAGAAGTAAGAAATTTAAATAAAAGGTTTAGAACTAAGAAATTTAAATAAAAGGTTTAGAACTAAGAAATTTGAATAAAAGGTTTAGAAGTAAGAAATTTAAATAAAAGGTTTAGAACTAAGAAATTTGAATAAAAGGTTTAGAACTAAGAAATTTAAATAAAAGGTTTAGAACTAAGAAATTTAAATAAAAGGTTTAAAAGTAAGAAATTTAAATAAAAGGTTTAGAACTAAGAAATTTAAATAAAAGGTTTAGAACTAAGAAATTTAAATAAAAGGTTTAGAAGTAAGAAATTTAAATAAAAGGTTTAGAAGTAAGAAATCAAACGAAGACCTTTTGAATGAAAAGTATTAAATCAATATTGCATATCAAAAGTTTTAGGAGTGACTTAGTCCGAATGCCGAACCACCATCCTCAATTTAAAAATATGGCATGTAACAAAATCATTAAGTGAAAGAATGCATTTTTTTCTAACATTTTTATTTTTCATTACAACAGATAGACAGCTTCACTAAGTTAAACTCACAGTTGCACACAACAGAACTGCGCAGTAGTGGAAAAGAAGTGCCGAAATTTGTCGTCTGCAAATCTGGCGAACATCCAGAGGACGCACTTTCTGAGAAACTGAGGAAAGCATACGAAAAGAAAGGTTTAATTAAATTAAATGATAAAAGCCCGGTACAAAATGGTATTGGAAGATACGATGATGACGATGAAGACGCGGGTTATGATCAGGTAGAAGACGGAGCACCAGAACCTGAAAAACATCCAAGAGGTTACCAGAGAAGTAAAGATTACGGCAGGGAACCATCCCCACAAAGACGGCATCAGAGAAGCCGAGACTTTGAACAGGAACAATCTCCTCCAAGACGGAACCAAAGAAATCGTGAATATGACCGCGATCCGTCCCCACCGAAACAGGTCGAAGAGCCACAAACTGCTCGTAGACCTACTCAAAGACAGAATGGTTTGTCGAAGTCCCAGTCGAAGGAAAGCGTTGGATCAAAACAGACAACTGGTCGCACTCCGCCTAGACAAACTGCACCACCGCCAAGCAAACCGCAAACAAGAAAACAACCACCACAAAGAAAACAAGTAGAAGAAGAAACCAGTTCCGAATCACAACAGAACCATGAAGAAAGTGGTGATGAATCCGATTCCGATTACCCAACTCCGAGACTTCTTACACCCAAAAGACCAAAGGAACGTGTTGAGTCGCCTGAATGTTAAATTCATTGACTGATATATAGATCGTTATGTTGTTGTGTCTTGTATTGACAAACCTTTTTAAATATGTGCACCAAAATGTGTAAATGATATTGTTGATGGGTCTTAGGGAACTGTGATAATCACTCTAGTATTTTGAAGACGAGAACTTGTGTACTTTGTTATTTTGGGAATAATAACCTAGTCCATACTAAATTATTATACTGACAAATTGTAATTACGCAACACAAAAATGTGCTGACCTGTTGAGTAATGTTTTTTTGCATTAATTTTGTATTTTGCACTCGTGTGCAGTGAACAGACTGTAAACTCGGTTAACGCCTTTTCTTGCCGTTCGTCTGTCCGCGATTTTTGTTATATATGCTATATGATAAAATTATATGATATTGGTCTGAAACTTACTAAATGATGATTTGTACCGTGTTAACTTTCGGTCTGCCAGGCAGTAACTGCCTATTTTTTTTTTGACGATACGTTGAATTTTACATATTTATATATTAATTTTTCGTTACACAAATACATTACTGTAAAAACTATAATGAAATAAGTTTATATGGCCTGTAACTTTATAATAATCGGAGTTGAAATACCGTGTAAGTGATTTCAAATCTGCAAGGTAGTTACCTCCTGTGACACGATTGGTCACACGTTGGCAATTGCATGATATCACATACAATCCATTGTTAGTAAAAAATAATGATCATTCGAATAGAGCTTGTTCATCTCTCGAACTTTCGGCGTAGAGACTGAGGTTTTTTGGGAAAATTTTGGAGAATTTTTCAATTCGAGGGATGAAAATATAGCTTGTTCTCAATGAAAAATATCTTTTTTTAGAAATTAGGGCCAAATTGTCACCAGTTTTGCAAATGAATTGATATCCTCTATTGTCATATTTTTCAGTATAACTTTCTAGGAAAATGACTGTCAAATTAAGAATTAACGGATTATAAGCGTAAAAAAAAAAAAAAAACTGGTGATATGTTTTTCGTCGCCACTAAATAAGACTCGCGGATTAAAAAAACTTAAATACACTGACAGCGCAAATAATTTAAGGAGCATATCCATTTAAAATGATTTTATAATATTTGCCTCCAGTCCCCATAACAAGAGAAATACCATTGGTATCCATTAGCATGTTCCCTTTTGATTTTGTGTAACGTATGTCTTACAATTTAAACAATTGAAACTGAGGACATGAATTTTTATAGTTGACTGAATCAAAAAGACAAACTAATAATCTTATAATTGTTAAACATCTATATATATATATTTATGTTGAAATAAAAGTTTTATAATTCGATAGACTTTAAAAGATCCATTTATACATTGCAAATAATCTAAAAAAGGTACCGCATATTTAGTTTAGCAGCTATGCAAATATGTCATTATAAAGCACTAATAAAAATGAGAATTGAAATGGGCACTGGGGAATGTTTTATAGAGACAACATTCCGACTAAAGAGTAAAAACAGCCGAAGGCTTCCAATCGGTCTTCAACACGAATTCCGCACCCAGAGGCGGATTTCAGCTGGCCCCTTAACATAAAACAAATCTAAATTGTTTAACAAAGTTTTAATTCTACATAAGTCTCTTATGACTAAGACAATCAATATTGTGCACAAGATAAAAGAGTAACAGACTACACGATACACACATTGGTAAGAAAAAGTAATTTGAAGGGGGAAAAAAGGGGGAAAAAAAGAATACAAATATATTTTACAAAGAAAAAAATAGAGGTTAGCACAGTCTTAAACAATTGGCTGGTGCCGATACAGTTTGTCAATGCCTTGAAGCTAACGAGTTAAAAACATGTAAATGAATTAAACAAAAACCGCCACAAATCTGCCATCAACACAAGAAATTCTATAAATAACAAAAAGTACCCTAGGTTTTCAATAATGAGAAAAATCCGTACTGTATGGTCGGTTAGACAAATATGAAACAATTCAATGAAGAAAGCTAAAGGCCTGATTTATAACAAAACAATTTACGAAAAACAAATATGACAAGCATGAACCAACAACAACCATTGAGGCGTGTTCAGACTGGTGGCATCTGAATCAAACTTGTACATTTTATGTCTCCATTTTTGTTGTTTCATAACCTTGATCATTGGACTAAAATCAGGTCCACAAATGAATGACAAAGGAAATGAATCCTACTTCTCGCTCAAAGACAACAAAACACAAGTAGATCTCTTTCATTTTTGTTTTCATTGGGTTTCAGTCGCACTTTATCATTGATTTACAATAAAACAACTAACCTGGGAGAAACCATTTAACTTCAAGGAGGTTTAAGTTTTTTATTGCCGGAGTCAGAATTTCTTTTCGCACGGAGCGCGATCAATTTTATTTAGTTTTTCAACGCTATCAATCAAATTCTTTTTTTTCAATATGTAACACTTTAAGATATGGGAAAAAATTGAGATTCAGAATATTTGTTTTTTTTTTTATATCTGCACGACCAGAATATTTTTTTCATCAGAATATTTTTCTTTCAAAAAAGAAAACATAACCCTCCCTTGAAGTTAAATGGTCATTCCCTTATTTCACAACACATCTTACGAGAGAGAGAAAACAACAACTCGTAAGTCATAAACATTTCAATGTAACTTGCGATCAATTGTTGTGGTAAGACTCACGCCTAGTCTCGTGATAAATTTATCCACCGCACCAAAATGCGCTCGTAGACAATGAAAACAATCGATAAGTACCTCGCAAAGATGATACGGAATAATGTCGTGTTATCCGCTTAAGATTATTTAATGATAGTCGTACTTTACAAAAGATTTCAGTTACATCATATGACAGGAAGACATGGCTATCGTGCAGTGCTTAGAATAAATCCATATAGAACTATAATGCAGGAAGAATTAGATGGGTCATTTTCAAAAAATGTCGAATTTTGAAATTGAAAAATTTATTAAAAGTTACTTATTCAAACAACCCTCTGCATAAACAAATCAAAACAAACAGTACTTTAAGAACAACATATTAAAAGATGCAATCTTAATGATGCCATACAAGAATATCTTGCAACATTTTTTTGATCGGTGGTACAATATTTTGTCTATCCTGTTACCATTTTCAAAAGACATTTTGGGTTATTAAGAAAAGGTTTACATAAAATGTTAAGCTTGTTTTACGTAGCCAATTAGATGGTTTTCAAGAGAATAAACTTCTATATATATTCATTCTGTAAAATGATAGATTATTTGCCAATTTTCCAGGTTGTACTGAAAAATGCCCCTAAAAATTGGTTTTCAAAGGTTGTAAAAATTACCACCAGTAATGCAAGTCTAAGATAGCAATTTATATTGTTCGGCAATTTTTCACCCTTTCAAACAAACCAAACATCAAGGAAATACCTCATAAGTTAGTTTACTTTTCTCTTTATTTCATTGGTAACAGGAACGTACGTTTCTGATATATCACTATATAAAAGTCTATCCTGTTACTTTTTTGTCTATCCTGTTACCTTTTTGTCTATATTGTTACCTTTTTGTCTATCCTGTTACCGATATCAGTATCGCACCTGTAAATGCTTAATTGGGAAGATTAAGACGTTATAACCTTTTAAGATGAGTTCAAACAAAGAAATATTTCATTCGTTTTGCACTTATATGTTAAGATAAAGAAATTAACGACGTTTTTGTCTACAATTGTCTATCCTGTTACTGTAACCATAGCAACCATAGTAACAGGATAGACATAACAGAATAGACTAATTTCTTCGTTTTAGATTGCTGTTGTGAAATAACTACTCCCTTTGGTGAAGTGATGATGGTTTTCTATTGTGAATTTAGTTTCCAAAACGTTATTGCACTTTTTACAAGTATACTGTTGGTGTAATTAATCAAAATTGTTGGTAACAGCATAGACATGAAAAAAGTACACTCTATTTTTTTCACTAAATGTCTTGAAATTTATTTTCTTTACACTGTCGTTGAAGAAACGAGGCGTTTTAAATGTAAAGATTATTTGCACTTTTGAAATCAACACTGACTGATTCAATATTCATAGGGAGAATAATTTAACGGCTGATTTAAGTAGCGTTAACAGGATAGACATGAACCTCCCGTACGCTGATTGAATTTAGTTTGTAGATAATATGTTACATACAATGATAAAGAAGCTACTATTTTTCGTTAGAGTAATAATTAACGTTCTTAAAAAGTCCCTTTTGCAGATATCAAGGCGATCAGAAAATCGGAAAAAAAATCATTTGAAATGTGTTTTTCTGACACTGTACGCACACAAATACCCCCCAAATCGGCTTTGAATGCAGTTTAATCTTATCAAAATAGATGTAAGGTGTGTTTATTATTAATGTTCTGAATCACAAATCCGACAAGCTTTAATTTAAACCATTACAACTGAAATTTCCATTAGAAATGAAAATTTTAGCATGGGTGTACTGAAAATTCAACATTTTTTTTAAATTGACCCAGATAACGTACAATGCTCAGAATACATTTGTTCAGAATTATAATCCAGGAAAAGTTAGAAAATGTAGTCTTGCTTCAATCAAGAGATATGCAAATTGAATAATGAGCAACCCCAAAATATATATGTCGCAATGATCAATAATACAATAATTCTATATTTATTACCTTTTACGATTAGACTATAAAACCAAAAAGAATTCAACTTTAACGTGATATAGTTTTATAAGGGTTTTCTTTTATTTATAAATTTTATCTATATTTTTTATATGTTTTTTATTTATTTAAAAGATCATTCTTAGCTTTAAATAGATTGTCTTGCAATTTTCAAAGTTACTAATAATAGACAATAAGCTATATTTTTCTCTCATTTATTTATATATGTGTATCATATATGTATTTTAACTACTGTTTTGTTAAACTAATGCATGTTTCTACATTTCGCGCAATTCATGATGGTTGGTTTTTTTTTTTTTGGCTTTATTTTTAAATTTTATTCTTCAATTTTTAGTTTGACAAGGCTAATTAAGTTACTAAAAACTGATTACTCGTCAACTCATATAGGGCGATTAATCGTAAGTATACAATTAATTCTATCACCAGAATTGAATGCGGTTTGACTGATTACCCCAAGCCGACATTCAGAGTTTAGTACACAATTTCCGACAACTAAAAATCTGCTCTATGTGTCACGACCTTGACATATTGCAGTTCAAAATGTCATGTGACTTCGATATATAAAATCAGATCAAGTTTTAGATTTATCAACAAATATTCGATTTCAACAGTTCAATATACACGGTTTAATATTCTCAAATCAAGATGGCTTTATTTACTAGTACTCCCAAGTCTAAGCGTGGAGAAAAGGTTATGTTACTGAATCTTGACAATACCGACGACGATGTTTCATCTGGCTACGATTCTCCTGTATATATCTCCGATGAAAACAAAGACGATAAGAAAACAGTTACAACTAAAATGGTTGCCGCTGATTCATTAGACGATTCAGATTTCTCATCCGATGAAGCAGACGATGATTCATCAGACGACGACAGCGACGATTTAGATGATATAGATGACATACAGTCAACCAACGATTCGATGAAAGTCACAAAGATACAGGCTGTGGTTGATAATATTCGCTATATTCTGTCCATGCCAGACTTATGTGACGTTATGTTCCTTGTTGGCGAACAGAGAATTCCGGTGTATGGATTAAAGTCGATTCTTGGAATACGGAGCAACACTTTCCTCGATATGTTCGTTAAGCAGTCAAGAGAAGAAATGAATACCAAGAAAAAGATGAAGAAGTCCAAAGATGAGAAGCTAACCAGTAGTAGCACCAAGACCACCATAATAGTTGGAAGTTACGACATTGAAGTGTTTCGTTCATTTTTATTGTTTTTGCACTGTGGATCAGTTACCATGGATGCGTTGACTGTTGTTGGACTCCTATGTTGTGCTGTAGAATTTGACATTGCTGATTTGAAGAAGGCATGCTGGGAATTTGTAGATAAATGTTTATCGTCTGTTAGTACCGACATTGTTATAAAAAAAACATTCCGTTATGATGATCATAGTGCTGCACAGGAACTCCGACAAGTTATTTTGAGCCGACAAACAAGTATGATACTAAAAACAAAAAATGTTGCAAAGCTGCGCCAGTCTCCTATTGGACAAGAAACTGAAGTGTAGATTTCTGTATGTATGTTATTGTCTAGCAGAGTTTTAGTGCTACCTGCGTGTTTTATTTGACCATAACATGTACTTAACATTAACGAAAGTGCTCACAATTTATTATGTTATACTTGTATATTTTATAGTGCTTCATTAAATAATGTTTTTAATCAAGATGGTTCTTTGTTTTTATTGCAGTAAAATTTAAAGGTTTTTTTAAAATGCCTTCAAATCAGTTTTTTCTATGCATATGACAAAGGCTTACAACAATATTTCTGTATATATACACGCATCTTTGTCAGATCTCTACCAAAGATTGCAGTATACAAGCGAAAACAGTCCTACGAGATTACTACTGTTATCACTTTTTTTTTTAATATTTTACACTAGATAATTCAAATGAAAATATGAAATTAGGATATGCAGCATCGTTCCGTAAAACAACCCTCAGAATCATCGTGCTCATACAATGCTGTTAGATCTGGACTAATCTCAATTCCAGATTCCAGGTTCAATGGACAGGGTTTTAAGTCTTAACTTTGGATTGATCAGTGCAAAACATTATACATCTGAAAAGAAAACCTAGTAACCCTTCATTGTACAGTTATCACTATTTCTGTCGGTCTATGCACAAGTTTCAAAGTCATTAATTGAAGCGTTGTGTAGACATTTGTGGTAAAACAGAAACACCATGACGTGGTTAATGTGTTGCATACAGTAATCATTACATCATGACGTGTTTAATATTAATGTGTTTCATACCGTAATCAATACATCGTGACGTATTTAATGTGTTGCATACAGTAATAATTACATCATGATGTGTTTAATGTGTTGCATACAGTAATTATTACATCATTATGTGTTTAATGTGTTGCATGCAGTTATCATTACACCGAGACGTGTTTAATGTGTTGCATACAGTAAACATTACACCATGACGTGTTTAATGTGTTGCATACAGTAACCATTACACCATAACGTGTTTAATGTGTTGCATACAGTAACCATAACATCATAACGTGTTTAATGTGTTGCATAGAGTAACCATTACATCATGGCGTATTTTCGTGTCTGTAGAGTAAAGGGTGACACGTGTAAATTGTTTCCATGGCAGAGGAGCAGAGGAAGGCACAGGACAACCATTCTTGTTCTTTCCAATGACGTGTTGATATCTGTATTCAATTTTCTGAGAAAAGTTTGATCTTTAAACTAATACTAACGGCACGGACAACTGATATGTATATTACTGTCTAACGAAAAAACATCACTTGTCTATATATTGATTGTCTTGTTTCGTTTTCTTCTTGAATTAAATAGAGACATGGGGCACACATCAATGAGACAGCAATTCAACAATACAAAGGAAAAAAAAGACACCTGAAGGTCATTATATGGAACTCACCAACAGAAAATAGTTTAGTGTTTTGATAATTTTAAAGATATGTCGAAACATGATGAAAAAGTTGTTAATGTATAAAGACATAGGCTATCAAAGATCTACCATCTACACAAATGACAAGCACAAGATATATAACAGTGAAACTGATTGACCATGGACCTGCAGCAAAAGCAACAGCAATGTATTGTCTTCATTGATATTCGCAGCAGGCTGGCCAGGCAATAACTAGCTTTCTATACAAGATATTTGCCAATATTACAAACGTGCCGAAAGGCAAACAAATCAAGCTTTAGCACGTGCAAAATGTCTTTTCTAGTCATAACAAAACCTCCATAAAGCAATACACCCATCGCAACAAATTAAGAAATCAGACAGTTGGTGCAATAATCCTTTAACGAGTATATCTCTTGTGGAGAGTTGTCTCATTGGCAATCATACCACATCATCTTTTTTTTATAATTATGAAAAGAAAAACTCTATTCATGTATATGAATTTAACGAAAATCGATAAGTTTAAGGTCTGCATATGTCAGACAGGGTTCACCTAACCTCGACTTTAATTTATGAAACAGTGATGGATGACAAAAAAAGAAGATGTGGTATGATTGCCAGTAAGACAACTCTCCACAAGAGACCAAATGACACAGAAATTAATATCTATAGGTCACCGTACGGCCTTCAACAATGAACAAAGCCCATACCGCATAGTCAGCTATAAAAGGCCACGAAATGACAGTGTAAAACAATTCAAACATCACAACTAACGGCCAAAATTGAACGAAAAACAAATATATAACACATAAACAAACGACAACCCCTGAATTACAGGCTCCGGACTTGGGACAGGCGCATAGTTTATATAGAATGTAGCGGGATCAAACATGTTATCAGGTTCCCAACCCTCCCCTAGCCTAGCTTTAAAAATCAGTTGAAAAGGCTTTACTCATCAGATGGATAAAAATACAAATACTACAAATACAAGTGGATGTGTTCGGGTAATTGTATTTCCCAACAACAAAAAGACACTAAGTACAGATCTGAGAGTACTCGCAGTTACTGACAGCTAGTTCAAAGCCACTAACAACTAATAATAAAAAAATCACGCATCTAAGACTTAATGTACTGATAATAAAATAAATGATGTCGCAGTGTTGTATGGTTTAGGAAATTTATTTTTTATCTATACTATCAAAACATCAAAACTTTTAATTGCCCTGTATCAACTATTAAATGTCTTATATTGTTTGGATTTTATACTAATAAAATTCTTATTCTTATTCTTATTATATAGATATAAGAATATGTAGTATGGGTGTTAATAAGACAACTCTCCGTCTAAGTCACAATTTCTCTTGATATTTGTCGTTGTTTCTGTTTCCATGCACTACACGTTCACTGAATGAAAACGAATTAACCCTAACCCTACCTAACCTAACCTAACCTAACCCTAACCCTAAAAAGTGTCTTAAGCTTAACAAAACAAACATAACAACAGACACATTATCGAAAAACAAATTCGGAACACAAAAATGTTCTGATATAAACTATAACCCTAATGCTGTCTATAACCCCAACCCTAGTGCTGTCTATAACCCTAACCCTAATGCTGTATATAACACTAACCCTAATGCTGTCTATAAACCTAACCCTAATACTCTCTATAACCCTAACCCTAATGCTGTCTATAACCCTAACCATAGTGCTGTCTATAACCCTAACCCTAATGCTGTATATAACCCTAACCATAATGCTGTCTATAACCCTAACCCTAATGCTCTCTATATCCCTAACCCTAATGCTGTCTATAACCCTAACCCTAATACTGTCTATAACACTAACCCTAGTGCTGTCTATACCCCTAACCCTAATGCTGCCTATAACCCTAACCCTAGTGCTGTCTATAACCCTTACCCTAGTGCTGTCTATAACCCTAACCCTAATACTGTCTATAACCCCAACTCTAATGCTGTCTATAACACTAACCCTAGTGCTGTCTATACCCCTAACCCTAATGCTGCCTATAACCCTAACCCTAGTGCTGTCTATAACCCTAACCCTAGTGCTTTCTATAACCCTAACCCTAATGCTGCCTATAACCCTAACCCTAGTGCTGTCTTTAACCCTAACCCTAGTGCTGTCTATAACCCTAACCCTAATGCTGTCTATAAACCTAACCCTAATGCTGTCTATAACCCTAACCCTAGTGCTGCCTATAACCCTAACCCTAATGCTGTCTATAACCCTTACCCTAATACTGTCTATAACCCTAACCCTAGTGCTGTCTATAACCCTAACCCTAATGCTGTCTATAACCCTAACCCTAATACTGTCTATAACCCTAACCCTAGTGCTGTTCATAACCCTGTAGCGCCGACCGTTTATCAAGTTTACCAATTTCAAAGCAATAAATGAAACACTGGTGTAAAATATATTCCGTTTATTATAACAGAAATAAATGTGAAATGTATTGCAATTTACAATAAATAATGGTTAAATATTCTCTACGTATTCAATTACCTATAAAATAACTAATCTGTGAAGTTATATTTGAAGTTCGTTTCTAAAAACACTGATCCTTGGCAATCCAAATTTGAAACTGACTATAGTCGACCTAGTTTACAAAGTGAATACACAAAAATAGATATTCCCTACTTCCGGTTAACGGTTACAATGTAAACATGAACGCTGTGTAGCAAAAGACTACAATTATGAAAGATTCTCGTTATAAATGAATGTGTAAAAAGTAATTCCATACAACTTAAACATATATAAATGATTTGTTATGCAGTTCCTATGAAAATTACTCCGCATAACATCTGAGTCGCGAATGACAACCTAAAATGTGCTACGAACTCCCGGTAAAATCATTACCAAAATATTGCGGGAATTATGAAATATAAAAATGAACCGCACAAACTATTTGCATTAAACAACGTAATAACTTCTATCACGAAAGTAAATTCAGTTAAATAGCTTTGGCACAACACTGCCTCCCGTCAAATAAAGAATTCTGTCCGCAGAATTAAAAATGAACATTTAACCTTTATCAAGCTTTTTGAAAAAAGTTATTACAAAGGTCTTGATCATACCACCAAGAGTCTTGTTAAACCTTTCTATTAAACCATTTGAAGAAGGATGATATGCAGTTGTTCTGGTTTTGTTAATTTGAAATAAATTACAAACAGATTTGAATAGGTCACTTTCGAAGTTCTTTCCTTGGTCTGTATGAAGTTCTAGTGGTATGCCAAACCTATCAATAAATTCCATCACTAGTTTCTGTGCTACCAGGTCAGCATGCTGATGTGGTATAGGGTAGGCTTCCATCCATCTGGTAAAATAATCGCCTATAACCAGTATAAATTTATTCTTCTTTCTGGTTAATGTCAGTGGACCAATGATGTCTATACCAATTCTGTCTAATGGGTATCCCACTCTATAGTCCATCAAAGGTGCTTTTGGTTTTTTCCCTGTTCCTTTTATTTTGTTGCATATGGTACAATTCTGTATATGTTCTGTTATATCCTGACTCATCTTGTACCAAGTAAAAACTGTCTTCATTTTCTCTATGGTTTTCTTAACTCCCATGTGTCCAGAATAAGGGGTGTTATGGCTCAAGATCAATATATCCTTCTTTAATATTTGTGGAACAATCAACTGTAAATGATTTAATTTACTCTTAGCATTTATCCATTTCTGATAAACAATACCATCTATCAATTCAATATTTTCCCAGTTTAACCAATATCTCCTTGTGGCTGGGCTTAAACTAGCACACAATTCTCTTTCTGGTATTTTTCCTTCTTTTTTCCATTGGTGTAAGTATTTTAGATCTTGGTCTTCTTTTTGGAACGCCTGCATTTCTTTAACTGAATATTTGGCCAACCAATCTGGGTGTTCTTGAGACCTTGTTACCACAGCTCTTACTGTGACTTTATAATTCAGTTCCTTTACATCATCTACTTCAGTCTTGAAACTTTTCCATTGCTCATTTATCTGTTCACAGGCTTTACAGGTGTCTTCAGAACTGTTTGTAGAATGATTACATACTGGAACATCATGTTCTTGTCTAGATAATGCATCAGCATTTTGGTGTTTTAAGCCTGGACGGTGTTGTATCTCAAAATCATACTGTGAAAGGGTTTCAATCCATCTGGCTAGTTGCCCTTGTGGATCTTTGAATCCAAATAACCATTTCAGAGACCCATGGTCCGTTCTGACGATAAACTTTCTGCCAAGTAAATAGTGTCTGAATTGGTTGACAAATGTTACCATGGCTAAGAGTTCTCTTCTTGTGACGCTGTATCTTTGTTGAGTCTTATCTAATTTCTTTGAGGCATATGCGATCACTTTTTCCTTCCCGTCTTGTACTTGGTGAAGCACTGCACCAATACCAATGTTGGAGGCATCTGTGTCAAGGACAAATTTTCCATTTGGATGAGGATATGATAATACTGGCCTGGTACAAAGGGCTGTTTTTAAACTATCATAACTTTTCTGAGCCGTTTCTGTCCATTCAAAAGTGACATCTTTTCTAGTCAAATGACTTAATGGAGCAGCTATCTCACTGAAACCTTTAATAAATTGCCTGTAATAGTTGCAAAGGCCCAGGAACTTCTGTACTTCTTTCATTGATGTTGGTACCTTCCAGTTCTTTACACTCTCGATAAGCTTAGGGTTTGGTTTTATGCCATTTTTTCCTACAATATGTCCAAGATACAGTGTCTCGCTCTTCATCAGGTTACATTTGGATGGTTTTAGTTTCAAACCAGCCTTGATGAGTCGTTGAAATACCTCGTCTAGTCTGGACAAATGCTCTTCATAGTCTGAACTGAAGATGATAATATCGTCAAGATATATTAGAAGGGTCTTCCACTGTAATCCTCTGAAGATAAGCTCCATACATCTCTGGAACGTGATTGGTGCGTTACACAAACCAAATGGCATTTTGCAGTATTCGTACAATTCATATTTTGTGATGAACGCTGTTTTTGGCTGATCTTTTTCTTCTAACTGTAACTGCCAATAACCAGTCTGAAGATCAAGGCAACTAAATAGAGATGCAGAGGCCAGACAATCCAGACACATATCTATCCTAGGCAACGGATAGGCATCCTTAATGGTCAAATAATTCAGTTTCCTGAAATCTAAGCACCACCTAACAGTGTTGTCTTTCTTCCGAACAAGTACGACATTGGAAGCCCATGCTGATTTAGATGGCTGGATTATCCCCTGTTCCAATTGTTCATCTGGGGCAATATGCGCAATTGTTTCTACATAGGCGGTAATGGTAACGTTTTCTTCTGTTGCTCAGCCCATATCATAAACTTGTATATGTATGATGGCTTGTTTCGAAGCTGAGACATTTTTACATATGTGGTTAAATTTTCGGGGTACGAAGTGTGATTCATTTTTCCGTAAATTAGCAAACCCCGAGTATCCTTTTGCGATGTGGCTCCTCATGGTAAAAAATCCCATTTTTGACACAATAAGTTCTTTAAAAATTTAATACTTTGAACACATTTAATGGCTCCATAGTTTTTACACATTCATTCTGTATTCCCATACTTTCTAAATTAACACAAATGGTTCAGCTCAGTCATTTGTTTATTATAGAAATGTGTCAAATATCACTACACAGAGATTTTTTGTTTACACGTGACTTTTGAGTTCCTCATTTCAAGGCGCATTAGGGATATTGTCCCATATTGAAATCCATAGTTCTGATTTTTCCAAATATTTTTAGGTGATCTTCATCGGTATGACATTCTGAATAAATCTGTGTATTTTTGTCCATTTCTGAAAAAATAAATAAAGTCGTTTCAGCATTATATGGCAATGACACTTTTATCGCTATATTCATTTATTTTTAATACAATGTGTATGTATAATTAATTTCTTCCAGTATACCTTCACTATTCAAAACAAGGACAGAACTTCTGATGATAACCTTAAATTACAATACACAGACCCTGTTAAAGCATTCCATAACATTTTCTTATGTCTAAAAGTGCATTTTGACAGAGAAATTATGCAAAAATGTAGATTTTATAAAAAAAAACCACCAAAATAATTATTCTTACTAGTGGACATCTGGTATCTAATACTGTGGAAACCACTCGAAACTACTGAGAAATTCATTCTTATCATGTAATTAGAGTGCAATGAAGTGCAAATTTTCAAAACTTGTCCTTTCACATAATTCTATTTGAGAAAAAAAGGCTTTTTACATGTATTTCAGTGAAAACTTTTATCAGTGAGAAATCCACATGAGGTATTCAAGGAAACATTGTGACATCACATGTATTATGGCGTCATTAAATAACGACAGATCAAAATAGTGCTAAATATAGTTTGCAGTGTTACATGGGAAACAGTTGCCGCAAGATTTAACTCGAAATATCGAGTCGAAAAGATCAGTAACCAAGCCTTTTCATTTAATATCAAGACCATAGCAACAGTTTTCATATTAGCATATTTCTAATATACCGACTGTAATTTCAATTGCACAAACACCATAAATAAATAATTTAGAGCTTGCCTAATAAAACAAAATGCTTACCAGTTATTCAGGACTTTTTAAAACCTTTAGTTTGCCATCTCATGTAAAAAAGTAATGATATGTCTGGAACTGAAATAAGACAAAAAATTTACCCAGGCTGTGTTATCATTTAATTTAAATACATAAGTATTATTGAGAGAAAAGAATCTAACTTTTGAAAGTTTTATCGCAAAGAAAGAAAAAAGCTTCTCCCTTGTTGCTTAGCCACCTTCATTTAAACCGTTTATATTAGAAGCAATGAGTAGTAGCTAACTAGCTTAATAGTTGAATAGCAATATTGTTTTCAAGAAGGTTTGACCCTCCCCCTTTTCACTGAGAAATGTCAATATCTAGTGTTTTGCTCGTGTGTACTAAAAATAGTAATTCATGATTTTCTTAATACATGTACATGTTTGTTTTCTGTTTATTTGCATATGATATCTACTGACCAGGGTCAAATCATTGGATAAAAGCACATGTGATGATGTATCTCACTTTACTCGTTTGAAGTGTGTTATCTGCCTTGATTGTCAGTTATTCCGGTAGACCAGAGTGATAATTACATAACCAAGACTATATTGTGTCATGTTTACTTACAATTTAATAATATTACATGTAAGTTATTTCTTGCCTTTTTCAATTAAATAAACAACTCCTTTCAGATCTCTCGGGGGTAAACAAAGTTATGATTGTGCCTAAAAAAAGTGTTCAGCCCCGTGCCAGTAATGCGTTTTAAAAGCGAAAATTTCATTGCTTTTGGCTGATCTTTATCAATAATATTTATCTTAAACTGTTCATGATAACTAGGTATAAATAAAAAAAATACTAACCATCATTTTCACAATTTTCTGTGGTGTACAAGGTGAAATCATCTTAAGATATCTCTGGATTTTTTGTTAGAAGATGGGGCAATATGCGCAATTGTTTCTACATAGGCGGTAATGGTAACGTTTTCTTCTGTTGCTCAGCCCATATCATAAACTTGTATATGTATGATGGCTTGTTTCGAAGCTGAGACATTTTTACATATGTGGTTAAATTTTCGGGGTACGAAGTGTGATTCATTTTCCCGTAAATTATCAAACCCCGAGTATCCTTTTGCGATGTGGCTCCTCATGGTAAAAAATCCCATTTTTGACACAATAAGTTCTTTAAAAATTTAATACTTTGAACACATTTAATGGCTCCATAGTTTTTACACATTCATTCTGTGTTCCCTTACTTTCTAAATTAACACAAATGGTTCAGCTCAGTCATTTGTTTATCATAGAAATGTGTCAAATATCACTACACAGAGATTTTTTGTTTACACGTGACTTTTGAGTTCCTCATTTCAAGGCGCATTAGGGATATTGTCCCATCTAGGTTCTTCTTATCTTCATTATCAAATGCTGCTGGTGTTCTTCTTAGTGGTTGTCTAATAGGAGCAGCCCCAGCTGTATCAATTCTATGTTTGACTAGGGAACATGTTCCCAAATCTGTTTTTGAAGAGGTAAAAGCCATACTGTTCTTCTGTAAAACTTCAGCTAGTTTTTCTTTTATGCTTTCACTCTCTATATCTTTACTGCTTCTTTCATAAAGATCTTTGAGGTGTTCTGGTAACAGTTGATTTTCGGCCTTTTTCTTCTGTTTACCATTCAGCTCATTGATTTTACAAATCTTTATCTCTGATTCCCACTTTTCTGGTATATTTGCCTTTTCTATAGTCTCAGACAATGTGAAGTTTTCTTTGGATAACTCATGTGTTTTACACATCTTGGACTGTTTGCTTGTCAAAGTATCGACTCTGTCATTCTCAAGTTCAAACATGTTTTCTATGTAATCAACAGGATGAAGTTCACCAAGAAGATAGTTTTTCTTCAAACGTATTGGTTCTGAATCTAAATTTATTAGTCTAACTGGAATATTTTTCATGAAGGGGTTAACTAAAGTCTGTGCCACCATAAAGGAGTAGGTTCAGTAAGACCCCTTTTTGGCCCCAAATTATAGCAGTTTTACAAAATGTTAAAAATGTAAACTATAAGTTATTTTTTGAACAGTAGAATGCTTCTGCTACATAGATATAGGCTGTTTTTGACAATACAATGCACATATATCGGGTACTAGCACCATTAAGTCATGCTAAATTACTGAAATCTTCACAATTCTAGCATTTTCGTTATATTTTAGACAGTTTCCGTGTAAAACGAAAGTGGCCGCATTCGTGTTCATCCTTTATATTGAAATGTAAGTTGTATTTGGTGATAATACATAACATATATAAAGGGTGAGGATGAACACGGATGCGGCCACTTCCATTTTTGACAAAAACAATCTGAAAAGTGACATTTTTCGGCGTATTTGGTAGATTTTTCATATTTGAGCTTGAATCGGGTCGTTTTTAATGACTAAATCAGTTAAAATCTTTCACATCAACTAATTGAATAAAAAAATAGACACTTAAGTGTTTAAAAATTGGTCAAAATCTTTCGTTAGATGAACCTGAAATTTGAGGCCAAAATCGGTCCTTACCGGACCTACTCCTTTCCGGCTGTCTTCTATAACAGGCTGTATCATGGAATACCTGGTATCTAACAACTCTTGATTTTGACTGCAACCATAAAGAATAACTTCTGAAGATGGTGGAATGGTGAAATTCGAATCCAAGACTACTCTCGCAATTAAGTCCGACTTGCGTTTTACTTCACATTCTATCCATTTTCCACTCAACTGGATTCCTTTTCTAGAGTTAACTGTAATGTCCATTTCATCAAGGACATCGCAGCCTAACAATAAATCATCACCTATAGGTGCTACATATACATCCCAGACAAACTGTGAGTCTCCAAGTGTTAACGTCACTGCTGCTACCCCTTTGGTTCCCATTTGCTTCCCTGCTTCGGCAACAACTAGGTTTTTCAGTGCTGGTTTTAACTTTGATCTGTTCGTTTTTGGAAGGCGGAAAAATATCTCTTCATTTAACACAGTAACTTCTGCTCTAGTATCAATTACAGCCTTGATTTTCTGATTGCTGACCTCCATTGGTACCTTTATACTGGCTGCTGTTATGCGATCAATCACAATTTCCTCTTTAGTGTTCAATGTCACATCTTCATCAGCACCTGTATTCTGACCATTTTCATCATGTGAAGAAAGACCTTGGTCCTTTTGCACAGACTCAGCAACAAAATCTTGCTCTTGATTACCACTAGCAAATTTCAACATTTCCTCCTTCTTCTCTTTAAGCAACAAACATTGCAGTATCCTTTCTATTGGATTCATCACTTGTCTGGTTTATCTTTACTACTTCTGTCTTACTTTTACTATTGTGGGCTGACACTTGGCCGTCAGTTTCAGCCCTCTTTAGTTTAAATCTTCCTCTTTGTTTTGATTTTGTCCTTGGTTCCGCCTCGGTTTTGGACAGTATCTCGCAAAATGTCCTTCTTCTTGGCAATTATAACATCTGTTGTTATTCTGTTTCTGTGTCTGGAAACGGTCTTTATTCTGCCATTTTGATCTTGGATCAAAGTTTCTCTGATTTTTTTATGATAATTAAAATTCTTTGGTGCTTGTTGGGTGTTCAACTTGGCATCCATAATACTCTCAACGGACTTGGTAACCTCAGTAGTTATACTATCTTTAATGTCCCTCCCAAACTGATTCAGCCTCTCTTCAGTCACAAAACGTTTCCCGCCAATTCGTCGTACATCTAACTCTTCAGTTGTACTGTAATTGACATCTCTGTCCTCTGTTTCTACTTCTATTTGTCTTATTTGATTTTCCCCCTTTATACCATTTTTACAGGTTGTATGCCATGCGACAAGGTTGATAGTCTCCTCCATTGTTTTTGGTCTTTTCGTCAGAACATCATATGCTACACTTTGATCTGGCAACCCATTTAACATATGTTCTATGGCAATGCTATTGAACAATTGTTGATTCATTCCTGGATATGCTTTTTTCACCATTGTCTGTATACGTGCTGCATACTCATTGGTTGATTCTTTGTAACCTTTTCTGACTGTCTAGCAAAAGACTACAATTATGAAAGATTATCGTTATAAATGAATGTGTAAAAAGTAATTCCAAACAACTTAAACATATATAAATGATTTGTTATGCAGTTCCTATGAAAATTACTCCGCATAACATCTGAGTCGCGAATGACAACCTAAAATGTGCTACGAACTCCCGGTAAAATCATTACCAAAATATTGGTGGAATTATGAAATATAAAGATGAACCGCACAAACTATTTGCATTAAACAACGTAATAACTTCTATCACGAAAGTAAATTCAGTTAAATAGCTTTGGGACAACAAACCCTAACACTAATGTTGTCTATAACCCTAACCCTAGTGCTGTCTATAACAATAACCCTAGTGCTGTCTATAACCCTAACCCTAATGCTGTCTATAACCCTAACCCTAATGCTGTCTATAACCCTAACCCTAATACTGTCTATAACCCTAACACTAGTGCTGCCTATAACCCTAACCCTAGTGCTGTCTATAACCCTAACCCTAGTGCTGTCTATAACTCTAACCTTAGTGCTGTCTATAACCCTAACCCTAATTCTGTCTATGACCCAAACCCTAGTGCTGCCTATAACCCTAACCCTAGTGCTGTACATAACCCTGACCCTAGTGCTGTCTATAACCCTAACCCTAGTGCTGTCTATAACCCTAACCCTAGTGCTGTCTATAACCCTATCCCTAGTACTGTCTATGACCCTAACCCTAGTGCTGTCGATAACCCTACCCCTAATGCTGTTCATAACCCTAACCCTAGTGCTGTCTATAACCCTAACCCTAATACTGTCTATAACCCTAACCCTAGTGCTGCCTATAATCCTAGCCCTAGTGCTGACTATAACCCTAACCCTAATACTGTCTATAACCCTAATCCTAATGCTGTCTATAACCCTAACCCTAATACTGTTTATGACCCTAACCCTAGTGCTGCCTATAACCCTAACCCTAGTGTTGTTCATAACACTAACCCTAATGCTGTCTATGACCCTAACCCTAATACTGTCAATAACCCTAACCCTAGTGCTGTCTATAACCCTAACCCTAATTCTGTCTATAACCCTAACCTTAAAGGAGATGTGACATGATTTTTTTATATTTTTTTTTTGGTAAATAAATATTTATTTATACATAATTACCCCCAAAAAAACATCGAAAGCAATATAATTATCGTTTAAATGGATAAATAATGAATCTAAATGTATCGATCTGTCGACCTACTAATTATGCATATTTCAATCCCGGAAGTCACTCAGAACGAGGCTGTGACGTCAGTGGTTACATCAATCATATTTGACTGACGGGTGTATAGGCATAATTAGCGCAATTTCATTTTCGAATATCTTAAAAAAAAGCATGACAGTGATTAAAAATAGTTCTGTGTGCTGCCAGTGGATGCAACAGAAGGCATAAGACAGTTTGAATTTATTTTTTTTCGTTTTCCGAGTAGATCATCATCTAACCCAGGAAGAGATAGGACTTCCTACCAAGCACTAGTCATAGACTTTGTTCCGCCCACTTTACAAATGTTTGTTACGATCGTGACCCAGAAGTTAAGAAGAATCTCGAGGGATGTCCTACCATGAAGCTAAAACTCCAAATGCAATACCTGATATTCCATTGAAACAACCAACAACAGCTGAGCCCAGTCCACCTATACCTATACGCAGGGAGCTTATAAAAAGCAGAGAAAGGCTGAAGAATTTTTTTTTTCTTCGCAAATATTTTTTGGTTCACTTTATAATTTTTTTTTTATATAGTTTAGTCATATTTGTGTATAATTGTATAGCCAAATATATCTCAATATTAAAAATTGGTATTTTGTACCTCCTGTGTGTACCTTACTACCTGTTCACGTGTGCAGGTGTGTACACTGAAATTGGACATAATAAATTAAAAGTCACCAACATTGATCAGAAGTTACAAGTATCGGCACACGTTCTCTACAACGCTTGATTTACCTTTGAAGTTAAAAGCTACAGGTGTCATGCCCCCGGGTGGTGATATGTAAGACATCGGCAATACGCGCTATTGCGTAACATGCGCCGAATCTGTGTACATCCATGGGCTCACCTACTGGGTTCACAGGTGAGGTTGGCAATTGTTACGGATATAAGTTACTTGTACGACTTTGCCCCCCGCAGAGCTATAGAAAAACAGTACATTAACGGGTGTTACACGGACTCTTTTAAGACGATACACGGACTCTTTTTAGTTACACGGACACTTTTTATGAATAGAATCACTCGTGCACGATCAGTGAGTTCATGGGCACTTTAACTTTCAATTAGATTTGAACTTTTTGGTTCACCGACTTATTTCCTGTCTTTTTATTGAACAAAATATTAACGTTGGCATCAATATCTATTTTCAAACATTTCCATTAAAATACTATTCATATCAGTACACTAAGGGATTAGACATTTACCTTCAAAAGGGGGAGGGGGGTATGGTTTTTTCCTAAAAAAAAAGGTATTTTGATCACAAATTTTATCAGAAAAAAATTATTATGGTCAAGCAGATGACAAATTAATGTTTTGCATGATTCCCTGATTTCCGAATACCGTAAATAGTGCTAATTTAAACAAAAACATTTGGGTGATGGCGTTGAAAGTAAATAGTTAATTAATGTACTAAAAAAAAGAACATACCGCCCGGCCCTTTATGAAGCAAAATATTCGGTCAATAAACGTTTTCTTCAATATATGGATATGAATAGTATTTTAAACAATGCTGAAAGTAAAGAAATGATGATACTGACGTGTATATTTCAATAAAATTAAGACAGGAAATAAATAAATAAAAATCAAATCTTATCAAAAGATAAAATCCCTATCAACTCACCAATGCACGATTGATCCTATAAACAAAAAGGGTTCATGTAATACACGTACAAATAAGCAGCAAATCTAGAAGAAAATCATTCAACTTATGTCATCAATTTTGGGCGGTAAGCTGCGATTGGATCGTATAGTAACACGTGTTTATTCCCGATCAACACTTGCAGATCTAGAGACAAGAATGCATTTAAAAAAAAAAAATAAAGTATATGCCTGAATATATTTAATATTAAGACAAAATTCATTTTTTCATAAACATTTCATTTACTAAAGAAGTAGGAAATTCATTCTTTTGATACATTTATATTGTTATCGAATTTATATCAGTGGCGGATCCAGGTCCAAATCCAGGACAAAACAAGGGGGGAGGGGTCCAACTTTATGTCCCCATTTAAATGCATTGATCATCCAAAACAAGGTTGTTCCAACCCCCGGGACCCCCCCCCCCCCCCCAAACCACTGAATATTAAATTCATGAATTTGGCAACAAACGTATTTTTTTAAGGGGGATGGGGGATGGAATGGCATATCCTGCATTTTTCATCAGAAATAAAGATTACAGCCTGTTTATCTTAAAATAAATTAGCCCCCCCCCCCTCTTCTTCCCCGCTTTCCGTTTCATCCATAAAGATCAAACGTAATCCTACTTAAAAATATTTCTTTAATATATTACTTTTTTTACGAAGTTGCCTTTTAAAAGTCTTAAATGTGTACAACATTCATCTTTTCCTTTAAATGGCTCTTTTTTTTTATCAAATAATTAGATTCCTGATTTTTTTTTCTTTAAAAAAAATCTCGGTTGAAGGGAAATGAAATATGTTTATACTATAACTTACATTTTCTGCTTTATGGCTATCTAAGTATCTAAAATGTTTAGTCTTGCAAAATGTATTATAACTTTCTTGAAACGTCGTACAAGTCAGATAAAAAACAAAAGTAACAAAGGAAACAGGCCGGTAACAACCAGCCGAATAGTTTTTCTGCACTTGTAGTCAGGTCAAGGTCCTCGGCTATCGCCTCGGACCTTGACCTGACTACTCGTGCAGAAAAACTATCCGGCAACGGTTGTTACCGGCCTGTTTCTTTGTTACCTTTGTATTTTATCTAATACTTACCCTTATTATTTTATTCTTTAATTAATAATCATTTTATTTCTTAATAAAAAATAATTGTGAAGAGATGCCAAGTGATGCTTTTAAAATGACAGACCATTGATGCAAGGTTATTGCGGTGAAAAACTATACGCAAAAGGTGATTTGAATGTGGAACGAATATTTTGGCTAGTGAATGTATGCAAGTCTTTATATTGCATAAGACATAAAGCTGTATTACATAGTTTTAACTTAAATAATGCAAATACATCCAATTGATACAGACCTGGGAGTAGTAGATTATGTATAAGTATAGACTGAGTTAGTTGAAACATTATTTTATTTGCCGAATTAAAGCAAATTGGATTAGACACAAGTAAATCATACAACATGGACAATATAAAATTACAATTATACTAGTATGATATAATGGACATACATATAAGGCAAACAGTTTATAGAATAATACTAGCTTTCATTCGTAAAAAAGAGAAAAGGAAAGTTTGAAAAGTCATATGATAATGTGACAATGACGTGTGTACTTATGATGACGATCATGATGTTCCGTGCCAGTAACAGTAACGCTCTATCATAGACTATCAAGGCTTAACAAAAGCTGTTTGACCATTGTATGAAATTTTGAACATGTTTGAAAATTTGAATATTTTGTTCATTCGAAAGTTCAATGTGCAAATTAATAGTTTTGTATCTAAAACAATGCTTTCAGATAGCCAGTTAAGATTATTGAATAAGGTTTTTCTGCATGATGTGTATTTTGGACAAACAAAGAAGTAATGGTAGACATCCTCAATATCTGACCCACAATGACAAGAAGGATCATTTATAATATTAGCTCTACATAGATCATTGTTATAAATGAATGGGAACATCTCAATTGCGTTATTGGGCCGTACAAATGAAACGTTTCAATTTTATATAATCGTTTATCGTGTTTGTTTCAAATTTCTGTTATGCATTACTGCTCTCTGTTTTCTGTCGTGAAGATAGTCCTGAAACCAATTCAATAAGTTTCCGTCAATACTGTAAGCTTTCATTTTACATATTATACGGCCCCTATGCCAAACTTTGTCGAAGTTAGATAGAAGTCACAAAATACAAAACAATTTAAAGACTGAAGATATACCACACAGAAAAAATATTAAAAAAAAATAAGACAGTGCTCATAGAACATTTTCAATGGGATTATTATGGAGGAGAAGAGACATATGGATTTATTTTACTGTTTTACTTTAATACCCCCCCCCCCCCCCAAAAAAAAACCAACCCTGTTATGTCATACTTATAACACATTTATTGGTGACAGCTTTAGTGGTTCAAATTTTACACCCGTCATACTTGGTAAGGTGATAGTTATTCTATTATTTTTATTCATTTGCTTGTTTAAGAAATTTTTCATGAAGCTTGATTAATGAAAAAAAAAAAATTTATCATGCAAAGGATATATCTGACGCCAAAATGAAGACATTTATAGATATCAAGCCACTTTGACATGTTATTTTTATAACAATTATTTGATTATTGATATCTATTGAATAATTTTAAGTAACAAAGTTACTTCATATATAATAAATCAAAAATTTTGAATTTTCCTAAATTATTTTTTTCTTGTTAGGGGCTAGAAAAATAATTTCGAAAATAAATTGTGACTTTTTGTACTGTGACGATTTGTCCGTGACTTTTTGGCTGTGACTTTTTGTCCTGTGACTTTCTGTCCTACATTCTTTATGACCTATCCTTTTCTCTTATTAAATGTAATTAAATTTCACTCAAACATTTTTAAGAAATGTATCTTTATTTTCGGTGAAATTAATTATTGATATAGTATTTTTATATTATATCGACATTGCTTGAAAGATCGTCAATGTCGGATGACGAATTTATATCTTCTACTTGATTTTTTTCTACAAGTAACGGCTCAAAATGATACGGTCGAATATCTAAAGTTAGAGAGTTGCCTTGAAAACTGATGCTAACACTGTCCATTGTTTAATTATGCAGAAATATGATCGACTTCGTCCTCATTGAGACATTTTCTCGGCTTGTATCCACTGACGTCATCACGATCACGTGACCGGTATCTCATTAAAAATCAAAGATTACGACAAGCGCTGGATTCTTTGACCATTTAAAGGCCGTTAAATGATGTTTTGACAAGAAAAATTTATTACAATATATTTTTTTACCAATATTTATTAATTAATCAAAAAAAAAAAAAAAAAAAAAAAAATTGTGTCACGTCTCCTTTAATACTGTCTATAACCCTAACCCTAGTGCTGTCTATAACTCTAACCTTAGTGCTGTCTATAACCCTAACCCAAAGACTGTCTATGACCCTAACCCTAGTTCTGCCTATAATCCTAACCCTAGTGCTGTTCATAACCCTAACCCTAATGCTGTCTATGACCCTAACCCTAATACTGTCTATAACCCTAACCCTAGTGCTGTCTATAACCCTAACCCTAATGCTGTCTATAACCTTAACCCTAATACTGTCTATAACCCTAACCCTAATGCTGTCTATAACCCTAACCCTAATGCTGTCTATAACCCTAACCCTAATACTGTCTATAACCCTAACACTAGTGCTGCCTATAACCCTAACCCTAGTGCTGTCTATAACCCTAACCCTAGTGCTGTCTATAACTCTAACCTCAGTGCTGTCTATAACCCTAACCCTAATTCTGTCTATGACCCAAACCCTAGTGCTGCCTTTAACCCAAAAACTAGTGCTGTTCATAACCCTAACACTAATGTTGTCTATTATCCTAACCCTAGTGCTGTCTATAACCCTAACCCTAGTGCTGTCTATAACCCTAACCCTAGTGCTGTCTATAACCCTAATACTGCCTATAACCCTAACCCTAGTTCTGCCTATAATCCTAAACCTAGTGCTGTTCATAACCCTAACCCTAATGCTGTCTATGACCCTAACCCTAATACTGTCTATAACCCTAACCCTAGTGCTGTCTATAACCCTAACCCTAATGCTGTCTATAACCTTAACCCTAATACTGTCTATAACCCTAACCCTAATGCTGTCTATAACCCTAACCCTAATGCTGTCTATAACCCTAACCCTAATACTGTCTATAACCCTAACACTAGTGCTGCCTATAACCCTAACCCTAGTGCTGCCTATAACCCTAACCGTAGTGTTGTCTATAACCCTAACCCTAATACTGTCTATAACCCTAACCCTAATACTGTCTATAACCCTAACCCTAGTGCTGCCTTTAACCCAAAAACTAGTGCTGTTCATAACCCTAACACTAATGTTGTCTATTATCCTAACCCTAGTGCTGTCTATAACCCTAACCCTAGTGCTGTCTATAACCCTAATACTGCCTATAACCGTAACCCTAATGCTGTCTATAACCCTAACCCTTATACTGTCAATAACCCTAACCCTAGTGCTGTCTATAACCATATCCCTAATGCTGTCTCTAATCCTAACCCTAGTGCTGTTCATAACCCTAACCCTAATGCTGTCTATGACCCTAACCCTAATACTGTCTATAACCCTAACCCTAGTGCTGTCTATAACCCTACCCCTAATGCTGTCTATAACCCTAACCCTAATATTGATTATAACCCTAACCCTAATACTGCATATAACCCTAACCGTAGTGTTGTCTATAACCCTAACCCTAATACTGTCTATAACCTTAACCCTAGTGCTGCCTTTAACCCTAAAATTAGGGCTGTTCATAACCCTTACACTAATGTTGTCTATTATCCTAACCCTAGTGCTGTCTATAACCCTAACCCTAGTGCTGTCTATAACCCTAATACTGCCTATAACCGTAACCCTAATGCTGTCTATAACCCTAACCCTAATACTGTCTATAACCCTAACCCTAGTGCTGTCTATAACCCTATCCCTAATGCTGTCTATAACCCTAACCCTTATACTGTCTATAACCCTAACCCTAGTGCTGCCTATAAACCTAACCCTAGTGCTGTTCATAACCCTAACACTAATGTTGTCTATAACCCTAACCCTAGTGCTGTCTATAAGCCTAACCCTAGTGCTGTCTATAACCCTAACCCTAATACTGCCTGTAACCCTAACCCTAATGCTGTTTTTAATCCTAACCCTAATACTGTCTATAAACCTAACCCTAGTGCTGCCTATAACCCTAATCCTAGTGCTGTCTATAACCCTCACCCTAATACTGCCTATAACCCTAATCCTAGTGCTGTCTATAACCCTAACCCTAATACGGCCTATAACCCTAACCCTAATGTTGTCTATAACCATAACCCTAGTGCTGTCTATAACCCTAACCCTCATAATGCCTATACCCTAACCATAATGCTGTCGTCTATAAGCCTAACCCTAATGCTGTCTATAACCCTAACCCTAGTGCTGCCTATAACCCTAACCCTACTGCCGTCTATAACCCTAACCCTAGTGCTGTCTATAATCCTAACCCCTAATGCTGTCTATAACTCTAACCCTAATACTGTCTATAACCCTAACCCTAATACTGCCTATAACCCTAACCCTAGTGCTGTCTATAACCCTAACCCTAGTGCTGTCTATGACCCTAACCCTAGTACTGTCTATAACCCTAACAATAATGCTGTCTATAACCCTAACCCTAATACTGTCTATAACCCTAACCCTAATACTGCCTATAACCCTAAACGTAGTGTTGTCTATAACCCTAACCCTAATTCTGTCTATAACCCTAACCCTAGTGCTGCCTATAACCTTAACCCTAGTGCTGTCTATAACCCTAACCCTAATACTGCCTATATAACCCTTACCCTAATGCTCTCTTTAACCCTAACCCTAATGCTGTCTATAACCCTAACCCTAATGCTGTCCAAAACCCTAACCCTAATACTGCCTATAACCCCAACCCTAATACTGTCTATAAACCTTACCCTAATACTGCCTATAACCCTAACCCTAATGCTGTCTATAACCCTAACCTTAATACTGTCTATAACCCTAACCCTAATACTGCCTATAACCCTAACCCTAGTGCTGTTTATAACCCTAACCCTAATGCTGTCTATAACTCTAACACTAATAATGTCTATAATCCTAACTCTAATACTATCTATAGCCCTAACCCTAGTGCTGTTTATAATCCCAACCCTAGTGCTGCCTATAACCCTAACCCTAGTGCTGTCTATAACCCTAATTCTAATGCTGTCTATGACCCTAACCCTAATACTGTCTATAACCCTAAACCTAATACTGCCTATAACCCTAACCCTAGTGCTGTCTATAACCCTAACCTTAATACTGTCTATAACCCTAACCATAGTGCTGTCTATAACCCTAACCTTAGTGCTGTCTATAACCCTAACCCTAATACTGTCTATAACCCTAACCATAGTGCTGTCAATAACCCTAACCCTAATACTGTCTATAACCCTGACCCTAGTGATGTCTATAACCCTAACCCTAGTGCTGTCTATAACCCTAACCCTAATACTGTCTATAACCCTAACCCTAGTGCTGACTATAACCCTTACCCTAGTGCTAGACCTAACCCTAATGCTGTCTATAACCCTAACCCTAGTGCTGTCTATAATCCTAACCCTAATGCTGTCTATAACTCTAACCCTAATACTGTCTATAACCCTAACCATAATACTGCCTATAACCCTAACCCTAATGCTGTCTATAACCCTAAACCTAGTGCTGCCTATATCCCTAAACCTAATACTGCCTATAACCCTAACCCTACTACTGTCTTTAACCCTAACCCTAATACTGTCTATAACCCTGACCCTAGTGATGTTTATAACCCTAACCCTAGTGCTGTCTATAACCCTAACCCTAATACTGTCTATAACCCTAACCCTAGTGCTGTCTATAACCCTTACCCTAGTGCTAGACCTAACCCTAGTGATGTCTATAACCCTAACCCTAGTGCTGTCTATAACCCTAATCCTAATGCTTTATATAACCCTAACCCTAAAACTGCCTATAACCCTTACCCTAATGCTGTCTATAACCCTAACCCTAGTGCTGTCCATAACCCTAACCCTAATACTGTCTATAACCCTAACCCTAATACTGTCTATAACCCTAACCCTAGTGCTGCCTATAACCCTAACCTTAGGGCTGTATATAACCCTAACCCTAGGGCTGTATATAACCCTAACCCTAATACTACCTATAACCCTAACCCTAATGTTGTCTATAACCCTAACCCTAGTGCTGTCTATAACCCTAACCCTAGTACTGCCTATAACCCTAACCCTAATGTTGTCTATAACTCTAACCCTCGTGCTGTCTATAACCCTAACCCTAGTACTGCCTATAACCCTAACCCTAATGCTGTCTATAACCCTAACTCTAATGTTGTCTATAAACCTAACCCTAATACTGTCTATAACCCTAACCCTAAAACTGCCTATAACCCTAACCCTAGTGCTGTCTATAACCCTAACCCTAATGCTGTCTATAACCCTAACCCTAGTGCTGTCTATAACCCTAACCATAATGCTCTCTATAACCCTAACCCTAGTACTGCCTATAACCCTTACCCTAATGCTGTCTATAACCTTAACCCTAGTGGTGTATATAACCCTAACCATAATGCTGTCTATAACCCTAACCCTAATGTTGTCAATAACCTTAACCCTAGTGCTGTCTATAACCCTAACCCTAGTACTGCCTATAACCCTTACCCTAATGCTGTCTATAACCCTAACCCTAGTGCTGTCTATAACCCTAACCCTAATACTGACTATAACCTTAACCTCTTATGCTGTCTATAACCCTAACCCTAATACTGTCTATAACCCTAACCCTAATACTGCCTATAACCCTAACTCTAATGTTGTCTATAAACCTAACCCTAATACTGTCTATAACCCTAACCCTAAAACTGCCTATAACCCTAACCCTAGTGCTGTCTAGAACCCTAACCCTAATGCTGTCTATAATCCTAAGCCTAATACTGTCTATAACCCTAACCCTAATGCTGTCTATAACCCTAACCATAATGCTGTCTATAACCCTAACCCTAATACTGTCTATAACCCTAACCCTAGTGCTGTCTATAATACTAACCCTAATGCTGTCTATAACCCTAACCCTAATACTGTCTATAACCCTAACCACAATACTGCCAATAACCCTAACTCTAATATTGTCTATAACCCTAACCCTAATACTGTCTATAACCCTAACCCTAATACTGTCTATAACCCTAACCCTAATAATGTCTATAACCCTAACCCTAGTGCTGTCTATAATCCTAACCCTAGTGCTGCCTATAACCCTAACCATTATGCTGTCTATAACCCTAACCCTAATACTGTCTATAACCCTAACCCTAATACTGTCTATAACCCTAACCCTAATAATGTCTATAACCCTAACCCTAGTGCTGTCTATAATCCTAACCCTAGTGCTGCCTATAACCCTAACCCTAGGGCTGTCTATAACACTAACACAAATACTACCTATAACCCTAACCCTAATGTTGTCTATAACTCTAACCCTAGTGCTGTCTATCACCCTAACCCTAGTACTGCCTATAACCCTAACCCTAATGCTGTCTATAACCCTAACCCTAATGATGTCTATAACCCTAACCATAGTGCTGTCTATAACCCTAACCATTATGCTGTCTATAACCCTAACCCTAATGTTGTCTATAACCTTAACCCTAGTGCTGTCTATAACCCTAACCCTAGTACTGCCTATAACCCTTACCCTAATGCTGTCTATAACCCTAACCCTAGTGCTGTCTATAACCCTAACCCTAATACTGTCTATAACCTTAACCCTAATGCTGTCTATAACCCTAACCCTAATACTGTCTATAACCCTAACCCTAATACTGCCTATAACCCTAACTCTAATGTTGTCTATAAACCTAACCCTAATACTGTCTATAACCCTAACCCTCAAACTGCCTATAACCCTAACCATAGTGATGTCTATAACCCTAAACCTAATTGCTGTCTATAACCCTAAGCCTAATACTGTCTATAACCCTAACCCTAATGCTGTCTATAACCCTAACCCTAATACTGCCTATAACCCTAACTCTAATGTTGTCTATAAACCTAACCCTAATACTGTCTATAACCCTAACCCTAAAACTGCCTATAACCCTAACCCTAGTGATGTCTATAACCCTAACCCTAATGCTGTCTATAACCCTAAGCCTAATACTGTCTATAACCCTAACCCTAATGCTGTCTATAACCCTAACCCTAATGCTGTCTATAACCCTTATCCTAATGCTGTCTATAATCCTAACCCTAATGCTGTCTATAACTCTAACCCTAATACTGTCTATAACCCTTACCCTAATACTGCCTATAACCCTAACCCTAGTGCTGTTTATAACTCTAACCCTAATGCTGTCTATAACCCTTACCCTAGTGCTGCCTATATCCCTAACCCTAATACTGCCTATAACCCTAACCCTAGTACTGTCTTTAACCCTAACTCTAATACTGTCTATAACCCTGACCCTAGTGATGTCTATAACCCTAACCCTAGTGCTGTCTGTAACCCTAACCCTAATACTGTCGATAACCCTAACCCTAGTGCTGCCTATAACCCTTACCCCAGTGCTAGACCTAACCCTAATGCTGTCTATAACCCTAAACCTAGTGCTGTCTATAACCCTAACCCTAATGCTGTCCATTACCCTAACCCTAATACTGTCTATAACCCTAACCCTAAAACTGCCTATAACCCTTACCCTAATGCTGTCCATTACCCTAACCCTAATACTGTCTATAACCCTAACCCTAAAACTGTCTATAACCCTAACCCTAAAACTGCCTATAACCCTTACCCTAATGCTGTCTATAACCCTAACCCTAGTGCTGTCTATAACTCTAACCCTAATACTGTCTATAACCCTAACCCTAATACTGTCTATAACCCTAACCCTAGTGATGCCTATAACCCTAACCCTAGGGCTGTCTATAACCCTAACCCTAATACTACCTATAACGGTAACCCTAATGTTGTCTATAACCCTAACCCTAGTGCTGTTTATAACCCTAACTTAGTACTGCCTGAAACCCTAACCTTAATGTTGTCTATAACTCTAACCCTAATGCTGTCTATAACCCTAACCCTAATGTTGTCTATAACCCTAACCCTAATACTGTCTATAACCCTAACCCTTAAACTGCCTATAACCCTAACCCTAGTGCTGTCTATAACCCTAACCCTAATGTTGTCTATAACCCTAAACCTAATGCTGTCTATAACCCTAACCCTAATACTGCCTATCACCCTAACCCTAATACTGCCTATAACCCTTACTCTAATGTTGTCTATAACCCTAACCCTAATACTGTCTATAACCCTAACCATAAAACTGCCTATAACCCGAACCCTAGTGATGTCTATAACCCTAACCCTAATGCTGTCTATAACCCTAAGCCTAATACTGTCTATAACACTAACCCTAATGCTGTCTATAACCCTAACCCTAACACTGTCTATAACCCTAACCCTAATACTGTCTATAACCCTAACCCTAGTGCTGCCTATAACCCTAACCCTAGGGCTGTCTATAACTCTAACCCTAATACTACCTATAACCCTAACCCTAATGTTGTCTATAACCCTAACCCTAGTGCTGTTTATAACCTTAACCTTAGTACTGCCTGAAACCCTAACCCTAATGTTGTCTATAACTCTAACCCTAATGCTGTCTATAACCCTAACCCTAATGTTGTCTATAACCCTAACGCTAATACTGTCTATAACCCTTATCCTAGTACTGCCTATAACCCTAACTCTAATGTGTTCTATAACCCTAACCCTAATACTGTCTATAACCCTAACCCTAAAACTGCCTATAACCCTTAACCTAGTGCTGTCTATAACCCTAACCCTAATGTTGTCTATAACCCTAAACCTAATGCTGTCAATAACCCTAACCCTAATACTATCTATAACCCTAACCCTAATACTGCCTATAACCCTAACTCTAATGTTGTCTATAACCCTAACCCTAAGACTGTCTATAACCTTAACCCTAAAACTGCCTATAACCCGAACCCTAGTGCTGTCTATAACCCTAATCCTAATGCTGTGTATAACCCTAAGCCTAATACTGTCTATAACACTTACCCTAATGTTGTTTATAGCCCTAACCCTAATGCTGTCTATAACCATTACCCTAATACTGTCTATAACTCTAATCCTAGTGCTGTCTATAATCCTAACCCTAATACTGTCTATAACCCTAACCCTAGTACTGCCTATAACCCTAACCCTAATGTTGTCTATAATTCTAACCCTAATGCTGTGTATAACCCTAACCCTAATGTTGTCTATAACCCTAACCCTAATACTGTCTACAACCCTAACCCTAGTACTGCGTACAACCCTAACTCGAATGTTGTCTATAACCCTAACCCTAATACTGTCTATAACCCTAACCCTAAAACTGCCTATAACCCTAACCCTAATGTTGTCTATAACCCTAACCCTAGTGCTGTCTATAACCCTAACCATAATGCTGTCTATAACCCTAACCCTAATGCTCTCTATAACCCTAACCCTAATGCTGTCTATAACCCTAACCCTAGTGCTGTCTATAACCCTAACCCTAATGCTGTATATACCCCTAACCCTAATGTGGTCTATAACCCTAACCATAATGCCGTCTATAACCCTAACCCTAGTGCTGTCTATAACTCTAACCCTAGTGCTGTCTATAACCCTAACCGTAATGCTGTCTATAACCCTAACCCTAATGTTCTCTATAACCCTAACCCTAATGCTGTCTATAACCCTAACCCTAGTGCTGTCTATAACCCTAACCCTAATACTGTGTATACCCCTAACCCTAATGTGGTCTATAACCCTAACCCTAATGCTGTCTATAACCTTAACCCTAATACTGTCTATAACCCTTACCCTAATACTGTCTATAAGCCTAATCCTAATGCTCTCTATAACCCTTACCCTAATACTGTCTATAACCCTAATCCTAATGCTGTCTATAAACCTAACCCTAATGCTGTCTATAACCCTAACCCTAATACTCTCTATAACCCTAACCCTAATGCTGTCTACAACCCTTACCCAAGTGCTGTCTATAACCCTAACCCTAATGCTGTCTATAACCCTAACCCTAAAACACTCTATAACCCTAACCCTAATGATGTCTATAACCCTAACCCTAATGCTGTCTATAACCCTAACCCTAATGCTGTCTATAACCCTAACCCTAGTGCTGTCTATAACCCTAACCCTAATGCTGTCTATACCCCTAACCCTAATGTGGTCTATAACCCTAACCATAATGCTGTCTATAACCCTAACCCTAGTGCTGTCGATAACTCTAACCCAAATGCTGTCTATAACCCTAACCCTAATGCTCTCTATAACCCTAACCCTAATGCTGTCTATAACCCTAACACTAGTGCTGTCTATAACCCTAACCATAATGCTGTCTATAACCCTAACCCTAATGCTCTCTATAACCCTAACCCTAATGCTGTCTATAACCCTAACCCTAGTGCTGTCTATAACCCTAACCCTAATGCTGTATATACCCCTAACCCTAATGTGGTCTATAACCCTAACCATAATGCCGTCTATAACCCTAACCCTAGTGCTGTCTATAACCCTAACCCTAGTGCTGTCTATAACCCTAACCGTAATGCTGTCTATAACCCTTACCCTAATGTTCTCTATAACCCTAACCCTAATGCTGTCTATAACCCTAACCCTAGTGCTGTCTATAACCCTAACCCTAATACTGTGTATACCCCTAACCCTAATGTGGTCTATAACCCTAACCATAATGCTGTCTATAACCCTAACCCTAGTTCTGTCTATAACCCTAACCATAATGCTGTCTATAACCCTAACCCTAATGCTCTCTATAATCCTTACCCTAATACTGTCTATAACCCTAATCCTAATGCTGTCTATAAACCTAACCCTAATGCTGTCTATAACCCTAACCCTAATACTCTCTATAACCCTAACCCTAATGCTGTCTACAACCCTTACCCAAGTGCTGTCTATAACCATAACCCTAATGCTGTCTATAACCCTAACCCTAAAACACTCTATAACCCTAACCCTAATGATGTCTATAACCCTAACCCTAATGCTGTCTATAACCCTAACCCTAATGCTGTCTATAACCCTAACCCTAGTGCTGTCTATAACCCTAACCCTAATGCTGTCTATACCCCTAACCCTAATGTGGTCTATAACCCTAACCATAATGCTGTCTATAACCCTAACCCTAGTGCTGTCTATAACTCTAACCCAAATGCTGTCTATAACCCTAACCCTAATGCTCTCTATAACCCTAACCCTAATGCTGTCTATAACCCTAACACTAGTGCTGTCTATAACCCTAACCCTAATGCTGTCTATACCCCTAACCCTAATGTGGTCTATAACCCTAACCATAATGCTGTCTATAACCCTAACCCTTGTGCTGTCTTTAACCCTAACCCTAGTGCTGTCTATAACCCTAACCATAATGCTGTCTATAACCCTAACCCTAATGCTCTCTATAACCCTAACCATAATGCTGTCTATAATCCTAACTCTATAACCCTAACCCCAATGCTGTCTATAACCCTAACCCTAGTGCTGTCTATAACCCTAACCCTAATGCTGTCTATACCCCTAACCCTAATGTGGTCTATTACCCTAACCATAATGCTGTCTATAACCCTAACCCTAGTGCTGTCTATAACCCTAACGCTAGTGCTGTCTATAACCCTAACCATAATGCTGTCTATAACTCTAACCCTAATGCTCTCTATAACCCTAACCCTAGTGCTGTCTATAACCCTAACCATAATGCTGTCTATAACCCTAACCCTAATGCTCTCTATAACCCTTACCCTAATGCTGTCTATAACCCTAATCCTGTCTATAAACCTAACCCTAATGCTGTCTATAACCCTAACCCTAATACTCTCTATAACCCTAACCCTAATGCTGTCTACAACCCTAACCCTAGTGCTGTCTATAACCCTAACCCTAATGCTGTCTATAACCCTAACCCTAAAACACTCTATAACCCTAACCCTAATGATGTCTATAACCCTAACCCTAATGCTGTCTATAACCCTAACCCTAATGCTGTCTATAATCCTAACCCGAATGCTGTCTATAACCCTAACCCTAGTGCTGTCTATAACCCTAACCCTGATGCTGTCTATTATTCTAACCCTAATGCTGTCTATAACCCTAACCCTTATACTGTCTGTAACCCTAACCCTAATGCTGTCTATAACCCTAACCCTAATACACTCTATAACCCTAACTCTAATGCTGTCTATAACCCTAACCCTAGTGCTATCTATAACCCTAACCCTAGTGCTGTCTATAACCTTAACCCTATTGTTGTCTATAATCCTAACCCTAGTGCTGTCTATAACCCTAACCCTAATGAGGTCTATAACCCTAACACTAATGCTGTCTATAACCCTAGCCCTTATACTCTCTATAACCCTAACCCTAATGCTGTCTATAACCCTAACCATAATGCTGTCTATAACCCTAACCCTAGTGATGTCTATAACCCTAACCCTTATACTCTCTATAACCTTAATCCTAATACTCTCTTTAACCCTTACCCTAGTGCTGTCTGTAACCCTAGCCTTTATGCTCTCTATAACCCTTACCCTTATACTTTCTATAAGAATAACCGTGGCGCTGTCTATAACCCTAAACTGTAGTAATTTCTTTAAGAACATCTTTTAAACGATTAATACTTAAATCTGATTAAACACTATTTGTTAAATGATATTTTTATCATTATCCTTTAATTACTAATATTATCTAGTACATATTGAAGAATTAATCAACAAAAATTATAGAATGCTTAAGTTTTAATAAATCTGGCGTATATTGCAGTCTCCAATGTAACAATAATGCAATATAACCATAGACACATTATTGTGACATTGGTTATTAATCAGTTCTTTACCCAACCCTGCGTTCCTCAATTAGTCAGCAATGTAACAATGATTTTTTGTATTACTGTTACATTTCCATGTAACGGTAGCCAGTGCCTTTTCAAAATGTACCAACTTTGAATAGTATGAACAACAAATTTAATTATTTTGTGAAAAAAAATCCATACTCCTTACAACAAAATTTTTATGTTTAAATTTACCTGTGTATGTTTTTTTGTTTAACACCATTTTGTCTTATAGACTTTTTGACATTGCTTTTCATTCCCCCTTTTAAAAAAAATTAATATTGTATTTATATTGTGTAACAGATCAAATTTATTGGTTTGGTATATGTTTTTTTGTTTTAGTTAATTTTATATTGATATTTTATAGTGTGTTAGGGTGAAGGTTGGCACCTGTTTTAACATTTAAACAGTACCTGTCAACTTTTCAAAATACCCATGGGGGTTTTACATGCAAGATGGTTCTTATAGACTTACAAAACCTACAAGGGGGCTTTCAAATATAATTTAATGTTGTTTTTTTTTGGCTTATTCATACTTTTACAAGCCTATAGCCATTGTAAAATTAATTGTTTGGTTTAAATTGTGGACACAATTGCTCTTTCAGTTTCTATCTATCAATTATAATTTAATTGCCAAAAAAAGTGATACTGGACAAAAATGGTGATGCAAGGGCAATTACTGCTCACAAGAGTTGATGGACAATTTGGCTCATGTTTAACTGTATTTGTAGAACTTGTATGCTGATAAAGTTTCTCTCTATCCACTATAGTTTTCCATCTGTCAGTATTAAAGTTTCATAAATTTCATGATTGATGCCAAAAGAAGTTATGCATTTATAAACATTCAACATTATTCACTTTAAGACCCAAAAAATCAATTTCAGACAAGATATGGATGATGCCTCACTCGGCTCAATGTAGTTCTACATATATTAGATTTGACAAACAATAAAGTACAACTTGAAAGTGTTACATTGCTTTTTTTAAAAGACACAAATGATGCTCTCACCTGACCATAAGAAATTATAAATTTAACACTTAACAAATGCTTAATATGATGTTCTATCTTTTATTTTAAGAATAATTTAAAAATCAAAATCCTGTTAACAAGCACACTTCCAAAAAAATCTGCTGAGTGCTAAGCAGGAAGGCACCAAATACTAATTTTATAGTCTTTGGTTTCACTCCACCTGGGTTTGAACACACAACCTCCTGCACTCAAGGCAAACAAGAGACCACCAAAATGATCATATTTTTACATTCTTTTTAACAGTTCAGCCAAATAAAATTAAGACATAAAGGCCTTGCTTTTAAAGTTTAATAATCAAATATATCTCCAAATATAAAATGTAATCTGCAAATTATAACAAATTTACACAAAATAAAAATTTATTTCTAGGCTAATATGAAGTTCATATAATTATATGTAGTGAAAAGCATTTTTTGTCAAGGTACATGTATGAAATGCCTTAAAATCATGTGGTTTATATGGTAACAATACTATGGGTCAACAATATAGTCATAGGATTCAATTAAAGTACAGTTATGTCTATGTTACTCAGTCATTCTCCCACTCCATTCTTTCCAGGAACCCTGAAAAATACTACAACCATTAAAAAAAGAAGTTTTCAACCTTTGCATAAAATTTTCAAGGTTCTGATGTATATTACAGTACACATATAAATCATCTGACTTGTTCTTTTTAATTTTAAATGTTATATTCCTTGTTACAATTAGGGGAATGCAAAGCCCTTACAACATGAACTAGAGGCTCTAAGAGCCTATGTCCCTCACCTTGTAGATGAGAAAAAAATTTATGAAAAATATCTCTTTTTGTTCATCTTGTATTGTTGATCATATAGACTGTTTGTTGAATTGTCTCTCTATCATTTTTAGATTTTGATCAAAACACAAAAGAGGGTGATATAATACTAATATAAAGAAATAAAAGATATACTAACAATATCAAGAAATTGACTTGTTTTGTGATTAAAACTGTCTATTTATCTATCATAATTTTAACATTTAAGGCAAACACAAACAAGAATGTGTCCAAAGTACACAGATGCCCCACTCACACTATCATTTTCTCTGTTTATTGGACCGTGAAATTGGGTAAACAATCTAATTTTGCATTAAATTTAGATTGTTTACATCATACCATAGGGAAAAAGTGTACTAAGTTTTTCAAGTTGATTGGACTTCAACTTCATCAAAAACTACCTTGACCAAAAACTTTTACCTGAAACTCACACTTTTATTTTCTATGTTTAGTGGACCGTGAAATTGGAGTCAAAAATCTAATTTGGCTTTAAAATTTAAAGAATATCATATCATAAGGAACATTTGTACTAAGTTTCAAGTTGATTTGACTTGAACTTGTAGAGGGACAGACGGACGGATGAACAGATGAACAAACGGACAGACCAACAGACCATAAAACATAATGCCCCTCTACTATCGTTGGTGGGGCATAAAAAAGGGTAAATATTGCCATTAAATGGCAATAACTCCAATAAGGATGTATTGAACGATTACCTCCTTTTGTCTTTTTTGTAGATCTTGTCTTGCTTATAATTTTTTCTTATTTAAGTTTCCATCTATCTATTATAACTTTTAAGATACAAGTCAAATCGCAAAAAAATTGTACAAATCATCATCAAAGTGCAATAGAGTAATAAGAAGTGGGCTGAGGATTTCGACTTTGCAGATTAATTTGTAGAAGTCATGCAAATAAATTTTGCAATTTAAAGTTTCCCATTCTATTATAGTTTTTGAGATAATAGGCAAAAATTAACAAAAATGGTAAAATCAGTCATTTAAAGGCTAAAACTCATGACAATTTGGATGTGTACATATGAAAAATTAGGCTAGTGCTCATCATTTTGAAATTTCCTCCCTGTCAGATTTGAAATCTCTATGTATAGCAATTTTCTAAATAATAGACAAAACTTGCAATTTACTCCATTGTTCTATTTTTAACCATGGAGTTAAACTTACATAATATAAAGGTGTATCATGTTTGCCTAGAAGTTCAGCTGCTGCAGACAAAGCACAGCCAGTTATTCCTCTGTAACACATGGCTATCAATGGACGACTTAAATCAACATTTTGTTGGTTAAATACTGAAAAAAAATGTACAAATACAGATATTAACACAATACATTTACAAACATTTTTATAATTTTTGTATTCATCAAATCAGAACAAACGTTTTATAGGCATTACTGTTAAAATATTATCATGAATTTTCACACCAAATACAGAATTGAATCACTATAAACATAAAAAAAAATGAAATGATTTGACTTAATCTGGTACTGTTACCATCTTGAATATGCAGTTAGACACAATATTTAGTTTATTGCTGAAAGGCTTGTGATAAAGAACAGCAATGAAGGGCTAATCCTTTGCTAAAGGTTTTGATAAGTATGTGTGTAGGGATTGGCAGTTGGTAAAAAGCAATTAACAGCATCTGTATTTAATTGATTATTATCTTTGTTAACTTCTGAATTAATTTTTCAATAGGTGTCTGTTTATAACATGTATATCAACGTAATATCTTGAACGTAATTTAGCAAAGAACTAAAGAGAATCTCGTTCATTTTTTGTTTCCTTTTATCTTATTTCATGTTTTTTAGTGCCATATTGTAGCTGATTGAAGGACTGAAGTTGTCTCATAGGTAATTATACCACTATAAGCAAAATACAAAGTGCAAATATCATTTGCACTAAGATCTTCTAATAACTATGTCTAAAAGAAACATTTAACTTCGAGCTATTCATATAACTATATTCTTACATTCCTTAATTTCATCTACAGCTTTAAAAGTTCCATCGTCATTAAACAATGATCTATATGGTATATTCTTAGCACCAGGAATAAAGTTCTTTATATCACCTAAAATAGAAAAAAATATATAAATAAAAGACTTGAAAGCTAGTGTTTTTATAAGTGGTCTGATTTCAAAAGATATTTGTTTCTTAAATTTTATTCTAATTTACAATTTCCTGTATTTAAAAAAGTTAAAAATTAAAAATAAAAAAATAAAAACAAATGTGCCAAGAAACATGTCCTGACGAAAAGTAGTTATCACATCATAGAAAGGTCAAATTAAGATTTCGGTGAAGTTCATAGATTTTGGTAGATTTTCAAATGGTTATGAGTAGTCTACTTGTTTCAAAGCAAAGTTTCTTCATTTAATACCAAATAAAGCCCTAACATACTTCAACCTTTGTCATAAGATCACTTTGCTTGCTTAAATACTAAAAACATTTTTCATAAAATAACTGCTGTCAGATGTGAAATTGATGATTAAATCAGATGCAGATATAGGAATTTAACAAAATGGGGCTCTGGGCCCCTAAACCTAGGAAACATTTGGAGTGGTACACATGTGTACTAAGTTTCAAGTTAATTGGACTTCAGCTTCGTCCAAAACTACCTTGACCAAAAACTTTAACCTGAAGCCGGACAGACAGACGGACGCACAGACCAGAAAACATAATGCCCATAAATGGGGCACAAAAATCTCATCTATAATGTTACCTATACTTGTCTGTATTACTTTATTAAATGCACCTGGACCACGAGCATCTATGATTTGCTCTTTCTTTGAATTAACACTATCCTTCATATGGTGGTAATTCTTCATCAATGATTGATCTAGTCTTGATTTGAAATCACCTCTCTGATAAATAACAAAGGAAGATGACATGTTATTAACCAAAATTATCTAAAGTTTTTGAGAAATGTATGTAGACTTTGGCAAAACTGTGAAATCAAATATTGTGGATTAGACATTATTCATGGAATATGCATTTCTGTAGATTTTGTGGGTTTAGGTTATTATATTACTCGATTTATTTCACTTGACTGGGTGGAGTTTAACCGATCCACTCATAATAAACCAGTCCATCTATAGATAGGTGTTTTAGGATAAACTCATCTATGAAGTGTCCAGTCATTCTTTGGTAAATTTCTTTGATGACACTGATAGGTGATGAGAAATCAGTAATAATTAGAACGGCAATCATCCTTATCACACACATCTTCAAATAGACTGTCATTATGCAAATTAAAACGTAAGCTCTGGCTGATCAGTTGAAATAACATTGGTAATCATGGTAATACCACTAATTTAAATGTTCATGAAATTTCAGAAATTCAAATTTTCTATAGATTTGTATGCAGAATTTTGCAGAACCATGAAATGAGGTATCCACCAAAAAATAATGTGTCCTAAACTAGGCAGCCTTTCCCTTGATCTATTGGTTTTTCCTCTTTGATCTTTATAATTTTAACCAAATCTCACGCATTTGCAGCATGAAAACTTGGCCCATGCAGTGCTGTATGTCTTAAATCATACAAGTCTAGAACACCTACAAAGTTGTTTTTTCAGTTTTTTTAACCCTTGATATTGGAAGCACTTCAACATCTTGTTTGTTGAAATTTTACCCTTCAGACAAAGGTAACAAAAATAACCTGTATTAAAATATTTTCAGCTGTATACCTCTACATCTGGTTCCTCTGTAGTAACTGGATAACCATCTCTCACCCATTTCCTTAGTCCACCATCTAATACTGATGTGTTTCTGTGGCCATACAACTATAACATACACACACTATTTTTATTGAAGAAAGACAGTTGAAGGTTTGTGATCGTAGACAAAAAAAAAAATGTTCATCTAAAAAATAAAACAGATAAAAAAATCTTATAAACATGATAAAATTGAATGCTTGGATTATAAGATATGTTTGCTTCCTACAGTCAAGACGGACAATGTGGTCTGTCACAGTTTGCTTTTATTTCTATAAAAAATTCAAAATATTGCATATATATATTTTTAATGATTACAGATCTTAGAAATATAAGGCCAACTAAAATTAATTAGTAGATTTTCATCCAAAGTTTTGAAAAAAATGGGGCGGGTGGGAGAATTTTATTTTTTAAATTTTATTCAATTTGAAACCTTCTTGTGGCGTGAACTTCATATATATGCAAGTGTTATAATTACAAAATTTAGCTTATACCATGTAAATGTTTAAACATGTATAAAGAATCATACATAATTCTTGAATAAACATCTCTGATTTGCAACGCAGACTGTTCTACATGCAATTGCTACTTTAGAAACATATTTTCAGCAAACAGTAAAACCATGGAGAAATTCTCTATTCATTTGACTACCAACTCCAAATTTATTTTGCTCTCTAAGCGATGGTTTGTAGTCCCCATAAACTTATGCAAATGCAATGGTATGCAGCACAAGTATTATGAATAAAATGAACACTCAAACAAGTGTTGCCAGGAATAGTAAAGTTGGCGCTTTTAAGATTCTCAAGTTATGCAAGAAGTGACACATATATAATTACATTGTAAATGGTATTTTGTGTTTTTAAACAAAAACAATAGCCATAGGTAAATCTAAGGGTTTTCTAGTACACAATGTGTATGTTTGCTGACTTTTTGAACTCTTTTTTTTCTACCAATTTGTTCCACGATTCTTGCACTTTGGAAATCATTCACAGCCCAAATTTGCTTACACAAAGTCAATGTATTATTAAATAAATCCACAATTTTCTGATGAAAGAAATTTCCAATTTGTGACATACCGCGATTTGCGTTGGACACAACGTATTTAATACTCGTAACCCGAATATTTCATGCCCTTCTGGTAATCTTTCTATATTCTCCGTAGATGATACTGTCATCATTGAGCAGCAGATTTTGTCAATATAATCGTTTTAAAGCAATCGTAACTACTCGGCCATTCTCGCTACGCAGTACAATAGCTATTTCTTCGTGCAACCAGAAAGGCCGAGTTGTTCCGATTGCGTTTTAAAGTACTCGAAACAAGAAATATGAAAACGGAAATTTTATAAACAGGAAGTTCGAATGAAACGAAATTATTGACGGTTACCAGTAACGGAAGTGAACAAAATCCGGAAATCGTAAATTTTGCAAAATAAAAAAAATCGGGGCGGGACGATTTCAGAGGGGCGGGCGGGGATGAAAATCTATCAATTAATTTTAATTGGCCTAACATATCTGTTTATATCAACTAAGACATTGTTTCTAAAAGTAAAGCTTTGATCACATCAGAACATCCTGTATTATTATTCCACATGCTATCAACTGTTTGTCATTAAGGCAAAATTTGTACAATATATACAAGAGAAGTCCATTTTAATAAAGCAACTAGTTAGTACATATTGTAGCTACATGTATATATATATGTCATATTTCTAGTTCTTTTGACTACTTTCGTCTGATGTAAATTGTTTTGACTACTGTTGTATTGTTATATGTTCGCTGCTTCTACTTATTTAATTTTACCTTGGATTTTGGAAATTTTGAGAATACTTTTTTACTATTTAACCTAAAAATCTCCAATTGTAACTTTCTCTATCACATTAACATGATTAAAACATGAAAGCTCTGTAACAGATTAATAATTATGATACCTTACCCTAAGAAGCCACCAAGCTCTGAGCGCAGCATCAGAATTCATTCTATCATATAATACAACATGCGTATCTGTTGAAACACCAAGACTCTGTACATAATCGGTGAAGCAATGGGGGTCCGGCAAGTCAAACGGAATTAGTGGAGTGCTCTTTGAACAATTCTGTGGATTAAAATACACTGAGGATGGTATGTGGCCCCTGTTATAAATAAAAAATAAATATGTGTATCACGGAATATCATATATGTATTGCCAATGTAGAAAAATAAACAGGATCATTATGGAATATGGTTTATATGGCCCCTCTTAAAAAATTAAAACTGTTCATTATGGAATATGATTAAAATTGAATTTGCCAATTAAAACTATCTTCACACAAGCAGTCAGAGTTATATGACATAAATTACAACTTTTCTGACAAGTCAGAAAGTTTGTTATCATGAGTTATCTCCCATCCTTTTTGTTTAAAATAAAAACCTGACTTCCACATGTCATATAAATTTTCATGCAATTTTTGTTCTATCCCAATTTTGAATTTTGACTTGATTTGTTTCAAAATAAAAAAATAAAAAATATTTCAAGTTCCGTGGAAAGAAACTGACCAAAATAAGAACTGAAATTAAATCTTATCATTTGCACCTTTTTATTTTTCATGTTTTTTTACCTCAAATAACATAAACTTAATTTAGAAATTTTACTGAAAGTACTATAGTAAGTTGCTCTAAAAAGTAAATATGTGTGAAAAAAAAAGAAATAATGTAATTGTAAAAGGAAGAAAATATATCACCACATGGTGATAACAAAGATAAATTTTTGGTGGTTAATGCCACTTTTCATACTTCTTGTGGCAGTCCATTCTTATTCATTAAGCTAGAGTACATGTCACTACACAGAGAGAACATTCAGCTCAGGAAACAGAAAATCTTTGTGAATCAAAATTGGAGACAAATGCACCTTAATTTATGTAATTGCAGGTTTCATACTAACAACCTCAGTATTTACAGGCTAGTGTTTAATATACTGTAGAACAACATTAACATTAACAACTCTGTCACTGAGGCCTCTATGTGACAGATAATAAGATAATATATACATACTGTTGATAGAAATCTTTATATCCGTCAGTTTTGTCATCATCAAAATCATACGATGAATCAAGGACTCTGAAATCTTTACCAAGTCTGTTTCCTCTCCATACAGATGCTAGCTTTTCCCTCAGATGGTTAGTAGAGACCAATAAACCAACCCTTTTAATGGTCATGTCTTCTTATTCTTAAAAAAAAGTTATAACCAGTTCTAATTAGGCCACAATAAATATATAATTGTTTCCAGCCTCACGACAGAACAGAATGTTGTGTATGGCATGTATGGGGCAGTCTATGGGGTGAGGATGGGTGTTTTTTTTTTAAATTTCAAACCATTTATCTCTTATAATTATTATGTTTGCCTTTTATTCTCTATTCATTATATTTTAGCTTCCAATTATTCTCTATTCATTATTCATATTTTTAAGCCTAAAATTTTTCTCTTTTTTTTTTTAATTGTTCTGTCCCTTAAATTTACCACTATTATCTATTCTATAAAACCCATCCAAACCCTCCAATTTTTAACACCTTCACTAAAATTAATTTGGCTCCTTTAATTTTCATAAAATTTTAACAAAGTATTTACTTTGACCCTTTGACAAAAAATATAAAAATTTCAAAAATTTTAAACCAACCATTTTATCAGAAAAATTACACTGGTTATAATAGCAGTTTGACAAACACTAATTTTGATCGTTGAGAAGCTTAATATTCCCTTAACAACACAAAGTAATTAAAACTTTTTAGTTGATTTTACAGAGTTATCTCCCTGTAGTGTTAGGTACCACCTTAATTGTGATACATATTTAACTCTTAGCTTATATAGAGTATCTATTATTTTAGTTCAGCAATTTTATGAATATAACTAAAAAACTTTAATGAAAATTAAATTAAATGAAATTGTCTAATGCACACCTTTCATTTTTAAAATTGTGGTATGTTTGGGTTTTTAAACATGTAAAAAACATATGCAGTCGAGTGACTTCTTTGAGATTTCTTGTAAAAAAGTTTAAAAAAAATATATCTTAATTAATTCTTTCATCTAATAGTAGTAGTATGACCATACCACACTTTAAGTCAGTATAATTAGAGTTAACATCATGAACATACTTGGGTAGATTTCAAATTTTCTTCTCAATTTTTTTGTTGCTAAAATCAGTAAATTGTTGCACTCATAAACAGTGAAAGTAATACTCTATTACAATCTCATGAAAAAAAAAGTTCCACAGCAATATTCATGATATTATTTACATACGAAAACATATTTTAAAATAACATAGTTGAACAATGATCCCCAGTCAGTATAAGCTCTAGATAGATTTAAGAGCCTAAGGAACGAACCATTTGATTTGAGGAGGCAGTCTGAGATATTTGAGAGAAAAACATCTGACTCTGATGTTTGCCTTAAACAAAAATTCTGGCCGTATCTGGATTGAAAACAATTGAAATTTATTAAAAAATTCCAGCACAAGAATTATGCAATTTCCATAATTAAAAATAATTCCAAGTTCAAATAATAGCCTGTTATATATATTTCAATGTATATATATACATGGTAGCAATATTTGTAATAACTCTATCTCATAAAGCATTGAATTCACAGCATAAAATTTCATTACATGTACATGATGTATATTACATTAAAAAAATATATACAATTTATATCTATTCAAACCTTTAGATTACTGATAAGTATATATAAAGCTCAAATAAATCACATTTAAATATCTTTTTAACAACAATTCATCACACATATGTCCCATTCACATCAAATAAAATGAAAATAATAATTATAATAATCTGTTTATATATATGCAATGTTTTCTTGTTTTTTAACACATTATATAATCATATGCAGAACGTGCATCCTGAAGTTGACCTTGATCTAAAAACAAGGCCAAACTTACAATATCAATCAGTAGGAAATGATGTAATAATTTTTTTACATGTCAACGACCTCAAAAGTCACGTCTTCAATTCTAAGTCACATTTACCTACTAAGGATGTCTGTCTTGGTTGCAAACCTTATTTTAGCAATACAGCTGTCACACAATCAGGAGGTTTGACTAGCTATAAAACCATGTTTAACCAGTTATTTCTTCAGAAAATGTCTGTTCAAAGTCAGCAATGTGACAGTTTTTTTCTCATGTTCCTTTCATTCATAATGTTGGAATTTATCAGTTTTTGTGGACTTTCTATTTTTTTAATTTGTCTTGGAGTATTTTTTGTTATACTATTTAACTTTATATAACCCTGATAATGACATTTGGACAACATTAATGTACATGTTGTATTTGATAACCAAAATCCATATTTTTATATGGTCCTTTTCAACATAACAATGTTTTCTATTGACTTTGAAAGAATTATGGCTACTTCAATTTTCTAATAATTAGCTGGATTATAATCATTCATGGGGTATTTTATTTCATGATTATTGTTAATTTGTTTATGGGTTTAAAACTGAAGTGACATACAATTTCACTCAGTGTTCAACAAATTAGGAATTTCAGATAGAATTCTATATATATGTATACCATGTATACAGAGTTAGTAAAACAACAAAATTGTGTACTAATAAAATGTACAGGGTAATTTGACCTCAATCATTGAAATCCATGAAATTAAAACATTGATAAAATGAAAAAAAAATGGCATTTATGCACCATGGGAAGATAATTTGGAGCTTTTTCAATGATATGCCCATTTTAAAAGTCATCTGGGGACAAAACTAATTGATTCTTTTGGGTGATTTTTTTACCATATGATATAGTAACAACTAATAAAGTAATAAATATAATTTCTTATGAAAAAAAAGGTTTAAATTTTTGCTGAAATTTTTATACCCTTTCAAAAATTTCAGCAAAAAATTAAACCTTTATTTTTTCATTACAAATTTTATTTATTACACTGTTAGTTATTACTTTATGATAGGGTACAAAAATCAACCAAAAAAATCGATTCGGTTTGGCTCCAGATGACTTTTAAATTTATTATATCATTGAAAAAGCTCCAAATTATCTCCCTTTGGTGCAAAAATGCCATTTTTTGGCATTAAATCTTTTTTACCTCAAAGGTGACCTATATTTTTTATTATTGTTTTCAAATAAGCTGTACATAAACTAAATAATTGTAAAATTTAAGCGATTTCTGTAATTAGGTTATTTTTTTTATTTCGATACTACCTCTATTTCTCCTATTAGTTCAACAGAAAAAAAGGACATTAAGAAAAATGTATGCTTCTTCCGGAGCTTTAAATGAACGGTGACCCCATTTTTTTATTTCATTTTTCTATTAAGTATATGATAAAATTCATTTATAAAAAAGTATAGCGAAATCCTATATTAGAAAAAAAAAATGATTTATACCCGGGAGCCCCCTTAACATGAATAATCATAGAACTAAAATAAAATTAATGTTAATTACATACATTGACATATGAAATAAGGAATCCACTTGTGTTTTCTATACAATTATCATGTAGACTGATCACGCTTTCTAAGCTAGAATAAGATATTCCTGATCTTAAGGATTTGCTCTGCAAAACCCCATCAATTATACCATGCAGGCTTATAACATGTATAATGGTCCAAATAATTAGGATGTCTTGAATGGCTATTTCATTTTTCTAATCTTTCTTTGACACCTACCTAGCCTCTCAAGAGGTAGGTAATTGGGGGTTCTCAGAACACAGAAACAAGTGAAATTAAAATTGCAAAAACACATTGCATGGTAAATTATAAAAATCCAGAAAAAGAAGCATGAAAATAAAATTCTAAATATTATAGTTTATAGGTAAAAGGTACTAGAAGTTTGCTAGTTGCAAATGTTTAAAAAAAATATATTCATAGTAATCCCATACAGAAAAAAGGATCACTAGGCTAACTGCATTGCTCAACTGGCGGCCAGTTGAGCTAACAGTTGAGGGCCAGTTGAGGGCTAGCTGGCCATCAGTTGAGCAAATAGTTGAGGGCCAGTTGAGGGCTAGCTGGATTTTTGCCATGCAAATTAGGTAGCCCTCAACTATCAATGCTCAACTTTATGCAAATTAGATGAGCAACGTTGAGAAAATATCATAGTTGAGGGCTAGGTGTCCAACAGTTGAGCAATTAGAGTTGAGGGCTACCTGGCCAACAGTTGAGGACCAGGTCATTAAAAGTTGAGGGCTAGGTGGCCAATAGATGAGGGCCAGGTCATTAAAAGTTGAGGGCTAGGTCTTAAAAAGTTGAGCATTATGTGGTAATTGCAAACTGATGACTACACATTGTAGAAAAAATAAATTTAAATTGTGTATTTTTATAGCCAAAATACTGCTGAAAGAGCTTAACTCACAGCATACTACATGAATGCTTTATCCTCGCTTTTTAGAAGTTATCTAGCAAATAAGAATAGATTTTTAGTTTTATACCAAATTCATTATATTAGCAATGATTAGAATATTCTTATTTTACATGTTTTATTAGTAATACTTTCTAAAACAAATTGTCTTAATACTAAAATAAACTAAAATAAACATGTCTCCTGTCTTGCACATTTTGACAATATATAAATTAATGCATAAATATATTGTCTCATTTTTTTCTTCACTCTTTAAAGTTTATAAAGAAAACACTTTAAATATCACTATTTTGAACTAAAAGAGCATAATTATACACTTATTCAAAATGGTGGAAATCAAATCTAAACCAATGTACTTACCAAAAGATGTTTTCAGAAATATGTGTTAAACATCAATCTTCCTAAATCCAAGAGTCATGTCATCAGAAGAATACACTGCACAATGTCAATACAGTTATTTGTAACTTTTTTTTATCTAGATTCATTGTAAAATTCATATTTTTTTCATGATAGCTAGAAGACATCTTTGCTTGCCATGTGCATGCTCAAACCCAGTTCAAATTTTAAATGTTTGAGGTTCTTTTGGGTATTGTGACAGTGTGATCACTTTGAGATTTGCCCCTAATAATAACTGTTAATTACCTAAATCTTGAATATTTGATATATTTACAGTCGGAAACCAGGTTGAAATAGAACATAAGAATCGAAGCTCTTTGTTAGAGAAGGCGATAAATGTTTACTGTATTGTTTACTATAGTGACCAAATTTTTAAAAGTTAATAGAAACAAACAAAATTGCAGTTTTTTTCTCAATTACGAGGTGTTTTATTTTAAAAACACCATTTGCATAAGTTTTCAAGTTATCTAGTACATAGTTAAGCAGAACAATTAGATATCAAGTCGACGACATGGGTATCTTTCAAGTTGGATGAAGAAAATGCATAACCTCCGATTTTTATGAAAAAATTACCACAAAAAGAGAAAATCGAATACACCTTTTTATGTTAGGGCGTGTTTGAGTTGAGTATTTTGTCTTGATATCCTACAAAGTAAGAATATTTCATACATCGTCTCGCTTCAGATTCTATCATTTTTATATATTAAAGCTACAGGTTGACTTTATAACACAAAAGAATCACAGTACTAAAAGATGAAATATATGGGTCAAGTGAAATACCTATCTAATGAGTCACAAAAACAGAGAAGGTGTGTTCGAATAGCTATTTTTTTACTGAAAGTACTTGACGACAGTCTTTCAAGTTGGATGATGAAAATGCATATCTTCGAAAAATTCTAATTTTTTGGGTGTGATTACTAGGGTTTATAGTCTTCATACACTAAAAAAATCTAGTCTGCCCTTCCACGAAATATTTAATTAGAATTTTTTTAAATGTTTATGAATTTTCGAAAATTCCACCTGACAACCGATCAGACAATAGTTTTAAGTTGAATCAATGCAGACAAGATTATTAACCGATGCTCATTAGCTAGTTGATACATTTGTCTTTTAAAATACAACTAACATATAAGGATCGTAATGGTGCAATGTGGATAAATTTATCGGTTTCCAAGAGCAATATTGGTAGCGCGTACGTCATCCCTACAATGGCTTCCATTTCTACGATTGTGAAAATGAACTGGCGTAATGGGGAGATAATTTTGACGAAGTAGACTCCTGACTGTTTAATAATAAAAGAAATACTGTTTGTTTTTTATCTTTATGTCAAAGATTTAGTAAAGTCAAAATACAGAAAAATGTATAAAATTAAAAACATGTGCTTCCCTTAATTTTGCCTCAAACTTTGTGTACATTTATAATAATACTTCCTGTCCATTTGCACTAAAGACAGATAAAACAGATGGCACATAACATTTATATCACCAGGTCATATTTCTAATTGCTCAACTTTTGCTCAACTATAAAAAAAAACCATCAAAGTCTGAACGCTCAACTTTTGCTCAACTATATAAAAACCAAAGATCAATTGCTCAACTTTTCCTCAACTTAATGGCCAGCTTCAGTTGAGGGCCAGTTGAGCGACATCTATCCAACATACAGTGATTGGCCAGGTTTGAGTTGAGCTAAGATGCTTAAAACAGCTAGCCCTCAACTGTCCGCCACATGGCCATCAACTGGCCCTCAACTTTTTTTTCTGTAGGGGTTAATTCATAGTAATTTAATAACACTTAATATCCTGGGAACAGATAATTTAAAACAATCTCCTGACTAACTTTGAATTTAGTCCTCAGATTTAGTTTTTAATTAAATCAATGATTTGTACATGTTAATTGTATCAGGTGACACTATACAAATTCTTGATTGAATGCTGGACAAGCACGAAAATTAAGAGTACCAATTAACACCAAACACTGAAAATAAATAAGAGGAAACACAATGCATGCCCATCAAACCAAACACAAGAAAACGAGAAATAAAACATCAAAACACGAAAACATGTGAACTAAAAAGTGTGAATTATATATGCTGCACCATGTGCTCGAAAATAACACTTTACCACCCTCTACATTTATCTAGTACAAAAATTATGACGGCTGGCAAGGGAGTAGCCTTCCAGACTTCATAATTATTTGGACTACCCTCTATCAAGACCTGTAGCAGTCTCAGTTATTTGGACTTACCACTATATATACAGGTTTATATATGATATAATATGAAATTATTTGTTCTGACTTCTGTCAAGTATTGCATTTGATTTCACCTGGTATTAAACAGAAACAGTGAAGATAACCTATCATTGAGAAATTGTGCCTCTTATCATTGAAAAAATATATCTCTGTTTATTTTTGTTGTTGTTTATTTTTGTATTTGTACTTTGTATATGTGAGGTGGAAAGTGTTTTGAAACAACTTTTGACCTTTGACAGTTGTTTCATAAGACCAACTTGAAGTTTTCAATTCGTTCAATCATTAAACTGTATAAATTTATAGTTTCCTTACTTTCAATTTCCCCATTAAACTTTTCAACACAGGTAAAAACTTCTGCTCCACTGGGTTAACACTCATGGGAGATAACTAGAAATTAGTGCCACAAGAAGGGACCATCTCAAAATCCGACAAATAAATTACTTCAAGAAAGTAGATAACTTTTTTGTTCATCACTAAAAATTGTTAATTTTCATTGTTTTTGACAAACTATTGTAATGTCCAGTCGACATAGAAACAAAGTAAAATAAAATTCATACAAATCATAAAGTTCTGATTTTTTTTATCACATTTATTTCCCCTTTCGTGCTCTTTTTTTATTTACTGGGTCCCGGTTATTCCCTTATCTCCTAAGTAGGAAACCAGATAAACTTCGGACAAGGAATTGATTTTCTCTTTGATCACCATATAACTTAGTTGTTAACAAACAGTGGTAATTGTTTTCAGATAAAAACAAGAAATATTTACCGATGTATCACACTTTTTTTTCAGAATTGTAAAATGAAAAGCTTTAAAAGATAAACATAGACATGAAATCTAATGATTCATTTCTGTTTTGTTCTCAAATTATCTCATGTTCTCAGACTTCTGTCACGTCTGTTGTTCTGGCCAAAAGTACTGCATAAATTTTACATTATAAAAGAAAATTGTCAGTGATGATAACTTATGTCTCCAATTATACATGAAGAGACATAAATTATGTGACAGATTTCACTTTGTTTACTTGTTTATGTTATCTGTTTTGGGGAAATTATTAGAGAATGACACTATTGTTTGCGGAACAAGTGTAGAGAGCTTTAAATCTGCTCTCGAGAAAAGTCAGTAAATAGATGGTGCCATCACTCCCATTTTATAAAATCCAGAATAATTTGGTAACTACGACGTACATTGTATTCATACAGATTGAACATAATCATGATGATGAAAAGAAAAGATTTTTTTTTCAGAAAAAACCCCTGCATTTCTAAGCTTTCTGTATTTTGTGTTCTGTAGGTGTCGCTGTTGACACTGGATTGTCCCCCTTGTAAATGCAAATGCTCTTTTGTTCTGACGTTGGAAAGTTCCTGGCGTAATGAACTAACTAGCCGAAAAGTTCTGGAGGAACTTCTTATATAAGGGGGCTCGCGGGTCTAAATCAAATTTTTTATTTAATATAGGATTTCTCTATATTTTTCTATAAATGAACTTCATAATCTTATACTTTATAGAAAAATGAAATAAAAAAATGAAATAAATAGAAAAATGAAATAAAAAAATGAAATAAAAAAATGGGGTCACCGTTTATTTACGCTCACAATCAGCCTTTTTTTCTGTTGAACTTAATAGGAGAAATAACGGTTATATCAAAATAAAAAAAGAACTTTAAATTACAAAAATCGCTAAAATTTTACAATTATTTAGTTTATATACAGCTTTTTTGAAAACAACAATAAAAAATATAGGTCACCGATGAGTTAAAAAAGATTCATTTCAATTGTAATGCCAAAATATGGCATTTTTGCACCTAAGGGAGATAATTTGGAGCTTTTTCAATGATATTTACATTTTAAAAGTCAGCTGGGGCCAACACAAATTTATTTTTTGGAATGATTTTTGTACCATTTGATAAAGTAAAAACTACTAAAGGTAATAAATAAAATTTGTAATGAAAAATTAGAGTTTAATTTTTTTCTGAAAATCTTATACTCGCGAGCCTCCTTAACTAGCTACTTTGTTCTTCCTCTGGTCATGCTGGTTTAAAAAATCCACCGTTACAAAGTGACTAGTTGAAAAGTTTATAAGGAACATAATAAATAGTTGGAAAGTTCCTTTCTACCAAATTAGTCAAAACTGGAACTAACATTTACTAGCACAAAAGTTCCAACAGAACTTATCAACCAGGCAGTAAGTTCTGTTTGGAAAATTGATGCAAAGTAAAAGCACAACATATTATATTTGAACCTTAAGCTTTCAAAGGGAAACAAAGATACTGATTACATAAGTCAAAAGGAACTTATCAACAATGAATGATCAACTAGCCATGGCAAATAAGTCAAAACCGGAACTGACAAACTAGCCCAAAAGTTCCAATGGAACTTAAGCAACCAGTCACAAAGTTCCATTTGGAGAATTGATACAAAGACCCACATGAGGAGGGGGTATTTTCCCCTCTCTTGAAGGCACTATGAATACTAAATTTGTATGATAATGCTTATTAATGCAACTTATTCCGTTTATTGTGAGCTATGAAATACAACTTCAATTTTGCTGGGGGAGTTTGTTCTCCCCCCTCAGTACATCAAAATTTAAATACATTTTCATTATTTCCCTAAAAATAAAGTTCCATGCCCCTTTTTTCATATTTGTCCCCAAAGAAACCCCTTTATAGTTTGTTGGATATTCTTGTAAATTAATGATTTGCTCTTACTTATACATGTACTGATACTTATCTTCCCCCTCTTTCTACAAAAAGGACAAAGTATGGTATACTAGTTTTTCTGTTCCGCCAGAACTATACAACTAGCAACATTGTTCCAGGACTTTTCAACTAGATACTTTATTCCAGAACTTTTCGACTGCACTCAGAATAAAACAACTAGTTGGAAAGTTCCATCAGAATGAAATAACTAGTTGAAAAGTTCCACTTATACAAAGTAAATGACGGAACATAGTTTGCTGTTACATAAATACTAAGTCTCACATGTACAATTTTCATTCTGGTAAACAACTCACATGTACATGTATTTACTTATAGACCTGTGGCAACTGTTCTTAAAAAAACATACATTCATCATGTTTATCATTTAAGGATGTACTTAGGTGTATGTAAAAATTAAGAAATTAAGACATTAAAATTGATACTATTAGCTGGTAGAGCATCAATAAAGGATAAAGATAAACTAAAAATATGGATAGGTCATGGACCTCCTTTTCGAGATATTTGAGATTTAAAATATGGCGGGAAAAGGCTATCTCGGACTTTTACCTTATATTTGCAATGGTATTATTTGGGTCTCAAAACAAAAGAAAGAAAATCAAGAATCTTCTAAAATTCTGGTAAATGACCTTTCATGAGCTGTTAAGTCTTATATGAAAAAATAAATGGGTGTTATGGGGCAAAATATTTTACATTGTATTGTATGGAAAAACACCAAGGAGTCTGAACATTTGACACAAATTCCAAAATTTCACCTAAGTACATTTTGTACATCCTTAACAAGAAAAATAAAAAAAAATAATAATGTTACGATCTTAATCAAAACTGTGTGACTCGCAAATAAAGTCACCCAACAATTGCAATAGTGTTTCATTAGAGACGGAGTAGTTGTCGTTTTTTCTTTTGACAATAAAAGCTCTAAATCAATAATATCAATCCTGTGTTAACATGGTTAAAGAATATCTCATGTATAATTTTCTGTCTAGCCTCTTCATAATTTTCACAAAATAGAAAATAATGTTCCACAGTTTCTAATTGACCACATTCACACTTGGGATCTATGTTTAACTTGATTTTGTTTTGATAATTTCTTAGGTAGTATCCTGATCTTAAATTTCAAATATTTTTTGCTGTTTTATGATCTGGATAATTCAAGTGTTGATTTTTGTTGACATTTTGGTGGAAATTGTAATAAAACCTTCCTGTATCAGAATTGTCCCATCGATGTTGCCACTTTTTATTTACTAGCATTGACTAAAATCCTTGCTGCTGTTTTAATATCATGTTTAGTACCTGTAATATGAGCTTCTTTTTGAATTTGATTTGCCTCTTTAGCTGCTTCTTTAGCTAGTTTGTCAGCTATTTTATTTCCTCCGACATCTGCATGTCCTGGGGTTCATTCAAAATTATTTTTTATTCCATGGTGTTTTTGGATAGATTTAATAAAAGAGATTATTTCATGAGAAGTGGATCTGTGATTTCAATTTTCCAGTTAATTGATAAAATTCCAATAACTGATCATGCTGATTGTGTGTCAAAAATATTTTTACTTAATTTAAGCATAATTTCATGGACAATGCAAATCTCCTTTGTCTAGATATGGAAGCAATTTTTGAAGGCCTTGAGCAGTTGCTAACGCTTTTTTACAATAGATTTCTTTGGTCAGTTTTTGAGTTACATTTTTGTAAAAGCTTTAAGGTTGAACTCTGATTATATAAACCAGAGAATTTAAGCATTTTACAACATGTACAATGTTTAAAGGTGCTGTAAGAATTACTTGTTGACATGGTTGACGTATACTTTTGGAGAAGATTACAGGAAATTTATAAACACAGCTGTGTTAATTTTCCGGGGAAAATAAAAAAATATAAGAAAATGTTTTTAACATGTTTAAAGAAATGTAATTAACTGATTATCATATTAATCTTTTTCAGAAAGACGAGATGGATGAAGAATCAAAAAGGTCTGATACAGGTGAATAATATATATCTTTTACATTTGTACCTTAATATATTCAATCTTTGAAGCATGAAAAGTATATATAGCATTTATACCATGCCATTTCAGCAATTTTCAAAAGAAACTGAGTAAACTCTTTGTGAAAAATTCTTGTTTTACACATTCATTACATTTGGTAATGTGAAAAGTCTTATTTTTTTTGTCCAATAAAGAAGCAGCTTCTAATTTTACTGAATTAAGTGCATGTATTATACTGATATGTATGTTGCTGGCACTTTAAGGTCATTTTTATGAATACAAAAAATGCATAATCAAGAACTCGTATTCTGACAATTTCCTGAAATCGCAATAATTAGTCATGCATATTGTTCAGACTCAGACTTCTCTTGAACTGAATTTTAATGTGCGTATTGTTATGCGTTTACTTTTCTACATTGGCTAGAGGTATAGGGGGAGGGTTGAGATCTCACAAACATGTTAAACCCCGCTGCATTTTTGCGCCTGTCCCAAGTCAGGAGCCTCTGGCCTTTGTTAGTCTTGTATTATTTTAATTTTAGTTTCTTGTGTACAATTTGGAAATTAGTATGGCGTTCATTATCACTGAACTAGTATATATTTGTTTAGGGGCCAGTTGAACATGTTGAAGGACGCCTCCGGGTGCAGGAATTTCTCGCTACATCGAAGACCTGTTGGTGACCTTCTGCTGTTGTTTTTTTCTATGTTCGGGTTGTTGTCTCTTTGGCACATTCCCCATTTCCATTCTCAATTTTATATTGTTCAGTATATATTAAAAAAAATTGTAATGATAAATGCACAAAATATTTTCTGAATTATACAATATTAGCATGAATTCAAATTTTAAAGCACCAAAAACAACTGACATACACCTAAAAGACTCAAGTACTGATCTAAGAGAACTCACAGTTATCATAAACTAGTTTAAAGCCAATATAAAATAATAAATAAATCATGTTCTCTCAGACTTTAAACTATTACATGGTGCAAAGTTACTGAAAGTCGATAGAATATCCACAATACTTACATTCAATTACTAGAAAAGAGTAGTGTACTGAAATTAACCCAGTTTATCTGAATTTATTATAGATATGAAGTTAACCTTGTTTTTTTAATCTATTTATAGATATCAGACACATACAGGCTCTGCTATTTGAACAGATTGTTATGGACGGTGAAAGTGAAGACACGGTGAAGTTATTGGACAAACACAAAGATATCTTAGACTTGGAAATATTTATTGGTAGGTATTATGAGGTATGAATGCCCTTTACCGTAAGGCTGTCAAATGGGCATTTTCAGCTAAAGTTAATGTCAAATTGGTTGAAATTATACTGTGATTCATCAAAATATCCTTATGGTAATTCATCAGAGGTCTCAAATAATTATTGTTACCATTATTTTTGGAAAAAAATCAACATGATTTGCCAAAATGTGTGTTTTTTTTCTTCAATCATCTAAATGAAAGTGTACATTTTATCGACATACACCAAAAATGACTGTTAATGTCATTTGGCAAGAATTTTTACCTTTTTCCATCATGAAGGTACCTCCATTTCAACCCTCTATTATTCTGCCATCTTTTAATTATGTGTTTTTCGCATATATGCTATATTCTACCGTTATAAATTCATCATTATCATGATTATTCTTCCATCTCATTTGGAGAGAGGTATCATTTTTATTATCCATGATTTTTTAAGTAAGCAGTGTAGACATGATATAGTTATAAGGATTGTGACTGGTCTGTGAGTTAATGTATATTTGCTATATGGTCAGATCTTATTTTTTTGTATGTTGTATGAATTCGTACTTTGCATGCTTTTTCAATGGACATTGTGACGTCACAATGCATTCTCAATAACACGAAATGTCATGACATGAGGATATATCTGCTATCGTTTTGAACATCTTAAATGTCTTATTAGAACTGAAGCATGTTGTTGTTGACTCTTTGCCAAATATTTGAAATCCTCTAGTTTTATCCATATGTGCCATTTTACAATTATGCCGCCCACTAACCCCTTCTTTTCTTTTAATAATGGAATTATTTTCATTGATTTTAGTTTAGAAAATAGGTGCAAGTATATTGACCAATTTTTTTGTTTTTATAAAATTGAGCAAAAATATGTATTAAAAAGTGAAAAAATGAGATGTACGGTAATATCATTCCCACTGACATCAATTCATGAAAACCAAAGGGACAAACATGTGGAGAATAATTATAACAAGGGACTCACTAACTATAGACAAACTCAAACTGTAAAGTAAAATTAAAATCAACATGACAAACAAAAACATTTTAAATTTCATGCAATAATGTATTTTATAAGCATGATAAGTGTATAGATATATGTCAAAACTAATATGAACTTTTTGTAATGCTGCATATTTAACTGTTTTCATATTTTATAGAAACTGATCAAACATGTACCTGTGCCAAAATATATGAATCCTTCCCTTACGCCTCACTGCCAGACAGCACAAGTCAAGTGGAGGCTTTGTTAGATGTTTTATTGGACGATATTCGAAGCGGAATTTGCCATTGTCATTCCAGTGATGAAAGTAGACTCAGGGATTGCAAACCATCACTAAGTTTGATACACATAGCCTCTGGGCTGGGATTACAGAACATTGTCCGACTGTTGAAACAGTATGGTTGTAATCTTAACGTGAGAACAAGTATATATGAAAGGACAGCACTTCATTTTGCAGTGAAGAAACATCAAATTGATGTTGTCGACTTTTTATTATCGCAAAACGTTGATGTGAATGTCCAGAGTAATCCAGATAAAGTATCCCCTCTGGCTTTAGCAATGGTCAGTCGTTTTAAAGACATTGTAGAAAAGTTGTTGAAAGTGAAGAATATTGATTTAGATATTCGGAACAGTAGTAATGAAGGTCCAGTAATCTTGGCAATGCATTTGGTGGATGAAGAGATGTTTGGGATGTTACTGGATGCTGGGGCCAGTCCAAATGTGACGGACGATCGGGGGAATTCAGCATTGATGTTAGGTACCGTCAGGGGAGCTTGTTATGTTAAAAAGTTAATATCAAAAGGAGTCAATCTAAATGCTAGGAACAGGAGACATGAATCAGCATTGTTCTTTGCTACTTATGTTGGTATGTATAAACATGTGTTAGAGTTGTTTAACTAAAATCTGTGTATGCACTGTTAAATTCTACTTATAAAGTGCTAAATTAAAAAAAAATCATCATTTCCATGTTGAATATTTTTGAATTTTTAATAATAGATTAGAAAAGCAGGTTTAAAAATAAGAAGAAAAATAACAGGCTATTATTTAAACTTGGAATTATTATTAATCATGGAATTTTTATAATTTCTTGTGCTTGAAATTTCTAGTAAATTCCATGCTTATTCTGTACTGCAATGGTCTGTGCTGCCCACAACACTTTCTTTTACAAAGAAGATAGTACATTTTCAATAGAATGTACTGTGCCGCGCACAACACTATCAATACAAAATACATTATATGGAAAGTGTTATGAACCGCTCAAAACATTATTATACCAAATAAACATGGAATTTATTAAAAATTTCCAGCACAGAAAATTTAACAAATTCCATAATTAAAAATAATTCCAACTTTAAATAATAGCCTGTTAAATGTAAATCAGTGTGTAATGCTTCTGGAATAGAATATTTACTGATAAAGCTATGACATGTATGAACATGCATGACATGGTTATGATAGATTTACACTGTTCAACTAGTTACCCTTGTCCATCCATCCTTAGGTTTGTACTTCCCAAAGTTGGTTTGCCTTCTCTATCTACGGTTTGGCGCAACCAAATGTTATGAAACTTATACACAATCATCATGATCATGACAATGCTTATTTATAACAGCAAACACTACACAAGGTTTAATTTTTATAGTGTCACTTTCACCCATCTTTAGTTATTTTCTTTTATTAACATGATAAATGGAAAAATTGCTGAATTTGGCTTTTCCATACCCTTAACTTTAGTTTACATCAACCAAATGCTATGAAACCTTTAGTTCTAAACATAATGTTTATTACCACCAAATACTGATTGAGTTTGATTTGAGTGGCAAAACTTTCACCTTGGACGGGCTGTGTCCCTTAAACGAGAGTTTATAAATGGAAAACTTGCTGATCAATCATCAATGGTTTGAATTATTACTATCATGACGCTTGTGTTTTTGACACATTCTTCTTTTATTATTTGCAATCATTAACAGGATTTGAGAATTTGTATTAAAAAAATTATAAATATATTTTTACAGAAAATGAAGAGATTGTACAGATGTTACTCCAGGCTGGTGCCGACCCCAATCTGACCTCAAGTGATGGAACCACTGCTCTTTTGACAGCCTGTTATCAAGGATCAACAAAAATTGTTCAGATTTTAGTCAATCATAAATCGGACATTAATGTCAGTAATCCTCAGAGATATTCCTCTATCCACATTGCTGCGTGGAATGGATACTATCAGATAGTCAACATTCTGCTCAAGGCAGGAATGCACCACGACACACCCACACGAGACGGTAACACGCCCATTGCCTTGGCAGCACATGGGGGCCATCAGAGTGTCATTGACATTTTATTGCCATTAGGTTGTAATGTAAACAATGCCGATAAAGACAAGGACACTGCTTTACATTATGCGGCATACAACAATATGGTCGAGGGAGTCCGAAAACTTCTGGAATGTGGAGCCGACCCAAATTGCCAAAACAGCTACAAAGCCACGCCTCTTTGGAATGCAGTGTACATGAAACACAAAGACATTGTAAAACTACTTCTAACCGCCAATGTAGAAATGGAAGTAGCAAGTGTAGGTATTAACCAACATTCCCAAAGTGACACGGCAGTACAGATTTATCCCAAGCCGCGCTCGCCTCTGTATGTTGCTGTAGACCGAGGATGTTTTGAAATTATGTTGTTACTGATAGCAGCTGGTTACAATCTTCATAGTGAGGCTTGGGTATTTTGTGACGATATGTATCCTAGTGAAAATCGTGATTTAAACATGCAAGCGTTATTGAAAAAGTTTGCCTCAGAACCTCCACGTCTGATAGCAGTGTGTAGGAACTTTTTCAGAAGGTCATTTGGTCAGCAGATTCACAATAAAGTGCAACATTTAGAACTCCCAGTGACTTTGAAGAATTATTTGATATTAGGAGATGTACTAAGTTGATTGCTCTAATTATATGTTCCCTACTTTCTGTGATTAAATATATTAAATGTTGCTGTGATACACGGGCTGTAAGGGAATATTGTGTATGCCCCGCCTACTATAATAGAGGGGTATTATGTTTATAGGTCTATGTGTGCTTTCATTCATTTGATCATCCTGTATCAGGCTGAATTTTTTGTTGATGAAAATTTGTTATGGAAAATGGAAAAATGGTCAAAACAACTTAAAGATAATTAAAACTCATTTCCATTAATTAAACTTTTAAATATGTATGCAAAAGTAGAATTTGGACCAAGATTTTGCAGTTTATTGAACCAGAAAATGTTATAGTGGGTATGGCGCATGGTACCCTGTGTCCTTTGGACAATTTTTTCCCCCTATATTTTACTGATAAATGGATTAAATTTGTTTTGCCTGTAACATTTAGATACACTACAGTCTAGTGTTTAAACAAAAACATTTTAATAATTTCCTAGAATGTTCTACAACTTCGACAGAAGATGATTCAAGATCATGAAATAGGATCTGAAAAAAAAGGTAGAATGTTTAAGTAGTTTCAGTATTCTTCTAAAAAATTAAGTTATTTTTTGGCAGTAAACATTTCACGTTTACTCTGACAGCAGTGAAACCCTTTACACATTTATACAATTTTTCACTTAAATGTCCAACATGCACCCATTTACTAAATTTTTATACTCTTTATCATGTTTATCATTAAGTGTTTGAATTTTTTATTTTTTGTTCCTTGATGAAGGTTATTTTGAACCCTTTGTCAAACACATTGAAATTGGCATCTTGCATTTGACTATAAATTGTTTATTAATATTCAGGATACAAATAAACAATTGTCAATTCAGAATTGTTAGTTAACCCAACATGCCCAAAATTGATGTTTTAAGATATTTTTGTTTTGTGTAAAGTACGTTAAAGTCATATGAATCTTCAAATTATGTTGATTGTTTACCTAGGTGACAATTGGCAAACTACAAATTCAAAACACGACAATTAATTAGCTGCCATATTCTCACATCATAACAGACAGCGAAAAAAAAATGACGATTATACGATATGGATGCGTTAAAAAAGATAAAATTGTGTGCACAGAAGACTAAGTTTATGATATAATACATACGATGATTCAAAAATTGGACAATATTATTTTTCACCAAACACTTGTTTCATGACTTTAATCTGAATTATATATTATTTTCATTTTAAACATTGAACATTACATAAAGTTCTGTGGCATATTAGAATTTGGATAGATAATGTATAGGTATAATCATGTCATTTCAAAAAAATCTATAGCATCGATCATACAACAACATGAACATAACGTTTACATATTTCATTATTACATGTATTATCAGCCATGAACATGGATCATTTTTTGTTAATCATGTTTATGTGGTATCTGGGTTTAAAAATAATTGTGAAAATAGTATAAATCAAAAGAGTTACTAAAAGTCATTGTAGAACTTTTTTTCATTTTACTTCAAAAATGTATTGTTATGCCCAAGTCTGGGCTTTAAGTTTGATCAAAGTTCATCTTAATGTTGTGCATGTGTGTATAAGAAAATAGTTTCTGTTCACTTACTTTTTCATATATTTTAACAAAAAAGTATACAAGTGTATCTTTTCACAATGACTTAAAGCTATCATGATTACCCTATTTTATAGTGAGATAATAGATTCATTTAAACACATATATATATTATTAAAAGTGCCCTTTCCTTATGTATGTGTCTGAAGATTCCAGATACATGTACATGTTTTATACACTTATTTATTTTCAATCATCTTGTTGAATACATTTATCTGTTTTGTTTCATGGCATCACCATCTACAATGTGGAAGGAGTTATTTAAAAGATCCATTTTAATGTAAAATTCTTGACACACTAGTTTTCAATGAAAGAAATATTCAAGCTTTGATTCAAAGTTGATGTTATAATCTGAAAAAAAATCTGACAATTTATTTTCTTGAAAATTATTTAGGTTGTAATTCTTGGGATTTAAATTCTATCATGAAACTTTCGAGTAAGTTCATGCATCAGCTTTTTTTAGAATTAATGCAAAATTTCATAGTTGCCAAGCAGTTTCTAATATTTCAGACAAAACTGCTAAATTTTATGAAGAAATTGCTACTTTGATTCCAAAATTTTTGCATTTAATAAAATGACATCATATTTTTTGTCCTTCCAGTAATCTGATTAGTATTTAATAGCTTGGATTTATTATTTTTCTTGGATACCAATTTTCGTTGATTTCTTGGGTACAGGTAAACCACGAAATAAAATGTTCAAAAATGACAAATTTTGTGTAAAAGTGTATGCAGGTTTGGGGCAAATCCACAGAATTAAATATACACGAACATCAATGAACATGCAAATATTCCTCAATCCACGAAAATGGGTACAGACAAAAATAAAGGAATCTAAAGTATGCTAATTTCTTGCCAGACATGGCCAATACATCGTTTTTTAATAATTTACTGTGTAATTAATAATTATGCATGATAGGTTGAAAGTTATTTGTAAGTGAATTCATTATTTGTGCATTGCCTGGGATTTTGAAATGCAAGGAATGATTGGGGTATAAAAATATGGTCACCTTTACTACCTCTGTTCTAGTTGAAAAAATTGACAGAAAAAGCATTTTTAAATTTGGTCATCTTTTTTTGGTGCCCTGGATGTATAACTCTACAGCTATCTGCAGTCAGAATGGGGACTTTAAATCTGATCTATTGTCATCCATTGTGTCAAGATAAATTTCCTACCTTTGTCGCAATCAAACACACAGCTTTCGATAACCCTCTGTGGGGACCATATGGTGCCTTTCCAACATAAGCTAATTTTCGAGTGATAGATAAATTTCCTGCCTTAGTCGCAATCAAACCCAACCTTCCATAACCTACCTATAGTATCAATTGTTATTCTTCTTGTCTTGAATATGCATGAAATATTGGGACTAGATATTAAGCACACATCAATGAATCAATCAATAATGAACAGGTGGCAGATTAAAAATGATGGGTGAAGGGACTTCAGTTTGAAAATTTATTTGTTAAGATAAATAGTAACTAAATCGACCATATGCAAGAAAAGACATGTTAAACAAAACTATTTTATTCTGTGATTTGGCCAAAATATGAACATTTTTTTTTAATTTTGAATGCATTGTAAGCTATCAGATTTGAATGTTAAGCTTAAATTTGTTAAGTTTTGATGTTGAGATGTAAGCAAATGGATAATTGATGTTGTTGTTTTGCATTGCAAACTTGAATGGATGTTATTTCAGCTTTTTTGAAAGATAACATTTTGTATTGCTATTGATATGCATAAATATATGACATCGTTATTTGTTTTTATTTATTTCATTGTTGTGAAAATGTATATTGTTATGATTTGAATATTTTTTTTTTCATGAATAAAACTCAGTCTATATAATTTGAAGTTCTATTTAATCCTATGAAATGGATATATATCTGTCAAACATACAGCAATGACTTCAAGTTATAACATTCCCAAGCCACTCTCCCGTTGAAGGTGAAATGGTAATGGTCTGAGATTTTTTTGACAGATTTCTTGCATACTCTGTTAGATTGTTTGTCCTTATATTTTCTTGACTGAATAATACTGGCAGTAATTTGGCAATGTTTAATTTACGGGAGCTGAGGTATAATTGGACCATTTTAGCTTACTTGACATATAGGCCGTACAGGATCTGGTGAACACTCATTATTTTTCATTCGTCTTTGTTTGTCTGATTATACATCAACTTCTCTGAAACCACTGGGCCAAAATTGCAGGAATAATGTTTGTATTGTTTCTATGAAAAAATTCTTGATTCTGAACACGAATTTAAATAATGATAAGGGGGTCTTCAGTAACTATTGTAAGACTACACTGGGATGACCTGCTTTTAATTTAACTACTGGGCCAATTTAAACCAAACTTGGTCTCAATCATTATTGGGGTATCTTATACTATCTATTTTGATTTTAACCTTATCTTTACATGATTTCCAAACCACAGGAGATACAGGTGAGCGACACAGGCTCTTGGAAGCCTCTAGTTTTAGGTATTTGAACAATAACACCTTGTGTATGCAATTCTTTTCTCTGAGACTTTTTAACATTTAGAATAAAGCAAAGTGCTCTCGTCCAATGAAATTGTAAAATTTGGTGTTTCTTAATTGTGAAGAATGAATGAAATCATATTCTTAGTAAAGAATTAACCTTTTGTTTAGGCCTTTTTCAGTTAAAAACAAAGATTTTATATGAATGATTTACAAATGCCCTGAAGCACATTTATCAACTTGAAATAATTCGTGATGAAAACTGACTCGAAGTTAAATTTCTAACATACAGTGAAATCAAATAATATGAAGTTTGCTGATGCAGTGACATTAGTACTGTTAACGTCATACTTCCAATTTATACTAAAACAAAACAAACAATTTCAAAGCAATGCAAAAAATGAAAATTTAATCATATAAATCTATTTAGACTCTATATAAACTGTTTTAAAATCTCAGATTATTGGAAAAAGGAATTTAGTTAAACTTTTGAATATATTTTAAAAGCATTGTATTTCAACATTTCCCTGACATAATCGGATGCAGTAACGGATCCAGAAATTTTAATAAAGGAGGGGGGTGCACTGATAGCTTAAGAGGGTGGTCCTCTCCATGCATGCTTTAGTTAATCCCTAAATAATCAATCAACAGTTTCCCATAAAAGAGGGGGCGGCATCTTGCTTCCCTAAATCTCAACGGCTATAAAATGAAATTTAGTTGTAGTCAAAGGAGTAGGTTCAGTAAGACCCCTTTTTGGCCCCAAAATATAGCAGTTTTACAAAATTGTTCAAATGTAAACTTTTAGTAATTTATTGGACAGAAGAATGTTTCTGCTACATAAATATGGGCTGTTTTTGACAATACAATGAAAATATATCGGGTACTAGCACCACAAAGTCATGCTAAATTACTGAAATCTTCACAATTCTAGCATTTTTAGACGGTTTTCGTGTAAAACGAAAGTGGCCGCATTCGTGTTCATCCTTAATATTAAAATCTAAGTTGTATTTTATGATAATACATAACATATATAAAGGTTGAGAATGAACACAGATGCGGCCACTTTCATTTTTGACAAAAACCATCTGAAAAGTGACATTTTTCGGCATATTTGGTAGATTTTTCATATTTCAGCTTGAATCGGTTCGTTTTTTATGATTAAATCAGTTAAAATCTTTCACAAAAACTAATTGATTCAAATAAAATAGACACTTAAGTGTTTAAAAAGTGGCCAAAGTACTTCGTCAGATGAACCTGAAATTTGAGGCCAAAATCGGTCCTTACCGGACCTTCTCCTTTTGAATATAATGATTTAAACTGAACATAAGTAAAAAAATACTTCCTCGCTAAAATATAACATGATTTACATTCATAATCACAATCAGGAAACTTTTCTTACGATTTCATTGTACTGTTGTGTCATCTAATGTCTAAATCACAATTTCTATATTTTGCAAAATTGAAAGAAAGTCCTTGCATCACTAAACTAATCCATAAATGAAATAGCTATTAAAGGAAGCTATTATTAATTAAGCTAAATTAAATGCATTTATTGCAAACATGCACTGACAATGAAACTAATTTTTAAATACAACCATTCAAGAGATGATTGTATCCTTACACTTTACAATATTCTAAGCTTGTGTATTTATTATATACCTTTATTCTCACAAACCAAATTACAAAGGTATAGGGATAATTAAACACATTTCTAAACAATTACATAAATAAATAATGTACAAAAGTAGATAGAGGCATTCACAATTGTTCACCCAGAAAAGTTCAATTTGTTGTTGATCTCCTTAACAAGTTTACATAGTTCGTTCAGTTCAGTACATTTTTTTGGAATCACTAAGTCATAAAACTTCAATGTGTTTGGTCTATTTCTATAGTAAAATGCAGTACATTGTTTTCTACAGTTATCAAAAGCTGAACAATTAAAAATGTAATGGTATTCATCACCAATGGCATCTGAATTACACAATACACATTTTCTGTTTTCTCTTTTTATGTTTTGCCATCTTTCAGTTTCTATTGGAAATTTCATGTTTCAAAGTTCGAAATTTAAGAAATAAGGATATCTGCCTGTAATCCAAAATATTTAATTCATCATTCTCTTACGTATACGAAATCTCTTATAGCTTGTGTGATTGTTCCAATAATACGTAGTTCAATTAACCATTTTATTCTACCAATGTTATGACAAAAAGTGAAATAAACAAAATACCTAACACCAAGGAAAAAATAAGCGAAAAGTCCCATCCGAAATTGCAAAATCAAAAGCTCCAACACATCAAACAATTGGAAAACCACTGCTATATCCATGACATGGTAGATACATTTCCTTATATGGAGAATAGTGGATTAAGACAATAACAATCAAAACCAAGGATTAAACAAAGACTCAAAAAACCAAAGGACCTTTACATCAACAGTTATAAATAATAAATAAGAAACAACAAGAACTCCACTAAAAACCGGGAGTGAAATCAAGTGCCCCGGAAGGGTAAGCATTTCCTGCACCGTATACGGCAACCGTCGTATTATTTCTTTATTCAGTTCGGTAATGATGGAAGGTTATTATGACTGAGGAAGAATATCCGATATGATTTCTTACACACTTTTGTCACAATGGTCAATCAGCTCATGATGGCGACCGTAAAAATTCTTGAGTGATGACCTTAATTTGATTGATTCATAGCCCTGTCTTTACAACTTTTGAGAAAGCAGTATTCCTCGTTCAACAAAATCAACGTACTTTGAGCTAGCTCTAGAGTAACGTATCAATTGAGACACATATACTCCATATGCTGGTGCCTCTGGGATGTTGCTACTCAGAAATGGAAAGTTGACTGTAGGAAAATTAAAATCATCGCGTTTGTCATAAATTTTGGTATTCAACCTACCATCAGTAGTCATTTCGAGAAAAAGGTCTAAATATGAAGCAGATTTATATGTGTCGGTAGTATCTTTAATTTTAAGTTCACTTGGATATATTAAATGTAAGTGAGCACTGAATCTATTATTATTATGAGACAGTACATCATCAATATACCGAAAGGAGAAATCAAAAGACTGGGTTAATTTCTTTTCTTTTAATATAGGCAAAAAAGTATACCGTTCAATAGTCATAAATCGATTGAGCGAAGCAAATCTGGGTCACAAAACAAAATCGAGGGAAACATCAAATATAACAGGAAAAAAAAAAAAAACGGAGCAACAGAAACACTTGAGATGCAACCAATAGAAATGCAAACGTACATAAAAACTGAACTAGTATAGATAACAACGTACGCCATATTCCTGACTTAGTGCAAGACATTAAGGATGTACTTAGGTGAGGTAAGGTGAAAATTAATAAATTAAGAAGTTAAAATTGATACTATAAGCTGGTAGAGCATCAATTAAGGATAAACATAAGCTAAAAATATTGATAGGTCATGGACCTCCTTTTCTAGATATTTGAGATTTAAAATATGGCGGGAAAAGGCTGACTCAGACTTTTACCTTATATTTGCATTGGTATTATTAGGTCTCAAAACAAAAGAAAGAAAATTAAGAATCTTTTAAAATTTTTGTAAATAACCTTTCATGAGCTATTAAGTCTTATATAAAAAAATAAATTGGTGTTGTGGGGTAAAATATTTTACATTGTATTGTATGGAAAAACACCAAGGAGTCCGAACATGTGACACAAATTCCAAAACCTTACCTAAGTACATCCTTAAAAACTAATTGGCGGTTTGAACCTGGTTTTATGGCTAACCAAACCTCTCGTTTATATGACAATGTTGAAACTACCACTAAAATAACAACATTACGTGACAAGAATACAGAACAAATACATGCTATATGACAGAGCAATTCATAGATAATTGATATAGAAGTACATTTCAAGGGCCTCGGACGAGTGGTCTAAGTGGTTACTTATCTAATCACTAGCCAGTCAACACTGAGGTTGTGAGTTCGAACCCCGCTCGTGCGCCGGCACACGACTCCAATCTCAATTAGCTAGGATTGTCAGTTTTCCTATTGAAGGTCGGTGGTTTTTTCTAAAAAAAATAAAACCTTGCCGCCACGAAATAGCACAAAAGCGCTGCTTAATGGCGCTTACACACAAAAAATCAAATAAAAAGATAAACATAAAATAATAGTACATTACAACATATAGACCACAAAATAACAGCTGACATCTTTATTGGCTGTAAAGCAACCTGATTCATCGTTTATTTATCAAATATAGATAATAGTCTCTTAAATAAAGCCAATCATAATTGTTGATATATATATATTTTTTGCAAATTTCCTCATTTGCAATTGTCATAGGATAAAAAAACAAAAATGTTTACATAGTCAAAAAATGTAACTATAGTTTATATTTTCAATGAAACCTCGTATAAAAATCCCATGATTCCAAAAGAGTTTTTTAAGACGTAGTCGGGTAATTGAAAGTTCGAATGATCTTCGGCCACTTTCGATTAAGATCTTGCTGGTCTTTAAATAAGCACCATCTGAAAGAAGGTAAAACAGGGTCGATCTAATAACAGTTCTTGGATTGTGTAAACTTCCCACTAACACCATACACTATACACCATACACCATACACCATACCCTATTACACCATACACCTTGTACCATTACACCATACACCGTCTCGTTACACCTTTGCACCATACACCTTACACTTAATACCATACACCTTTCCTTATTCTATCTACACGATCCGAAATTACCCATAATGCGATTAAATTTTAAATATTAAGATTTTTATTATGTTTATGCTTACACTCTAAAAAAATGAAATAAAAAAAACTTCGTTTGCAACTAATGAAAGGTCGTACACTATCATTCACACCATTCCCGATCGCACGTTACACAATCACACCATTCCGCATACACCATTACCCTTACACCATACACTATACACCATAGCACCATACATCTTACACCATTGCACCATATGCCATACACCATTACACCATACACGTTGTTTTGGGAAGTTTACACCATCCAAGGGCTGTAAGCAGTTCCAATTATTCCACCAGTGTTATGCATTTTCTGTGATGAAAAATGACACATTATTATGATCAATAGGCATATAATTGCATTCCTTAAAATGCTTATGACTAGTCAATATTGACAAAACTTGTTGGACACTATGTACACACTTTTACTGTTCAGGAGCTTCAAAAGTGAAATCCCAAAAATACTGAGTTCTGCGGAAAATACAAAAAGTAAAGTCCCTAATCAATCTCTTGTTTACCAATTAAATCAGGGCACCAAGTTGGTGAACGTTCAAATATTGGCCATAGTAATTTAAAGAAGGACCTTTTATTTATGTTCATCAAATTCATAAAAAAACTTTTTTGTCGTTGTGTGTCCTTTTATTTTTAAATAATGTCATTTTGTATCCATTATATAGTACCGTTATAAGTTGAAAACATAGAAGTGTCAGATAAACTCATCATAGAAACCAGGACTAAATTTAGTATAAACGCCAGACGCGCGTTTCGTCTACAAAAGACTTATCAGTGACGCTCGAATCCAAAAAAGTTAAAAAGGCCAAATAAAGTACGAAGTTGAAGAAAATGAGATATGGGGAAAATGCTAGAGATACAACAATAATAGAGGATTAGAACAGTATTAGAGTGTATATCTTATGTCTTGTTTAGGATCACCTTTTACAATTACTTCTTATGTGTTGCATTTAACAAGAAATGTGCATATCTAAGTTCAATATATAGACTTCATGTGATAAATCAAAGACACACATTTTTATAAGAAAAATTCATGTGTATTAAAAAAAACCCGCATGCAGCATCTGTTAACACAAACATTGTTTCCCTAGAACGGTTAACGAATTTTGATCAATCAGTGTTCCGATATGATAGAGTTCATAGTTCGTCAGATAATTGAACTGACAATATCAGAAAGTTCAAATAAAAAATAATTACAATTACTGAAGGAACTAACTACTAAACAGATAATGTCAAGAAGGGCAATGCTTGGATATTTTTCGGGAAGCATATAAACAAATAATTGGTCTTCACAAAAAAAGGAATGAAATATTCAATAGATTTGAATTTTCGTAAATGTTCAAGCTGATGATATGTTTTAGAATTTTTTTCATTGAAATTGAAGTTATAACTCATTGTTCTTGTATTTTACAAAGCATTTAAAAAATCTAGGTAGAATCTTTAATGCAGGGCCTTAACTAATATAGATAACATACCAATGATACTAGTGCTGTTTTAAAGATATATCAATGACATGTTGAAGCTAAGTGACCAATTTGATCTCTTTGATTTTCTTTTTCTGAAATTAAACCGTGCATAAATGAGATAAAAATACAATGTATCTTTCAATAATTTGTCCTTTCAAGTATTGGCGTTTACAATAGGAATGATATGTTTATGCAGTTCCAATAGTATTTTAAAATTATAGTGTATTTGATCTAGCAGAGAAAATAACTAGAGGCTCAAAGGAGCCTGTGTCGTTTACCTGATATTTTTTATTTACAATTGATGCATGAAATAATGCAACCGTTATAAATATTTTTGCTGTAGTTTTAGAGATATAGTCAAAAACTGCATTTTCCTTTCAAACTAGATAACATAATGCTGGTTGTGGCCAAGTTTAGTTAAATTTGTCTCAATTGTTTCAGGAAAAGACTTATGTAAAGATTACAAAAATTTACGAAAAATTGTTAAATTTTACTTTAAAGGGCAATAACTCCTATGGTCATTTTGGTCATGTTGCCGTATTTGTAGATAATACTTTGCTGAACATTACTGCTGTTTACAGTTTATCTCTATCTATAATAATATTCAATACAGTAACCCAAAACTGCAAAATTTCCTTAAAATTACTAATTGAGGGGCAGCAACCATACAACGGCTTTTCTGATTCGTTTGAAAATTTCAGGACAGATAGATCTGTACCTGATGAACATATTAACCAATCGTCGAATTTACTTTAAATGCTTTGGTTTCAGAGATATAAACCAAAATTCTGCATTTTACCCCTACGTTCTATTACAAAGATTACAAAAAATTACATAAATTTGTTAAAAATTTACTATAAAGGACAATAACTCCTTAAGGGATCAATTGACCAGTTTGGTCATGATGACTTATTTGTAGCGTTTTCTTTGCTGATGTTGATCTGATAAACAATTTTATCCATGTCAGATTTGCTCGTCTTGCTTCGGTTTCAGAGATATAAGCCACAATCTACAATTTACCACTATGTTATTTATTCAGCCATGATGGCCCTCTTGGTTGATTTAACGGGTCGTCGGGCACAGTTTTGCCAAACTTAATACCCAAGGATGATTGTGGTCAAGTTTGAATACATTTGGCCCAGTAGTTTCAGAGGAGAAGATTTTTGTAAAAGCTAACGGACGGACGACGGACGCCAAGTGATGAGAAAAGCTCACTTGGGCCAAGTGAGCTAAAAATGTAGTTCATGCAATCTGATAGAAATACAAACTTTCTGTGTTTTGCGACACAAACACAGTTTTTATTTACAATGTTAGTCCTAAACATAATCTAGGACATAACCGATATCTGATTTAAATATAGGACATATATATATTTTTATATACAATGTTTGTCCTAAACGTAATCTAGGACATTACCAATATCTGATTTAGGTGTAGCGCAAATTTTATGCTAAACAGATATGAAAGCACTCCGTTCTACTTCTTTACCGATAATAATTACCAAAGTTGTCTATCTTTCTACACAAGTCGGTCGCTCGGACAACTCAGCTTTTCCCATATTAACAATTTGTACTTTTTTGTATAACAATGACTGAAATGAGTCGAACATTTGTAATAAAGCGCAGCAAGGATTAGTGCAGATATATTTTTCCCGTTTGCACAGACGGTTGCAAGTAAGATGTGTAAAGTTGGTACAAATGATTCAGAAAATGTTGATACTCAATATATGTTATCATTCTACACAAAGAACCATTCAGTTAGGAAATGGTCCAAGTAACAAGTCAGGAATATGACAGTTGTTGTCTATTCGTTTGATGTGTTTTGTCAATTAATTTTGCAATGCGATTATAGACTTTCCGATTGAATTTTCCTCGAACTTCAGTATTTTGTGATTTTAGAAACTTTACTTTTTAGAAATTTACTTTTTAGAAACTCTCGGTCTTAATATATCGCTTATTTGACAAAATGTATAACTAATTTTATTACATTGCCAGCTCACTTTCATAGAAAAAGGTGGCACTATGGGTCTGATAATTGTCTATCATGTCTTAAAATTGATGCTGAAGAATGTTGAAAAAAAGCGTCAAGAGTTACACAGGGTTTGACATTCGAAAGCGTCCAATCCAAAGAGCATAAGAAGTAGTATAACGCTTCTTCCAGCACCTTTAAAGTTATTGATGTGGCAGCCTCTCAGTGAAATTCGCATGATTTTTAAAGGAATTGATATTGAAATATATATATATTCCTTTAATATTTGTTTTAGTTATTTCTTTCGTGATTTTAAATGCTGCTTGCCAGAATGATATCTTTTCAGTTCTAGATTAACTATAATTATTTGTTAAAATAGAGAACGCAACTCTTCCAAACTAAAGAATACAATTCTTCTGACATCATGCCCATTGTCTGCTTCACTGTTTCGATATTAAACTTGACATACTGAGTTTTAGTGGTCATGCTAAATTTATTAAAAGTGGATTGGGAAACAAGTTATTGCAACTTATATTAATCCCTATTACCTTTTGCGGGTGCGAGTGTTGCCTTGTAGCGGCATAATCTGTTCTTTTTCGAAACCTACAACGGTGTCTTTTACGTTCAAAAGATATGGCTTTCTCTTTGCACGGGTTAGCTATTTATCGTCGGTATCTGACGGAATATCATCGAAAATGGTGTCAAGGAGAACTGAAAATTCAGACTCTGAAATTTTCTCTCCGGTAATCCAATTCACATTTTAAAGATTGCATTTTGTAAACAACTGATTTTTTGGAGAGATGTTTCATATACATATTTTATTCTATTTTGCTTTGTCTTACTCTCCATATATCATATCATTGAGACATAGCCTACTAAAGACAGTTGACTCACATCTAGAAATTGACAATGAGGGTCGATTGAAAACAAAACTTTACGACAAAAGAGATGATTTCAGCTTTCCAATTGTGAACTTTCCATTTTTAAGTAGCAACATTCCAGCAGCACCTGCATACGGTGTATATATCTCCCAATTGATACGATATTCCCGTGCTTGCATTTCCTATCATGATTTTCTTGATAGAGGGTTGTTGCTGATAAGGAAGCTATTAAATCAAGAGTTCCAAATGGTGAAGTTGAAATCATCTCTTCGTAAATTTTACGGACGCCATCACGAGTTAGTTGACCGTTATGGAATAACCGTTTCACAAATGATAACGGATATGTTGCTTACGGCGTAACTACAATCCCCTTCCCTTTCCTAAATGTGACCTACCGAATTAGACTATTTACCGGATTTTTTGTTTATCTCATAAGCAACATGACGGGTGCCACACGTGGAACAGGATCTGCTTACCCTTCCGGAGCAACTGAGATCACACCTAGTTTTTGGTGGGGTTCGTGTTGTTTATTCTTTTATTTTCGATTTATGAGTTTGACTGTCCCTCTGGTATCTTTCGTCCCTCTTTTAAGCCCGCATCTAGATGCGGAGTTTTCTTGCTACGTTGCAGAACCATTGGTGATTTTGACTTTTTTTGGTAAGGGGGCTCTTTGGTCCAGTTGTTGTCTCTTTGACATATTCCTAGTTTCCATTCTCTGTTCCAAGGTGATATATTCTATTAGAAAAAATAAAAGCGAAGTAAGCTGTACACTATCAATATTGGTAAATATTTAACATTATTATATTTTAATCCAAATTTCAATGTATGTAAAAGAAAGAAAAATCAATTAATAATACCAGAGACATTATAATTAAACTATCTAAAGCTATGGGTAAACTATTGATAAATGTACATTTACATTTTTCCTGGCAATATCATTATTTTAAGGAGATAATGGATCGGTATCATTTTAATGTCAACAACGCACACAACAGGCATAACAGTCTTACCATCTTTCAATTTTATTATTAGAATCTCTCACCAGAGCAAACAGCTCATCACTCCAACATGCTGCATTTCCTACCTGGAAAAACTAAAGAACAAAAGCGCTCCAAACTGCAAAAGTTCATTTCACAATTATAAGTCTGAAGACAAAAATAACAGATACTTTTAATTTGGTAATTAATAAAATACAACATAAATTCGTCCTCTTAATCATTGTAAATGGCAGAAAATACTCATGACATATTAAGGAGTCGTTCCTTATTGATTAACAATAAGAAATTGAAGTCAAAAAATTAGAAAAGGAAATTTACAAAGCTAAAAATGATGGGTGCATTACCCAGTGCATCATATATACGTATCATTTTGTGCCATCTTTAACACTCTATAATATGCACAGAGTAAAGGAATCAAATAACTTTAAAAATTCATAAAGAAAATAATACAGTACGTTATGACACGGTGTTTAAAATTGGCACGTTATGTCATATATTTGTTACATTTGTATATGGACATGATCGAGTTGTCGTAGAACGATAATCCATCCTCGTTTTCTCCATTGTGAGTTGATTTTTGAATTCGACTCATCTGCAATTTTCACTTGGAATTACGTCACAGATTGTGCCACTTAAGAATGAATGTACAAATGCAGTAATCTAGAATAAGCGAATACTATTAGCAAACTTTGTTTGCGTTACAATGCAATTTAGTTTAATTACTAACCACATTTATGGTATGTTTGGAATTCGAAGCAACGTAGGTTTCACCGGGTTTTATGAATTACGTATATTTCAATCTCTGTGTGGTGTTTTGTTTTGTTCGAAGTTTTTCTTTGAGTTACCTATTTTTGCATTAGATATTGAATAGACTCCTGTACCTCTTCTCACTTTTTTGTTTAAATGTATATTTATATATTCAGCGTCCAGCTGAAGGACGCCTACGGGTGCGAGAATTTCTCGTTGCATTGAGGACCTGTTGGTGATCTTCTGCTGTTGTCAGCTCTATGGTCGGGTTGTTGTTTCTTTGACACATTCCCTATTTCCATTCTCAATTTTATTTGACAATGGTGATAATTCCGGAATTATATTAACATGATCAATACCTGGAAAATAAATAAAGTGTTAGTGAAGGTAACATTAAAAGTAACATACAAGATGTCAAAATGACACAACCTTGTTTTATCATATAACTTTATTACTGAAGATGAGATTAAAATGTAATTTAATGAAATAGTGTAATAAAGTGAAATTTCACATTTATATTGTATGAATTCACTACAATTCAAAATGTGTTGATTATTATTATTAATTAACAAGTATTTTTAAAATTATATGATATATTTATACAACATATAAAAATAGAACACTATTATTTGTTAAACAGAAGAAGTTATATGTAGATTAAGGCTTATAACTGCGTATATTAGTAAAAAGCAAAGTTCACACAAAGTACAATGTTTAGGACTATACTACATTATAAAAAGAAAACAATATAATGAGAACTTTAAAAAATATTTAAGGTAGATTCATGGTATACCGCCATCTTGAATTGTACAATCACAGTACAAAATCGGTCTAGTTATTAGCCAAAATCAGCAAATTTGGAAACACATTTGCAATTTAATGCTTAGACTGTTTATTTATATAAAGAAAACTTGTTAATTTATTGTCAAACAAATATCAACCTTTTGTGGTTTTTTCAAATGAGCCATTTAAGGGGAGGTCACTCTTTTAGTACACAATTTATACTAGGCTAATAGGGATTTTTTTTTATTTTTACTTGTGGCAAGAAAACAAGTTCGGTGACACCATGTTTTCTTTTTATTTTCTTAAAAGATATTATGAAGCCTATCGTCTCACAATTTATTTCAAAATTCTATCTCATAGAATTTTTTTATGCACTCTTATGTGTTTTTTTCATAAACAAACTAACCAAATTTAGGCAATTTTACTACTCATAGCTTGGAAAAATAGCACGGTGACCCATACTTTTTATTATTTTTTTTTGAAAAAAGCATAGTAAAATCTTCATTTTGGCAAATTATAAGAAAATTTTGTTTCAAAAAACATTTTTTTATGATCTACCTTAACCATCTTTTGATAATGCTATACCAGAAACCCATTCATTTTCTTAATAAATGTTTTCTTTTACATAAGTTGTGCAAATTACTATTTTGTCACAAAATGCTTAAAAAAATAAACACTAAAACACACGTTGATGATATAATGATAGTAATTGTAAAACTGCAACAAACATTTTGTTTTTTCTTCAATGTGCACAATACTTTGATAGCTAATTATATTCAACTCGCTCATCTTTTCATTAGGAAGTAGCATTCAAAGTTAAGGTAGTGTATATAACAGGTTTGGTGCTTATACATTTACGATTAAAGTATCAGTAATAAATCAATTTAATTGCACAATGAATGTATTATTTATCACTGACTGTCCCAAAATCTATTATAACAAAATATTGTACATTCGAAAGTGCGGGTCAGTAACCGCCAGTATTCCTTTGTTAATTTACGCCGCATTTTTGCGCCAGTTCAAAGTCAAGAGCCTCTGACCTTTGTAAGTCTTGTATGTTTTTATAATTTTAGTTCTTTTATATGTTTTTGAATTTATTGTGACGTCCATTTGACTGAACTAGCACACACTTTTATTAGTGGTCTATCTGAGGACAACCTCCGGGTGCGGGATTTTCTCGATGTGTTTAAGACCCATTGGTTGCCTCCGGCTGTTGTCTGCTCTTTGGTCGGGTTGTTGTCTCTTTGAAAATTTCTCCATTTCCATTCTCAATTTTATTCCAGTGGATACATTTAGCTTAAATAGTATTTGGTGAATCAATAAAGCAAAACCGACATGTGAAATCTATATATGAAACTTTGATTTATACAGCGATGAAGCAAACGTTTCTTAAAACTCTCATTATCAAAGGCTTATTGCTATTTAATAGATGTGATTTTCAGACTCTGCCAGTAAACAATTTGTAGATATATTCGGTCTACGTCCTTGCTAAACAAAGTGTGTATCAAACCGGATCATTTAACATTAGATGTCTACAATTACATTAATAAATGTGTACCTGATACTATCTAGAAAAACTACCTTATCAATTTCAGATAGGTAAAACAGAGGCAAAAATTCCCGAAAGGATATTCAAACCCATTAGACAAAAATAAACCGACAACACCATAACAAAGTACGAAAAAGACCAAACAAACGTACAACTGTGCACACAACACAACATAGTAAACAAAAACAGAGCCCTACAAACCCTACAGAATACCAGTGGTATTCTTAGGTTCCACAGAAAGAAGGGTAATCAGGTCCTGCTCTATGTGTGGCACCAATCCAACAGTCCAATATCTTCAAATGCAAACCCTGCAGTTATTTTGAATATACACGTTTAAATATAGGGATGTTTTATGATTGAGACAAATGTCAATAACAATTAAGAAGACGTGGAATTTTATTTCTTGTATATATACCATGCACACGTACATATTTTCCCTCCTTACCTGCACATGTAGCACCGGTCCAGTTTCCAATGCACGAGCAAACTAAATCACCATAACTGTTTTGACTACACAATCCACCGTTTGAACAATAGCCAGGATGACAGGAATAGCCTTTAAAAGAATAACTTTTCTTATCCAGATTTTAATGTATTTTATTTTTTTAATTTATATAAAATTGGAAAATGAAAGCAGCAAAACTGTTTAAGCTAATAATTGTTCTAAAATTGGTTATAATATTTGTATGGCAATCACTTGTGTTGCATAAAAGAAGTTTCTGTATTTTAGATAATCTAATGAAAATGACAAAAATTGTTGAGAAAAAGAGGATAGATGATCCGGAAATACTAATGACAGGAACAAAAGACATATCTTCTCAGTTTGTAACTGGTTTATTGAAAAAAGTGCCTTTATCGAAAGAACTTTTTGACAAAATTGGATTTTCATAAAACCTTCCCAACATTTAAAAAAGTATTTTCGAACTTATTGGGTGTTGCATACCATTGAAGTTAAATACATGCAAGCAACGTTTCATGATGCTAAGTTTGGAGCAAAGGAGCTGTACAAAGTCATTGAGCAAGAAGATGACAAATCAATCAAATGTTGCCATATGCGAGTTGCATATTACCCTTGTCGCCCAATATATAATATGTACCCATGGAACACACTTAATTAATGATGTTTATTAGTGTCTCATTTGTTAAACGATACAAATGTTAACTTTGACAAGATATATTCAATAATTAATAGACGATGAACGTATGATGAACAGTACAACGACTCCAATCATATTGGGCTGTTGCAACCAAAAACTTAAAGTCGTTTCTCATTACAACAGATACGCGAGATAAGATTAAAATCATGTAGTTATTCTAATAAAATTGTTTTTAATCCCTTTGCTCGGTCCTCAGGACAGCAAATATTTCAGCCAAAACATGTTGAAGTACATGCGAACCAGACGACCTAAACGAAGGTGATTCCATTTCAAATTTTAAACCACATTAAAATGTCAAAACATATCGGGAAATTTTCTCCCTGTTTCACCTAACTGATATAAAACGATTAAACATATTTACTTGATTACCCACTTTAATAAATTGCATTGCCTTAATTGTTTGTCTTTTGATTTACTTTTCTTTAAGATTTATTAGAAGTAATTTAACTTTTTAAGTGAATACATAAAGATATTATTTTTCTCTAGATATTTTCATTAAGTTTACAAAATCTAATGATTCAGACATTAATCGTAGCTTGGCTACAATAAACATACAGATGCGAATACGAAAACAGTCATGTGTTCAAACATTATTTAGAGGAAGAGAGAGAGTAGTTATGTATTTCCTAATTGTATTACTCATACTAATACATATTGTTTCAGGAGAAAATGTGAAAAATAAAATCAGCTATATTGATACCTTATCGAAAGTTCAACGCGAAAAAAATGTAATTTAATATTTAAGAGTCGATACCCGATTATCTATTCATATCAAGAAAAAAAAAACCCGGTCGCTGCACCTTATACAATTTCAACAATATAAATGCTATTTCCTATTTGAAGCAACAGGCAGCAATACTGTTATTAAACCTTAAAATCATTGAAGTCTAACAAACTTAAACTCATGTAAAGTGATTGCATATAAAAAAAATCATTTTTTTCCGGAAGATTTTAGTATTTCTGTTGTACGTGTACGTCGAACGTTTTAGTTTTGAACATAAAATAAAACTGTTCCAGTAAAAGATAGTTCCTTTATCTATCGTTATCATTTAGCTATCTTCAACGTCTTTGTGTAATTCATAATATATCTTTGTATATAGCTGCATCTGAATGACAAATCTATTTCGTGTCATCACTTTGACAAGTAGCAAGTCGCCTACATGTATGTTTAAACAAGTTAAGCCATAGATTTTCGTTTGTTTCAACTTGAAAAATATTTATGTGTAATCTTCATCTCTATAACATTATACTTATAATAGTACAATTGTATGCTAGTAAATGTCATGGTTTGCTTATGCAATATCAATGTTTTTTCGTCATGCAACGTCCTTACAATAGCTACACGACGGGAGACAAATGTGGAGCAGGACCAGCTAACCTTTAAGGAGCATTTGCTATCACTCAAAGCTTTGGTTGTTTGGTTTGTTGGGAAAAGTGTTGCTCAGTCTTAATTTTGTTGTGTTCTGTATACTGTTGTTTGTCTTTCTGATCGTTTGTCGTTGTTTTGCCATGCCATTGTCAGTCTGTTTGTTTACCATTTTGCTAGTGCTGTACTTAGTACGTGTTTATTTCACAACATATTCCAAATTAGCATAAGGAATGAATCAAGAAAATTTGATTAGACTACAACCTTTTAAGGATGTACATCTCTGAGGAGCCAAAAATTTCTAGAATTAAACTTTTTTTCTTAACCTGATTTTTGGGTTTATAAGACTGTAACAAAATAATTGGTGAAGAAAAAATCATTTGATGGTGCACTTCTTTTTTTGCTACGGCCCCTTGAAAATGACCAATTTTGATGATTTTCCTCATTTTTCATCGATTTTTACCTATTCTTGGGCTATTATCATGAAAAAATCACAGTTCCACAATTAAACTTTTTCTCATACTTTCTATAAAGATGAAGTGGACCAATCTGAATAAATTTTACTTACAAAAACTATACATCTATAGGTAGGTGTTGATATAAGAAAGTTTTATCATATTTTGATGCTTTTTTGTGTAAAATTTACCATGCTGTCAATTTTTGTATTTTTCTGATTTTTCTCAGTTTTCAGAACACAATGGATATTATTTCAACTTTTTTGTTATAAATGAATGAAAAAAGACATACCTAAGAAATTTGAAAAGACCAAAATGATACGGGATGTACATGATTCTTGTAAAATCATTTTTTGTATCCCTCACCCATTTTCTGAAAATTTTAACTAAAAATACTGACTTGATTGGTCGTAAAATTTGAAAACTGGATTACGCAAAAACCATACATTGTAAATACACATTTTGTTCACTGATTTATGTTTGCTTATAATATTTTTAAAATTCATTGATATTTTCCACTTCTATCACATGTTTTGGAAATATTTCAAGAAAGAGATTTCAACGAGACTGAATGAGACTAAAAAGTCAGAAGAATACATCCTTAATATTATTGTTTTTTCAATAAGACGTAATGTAAAAACTTACCGTCACAATTATCAAAATCACTTGCTTGAAGACTTGATAATTCTGTGTTATTCCGATCCAAACATTTTATGATATGTATAATAGGCACGACATTCTTTGACTTTGTCCAGGACCAAAAGGCAACGTTACAACCACATACTAGATCCAGAAACCTGTTTTCGAAATTTATTTTTTGTGTGCATGATTTGTGTACTTGTTTAAGGATGTTTGCTCCTCTATTTTTTTAATTTTTGCCAGATTTTCGGAATCCTCTGGTTTTATCCATGTATTAACATTAAAAAAATTTGCCCACTTACCCCTACTTTTCTTTTCATATTTTTATTACATATTGTTTAAAAAGCCATATTTCAAAATCTTATGAAATCCTTTTTATTTTTTCATAGTTTTTTAAACAAAAAAGTGCCAATGTTAAGTGAAAGAAAAATCTAGAGAGAATTCTTTCCCGCCAAATTTTCAATGGCTTATATCTCGAAAACAAGCACACGGACCATCCATTTTTTTCTGCTTATTTAGTTTCTCTATTTATATACCATCAATTTATAACAGTCTTTAAAAAAGCTTGTTATTTTAAAACTGAGTAGCGAACATCCTTAATTGTAGTTTTGTCAAGACAATATGCCAGTTATTTGGAAGAAGAAAGCAACCTACACAGACTTTTTATAATAAAAGGTATCAATAAGAAAATAGAGATTTATAAAAAGCATAAATGCAGGAATGGTATCTGACTTTCCAATTAACATTTACGGTAATATTTCACTACACCTTGTTAGTAGGTCAATAAACTTTACTCAGTGCTCAGTGCCTTAAGTTCACGATTTGTGATAGGACCATACAATCTGTTAGCTTTTGTGTTTTCTTTTATTTTAGAGATTCTAAGTTCTACAATCATCGCATTTGAAAAATTTGTTTTACTATAAGACAATTCATGAAAATGTCAACAATTAGCTGATACTCAAATTTAAATATTATAAAACATCTCGATATAAAAATGTCAAAAGTAAATGATAGGACTGGTCAAACGGGGTAAATGATAGACATGATTGCATTAGTGATACTACAAATGCTGTTCTGTGTATTTAAATTTATATCTAAATTACAAAATAATTGAACAATTTGAATTTATTAGAATTTTTAAAAACATAGTACCGCAATGAAATAAAAATAATAGTTATTTTCACGAAGTGAAAATGAGATGAAAGACATATGATTTTCATTGGATTAACTGAATGATATATGTAAACAGCTTCAGAAAAAGTATTACTTCAAGCGATTGAAATTCTACTTTTAGCCAAATGTTTGGGAAATATGAGACATCTTTTTCACCCTTTTTGTAATATTTTATAGCAAAAATGCAGATTGTTGCTATAGATACATCCAAAAGAAACTATATTTTACCATTTCATATGCTAGATATAAAATCTATGGAAGATTCTGATTACATACATATGCAAATATATGACACAAATAGTAAGCTTAATATTGCAAGAAAGCAATGAAAAGGGAGTGGTAAAATTTATGAGAGCAAATTATGATATTTTTTCCTAACTGTTTATTGCTACCTAAGAGTAAGTATATATGGATACCAGCACAATCATTAATTTTTGATAATACATTTTAGCGGTTTTTTTTGTAAGCCCATAATAACGCTCAAATTTGATGATTTTAGAATTACAGAAGAGAACAGACAAGATATTTGTATATATATATCTGAATTAACAAGTTATTCTCAATTTACTATACGTCATAAATTTTACGGACGCCATCACGAGTAAGTTGACAGTTATCGAATATCCGTTTCATTGATGATATCGAATATGTTCCTTATGTCGTAACTACAATCCCGTTCCCTTTTCACGAATGTGACCTACCGAATTATACTTTTTACAGGGTTTGTAATAACACGAGTAACACAATGGGTGCCACATATGGAGCAGAACCTGTTTACCCTTCCGGAGCACCTGATGTCACCCGGTATTTGGTTGGCTTAGTCTTTAGTTTTCTATGTTGTGTCTTGTGAACAATTATTTGTCTGTTTTTTTTTTTTTAATTTTTAGTCATGGTATTGTCAGTTTATTTTCGATCTTGGAGTTTGACTGTCACTCTGGTATCTTTCACCCCCTTTTCATACAATATAGAATATGTACTTACAAATTTTGTAAGTTGCTGTTATGTTCAAATGTGTCATTCTTGACAAAAATCAAATTGTTTCCAGTCATAGATCTACAGAAAAAATGTTAACAATCCTTTGATATCATTATCTCTCCTCATTAACGGAGAAAACACATCCTCATTTCCACGGCGGAACTGTTTACCTAACCCGGAAATTAAGAAAATATCTGCGTAAACCTATCGATACCTGTATCTTGAAATTGGACAAGGCTATGTTTTTCTCTAACTGTTTATTACGTCTTTTCGTTAAATCCATTCGACGTAGGATGTTTACTGATTGATTTTTTGGTTTTAGATTCATAATCTTTTTTAATTAATTGTTATTCGAGTAATCTCAGATATATATTTAATGTCTTTTTGTTATTGAAATGTTGAAAAGTACACTCACACGTTCTATCTGTGTTTTTGTTTTTTTTTTAATTTGTATCACTCTGATTAGTTAAGATGTTTAAACTGATTACGATAGCCTGTTCTGATGTTGTACTGTTACACAACTGTTCAAGGTTTGGACGTGTTGTGCGCCTACTAGCATGTTTAACTCCGCCACATTCTATATGTGCCTGTCCAAATGCAAAAGCTGCTACTTGAGTAATTGTCGTTTGTTGCTGTGTTACATATTTTTACTTTGTTTATTATTTTGTACATGAATTAGGCCGTTACTTTTCTCTTTTGAATGATTTTACATTTGTCATTTCGGGGCCCTTTATATCTGATTATGCGGTATGGGTTTTGTCGTACGGTTACATTTAGTTGTTCATTTCTTTGTCATTTAGTCTTGTTTAAGATTTGTTTCATTTGCTATTATACCACATCATTATTTTTTATCAATAAACGTCTTCAGTATTTTAAACATTTAGTTACGCAGGTAAAAGAAACCATCGAAAATGTATATAACGATTTAAAAAAATCATATTATATTATATAAAATTGTATTCCGAAATAAACAGAAAAAAAAAAATAGTTTCATGATTTTAAATATTGGTACTTTTAAAATTTGTAGACGAATTTCTGGAGTTTCATCTGCGTTCAGACAGCCAAATCAAAATGTAACCTTTCGCCTCTATTATAGATGAGATATTAAAATAATGTAACTTACAGTGATTGGAGTGCTTGTAGGTCTTCGAATGTTCCGTCCTGTAGTGACGTTATGCTATTGTTATTCAAGAGGCTAAAATTAAATAATAGAACGTTCTGTAAAAAAAATATTGTTTTATGATCCTGTTACCATCAAAGGATAACAATGCATCGCCTGTGTATTTTCAATTTAACCTCTCATCACTATTGTAAAAAAATGTAGCTTTCAGCAAACGTTTAAACAGAACGATTTTGTTTTGCTGTATTCTAATAAAATTTTAAAACCTTTGCCTTTTTTGCTAATACATTTGTCAAATAAACATGAACGATGAAATGATAACAGGTAAACTACAGTTCAAATAATCATATAATTGTTATCAAGCAAATCATTCTTCATCATATGTTCATTGAATAAAAGTTTACAATCAATATGGTCGTGCGAAATCATTGATTTCAGTTAATGCTTGCAATAAAAGGAGTTTATTAACTGTCATATAAAACAAAAAAAATATATCAAATGGTCATACAATCGGACGACCAGAAAAGTATTGGACATGAAAATATTTTTTACATTTTATTCGTCCGAAGTGATTCTAGGAAATGACTTTTATCAGGAACTCTCAATTTACTGTATTTGAAAGCCAAAATGTTTACGGATCTGAACCAAAGACGAAATATATGGCCAACAAAGGCAATGGTAGTATACTGCTGTTAAAAAGTCAGAAATCCATTAAGCGAAAATATATAGGGGTTACAAACTAAAAACAAGTGAAACACATGAACTAAAAGAGGAATACAAAACACCACATAAACACTGAACTGCTACATAAACAAACACCAACATACATAGAAACAGACTATTCGATGAAAACTGCCATATTCTGGTCAATATATTAACCAAATGATAAAAACCGATCAAATTTTAAGTTCAAATCTTCCTTTGAGCAACTTACTGGGGTTATAGCTCTTCATCTTTTATATAAGCTTTGGATTTCAAATATTTTGACCACGAGCATCACTGAAGAGACATGTATTGTCGAAATGCGCATCTGGTGCAAGAAAATTGATACCGTTAATTTTATTACTCGGTCACTAATTGACCTTCGATTCTTTGCAGATGATAAGATAATGAAAGAATATAAACATACAGTTTTACGAGTGCCGATAGGTCTTTAAATGTAGCTTGATGTAGAGACGTTATTCTATTGTTGCTCAAATATCTGAAACAAAATAAAAGTAATGCACACTATTCATAGATGTATAAATTGTTTGTAGTACTGTAATTGATGAAGGGTTCCAACTCATAAGTATCATTACATCGCATATATATTTTCCATTTGATTATTCATTAAATCATAAAAAAAACCCGTAAAATCAGAATTCAAAGTTAGTTTGAGTAGATAATGAAAAAAGAGCAAAAGTAAGCACAATTTATTGTATTTAATAATTATAGATTTAGCGACAATCAAACGGTGAAGTTCTCCAACGTATTCATGTGCGAGAGCGTCAGATAAAATTTAATCAGATAAGACTTTAATGGTTGCTATTTTGTTTTGCTAGATGAAAACAAAATTATGTATTACTTCGATTTTGCTTTGTCATATGTTTTTTGTGAACTCCAATACGTCAAGGTCTTACTATTTCAACCTTCTTACCAATACCTATATTTCCCTAAGTGAGCTTGTACTTCAACTATGTATATCATTATAGTATATAATGTCTTTGAAAACAAAAACACACGAACGATTTAGTAAACAGGAACAGTTGCAGAAGAGCAATGGTTGCGTATTGTCATATGGCAATTATTGTTTAGACAGTTTTCTTTCTAAAAAAACTTTAGAAAGCTTTATCAACCCCTTATCAAAACACCATCATTGCCAAACACATGATTCATTTAAAAATGTCTTCCCGAATCGACTGGGTGTACACAGAAATATTTGCAACTAGTCTTTACTAAATTAATGATTAATTCATAAATTCATTACTGAAATAAGAGTATGCAGTAATATGTATTGTTTGGCTAATATCTCAGATTCAGTAAAATGCATTTCGAAATAAAAAAAAAAAGAATTACATAGTGTGAACATATTTCATTAATTAAAATCAGGTTAAGTAATGTACACAAATTGGCGTTTACATATTAATACAAGTGTATAATTAATAGGATTCAGAAACAAGCTGTAAGTTTACATTAATCCGTTTCCTCATTTAAGTAAGAACATTTCATATTGTTATACTCAAGGAGTAGAATGTTAAAAAAATAACAATGTTACACTAGATGGAAAACAGACAAACCATATATTATTTTTTTTTATATCGGAAACACAATAATAAAGTGTATATTTCTCAACGAACACAATTATTAAAGATATAGGAATTACTTTTCAAACTGCTATATGTTATTTTTAGGCCAAAGTCGTAGTTGGTACGAAGTATATGCATGGTAGTATTTAGTCATTACTCTTTGTTCAAACTCTTGACCGTTTTATTCAAGCAAAACCAATGAATTTATAAAAACGCAAATGTGTGTTTCACCAAATCATCAATAATTGCTATAATAAATATCTTTTTAAACATCCAAATATGCGGCGATGCGAATGTATGCGTATATATGCAAAATATGTCCCTCCTTGTTGTGGGAAACTGTTGATTCGTCGAAATCTTCTATTGCGTTATCGAGACATACTTGATATATCTAAAGTACTGCAAATGATCAAAATGGCATTCATAACGGCTAGAGAAGTTGGAATAAGTTCAAACACTTTTGTCGATTACAATTACAGCTTCTATGGGAAGGATTTATATCACAACCTTTGTGCGATTTTGTTTACCAAGTTATCGCTTACAGATCTCAAAAGTAACCTTATCCTGTCTTAACGGTTCATGGTTTCAGATTTGCAGCAACTTTTTTCAGATCAGTCGTTGTTAAACTTGTTATTTCCTCGATCTTGTTTTCAGTTGAAGATGTAGGTATGTAAACGTTCTCGGGATTGCTGTTTCTGAGTTAGATATTTTAATAAAGTTCTTACAGCAATAAATACGACGATGGTTGCTTTGCTGAAAGGCATATATCTCCTGGTTTTAATTTTGTTTATCAAAGTAAATGTCGTTTAACTAAACGAGTTTGTTTAGAGTTTCAATATATTTACTGAGTTTGTTTGTTGCAACAGGATTTATGTGTAAGACAAAATAAAATAATTATCTCTTCAAAATTTGTTTCATAGTACGAGCATGTATGTCCCTAAAAAAGTAATAAACAGCAATTGAGTAAATACTTACAAATACTGAAGATTTGGTAAATCTATAAAAGCGCCCGTCTCAACGGTTGATATGTTACACATATGAAGATACCTAAAAGCATTAAATTGTACAACATATGATAATGGCTTCTTTGAACAAAAATACTGTACAATTCAGTCAATCACCAATTTAATCTTACAGTTTTAGGTGGGCTTTTTGAACACGTTTCCCGGCAAATGCCTATAACACAGTTTTCCTCATTTTTATTCCGGTACCAAAGAACTGACTTCTGGATTGATGATATTCTCGTGAAGAGCGGACTAAATTAATCACGTATGTTATTTCATCATTTTACTAAATATATAAACAAGTATGATCAGACGAAAAAGTCGGATACACACACACACATATATATAAGAAGATATGGTGAGTGTCAATGAGACAACTCTCCATCCAAGTCACAATTTTAGAAAAGTTAAACCACATAGGTCAAAGTACGGTCGTCAATAAGGAGCATTGACTAGTGTGAAACCATTCAAAAAGGAAAGGAAAATCAAAAATCTTATCTTTATAAAAAAACGAGAAAGGAAAAACCCTTCTTAACAACATCAACAAACGACAACCTCTTAACAGCAGGTGTCTGAGGTAGGAAATATGCAAAAAAAAAAAAAATGCACTAGGTTGCAACGTTTTAACAGGTGCCAACCTACAACCTAACCTGAAATAATAGCATTATATAACATCACAGCATAGAGATGCAAAATATCAAATATCAATTGAAATGGCGTAGCTCAATTGAAATACATATAAACAAAAACAAGTAAAAATAAACTGAAAGAATAAATATTATCGATGACATAATGTATATATACACAATTAATAAAAAAGGGGGAGGGACATGTTTAATAAAATCATGTCATTTTCATTTTCATAATTACTGATTTTTAATCGTTTATATTGTAGATGTGCATTTGGAAACATTTGACAACCAGAAAAATCGGTATGTATCATTCTTTTAAATTTCCTTGTTCATTATCATACTCGTCACTGATCACAATAAAACAAAACAAAATGCACAATCAATAACTGATACATACAGTCTATTCAATGATGTCATATTTTGAAATGCTCCATTTTCTATTATGGTAATTGGGTTTTTCTCCATAAGTCTGAAATACATAAAAGCAACATTACACTAGATTACAAAAAATGCTGGTACATATTGTAGATTCAGTTATGGTAACTAGTTAACAATCATCTTTTAATTATTTATTTAAACTTATGGTTGCTAATTTTAATGGGTATAAATGTGATATTTTAGGATGTTATATATCGTGGTGACTGAGGTTATATTGTGACGGTATGTTTTTTGCTGATAGTTGGCTACTGATCGTATCTTGTGATTCCGAAAAGTGATGTTTATGCAGGGTTTCCCCTAAGTCATTTTTTTCGCAAAACAATATATTTTTTGCCACTTCATTGTTTTTTTCGCCAAGAAATATAAATATATAAAATAAAATTAAACTTTGCTTTTGTTAACTTAAACAGAAGAAATGCATTATATTTGGAATAACTTTCCTAAAACAATGTTACAGAGGGGTCCACTTACTTTTGAACATATAAAAAAGTCCAAGAATAAAATAAAATTCTTGGACATGATGTGACCATATAATACCAGATAGATGAATATATAGTTATTTGGTAAAAGTTTTTTTCAAGTATTAAACATAAATATGTGCCTTTTGATACTAAGAAGTGGATGTTACAAAAACAAAAATTCGTTTTGTAGATGAAACACGCGTCTGGCGTAAATATACAATTTCAATCCTGGTATCCATGATGAATTTATTTACAACCACTGGACGGATGCCACTGTTGGTGGAGATTGATTTCCCCGAGGGTATCTCCAGCCCAATAGTCAGCACTTCTGTGTTGACTTGGTTTATCAAAAATTTTTGAAATACTAAGGTTTTTCTACCTCAGGAATAGATTACCTTAGCTGTATTTGGCATAACTTTGAGGAATTGTTGGTCCTCAATGCTCTCCAACTTCTTACTTTATTTGGCCTTTAAAACTTTTTTGATTCGAACGTCAATGATGAGTCTTTTGTGGGGACGTGAAACTATGCTTGAAACACGTGCGTCGCAAAATCGATTTTAAATACCCTCTCAAATAAATCATATATATCAAAGTCAAAGGATAAAGACGGAGAATTTTCTTGCTTTTGAAATTTTTTTGTCATAACAACAGGTTTCCTTTCCTGACCTTTGTTAAAACAAGGAGAGGAGACGCCAACAGTTTACTCAAACACGTGAGTCGTAAAGTGGTTAATTAATCCTTTATATGACTTGTGCAGAGGATTTAACCATAAAATATTGTCAAACAATACAATCAACATCTTTATTAATCAGTCCTTTGTTGCCTACAACTATAACATGCAATCAAAACCATAACGAGTTGAAGGTGAACTCCGCACATTGCCAGGGAAAGTCATAAAAAGACCGAGAAACCCGAAACAAAATTAATAAACAGGACGGATGAAATTAATTCGTTATGTATATTTCTTTTGTCATGTTCGTTCGCAAATGATGAAATTTAATCGCCACAATTGTTTTTTTTTCCGTAAAATTCGAAAATGGCGACTACTAACGGTAACCCTATTAATGAATTATTCTGAATACTAATTGTTTTCTTATTTCAGGCCTAGATTTCCTTAGCTGTATTTTGCATAAATTTTTGGAATGCTCTTCAACTTGTTACTTGTTTGGTTTTCTCACTATTTTGATCTGAGCGTCACTGATGAGTCTTATGTAGATGAAACGCGCGTCTGGCGTATCAAATTATAAGTCTTGTATTTCAATGCTCTCCAACTTCGTACTTTATTTGGCCTCTTTAACTTTTGATGCTGATAACTTTTTAACACTGATGAGTCTTTTGTAGACGAAACACGCGTCTGGCGTATATACAAAATTTAGTCCTGGTATCTATAATGAATTTATTTACATGTAGTTCAAATCATGGTTTGTCTACACGCAGTCGATGATAAATGTAGGCTTTGTGTGGGTTAAGTTTACACACAATTGGGTATTTAGAACAATAATTCTACCATGTATATTGAAGGAAGAACGGTTTGTTGAATAAAATTGATATTTCTAACAATTATTAATAAAGTTCTTTACAGAAATATTTGTGTAAAACTTGATATATGTATTTGTTATAGAAAAGAGTGTAGGTAACTTTATTAACCCCTTATCAAGACTCAACGCATCATCATTGCCGAACACATAATTCATTTGAAAAGGTCTTCCCGAATCGACATTTGACGTACACAGAAATATAGGCCACTGGTTTTTACTCATTCAACGATTCAATAAAATGCACTAATAGTGTGCGGTAAATTTAATTGTTTGTATAGTATCACAGATCCGTTAAATACACCATTGTACATTACATTAAACTAATTGTAAACATGTTTCCTGCACATGGTGTTTGTTGTGAACACGGCCTAACATAAATCTAAATAAAAGACATGATATCGTTTAAACTGATATAATAATTGGTTAACAGACTATGCACACGTTTCCGAAAACAAACCTAGGCAATTAATTACGCACACTTAGTAATAACAGATTAATCTCAACATAATCAAAAATAAAGCAAAGATAGTAGCTGATATTTATTTTCATGATAGTAGAATTTTGAGTCAATATTTTAGAATTTACATCAAATCCAGAAATTCTAATGATGTAGGGAAATGCAAAATGATATACCTATGTTAATAACAATAAGCAATCAATTTTAATCTTTACTCGGTATTCAATATTGCAAGATACTATGACACTTATATTCTGGTATATTAAATTTGTATCGAGAAGGAAAAAATTATAGATCGTTATTCGACGAAACAATCAGAAAAGGTGTCATAGCCACTCATTATATTTCATGTAAACACAATTTGTCCAAGAAATAGATAACATGCATATGTAGTCACTAAAACTGTGCTTTGTATCAGTATCTTGACATAAAATCATACGTATATAGCAACAGTAAAATGTTGCCAAAAAGTCTACCTGTTTGTATCGTTTTTTTACACAATAAATACAATAAATATGAATAAGGAAGTGTTGTTTTATTTTCAAATAGACAACTATTCATAATGATATACCTATATAAAGTTATTTTTTTAGAACGACAGTCTATAATTTTAATGATTCCGCATGGCTTATACAAAGTTTCAATGAAATTGAAAAATAACCTGAGTAAGGTAACATTTTTCCTGATTTAAATGCAACCTAAAGTTTACTCAAATTTTTAATATATCTTATAGTTGTCATGTGTTGTTGTAAATTAAGTTTTTTTTCTCAATTTTCCATCTTTTCATGTTAATATTTATTAAGCAAATTTATCTTCCCCTCCATTTACTAGACTGAAATTCAGGAAAACATAGGTAAAAAACATTTATCTACAGAAATATTTGTTACTTTGCATTCTCCCTACATTAGAGGGACATTATGTGAGATAAATAATGTCAACATTTAACATCTGAAATATGTAATATTTTATTGTATTCGAGTTAATAATTTAAACAAAATCACCTACAAACATCATACAATATCATTTATTTACACAGCATTTGAAATCATACTTAGATAAAAAGAAGTTCGCCTTTCGTGTTATATATAAATTACAAGTTTACGCTATCTTTGTGCCAATTTTTGATTTTTTTGCATACTTTTTACCCTACAAAATGACCAAATATTCGCAATTACCTGTGACTTAACAGCCACGTGTTTTATATGGTGGTAGGTCATACTAGTTTGTATTCTAGTTTTTAAATATTATTGAAGAAAATGTATTGCAATTACTCTGATTGGATTGTCAAAAATTGTGAAAAAATAATTACGCCATGATACAATCGAAAAATACTATCACCCCTATTCATTAATAGGTTACGTTCATATATAAGATTACTAATAAAGTGACTTTTAATTAGCATATAGTTTGATTCTTGCTTTGTGCAATGACAATATATCTAAAAATCTCATAAAATCCTTGTTAAAAAGAAAATGAAAGGCAAAATGCTTAATGTTTGATAATTCTAGAGAGAATCATTTCCTGCCAAATTTTCAATTGATTGTTTTTTCGAAGAAGTGTCCCTGCTCTTTTTTTAATATCTCCCATTCGTTAATAAAGTTGCAAGTAGGTGAAAAAGTATTCCCTGCATATAGCAGTTTTATTAAAAATTTGCATTGGCTTCAGTTAATATTTTACACACTTTGAAATATTGCATTTTCATATAATTTTAACTTTCTACGAAACAACTGAATAACAAGGTATCAATATTATATAGGTTTTTTTTCTAAACAGTTGTACTATCTTAACTTTAAATCTGATAGCGTTTAATATAACAATAACTAATTATAGAATATTTTGTTATTTGAATTGCGTTCCAGCTTAATTGCAATTTAGTTATTATTAATTGACATTTAACGATGTCTGCTTCAAAAACTTTGCAATTTGCTTTGTAGGAATAAATGGGAAGAAAGAACACATTGCTGGTGAGTAAAATGTTATTTCAAAAATGGATATACAATTATTCAATACGTTAATCGATATTTTGATATGAAATTCGTCAAGATATATTATGAAAAAATTAAACCAAATTTATGAAGAAATCTTCGTTTAACGACATGCTAACCTTTTATAAACCATTTAAACCAACCAATAATAATATTGAAAAAACGTTGACAGACTTGCATTTAACATATATGTATCTGTATTGAAAACAAAGTTACAAAATATAATAATTACATTAGATTTATGTTTCATTATAATACTTTATTCTGATTGGCTAACTGCACATCACGTGTTATTCCTTAAGCAATTGTATTACTAAAACTTATCATTCATGATAACATATTTTCTCTTTCGAAAGAAAGACATAATAATAACTTTTTTTGTTTTAAAAGATAAACACAAATTGGTTTTTTTTTAAATAATTTGTAATTTCTGTATTTTATAAGTATCATAAAGATTTATAAATTTTATATTCAGAAATATCTCATATTTATCAAATGTTCATGAATATAGAAAAAAAAAAAATTTTGCTGTATATTTATCAAATTAAAAAAAATTGCACTATTTACGTTTTCATGAAAAAAGAGGAACGAAAGATACAAAAGGGACAATCAAACTCATAAATTGACACACATAATCTTATCGCGTTATCAAATCAAATGGGATTTAAAAAAAAAGAGGGGTGCATGAACTGGTTTTCAAGATAAATAAGTTTGAATGATAAAAATCAGTCGAAAACTGAATCTTTTCTCGATAAGTCATAGTTTGACGTCGCGAAAACAACAATTTACGTTAGCAACGTCATTACCTCCCCTGTAACTGTATCGTATGCCCTTAATAAAACTGTCCAAGGTAACAAATTGATTGCAAATGATAATAAATGTGTCCCCTTCGATATACAGCCCTTGAGAAGCAATCCGTGGAAGATATGTCTGGAAGTTACATATAATGGCACTCATACCACATCTTCCTTTATCTATTTACATAATATGTTCAAATGGACTTAAAAACCATTGTCTTCCTATTGGGGAGAAATATAAATTGCTGTGTGCAACATACATTCACAGATGGTTGATGAGTATTACTCATTATTTGTTGACATTTAAAACTGCTGTTTCCCTGAGATTTGCATTTAAGAGAAACAAAAGGATGCGACTCGCATATCTTCTTTATCAGTTTACCAATATCAGTGTTTATCCGTACTTTAGGGGACGTTAATATTGTACGATCTTTTTTAAATAGTGTTTTGACAACGGATGTTTGACTTTCTCTCTTTTAATCTCTTTAGACCACAGTGTTTTTCTACGACACACCGTTTTTTTATTACCTAATACGTTTCTTCCCTTATTTTATTTGTACAAAGTGGCGTGTCTTATCATCATATACCGACTTATGTAAGATTGAAAACAAATAAACATCTTACATGCTGTATGCGTCGTTTGGGATATTTCTTGGAATATGAGTCAGTCCTGTGCCATTACAAAGTACAATAACTCTCTCATACTGTGTGATACATGAACAGCTGTTCGGACAAGGTAATACCAAATCAGTAGACATTGCAAGGATGAGTAGACAAATTGCAACTGCAAAGCGCATCTTCCTCATTCTAAATATTTCAGTGATCTTCGTTCTATAAATTACAGATTGGATATAAATCATAGATCAATTATGCACATATCATAGAATTTTTAATAAGAAAAGATAAATTGTCTTGAAGTAGAAAATCAGAGAAAGAAAATAGTAGAATATAAAAGAATACGTAGACCCTTTGGTAATAAGTAAAAATCCACAGTATATTGTACTCTATTAAAGGAACCGAACGGAGAAATGAAAAACAATACTAACGACCGTTTCAAGCCAAAGAATTAAGTGTATTTGAAATGCGAATATGTTCTTTAAGAACTTATCTCGCGATGGATTCATGATTTGGTGAAATATATAATAATACGTAAACGACAGTGAGAAAATCATTTAAAGAAAAAATATTTCAGAGAATGTTTTACTAACTCAGTTTATTTAAGTTCGTAATTTCAGTTCATTTAACAATGCTGACTACGAGGAATATAGTGAAGAACTATATACAGAAAAGGCATCCGTTTTATACATTATTATCAGACATACATACCTTTTAGATAATCTTTCAAAGTCGAACATTTTAGTTTCGAAATTATTAGTAATGAATGTTGTACCCGTATTTGCTACTTATCAACATTAAATTTTGTACTTGCATTTCATAAAGATTTACTTGTCCTTTGTGTTCAAATCATCAGTTATATGACAGATATTATGTTCTTTAACTTTTTTCTAGCAATGGTAGCAAAAATATAAATTTCCATTTAACATATTTCACAGTTACAGTAAATGCGTACTAGCTGTATAGAAAATACAAGATTATTTGTTTTAAAAAAGTGTTTAATTCATTAGTAGTACATGATTTTTTTTTAGATTAAAAGACAAAAAATCAAACATACCTTTTTAACTTCTATCTCTCAACATTATTATATGAAATGCATTTAGAAATTTCTACAGCTCCGTAATATAGTAACGAAACGACCCCTACATTTTATCAAGGAACGATAACACTGTGTTGTCTATTTAGTTAAGTCAGGTAGGTGTCGTATATATGTAATTTAATTAACTATAGTTTTTCTATTTACATATAACGCTACATAGGAACTTAAAGACTGAGCAAAACGAATCCCACTAAAACATTGTGAGTGTTTTCAGGTAATCAGGAAGGGTAGGCATATCTTGCTTCACATGTTGCATCTATGGTATGACTCATGCTAGTAAACACTCGGTAATTAATATTAATCGATAGGTCAAAATCAAGAAAGGGGAAAATATCTTTGTCATATCTATTTGATTATAATATTGATTAAGATTATTCCACAATATTGACTTCTGTACCACTATTTTACCTATTATGTCTGTTTGTTTTGTTCACACATTGTATCCTATATAATGGGATGTTATGCAACTATCACACAACTGACAATCTATAAAACCAGGATTTATCTAACATATTGTAAGCATGCATGGAAATGTATGAACCAAGTCAGAAATATGACATTCAATTTGTTTTCCATTTGTTGATCTGTTGGAGCTATTAATTTTTGAAATTCGACAAAGATAATTCTTTGAGCAGTCAGGGTTGTTTAATACAATGTTTGGTAAGTTTATGATTTTATTTGTGATACATATTATCATTATTGCTGGCCATTGCTATACTAGTATCTTAAAACTGAATAAAAAGTCACAGGATGTGAACACAAAAACCAAATATGTTTTGATTTTTGCTTACAATCTTTGTTAATTTCTCTATTTGTAAAATTAAAACTACAGTTTACACCAGTGAATTGTTTTCACACGAAAATGCAGTCATAGATAACATTTCAACGCATAGAAAAACAGATTGTTTTGTATTATAGAGAATGCCAAATATAGTTTGATCATATTTTTCCACGAAACAGAACTCTTAAACTTAAGAAATTTGATACGTACAAATATTGAGACGCGACGATGTTATCACACTGAAATACTGAAACAACATATTTAACTTCAATCTAAAGGCTATTGTTGGGTATTCATTTGCATACAACTTAAACAAAAAATGGTTGTACATTTTATGTTTTTATATAAATATCAAGAGACTTTATCTTTCTTTGAACAGGAAGTTTTTCCAGATACATATATATATAAAAATTATATTTGGAATAGTATGCGTTTATCTGTATCTTGGTGGTTTTATATGAACGTCAAAAAGACAATGTAATTGATCATTTGATTTAACAATAGACACGCTATATGTCACTAAAATGCATCAACTTATCAGATTAACATTAAACCGCTGATCAAACAGCCTGTCGTGCTTAGTGAAATAAGTAACATAAGACACAAAACATCGAGTAGTTAGTTGGTCATTATTTCGTAGTGCATTTGTTTGTATAAACTTCCCTTTATTTAAATCTTATTAAACATTCTATAGCTTTACATAAAGAGTTGTGCTAACAAGAATTATCATTGATATGGAAGGATGAATTGAACGAAAACTGATAGATAAACTGAGAGAAATATACATGCATATATTCCTGTGTTGAATGACAGATACAAGTTGTCCTTGTGAATCCGTACCTTTAACCTTATTATTTTTTATGTAACTTCTACATCAACAACGTCCGGCATTTCAGATACTGCCTTTTTCATATAACATAACTTTACCTGTTAAAAATCATTCCATTTCGGAATATTAAACTACTCATAGGCACGGCCGACACTCGGCTAACCGAGAGATTGGTCGGTTAATCTATATTGAGTATACGGCTATATGGGCGATTGGTCTGTTAATCGGGTTGGTTATACGTCTGTTAAGAGTATAACGCTTAATAAAAAAAGTCTCATTCTTTATCCATCATGTCCGTGTTTTGACCATGTTAACTTTATACCATCAGAATGTCATCAATGTTTGATACTCATAATAGGCTAATGCATCAAGTTTCTCAGTATTCTGTAGCGCATTCAAGTAATCGTTAAAGAAAACAAAACAGTTATTTCATTAAATTTAAAACTTACCAAATAAATTAAGAATATTCCAACATACAAGAATGAATAAAACGCACGTGTTCAAGATACATAATAAACATCTATACCACGTGATATACAATTAAAATAAGTAGAAAAACGTAAACAGAGAGAACGTATGTTTTCCGAATTTTATTGCTATGCAGTTTTTTGTAAACTATATAGATTGTAATAATATATTAACCACTTTTGAAACTTATAATAAGTTTATCTTGTGAATCCCCTGGTTCATTTGATAATTCACACACAGGGATAAACCTATCTGGGATAGTTGTACCTTTTAGGGTATTTGTTAACAACCAATTGTGCAATAAACTGAATAATTATTAAAAAAAAAAAAAAAAAATAACGCTTAATTTAATGTTAAAATCTATTAAATATACAGATTTTTGGCATGTTATAAGAACCAAATCAAAAAAAGAAAAGTGTCTGACAAAATGATATCTATCATAGAACATTTTGCACTTGTAAAAATATTTCGAAGTCTGCGCAGTTTTCAGTAAAACTAAAAGGTGTCGCGCAAGTATGTAGTATTTATGCTTATACGCATATTAATTTTTTTAATAAAAGGCGAAACAAACAAATTTAGATATCATTTAAAGGACAAAAAATAGTACTGTGGTTCTACAAAATAAATTGACATTAGTAAATATTTCATAATTGTAAAATAACGTGAATAATACCACGTTTTAGTGAAAATTATGGGAATAAAGTCTGTTAATGGGTTGGACAATTGAAATTGAGTCAGTTAAGAGTTATTTAGCCACGACAATAATTTTGCTACCTTTATATTTTCCCCTTGAAAAATTTAAGAATGAGATGTTCCTGAGTAAACAAAAATGACAATACGGTGCCACAGTATCCTAGAAAGATCATTTTTATTTTGACTTTTTTTGCATTTTATTGAAGGGTGTGTCAATATAGCGTGATATGGATTGGCCTCTGGAATATGCATGAATCTTTTATTGACGCTTTCAATCAGCCTTAATTTTTGTGTCTGTTCGAAGTAGCACGTTCTCAATTCCGACTGAAAGTGTCTTTCTAATACAACACAGGGTACATATAACGTGTTCTCGTTCACATATGAACATGATATTTGTCACTGTACGTTAAACCCTAATTCATCAGCATCATCCAATTGGTTCTTTTCTTCTATTAATTAATCATATGTTGTTTACAAATCACTCTAAAGAAGTAAACGGAAAGGAGCGAATGCAGCTACATTTGGTTATTTTAAGTTTCAATTCATTTTATTCCGTTTAGTTCCTTTCTACATAAGTGCAGAGCAGAACTACAGTTGTCTATGGTGGCCGGTGAAGTCCATTTCGCGTTTTCGCGATTTCGCCTTTCATATTCTTCAGGGCGAAAACTCGAAATCGCGAAAAGGCGAAATCGCAAAGTCGAAAACGCGAAAACACGTAGTCGAAAACGAGAAATCGGTTTCGCGTTTTCGCGTTTTCGACTTCGCTATTTGGCGTTTTCGCCATATAGAATATGTAAGGCGAAAACGCTAAAGCCCTAAAACGCAAAATGGCATTAACCTGCCACCATAGTTGTCCGCATGTAAAATTCTAGAATTTGTCACCAATATAAGTACATCGCAATCCGTTACTGTTTCAACAGCCATCGGTGTTTCATGTGTGTATTCTTAAACAAGTATTATTTTTCTCTCGTTTTTAGCAATGTATCGCTCTCTACTGTCCTTTATATTATTTTATATTCTGCGTTTCCATCCAGATTCTCGTGTATACCATGAGGGTCCGGATTGGGGGTATTGTTTATTTCTGTATTCTTTAAATTGTTATGTAATTTTTTCAACATTTTATTTATCTTACTCATTATTCTTTCTTTATTTTTCATATTTTGTCATCCAAATATATTTTACTTACTGATGTTTAGTTACATTACGACGTTTATCTCTGATTTATATACTGGTTACCAATGTAGATGACAAATTTGTGTCATTCATGACAATTAAACAGAATCAACATGATATATGCGATCATTCTTAGATGAAATTACTTTAATATTACACTTTTTGAAACCATTTTTATCAATTTTCAATTTCATGTGTTGTTTCCGTATATGTTATGTTTCATTGCTCATGTGTTTTTTTCGTATATTTTAGCCGCTCGTCTTGAGCCTACTCATTTGATCCGATAATACCCCATATAGCAATAAAATTATACTTTTATTGCCATTCATAACTCTTAACAGACCAATTAACAGACCGGGTTTTATACATCCGACCCATTAACAGACCAGGTTTTAAATAAAGATTGATTTATGTCACCAAAATACAGATTTTCGTGTAGATTTTTCACACAATGATGTCAATATGGTTAACAAACATTATGCCTTTCTTTTTTCGATGTTCAAAATTATATTGAATGCAAGTAAATTTAACCAATGTGTCATTTTGTGTACATTTTAGGTGTGTCAAAATGTGTATAAATTTATTGATGAGTAACCCGCCTTTTCAATTTATAGATCGTACATCGAAGCTAGAAAAATAATAATTACACCACTGAATTCAGTACATTGAATTGTTTTGTTAGACATGAATACTTTTTATGATGGAAATATGTTTAGAAAGTTATACAATAAAACATGCTGAACTTTCAATGATTTTCTCGATAACACCTGATTAACAGACTTTAGCCAACCCGATTAACAGACCAACCGCCGATATAGCCGAATACTCAATATAGATTAACCGACTAACCTCACGGTTAGCCGAGTGTCGGCCGTGATAGGTATCGAACATAGACGACCGGTAGGAGACACAGGTACTATGAGTGTCTAATAATAATTTTGCATGACCATAAATAAACATACATTTGTATATATTCGTCTATAGTTGCAATAAGTATAAAATATAAATCAAAATTAGATAATTATCACGTTTAAATTGTTAGATAAATGGAGTGAACATTTTTAGTACTTTTTCACAAACCTAAATAACATAAGTTAAACAGTGTATTTGAAAAATAGTTGAACTTTCTCTTTATCACAATGTTTTTTCTCTATTATTTTAAAATGTTTAACATTTTTATCAGTACCTTCATCTCTCAATATGAAATAAACAAATGCAAGGAGGTGACTTTTAAGCCAAAACATAAAACTTCCTTACTGTCTCACGTTTTCTCATCACATTGTGATCATAGTAATCAAAAATCGGGGGGACGTTATGTTGCTTAATCAGACATAAATTAATGTTCTTTAAATGACATACTATCTATGACTAAATTCACCCGTATTGCGCAGTAAAATTCATCATAATACGAGGTATGTGACCTTGCTTTACAGAAAATGAATGGTAGTTGTGAATTATTAAATGGACTATATATAATCTACGTACTAATTTGTGACGTAGCTCAAACATAAAAAACGTATGTGTAAAAAAAATCTACTAAAAACGCTCGATGTATGAAAGTATGATGCAAACATTGTCATTATTGCAAAGAATATGTGATAAAACATGGGATAGAATTATGCAAAATGTATAATTTGCAGATGTAATCATAATTAAATATTTTTTTCATGCGTTCTAAAACAAACACAGATAGGAATACTGAGGGTTTTACTGTATGGGGTATGCACTGTCTACAAACATTTAAGTACAGTTATCATTAACCCTCGTTCTCTGTGATAATTATTTTATATAAAAATAAAATGAAGAAGAAATCTTTTGAATGAGAGACAAAAGATTAATATTGCTGCCATGAAAAGATTAGAAAAAATATTCCGTGGTTGAACATTATACTATAGAAAGAACTATGGAAATGTATTTTTAAAGACATCAAGTCTTAATTATTGACGAACAACGAGCACTGATGTCATACGTGATATCATTTGTCTTCTGATAAATATATACACCTGGAAAAAAAGTATTGCAACACTTCCTTTCAAAACCATGCATTATGACATGATTTTAGAATGTGTATTACTTGGGTTTTACCAAATATTTCTAATCCGTTTTGTTTTAAATTTGACTTTGTGTTATTAACTTACATTTCATCCAATATTAACGCTACATGGGTAGGACATAAAAGCTACACGTAAATAGTTTTCGCGCTTTTCTATTTAACTATTTTTTTAGGTATAGAAGACAAAACAAAACTTGAATATTTTTTTTAGTATAGCCCTGATGATGCGTCTCTCTAGTCTTAATTTTGCTTAAAATGTAGGTTAATGACACGAATTTAACTTTAAACCACAAATGGATTCAAATTATTTGGTAAAAACCATATTACACACATTCTACAATCATGTCATTTACATTGTTTTCAATGAAAGTGTTGCAATAATTTTTTCCAGGTATATATATATTTTTAATAAAAAATACCACAAACATATGAATAATGTTTCTGAATTTTAATTCCACAAAAGATATTAAAAATCATTGTATGACAATCTTTTCAATCTTAAGTAATGTGTAATCCTTACAAGTTGTTTTATGATTACATGTCTAATATCACTACGACGCAATAATCTCATTTCTCCCTTCTGTAACTGTATGTTACTGTAGTCATTGTATGAAAGTTTTACAAAATCAATATTTTGATGGCCATTGAAGAAGATCTAAAAAAATCTAGGTTTTTTTTGCCCTTTGTATCTAATGTTATATGTTGCAATTGAATGTCTGTACGCATTTAAGATTCATAGCTGAATGGGCTAGCCCTGTAATGCCCCAGGTCCTAATCCAATAGAGAATCACGCAAACCCTACTTCAAAAATGCGAATAAGGAAATGAGGTATGATTGAAAACAAGACAAATATCCACCAAAGTTTAATTGAAGCTGAAGTAGGCAAGTAGCTATCAACAATTAGATTCCCTTATACCGTATGACCAATTTAAAAAGCCCCTAACAAAATGAATATAACTGAATTCATCGAAAAAACCGCCTGATTTATAACAGGACAATTTACGAAAACCCAATATGATAGTCATGAACCAAAGACATCAACGGAATTACAGGCTCTGGCTTTTGACATGCACATGAGTTTGTCTGTTTATCAGTATTAAAACATAAATATCTGTTCTGTTATCGACATATTCTACATTTTTTACAGAGGATTCTTAAAATAAGGGACATGAATTTATCACAGACATATACAGCTGTATTAATAGTAAGTAAGTAAATTTTTATTATAGTGACATGTGTAATAACAGTTTTATAAAATACAAATATATTACATAAAACAATAACAATACATCCGACCCATTGGGTCTTTAAGTCACTTTCAAAATCATAAAACGTATTTATTCTAATAATTAATAAGTAAACGAACAATATAGGAACACGGATAATTGATATAGTTATCCGAGAGACAACTATATACAAAAAAAAAAAAAAAAGAGACGAAAGCCTTTTTGATTACCATGAAGCATTAATTTTTACAGGTTATGAAATTTAATATTTTTTAACACACTTTAAAAAGATTCGGCATGACAAAATAACACGATTTATGAGAGAAAATTACCATAGACAAAAACAAAAGAACACATGTAGAATAAAGATTCATATACTGGGACAGGCACATACAAAAATGAGTCGTCGTGAAACATTAGCCCCCAGTAAAATTGGAAAGGGGCAAAAAAGATTAAAATAATATTTTTGGTCTTATTTTGAAAAGTTTTTCAATTTCGTCTAAACAATAATATTTTTAGCATTTTTGGAAATCTAGCGGCAACCCCACATGATCACTTAAGGTAGCACAATACAAAGATTTTTCATCCCCAATCAGACATCTTTAAACTGATGTAATTCCACTCATCTTTCTTTAAATTTTATAAATGAGGCACCAAAAGAGAGAAGGAGGATTAATCTTTCGAATTGTGATAATTTCATTATGATATAATTGTTACATGATTAATTGTTATGTAATTAGTTGCCATTCTGTGATGTCCATACTTGAATGAATTTAGCTTCTTTGTTCTTCATAGCATCCTAAAAATTTTTATAGATTCTTACACAACACAGTTTGACCTCCAAAACTGTGTCTCAGATTTTTCCTATTGTATTTCATTCTCTCATAAATCTTCAATGAAGTTTGCAACATCAATTCATTAGAGACCACTGAGTTCAATTGGGTATAAAATGTGTTCTATTGATGTTTTTGGAAATCTGAGACACAGTTTTGGAGGTCAAGCTGTGTTGTACAAGAATCTATAAAATATTTTGGGATGCTATGAAAAACAAAAACGCTAAATTCATTCAAGTGTGGACATCACAATATTGCGACTAATTACATAATAATTAATTATGTAATAATTATGTCATAATGAAATTATCACAATTTGAAAGATTAATCTTTCTTCTTTCTTTTGGTACCTCATTTATAAAATATAAAGAAGGATGAAATGAATTACATCAGTTTAAAGTTGTCTGATTGGGAGTGAAAAATCTTTGTATTGTGCTACCTTAAATAAAAATACACATGAATGGCCTTCTAATTAAGCTCAAGGTCATAGGTAAAATTTACGTTCTAGATTTTGCCCTTTGCTTTTTCTTCATATGTATAAACGATAAAAGCTTCGTGTCATAGCGATCATAAATTCAGTGGTCGGCGTCGTTGTGGTCGTTGGCGGAGTCCTCTTATATGTCTGTGGTTTAAGTTTTTGAAACTTGAATAACTTTCTTAATAATCCTGGATAGCAGTTTTTTTCCATTTTTGTTTAGCATGCGACTAACATCGAAAGTAGAAGACACACTGGGTTCAGCGGAACCCATGACGAATTTTTTGAATGATCATTGTAGAACTGATACTACTACACAAGGTACACATTTCGACAAGTGATGCAAACATCGCACTTGAAACTCAAAACTTCTCACTTATGCCCTTATCTTTACTTCAACTCAACAGTTAATCTTAATATAAAAAAGAAGATGCGGTATGATTTCCAATGAGACATCTCTCCACAAAGGACCAGTGATACAGAAGTAAACAACTATAGGTCACTGCATAGTGAGCTATAAAAGGTCCCGAAATGACAATGGGAAAATAAATTTACACGAGAAAATTAACAGCCTAATTTGTATACAAAAAAAATCAACGAAAAACAAATATGTAACACAAAAAAAACCCCGACAATTAACTATTTCAAACCATACCTCGACTCCAAACTGTAAATAAACAATTGTACATTTGGAAAAAACCCCAATGATGATAATAAGCAAAAGATAAAGATACTTCTAGTTAATGTGTTAAAGTGTAATTTTATATCAGTATAAAATCAGAGAAATCAAATATGAAATTTCATGACTATGACACAAAGGGTTTGTTGAACGGATATTTCATCACAGAAGTTGTCAATCACTTTATACAATACTAATAATATCTAGCAGACTTAAAATGTGTTTACTGTTGCCTTCCATAAGCACCTGATTATAGTAAGGACTTGTACACAATTCACTTCTGAGCATTGAGTTGTTGTTAATCATGGTGACGGTGGACGTTTATATCATCTTCCCCCTGTTATCTGAAGGGTACTCCGATTCATGATACATCCATCACATTTTGGATTGAAATATTTTAAATAATAGTAGAAGGAATTTGTAATTGTGAATTGATAACCAAGATTATAGGATTAAAAGTCATAGCCTTATAAATACTGGACTTTCAAACTAAGGTGGTCACTCTGCATTCATCCAGGCTGGTGACTGGCAAGAAAATCTTGGCTGCATTACCCACCTCCCTCCCGTGTATCAATATTTGAGCCGTTCTTTTTTCTCTTTCTCTTTTTCGTTTTTTCTTTTTCTCTTTTCTTTTCTTTTCTTTTTTTTCTTTTCATTTCTTTTCTTTTCTTTTCTTTTCTTTTCTTTTCATTTCTTTTCTTTTCTTTTCTATTTTCTTTTTTTTTCTTTTTCTCACCTTTTTTTATTTTTTCAGTTTTTTGAAAACATTTTTAACCTTTTTTAATTTTTTTTTTCATTTTATACTAGTCTAGAAGTTTTCAAATGATATAACTACGTTAAAAAAAGGTAAAATCACAAAAATACTGCTGAACTCCGAGGAAAATTCAGAACGAAAAGTCCATTATCAAATGGCAAAATCAAATGATAAAACACATCAAACGAATGGCCAACAGATAATAAAAGTATAACAGATAATGAAAGTATAACAGATAATGAAAGTATAACATTCCAAAGTACTAACGTAAAAGTCAAAAGGTTCTGATGATGTCTCTACTGGAGATTTTTCAGGACGTTGATTAATTTTTGTCAGATGTTTGAAACTTTGATTGTGTAAAGTGTTCGACAACATTTGGATATATTTACTGTATATCATGATGTTCACCTTAAGGCTGCTCAATAGTTTTAACTATTTTTATTGTTACTCAAGGTTGGGTTCAGTATGGTTCGTATTAATACATATACTAAGCATATAACTAATAAACGATTTATGTCAAACATTATCTGAAATGCGACTTTGTTTGCTTCATTAAATGCAACGATTTTGTATCAGCATCATCACTCAGAATCAAGTTCTCCTCTTCAAAGGTCACATCAAGTTAATCTGTAATTCCTATTACTGGTCCTCTCATCTACCGTATAAACAGATGATTTCACTTAAAAAAAGTTTTCTTTCAGGCAAAATTCTAGCAGTGTAAAGAAGGATATGCAGACATCTTTAAATTCTTCGACATACACCACAAAATTCGAAATCCAACTTCTATAAACCAATGCAAAAGTCTGTAAGATGGTGACTGAATCCCCTAAAAAGTATTAGACGCGAATGAATTAAAAGAAAGATCACACATGAGATTAATGGTAACGTAAACTAGACACCAAGAGCTGCCTGAACAGCAAAACACTCCCTCCCCACCTGATAAACAATGACAAAGGCAATACTTGAAATTCTTCAAAGTTATGAGAGTTGAAAAACTATGAAATGTTGCCTATAACACAAAGAAAACAGGAAGTCAAGAAGCATAGATATTGTAGATTTTGCGATTCAATCATTATTGTCTAAGGATTCGTAACGATAAAGTTAAAGTCATCACGTCGAAATCTGAACATACGCCATTGTGATTTGCTTAGGAATCTGACGTGGCTACATATTTATCAAATCTGCATAAAGGCGACGACACAAGTTTTAGATAACTGTATGGATTGATAAATAATTGTCCATGCTGGGATCCGAAAGTGGACATAGAACCTCATCCTTTCTGTTTAGACGTTGAGATTTGAATTATATATGTATTAAGGAGCAGAAAGGAATAGTTAAATTTCCTGTTCGGTGCTTTTAAGCGTAATGTTTAGAAAATTGTTAGACTCCTTCAACATAAACATCCTGTATAACAATGTGTAATGAACCTTGTCGTATCATTTACTGAAGGAAAATAACAAAACATATTTGCAGTCTACATGCAGTGGATTTTTTTCGCAGTAAGAGAAAAAAGAGAAAGACGTTTTGGTTCGTGTTACTGTTAACAATACACATCTTAAATATATTCCTATCATTGCATTCATTTATGATTGGTTGAAGGAAGATTGTCTTCAATTTAAGTGAATTTTTATGGCACTTTCCTTTAATAATATTACATTGGATGTAAAAAAAAAAGAATAAGCACATCAACAATCAACTTATCCCGAAAGGGACTTTCCTTTAATAATATTAACTTGGATGTAAAAAAAAAGGAATAAGCACATCAACTTTCCAGAAATGTACATCAAGTTGATATTTCGATGAGAGTTGCTGGTAATGTATCAAACTATCTGGAAATGAAATTAATTATAATTTAGATAATGCCCTCCATACAAGTAAGAGTAAATAATGAGAGTGAAACATGTACATAAAATCTAAAGAATATAACCTAAACTTGATTTTGCATGTTCAATATTTTGATTCGAGTGTCACCGATTAGTTTTTGCAGACAAAATGCGTGTCTAGCGTACACAATCTAATTCTTTTATGATGTCGCTTTGAAAAATAGAAAGGCAAAATGCATTGATTTCGAAGTTAGTCTTACGCTCTGGTGGTTCGCCTGTATACAATTTCCATTTTATACTGTTTGTATTTTACGTATTGTTGTTCTCATATCATCTTAGCTAACAAGCCGGTGGATATCCGTTTATTACTTTGTTCAAGTATTGATGGTCTGTTAACCCATAAAAGTAAATAGCTAGTCTTCTAGTAATAAAAAGTAGAAAAGAAGAAGTTCAAGAATTATTTTCGTCTGTACTGAAGCTCCGTTCAATCAATAAACGTTATATTTAGAGCGTTCAAAACTGATCATTTGTTGATTTAGAATTGCCGAGTTGGATGCTTCGTGTATGCAAAAAATTAAAAAGGGATTTGGTGTAGACAATACTGTAATTTAAATCAACGGAAATTGAGAGGATGAGATTCAGAAGATGATGATTATCCTTAAGAATGAATACATACATAGATGTTAAAACAAAGAAGAAGTTTATAGATTACCTTAGCCGCATTTGGCACAACTTTTTGGAATTTTGGATCCTCAATGCTCTTCAACTTTGTACTTGTTTGGCTTTATAAATATTTTGATATGAGCGTCACTGATGAGTCTTATGTAGACGAAACGTGCGTCTGGCGTACTAAATTATAATCCTGGTACATTTGATAACTATTATAAGCAACATCGTGTTCCCCTTTCAAAACCGATTAAAAAGTGTCATTAGTCTGTCAACGCTGTTTAACGTGACGAAATTCAACTCGAATGTTGATATTGATAGGCATGGATTTTGGTAACAGTACAGTTTTTTTGTTATTGATTAAAATGTGTCTTAAGGGATGCTTTTGTAATTATAATCCTGTTACCTTTGATAGTTGATAATTAGTCAGTATATTTTCCTTTCATTTGAGTACATTTCAATGTTTGTATTGTTAAAAAAAATATATACAGAAACACACAAAAATCTATACCGTCAACGAAAATATTAATAACTTTGCTGGTTGGTTTTTGTTTTTGTTTTAATTTTCTGTTTAAGCTGAAAATTTTCATATGATGTAGCTTAACAACGGATGAGTTGGCTTAGGACTCCGTCTGCACCAATTGATCGCATATTCATTTTTATACGGAAATCAATAATAAAAAAAACCCAAAACAATATGTGGACTTATTGTTACTGATAAAACCATACCTACCGTTTTCCCCAATATATTTACTGTATTATTGGCATATCATTCAGTTACTTTCAACAGCTTGTATCTAAAATTTAATATGCTAATCCCCCACACACAAATTCTTTTTTTTTTCAATATTTTTGTGTATTCTAACAAGTATAATTGAAATGTAAAATTAAAAAACAACTGTATAGCAGTGTTGCCTGAAAAAATAATTAATTTTATCAAATATCAATTGAAATATTACTAAGATATGATGGCATTACAGGCTCTACCATAACATGATCACCCATACTTGACCAATGGTTCATCTATAAAATAATCTCTAACAAAAATGACCAAGTTGAAAAAAACATAACCTACACTATTCATGCTATTCAAGAGCAACTACTAAATATATGTTGATTTAATGGATTTAAGGTAAAATAATGACTCAGAATATATCATCGGAAATAAAAAGAGTACCTACTTATTGCAGCTATGGTAAACATCTTACATGACGTTGGAATTGGTTCTTTTTATTCTAAGCTTAATGTTATTGATCTAAAATGTTTTGTTAAAACGTAATTCAGAGGATATCATCGAAAAATAATCAAAACTCTTCATAATGTTAATTCACCTTTGGTCTATAGACTTCAAAATATTCAAGTTAAATACGGTGACTTATAGTTGCTAATTTCTGTGTCATTTTTGGTTTCTTGTGGAGAGTTGTCTCATTGGCATTAATCATACCACATTTTTTAATACACCTGAAAAGAACGAATGTATGTAAGATTTCAATACAACTGAAAAGATAATAAAAACTAAAACAAACAACACTCAAACAGAGCGTAATAATCACACTTCCACAATTTTAATTGAATGCAATGAGCTTATGAAAGTAATATTTACAAACTGCTTTTCTCGATAGCCAATTTCTTTGACCGATTAAGATTGAGTTTTAAAAGATGATAACCGACATGTGCAATATCACATCAACAATTCCGTAAACGTTTCCAAGGTTGTGACATCACAAAATGCGACGTATCGCATACTTTTTCTGTCAGTGCAGGAGGGACTTCTTACAGGTTTGACGCGCATGAATTTCAAGGACTCATGCTCATCAAATTATAGTTTTGTTTTATTGATCATGCTTGAAATGATAGTGTTGTTGTCTTTATCATTTCCACGTTTAGTGTATATAGTTTTTGTTTTAAATCATATTAGAATTGTAGTTTGTAAAACTGAAATTACTTTGAATAAAAGTTATAATATATGAAGTATTGGTTTTTTTTCTCCTTCAAATAATCACAACCATATTTATACTTTTGAAATACAAACACACTAATCTTTCATTTAAATTGTATTTACATAGTGTCATAGATCAAAATTATTCGTTCAGTCAATTTCACTTGTTTTTGTAAAAATATATCTTTTGATTGAATTCAGCAATTTCAATTGATTTTTCATTGTGTTTCTTTATATGTTGTGTTGTTACAGTATTGTTTCAGGAAAATGAAAAGGTTGGTACCTTAGAAACGTTGAAAACCGCTGCATTTGTAAGCACATGTCCAAAGTCGATCAATCTTCGCAAGCCAAGGGTTACGATCCATTCCCGTTCTCTCCACCATTAGCGGATTGAGAGAAAATTTCGGAGACACAAGGTAAGGATTTCTATTGTTTGCAGTCGAAACTCGCTGCATTCAATCAAAAAGTGCCTATAACATGATCACGTTTGAATGTAGAAAGTGTTTGTTAACAATTGCCACGTGTTTATTGTGCAACGAGTCTTTACATCCCTAAACATACGACTATTTTTTGTGACAACTTGAATGTTTTTAATCAACTAAAAGTAGTTCCTGTGTATATTTGATGCACAAATGCATGAATGTTGACGTATATTTTCGTTTCCGGCTTTACCAAGCGTTAGAATCTAGACGCTACCGTGTTTTGACCTCCAATTATTTGAAGAGTTTAAGTGCTACCATTGGTCAAAAATAATGTATTTGGAATGGGCGTGATTTTAATCATCCGATAGATGGCGCAACATTGTTTTCACAAATGTTGGCTTAATCTGCCAAGGGTGGAGATAACGGGAGTGGATAGTAACACTTGGCTAGCGAAGATGGAGACGATCAGGGACTTGATATTCACTGGTTGTCGTATGTTGATGTGGTTCACACGTGTTTCCTGTTTGAATGATTTTACGCTTGTCATTTTTTTAGCCCTTTATAGCTTGCTGTTTCCGTGTTGAAGACCAAACATTGAACTATAATTATTCACTTTTTCATATTGTGACTTGGATGGAGAGTTGTCTCATTGGACCTCATAACACCTTTTCATATATCTGTTTAGAGTAACAAAAAATAGCCTACAATTCTACATGATCTTTGCATTGCTAGTAAAGATATAATCTTGTTGCATTGTTTAAATTTGCTTTACTGATGATGAAAGTAAATACATTTATCAATCGTTACTTAACGTGAATGTTTTTAAAAAGAAATTTCAAGTTATAAAACATTAACAGAAACTATGCTAAACATTCACTAGAAATACAAAAACAGTGTTTAGATAAATAGTTGTTATTTTTCATTGACATAACTTCGCCAACATTAAACTTGATGCTATATTTCTTTATAAGTACAGTTAGTATATGCGTATATTATAACAAAGCAATTTGCCAACATTTACATTTACAGTTTAAAGCATTATGATAATCATATATATATTAAAGAAGCAATAAATCGGAACTTTTAACATACTACATAAAAATGATTTTGATTTTTTTGTTTTCGTTTACAAATCAGACTGATTTCTACATTTACGATCTGACTGAGGGCTTCTCTCTTTACCCACGCAACTTTTAATAATGCATTAAACATGTGTCTAGAAACTATCTTTTAACTATTTTATTTCATTTTTATCCAAATTATACAACAACATATCTTGTCTATATAATATCAAACACCAGTGTGCAATACACACGATTCAATTATTATCATAGAAATTGTAAGCAATTAAATAAATAAGGTATGCATGTAAAACTTTGCGTGCTCTTTAAATTACTAATTGCTTTGAAAATAAATCTTATTGTAAATGGCTTATCCAGTAAAATGAACCATAACATATTATATAAAGTATTGTCTGTTTTTTTCATAAATAAATCCTATCAGTATCAATTGGAAAATGAATTTCTATTTTGAGTGTACATTCACCAAATATTTGTTTTATCTGAATGATAGTAGTTTCATTTTCATCAGAATTTAATAGGTATTGGCAAAGTAACATGGTATAACATTCTACATAAGCTAAAGGTCAAGTGAGAGATGAGGTCTCACAAAAAATGTATAACGCTGCTGCATTGCAGTAGCCTATTGCCTTTGTTAGTCTTTTATGTTTTTCATGTTTTGAAATTTAGTGTGACGTCCGTCATCACTGAATAAGTACACATTTTTTTTGAAGGGCCAGCTGAAGCCAAACTCAGAGTGCAGGATGTTCTAGCTGTGTTGAATACCCATTGATTGCCTTCGGCTGTTATCTCCTCTTTGGTCGGGTTGTTGCCTCTATGACACTCTTCCCAAATCTTTCTCAAATTTATGATTTTCTATACTATTCATATTCTATTTACCTGTACATGTAGTATCGATCCATCCGCCGGTACATGAGCATACTAAATCACCATCGATGTTTTGACTACAAGATCCACCATTTGAACAATAGTCAGGAAAACAGGGATCGTCTGTGGTTAGTGCAAAATTAAAAATTGGAATTGGATATGCAATATGTAGGGAATGATGAAAAAAAAAGAAACAAAATATAAATGAATGAAAAACAAATTTAAATAAATAAAAGATACAAACTATTTGTGCTTGCTTAGGTTTATTATGTCAATTGTATTCCTATCACTTTTGTCGAAAAGAAATGCACTGTTCTGTTTCTACTGTAGTGTTGGTTATGTACTTGGTTTTGTGTTGCCAAGTATTTATCACTTGAACCGGTGGATTCAATTTTTAATTTAATACGCGATAGACGGAGGCGATTTCTCTTCAAATTTATATTTTAGTCAATAACAGAGAAAACCGTAAAATGAGTAAACATCAACTGTAGTTAGGCAATAAGATACACATAGACGAGGAGGAAAGAAACATGTAAGATCCCATTTGTATTTACAAAATTACAAACAAATGAAACAACAAGCAACAATATTTTTTTCCAACGAAAAAATCTGATGAAATATGTGCCAAAATTTTAGAAGAAGGATCTTTCATAAAAAAATAATGAATTCAAGTATTGTAAGATAAACTTTTATTTTTTTTCTGTTATTGTATGCACTTGGACAAATTAACGATTCATCCAAAAGTATTGTTTAAACATAAAAATTCTCTTTATGAATGAAAAAAAACCCAGTAGCTTGTCGTCCTCCATTTCTATCAACTTAATATGCAACTATCTTTTTCCTATCAACGTGAAGAATAATTGAGTAATATCAATAATATTTTTTTCATGAAACATAGCTTTAAAAATAACTGTAAACGGTCACATTGTGTTCATATCATATATGTAGTGCACTCACTTGTTTTTATATAAATGACACTATTTATTTCTTTTCTTATATTTCATAAGTTTAACGTCTTTTGTGAGTTTGTCAAATGACTGTATTCAAAACGCTTAAATGACACATACTGTGACATATAATCGGTTGATTTTGTATTATCATTATTTTTTTCTCTCTCAAAAGTTAAATGTTATCATAAAAATACTTACAGTTACAATTATCGAAATCACTTTCTTGAAGACTAGACAGTTTTATATTACCCCGTTCCACACAAGTGACAGCATCATTTAACCAAGACTTTGATTTAAGCCAGGACCAAAAGGGAAAGTTACAATCACATACTAGATCAAGGTATCTGTTTGAAATTGAAGTGAATGAATTAAGTTTGTGAATCAAATATTGTTATGTGTATATAATTTATTTTTAAGTTTCTATATTGATAATTATTACACTTTTTATAGACTGAAATTTGTCTCGTTAACATGTTATGATGTTAAAACAAACAGCATCTTTCTTTCCAACAGCATGTTTATGTTCTTGTCGCAATTGCTAAAGATCACTTTATCTCACGATGAAATAGGAACCAAATTATGAAAAACTGCTTAAAACAAACGGTTGTTTACGTCATATAACTATCAATCGTTCAATAAATTTATGTGTACTTACAGATTTTCTAAGTTAGTATTACGTTCAAAAGTGTCATTCTTGACAAATGTCAAATTGTTTCCTCTCAAATCTCTGAAAAAATATAAATCAAAGTAAAATCAGTGAATTGAGTAAATGATCTGTTTTGGTGTTTATCTGTTGATTTATAGTAAAACATGTAAAATTTTCTGTAAAGCAGATTAAGGAAGTATAATATTAATGTTGTATTGTTAAGAATTGAAGTAGCTACGATAATTATCAAGCATGAGACTAACAGTTAGTGTTCCAGATATGTAAAAAAAACAGGGTTAAATTTGAGAGGAATGATTTATTTATTTTGGGGTGAGACCTGTGTAAGATCTGGCTATTCTACGAAGAACGGTTGAACTAAAGTTGTCACACATTTAGAGGTATAAATGAAGGCATATGTTGGTATTAATATTAAGTTACTCACGTGATGAAGGAGCACTTTTATTCTAAATCAGGTTGTTTACATGATACGGATTATGTGCCTCTCTTATATATATATATATTGCTGTGTGTTTGATTAATCCAAATTTGATAGATGCATGCACTTCAAAAGGGAGGGTTGATATCGCACAAAACATGTTTAACCCCGCTGCATTTTCCCGCCTGTTCCAAGTCAGGAGCCTCTGGCATTTGTTAGTCTTGAAGTTTTCAAAATTTTTGGTTCATTTATATGCTTTGGATTTTGAGGTCCATTATCATTGAACTAACATACATTAATGTTTAGGGCCCAGTGCGGAGTGTTCTCGCTGTGATGAAGACCCATTAGTGGTATTCGGTGGTTTTTGTTATTTGGTCTATTTAACACTTCACCCTGTTTTAATTCTGAATTTTATTTTTCGTACACATAGCTAAATAATTCCTTAACAATACAACATGATTAAAACGTTTTGCTGATTTTATAGAGTTATCTCCCTGTAGTGTTCTGTATCACCTTTACTATTTGTATTGCATATTTATTGACAATCTAGTGGATTGAACCATTAGGTGGAGGACATTCTCCTTACATTAAGAACATGTTTTTTTATGTGTACTATTTGTTCTGATTTTAACTGACTTAACCAATAACGCTCTTTATTGGAATTTGATAGTTGGTGAAAGCAAAGACAATGCTTAGTCAACTTAGTTGTGAAACACTGACATAATCAATTCTCTATTAGGTGTACTCTGATACAAGACGATTGACTAACAGTCCTATTTGTTTTTCTTTAGACATTATCGAAGGAAATGAAATAAGTTTTGCTGCTTCTAACAGTAGACATAAATATATACTGGTCGTTAGTTTTCTCTTACATATTAAACATGTATTACAATTAAAAGACAATACCACCAACTACATTCAAACATTTTTTTGAAATTTTCGAAGTTCATGACTTGTCAAGTATTTCAAATGTAATCATGTAATCATGTAGCACCTTTTATTTTTTTTTTTTACTTCAACAGCTGATTTAAAGGAAAAACGAGTTTAAGTCAAACTTTTTATTCCACTTGTTTTTTTCTGAACATAGCTGTTTTGTTAATCTTGTATCCAAAACTGTAATGTTTATATTCTTCATCATGTTAATTCATATTATGATAAATGTGCCAATTTAAACGACTCAAATGTACATTATAATAAAGTTTGTATGTTAAATACAATAAAAAAAAAGAATGTCATTCAACTGCATTTAAAGGTTTTTGTACCAAGTACTAAATAAAATCTCACACAATCTCATGATCAAAAAAGCCCTTAAATCGGTTGTTAACGTCATCAAATTATCAATCGTTCAATAAATATATTTGTACTTACAGTGATACTAAGTTGATGTTATGCTGGAAAGTGTCATTCTTTACAAATGTCAACTTGTTTCCACTCAAATTTCTGAAAAAATATAAATCAAAGCTAAAACAGTAAGTTATGTTCAAATCTCGATTAAGAATAGACAATTCGAGTTTAGATTTCGTAAATCGTATTAAGTAATTGTAGGTGTGTCACATTCTAGACAAACTCAAAGTATATTCAATCATTACAAATAAGCAAGTAATAGTACGATGATATGTTTTTCATGTTTTTGAATTTTTGTACATACTGGTTATCCTACGGAGAACTGATATAGTGCTTAACAAGATTGTGTGAGGTAGACGAAGTTGACTTTAAAACGATCGTATTGACTTGTTATATCCAAAAATTGGCAGATCGGACATATTTTGACTTTATCTAGGAACTATAGAATTTGTGATGTATTGTTTTTAAGTTACACATTTAAGCTTTGTTTAAACCACCTTGTATTAAGCCACATCCACTTTTATTAATGAATCCATATCAAGAAATATCACATTCTAGACAAACTCAAAGTATATTCAATCATTACTGATAAGCAAGAAATAGTACGATGATAAATTTTTTATATATAAGAATTTTTGCTTGTCATGTTTTGAATTTTAGTCAGATTTTGTTTCTCATACAAACGGCACGTACAAAAAAAATATTAACGAACTGACCTTCCTCTACCTACAACACATAATTTTAAAAATCTGTACCAAACAGTAAGTCTATGGAAGAAGCGAATCGATAAAAACTTTTCTTATATCACATAGCGATATTGTCTAATATCAATTGTAAATATGCAGAAATTCCATGCGGAAAATGTTGTTTTCAGCAACGAAAAATTACGAAAATACTAACTTTAAAACTTATTGTTCAAATATAAACAACAATTGAGTCTAAATATACATTCAGAAGTTAGTTAGAAGCAAACGTTTATGTCCGTGTAAAATCTGAAGTGCTGTGTTTTTCTTAAATACATGAATATACAAATGCTATTAGTTCTAATACCAATGCGATACTTTTAAAATATCATATCGGTGTTTTTGTTATATCAATATTAGTACTTATTAGTACATGTATTAATATTTGACTGTTGTACCCATATTTTGACAATTTTCAGTATAATGTGTGTTTTGTTCACGCATCGTTGTAAATATGATAGAATTTGATGAGAATGTCATACACGTGAAAGGTTTAGAGCTATAAAACCAGGTTCAATCTACCATTTTTAAAATTTGAAAATGCCAGTACCAATGGGGTTTAATAAACAATGTCGTAATCAAATAGCTAAGTATCAAAATTATTGTTCACATATATAACATTTTATAGCAAACATTATAATGAACGCACCGAAATAATATATATCGGATATGCTCGCAACGCACGCATGGAAGACTTTCTTTAGTGATAACAATGAAACTAACTTGTGACAAAGATAATCATACTGTGCAGTTCAGATTGATTCGACAAAATCTGACCTGTACTTTTGAATCTCCTTTTTTGATACAAATTAGACAGTTGGTTTTCCTGTTTGAATGGTTTAACACTAGTAATTTTTGGTTCCTATATAGCGTGATGTTTGCTGTGAGCCAAGGCTCCGGTTTTTAGGCCCTTCTTTGATCTACAATGGTTTACTTGAAACAAATTATTACTTTGATGGAGAATTGTATCATTCGAACTCATGCACCATCTTCTTATATCTATAAATCTTTAAAATTTCCCTTTATAAATAACTGCTTACCAGTCCTAAAACACGTCATTTTTGTATAGAAAAGATATTTACACATTTCTAACGTCAACTGAAATTTACATCTTATTTATTTGTTTTCGAAACATTTTTTTTAGTATTCATTGAAGAAATGAATTTATAACAAGTGATACGGATTGTTATTTTGCACTAAGAAATGTTCACGTATTTATACAATCGGTTACTAAAACGAAAGTCAAATCTATGTGGAAAAAATACATCGGGATGCCCTCACGGTTATCGCGATGTAAGAGCGTCCATGGGGCGAGCTGATTATGTTCATAGAGATATCGATTTACCAACGAAAAAAGTCTTTGATATCCAAAAGAACTGTTTTCCTTCACAATATGTATTTTCTATGTTATCAATAAATACATTTTCTGTTTGACAAGATTTTTGATTTTCGTTGTATCTGAAGTTGCTCACTTGTAATCTGAGGCTACTCAGTTGGTATCTTCAAAGTTCGGGACATCATCATTTGTACATTTTAATTTGTTTGGAGAATTTATTTTACTATTTGAATATTCATTATTATTTGGAACTTGTATTGGATTGGATTGGATTGTTTGAATGAATGTTTATTTCTTTTAAGTAATGCTATTTTTTGTCTATGTCGATATTACCCATGTGGATAGGCTATAGCAGTGTGACCTCAAAGGCGGATCCAGCCGTTTTCAAAACCCAAACCCAAGATAAAGAGGGGGGGGGGTTTCCAACCATACGTCCCCATTCAAATGCATTGTGCATTTTGTGCAGATATGAAATTTTAGTGACATTAGTTTAAAAATGGTATGTTTTCGAATATCAAAAATATAGTTGTGAAAATGAATATTCAGTCCCTTGCTTTAATGAAAATGAAAAATCTTGCTTCAATAGTGCAGAAAATGAATTCCTTTTGTGGTCATAAACCTTGTGTTTAAATTTCATTGATTTCTACTTTGACTTATAGGTGATTTTGGCTTAGCAAACAATTGAATTCATCTTAATTGCATTCCACTAAATTTGCTACATGATATTTATTGAATGTGTACATCTACAAATGATAAATCGTGCATTTAGGTTTCATTTATTCAACAATTCAATTTTCTCGTTTAAATACATCTTGCTTCTTATTACATAAAATAATTCAAGGAAATTATACAGCAGACGTATGTCGTGTTAAATGTCACCCTGTTTTAAGAAAAGAGTCATTACTTTATACCGATAAATCTGCCTTTCTTCGTACAAATGCTAACATTCGTCTGAAATTTCCCACAATGGAACTCATTGATATAAAACAATATCACTCGTTGAAAAGAAAAGTTTTTATCGATTCGCTTCTTCCATAGACTGAGTTAGCGTTGCCGCTGTGTAACAAAAGAAGGAGTCAAATATTGCCGCAGATTATCCATTATTGTGAAAAATCTGAGAGGAACTGCTTATTTATTATGGTGTAAAACCTGTGTGCATACTGGTTATCCGACGGAGAGCTGCTATAGTGCTCAACAAGAGGTGTGAGGTAGACGAAGTTGACTTTAACAAGATCGTATTGACTTGTAATATCCAAAAATTGGCAGATCGGACATATTTTGACTTTATCTACAAACTACAAGTATTTGGGATTTATTGTAATATTCCAATGAAACCAAAAAAAAAAGTTTTTTTTTGTTAAGATAAACAATACTTTTACCTGGCATAGCCGTGCGTAAAATGAATTCAGGCATTTTTGTTCGAAAAATGGCGGGTTTAATAGAAAAGAAGGTATCAATAGTAAACTTTCTCTATTTGCCTCGCAATAGGCTATCAAAAAATAATTTATCTAATGTGTTTAGGCAAATTACGTGAAATATAAACATAACAATTGCTACCTTTTATACCTTTAGTTTCATTGATATAACGGAATATGGACTGGTCCCTTGTCCAATTTGAAGGTCAAATTTAATATAATTTTGTATGAAAAGCATGAACAGTTTGAAGGTATTCTCATAATAACTTAATCCAATCATATTGCGTAATTTTTAATAACAATAGCCGGTTGACATCTTATTAAGTAATACGGGAAAACTGGGTATGGAGAAAATGACAGATATTTCAAGTTGATATTTATGCAATAACGACTAAAAAATGCGTCAATAAATAGTGTTGCTATAATTTCAAAATACATGTCGTTCTATGTTGGTATTGTTTTTGGATCTTTTGTTTGTGTATTGTTAAACATTTAATTCGTATTGGTAAAGTGGTATTGTCATAAAGCGCGTTAAAATGAACAGTGGTATAGCAAACATCGAATTCCCTCACAAAATGTTATATAAGCCAGTTGTTGGCATGAAACAATTGACAATGAGAGTCGGTTAAAAATAAATCTTTACGACAAACGAGATGATTTCATCTACCTAACTTTCCATTCCTATGTTGCAACATTCCAGCAGCGCCTTCATGCGGAGTATATATCTCTTAATTGATACGATATTCCCGCGCTTGTATTTCCTATGATGATTTCCTCAATAAAAGGTTGCTGCTCTAAAGGAAGCTATAAAACAAAAAGTTCCAAATAGTGAAGTTGAAATCCTCCCTTACCAAGCAATACTATACTTGCATCCATGGACGTGTCTTCTTTATATACCAACATTCCACAAGACGAAGGAATAGCAGCCTGTGAAGAGGCATGGAACACTCGTAGTGAAAAAAATCCTCCTACTGAGTGCCTTGTTACACTTCTGAAACTAGTACTGGAGAATAACAACTTCTCTTTCAATGAAAAACACTATCTCCAGATAGACGGTACTAGTATGGGCACAAAAATGGCCCCGTCATATGCCAACATATTTATGGGCCAACTTGAAAAACGCCTCTTGGCTAGTGCTCCATATCAGTCCTTATCATGGTTCCGATTCATTCACGATATTGATTTCAAATGGACAGATTCACAAGAACATCTTAATGAATTTCTAGAACACTGCAACTCTTTCCACCATTCAATAAAATTTACATATGAATCATCTATGGAGAAAATAAACTTCCTCGATACTACGAGTTACATCAAGAACGGAACCATTATAACGGACCTTCATACCAAACAAACGGACAAACATCAATTCCTTTCTCCTAAAAGTTGCCATCCTAAACACTGCTCCCGTGGTATCCCATTCAGCCAGGCATTGCGAATCAAGAGAATATGCTCTACTGAAAATACGAAAAATGCTAGACTTGGACAACTTCGTAAACATCTAGTTGTTCGAGGATACAATAACAACATTATTGATAGCGCTTTCGAAAGAGCAAACAAAACTAGTCGCCAAGAACTTCTTGAGTACAAAGATAAGAATAAAGCAGCTAACAGAACACCCCTTGTACTCACTTACCATCCTGATTTTAAAAATGTGTCATCCATTGTTCAGAAGCATTGGAAAATTATAGAAAATGATTTAAATCTAAAAAAAGTATTTTCTTCACCACCAGTCATGGCCTTCAGAAGACCTAAAAATATCCGTGAAAAATTAGTGACATCTGTATTAACCAAGCAGCCTAATCCATCGCCCGGTTGCTACAAACAATGTGGTCGAAGGAATTGTTTGTGTTGTAAAGCTGCCAATACAAGCAGTTCTTTCATCAGCTCCGTTACTAAACAAAATTATACCATCTACTCTAATTCCAACTGTAAAACGGAGAACTCAATTTATATATTAACATGTGACACTTGTGGCATTCAGTATGTGGGAGAAACAATGGACAAATTTAATATTCGGCTCAATAACCATCGTTCATCGTACAAAACCAACAAAAACTATCCTCTCACAAGACATCTTCGTTCAACGAAACATCCTTTTGATAATGTCACTTTCCAAATTATAGAAGTCAACACCGAATGGGACACCACGGCGAGAAGGAGAAGAGAAAACTTTTGGATCCACCAACTCCACACTTTAGAACCTGATGGTCTTAACGAAAAAGACGAAAAAAGATACAGGAAAGATAAAGAATAATTTAAAACAAAGCATCGTCCTTTTTATCCCGTAATATTGGCCAATGGACGTTGCTAACTTCAACTACCAATTATGTATTTTTAAGGTAGCTAAATCCAAGTGCAACATGTACATTAAGCTGCAAAATTTTCTTATTTTCAAAGCAGCTAAATGCAAGAGGTCATATACATTGAGCTGCAAAATTTTCTTATTTTGAAGGCAGTTCAGTGCAACACAGACGTTGAGCTGCAAAAGTTTCTTATCATCTACATCCGATTTCACCTGGATAGATGCACGCTTGATAAAGCTAGTTGGTCGAGCGAAATATTGCGTTTATTTTCATCATTTTGTAAATATTTTAAACATTCTTATATTTACATACTAAATAGTGTGTTAAAATTACATTGTTAGGCAATCTATAATTTTATTTGTGTAATTGAATTAATCTCTGTACTGATTAATCCACACTCCCATAGATTTGTATGTCATGTGCTGCTATTTATAGGCACTTATTTTATTATCTCCAGTAGCACGCATTACACAAATGTTTGTGTAATCCATTCAAATCTATCGCTATCTTTACAACATGGATAGCTCACAGCATTTCAAGAAATTAAGATCTTTAACTAAAAAGAAACTACAAACTGAACATCATTTATCTAACTTACAAAATTATATTCAAAGTAAAACTGTACCAAAAGGTTTAAACATCAAAGTGAGTCCCCAGGCACCGGGACATAAATCCAAAAGATTCATGAGCCGTTGGAATGAAATTCTGTTTAACTGTTCAATCCAGCTTCTTCAACTGTTACTTTCTTTTACAACCACAAATTACAAACAAATTGTAAATGAAATATCAGATATCATCAACAATAGTAACATCTCTCGTGACGATTTAGCAATAATTAAACGTCGCCTCGCAGATATTGAACAAATTGAACTATCAAAACATAAAGAAAAACAAAGGAATAAATTTCAAAGAGATAAAATTCATACTGTCCATTTAAATCAGCATATGAATGATATTAATATAACAAACCATAAGATCCCTAGAAAAAGAAAATTTAAAAGACGGAAACAAAAAACTGAAAGCATTGTTGTAAATTTGTCATCTAAAGAACTTACACGTGCTGAGGAATCTCTTTTAAGTAAAGGTTTAAACTTCTGTCCTATCCCATCAACTGTAAATAACTTTCAGCTAGACGAAGACCTAGACCAATTCGCTAGACGTTTACGCTTGAAAGATTTTTTCTACAATAGGGGCAAGAAAAACCTTGAAGAAGCCGGATTAACAGATTCAGATACTGACACCAATGAAGAAGTCACGCCCATCCCAAAATTTAAAAAAAAAAGTTCATGGAAACCACCAAAGAGCAAAAATGATAACTTGGAGTCATTCATTAACTACGTGAGGTCTGATATAAAGTCCTGTATAACAAATACAAGAAATTATAATTTATCCAAGTCAGAAAGTATAGCTTTGAAAGCGTTAAAAGATCAAGAGGATATTGTAATAAAACCTGCCGACAAAGGGGGCGCTGTGGTTGTCATGGATAAAACAGATTATATAGCAGAGGGGAATCGACAACTTTCTAACTCCATTTTTTATAAACAATTAACCACAGATCCAACGCTTAATACTATTCGAAGGATCAACACCATCCTTCAAGAGATGTTCGACAAAAAGCATATAGACAATGACACCTTTGATTATCTCCGACCTCTTGTGAACGAAGCAAAGGCCGGACGATTCTATATGTTGCCTAAAATACATAAAACGGGCAATCCAGGTCGACTTTTGTCGACATTGTGGATGTAAGAAAGGATGCCGCGGTCATTTTTAATGTGGAAAGTCGGGTCTCCCGTGCACTGCGATGTGTGCATGTCGTGGTGATCGTTATTTTTGGCCGAAAATTGTAGTAATTTTAAATATGTTTTGGTACTATAGTGATTTTATTTTGTTTTAACCAATCAAACCAAAACTCTACATCGAAGAAATGGATTGAGGACTCATCTTTGAAATTTACGTCATATTTTAACCGGAAGTGTCAACTTTATATTTAAACATTTACAACATGACAGAATTAGTGGTTTTGGTGATAACTTAAAGCCAAAAGTTTAATGACCAGCACAAAAAAAAATCGTTTTCTTTACATTTAAAAAAAAGTTGAATATTTGAATAATTAATTGATATTTCTATGTCCGCCATTTTGGATATAACCGGAAGTAAGGGTTTTTAAGACATATGTCTTATACATTATAACCATCAGAAGCACCAAAGAAAGGTTCCTTCAGAATGTAATGATAGTAGCAATACGTTAGAACACATTTCAATTACGCTCCCTAAAAAATAAGCTTATTTAAGTACAATGTCCGCCATGTTGGATTTTAACCGGAAGTAGGGTTTTCGAAGACATATAATCTATAAAATATACCAAAAGTAGAACATAACAAAGGTTAGTACCAAATATTATGCTAGTTGCATGATAATAACACCTTTTCAAATACTAGCCTTCGATATTAGACTGATTCAAGTATGACGTCCGCCATTTTGGATTTTACCGGAAGTGAGACATTTTTGTCAAATGCCTCCCTATTTGAAATAAAAGAGTAATAGTTGAGGAACGTCTATGCGATGTGCACAATTCGTCCCCTGCTGTATGTATAGTTTGCTGCTCGGTGTTAGTCCATGTGTACGGCCGTTCTTTGACCTATAATGGTTTACTTTTTACACATTGTGACTTGGATAGAGAGTTGTCTCATTGGTACTTATACCACATGGGCTTATTTCTATAAACATACATACTTACAGTTCCTGCAGTGCTGATAAGGTTTGAAATAATCCCGGCTGTATTGTAGTTATTTGATTGTAACCCAAATTTCTGAAACAAAATAATGATGAGGTAACCATACTGCTTTTGTTATTCTGTTACCAGTGAAGGAGGAATTAAATTCAATGTTAAAACATTGTGTTGAAAATTTCATCACCTGTCATATATTTTAAATGTTATCAATGAAATATAATCCAAACTTTAAGAAGAAAATTTAAAAGAACCAAATATATTTTATTTAAGTGCTTACATAAAAGCCTTTTTAACAAACAAAACTTTTTGCGAAACAAATCTTTTGTATAAGGTAATGCGTGAGTTTGAATCAAGTCGTCTTTGAATCTTAAAACAACTGACGTGTTCTGCCTTTCGAAATTCAAGAATGATATAGCATTCACATGGAACTTCGTGTTTAACAACGTATTTGTGGTTAAATATTTGTAAACCATTTTGACTCTTGGATTTTCTATTTCAAAATATATATATAGACAAAGACATTTATAAAACAATCGTTTCTTGTAAACAATCAATGTTGGAATTGTTAATATTTGGCTAAATCATAGACTATTCTTAGTCAACTAAGTTGCGAAATACTGATATAGACAAAATGTACTATATTGTATAAAATTCGGTATAGAACAATAGACTAACAGTCCTATTTGTTTTTCTTGATGAATTATCAGGGTAATTAAATAAACTTCGCGCTGCTTCTAACAGTAGACATCAATATACAATGTATATACATTAACAAATGAAGAGAAAATATGCCGTCCGTTTCGCTTATACAGTACGTTATTTTCTCTTACATCTTAAATAGCTATGATAATTCAAAATAGTGCAAACAATAGTACAGTTTTGTGCAATACCTAGTAAACTGTTACATAGTTGTATGCATTAAAAAACTAAATAAATAATTCAAATTATGATTTTGTTACATAGAGCTTTCATATAGGTATCCCTGTGATACACTTTTTTGAAAAGTTTAAGTGATTTGTTACAGTAACACCTTTTTTTAACTACATTAATCGATTTCATGGTAAAACGGTAAAAGATTTCCTGTTTACTAAGTTTGTATATTATATATTATATATTACGAACGTTTAAATTTTGGTATTTTCCCCCCAATATAATCAGCATATAAACATTTGTTTGGACCTGTCCTGAGGCAGAAATCTGTTGTTCAGTTGTTGTATTTTGTGGATGTGTTTCATAGGTGTTTAACGTTTCTCGTGTTTGAAATAATGATCGAATGATTGGTTTTCCTGTTTGAACTGTTTACACATTTTGAAATGTTATAGCTTGCTGCTTGATGTTAGTCAAGAGTCCGTGTTGAAGGCCGTACTTTGACCTATAATGGTTTATTTTTTACAAACTGTGACTTGGATGGACAGTTGTCCCATTGTTACTCATATCAAATCTTCTTATTTCTACAAACATGCACGCTTACAGTATCCGCAGTGCTGATAAGGTTTGAAATGTTCCCTGTTGTACTGTAGTTATTTGATTGTTACCCAAATCTCTGAAACAAAATAATGCTGAGATAACCATAATGCTTTTTTTTATCCTGTTACAAATGAAGGATGAATTAACTTCCACATTCAAACATTGTCAAATATTTCAAATGTTGTCATTGAAATATAATAGAAACTTTAAGCAGATAATTAACAGAATCAAAATTATTTCATTATACTGCTTAAATGATAGCCTTTTTTTAGGAAACACAATGTTTTGCTCTAAACATTTTATATATGAGGTTATGCGTGAGTTTGAATCAAGACGTCTTTGAATCTTAAAACAACTGACGTGTTCTGCCTTTCGAAATTAAAGAATGATATAGCATTCACATGGAACTTCGTGTTTAACAACGTATTTGTGGTTTAATATTTGTAAACCATTTTGTCTCTTAGATTTTCTATTTCAAAATATATATATAGACAAAGAAATTTATAAAACAATCGTTTCTTGTAAACAATCGCTGTTGGAATTGTTAATATTTGGCTAAATCATAGACTATTCTTAGTCAACTAAGTTGCGAAATACTGATTAGACAAAATGTGCTATATTGTATGAAATTCGATATAAAACAATGGACTAACAGTCCTATTTGTTTTTCTTGATGAATTATCAGGGTAATCAAATAAATTTCGCTACTTCTAACAGTAGACATCAATATACAATATATATAAATTAACAAAGGAAGAAAATTATGCCCTCCGTTTCGCTTATACAGTACGTTATTTGTCTCTTACATCTTAAATAGCTATGACAATTCAAAATAGTGCAAACAATAGTACAGTTTTGTGCAATACCTAGTAAACTGTTACATAATTGTATGCATTAAAAAACTAAATAAATAATTCAAATTATGACTTTGTTACATAAAACTATCATATAGGTATCCCTGTGATACACTTTTTTGAAAAGTTTAAGTGATTTGTTACAGTAACACACTTTTTTAATTACACTAACCGATTTGAAGGTAAAACGACTATTCATATAGGGAAAAACTTTTTATTGTACTAACTTTTCTGAAACTTATGGATGTTTTTTTTTTAAATCTTGTATCAAATACATTTATGTTTATATTCTTCATCATCTTCAATTCTTATATTAATTAATATTCAAATTTATGTACCAACATTTTCCACGTTAACAAGTAAAGCTGTGATCACACATTTACGATTATTACCGGCGTCCTTGGTAGGACTATTCCGCATTTAAGTTTGTCAAAAGTCTGATCAAGATCCTGTGAATCGTGGCTGTAAATTCTAACCTTAATACGGCGTTCACACAGTGCCGATTATTGCTCCCGTTTGAGATCAGACAGCGCTAAGACACCAAAAGTAAAAAAGTCGGATTAATATCCTCAATGATGTGGAATGTCCTATTAATGCCTGAACGCTGTAGTATACGTTCGTAACAGATTCCTACGGATCGGAGAGGTCAGCCAAGTACCCCGACAGTAAGGTGCATCCCGTTACATTCGGGAAAACTCATCCAATTATATCTAGTCGTATTACAATCGTGATTATGTCGTGACAGATTATGCTGTATCGGATCAAAATCGTAACAGTGTTCTGTGTTTTCTAGACGGTGTCCTGTGGAACAGGCATGACCTGAAAAGATTTGTCATTGCTGTTTTTTGCAGATTGAGGCCAGATTGCTTCCCGATTGCGAACCGTCACTGACGAAACCGTTCCGGAACAGTCCCGTTATAAATACGAAATTCGGCAAAAATACACTCGACTGAGTCCCGACAATTACAGAAAACGACACGACTGAGTCCAGACAAAGCCGTTTGCAATGCGGTGCAGCAGACTGTGATAGGATTGCCTTCCGACAGTACAGATCATCCAAAATATGGCGAGAGTTGTCTAACGGATATCTTCCATTAACGTCGGTTCACTATCTTGTCACTGTCTGATGTCTGTTGGCTCGCATTTGGCAGAATCGGGATGCTGTCGGGATAGATTCGGTCGTTTTTAACTATAGGAAATATGCAAATCGGATTAGAATCGGATTACGGACGGGATAAGCGGGACAAGTTTGGATGGAACCGGCTTAATTTGGACGCTTCCTGAACAATATCTGATTGTTGTCGTGATTAAATATATGTTTTCACAAATTTTAATAAAAGTTTGAATTTGAAGCAACGATTTACAAGATCTCGAACAGACTTTTAACAAATTATTATCGAGAATGCTCCTAACAAGGACGGCAGTAAAAATCATAAAATGTGTGACCCCAGCTTAATCAAAATTAAAAAAAACTAAATGTTTGAATCACGACAACAATCAGATGTTGTTCAGGAAGCGTCCAAATTTAATCGATTATCCCGTTCTCAATTCGCTTCTAATCTTATTTGAATCGTTCGCATGGTACAAAACGATCGACCCTGTGATCTGACAGTGACCAGACAGTAACCAGACGGTGAACCGATGCTGAAGTTAGATATCCTTAAGAAAACTGTCGCCATATTTGGGATGATCAGGTACTATCGGAACGCAATCATATCACAGTCTGATGTATCGCATTAAACACGGCTTTGTCTGGACTCAGTCGTATTGAGTTCTGTAATTGTCGGGACTCTAACGTGTGTATCATTAAGGAATTTCGTATTTATAATGGGACAATGTCGCAACGTTTTCGACAAAGACAGTTCGCATTCGACAAGATCCGGATGTAATTTGGACTCAATGGGCCAAAAACAGCAATGACAAATTTCTTCGGATCATGCACGTTTCCGAGGGCAACGTCCAGAAATCACAGAACATTGTTACGATTCTAATCTAATGTCAAAACATAATCACGATTGTAATCCGACAAGACAAAATCGGCTGAGTTTCCCCGATTGTTACGGGACGCATTAACTGTCGGCGTGCTTGGTCGACCTCTCCCGATCTGTAGAAATCTGCTACAAACGGTTATGACTGCGTTAAGACAACATTCGAACATTCCAGATCAGTGAGGATAGTTATCCGACCTCTTTGATATTTTGTGTCATAGCGCTGTCTGATCTCAAACGGGAGCCATAATCGGCACTATGCGAACGCCACATACAGGATGGTAAAACAATCAACATATTTCTTTAAACCTTATGTTTAGGTTCTTTTCGCAATTGCTAAATCTCACAGTATCTCACGATAAAATAGGAACTAAATAATCTAATAATGCATTACACTATCGGTTGTTAACGTAGTAAAACTATAAATCGTTCAATAAATATATTTGTACTTATAGTAATCTTAAGTTAATGTTATATTCAAAAATGTCATTCTTGACAAATATTAACTTGTTTTCATTCAAATCTCTAAAAACCAAATAGAAATCAAATAAAAAAAAGTTAGCTAATGTTCTAACTCATGAAACAATTAAGAATAGACAAATCGAGGTAAGCTCTCATAAAATGTCATTCTCTTAAATTAATTCTACAGAATGCGCATTACATTTTTGACAAACTCACATTACATTATATCATCACCGATTCATAAGTAATATATAGTACAATAATATATGTTTATATTAAACTTGATTTGACCAAAATAATACATATAGAATAAAGGACTTTTTGTTTTTGATACTGACTTTATCACAGTAAAATATCAGGTGAGCCCGAAGGGCGAGCCTGATATTTTCTGTGATAAAGTCAGTATCAAAAACAAAAAAGTCCTTTATTCTGTTTATCGGTAATTTAAAAAAAATAAAAATCACTACAATAATAGAGAAAATAACAAAGGAACTTCTTTTTCGCGTCGAATCACGACGAATCACACTTGACGTCACAGGCTGCATTGCGTCACTTGACATTTTGTCACAGTGCAGTAAACATGACGTTATCTTGCACAAAGTAGTGAAAAGAAATTATTGCATGCGTTTCATTAATATTCTGCTTTGGACATGACACTATCAATGGCAAATATAATGGTAGCATACCGGTAAGTCAAATTTCTTTATTTTTCACAAAGCATCAGCATAGTGATAATCAGAAATAAGAATGATACGATATGAATCAGCAGATTTTTCATCGATCATCATTTTGAGTTCAACGACAAGTTATGATTAATAATTGGATTTCTACTTAGTGTAGTGGATAAAATTACATTGTTTTTGTCATTATTCGCTCAGAGTTCATCATGAAAACGATCACATTGATTTCAAATAATTTTAAGAAAGCACTGAACAAACTCATTTCCTGTTGACTTCATAATCATTTTTAAAATATTAAAAACATTTTAATAGACGTCACTAAACTTTTATATTATAATTCTTCCTTTTTCAAAGTCATGTTCATTTATTTTCAACACGGACCAGAAATATGAAACTTGGAGTTTAAAGGCCCTGCTGATACCTTTAATATTTCAGAATCGAATTTTAATAGGGGTAGGCGACCCGGGTCACAGTCACCCCATATACAGGCTACAATTCTGGTCAAAGCAGACTTTTATAGTTTGTTTGGGGCCCCCAGTTATCCCCCTTTTTAAAATCTATCCATAGATCCGCATATAAATATCACGGTTCACTTTTCAAGTTGTTCTATGTTCTTTGAATATCAGTCATATTGACAATGAAACCACATCTTTTAAAATTGTATATATGATGGTCTCACAAAAATGTCGAAATGGCGTAAATTTCATTTTTTCTTTCTTTCTAGCTTCTCTCATGTGATAGCGGTATAATGTACCTTTTTGGTCACTATTTATGTGTTGCGTTTAAATATGAATTGTTACACTTGATAGTGACTGAACAGGTAAAACAAATACTTCTCAAGAAACAAAAAAAAAACTGCTTGGAACAGCACAAGGCTATTTATTGGTATTGGTATTGTATGAATAAAAACTCAGCATGGACGATATGTTATTTGTACTTCATATAACGCATTTTTTTTAAAAGTCTATCGGGTTGTTCACATTTTTACAACAATCGTTCAAAAAGGCTAAATGGATTTTGTGAAAGTTTCAAACAATGTCCAAGTGTTTCATTCGCCAAAAATCTCGTTCGTTTCTGCGAACAAAAATCACGTGCAATTTTGTGAATGAAAGGGGAAAGTAGATCCTTACGCGTTGCATTCGTGCATGTCATTTCCGTACTAACCCAATAATTTTCATATCACGACCAGTCCACTGATACTGACATTATCAGCGAGTACACATCAAAGGAAAAATGTACAAATTACCGATAAATTCCATTATATAAACATTTCAGTTGTGATAATATTTGTATACTATCACTATCATCACGTACAAAACTATTTAAAAAAAACCTCAAACCTTTCTTTATTTTGACTTTTATATCTCAATATCATTCCCTATTTCCATTCTCAATTTTGTTTTCATACAAATATATAGTTTAGATAAATTATTCCAAAAACAGTACTGAATAAACAAAAAGTATAATATTACAATTTTTCTGTCTTGTCGAACAGTACTGATATATACGAGGGTAGAAATGTACCAAAAAAAAACGTGAGTAAATTCTTAGTAGTGTAGTTTAGATAAATTATTCCGTTTCTTTTGCCATACCATTGTCAGTTCGTTTTTGACTTATGAGTTTGAATGTCTCTTTGTGACCTTTTGCCTTTCGTTTGTTACGCTGCAAGAATTTTACAATTGTTATTTGTATAAGAAAGATATTGAACATTTAGCTGATGAAACCATTGGGTGGAGAATATTCTCTTTACGTTAAAGATATAGTGTTTTGTATACGTTTTTTAAACTAAATCTAAGCATGCCTCTCAGCCCATTGTCGAAATACCAACATGAAACCTGATTCTATGATTCAAATTCAAAATATGTACTCATTTCAAATATGTCTTAATACTAATGGAAAAGAGATGAACTCGTATCATAAACGAGTACTCTACCTTTGAATCACTGCAAACCAGTAAAAGTCTGAAATGGCCTATACCTGTACTCGACTGAACTGATTTTTACTCGACCAGTCTGAATTGGTCTGAAATTTACTTGATAATACTCGACTGTAGTCTAAACCATACTTAACAGTCTGAAGTTGTACTGGACCAGTACTTAACCGTGTTAACCATTTTATACGAGTCTCAACCATGCTTGACCTAGTCTGAACCATACTCGAACTAGTCTGAACAATACCTAGTCTGAACCATACTCGACCAAGTCTTAGACCAACTTAGACCTATTCTTTGTATCTATCAACTGAATTTTATCAATTTAGGAAATGTTTAAAAAAAAAAAAGAATTTTGAACAACAACTTGAATTTAAAAATGTATTTACTATAGTATTGAATTAAAATTTCACAACAATCAATCATAATATAACTTCAACACAATATTCATCAACACTTACATAAATTATATATATCAACTTTAAAATATAAATAAAACAAGCTGATCAAATAATCTCAAAAATTAATTTGGACTAATTATTTCAATGCTATTCAATTTTGTTTGAATATTTCAGAAGTATTTTATGGTAGCTGGACTATTTTCACCATTAACTTAAGCCTAGTATAGATTTATGGTGTCAGGTGGTCGTGTCGCAAATTTTTGGTTCTTCCCTCGCCGGGATTCGAACCCATGCTACTGTGATATCGTGACACCAAATCGCCTGCACTGCAGCCGTCCCGCTAGACCGCACGACCACCTGAGCTCTCAAAAAAAGAGCTTTCGCTGGTCGTGTGTTACCTTTCCTCGTCAGTTTTAATCTAGCGGCGTACTACAGTACATGATATATAAGGCATGAAGATGTTATTGTTACAGATCAGCTAAATTATCTATAGTAAAGGATCCTACAAATTAATGTAATATACAGTCACAGAAAATAATTATATTTATAAGTACGTCAGAGTCAGTGACAACTCTACAACATATGTGTCCATCGGATCGCAATCAATGATGGTGATACATGGCTGTGTACATAATGTATATACAATTAAAATATAAAATATCCAATACCTATTAAGTTTACTGGTTGGTAGATTCTTTATAGACTCTATATATATATATATATATATATATATATATATATATATATATATATATATATATATATATATATATATATATATATATATATATATATAATATATATATATTCATTAAATAAAATAATAAAATAAGTAAAAAGTTAACAGTTCCTGAAGAGTCCCAATGGAAGGATGAAATCGATAGAATGGAACTGTTAATTTTTTACTTATCTTATTATTTTATTTAATGAATATATATATCTACACATGTGAAAATTATTTTTTACGCCTATATATATATATATATGAAATAGCATATAAAGCAATTGAATCAACTTAAAAAATTAGATCTTTTGTTTTGTAAAACCAAGAATTTATTATAATCATGATAATAGAATTTCCATAGCAAACCTTGATAACATTTTTAAGAACGGAAATGTGTTCCAAAGTAACAGTAAAAATGTATTTTAATTAATTAGTAGTTTTTGTCAAATTAAAAACATGGGATACAAAAAGCACTTATTTATGGTTTAATTACCTCAGTACATGTGTGTTTTACAGGTAAAAAGAATGCCTCTTAAACTCGTGTATTACTTATCTGGTATATTCGAAAGGCCTTGTTATTTAAGTTAAACAGGATGCTGCAATTTTGAATAAATGTTATCTAGAATTGTGATCTTATTTATGAGTTTGCCCAAAGCAGAGTAATACTTTATACTTCACCACTAATCAGAGAACAATTTTATTAATTTCTTTAATATGAGCCCTTTTTCATAATAATTATATATATATAATATAAGTTTTTTATCCCAAATTTTAATAATAAATATATTTCTAATATAATATTCATTAATTTTGTTGGCTGTTGTTATATATATCAGCAGGGTTAAAGAACATCAGTTGTTCGACCTGTTAAAACTGACGAGGAAAGGTAACACACGGCCAGCGAAAGCTCTTTTTTTGAGAGCCCAGGTGGTCGTGTGGTCTAGCGGGACGGCTGCAACTCGTCTAAACATCAACCCAACAATGTTAGATCTGTAAATTTGCTTTCGCAAATTTTTGGTTCTTCCCTCGTCGGGATTCGAACCCATGCTACTGTGATATCGTGACATCAAATCGCCTGCACTGCAGCCGTCCCGCTAGACCACACGACCACCTGGGCTCTCAAAAAAGAGCTTTCGGTGGGCATGTGTTACCTTTCCACGTCAGTTTTAATCTAGCGGCGTACTACAGTACATGATATATAAGGCATGAAGATGTTATTGTATATATATATTAAAAAATTAAATACACAAAAAGAGTTTTAAAAGCAGCATTGTCTAGCGCTTTCATCCATCTTGGGACTTTTCAAGACTATGAACGTCGTTATGGGGAACACATTAGTATTATGACGTAACGTCATTGTTCGTAACATATTAGTAGTATGACGCGACGTTATTGTTCATGTAACTACTAAGCATTAAGCTTGAAAGGAAACTTTTTTTGTATATATATATATATATGTCAGTTAAAATGAAATTTATTTTAACACTTAACAAAGTAGAGGTTTTTTGGTCCAGTATGGTTTAGACTGGCCGAGTATTGTTCAGACGTTGGTTAAGTATGGTTTAGATTGGAAAAAAAGGTCGAGTAGAGGTCGAAAATGAGTTAAGACTGTTTCAGACTGGTCGAGTAATAGTTCAGACCATTTTCAATGGCAAAGATCAGAATCAAGTACAATTCAGTATAGTCGAGTATCGTTCAGACTGGGGTCGAGTAATATCAAGTCAAAGTCAGACCAATTCAGACTGGTCGAGTACAAATCAGTACAGTCGAGTACAGATAAAGGCCATTTTAGACTTTTACTGGTTTGTAGTGAATGAGACTAAAACTTAAAGTTTGAATCAAATGGTAACTGAACTCGAATGGTAAATATATAAACTCAACTCTACCTCGAACTTTAAATCTAATTTCGGATAAATTTATAAATTGGATAACGCAAACAGTAACGTGAACTGTAATTCAATAGATAGCACCCCATCGAGGCTCATATAACAAACATCATTAAAATCGGTCTGAAACACATTTTTTTTCACAAAAAGGGTAATCGGTTTTGCCTCATCAATTTCTATGATAACCTCACCAAATAATGAAAAAAATATTAAAAACTGGAACGAACACATAATCATAATTACAAAACAACAAAACCACATATTACGTTCTGAAACAACCATATTCCTTGAATCCGCATTTACATCAAGTAGTGTTTAATACAAATTGCCTAACCTCACAGTAACATTTTAAATGAAATCATATTAAATAATGCCAAAATTGTATCAAGTCATTACGAAATCATATCAAGTTATTACGAAACCATATCATGTAATATCAAAATAGCATTACCTAATAGACTTAACTATATTGAGTATTTTTACAACATCATTAAGTAGTGTAAAAACCATACTATGTACCACAAAATATCTTCAATATCTAATTAAACCATGTCACCTAATGTCATAGTATTCCGTAAGACAATCGTAGCATTTCATAGCGTTAAGTCCAGTTAAGTCAAACGAACAACTTACAATTGGTTGATCAAGAAACATATTTGTAATATATTGTTTTTGTTAATATATTTTTTTATTAGGTTAAGCCATTTCAACTGATATGTTATAGTGTGTCCTTCTATGTTGTAATGTTATACTACTGTTGCAGATTAGGATGAAAGTTGACGCCTGTTTAAACGTTTAAATCCGCTGCATTTTTTTTGGATGTGTCGAAAATCAGGAAACTGTTGTTCAGTGGTTGTCATTTGTTGATGTGGTTCAAAATGTTTATCGTTTCTCGTTTTATGATTAGACCGTTGTTTTTTCTGAATTGTTTATTACCAGTCATTTTAGGCCTTTTTATATTTTACTGCTCGGTGTAAGCTCCGTGTTGAAGGCCGAACTTTTAACTGTAATGGTTTACTTTTATACATTGTGACTTGGACAGAGAGTTGTCTCATTGGTATTCATATCACATCGACTTATTTCTATAAACTTGTATACATACAGTTGCTCCAGTGCTGGTAAGGTTTGAAATGCTCCCTGCTGTATTGTAGTTATTTGATTGTTGAACAAAAATCTGAAACAAAGTAATGATGTGATAACCATAATGCTTTTGTTATCATGTTACCGGTGAAGGATGAATTAACTTCATCATTCAAACAATGTGTTGACATTTTCGAATTTCATCACGTTTCAAATATTTCAAATGTAATCATAGAAATATTATCGAAACTTTAAGCAGATAATTAAAAGAGGCAAATTTATTTCATTTAACTGCTTAAATAATAGCCTTTTACACACACTTATTTGTTGCTTTAAACATCTTTTATATGAGTTAATGCATGAGTTTCAATCTAGTCATCTTTGAATTTTTAATTAACTGTCGTGTTTTGCTTTTCGAAAATTAAGAATGATAAATCATTTACATGCTACTTTGTGTTTAACAACGTAGTTTTTGTCTAATATTTGTAAACCATTTTGACACGATTTTCTGTTTCAATATATATATATATATATATATATAAATATATATATATATATATATATATATATATATATAACTCGTCTAAACATCAACCCAACAATGTTAGATCTGTAAATTTGCTTTCGCAAATTTTTGGTTCTTCCCTCGCCGGGATTCGAACCCATGCTACTGTGATATCGTGACACCAAATCGCCTGCACTGCAGCCGTCCCGCTAGACCACACGACCACCTGGGCTCTCATAAAAAGAGCTTTCGCTGGCCGTGTGTTACCTTTCCACGTCAGTTTTAATCTAGCGGCGTACTGCAGTACATGATATATAAGGCATGAAGATGTTATTGTTACAGATCAGCTAAATTATCTATAGTAAAGGATCCTACAAATTAATGTAAGATACAGTCACAGAAAATAATTATATTTATAAGTACGTCTGAGTCAGTGACAACCCTACAACAGATGTATCCATCGGATCGCCATCAATGATGGTGATACATGGCTGTGTACATAATGTATATACAACTCGTCTAAACATCAACCCAACAATGTTAGATCTGTAAATTTGCTTTCGCAAATTTTTGGTTCTTCCCTCGCCGGGATTCGAACCCATGCTACTGTGATATCGTGACACTAAATCGCCTGCACTGCAGCCGTCCCGCTAGACCACACGACCACCTAGGCTCTCATCAAAAGAGCTTTCGTTGGCCGTGTGTTACCTTTCCACGTCAGTTTTAATCTAGCGGCGTACTGCAGTACATGATATATAATGCATGAAGATGTTATTGTTACAGATCAGCTAAATTATCTATAGTAAAGGATCCTACAAATTAATGTAAGATACAGTCACAGAAAATAATTATATTTATAAGTACGTCTGAGTCAGTGACAACCCTACAACAGATGTATCCATCGGATCGCCATCAATGATGGTGATACATGGCTGTGTACATAATGTATATACAACTCGTCTAAACATCAACCCAACAATGTTAGATCTGTAAATTTGCTTTCGCAAATTTTTGGTTCTACCCTCGCCGGGATTCGAACCCATGCTACTGTGATATCGTGACACCAAATCGCCTGCACTGCAGCCGTCCCGCTAGACCACACGACCGTTTGGGCTCTCATAAAAAGAGCTTTCGCTGGCCGTGTGTTACCTTTCCACGTCAGTTTTAATCTAGCGGCGTACTGCAGTACATGATATATAAGGCATGAACATGTTATTGTTACAGATCAGCTAAATTATCTATAGTAAAGGATCCTACAAATTAATGTAAGATACAGTCACAGAAAATAATTATATTTATAAGTACGTCTGAGTCAGTGACAACCCTACAACAGATGTATCCATCGGATCGCCATCAATGATGGTGATACATGGCTGTGTACATAATGTATATACAACTCGTCTAAACATCAACCCAACAATGTTAGATCTGTAAATTTGCTTTCGCAAATTTTTGGTTCTTCCCTCGCCGGGATTCGAACCCATGCTACTGTGATATCGTGACACTAAATCGCCTGCACTGCAGCCGTCCCGTTAGACCACACGACCACCTGGGCTCTCATAAAAAGAGCTTTCGCTGGCCGTGTGTTACCTTTCCACGTCAGTTTTAATCTAGCGGCGTACTGCAGTACATGATATATAATGCATGAAGATGTTATTGTTACAGATCAGCTAAATTATCTATAGTAAAGGATCCTACAAATTAATGTAAGATACAGTCACAGAAAATAATTATATTTATAAGTACGTCTGAGTCAGTGACAACCCTACAACAGATGTATCAATCGGATCGCCATCAATGATGGTGATACATGGCTGTGTACATAACGTATATACAACTCGTCTAAACATCAACCCAACAATGTTAGATCTGTAAATTTGCTTTCGCAAATTTTTGGTTCTTCCCTCGCCGGGATTCGAACCCATGCTACTGTGATATCGTGACACCAAATCGCCTGCACTGCAGCCGTCCCGCTAGACCACACGACCACCTGGGCTCTCATAAAAAGAGCTTTCGCTGGCCGTGTGTTACCTTTCCACGTCAGTTTTAATCTAGCGGCGTACTGCAGTACATGATATATAAGGCATGAAGATGTTATTGTTACAGATCAGCTAAATTATCTATAGTAAAGGATCCTACAAATTAATGTAAGATACAGTCACAGAAAATAATTATATTTATAAGTACGTCTGAGTCAGTGACAACCCTACAACAGATGTATTCATCGGATCGCCATCAATGATGGTGATACATGGCTGTGTACATAATGTATATACAACTCGTCTAAACATCAACCCAACAATGTTAGATCTGTAAATTTGCTTTCGCAAATTTTTGGTTCTTCCCTCGCCGGGATTCGAACCCATGCTACTGTGATATCGTGACACTAAATCGCCTGCACTGCAGCCGTCCCGCTAGACCACACGACCACCTGGGCTCTCATAAAAAGAGCTTTCGCTGGCCGTGTGTTACCTTTCCACGTCAGTTTTAATCTAGCGGCGTACTGCAGTACATGATATATAAGGCATGAAGATGTTATTAATACAGATCAGCTAAATTATCTATAGTAAAGGATCCTACAAATTAATGTAAGATACAGTCACAGAAAATAATTATATTTATAAGTACGTCTGAGTCAGTGACAACCCTACAACAGATGTATCCATCGGATCGCCATCAATGATGGTGATACATGGCTGTGTACATAATGTATATACAACTCGTCTAAACATCAACCCAACAATGTTAGATCTGTAAATTTGCTTTCGCAAATTTTTGGTTCTTCCCTCGCCGGGATTCGAACCCATGCTACTGTGATATCGTGACACCAAATCGCCTGCACTGCAGCCGTCCCGTTAGACCACGCGACCACCTGGGCTCTCATAAAAAGAGCTTTCGCTGGCCGTGTGTTACCTTTCCACGTCAGTTTTAATCTAGCGGCGTACTGCAGTACATGATATATAAGGCATGAACATGTTATTGTTACAGATCAGCTAAATTATCTATAGTAAAGGATCCTACAAATTAATGTAAGATACAGTCACAGAAAATAATTATATTTATAAGTACGTCTGAGTCAGTGACAACCCTACAACAGATGTATCCATCGGATCGCCATCAATGATGGTGATACATGGCTGTGTACATAATGTATATACAACTCGTCTAAACATCAACCCAACAATGTTAGATCTGTAAATTTGCTTTCGCAAATTTTTGGTTCTTCCCTTGCCGGGATTCGAACCCATGCTACTGTGATATCGTGACACCAAATGGCCTGCACTGCAGCCGTCCCGCTAGACCACACGACCACCTGGGCTCTCATAAAAAGAGCTTTCGCTGGCCGTGTGTTACCTTTCCACGTCAGTTTTAATCTAGCGGCGTACTGCAGTACATGATATATAATGCATGAAGATGTTATTGTTACAGATCAGCTAAATTATCTATAGTAAAGGATCCTACAAATTAATGTAAGATACAGTCACAGAAAATAATTATATTTATAAGTACGTCTGAGTCAGTGACAACCCTACAACAGATGTATCCATCGGATCGCCATCAATGATGGTGATACATGGCTGTGTACATAATGTATATACAACTCGTCTAAACATCAACCCAACAATGTTAGATCTGTAAATTTGCTTTCGCAAATGTTTGGTTCTTCCCTCGCCGGGATTCGAACCCATGCTACTGTGATATCGTGACACCAAATCGCCTGCACTGCAGCCGTCCCGCTAGACCACACGACCACCTGGGCTCTCATAAAAAGAGCTTTCGCTGGCCGTGTGTTACCTTTCCACGTCAGTTTTAATCTAGCGGCGTACTGCAGTACATGATATATAAGGCATGAAGATGTTATTAATACAGATCAGCTAAATTATCTATAGTAAAGAATCCTACAAATTAATGTAAGATACAGTCACAAGAAATAATTATATTTATAAGTACGTCTGAGTCAGTGACAACCCTACAACAGATGTATCCATCGGATCGCCATCAATGATGGTGATACATGGCTGTGTACATAATGTATATACAACTCGTCTAAACATATATATATAGATATATATAGACAAAGTATTTATAAAAACAATCCTATCTTTTAAAATTAATGACCATTGGTGGAATTCGGTAACTGTTTGGACTAAGTGATATTTGTAATATATTGTTGTTGTTAAAAAAAATTTTTGATCGTGTTAAGCCATTTCAATTGATATGTTATAGTGTGTCTTTCTATGTTGAAATGTTATACTACTGTTGCAGATTAGGATAAAAGTTGACGTCTGTTTAAACGTTTAAATCCGCTGCATTTTTTTGATGTGTCCAAAATCAGGAAACTGTTGTTCAGTGGTTCAGTGGTTGTCATTTGTTGATGTGGTTCAAAATGTTTCTCGTTTCTCGTTTGATGATTAGACCGTTGTATTTCCTGAAATGTTTAACACCAGTCATTTTAGGTCTTTTTATATTTTACTGCTCGGTGTAAGCTCCGTGTTGAAGGCCGAACTTTTAACTATAATGGTTTACTTTTATACATTGTGACTTGGACAGAGAGTTGTCTCATTGGTATTCATATCACATCGACTTATTTCTATAAACTTGTATACATACAGTCGCTCCAGTGCTGATAAGTTTTGAAATGCTCCCTGCTGTATTGTAGTTATTTGATTGTAGTACAAATATCTGAAACAAAGTAATGATGTGATAACCATAATGCTTTTGTTATCATGTTACCGGTGAAGGATGAATTAACTTCATCATTCAAACAATGTGTTGACATTTTCGAATTTCATCACGTTTCAAATATTTCAAATGTAATCATAGAAATATTATCGAAACTTTTAGCAGATAATTAAAAGAGGCAAATTTATTTCATTTAACTGCTTAAATAATAGCCTTTTACACACACTTATTTGTTGCTTTAAACATCTTTTATATGAGTTAATGCATGAGTTTCAATCTAGTCATCTTTGAATTTGTAATTAACTGTCGTGTTTTGCTTTTCGAAAATTAAGAATGATAAATCATTTACATGCTACTTTGTGTTTAACAACGTAGTTTTTGTCTAATATTTGTAAACCATTTTGACACGATTTTCTGTTTCAATATATATATATATATATATATAACTCGTCTAAATATCAACCCAACAATGTTAGATCTGTAAATTTGCTTTCGCAAATTTTTGGTTCTTCCCTCGCCGGGATTTGAACCCATGCTACTGTGATATCGTGACACCAAATCGCCTGCACTGCAGCCGTCCCGCTAGACCACACGACCACCTGGGCTCTCATAAAAAGAGCTTTCGCTGGCCGTGTGTTACCTTTCCACGTCAGTTTTAATCTAGCGGCGTACATGCTATATAAGGCATGAAGATGTTATTGTTACAGATCAGCTAAATTATCTATAGTAAAGGATCCTACAAATTAATGTAAGATACAGTCACAGAAAATAATTATATTTATAAGTACGTCTGAGTCAGTGACAACCCTACAACAGATGTATCCATCGGATCGCCATCAATGATGGTGATACATGGCTGTGTACATAATGTATATACAACTCGTCTAAACATCAACCCAACAATGTTAGATCTGTAAATTTGCTTTCGCAAATTTTTGGTTCTTCCCTCGCCGGGATTCGAACCCATGCTACTGTGATATCGTGACACTAAATCGCCTGCACTGCAGCCGTCCCGCTAGACCACACGACCGTTTGGGCTCTCATAAAAAGAGCTTTCGCTGGCCGTGTTTTACCTTTCCACGTCAGTTTTAATCTAGCGGCGTACTGCAGTACATGATATATAAGGCATGAAGATGTTATTGTTACAGATCAGCTAAATTATCTATAGTAAAGGATCCTACAAATTAATGTAAGATACAGTCACAGAAAATAATTATATTTATAAGTACGTCTGAGTCAGTGACAACCCTACAACAGATGTATCCATCGGATCGCCATCAATGATGGTGATACATGGCTGTGTACATAATGTATATACAACTCGTCTAAACATCAACCCAACAATGTTAGATCTGTAAATTTGCTTTCGCAAATTTTTGGTTCTTCCCTCGCCGGGATTCGAACCCATGCTACTGTGATATCGTGACACCAATTCGCCTGCACTGCAGCCGTCCCGCTAGACCACACGACCACCTGGGCTCTCATAAAAAGAGCTTTCGCTGGCCGTGTGTTACCTTTCCACGTCAGTTTTAGTCTAGCGGCGTACTGCAGTACATGATATATAAGGCATGAAGATGTTATTGTTACAGATCAGCTCAATTATCTATAGTAAAGGATCCTACAAATTAATGTAAGATACAGTCACAGAAAATAATTATATTTATAAGTACGTCTGAGTCAGTGACAACCCTACAACAGATGTATCCATCGGATCGCCATCAATGATGGTGATACATGGCTGTGTACATAATGTATATACAACTCGTCTAAACATCAACCCAACAATGTTAGATCTGTAAATTTGCTTTCGCAAATTTTTGGTTCTTCCCTCGCCGGGATTCGAACCCATGCTACTGTGATATCGTGACACCAAATCGCCTGCACTGCAGCCGTCCCGCTAGACCACACGACCACCTGGGCTCTCATAAAAAGAGCTTTCGCTGGCCGTGTGTTACCTTTCCACGTCAGTTTTAATCTAGCGGCGTACCGCAGTACATGATATATAAGGCATGAAGATGTTATTGTTACAAATCAGCTAAATTATCTATAGTAAAGGATCCTACAAATTAATGTAAGATACAGTCACAGAAAATAATTACATTTATAAGTACGTCTGAGTCAGTGACAACCCTACAACAGATGTATCCATCGGATCGCCATCAATGATGGTGATACATGGCTGTGTACATAATGTATATACAACTCGTCTAAACATCAACCCAACAATGTTAGATCTGTAAATTTGCTTTCGCAATTTTTTGGTTCTTCCCTCGCCGGGATTCGAACCCATGCTACTGTGATATCGTGACACCAAATCGCCTGCACTGCAGCCGTCCCGCTAGACCACACGACCGTTTGGGCTCTCATAAAAAGAGCTTTCGCTGGCCGTGTGTTACCTTTCCACGTCAGTTTTAATCTAGCGGCGTACTGCAGTACATGATATATAAGGCATGAACATGTTATTGTTACAGATCAGCTAAATTATCTATAGTAAAGGATCCTACAAATTAATGTAAGATACAGTCACAGAAAATAATTATATTTATAAGTACGTCTGAGTCAGTGACAACCCTACAACAGATGTATCCATCGGATCGCCATCAATGATGGTGATACATGGCTGTGTACATAATGTATATACAACTCGTCTAAACATATATATATATAGATATATATAGACAAAGTATTTATAAAAACAATCCTATCTTTTAAAATTAATGACCATTGGTGGAATTCGGTAACTGTTTGACTAAGTGATATTTGTAATATATTGTTGTTGTTAATATTTTTTTTTGATCGGGTTAAGCCATTTCAATTGATATGTTATAGTGTGTCTTTCTATGTTGTAATGTTATACTACTGTTGCAGATTAGGATAAAAGTTGACGTCTGTTTAAACGTTTAAATCCGCTGCATTTTTTTGATGTGTCCAAAATCAGGAAACTGTTGTTCAGTGGTTCAGTGGTTGTCATTTGTTGATGTGGTTCAAAATGTTTATCGTTTCTCGTTTTATGATTAGACCGTTGTATTTCCTGAATTGTTTAACATCAGTAATTTTGGGGCTTTTTATATTTTACTGCTCGGTGTAAGCTCCGTGTTGAAGGCCGAACTTTAAACTGTAATGGTTTACTTTTATACATTGTGACTTGGACAGAGAGTTGTCTCATTGATATTCATATCACATCGACTTATTTCTATAAACTTGTATACATACAGTATCTCCAGTTCTGATAAGCTTTGAAATGCTCCCTGCTGTATTGTAGTTATTTGATTGATGTGCAAATATTTGAAATGAATTAACTTCATCATTTAAACATTGTGTTGACATTTTCGAATTTCATCACTTTTCAACTATTTCAAATGCAATCATAGAAATATTATCGACACTTTAAGCAGATAATCAAAAGAGGCAAATTTATTTCATTTAACTGCTTAAATAATAGCCTTTTAAACACACTAATGTGTTGCTCTAAACATTTTATATTGATATAAGTTAATGCATGAGTTTGAATCTTGTCATCTTTGAATTTTTAAACAACTGTCGTGTTCTGCTTTTCGAAATTTAAGAATGATAAATCATTTACATCCTACTTTGTGTTTAACAACGTAGTTTTTGTCTAATATTTGTGAACCATTTTGACACGATTTTCTATTTCAATATATATAAATAGACAAAGTATTTATCAAAACAATCCTTTCTATTAAAATTAATGACCATTGGTGGAATTTGGTTACTGTTTAGACTTAGTTGCAAAATATTGATACAGGCAAAATATGCTCTATTGTTTGAAGTTCGATAGACGACAATGAACTAACAGTCCCATTAGTTTATCTAAAGGTATTATCAAAGACAATCAAATAAATCTCGCTGTTTCTAAAAGTAGACATCAATATATATCAATTAACACATGAAGAAGTTATGCCGCCATTTTCGCTTATACTGGTCATTATTTTTCTATTAAAACTTAAATAGCTATACCAATTCAAAACAATACCAACAATTACAGTTTTGTGCAATACCTAGCAAACTGTTACATAATTTTGTGTATTAAAAATAAATGAATAATCAAATTGTGAATTTGTTACATAGATCTATTATATATGTATCCCTGTGATACATTTGTAAAAGTTCAAGTGATTTGTTACAGTAACACTTTTATAACTTCAATAACGATTTGAAGGTAAAACGAATTTACGTATAACATTTTATTGAACTCATTTTTCTGAAACTTATAAATATTTTGCTAATCTTGTATCAAATACTGATATGTTTATATCCTGCATCATCTTAAATTCACATGTTGATTGATGTGCCACTTTTCGACCAACTTTTACCTCGTAAACAGGTAAGGATGTTTAACAATCAACAATTTCCAATCAACCACATGTTTAGGTTCTTGTCGCAATTGCTAAATCTCATATTATAATTCTAAGATTTTCGTGAGATATAATAATGCATTGACCTTCAATTCTAATCAAATAACAGCTCTTGGAGTCTGAATTTGCGGGTTTTGACTTGGCACAAAAGAATTGAATTTGCTGAACCGGTAGCAACATTATCACGAACGGCACTGATTTTTTGTTTTTTGTTCATTGCTAGGTCGTCTACAATAGGACTTGAGACTTTCCTCACATTTGTTATTCACAACTACTTAACGTTTTCATCTTTTGAAGCTTCAGTAATGTGATCCTAGTCTTACTCCATACAAGAGGAGATTGGTATTGAAGACCAGCTACTGTACGAAATTGTGATGATAGAATTACTGCACAGATTTTATTTGAAAGCTTAAATAATATTTTCATACAAATCCTGAGGAGTTTGCTTAAGGTTAAAATATAAACACGGATAACAGAATAATTAAGGACACTATTGAATATATTGACAAGGCATATTATTTTATTGTTACTGCTTAACTCAACCAAAAGACATATTTACACTCGTGGACATACACTGAACGAATAAATTTGATCGATGATACAATGTAAATACAAAATCAATAAAATAAGGGATGAATAATTAAAGTAGCAGTACTATACTGCTGTTAAATGTGAAACAATTTGAAAAAAAAAATAAGTTTAATGTATATAAGTCTGAAAATATGTATATATAAGTTACAGGCATTTTCTAAATTTAGCAGTTCATGAAATGCCTGCAACTGAATATGATTGTAATATTTACCACCGGACATTTAGTATGCAATTACAAATGTATCAATGGACGATGCATTGAGACTTATTGTTTTTCTTCTGATTATTATTTGTATGTCCCCTTATCGGAAAACATCTAGACAAATGTATAACATTAGTTGTCATCCAAACATTGGACGTATTAACACATGCTTGTCAACTTCAGTAATAACTGTACATAATTAAAATTTAACCCAACCAATTTGGATCCTCAAATTTGCGTAACAAATTTTTCCTAATGTTTGTTCCCTCAGCCGGAATCGAACCCTTGCTTCTATGACATCGTGGTAACAAATGAAAATTATTTGTTTTGGGCCGTCTTTTCTTTGTATTCCAGTAGGTTTGCTCAGTCTACATAGTTTATAAGAACATAAACATGTCAGAAGCTTTCGATAAAGCAAAAGAAAACGAGAACAAACATTTTTAATATAAAAACAAAGAAAATACGGTCCAAACAAATAAAGTTCTGTTTGTTGTCAGCTTTCATTTTGACCTGACAAATCTTTCATCTCTTGTCCACCAATACTGGCATCTAATTGAAAATTTAACCTTTATTAGAGATTATTCTACTACCTCCCATCACGACTTAGCGCAGACCCAAACTCCTCAGAGATAGTCTAGTTACATTTAAAGTATCTGAACAAGAGACATAGAAAAGACGAGATTTGAAAACACTGCGGAAGAGGCAACTTAAAAAGCAACAAAGTCGACAACATTGAAACCTAATTCATCAGCAGAGTGACACTAAGTAAATAAACATATTTATGACATCCAATTGACAAAACGCTAAATTGTATTTGTATTCTATCGGTACTTGTAAAGTGCTATATTTTGGTGAAACAGAAACTCCATTCAATAACTATCGGTCGTTTTTAAAAAAAGAAAGTAATTGGCAAATCACAAGACATCTCATAAGAGAAGGGCATGATTTTGCAAAACTAGAATAATTACACGCAAGGGAGACAAAAATGAGAGATTGTGGATGCACCAGCTACGTTCTTTTTTAACCTGGTGGACTCAACGTGAGACTTTAGAATATATTGAAAAAAATAAATCACAATCCATGTTAATAAATTGCAGGAAAAAGACAATGACTGTTTAGTGCCTTAAAATATTAGCTGTATTTGTACTTGGCTTGAAACAGGAGTAATAACTCGCTGAAGGTCGCAATACACCTGTTTCTTTGCCTCGTTCATATACAGCTTATATTTAAAGACACTAAACCGTTATTGTATATGCCTATTCAGCGATAGTCATTGGTTAAAGATGCTTTTAAACATCGTTTCTTTAACTTTGCTAGTGATAAAGGTTCTTATGTAGCTATCAATAGATTGCCAATGTCCTGGTTAGGTTACAAAAAATGCAACTGTCGTACGAGTGAGAGGTTAAGATAAGTATAAAATCAGGTTTTATCACTCATTTTTTTCTCCATAAAGAAATACTGGTACCAAGTAGTGAATATGGTTGTTTCCATTCGTTCGATGTGTTTGTGTCTTTGATTTTGCAATTTGGTTTTGCCATTTGATAAGGAATTTTCTCTTTTGAATTTCCTTCAAGATCGGTATTTTTGTTAGTGTTCTATATGCATTGTCAATTATACGAAATATAAATGCATTGAACATTTTTACTGCAGAGTAGAACAACTAGTTTGTAGAAGACGTTTATGACTATCATTTGTTGATATTCAAAATCAAATATACATTTGTAACAAGCATTTAAAACAAATAAATAGAACTATTATGGTCCCGTTGCCAGTATACTTTTATCTTCCCCAATCGTGTTACATATCTTTTCTGTAAAGAGATGTAACGACGGCTGATTTTCTTTTTAATCTTTTTTCTTTAGGTTATGGTGTTGCATATCTTTCTTTTTTCTCTCTCTATTTTTACAAAAGAGCACCAAATGATCATAAATGTATAAGTATAAAGATATTTATCAAAAATAATTAATGGCGATTAGTAATAAAATAATCTATATTACATGTAGTATGATGAATTTGGAAAGGTTCGTGGAATAACAGTAAGTCCTCTGAAAGTGCATTCTACATTAACCCCATTGCTATGTGTGGTGCAGGAACAATCGCTAGGACATGATAATACCACGTCATTTGACACAGCGATGACAAGTAAACAAGCTGCTACATTATAGAACATTATCTTCATTCTGGAATATAAAACAGTAATCAACAGTCTGTAAAACTTATAGTTAGAATATACCAGCACGGACCACTTTATGAACCTGTTTGTTCCGTTGTTGTCGTTTGTCGACGTATTACTCTTTTTAAGAAAAAATAGACCGTTGGTTTTCCTGTTTGAATTGTTTTACACAGTTGTCTCGTAGGCACTCATACCACATCTTCATATTTCTACATATCATTGGAGTTGTGACAGTTAGATAAATTGTCTGAGAAATTAGAATAGACAATAATAACGTAAACGTTTTGATGTGTGAATTCAAACGAAGACATATGTTTCTGCCTTGGTTTTTAACACAGGGGGAGGTAGGGGTGCGACAGCAATTTGCAATTTTTCTCTGAACAACGATTTGACGTCAGACGTTCATCAAAATCCCTTGATTGAGACAATGTTCATTCTAAACAAGAGTTGTTAATTTCTGTGTCATTTTGGTCTCTTGTGGACAATTGTCTCATTGGCAATCATACCACATCTTCTTTTGTATATGATCATACCATAATGCAAATGATTGACATAATCGTTACACTGATGTTAGCAGAAACGTAGATGAATGCATTTGGAATTATACAGTATAACCTGAAAAGCGTAACCTGATTGCTATAACTGAACTTATGAATTACAAAAGAAACAAGGTATGAATTTGTTCAACGACCTTATCATTACAAAGATGAAGTGTCAAGTAAGCCTAAAAAGAAAAAAATATCAGGCTACCTATAATATATATAACATCAACCATAAAACTCTTTAAAGGCAAACATTATGTAGTAGTACTCTGACGGAATAGTAAAAAGGCGATTCTTATCAGAGTTTAATTTCACTTTATGGTATACGGCTAAAGATTTGTAAATATCTAGAAAAATGATTTTACTTTAATTTAAGATTGGTCGTCAAAAAGCCGTATGGTGCAGTTTTATTTTAGCGTTTTGTTAGCAAAAATGACATAAATATAAACTCTACGAGGCATGTAATTTTGGCCGTTTTTTTAATCGTTGCCAAATATATGTTTTTCTTATTTGATTAAAATATCACATATATACTTGTTATCTGTTAAGCAAAAAAACTAACATTATAAGTCTTTTGTAAACAAATATGACAATACACAGCTCTGAAACTTTGGACATTCTGTCACTCTACCGGATTTCAATACTTTGCAAGAACGCACTAATCTCTGAATTATGGAATAACTTACACAACGTGAAAATTCAGCAACTACTCTTTTCAATGACATAAGTTTTGATCATACAAAATTTCTCAAAAAGACGTAAAGTAGCATCCAAAATATTAACTATCGAATTACAATTTTAACTAATTTACTGGACAGTCATGTCATGTACGGCTCAGATCTAATATTATTAACCGTATTGATTTTGAACTTCGAGCGCACCATATGTTGGATTACCTATTAGTGTTGTCAACGGTTAACCGGTTAACCGGTTTACCGTTGAACGACCGTATACCGAATACCCAAAACGCTAACCGGTACAACGGACTTTTGTTTAATTTTGATAGATTTGATATATATGTGTATTGAAATCATTAAATAGTTATGTTTCCTTAAAATTAATTAGAACTTGTCTCTCAGCTCGGGGCAAGATAGTAAGGAAACATAAAGAGTATACATGTTTTTTTAGCAGTAACTTTAAATCAGTAATGCGATTAAATTTTACGATGTACTTCATTATTTCATCTTTGTTCTTATATTGTGTAGACCTACATCTGAATGTGCAAAACTGTGGCATACTTTTAATGAAGTACAACTCAAAAATTGCGAAATGCAAACCTGTGTGAATGTAATCAATGTATACTTGATAGTTCGAGTAACAAGCTTTGGCTTTATCATTTCAAATTGAAACACTCCAAATTATTTTCGGAGACAACAAGAGAAAATGAAAGAATCATCGGTTTCAGACATAATCAATTCTACGTGATCAAGACAGTTTTTTTTTTAAGTTAGTACAAACGCCATAGTTGATAACGTGTATATGATTATTAAAAGCCTTATTATACCAAAGGAGAAACTTCAATTATTATGAAACTAAGGTTTCAATTCCCTCAGGCAAAGTTGGCTTTAGATGAATTTGTTTATTTATTTTATGTATTTTTTTACATTTAGCTCTTCGACGATTTTTGGTACTTATACATCTTCTGATCTTCAGCGTTCCTGGTGCAGGTAAATAAAGCGCTTCGGACGCAATAAATTATTAAACGTGTTGTTTTCCATTTTTTTCATTTTGTCGTATTATAAAAACGTGAATGTATGACTTGAATAGAAGGTTGTCACATTGACACTCATACCACATCTTCTTACATCTATGTAGATAAGTCAACTTAAACAATTGGTTAACCGGTTAATCGGTCGAACGATTATCCGAATAAGCGGTTAGGCAAAAGTGTACGATTTGACAACACTAATTACTATATAGCAATCATTACTTGATATTACTTGTAATTGTTTAAGGTTCTTGGTTTTTTAGTTTATTTTGTTTGTTGTTTTCTATTTTAAAGTTGTGTTGAACATTTTTTTCGTTGGAAGTTATTTTTAGAAATTGAGATCTGGCCAAACCCAAAAGATGGCACAACAGGGAAGTTTGTTAAAACTTGGTCCTAGTTCTGCAAATCGTAGGAAACCGAGTTTAATATCAGAAAAATGTATAATTTTCGATAAAAGCAACAATGAAACAGTTGTTCTATTTACCAAAAACAGTACATCGCGGTTTTTTGCTGCAGGCATGGCAGGTAAGCGTTAAGATGGTTTATCATAAAAGTTGCTACAAATCTTATACAAGTGAACATAACATTGCGATGTTTACTAAGAGACCAGACAATGAATTAGCGGACTGTTAAATACAGGACAGTTTAGTCACGAGTATATTAACTCGATTTATGTCTTCTCCTACCAATTGGATTGTTTGTATATTTTGCAATAAGAAAATCTACAAGCAAGACAAAAAACTTTTTAAAATTGAATTAGATGACAGGGTTACTCGCATTACAAACGCTGCAAACCATAACGGTGATTAAATCTTGCTACATAAAATTCATAAAGGAATTCTTAAACAACAAGCTTTTTACCATAACCAGTGCATAGCAAAATTTCTAAAGTATTCAAATAGAGATATTGAGGTAATTTGTAACTCAACTTCAGAATTTGAATCAATAAATATAGCTGCTTTTTCCAAATTAATCTCTAGCATAAATGTTGATTTATCCTCTTTAATTTAGAAGTTTGTTCCATACCTACCCGTAAATTCAATCACAACAAGGTCAGGGTAAGTCAAACAAAAACATGAGTAGCAATAAAACACTAGGGGATGCAATCAAGAGAGCCAGTAATTTGAAAGCAGAGTTAAAATGGTAAAATGAAAAACGTATGTATAACGATCAAACAGATTACCAACTCATTTGTTCAGTAGCAAGAATAATACGGAGAGACATTGACAAAGTAAGATTTTTTAAAGAGCACTATCCAACTTCAACGGAGGTATCATTCGAAAATTCATTACAGTCAATACCCGATTCTTTGGGTCGAAGTGTCTTATTGAAATTCTGAACGCGCATAAGTTTTGCGTTATACATATACTTAAAATTGCGGAGATACCTTGCCAGTGTTGCAAACCCTAAGACGGACTTATCAGTGGCGATCGATGTATCCCATGAGGTATTCAACCCATTTCAAAAGGAGGCCGATTGATTCAAGAGGGTTCCGATAATATTGAAATGAACGCGCCGAGACAATAGATGAAACAAACACCTTCCATCCTCTTGCTAGGGCTGTATTTTAAACTAAATCAGCTGAAGTTTATGACTATTGATCAGAACGAATCAAGCGAGGAATAAAGAGATTTTTTGCTATAGATGATACAACATCATTATTGACCGATGGCTTTCCTCATTTTAACCCAAAATGTAGATCAGAACCACCACGACGATCGGATGCTTTCGATAACTTATCATGTGATCATGATAAAAGTAATGATGTTGACCAACTATGGGTGTTCTCCAGACTTTTGTCGAGGGATGTCATAGAGTTCCCAATAGAAATAACAGGGAATGAACAAAAGATTCGTTTTTGAACAGGGTACCGATGTTACAGTTGTAGCATATCCTCCAATTATAGAATCTAAACCAAATAAATATGGCCACAGTGTATGCTGCCTTGCAGAAATGTCTTGACATGTCTAATGAAGTTGTACAGGATTTCGCTATTCAAACATTTGACCAGCAACTCTATGAAAATGCACAACAAGTAAAATGGGCGACGTGGACATTTGTAAGCGCCATATTATTAGACTTCGTGATTTCTACAGCTTGTCGTGTTTCTAAGCCTCTATCGGGAAACTTTGGACCGATTGTGGTCTTCGCGATTTGTTGGTTGATGCTGGTGTGTATGTTGGAAATACAGCTTAACTTTTGTTGAATGGCAAAGACTTTAACGAGGCTGTCAGAGGGTTCACACTTGTGTTTAAAGCCCTACACTTTCTTTTTATATCAGCATCTATACACTGGTGTATGACCTTTTGATTACTTCAATCAGATACCATCTGCGTTCTGGAATTGGCTGTTAGAATTCCATACAAGTATATGTGAGCAAACGGACCAATCCTCAGACATAAAACTAGACTGGAAAAATTGTTTGAAGACCATGTACAGCCTCTTATCGGTTTGTTTAAAGAATGGGCACACTATACATCACCTACTTTCAAATACTAGGATATATTCCAGGTTGACGTCCAAATTATGTTGTCAAATGTTCGAGAAGAACGAGAAGGTTATTGGTCGGCACATTTGATGTTATCATCCAAAATGCTGCCTTATTTTTCATCTGTTCTGACAAGATGGACTCTGATTCGTCATGTATTAGCGTTCTGTAATATTGCAATGGATTACATAGCAGGTATTACATGCAAAAGTGACAATTCGCATGAGAACACCAAACAAACAGCTTTGAAGCGAGACGAAGAACAAGTACAAGCAATAAATACCTCATCAGTATCTCTACAGGCATGCATGCTACTAGAGAAGTTCAGGATTCTTTGCTTTCAATGAAGGAGAAAACATGTACAAAAAATGTGTCAACAGTGCGCTTTCTGTTGACCAAATTGGAAGCTTCAATACCCCTATTACCAAGTCCAACTTGAAAACATTTAAACATATGAACGATAAAGCAACCTTATATCCCATCGAACTTGAGATAAAGGATACTTCAGATACAGTTAAGTCTGCCTCATATCTTGACTTACATCTAGAAATTGACAATGAGCGTCGGTTGAAAACAAAACTTTACGACAAAAGAGATGATTTCAGCTTTCCAATTGTGAACTTTGCATTTCTAAGTAGCAACATTCCAGCAGCACCTGCATACGCGGTATATACAGCCCTTGGATGGTGTAAACTTCCCAATAAAACGTGAATGGTATAATGGTGTATGGCATATGGTGCAATGATGTAAGGGGAATGGTGCAATGGTGTTTGAGGAATGTTGTGATTGTGTAACGTGCGATCGGGAATGGTGTGATTTATGGTGTACGACATTTTATTGGTTGAAAACGAAGTTCTTTTTATTTTATTTTTTTCGAATTGTAAACATAAACAATAATAATAATCTTAATATTTCAAATTTAATTGCATAATGGGTAATTTCGGATCGTGTAAATAGAATGGGGAATGGTGAATTGTGTTATGTGTAAGGTGTATGGTGCAAAGGTGTAACGTGTATGGTGTAATGGTACAAGGTGTATGGTGTGATGGTGTATGGTGTATGGTGTAATGGTGTATAGTGTTAGTGGGAAATTTACACCATCCAAGGACTGTATCTCCCAATTGATACGATATTCCCGTGCTTGCATTTCCTATCATGAATGTCTTGATAGAGGGTTGATGCTCACAAGGAAGCTATGAAACCAAGAGTTCCAAATGGTGAAGTTGAAATCATCCCTTCGTAAATTTTACGGACGCCATCACGAGTTGGTCGACTTTTATGGAATAACCGTTTCACAATTGATATCGGAAATGTTCCTTACGTCGTAACTACAGTCCCCTTCCCTTTCATGAATGTGACCTACCGAATTATACTATTTACGGGATTTGTTATCAAATCAGCAACACGACGGGTGCCACATGTGAAGCAGGATCTGCGTCCCCTGTCGGAGCACCTGAGATCACCCTTAGTTTTTGGTGGGGTTCGTGTTGCTCATTCTTTAGTTTTCTATAATGTGGCATGTTTACTATTGTTTGTCTGTTTGTCTTTTTCATTTTTAGCCATGGCGTTGTCAGTTTATTTTAAATTTATGAGTTTGACTGTCGCTTTTGTTTTTTGCTCCCTCTCTTATAGTGTAAGTCTGGCGAAATCATAACCGGTTATATCAATACAGAAATTGTTTTCAGGCGGGCTCTGGTTTTGGCTAACAGGAGAGATGTAACTATTGACAGTTTTCTCTCACTTCCACTTGGACACCCAGTGTCTTTGTTCTTTAAAGATGGAACAATGAGGGAATATTGTAAATCAGATTTAGTAAAATAGTTTGAACATGAAGTCTCGTCAGTTCTTTCTTTGCCAGATTTTGATCCTTCGTTGACAACTTACATTAGAGATGGTATGGCTATAGTTCAGTGCATGGATGCAAAGAAACATTAAACCTTTGGAGATCTTGCTCTTGCATATTGCAATTATTTAGCCAGTTGTTCCACAAATGCACACACAGTAGCTGATGTTTTTAATCGATATGATGTAAAACACTCCCCTAAGTCAGATGAAAGAGAGCGTCGTACCAAAGTCACTGCTCATGCAAATGTGTTCCAAGTATTTGAAGGAAGAAATGTTCTCGACTGGAAGCAAACAAAAAACATTTCTGTTAAAGATAACAAGCAGGTTCTCATTAGATTTTGTTAATGACTTCATGATCAAGTTCATCAAAAGCAATCCTCTATTAGTACTTCCTGGACATACTTATTATATGGCGGGTTCCTTTGAAAATTCTGAAACTGCTAAAGTCATTTCTGACCAGGAAGTCGTTGAATGTCCTTAATTGTTCAGTACTCAGGAAGAGGCAGACACCAGCATGATCCTCCAGGCTTTGCATACAGACAAAATACTTTAGGAATTCGGAAAAAAGGCAGGATTATTATAAAATCATCTGATAAAAACGTTACTGTTCTCTGTATTCATTTTTCCAAGCAGATGACCAAGACGTGTTCATTTTTGGCCCAAATGGGAAATATTGGTGCTATAAAAGATAATCGACGTTTTTTCCAAGTTCACCAACTGTGTTCTTCTCTGCCTGAAATCGTTTGTAGAGTTCTTCCTGCCGTGCATGCTCTCTTTGGGTGTGACATTACATCTCCCCTATTTGGAATTGGTAAAAAAGTCAGTGTATAAAGTGTTGAAAGATGCAGCACTTGATTTCAGTGATTTTTACGATTTAGGAGATTGCGACACAGAGACTGCCGTATCATGTTCTAGACGGTTTGTGGCAAGGCTTTACGACAAAAAGAAGAATTATGCATCCTGTCATCAGGACATTAACACACTGGGAGTTAAACTTGCTACTAGCAAAGATTCAAGTCTTGTTATATTGTCTCTCTCTCTGATGCGGCGCTTCGACAGCATATCCGTCGTGCCTCATTTCAGACGAAATTTGGCATGCTTCCTGTCTTACAAAACCAAAACCACCCCTATTTTCACAATTGGAATACGGATGAAAATCATTCAACGATTCCTTGCATCATATCTTCTTTAATGGAAACATGTCAGCAGAATCAGAATCCTACAAGAACGTTCATACGCGCGCCCTTACAGAAGAGGTTTGAGAACTAAATTTTATTGGCAGTAAGGCTTGGTGCGATTTGCAAATTTAAACCATTGTGGTGACGTCAGCCTATGCATTTACCGTTGATTCTTTTTCTAGAATCAACGCTTCTAAATCTGTCACTGAAATGGGCTCACCATATTAGATTCTTTTGTTTCCTTTGTGTGCCTAATTTCATAAAGTTTGAATTGATTAATTAACTGATTTCTGTTCACTAATAGAATTGTTTTAAACTTACCTTTAATTTTTGTGATTTTTATATGCCTTCACTGCGATTCGAGCCCATCCATGAATTCTGATACGTATTACTGACATCAACAAATCAACAAAACCTCTAGGTTAACAATCGGTTACGATTTAAATGTCTATTTAATATATATGTTCCGGACCATATGAGTATTTGGACTATACGCGTATGGTCATGACCATATGCGTATACTACTCGTTTGGTTATTAACGGGCTGGACCATATGAGTATTTGGACCATATAGGTATTTATTTCAAATTACATTGTTATGATATTGTAATTATTATATTATTTATGTTGGCCTAATTTGTGTTGTGTGGCCTTATAGTTGTTTACAAAAATAATCTTATAACTGTGCAGTTTCGAAATCACTGGAACAATCACAGATACTTACAGAAAGATTGGAATTTTCCAGAATGATCCTTATAAAAGATGCGTAATTTAAACTTCTACGTTATTCCAGAATCTTCCGTTATAGTTCACTAGAACTTTCCATTTATAGAAAGTTCTAGAGATTTCTGTGACAATTATATATATATATATATATACAGACACTAAAGTAAAAGATTCACTCTCACTCTTGGACTTAGACTTATACATCGATAGACATTAATATTCATAGCAATTGGATTGACACTTTTATTCTACAAACAACATCATACTGGATTGTGACCGTAATATTCAGATTGGATTCCGAAAGATATCCGGATACAGATAAAGATAAAAGATTGGACTCATATTTTGACAGTTAAGTTGACAGTAATATTCGTGAAATACTTCTTGTAAACTTTTGTATAATAAATATTGTTAAATTTTATTATTGATTTGTGTTTTTTGTTGGCTACAATTTAAAGGCGATTTCTGGCCGTAACAACATTATAAACGTTTCAATAATACAAAAACTTTATCTAAAAAACTATGATGGTAACAAAACAATTTGTTAATTTTATAATTAAAAAACAACGTAAAAAACAAATATTGATACCATAGTTAGTTTTCATCTCTAGTTACATTCTTACATGTAGGCTTAGGTGACATTTACTTCCACACGGTATCATGGATTTTTTTTGCATTTGCAAGTCTTGGTTGTGCACAATCCTTTTCATGTACACCTTTGTTTGCGAGTAAAAAGCTAGCCTTTTTTGCAGCTGCGTACAGTGATACCGAGGTCTTTGGCCATTTTGATGTCTATGGTGTTTTTAAAAAGTTCTAGATCTCAAATTTCCTAACAAATGACTGCAATACACAATATTCACAAGAAATTTTAAATCAACTATGTTACTTTCCAGTGACTTCTTGTGTAACAGTTCATAAAGAAATTTTTGAAATTTAATTATTTAAGTCGACATATTCATAGTGCCATTCACTCGTAATAACAAATCGGTAATGACCATCGGTATAAAATGTGTTTATTATAGTATTGACAATTAAGTAGAATTAACTTTGTGAAACTTCTATTTTTTCTTTAGCTAATCTTTTTATTATAAAATAATAAAAAAAATACCTATATGATAGCGTCTTTTTAATGAACGATCGTACCATATGAAGAGTTAAGTATTAAAAGTAAACTATAACAGAATGTTAATTACCCCGACCATATGCGTATGGTCAGACCTTATGAGTATATATCCATATGGTCATGACCATACACGTATGGTCCAAATACTCATATGGTCCGGAACATATATATAAATGAATATATGCTATACATCGGTACAACAGACACACAGGGCTTCTACCTTTATATATACATAATAGGCAAACGAATAGTATGAATTGGTAGCCACGAGGTTTCTTGGTTAAGATAAATGAGTTTAAGGTACGGAATTATATTTTTAGGTTCGAATCCCTGAATTCTCTTTGTTGTCCCTATTCTCTACTTTTCCAGTTTTTGTTCTTGTTTTGTATGTTATTGGATGATTTGTTTAATAAAAGCGAATTTGGTCGTTTATTTTTGGATTATTGTTGGCTATTCCACATGTGTGAAGCAAAAATGATTACATTCTCATGATTTGTCAATTTCTGTTTTATACAGTAATTTATAACATTGTATAATATGATTTCATCTGTTTTACTACATAATTTTTATTCGTTAGTTCGTAAATTTATGATGTTGTACCACTTATAAAAATCTAGAAGTTTCACACAGTTAAATGCTGTTCTAGTAATCCAAAATACTTTTTATAGTTGTTCGTTGTTCGTATGTCCTGCACTGACTGTTGTTCCTTGTAATGAATGTTATAACGTACCATTTCTTTAAAGCCAAATATAAGTATGTGTTTTGACAGTTTATTGTCATTTTGGCGTGTACAAACCCTACCATAAGTGTACAAAACTTAGTTATTAAACTTATATTTGGCAATTAAAGATATTTATCTAAAAGCAAGCATGATACGTTTTTATCGTATTTTCTTTTAATTTGTTTTTATAGTTTTGATGCTCGTAATGAAAATGATTACGAAAAAGTACATTTTTTCAGGAATAAAGTCACCCCCCTTTTTTCAAAAAATGTTTTACTTTTTCGATACAATTTATTTTTGGATAATTTTCAAGTATTATATGAACAATTGAATGAGAAAACACAATCAATGCCGTTTTGCTAAAAACAAAATTGTGATTAGGTATTTTAGTTGTTATCTTCTATTCATTGTAATTTTGTATGGAAAATAGTGGTTGACCTTTGATCCTAATTTCTGAAAAACTGCACTATTATTAATTTTGACGACAACATTAATTTTAAAGTACACATATTTTCGACTGGAATCATATATGATACAGCCATGCATAACTTTTTCGCGATTAAATTAAAAAAAAAAATCCTCTGGTCACCGGACTATAAGTAATGATAAAGATATACTAATAATTAATTAACAGCTATGTAGTTGTTAATCTCCTTTTACGGAACTGCTTAATATTTCCAATTTGATAAATAGAGACAGACTTCGTAAACATGTTGCTACTCTTTTAATTTTTTCATACACATTTGACCTATCGATTTTAGTTCTTTACATGTTTCATGCTGATTTGGTAGTTTTATTTGTTGATTGATTGATTGGTGTTTAACGCTAATTTTAGCATTTATGGCTATTATATGACGATCAATTTTATGATTGAATGAAGTTGGAACGCCCAGAGAAAACACCGACCTTTGAATTGGGATGGAAAAATTGCAAATCTTCGTCAATTTATAATATTACAGATACAAAATATTCTACACCAGATGCGCATTTAAATAATGAATGACTCTTCAGTGATGGTCAGTAATTGGGAGCAAAAGTAAGGAAAAGTTTTGACATATATACCAAACAAGCTGCAACTTTTGATATTAAGTATATACATTCTTTTTAATAACATGTTATGAAATTATAAAAACATATACTTAAAGATTACTAACTAAGGCATTACTTAAACAAATGTTTGAGCGTAGATTTGTGACGTCAAGATTCTGCATGATGATGTCAAAAATATTGCATTTAAGGGGGTTAGCGGGTCTAAATCATTTATATAGGATTTCTCTATATTTTTCTATAAATGAACTTTATCTTATAGTTAATAGAAAAATAAAATAAGAATGTGGGGTCACCGTTCATTTGCGCTCACAATCTGCCTTCGAAAGAAGCATACATTTTTGTAAAGGTGGTTTTTTCTGTTGAAGTAATAGAAGAAATAAAGATAATATCGAAAAAAAAAAGAAAGAAATTTATTACAGAAATCGCTCAAATTTTACAATAATTTAGTTTAAGTACAGCTTATATGGAAATTATATCAAAAAATATAGGTCACCGAAGAGTTAAAAAAGATATTTCAGTTTGAAAGCCAAAAAATGGCATTTTTCCACCAAAGGGAGATAATTTGGAACTTTTTCAATGATGTATACATTTTAAACGTCATCTGGGTCCAACACGAATTGTTTGTTTTGAATGATTTTTGTACCATATGATAAGTAACAACTACAAAAGGTAACAAATAAAATTTGAAATGAAAAACAAATGTTTATTTTTTTCTGAAATTTTTATACCCTCGAGGGAATACGATACAGTAGCAGGGGCAGATAATAACGTTGTCGAAACTTGTCATGTTGTTTCCGCGACGTTGTTAATCAGAACGTTGTGATTTCGCGATGTTTCTAATAAGAACGATTACATTTTGCGACGTCGCTTTAGATGTATTCACATTTGCGGAAAATTCATTGACGTCATAAACCCGGTTGGGCGGATTTGAAAAAAGTACCTGCTAAAAAAATTGTCCATATCACAAGAATTGTTATATTTATTCATTATTAATAAAAGTTAAGAAGTAAACAGTATTAACTTGAAATGAGAAAAAAAATCAAATCCACATACAAAATTTTAAATGTGTTTTATTTCATATAGGAAATGAATAAAAGGTATGTAAATAATAATACGTCGCTGAGACAGAAACCCAACTACACAAAAAGCCCAATAAGTAATTTAGGTATCAACGTACTGTCTTGATAAATATTTAGTATCTACACTATTTGGCAAACTATAAATCGTACGGAGAATTTCACTGATAAATTTAACAGACTATCAACGAAATGACAAAATAACATAATAAATAAAGAAAACGACTCCTACTGATTCTGACTTTGAATAGGTACATTCTTGAAAACGTTAAACGGCAATTTAGAATTTAACCAAGTGTATGTGTATGTAGAAGAACTGTCAGTTAAAAAGAAACAGTCATAAGCACGGTATTATAGAACAAAGCATCCGTTGATGTGCTAAGTATATCCTTATGTACATATTGAGAGAAAAAAATGGCACTCAGGAATTAGGTATCTGACTAACCAGGAAAGTGTTCACACGTTGCAGCTCATGATGTTAAGCTGCTGACCAAAGACAACAAATATGAAGTTACTCTGTGAGGTAGTATTTTAGATAAGAAAAAAATATTTCTTGGACCACCGGACGGACGGACAAACAATGTGGTTGCACCTACTCCTAGATTGGAGGTATTATTCAGAAAAGTAAGGGAACGGCCATTTAACGTCAAAGTTAGAAAGGGAGGGGGTAATGTTTTTCCCCATAAAGAAATGTTGTGGTCAAGCAGGTGACAAAATTAATTAAAAATTCTGAATCCAGATGTTTCCTGTTCCTTAGGCTATATTGTCCAATTTGTTCAATTTTGAAAAAAAAAAAATTGATTGATAGAGTCGAAAAACGAAAACTGAAAAAAAATGTCTTAATAAATGGTTGCTCTCTACGTCATTAATTATATGTACCATAATAAAAGAGAATACCCCGAAACTTATCTAATGATACACAATCATGCAATTTCATGCTCTAATACCGACGGCTGTACTTCCAATAAAATGTTAAACTACACCGTAATGGACTATGTTGAATAATTACGACATAAATTTGTTCAAGACCGCTCTTTATATTCACTTTTTATATATGTTCAGAGTAGTGCCTAAGTTGACCCGATTTAATGTGGGTATGGTTTTGTTTTCATATAATGCCTATAGAGTAGGCCGTTAGTTTTTCTTATTTGAATCGTTTCACATTTTCATATCGGGGATTTTTAAAGCTGAATAATTACATTAGATGTATGTTTCATTATAATACTTTATTCTCATTGGCTAACTGCATATCACGTGTTATTCCGTAAGCAGTTGCATTGCTCAATACAACTTTTCATTCATGATAACACGTGGTCCAACAATAAAGTGCACAGGTGAATTAAATAAAAAAATATGTAAAATACGTGTTTTCATGATCATAGCTAAAAAATGTAATTATAAAGTATTGAATGCTTCTTTTTGTAACTTTATAGGGTTGTAAAAGCGTTGACCGTGCGCACATTTTTAGAATGTACTTCGGTCAACGCTTTTACACTCCAATAATTACATTAGATGTATGTTTCATTATAATACGTTATTCTGATTGGCTAACTAGCAATCTCGTGATATTCCGTAATCAATTGCACTACACAATGCAACTTTTCATTCATGATGACACGAGGTCCCACAATAAAGAGCATTCAATTCTTAAATAAATTTACAAAAAGAAGCATTCAATTCTTAACTAATCGGTGTGGCTTTTGTTTTTGTTTTGTTGCAGGCCATATAGTGACCTTTACTTCATTTATCTTCATCATTTGTCCTGATTATAATGTTTTCACATTGTGTCAAGTCGGGGCCTTTTGAATTATTAAAACTATTATACTCAGCTGTGTTGTCTACATGAATTGTAGGACTTGTGCACATTTTTTTTTTATCAGATTTAACTTTTTTGTTTTCAAACGTTTCTTTTCTAAAAGTAATTTACTAGAATACTTTTTGTCTAGCCTTCGATTTTAGTCGAAAAAGCGAGACACAGCGATCCTACATGCCGTCGTCGTCGGCGTCGTCGGATGCGTCCACAAATATTCACTCTGTTGTTAAAACTTTTTGAAATTTTAATAACTTTTTAAACTAACCTGGATTTGTACCAAAGCTTGTGTATGATCAATGGATAGTATCTAGAAGGAAATTTTGTTACATTTTGTACCTGTTTTTCCGTATTTTACTAATAATTTGACTTAATTTTTCTTCCAGTTAACATTACATACAGTCTGCAGTTAAAGATTTAAAAAAAAAATATTAGATTCATAAACTATTCTGGAATTTTACCAAACTTCGAAAAAGCTTCTTACAATCTAAAGATAGTATCGAAAGAAATATTTTTATTTTTATTTTTTTCTGCTTTTTTGTTGAGTCTGCTATTAATAGCAAAAGTAGGCGAGACACTGGGTTCCGCGAAACCCTTACGAATTTTTCTATCCAAGTATCATAACAATTCATAAAGGTTTGGCAAATATTTTATGCTATATTACGGATAACCAGCTTTATAAATTTTGATGATTAATATCATTGCTTTCGAAAAAAAATCTTGACTATACCACTGAACTTGACAGCGTAGTTGTGACCGGCGGGAAAGTTATCATGACGTTGTTGCGATTAAAACCTTTTTTAACGTAGTTTAGCGCCTTATTGGCAAACGTCCCGTTTGCCATTAAAAATCAATGGTTATTGCTTTTATTGAAAAAACAAGCACATGGACCCCCAGGTTTTTCTTTTGCAATCAATTAAGTAATGTTAAAAGAACGCTTCGCCAAAATTTAAAGGAAAAATCAACGATCAATTTTTTTCTGCACCTCTGAATAGAATCACAAATGTTGTCAATTTCTTTATTTCACTAATAGTAATATAAATTCAGAAAATAACAATTTAGTTTAACCTTAAATTTGTTACATTATGTTGATGCCATAGATCTAGGGATCATTTCACAAAAAAAAACTGGTTAAGTTATGACTGTTCGTTCAAAAGTATTGTTACTTTCCGTAAAAGTCCTTATTTATGGAATTTCTGGGTTTTTACCTCAAAGATTCAAATTTCAAACCAAATTATCTGAAAAAGTAAGTCATGAAGGTATATTTTTCTTTGCATATTTCGAAAGTACACATTAAAATTGACCTTGTACCAAACTTTCAAGAAAAAATCAACGAGGGATCTCTACTGTATCGTATGCCCTTAAGTCTGTTTACAAAATATTGCCACAAAATGAATAACAGCTTCACTTGTTTCTAAAGGATTTATATTGAGTATACGTTAGCTGACAAACGCTCCGATGAGCAAAACAGTTAAAAAAACATGTAACGTGTAACAAAACAAACCTTTTTTTATATAACATGATGTAATAATTTTTTTTGCAAAGAAACGTGCACATAAAGGGATAACTTCGGAAAAGCTGGTCCAAAATTGATTTAATTTTTGTGAAATTTATTTTTCATGAGTAAATCACAATACTTTTTAAGTGTGTTACTAAGAAAAAAACATGAACAAATATCACGCAACAATATATGCAGTTAACACGTTTGAGTGTCAGTTACATTGAACGGCGCACATACTTTGCAAAAATCTGGACAATATTATAAAATAATTCAAGCACTTGTGTAATGATTAAAAATTCAAACTTTTTTATAAACCCGGATACATTAGTTTATATGATAGGTTTCTGTGACAATTCAGACTGGATAGGCATAATTGATTAAAATTAGTTGATTTTAGTAAATTGTAACATGCTTACGATATAGGGAACAGGGGGGAAGTGTATGACACGGGCATTCGTTATATGTAAAGTACAGGTTTCAACGGTTGGGGATGAAGTAGAGTAATCATGTCTACTTTTACATCGTAGAGTTGATTTCTAGACACTTTATAAATATTCAAACGTTAAGTATTTCACAATCATGAGAAATCCAATGGCCGACAAGGTATAATATGCAGTTATCACTTTATATAGGCTGATATATTTGTATAAAATGCCTTTATATAAAGCAATAATCAATACTGTTAGATTGTGTTTCAAATTCTAATATTCTAAATTTGAAAATATTTGTAATCAATGTTATTACTGCATTTCCTAATAGTTAACATGAATACTTTAACTCTGTTTTTCGAAATAGTTATCTTACTGATTTCAAGAGCTCAATATGTTTACCTTTTACTGCCTATGATCGAAAAAAACAAACTGTATCTCTTTAAAAAAAGTTTTGAACATTCTATTAAAGTTTAAAGTTTGTGTGTTTATCAAGTATTTCAAATCATTGTTACTCAATTAAAACTTCATACATGATTTTATATATAATCAAGATATAAATAAATGTATAAAATCAAACATACCTCTCGAACCTCTTTCCTTAGAAGTTATTCAATTCAATGTAATTTCTGTTTTCTACATCACTATAATATAGTAACGAAACGACACCTACCTTTGACCAAGGAACGATAACATTGTATTGTCTATTCAGATTAATCAGGATACCGAAGATAGGTGTCTTTTGTACGTTTATTAGTCATACATAGTTTTCTTATATGTAATTCGGAGAACTGAATATACGCCGTTGGATTTAGAACGAGTATAATAATTGTTGATTGTTTCAATTTCATAGTGTTATACACTTTAAAAAAAACGAATCTGTCATATTATAATGAAGTCTTTTTTTATAATATATATGTAGCTTTGTAGGTTTTTTTTTACGAAATTTTCCTTTATAAATACTATAAACATGATAATTATAAAGACCCAAAATTAACAAATAGAAGAAAACAGTAAACTTTTACGTTCCAACGTACCAGAACGACCACAAATCATAATCGATTACGGGCAGTCTATTCAATTTTAACATCAATAAATATAGAAACACACAAGTTCAATTTTCCAAACGGTTGGATTTATTTATACTCAAACTTTGTTAAATTTGCATATTGTTCTCTTCAGACCTTAAACTGTTTCCATATTATATAGGTACATAGTGTGCTAGTGACCTAATACGGTATATATGGCCCATATATACCGTATTAGGTCACTAGCATGATATGTAATATTTTTACGCGTAGAAAAACAGGTTGCCTTGTATTATATTACGATATATAGATTGTTAATCATTTTCAAATTAAAAGAAGTCTGAAACTTAAGAATGTTTATAAGTATAAATGTTGAGACGCGACGATGTTATCATACTCCATCACGGAATCAAGAGATCTAAATTAGCTTTAGACTTAAGTCTATTAAGGGATATTTTTTTGCGTGCACTGTAAGAAAAAGAATTTATGGATTTTGTGTTTTTGTATAAATAAGAGATTTAATCTTTCCTCGAACAGTATATTCTTTTACCAGATAAATATATATTAGTTTATTGTGTCACATGAACGGTAACACCGTCTGGCATTTTACATACCGCCTTTTTCAAATTACATGATTTCAGCTAATAAAAACAAATTTTCATTTCTAAATGTTTAACTTTGACTTCTTAAACTGTACAACTATTCTGAGTTTAATGTAACTATCTCTGCATTAACATCAAAGCAAGTTGCATTTTAAGCTTTTATATGTATATATCCGTCCCTTATTGCATTAAGTATATTATATAAATCAAAATATAAATATCTATTACGCTTAATGTTTTAGGAATTTTGGAGGTTGCTTTATTCACAAACATAAACAAACCATTTGCTTGCAAGAACACAGTGAGATGTATGAATATGAACAATAGTTTAACCTTCTCTTCTTCGGGAAGTTTTTCTTTATTCTTTTGAAAGTATCATATGTTTTTATCAGTTCATATATCTCTTAGTATTAAAATAAACAAAAGGAAAGACGTGTCTTTCAACATGTTTAAATATAAATTTAAAACTTCCTTACGGCTGCACTTTTGTCATTACTTTTAATCATAGTAATCAAAGATCGGTGGGACGATTCGTTGCTTAATCCGACATGAATTAAGGTTCTTTAAATTACATATTATCTATCAATAAATTCACCCGTATTGCGCAGTACAAAACATCATGTTAAGAAGTATGTGACCTTGCTCTACAGAAACTGGATGGTTGGCTATTTACGTATAATGAACATTTTCCAATCAGGAGCGCCATGATTCTGCACCACTCAAACTTAAAAATCTATTAAAAAACTCGATGTATAAAAGTATGATGCAGCGAATTGTCAATTGTCAATGATGCAATGCATATATGATCAAACATGGGAAAGGATTTAGCAAAATGTATTAAGTGTAGATGTAAAAAAATCAAATTTGTCTTTGAGTTCTTAAAATAATACCACTAAGACTATAAGGATTTTTACTATATTTTGTATGCACTGTTCACAAACATTTTATTAACAGTAATCCTATTTCTCTATAATGATAGTTTTATAGCCAAATGAAAATGAAGAATGAATTAATCGTTTCAATGAGAGTATTGAAAAAGTTTAATATAGTAGCCATGATAAGATAATGTGACCAGGTGGAATAAGGCTCAGATAAATTGAATGCAGAACGTTCATATATTTTAATAAATATAACATAGAATAGAAGGCAACGACAGATCTGAAATATACAGATATAAATGACAAATAAATACAACTTTACATATAAATTCATATGAATATATCATTTTGTAAGCAAATAATGTATATTATGTTTAATTACACAATTGCAAATAATTAATAATGCAAAAAGCAGTTTAATGACAACTCTGAATGTAAACAATTTGTTAATCAATGCTAATGAAAACTATTCACTAAAGTAAGTTGACCATACTACTATATAAAATACTATACGACATTGAAAGTTAATTACATGACTTTTTTTGTTTAAATATAAATTTAAAACTTCCTTACGGCTGCACTTTTGTCATAACATTGTAATTATAGTAATCAAAGATCGGTGGGACGTTTTGTTGCTTAATCAGACATGAATTAAGGTTCTTTAAATGACATACTATCTATAAGTCATTTCACCCGAATTGCGCAGTTACATACATTATGTTAAAAGGTATGTGACCTTGCTCTACAGAAAGTGTATGGTTGACAATTTACGTATAATGAACATTTTCCAATCCGGAGATCCTGAGAGCCGAAATCTGTATATCTTTTTATAACACCACTCAAAAATATTTTTTTAATATTAAAAACACTCGATGTATGAAAGTGTGATGCAAACAACGGTTATTATTGCGATGAGTATATGATAAAACAAGGGATGAGATTGTGCAAAATGTGTTAATTACAGATGTAAAAAATAATGATTTTGCTCATGTGTTCTTAAAATAATACTGCTAGGACTATAGAGATTTTACCTTATTATGTATGCACTGTTCATTAATATTTAATTACAATTATCAGAAGCTCTCGTTCTCTTCCATAATTGTTTCATGTTAAAAATTATCTTTTGAATAAGAGTGTTGAAAAAAGTTTAGCTTTTTAGCCATAAAACGATTAGATGAAAAATTCCGTGGTTGGACATTATACTATAAGAAGATCAAGGGAAATGTTTTTTTTAAACAAAATGTTATTGACGATCAACGAACACTGATCACATATTTGAAAGAAATTTCGTCGGATGAATATAACATTGTTTTTAAAAATACCACAAACAAATATATATTTTTTTCCTGAATATTTAAATATTAAAGTAAAAAAAATATATATATGCATATGTTTTTATAACTAAATGGACAGTTTTCATGAAAAAAAGTTTATGTACATGTACTTGTTTTTAAGAAATGTTTTTGTGCACATTTTAAAAAAGTTTACTTTTTTTTAATTGCTTGCTTCCAGGAAGCAATTCACCGAAAATATTTTCTGTATGCAAATGACCTTCGTGACCCACTCGTAAAAATACGGTGATCGCAAGACGCATGTATCTGTCATTTAAATACACTGTTATCTGATCATACATGCTATAAAACATGTACTCAATATCCATGCTTCTTTGTTGGTTGTTTACTATAAGGTGATAATCGGTATCTACGGCTTCAAAGCACGTCAAATAATTAACTGCCATATTTGTTAAATCATAACAGACAGAGACAAACACAAGTCGACGATTATACGATTTTTTTTACGTAAGACATGATTAAATCGTGCACAGAAGACTGAGTTTATGATATACATATATGCATGAATTGGTTTAAGAATTGGATAAACATTAATTTTCACCAGTCACTCATTTCATATGATATTAATGTTCCAATTCGACACCATATATTATACATCATTGTTTGATAAGCGTTACAGCCCAAATGATGTGTTACCCTTGAAATTTTTTATGTGAATACCTGTCTAATATCATTACATATTTTAATGTAACCCTCAGCATGAGTTAACATGCTAGATCTTTTGTTTCTGCGTGTCTTGTATTTCTAGAAAATCCTGGATACTTTTCGGTTAGAAGGATAACAAATTACAGAGTTGTCTTAAAATCTAAAGCAAGAATGTTTTATTCGTGTAACATTATACATTTTGAAGATAAATTCAAGTTAGTGTGTAGGTAGGTTATTTGCCTATATCATAAACATCAGTGTGCAACTTTAATGACCTTGTTTTAGAAAATGCATACCATTCTGTTTTACTCTCCAGATTTCCGAAAAAAAGAGAAGAAAAAACTACAGATAGGAATAAAATAGATAAATACAAATTTTGGAGAGAAACAAGGCACAATATATCATGGAGACATTTGATCTATTGATTAAATTAGTGTTCATTGCTTCTCAAACTGTTAGCAGTGCAATACAATATCTTATCATTTGCTAGTGTGTATCTTTGTTTCCACAAATATTGTTTACACTGCCTAACGATGAGATCCCTATATTGCCTTTCTAATTTGCCGTTATGGTCTAGCAGTTGCATACTTTCTATCAATTTAATCTAAAAAAAAATAGCCAAATGTATCTTAAAAGCAACAGTAGTATACCGCTGTTCAAAGTAATAAATCGATTGAGAGAAAATAAATTTGGGTAACAAACTAAAACCAAGGGCAACACATCAACTAGCAGTGGAAAACAACGAACTAACAGAACACAGAAATGCAACAAAAACAAACAACACTGCAATATTCATAGTAGCGAACTATTAAATAAAAATTGACATATTCCTGCCTTGGTACAGGACATTTTAAGCAAACAACCTGATTGATGTGGCTAGCCAAACCTCCAGGCTTTGTGACAAAGTTAAATATACCGAAAAAATGACAACATTACATGACCTTAACAGATTACAAATAAATTCAAAAACACCAAAGACAGAGAAAAACATAAATAAATAACAACGAATAACAAAAAGCATTTAGGACATTACACAAGAGCAGCTCAACAGAATTAAAAACGAACAATATAAAAAATTACGTTTTCACTCACGGATCTTAACAATTGAACAAAAGCATTATACTAACAGTCATGTGAAGATTTAGAGCAGGTTCTTTTCTCGTCAGTATCAGCATCAGTAAGTGTCAATGCATACCAAATTGTACTAAACGTTTGTCTTGAAGTTGTCATACTCCGGACATACTAACAATTTATTTTTTTAAATTTTGGTTCGCCCATTTTGCAGTCATAATGTTCCATCGGTTTTTATCTTTGATTTCTAAATAGATGTATATGGTTTTAAACCATTGTTTGGAATACATGTCGAAAAAAGACTATTGACAAAAAAAACATAAAACAATGATACGTAGATTTGAGTTTTTTTTTCATGCCGTTGTTAGTTTTTCTTTAATGTATGAGTTTAGAATGTTCCCTTTGTATCTCCCGCTTGTTTTGAAATTGTACAAATAAGAGTTTTTCAATCGTGATTGATGCTGGCCTGTACACTTATAAGTACTGTCCAACGTAGACTGAAGGGAAAAGTAATCTTGCTTATATATTGATTTGATAATGAGGAAAACTGGTCTTGATGGAAAGAAATTAATCATGAATGGAACAAAAGTATTATTTATTTAAACATGTTAGGGTATAATTCAAATTACTTTTTTCATTTGTTACAGCAATTTGCCGATCAGTGAATTTGGAATTTTTTATATCAATTATCATAATGATAATAATTCTTATGTGTTCGTGGTGTTTCTTCTTTCTACTTTACTTGTACACAAGGGTGGCCACTCTGCATTTATCCAGGCTTGTAACTGGCAAGATAACAATCTTGGCTGCATTACCCACCCACCCCTAATTGACATCAATATTTTTTTTTTGCTACTCTTGTTCTTTTTTTACATTTTTTCATTTTTTTTTTATTCTTTTCTTTTTTCTTTTTATTTCTCTATTTTTTTCTTTTTTTTATATATATTGTCATAGAAATTGTTTAAAAGGTTCACTTACATGGACACTGAACATTTCATTTATAATCAGATAATGTTATTGTAATTTTAATATTTCCTCAGAAATCAAAACAAAAGTCCCATGACTTCGATAATGTTTCTGTTAGAGTCTTTTCTTAAAGTTGTCGCATGTTCTCAGGTTATTTCAGGAACAATTCTTGAAGGTCGGTTGAATGCCTGCAAGAATGCGAATTGGCGCTGCCTGAAATTACAAAATAATACTCATACTGTAGAATCAACTTTATACTGTCTCATAACTTCTTTTTCTCAAAGAAGCAGTTCAATGGTTTCCAAATATGGCATGCGTTATTGTTCAGGATTGAATATAATATTGACTGCTTTACCCATTTGTGTAATTTTTACCTATCATGCTTGTTTGCTTGAAAGTGATGTGTTCAAATAGCTATATAACAATGGTTAATCCACCATTTTCAACATAAGGTAACAATTTAGGAATATGACCGTTGTTTTTCATTCATATGATGTGTTTGACCTTTTGATGTTGCCATTAGATACTGGACTTCCTATTTCAAATTTGGCCTTTGAGTTCGGTATTTCTGTTATTTAACTTTTTATTGTAAGCTATAACACTTTAAGCGTTATGATATATAGGGTAGTCCTTACCTGTATTATATCTCGTGGGTCTTGGTGAAATAAACTTGCACAAGGGCAGGTTATTCTCTGACTGTTTATGACGTCTTTACACTAAATCCATTGGATGTTTGATGAGTACTGATAAAGAATGATGTAAGATGCCTGATTGTTTAAATAAGTTGTGATGGCTTTGAACGAGCTGTTAGTTACTGCGAGTACTCTCAGAGATGTACGTGGTGTCATTTTGTGGTTAAGATAAACAAGTACCCGGCCACGTCCACTCTGTGTTTTCGATAGCTCTTTTTGTTTTGGTATTCATATGATGACTGTAGCATTGCTCATCTGATTTGCATAGTTGGTTCCTTTGTTGAATATTTAAACCACCGTCCCATGCCTATTTTAAAATGCAAATCTAAATTATAATTAAAATAATAAAGAAACATATTACTTGAATGAGATTGAAACAGAAGATTAATAAAAACTCAAATATGACGGGAAAATTAATCAATAACCAAAGTAGATCCAAATGTCTAATTGAATGCGAGTGTATATATAACACCAAGTACATGAAGTAGTGAAGTCCTTCTCATTATCAAGTATTAAAACACGCAATAACGAACAGATGTATCCAAATTACCATTTTGTGTAGGTTCTGTCCATTTTATCAAAAAAGACTCCAATTTCTCTAGTGTTACTGCTTTTAAACATGAGCGACATCTATCTACTATGTCACTCCACAGGAAACATATCTTCGAGTTTCTCCCTGTGTTGAAGACATATTGTTGGCTTTCTGAAATTTTCTGCTCATTAATCGGGTTGTTATCTCTTTGACATATGCACCATTTCCATTCTTTATTTTACATATGGATCAATAACCCTGTTGATGTAAAACAGAACGAGATGAGAAGGATTGTGTAACTAATAGCTATTTCAAAAATTTCTCTGGATTAATTTGATATCATAGATAACTAACCTATTGCGAACGTGAGCCTTTTTTTTATATCAAATATGATTTTGAATAGATTGTTAGAAAAACACGTCTTTCCTATATCATGTATATAATGTTTACTTAAGAAATATACTGGTTATATAAAATTTAATTTCGTTCTACTTAACAGTTTGGTTTTACGTCTCTGACAGCTTTGCAGAAAGAGTTAAACAGAAAATATTGTGCAGGAACAAACAAAATAGTTAGCAATCTAGATTCCACTGATTGAAAAATTGAATAAAAATGGTTGCAGATAAAATACAAACCGAATACGAATACGAATTTCTTCTTAAGCTGAAAAGATGATAATCTACAAAACAATACAGCTCGAACACATATCATTATAATTGAACATGTCAAGAAATAAAGATATATATTTGTTAAAACAAAATAATACAACTTAGCTCATGACAGTGTGAGTAATTTTTTATATTTCTGATGAGTTTTTTTAAAGTACTTTTTTCTCCAAAATATACATCTGAAACATATAAAAAGTAGTATTCAAGGTAACAAAAAGTAACATAAAAGTAATACATTTTTATGTTGATTCGATTAACTTACACTAAAATAAACACATACTTACATGTAAAACTTCGTTGATTAAAATGCTCATGTTAAGTATAATAAAAATAAAATATAATAAATACATCATTTAATACTTACGTTTGTTTTCCAATTCAGATTTTCGTTTTGTGTATAAAGTAAACAGTTCAAAAGTATATTATATAAATGTTAAGGTTAGTGAATCCTAATATATGTATTCTAAAAAAGCAATGTTAACCTATTGTGCAATTAACCAATATACTACTATATATAATTGAGAGAAAAATACTTGAGAACTTTACCATTTTTAACCATTTTGTGTGTTTTTGAAAATAAGGTTTTACCATATTAAAACCGATATCTGGAAGATAACTAATTACGTCTTTTTTCAACCTTTTTAATAAAGCATCATACATGTCATAAACGGGTTACTATCTTTTCCCTGAAATTGCTTTTTTTAACTTTTCAAATCATAACGGTGCACATACTTAACGATTTCTTGTAAGCCCGAGGTATTTATGTTTATGTTTGCTGTAATATTTTCAACTTTGTTTGCCGAATTCCTCTCTTTTATAACCGATTTCTTTTTTATATAAACGGTGAATAAGTTTCTTCAAAAAGACGAACCCCACAAATTAGCCAACTTAGTCATAGAATTAAAAAAATAATCAAAATGAAGTAGATTTTAGCAATTCAAAATCGATGAACTATATTTTCTTGATTCTCAGATTTCTCCTGTCTTATAATTAGATCCAACGTCATCGCAGAACAAATATTTCATCCAATACGTTCTTTAAACATTAAATAACAAAAACGCTATTTGTATTATATAGATGAAAAAAGAAAGAGAGCGCGAGTTTTACTTTTTTTTCAAAATCAACTATTGGTCATTTTTGTGCGTATGCAAGTTAGAGGCGAAATGTTCTTCCGAGATGCTGTATACATCTCGGTATCAAATACTTTTCCAAGCCCCTTCTTACCTGTACATTTAACACCAGCCCACCCTCCGAAGCACAAACATAATAAGTCACCATTGCGGTTTTGACTACAAGATCCTCCATTTAAACAATAACTTGGATGACAGGAACTATCTGTGATTAATGAAAAACAAAATATTGTTTAAATTTCTTGAATTTGCAATTTAATGTCTTCGTGCATATAAACTTTAGTTTCGGTTAAGTTGTTCAAATCAAAAGGAGAAATGTGGACACTCTGAATTATAGTCAACCATTCATTTCACTAACTGCACCATATTGTTGCTTTCATTTCGTGTATTTTTATAGTCTTGAAACATTTAGTTTTTATTTCAATAAGAAATGAGCTATAACTGTATTTGTTTTTACTGGTTTTGGATTTGTCCTGAAGCAGACCACGTTGAAAGAAGTATACTGATCACATTGTGTGTTTTCTCTATTGTGTCTATCGCAGTAAAGCGATTTTGATCACAGCTTAACTTAGTTTAAGTGTTCATTGTAATTTTTAGATTAAAAACAGCAATTAAAACTCTGTTCCTCTGCTTTGTGTATTTTTTTTTATTTGATTGTACTGATTTTGTTTTATGGATACCCATAATTTTTTTTTCTGTAAGTATTGAGCAGATCAACCAAAATCTTACTAAAGGGGGCTCGAGGGTACAAACATTTCAAAAAACATTTTTTTTTTTTTTTCATTATAAATGTTAGTTTTCACACTATTAAATTATGACTTTATGATATGGTTCCATTATCAACCCACAAATTCAACCTACTTAGCCCAAGGTGACTTTCAAACTGTACATATCATTGAAAAAGCTCCAAATTATCTCCCTTGGTGCAAAATGCAAATTGATGGCATTAAAATTGAAAAATCTTTTTTAACTCATCATTGACCTATATTTTCTATTATTTTTTTTAATAATTTGTACTTGAACTAAACTATTGTAAAATTTAAGCGATTTCTGTAGTTTAGTTCTTTTTTTATTTCGATATTACCTCTTTTTCTCCTATTAGTTCTACAGAAAAAAGTACCTTAACAAAAATGTATGCTTCTGTCGGAGGCAGATTGTGAGCTTAAATGAACGTTGATCCCCTTATTTTTACATTTTCCATTAAGTATATGATATAGTTCATTTATAGAAAAATATAGCGAAATCCTATATTAAAATTTGTTTTTGGATTTAAACCCTCGAGCCCCCTTAAAACCAATTCTTGTCCATTTGGAGTGATCAATATTGAGGTCAACTAATTGCAGAACTGGTTTCGTTATTGACCTCAGTAAGAGGAGTTTAGTATGACTTCCATTTTTACTGACTTAGTATACATTTTTGTTAAGGGGACAGCTGAAGTTCACTTACGGGTGGGGGATTTTTATCGCTGTGTTTAAACACTCTTTGTGGCCTCGGCTGTTGAATTTTAGTCTTTGGTCGGGTTGTTCCTTCTTAGGCACATTCCTCTTTTCCGTTATCCTTTTTTTTTTTTTTTTTTTTTTTTTACTTTGACAGCCATAAACACAATCCGACGACCAAGTCTGCTTGTTTACATACAAATTGATTTTGGTCTAAAACCGGTTGGATCAGTGCTAAAACCTGACGCAGGTTAACAATAGGTTTGGACGACATCAATGTATTCCGGATGTTTTTTCAAACCATGTTCATTTATTTTTTGATTGAAGTTTACCGAATTGATTATTTTTTTATTTATGAACGTAGAAGAGATGACTTCCTCCTGTAAGTTTGATAGTTCATTGGATAGAAACAAGGGTCCTAGAATTTATGCTATATATATCCCGTGAACTTATATATTGTTATTTTCGCTTTTACCTGTACAATTAGCACCAGTCCAGCCATCAGTGCACGAACATACTAAGTCACCATTACTGTCTTCACTACAAGATCCACCATTTGAGCAATAATCTGGATGACAGGAAATTTCTGTGATAAGAGAACAAAACTTTAGTATAACTTTTGAATATGCAAAATTAAGTTTAATTTACACACATGAAAGAATGTAACTATTTACAAATATGAAAAAAAGACATACAAATTTAAAATTTGATTGTACAGTAAAAGCTGTACACACCGTCCCGCAACGGAACTTTGGAAAAGGGCAGGTTAGACAGTGAACCGGTGTATTCAGGTTTTTGTTTTGAATTGATGACTTGTAACGTCTGATGAATTACATGTAACAGTTCTTTCTGGTTGTAAATAAACTCATCATAGATACCAGGACTAAATTAAGTATATACGCCAGACGCGCGTTTCGTCTACAAAAGACTCATCAGTGACGCTCGAATCCAAAAAAGGCAAAAAAAAAGGCCAAAAAAAGTACGAAGTTGAAGAGCATTGAGGACCAAAATTCCTAAAACCTTTGCCAAATAAAGCTAAGGTAATCTATGCCTGAGGTAGAAAAGCCTTAGCATTTCAAAAAATTCAAAAATTTGTAAACAGTAAATTATAAACGTATAAATACAAAACGTAATAACTTTACACAATAGTTGTTTTGGACCTTCTTATTTATTGTTTATAGAAATTTAAGAAACTGGTTGTTCCCCGAATTCATTTTGTTATATACTTTTTACCTCTTTTAACATATTCTCGTATATGAAATAGAGCTCGGTAGCATTAATCTCCGTCTTGTCAGTTTTACTTTTACTTTGGGTTAATTGTTTTCATTTGAATCAGAATTCTCGCGTTGTTTGAATTGTGAAACGAGAGTTAAGATTTATTACAATTGTTTATTTCCTACGTTGGTATAGCCGAGCAAAAAGCTTCAACTTTATTAAATGAAATTTCATCATGATCGAAAGCTTCCATATCCATTGATTGTCGTCATGCTGGTGTTCTTCATTATCAGGATCACTGATTTAAGGGTTCGCATCAGGGAACCCAGGATTTCGAAAACACGATGATTTTTTTTATCCGCAGTTTGAAAAAAAATAATCCAAATTACAACGAAAGTTCTATCAAAATTATATTCTGCATGTCTTTAAGTCTAATTTACACTTTTAAAAGGTTTTAATGATACATGTACAGCTCACTACTATATCATGTGTAAGTTCACAGATTAACACCTAGCTAATTGATTATCCTAAAAAGCAATCTTGTATAAACAAATATGTTTTGATTAACACTTTTATATGTTTCAATTAATTAGAAAAACCGGTTTTGATGAAATTAAGATTATTGGGACTACATCATTAGACCGTAATACGGAATATACAGGGTCCGGTTAACAAAGGGTATTTTAACAAAGACTTTGAAGGGGAAAAAATAGGACTTTAATTTTCGGCCGGAATGAACAGGTAACTGGTTTATTCAGGGTCCGGTTTACTCAGGTTTGACTGTACATTAAATTGAGAAACAGTACCATACCGATATTAAAATACTATAGCCAAAACACGTAAATTAATCAAAGTTACTAAACAAAAACGAAGAATTGCGTGAATTGTAAAGGAGCGATGCCAATGCTTCGGCAGCATGCATCGCCCCACTTATAAATCTTCACTCAGTCAAACTACTACAATCCGGAATTTGAAACAATAGGTAAAATAACAGATTGTATATAACTTTTCTGAAATCAAAACATTGAGACTGTGGCACTGTGAGTTAAAGCACACATATTTGGTATCGGTCAATCAATAAAGCTATCCACAAAGAACTCACTAACATTGACCTTTATATAGCATCCACATCAAATTTAAAAACGCCATCGGTGTCTGAGTAGATCGTTAATTAGCAAGGGTTTTGTCAAAGAACATTTTGTCCTCTTGCTAAAAAATGATAATCGGAAGATAACAGGACTTTGTTGATAAATATTCCGTATAAACTTAAAAATACATGGAGGTTTGGAAGTAAAGACGCTAATATAAATATTGCTGTTGTTTAAGCATCTTAATAACTACCGTTGTTGTTAGTTATTATTGGCTTTGAAACTGTCAGCAACTGTGAATGCTCTTAGATCTGTATATCGTTTTGTTGTTTGGATTTATTAGTATCTTTCCAAGTTTTTTGTAAGATGCATATCTGCTTTGTATCGATAAAACCACATGAACACTTTTCGACTGATATTTATAGTTTGTTTTTATGCTATACTGATACACCACTGTCCAATGTTAGGACACATTCTGTATGTGCATGTAATTCAGTGGTTGCCGTTTGTTGATGTATATCATACTTTTATTTCGTTCATTATGTTTTACATTAATTAGGCCGTTAGTTTGCTCGTTTGAATTGTTTTATATTTGTAATGTCAGGCCTTTTATAGCTAACTATGCGGTACGGGTTTTACTCATTGTTGACGGCACTTCTGTGTTATTTGGTTTAATATGTTGACTTGAAACTTTGACATTTATAACACATCGTCTTATTCTTATACAAAACCAGGGTTAATTCGTCATTTTACATACAGAAATGCTTGTGCTACGGGGCGCTTTCAACAAAAATGAGTTCAGTTTAACAAAACTTGTAACATTCTTCAAATTTAAAATTTTGTCATACAAAATTTACTTTAAGTGGTCATGATAAAAAAAAATTTTGTAACACCGACTTTACTTTTGTTACCTAATTTGAAAATTGGGCAACAAAAGTCAATTTTGTATGCAAACTAATTTAGTTTGGATTCTGTGAACTAATTTGCATACAAAACTGATATTTTGACACAAAATTGAATTTTGTAATGACAAAGTTCATTTTTGTGTTTATGTTGGTGTAGACAAAATTGAGTTTTGTTAAACAGAAGTGAAGATTTAACACAAAAGTCACAAAATTAAAGTTCTCATAAAGCAAGTCTGTATCACATAGTTTTTAATACAAAAATGATTTTGTTATGACAGAATTGAATTTTGTACAAAACCACAAGAGTCCCATTCGGCGCCCCGTCTGTGCAATGTCGGGAAAATAACAGTTGTTTCCCATTCCTTTCATGTGTTTGAACTTTTGATTCTGCCCTTTGAAGGGACTTTCCGTTTCTGATTTTACTTTATAACTATATATCTCCAGTTTCAAAAACTATGCAAATTGTGTCCAATATTATTGTCTATATATAACCGTAACGTCACAATTAATGCAATGTTGACGTCAAGTGTCTTTGTATTTGTCTTTTTTTGTTAAAATTATAAAGATATTGGACACAATTTGAATAAATTTTGAAACTGGAGGTAAAGAGTTGTAAAGTAAACTAAAACGTTTTATTTTGTCTTGCGGTACTTGCATGCGTTTAGCTTAATGTAATAACAAATGTTTGTAAAATATGTAAATGTTGTACTTTTACTTAAAATAAAAGCGTTTAATTCACTATAAAATCTAATAGATATTGCAAAGATATTAACCATAAAAGTTTACTAATAATGGTTGCATTTTTTATGCTAAAATCGTATCGTTAGGTAATACTTCATCTGTTTGTAGGCCAAAAATGTCCCTTTTATATACACACCTTCCCCTATTTGCATACCAAAAGTAAATGATTGAAATCAAAGTACTTTTAAACTTCGACAAGAAAAGTCCAACATTCAATTTGCAATTTTTACAAAAAATTAAAATCCTTTGAAATGACAATGAGCAATCATTGAATTTTACATCGATATTTGATGTTCTGTTTTTGCGGAACGAATAGTACTTTCATTATTGTGATGAAATCGATTCTTTAAACATTAATGAAGGGATAGTATAAGTATATGTAAATTTTTAAAAGTCGTTAAGAATGACTGTCATGTTGCTTGTGTGTATGCAGATGAACATTATTTTTTTTATATTTTAATTTTTGGTAACTTAATACTACATCTTCAAATACTGTTATAGCCATTTATGTAGTAAAATATTTTTGTATATGATTCAAAAGTATGCTCATGATCAGTTGTTCTCGGATTTCAAATTCACCAAGTTACTCTTTTTATATAAGCGTAGTAGAGAGTAGATTTTTCTCCGAGTAAAATGATCGATGACAAAGAAATATGGTTTTTAGGTCATCAGATGTATGCTGCATAGTAGTATATATCCTGTGAACACATACATTTGTTATCTCTCCTCGTACCTGTACAATTACCACCGGTCCAGCCATCAACGCACGAGCATACTAAGTCACCATTACTCCCTGGACGACAAGATCCACCATTTGAACAATAGTCGGGATGACAGGAATTGTCTATGATTAGGGAACAACTTGTTTTTATAACATTTAAATATGAAATTTAAAAATGTGTTTTACATACATGTTGTACATGTTGTAAGGCAAGTAAAAATATGAAAAGACATACAAAATTAAAAATGATCTATTCGATAATACAATACCGATGTTAACACATCATATATCGATAATAAAAAGAAATCCAGATAACAGACAAACACCAAGGTAATTGCATGAACTTCAAACGAAACGATGATAGGGCGTCGACACGTTAAGCTTATTTTGTTATACATGCTACATGATGTATTAGTCAAAAGGGCGCAATCAGGATGCCAGTACTGGTGATTTGTTACTTTTAATTGCTTATTTCTTTTGTCCACATTGTATAAAGCCATGTTTATAAAATTAATACATAATATATAATACAGCTACAAAATAAAACCTTACAATTATCATGATAGAAAATGCTATCATTCAACGAATAAAATATGTTAGTTTGATCGTCATTACTTTTAAAGCTAACCATAAAGAACTCACTAACCATTGACAATAAAACAGTATTCAAAGTTTAAGCATTTTTTGAGATATTCATAAGTATAAAATTGCAATATCAGCGAATAAACAATTGTATTGCACAATGTTTCTTTGATTAACTAATGCGCATCTGGTGCATGAAAATTGATACCGTTAATGTTATTATGTTAATAAGTATCCCAATATTCCTAGAGAGATGTTTTATTATTTAAACACATTAAAATTCGCTCATACATGTCGTATTTCATGATTATTATCTTATGCTAAAATTGTCTAGTTTTGTATTAGTTCTTGTGTGTATTTTTAAAAGAACGCTTTGCGAACCATTTAATTTTTAAATATAAATAGTGAATAATTAAATGTCAAGCATTTTTTTCTCAACAATTCAGCTAGAAGAAGCCTTAAATTCAGCATATTTAAAAAAAAATGTTGAATCGTTCCAAAAGATAGTATGATTTGCAAACGTAACTCTCCTCACCAGTAGATTGTTTAAGGTAGCACAATACAAAGATTTTGTCACTCCCAATCAGACATCTTTAAACTGATGTAATTCATTTCATCCTTCTTTATATTTTATAAATGAGGCACCATAAGAAAGAAGAAAGATTAATCTTTCAAATTGTGATAATTTCATTATGACATAATTATTATATAATTAATTATTATGTAATTACTTGCTAGATTGTGATGTCCACACTTGAATGAATTTTCAAGTTAGCTTCTTTGTTCTTCATAGCATCCCAAAATATTTTATATATTCTTGTACAACACAGCTTGACCTCCAAAACTGTGTCTCAGATTTCCAAAAACATCAATAGAACAAATTTTATACCCAATTGAATTTAGTGGTCTCTTATGAATTGATGTTGCAAACTTCATTGAAGATTAATGAGAGAATGAAATACAATAGGAAAAATCTGAGACACAGTTTTGGAGGTCAAACTGTGTTGTGCAAGAATCTATAAAATATTTTGGGATGCTATGAATAACAAAGAAGCTAAATTCATTCAAGTATAGGCATCACAATATGGCAACTAATTACATAACAATTACTGATGTAATAATTATGTCATAATGAAATTATCACAATTTGAAAGATTAATCTTTCTTCTTTCTTTTGGTACCTCATTTATAAAATTTAATGAAAGATGAGTGGAATTACATCAGTTTAAAGATGTCTGATTGGGGATGAAAAATCTTTGTATTGTGCTACCTTAAATCGATATTTGCCGCTTGGTCTCTTCCAGTTAATTTTTTTCAAAAACAAATTGTTTATTGACATTTTTTATGCAATTTAAAAACAATCTGAAGTCCCCGAGAAATTTGCAGCACGATAGCTGATATGTGTAAGAAAGCATTTATTTTGAGGTAACTAAGTTATGCATCCTAAATTACTGCAATAACCAATTTTAATTAAAGCATTTGTGCAGATGTTTTAAAACGTCTACTAAGTTATTTTGTTTATTCCAGTTCACCGAATTATAGTTTTAAATGAGCGTAACAGAGACAACATTTTTTCCAGTTTTGATAACCCAGGACATGAAGACATGGCATAAGGTTCACCAAAGTAGGCTGAATAATTTCCTTAAAAAATGTATTTGTATCTATCTTTTTTCTTACTTTGACATTTAGCACCAGTCCAGCCATCCAGGCAAGAGCATATTAAATCACCATAACTGTCTTGACTACAAGATCCACCATTTAAACAATAGTCGGGATGACAGGAATTGTCTGTGATTAGAGAATGAAATTTTTTTTGTAATATTTCATGCATGATATAAGGCATGCAAAACAAAACCATAAATTAAAAGATATATATGATTTAAGGCAATCAAAAAATTTGAAAAGACTTACAAACATGAAAATCAATTGTACAAGTCACCATTACTCTATAAAATCTAAAATATCAAATATCAATTAAGCAGTCACATAGTTTATTTTATTTATCTTTGGATAGAGCAAATGGAAGTTCTAACTATAAGATTCACTACGATGTATTGTCGAAATGCGCATCTGGTGCAGGAAAATTGGTACCGTTAATTTTATTACTACCACTGGGTCGATGCCTCTGCTGGTGGACTATTAGTCCCCGAGGGTATCACCACCCCAGTAGCCAGTACTTCGGTACTGGCATGAAAATACGGATTTTTTTGTGTTATTAAAATTTACTGTTACAAAATGATAAAAATTATTATAAATTAAGGAATGTATCTCCCTTATGCAAAGCTCTGATTCCTTTCACGGATTTGGCTATACTTTTTGGACCTTTTGGATTATAGCTCTTCATCTTTTATATAAGCTTTGGATTTCAAATATTTTGGCCACGAGCTTCACTGAAGAGACATGTATTGTCGAAATGCGCATCTGGTGCAGGAAAATTGGTACCGTTAATTTTATTGTCTACATGTGATACTAACATGAGATCAATATCCACGAATAATAACATATGGGTAGAAATATGCAAGGGTTTCTTTTTATGCAAACGAATTGGAATTTTGACGATCTTTAGACTATTTTAAAATCTCTGTTAACATTCATCAAATTTCAAAGATGTAATATACTTTATACTTTTATAATACTTAACGAAAATTATGAAGATTAAATCATCTTGTCTTAAAATACTTAGTTTTGGACAGAAAAAGGCCCTGTACACAGGACCTCCTTCCTGATTTGAATGCACAATACATTATATGATAATCTTGAACAATTAAAGTAGGCGATAAGGTAAACCCTTAAGTTCACCATAATTGAGTCACAGCACGTAAAATCTATTCATCATTTTGAAGAGAGATTGATTTAAACGATATAAACGATTCAAATAACTAACTTTTCTAACCAATAGATTATTTATCATTACATCGATATTTAGTTTGTGATATCTTCTCTTAATTTATGTCTAACGTATGCACAGAACAAAGTTAACATTAAATTGAGTCATCCGTCATTTAAGGATAACAATAATATTCATATGTGCCAATTTAAAAACATCAACTAGACTTATCTAAAGAATAATAGCCAATTGTCTTTGTATGTGCGAAGGAATCGTATTTGGGTTTAAATTTAACTAACTTTATCTTTGGATATATTATATATATATGCGAACTATTTATATATGTTTTAAAAACATGCTTACAAAATATGTTAAATAATTAAGATTCACTGATTTATAGTTCTAAAATGAGAGAAGTAGAAAAGAAGTTCCTCCGAGTTTTATTGTTCGTGGCAAAGAAACATGGTAAACAATGGTTCTAAATAGAATATTGTATATATAATGTAAAAACACGATATTAGTCTCCCCTCTTACTTGTACATGTAGCCCCATTCCATTCACCAATACACGAACATACTAAATCACCATAACTGTCTTGACTACAAGATCCACCATTTGAACAATAGTCGGGATAACAGAAATTGTCTGTGATAAGAGAACAAAAACTTTATGACACTTCCGTGTTTGTGTGTGCGGCTTTATTTCAGCATTGATATCTTTAAACGATATTTGACATATGAATCGAGCACCAAATAGAGAGATGCGTGTTTGCCTTAAAATTAATGTAACAGTGAAGAGACGTAAACATTTGGTTCTGAGTTTTCTTCATGTTTTTGTGAAATTCAATTTATAGGCGTATATGAGAGTCTCATTTTATTTATATATTTGTATATCGCATATTCAAACTGACAAAGTTTCAAATTACATAAACATGCTAAACAAATCGCAAAAATAAATTCACCATCGTCTTAATGAATGTCATCTGCTAAATGTTTTAAACGAATTATGCATATATATTTTAATATGCAACTAATTTTCCTTTTTGCAAAATGAAGAATAATCAGATGTAATCAAAAACATTTACATAGTACATGAAATAGCATAATTTGAAACAGTCTAACTATCTGTACATCATATAAATCGAAAACGATATGATGTTTAATTACCATATACATCTACAATAATCTTATTCTAAGGCATTTATGACTGCATTATTTTTTTGTTGTTGCATAGAACGTTCCGATCACCGATACGTATTCACTTGGGTATATTACACAAGGACTTATAACGTATATACTATATACTACTATCATTTGTTCCCAATCATTATATATCATAATAGAAAATACTTACAGGTGCAATTATCAAAATCGCTTGCATTAAGACTTGACAGTCGAATATTGTGCTGATCCAAACAGGTTACTATCTCTTCGTCGAGCGATTTTGATTTTAGCCAGGACCAAAATGCAACATTACAATCGCATACAAAATCGAGATACCTGTTTAAAGTTGAATGATATGAAGTAAAAGAAATAGTTCTGATTTGTTTTGTTTTTTCTGCACTTGAGTTTCATACTGTGACAATTAAAATAAGTCCGCAAGAAGAGTACAATAGAAGGAAGCAATACGCTTATATTACGGATAATAAAATAACCGGATAATATTCAGATGCCTGACAAAGTCAAATTAAACATGTTATGCTATATTTGCAATCACTAACCAACTAATTGTGAACTTAGATTTATCAATGCATCGTTGACCATGATTACATTGTTAAATAAACACATTAACACGCGAATCATATCTGGTTTAAATCCTATAATCGCAGTAAAATTATAAAACTTACAGAATATTTTCACTTTATAGCAGAATATAAATAATTTATAATAAAGGACAGGCACGTTCTCTTTCATTCATTCAAAAATGAAACCGTATGCTGCAATTTATCTAATAAACCGAAATGATATGTTGTAATTCAGTGCATTTTTCAGTCAACTTATGCAAACAAATCTTATTCGAAAAACAAGGGATATGGAGTATCCAATCATAATCCAAACTCGGTACATGCACAGCAAAAAACATAAAAAAGCAAACGAACAATTATTTTATAGCTTTCATCTGAAAGTCAAAGTGATGTCGTCAACACGGAAAGAAAAAATCTCTCCCCATAATGCAACTTTAAGACGTCTCCTAGCACCGAATTGAGCGCAATTGTTTGCAAAAATTATTTGGACAGACTCTTTGCATCGGAAATAAACACATGTACTCCAAAACCAGTTGTTGCCAGAATGCAAGTTAATATGTTCTTCTGATATATTGTATGATGGAATGATGCTACACCCCTAACAATAGGGTTGTGCTTGATTTTAATATGATAAACACATAATATCTCACTCAGTGTAACTGAGGTCTAGAGCTGGCATGTCTGTAACTGCTAGTATAGTAGTCCCTTGTTAATTTGAGTATCATTGTCATTTTGGTTAGTATTTTGTTACCTATTCTGACATCGGACTCGTACGTCTTTTAATGATGTCTGCTACTCAGTTTTTAAATAACGAGCTTTTTATAACACTATTTTATATTTATACGTGATTAATAAAAGAACTGAAAGAGCAAAAAAAAGATAAGCATAAAATGTGCTTGTTTTCGAGATATTAGCTATTGGTAATTTTTGCGGGAAAATGTTCTCTCTTGATTTTTTCAAAGCTTGATCATTGGACAAGTTTAAGTTCTCAAAAACTATTAAAAAATATCAAATATTGTATAAGACTTTTAAAGATAGCTTATAAATATACATGTAAAAGATTTATAAAAAGGAAGATGGGGGTCAATGGGGAAAATTTTCTAAGGCATTCAAATGGATAAAACCAGAGGCTTCCGAAAATCTGACAAATTCCAAATCATGACAAGCGAGCATCCTTAAACTGAGATTCACTGTGCGTATTGCTGTGTGTTTGTTTATTCTACATTCGCTAGAGGTAAGGGGGAAGAATTGAGGTCTTATAAAACATGTTTACCACCACTGCATTTTTGCGCCTGTCCCAAGTCAGGAGCCACTGTTCATTTTTGTTCATTTGTATATGTTTTAGAGTTTGTTGTGACGTCCATTTTCATTGAACCAGTACACATTTTTGTTAAGGGGCCAGATAAAGTTGCCTCTGTGTGCGATATTTTCTTGCTGTGTTGAAGACCTATTGGTCTTGTTCTTTAGTCGGAATATTGTCTCTTTGACACATTCCGTATTTCAATTGTCAATTTATTTTAAAGATGTAACACCACCAAATCGAGACCGGGCAAGAACGTACCGGTTAGAATAGTCCACATTTGAAACAAAATAGCTTCTTCGTATAGGTGTAGATATAAAACTAAATATAATTTAATTTATCTCAGTAGTATATTCTTAGTTTCGTATTAGTATAAAAAAAGCTTCAGATTACGGATATAAAACACTGTCGTGATTTTTGCAATTTTCATGCCATAAAATAAGAAGGCGGAATAAGAATTTGTTTTGACAAAATCTTTTCCATTTGTCCGAAGAATTGTTTGATAATATCTCTAGCACACCAAAAAAAAAATAATATATATTTGTAAATAAACTCAGTGCGCAAAAATATAAATGAAAATGTAAGTCGTATTTTGAACTGTTGGTATAACAATTGAATGTCTATACAATATTTATTGATTTTTTTTATAACAATTTTCAAAATAGAATAATAATTTGAATGACAACATTATTTTGTTTTTGCTGTTACAGCATATGAAGTTGAAAAATTAAATCTCACACCCTTCTACTATCAAAATTTAAGGCAATACAAAAAGGAGGATAATGCAGTTACCTGAGACTGGAAACAATCAATGATGATATGGTCATTATTGATTCGATATTGAGTGTATACTTACAGATTTTTTAAGTTAATGTTATGTTCAAATGTGTCGTTCTTGACAAATATCAAATTGTTTCCTCTCAAATCTCTGGAAAAAAAATAATTGTGATTACCTCTTGGATATCATTATGGGTAAGGTGATAGAATTAAGAGTAAAATTTCCTGAGTAAAGATGGATTAACAATTCTTCTTTTACCAAAACCCTTTAACACTATTATTTGCTTTTAATTATTCGTGGTCGCATGGACTTTCTGAATATCTACTATTAATTATTGCGCTGATAGGACTTGAATAATTCCTTATATGATTCATTTTACATCTGGATAAAATACTAAAAAAATGTAAACATACAAGTAGTTAAGCGCTGACATCTCTTCGAACGTTCCTTGTGGTATTGTAGTAATTTTATTGTTCTCCAACCTTCTGTAAAAACAAATAATACTTGTTCTGTATTACTGGCCAATATATAAGGATGATCTGTCTTTTTACAATTGGAACTATTTTAATACCGAATCAAAATTTGAAATGATGTAGTTATGACTTTTATACATGTTAAGTTAAAAAAAAAAAAAAAAAAAAAAACGTTGTCGTAAGTGTTGTCGTTAGTTGTTATTGTGCTTTGTGTCGATCTGATACGTTAAGCCCATTTTGCAACTTCTTTAAATAGTTTGTACTTATGTTGTTCTGTTACACTACTGTCAACATTATGGGGCAGAATTATTGGACACCCGTAAATATGTCTATATGTACCTGTCCAAAGTCAGGAGCCTGTAATTGATTGGTACTTGTCGATCCCTGTAGACCGTAAATGTATTTTTTTTTAGTTCAGTTTATCCTTGTACCACTCTCTTGGGTAAGGGGAAGGTTGGTTGCCCTTTAACATGATTCAACCCTACATCTTCTGGGTTAACTGTCTGAAGTTATGACCCAGAAGATGCAGTGGTTTTCGTTTGTTTTTTGTATATTTGCTTTTTTGTATATTATTTTGTACAAAAATCAATTCGTTTTTAAGTTTGAGTTTGGACAAACTTTACGATCATCGAGATGATTTGAGCTTCCCAATTATGAACTTTCCATTCATATGTAGCAACATTCCAGCAGTGACTGCATACGTAGTATGTATCTTTCAGTTCATACGATATATTCCAGAGCTTGTTTTTCCTATGATTATTTCCTTGATAGAGGCTTGATAATAACAATAAATCTATTAAACCAAGAGTAACAAGTGTTGAGATAAAATCACTCCTTTGTAAATTTCAGGGACGCCATTGCGAGTTGGTTGACCGTTATGAATATTATAATAGCGGATATGTTCCAATTGTCGTAGCTACAATCCCGTCCCCCTTTTCGTGAATTGATCTACCGACGTAAAATTATTAACGGATTTATGCAAAATACGCTATACGACGAGTGCCATATTTGGATAAAGATCAGTTAGTGGTGGGGTTCATGTTGCTCAGTCTTTAGTTTTTTATGATGTGTTTTATGTATTAGTTTTGAATATTGTAAAAAGCTGTACAATGACATAAATTTTATAACATCTACGTCATTCAGGAGTCTGTTGGAGAGTTGTATCATTGTCAATCATACCATATCTTCTAATTTTTGTATTGCTAAAAGATATTTGTAGCTTTCTGGGTCAGTAAGGGTTAAATTAACCTTTGGTTATGTTGTATATTACTTCTGAATTAAATATTGTATACATACAGCTCGATAAGCGCTAATAGGTCTTTAAATGATCCTTGCTGTATTGTAGTTATTTGGTTATTGTATAATTGTCTGAAAAAGACAAATAATTATATTTCTATATTAAAACGTTTGGAAATATGAAAAAAAAAGATATTCTAAATTAATCAGTTGAGAAAAAATCGACAAACCTGCAGTTAGTATAGTCAACTAAGCAAAACACGACTAAAAGAATCAATATAGTCAATACAAATAATACAAGAAAAAATAAGAACTGATCCACATGAACTTTACAACAAAAAAGCAGAGGTTAATCCCAAGCACTCCGTTGCGCATGGTATATGGCAAGTACAAGTGTTGTAATAAAACTCTCTCTGTGATGTCACAATTGTGGGGAAAAAAGGGATTCTGGTGACAACAGTTTGGATTTATTCACGGAATTACTTCAACTTCACCATGTTTACCATTTTGAATCATAGGTTCTGTAGCTTGACTAGCTTCCTTATAATTTTTCATCTAGGAAATCATAATATGATACAAGAGTTTTTGAGATAGATATTCCATATGCAGAAGCGTCTCACTACGAATCTATTAGACTAAGAGATGCAAATGGTAAAGTTGAAATCATCCCTTCATAAATTTTACGGATACCATCACCGGTTGACCGTTATTGCGTATCAATTTCACAGACAATAGCGGATATTTTCCAGATGTCGTAACTACACTCCCATCCCCTTTTTCCCGAATGTGATTTACCGAATTAGACTTATTACTGGGTTTGTATTAACATGAAGGGTATCACATGTGGAGCAGGATCTGCTTACCCTTTTGGAGCACCCCTATTGTTTGGTTGGGTTCGTGTTGCTCAGTCTTAGTTTTGTTCGTTGTGTTTTGTACCTGTTGTTTGTCTGTCTGTTTGTTTCTTTTTTTTTTCGGCCAAGGCTCTGACAGTTTATTTTAGACGTATGAGTTTAAATGTCCCTATGGTATTTTTTGTCTTTCTTTTTGTATACATGTGTAGTGTGAATTAGACTTCAAATATAGACATATTTAGCACCTCAGATGTCAATACCGATTATTAAACCATTGTACTTACAATTTTCTTAAGCTAGTGAGGTTTTCAAAAGAGCCATTATTGACAAATGTCAAAAAGTTCCCGTACAAATATCTGAAAAAAATTGTGAACAATCCTTTAATATTATTATTTAAAATAAACCATACGATCACATAGTTTTCACACATGTCTATTTTTCCTTTCATCTTTTTGAGGTTTACATTTTATGCGGTAAACATTGAGACTAAAATTTGAATAGTATTGCAGAAAGGTTTCAGATTTTGTATGTACAAGTCAGTACAATAAATATGTCTACCAGATTTTATAGGTTGAACTTTGTAAATACAGCTGCTCAAACCACGCCTCTTTTGGGGAGGAATAGAATATTCATAGATAATTAATTTTATTTACATAATTATGTACATACTGATTCCCAGTTCTGATCTGTAGTTTGCATCTCATAGAGACATAATTTGGGAATGTAACCAGTACATGTACAGGTGCATATTGTTTATATTGAAATCTGTGGTAACCCTACAGTCGAGGTAGGGGTAGTTAAGAACTTTAGTGTTAGTTAGTTCGGGGCATATAGACGTTGAAAATATGCCGCACAGCCCTACATTTTGACTTTTGAAAAAAATAGTATTGCATAAAAGAAATGCAACCTTTAAGACATTATATCTAGTTTGCATACTTCATATTCATCTTGACTATGAATGCAGCTGTCACCAACCATATAATTTATTTATTCCGGCTCCATGCGACTGTAACATGAATTAACTTACAAAAGATGACAAGTGATTCTTCATTCAGTTTTTTTATTCATTCAAGGTAGTTTTAGTAAGTATCCGATAGAAATATCGTTGTAACCATTATGCAAGTAATCAGACATTAAGCAACACAAGATAATCAAAAACCTGTATTTACACATTACGGCTGCTTTTGTAAAACCAAATAAGTTCATCAGTTTATTAATAAAGGAATATATTGAAGTATACTGTCTAATAGGTAAAGCGTTAAGACGCTAATCTTGTAATTTACATCAACCAAGCCCGGTCTGATTTCAACCCGTCACAGTGAATCGTAATGTATGGTCTATTTACAGTACAGTAAGTTCGGTTTTGTAACACTATTGTGCCCCGTAGATGCAGCGAATCTCCAACTTGTTCAACCCTTATCTCTAAAGGGAATAACCATATAGGGGGTGAAAATTCAAACTTTTTGACTTTTAAAGGGTCATTATTGTATATTATTCAATTTTGATAAAATGCTTGTTATCTTATAATAATATGGGTCTGCAGTCGCTAATGATGGAATTTATGTAGACTTCTCGCTTTAGAATTGTTAAATAGCATGAACTGAAACAAAACTTTAAGATGTCTCAAAGTAATAGTTGAATTATATTGGCTAACATGAACAAACACGGAACGAAGTACAAATAGGAAGAGCGTAACAGAAATAGAGTGTCACTAAATGAATACTTTGTAAATAATCAGCTTGGTATCTTTATGATCTTTGACTTAGTTTTATATTTTAAACCGTAATGGACATATTTGCCTATTGATATACCCTGCCAAGTTAAATACTTGACACTATATTCAGTTTTCTTTAACCTAAGAATAAACTTTTTAAAAAATGCAAACATACAGACGTTGTAGCGCTGATAGGCCTTGAAACAATCCTGTCTGTATTGTAGCTATTTGATTGGTGTGCAATAATCTGAAAACAAATTATATTAATTGTATTCAACTGTTATATAAGTTCTTAAAACAAATTGGTTGAAATATATTTTTGACAATCACGTGTGTTTTTCTACCAATTTACATGGCATGTTTTTTATTAGAGTACTAATTTCCTTTTTATCAACTTTTCAACACTAACACTTTGAATTATAGAAAGAAACAAATTGTTCCATATTTTTTACCTCGGGTTCTTTTTTTATAGAATATTATACAGTACGGATTTTTCTCATCGTTGATGGCCGTACGATAACTATAATTGCTTACATCCACTTCATTTGAACTTATTTGGATAGTTGTCGCATTAGAATTTATACCACATCTCCTTATTTCTACAAAGAATTAATTTTTTATCATATTATTTTCTAAACATATCTTTAAAAGAGGGACGAAAGATACCAGAGGGACAGTCAAACTCATAAATCGAAAATAAACTGAAAACGCCATGGCTAAAAATGAAAAAGCCAAACAGACAAACAATAGTACACATGACACAACAAAGAAAACTAAAGAAAAAGCAACACGAACCCCACCAAAACTAGGGTGATCTCTGTTTAAGGCCTATCTAAAATATACTAGTATACATTTTTGTTTTAGATCTAGTATGTTTTTATTCTACAATCTGCTGAATATCATTTTTGGTCGTTGTTCATTCAAAAAAGTAAAGATAATCTTCATTTGATGAGTTTTTAAATATAGTTCTTTCGTTGTTGTACAAAATATAGGTCAACGATATATGTACCATAAATAAAGCCCTTTCTTCATTGAATTGCACCATCTAAACCGACTAAAATGTTAGTTTAATTTTTATATAATGATAGGGTTTATTGCAGTATTTCATATCTACACCATGTTGACACTTTTGTCTTGACTTGAGTTATCATCGATATGTTCATAATTATAAATTATCTGTTAATAAAACTTTGAATTTTTGAAAAACTAAGGCTTTTCTACATCAGGAATAGTTTACTTTAGCTGTATTTGGTAAAACTATTAGGAATTTTTTGTCCTCAATGCTCTTCAACTTCGTACTTTATTTCGCCTTTTAAACATTTTTTGATTCGAGCGTCACTGATGAGTCTTATGTAGACGAACGCGCGTCTGGTGTAAATATAAAATTTTAATCCTGGTATCTATGAAGAGTTTATTTGATATGCCAGTTTTAGCTGGCACTTATGGTAGAAGCATCGTGTTGGAATAAAGAACGATAACTCTCTCTACACGACCCATCTGAAAAGTTTCGTCACTCCCGTTAAATCTTGTACGATTATTTCTTTTAATGGCTGCCGAGTTTAACGTTTCACTGCGATCTTGAAAAAACGGGACAGAACGGAACAGAACGGAACAATTTCGATGTTAAATACGATATAAATTTGTATTTGTTAACTTTGCTCCATTCCTTCAGCTCTTCCTTGAATTCATTTCCAAACAAATGCTTATCGTTTTTCGCTAAACATTCCTGTTTGTCTCTAAGAAGTGATCTAGCCTTCTTTGAATCTTGATTATTAATTCTTTGAAGAATTGAAAAACGTCGCTGATAATTTATTGCGACATTAGATTGTCCTACCAAACAAATTGTTTTCTCTAGCAGATCAAGAATATGACGGAAGTCAACATTGTCAACATGCGCCTGCGCACTAGGATCGTCACACCCCATATCGATTTTTGATCGAATATCTTCAAATAACATTCATAAGTTACCAAGAGGCCCCATTGTGTTTATAAGCTTTGTCTGAATACTGACGAAAGCTTTATCCAACTGCGTATTTGCAATACGTCTTTGTTCTTCCATATTGGAGAAAATCAATGGATCAATAGATCTGATTGTCAAGCCCTCGTATGAGGGGACGGGCATCGTGTTCAAAATTAATTCCTGAACTTTATGTGAAGGAATAAATCTATTGAAGTTAACATCAAGAAATAATTCCATGTCTTTGGAAAGTTGGAGTCCTGTTTTTCCTTCTTGCGAGGATTAAAACGATGATAACTCTTGCCGTTTTTGTCATTGTATGTTAAATTCGATACAGTTTCACTAAAGACGGACCTTACTTCTTTGTCCGACTCGGAACTGGAAGAAAAATCATCCTTGTTTGAGGATGTTTTTCTTTTTCTGTCATAGTTTGTGGCCTTAGATTTTTCCTTCTATGGGAATAATCTTCGCTCTCCGACTCAGAAGAATCAGAAGGAAAATCATGCTTGGCATACTTTGACCGTTTCCTTTTCTTCTTGTGGTTATTAGTCAAACTATTGTCACTTTGGATATATGACTGCGAACCATGCACACGTGCTTTTTCAAAGTCTGCCGTGTGGTCAACATGGAGTTCGTCGGCTAAATCACCAGACGCACTATTGTCTTCTAATGAAACCTCGTCATCTTTTAACTCACTCATGACAACAATTCAATATAAAATCCCGGCGAAAAAATAAAATAAATCCCCAAATCCACTAAAGTAAAACAACAAAAAGAGTTTGTTAAATAGCAGTGAATTTCTTGGAGCTCTTCACTCGACGCTAGCCAGTAAGAGAATGAGGAAATGCACGTGGAACATTCATTATCTTAGGGATTGGCTAGTCAGGCTGCGTGTGCAACAAGAGATAACACTGGAATATCTTGTTGAGGTTATGATATGAAATTTCCGTTTAACCATGGGAACATAGAAAACACCTTTGCAAGCAATAAATTTCGGGAGAAACGTAACCAGAGGTAGTAAAATCCGGTGCTCTCGTTGACCATGACTACTATTATTCATCTGCTACATAATTTCCATATCAAGTAACAGTGATAATGTCGTTGGTTATACTGTTGAATGTGATCATCACGGTTATTCCTGTAGCTCACAGACAAATGCAGGTGAAATTCTAAATAGCAGTTCCATTAAGTAACAGTCTCCAACTTCACAGAACCGTCAGAACAAGTAACAAAACAAATAAAAAATCAAATTCACAATCTTCTAATAATTGGCAAACTCTCAAAAAACCTTCGCATTAATTATGACACTGTCATATATCTACCATATACAGTTACAGGAGATGGAAACTGATTTTTTTTTTCAATCTCTAAGTTAATCATAAATACCAAATTGAGACTTGCGTCTGAGTGATACATTAGTAAATTCATCAGTTATATTGTATGCGACCCATATTGTCCAAAACTTGATTTTATGGGACGGTGGAGTTATGATTACCCATGATAATACCATAACTTTTTATGAGTATGTACAGGGCATGTTACTTGGAAGTATGTGGGCTACATACTTCGAAATTCAAGCTGCTGACTAATTGTTTGGATGCAATATAAATATGCACAGACACCTGCATATTTTATGCATATTTTATGCATTAGTTTAAACCTGGTCAAAACATTTTTACTCTATCAAATGCTTTTATGAGGTGCACGTTTCAACCTATGAAAGAAATAAACACTTATGGCTATAGTTAGCAACTTCACACCTACAAATTAATAACAAAGAAAAAAAAAGAACCAACCAAATGGCAATAAAGTGCTTCGCTTAGGGCAGCCTGATACGCCCGCATATTTATTCAGCATATAAAAAACACTAAAAATTAAATGTCAAACTTTTAGATAGACTATATTGAAAAGAGGTATCAGGTGAGCCAAAAACATTTCTATTCAATTTCTTCTAAATAAGAACATGAAGATAAGCGGGACCCAAAACAAATTATATATATACTAATGTACCAGAAGATGAAAAATATTCAAATGTATCTTACCTCCTATACATTTCTAGGAATATCGGTTAGTAGTGGTGTTACGTCCCTTTAGAAAAACAAAACAGTACTGAGAAAAAATCTTAAAGGTTTCGACAGACGAAGAAAGTGATGATAAAGTGAAATATATTCATAAAACACATTTATATCTAACAAGTTGTCATTGTTGGCATCTGCTTTTGTAAGGATCAAAGGAAGTAGTTTCTAAATCATGTTAATGCTAACTATATTGAAGACTTACTCATTTTGATAGGTCACTAGTCTAAATTTTACACGTTAAGATAGTCGGTAAGAAAAATATATATGGGGTCAGTAAATTCAATATGGGGATTCGAGTTCGCTCTCACCCAATATGGAATTTACTTCGCTCGAATCCCCATATGGAATTTACTGACCCGATATATACCGTATTAGGTCACTAGCACACTATGTAACTAATAATATCAATAGGTTTGTTTTTGTTAATTGATATATGACAAGATATATATTTTTGATAAATAAAATATATGTAAAGAGTGGGGTACTTGAAGTCTAAGCTACTCACCCCTACCAAAAAAGGTTCGAAGTGCCCCTCCCCCCCCCCCCACCCACCCAACCCCACCCGAGGATATGGGTTTGAGATTGTTACATGAGTTTCTGTGGATCTTCATTATTATTTTCTGCGGTTTATGAAAATAAAAGATTTTAGGTAATTGAAACACATTTTTTTATTTTCAAGAAGAAGATGCCAAATATTTATAACAATAAATGTTCATTGTTTTATTATGCACAGAATGTGTGACCCGTATTTAGGGATTAATTTTCCCAAACCATGTTATTTTTAGAAATGTGAACAAGGTACCGTGTTCTTACAACAACTCGTTCAAACATGGGAAATGATTTATAGTTTGTGTAATATTTTCATTTTATATTCTTTTTTTTATTATAGTATATACAGTTTTCATCATTTAGAAAAATAATCATAATATTTCCTGTATACCTAAGTGTTATATTAAGGTATATAGGAATATTTTTTTTCTGAGACAAATGCCTGTGTTTCAACGTAAACGATCTCGCTTTTTTTTTTTTAAGTAACATGTTTCAGTAACTGAAAGTGATTTTCAAACCTCTCAAATATCCACTTGGTGTTTGTTAAAACTTTGCAATTTTACTGCAACCAAACAGATTGAAATAAAACATTTTGTCAAGGATTTGTCAGTTGTTACGAAAATGTGCTCAGTCATTTCAAAATAAAGTACACATTCGGAATCTGAACTTTCCCCCCCCCCCCCAAAAAGTTAAAATAAATGCAAATTAATTTAAAAAACCAATAGCATATTGCTTTGTTAATATTTTTTCAAAATATGCAATCTTACCAACACCCGAGAATTTTTTTTTTTTTTTAAATGGTGTGACAGCTGGTGTTCAATTTTAGTCCATCCTGTTACTTTTTTTAACTGATAGCAAAAGTGATAAGAGAAAAGAAAATATCCAATGAAGATTGTGGCTCACACTTGCATAGCAGTGTTCATTTGAAATTACATTTATCATTTATGTAGATTACACAAAGAAATTTTGCAGATAGTCTGTACGTTCAGAAAAATCATCACATTTCTTATTTTTCAAACGCTCTTTAAAAAAAATTGTAGAGACAGTGGCAGCGAAAATGTACTACCATGTCCCTTTTCAATGATACTGACTGGAAACTTAGTCAATTGATTAGTTATGTTGATTGTCAAAATTATTTTACACGTTTTTTGGGGTAACAGGAACGAACAAAGGCAGTAACAGGGAGGACAAGGTGGTAACAGTAGAGACAAAACACAATTTAGGTCACAAAAAATCAATAATGAATTTCATAGGGATACAAACGAGAAATATGAGTATTTAAACATTATACACGAACCATTTATACGTGTATCATCTCTGTCCGAGTCAAACAAACAAAACAACAACAACAACAAATGAAAAATTGGCATTGCTGTCTTTTTCGCTAAGCATGAAGTATAATTTGGTTGCCGCAAGTCGTAAAGTACATAAGATGACATGCCTTTCAAGTTCAGCATGTTGGTTGTTATTTATTTATCATATTCTCTTACTGAATCTGCCTTTAAATGTCCACTGGAGGCTAACCAATCACCAGAGCAACCACCCATCGTACCGTCTTAGAGGAGGTTGAAGATGTAGGCGTAAAAAGCTAAACTAATTTCATATGTTTAAAAACACGAGAACATGTTAAAGAACACAACAATACAACTAAACGAAAATTCAAATAAAACATTTTGTTATTGTCAAAGATTCTGATATACATGTATGTAGTTTCTGACACATTTTAACACTGAAAGCTTGTCATTCTTGGATTTTTGGATCAACTCCAAAGGTTCACGGAGAGCTTCTGATTTTATTTGAATTCGGAATAATAGCAAATATTCTGGAAGTTGTAGCAGCTTTTGTCTTTCAATGATTTTGGCAAATAAAAGGACGGATGTGTGAAAAAAAGGGGGTCTGTCATTATAAAAATGAATAATACACACAGATTTGCCGCTGATATTGGTATTTATATTTGGAATGGCAAATAATGGCAAATATATCAATGATCTGCAACTTTAAGAAGGCAATATATTAATGAGTAGAAATTCTTATATCAATTAATGGGTCATACGTACATTTGTACATGATGTGCACCTACTGTAGACTAAAATGAATGTTCTAATCTTTCTATCTCCAAATATTATTTCATTTAAGTAAGATAGTGGTAGCTATGAAGTATAAATGTGAAGGACAAGGGATTTTCACATTATTAATTTATGAAAAGGGCAGGGGAATTCAAACCACAACCGGAGGTATAATATACCCACATAGTCATTTATATGTTGTGCACCCCCCTTTTTGAAATAAAACACATTCTTTTGTGTCATAAGTGTTGCTGTCTTCTCGCAAGGTCTGTATCTCTATTTGCCTGTAACGAGAAAGTATTATGTCTCCAAGAAAGCATTACAAAAGTTGGCAAAATATGACGATAGATTTACAACACAAGCAGAACAAAATAATAGATCAAGGAACAAAATGAACCAAATTAGGTTCAGGTACCAAAGATAGCATTTAAGGACAAATCGCAAAGGGTAAAGCATTCGAAGAGTATTGAAAAGAAACAATGCTATTCCATATGACACGCTTGGATAATAGCTGTACAGTAATATCGGCAACTGAATTCTAAATAATAGTTGCACAATTAATAATTTTGTCCATCCTGTTACCAGTCAAGGTAGCAGTTGACTTGTTCTAGAAATACCTCAATACAAATGTACATTTTATAAATTAATATACCGTACGGTAATGCATATCTGTAACAATTTATTTGCGATAATGTAAGAGGAATTTTGAGTTTTCTTACATAGTATGTCAATCCTGTTACATTTTTTGTCTCTCCTGTTACCATTGTCTTTGTAACAGGAAGGACAGTAACAGGATGGAAAAATTAGTACATAACCCAAATTGGTTTTAAAATAGTAGCTCCGTAATAATTGATGTAGTGTTTTTATACTTCCGGCCCATGCCTAAGTTACGGTAACAAACGTGTCATTAATCTTATGCAATGAAAAAGTATCTATCGACTGGTAACATTAAAGACATTATAATAAAAAGGTACGCATACATCAGTACTTACCGATCTTTTGATTCTGATGACCAGAATCTTTCCACATAAAAATGTTCACCATGTCGTTACGTCCTGTATCCACGCCTCCGACGTCACCATAAAAAACCGCCGTTATTGAAGGGAGGAACTAGTTTTATTCCGCAAACAAATAAATAGTAACAGGAAGGACAAATATTGATGAACAGACATGCTAGTGACTGTGTAATAAAAGTTTTCATGATTTGAGACATGAAAGGTTATTCATTTTCAATTATGATGTTACTAAATGGAAAAAAAATCATTCTGTTTACCTTTAAATGCAGTTTTAGCTACAGATAATTTGAATGAAAATGTTAATTATCAAAAATGAACGCCTGGAAATTGGCGAATTTTCATACTTCAACGAATATAAAAAAAAAAAAATATGAAACTGTTTGCACACTAATATTTGCATGTACTATCTTGCACAATGTGCAAACTCTTATATTAAATTGAAAAATCATGTCAAAATTACAAATTAAACAGACAATAGACAATAACCAAAAGATGTACATTTTTTGTAATGACTGTGCTATACTGTCTGAAGCTTTCTGATTTTGCGATGTATTATGAAGCAGTTTTTTAGCCTGTCGTATACCCAACGAAAATATGAAGGGGATATGGAGTAAATGTACATGAGACAATATTAATATCAATGCATGGTAAAACCCAAATAAAGGAACGTTTTTATTGTTATCCTTCATCTCAAGTCACCATGAAGCATTCAACAATGATAAATATTTATGATAACTGGTAGTATAAGTTCAAGTTGACCCTTCGCATTGGTTTGAGCAGAATTCATATATCATACATAGCTATATTCCTATTTTTATTACTGTCTGTTGCTACTTTTAAATTTCACCAAAGGAAATAGAAATGAAAACATTATGTCTAGGATTTCCCAACCTTTACTTACTTACTTAGTCCTTGTTATGCCTTTTGGCACATAGGGCAAGGACAAGTTGCCGCCACTCCTCTCTGTTTTCTGCTTTTTTTCTCAATAGTTCCCCAGGTGTAACCTCTCTCTTTCATCTCTGTTTCTATTGTTCTACGCCATGTTGTTTTTGGTCGTCCTCTCTTCCTTTTTCCCTCTGGTGTCCATCTTAATGCAACTTTGGTCATATCTCCTTGTGGTTTTCTTAGGACATGACCAAGCCATCTCCATCTTTTCTGTAGCAGAGTGGTTTCAATATCTTGGCTTTTTGTTTTCTTATGAAGATCTTCATTAGTTATTTTGTTTGGCCAGTATATCTTCATGATTTTACGGAGGCAGGTGTTATGAAAGCTGGATAACCTGTTAATGTCTTATTCGGTCATTCACCAGCATTCAGCTCCATAAAGTAAAACTGATGTTACACAGCTGTTATAGATTTTCAGTTTGGTCTTTTTTCTGATTGATGGTGTTTTCCAGATGTTTCTTAGTCTGTGAAAGGCTGATCTTGCCTTGCCAATTCTAGTTTTGATGTCCTGTTCAGCTCCACCTTCTGATGTTACAACACTACCTAGGTAAGTGAAGGACTGTACCAATTCCAGATGTTCTCCATTTACTTTGATGTCTGGTGTATTAAGCATGTTTACTGTCATTATTTGTGTTTTCTTAGAGTTGATTTTCAAACCAATCATTCTGGCATTCTGTTCTAATCTCTCCGTTTTTTCTTTCATTTGATTTTCAGTATAAGATACTAATGCTAGATCATCTGCATAGTCTATATCCTCTAGGTTTGAAGTGAGTGTCCACCTTATTCCGTTGTTGGTATTTGACATTGTTAATTTCATCACCCAGTCGACTGCAATGCTAAACAAGAGAGATGACATCATACATCCTTGCCTCACTCCAGATTTTACCAAAAAACTAGTGTCTGGGTCAGAGTCTACAGTTCATTTAAAGTTGTCGTAGAAGGCTTTGATGAGTTGTATTATTTTTTCAGGAATTCCATAGCTTTTTAAGATGGTCCATAATCCCGGTCTGTGTAAGCTGTCAAAAGCCTTTTCAAAATCTACAAAGTTGATGATTGTTTTTCTTTGCCATTCTGCACATTGTTCGAGGATGTTTCTGAGGACAAATATGTGGTCTATACAGCTTCGTCCTTGTCTAAAACCTGTCTGTTCTTGTCGCAGTGTTCTGTCTATAGCTGTTTTGATTCTTGAAATTAGGATTTTGCAAAATACTTTACTAGGAATAGAGAGAAGAGTGATACCTCTCCAGTTATTGCAATTAGTAAGATCACCTTTCTTTGGTATCCTTATGATGTCACCTTCGGACCAGTTGTCTGGTATGATGTTGTTCTCCCAAATTTCTTTAAAAACTGGGTAAAGGATATCTGATGTTTGCTTAGCATCAGCTTTAAAGAGTTCAGCATTTAATTGGTCAATGCCTGGTGCCTTTCTATTCCTTAAACTTTTTAGTGCTCTCTGGATTTCTAGTTTGGTTGGCGCATAAAGATCTATATCTAATTCTAATGGTGTTTCTGTGATATCGATGCTAACTGTATTTTCTGGTTCTTTTCTATTGAGAACTTCTTGAAAATGTTCTTTCCATCTTTCCTTTTGTTCTTTTTCGGATGATAATGTGTTGTTTTGTTTGTCTTTAATTGGCATGCTCTTATTAGTTGCATAGCTGTTTTACAACTTGGTAAACCTGTCCCATTCTCTGGTTGGATGCAGCATTTTCTGCTTCTTTTGCAAGGTCTTCTGTATACTTTCTTTTGTCACTTCGTGTTGCTTTCTTCACTTTCTTATTGCATTCTAAGTATTCCTTCTTCAGCTTATCTTTTATTCTTTCTGAATAAGTCTGACAGAGTTTGTTGTTTATTTCTTTTCTTTCATCAATCAATATCCATGTTCCTTGTGTAATCCATTCTTTATGTATTTGTCTTTTATAGCCAAGAACTTTTTCACTGGTTTCTTTGTATATGTCTTCTACTTTCAGCCATTTGTTGTTTATCGATGCTGGTTCTGATGTTTCTTCTATTGTGTCTTCTAGGACCTGAAATCTGTTCTTTATCTGCAGGTTGAATTCTTGTTTTACTTCGGTGTCTTGCAATTTATTTATATCAAAAGGAAATAGAAATGAAAACATTATGTCTAGGATTTCCCAACCTTTACTGAGTAAATAATTTGATATTAAATTTTGTTCGATTAAGATTTTTATATCTTTTGTCAAACGAAGTTGGGGAAGGGATTTAATTTTTCATCTGTAAATCATAAAGTTAAAGTCCATCTATCTAGTTTGAACATATTTATTTATAGTGGATTGGGAAACAAGTTATTGCAACTTATATTAATCCTTCTCCACCTTGCGGGTGCGATTGCTGCCTTTTAGCGGAATTGTAGCCTCTTCTTCTAAATCTACAAGGATGTCTTTTACGTCTTAACACGAGACAGCCATTTATCGTTCCCTTCTGACAGACTATCATCGTTTCTCAAGACCACACTTGCAAATGGTGTCAAGGGAAAGCCGGAACGAGGTTCGAACCAGGAACCTTTGTGTTAGTAGTCCGATGCACTTACCACTACACCACGAATCCCCATCTATCTGTGTTATAGTTATAATTCATGAGATTTTGTTCATAGATGTGTTTCTGTCAATTTAGGATTAACGTCAACTCAATATAAAGATGGTTTATATTATATTTTGCCCTTTTCTTACACCAAAAATCTCCATATTTCTGGCCCAAAAATTTGGTGCATGCACCCATTAACTCTCTTGTTTTATTTTTGACAAAACTTTATGTAGGATATTCGTCCAGAACATGCATGAACTATTTGCCACTGGACGTTAAATCAACCAACAATCAATCAATGTATAGGACATAGTCTTGGTATAAAGCTGGCATTTAAGGTAGCGCCTTCCTCATATTCACTTAAGATGTTTATTAAGGAACTTGTACTATTTATTGTCTTAATATAATTTATGTTTAGTTTAGTACTAAACCATATTAACTTTTGGGCGTAAAGCTTTTCCGTATAGCCATGATAGCAGTAGTCCAGCAACGCATGTAAATACAGAAAATTTAATATGTTATATCCCTGCTGTTGAGATATTATATACTTTTCGTTTCTTATCAGGGTTACCTTCATATAAGATTATTGCATACAAGAAAGTTATGCCATCAAGGGTTGCAAGCTTTAAGTTTTTATGACTTTGTTGAATACAACTGTGATAAACGACCACAGCTATGTTTCATTTATGACAGTATTGCATGGAACTAAAACATCGGTTTTGTGAAGATAGGAGCATCAGGATGAATGCCACATGTGGAGCAGTAACAATTAACTAAATTATATCAAGAGCTCATCCAAGGTTCAGATTAGATTCGTAGAACAGTATGTCGTATATTTCGTAGTGTTATGTTTATGTTGATTGTCTTTTCTTCGTTTACATCTGTTGACAAGGTATAATTGTTTGTTTTTATTCAACCGGTGCTTTTCGATTGCCTTATTTGTATAGTATTTATTTTTTAATAAAACAACAAACTATATGAAATTAATTCACATTTTGATCGAAATATTTCTGAATGCAGCAAACATCAGTGCGGCATCAGAAAATGCAGCTCTTGACATTTAAAAAAATAAACAGCTTTAAAGAATTGTCTCAGTTGTCTCTTCTTAGGTTGCTCAGGTCTTGTGCTTGAGGTCGTTGGTTTTATTCTAATATCATCCGTCTTGGTAAACCAAAGACTTAAAAGCTGTATCTGCTGCTTCTCTGCCTTGAAAAGGGCCTTTGGGAGTAAGAACAAATAGTGAGTGGCCATGAGTTAGGAAAATGTGTTTTTGAAGGAGGAAATATTGTGCTACAATCTGTGACTTTCCAAAACTTTGGCTTTGCGTGTCTGTTTAGTACAAAGTCGGGTTCATCATCTTCATATTATATACAGCCAGGTTTCATCGACTATTTTTTCCTCAAAAGATGTTTTTATATAACGGAATTTGATGCGACTGTCATACAAGTGAAAGGTTTAGCGCTATAAAACCAGGTTCAGTCCACCATTTTCTACATTTGAAAATTCCTGTACCAAGTCAGGAGTTTGACAGTTGTTGTCCATTCGTTTGATGTGTTTGATTTTGCCAATTGAGTAGGGACTTTCCGTTTTGAATTTTCCTCAAAATTTAGTATTTTTGTGATTTTACTTTTTATACATGCTTCCATTCGTTTCGTTGGTTGATATAGTCTAACGATTGAATGTGTGGGCTTTTATGGAATTGTCCTATTTTAAATTTCCTTGTTGTCCTATATTGTTGTTAATATTTTGAATTTCTCGTCTAAATATGCATGCAGTTGTTAACACTGGACGTGTAACGCCAATACAGATCATTACCGTTATCATGGTTCCGTTGACCTGCACGGAACATCTTCGTCACAGATTACCACGGACAAGTTCAAATTGTCGAAGCTACAGTTCATTCAACTTTCTCTCGACTTTGACATATATTAATGTGAATTTTCATTGTTTTTAACTAACCATGATCATCACAACTTTCTGGTTGTCTCAATAGATCTAGAGAAGAGTGCGGTTGCCCTTCAAGAGCTTTTGAAATCACACCTACCCTTTTAAAAAGTTTAACATTGTATAAATGCGCTGTTTTGAAAGTATTTTATTTTTATTGGAATTGAATATTGAATGTGTTTTTAAAAGGAAAAAATTAGCAATGTTTTAACAGCGCTAGTGACGGATTATACATTCAACTTATTCAATCGTGAACTTAAATCACAACAGTATTATTTTTTCTTACTTCTGTCTTATTTTGCTATGAGAAATTTACACAATTTTGTAACCAGACTTAGAGTTGATTTTGACTTCGATCTTAGAATGAAAATTTAAATCACAGTTGACCTCCTACGTCGTTTCTTGATATCATGTTCACAATACAAGTAATAGCAGATTGTACATGTATAGGCTCACAAATGGTCTTATTACAAAGCTGCGGATCTCCAGAATGTTTTAAATATATTCTACCGCTGATTGAATCTTTATTTTATACTTATTTGAGAGAACACAACTATTTTAATAATGTATACATACAAATCGTCGAGGGCTGGTAGGTCTTGGAATGCTCCGTCCTGTATTGTTTTTATTTGATTGACGGACAAATTTCTGAAACAAAATAATGGTAATTTTACAATTAATTTGTTGTTATAAAATGAAATACAAAAAAAAAAAATACCAAAGAAAATTAGAAATAGAAAGTCCCTTATCAATTGACAAAATCAAAAGCTCAAACACATCAAACGAAGGCATGCAAATTAACTGCAATATTTCTGACATGGTACATGCATTTCCTTATGTAGAAAATGTAGGACTTTATCTGGTTTTATAGCTATCTAAACCTCTCACTAGCATGACAATCTCGTACAATGCCATTATATTTACAACCAACGTGTAAGCCAAACAAACAGACATAAGAGGTAAAAATATAAAAGAATCGGGTTGCAGTAGTTAACATTGTGGTATAAATTAATCATTATCACAATAAACAAACAACTCTGTCAACAAAGACAAACAAAATGGCATATTGACAAAAAGCACATAAGCAAACAATGAAAGACAAGAATACAATAAATGACCATAGACTTGTACAATAATACATTGGCTGGATGTAAAATGAAACTATGAAATTGAATTGGAGCTTTGAACAAATAATCAAAAAGAACAAAAACTATCGCATTTAAAGCCAATGATTGATTAAACACCTCGAGATTAAAAAAGTTTGAAGTTCTTAAAGTCATTTATGAAGGTTTAATGTGCTAAATTTAAACTTGAAGACGGCTGCTGTGTTTGGATAGTTGAATACATTTAAGTAAGAAATACAGCAACACACAACTACTCATTAACAGATTTGTGACTCTAGACAGGCGCACACTTAATATGACAAAGTTAAACAACTTTTTAACAAAACATAAAATAATAACAAGTGCCCAGTCGGGTTTCATGCCTGGAGATTCTACAATTAACCAACTCTTACACATAACAGATTTATTTGGCAAAGCTCTTGACGCAGGAAAAGAGATTCGTGTTGTCTTTTTTGATATAAGTCGTGCTTTCGATCGAGTCTGGCATGAAGGTCTTATTTATAAACTTAAAAATATTGGAATAAGAGGAAACCTATTAAAGTGGTTTATGAGCTATTTATCAAATCGGAAACAAAAAGTTGTTATTTCAGGTCAATCCTCTGATACTTTTGGTGTAAATGCTGGCGTCCCTCAAGGATCAATATTAGGCCCCTTACTTTTTTTAGTATATATAAATGACATTGTAAACGATATAGACTGTAACATAAAACTATATGCTGATGATACTTCCGTTTTCATAGTAGTTGAAGATGAATATGCAGCAGCGAGCAAACTTAATTCTGATATAGAGACTATCAACAATTGGTCAGTCCAATGGCTGGTAAATTTTAATGCAAAAAAGACTGAAGCTATGACAGTTTCCAAGAAATCAGTTAAACCCCATCATCCACCTCTTTATATGAATGATGATATGATTTCAGAAGTAGAAAGCCATAAACACCTTGGTTTAATTTTTCATGAGGATGGTTCATGGCATTCTCATGTCAATAAAATAATTGAAAAGATAACACCTAGATTAAATTTATTTCGTGCCTTGAAATTCAAATTGAAAAGAAAGTATTTACAAACTATATATTTAAGTTTTATCCGACCTTTATTTGAATATACAGATATCATTTGGGACAACATTCCAGACTATTTAAGTGACAAACTAGAAAATATGCAACTTGAAGCGGCTAGGATAGTTACTGGTGGTACTAAGTTATCGTCCATAAATAAATTATACGACGAAACAGGATGGGAGTTACTATCAGAAAGACGTAAAAAACACAAAATTATAAAATTTCATGAAATGTTTCACAATAAGACCCCTGATTATTTAAGCGACATTATCCCTCAACAATTGTTCAATATTCATAATTATGACACACGACGAACGAATGACACGCAACATATAAAGTGTAGAACTGCATTTTACCAGAAATCTTTTGTCCCCTCAGTTATTCGATCCTGGAATGCTATTCCGGACGATATCAGACTAAGTCCATCTAAGTTAACACTTAAAGGTTACCTTAATCAAAATGTAAGAAAAATGCCAAATTATTATTTTTATGGAGACAGGAAAGGACAAATACTTCATGTCAGACTTCGGATGGATTGTAGCAATCTGAACGAACATTTATTTAAGAGAAATCTTGTAGAAAGTAAAAACTGTACCTGTGGTAGAATCGAGAGCAGTAAGCATTTTCTCCTCGAGTGTAATAATTACTCCCTTGTCCGAAAACGTACGATAGAAAAAATTCCCTTCCCATATGTAGTGTTTGCTATGTATACTTTAGTATATGAGTATAGAAAGAGAGATAACTCTGTTATATGTTGAAACAATGTATGTGAACTGCTTGTCTCCCTTTGTACTGTTATATATACAATGTGCTGAGTTTCCGGTTACGTAATAAATGATGTACCTTCAATGGTGTTTGTTTGTAAGCCAGTATCAGGTTCAATCCGAATGTGCTAGCCACAAACAGTATATTTAAATTGGCGACGAGGATAATCAAAGGTTGTATTACAAAATGGGATCAGTTTTACTACCAGATGTTAGCGGTATTCAGAACTTTGACATTTCTGACTCGACAGGATTGTCTGCACGTTGGAAACGATGGCTTCGGGCGTTTCAACTATTTGCCGCAGGAAAAGGGGTTACAGACGTAGATCAAAAATATGCATTATTATTGCACACAGCCGGAATGAATGTTCAAGACATTTTCTTCACATTGCCGGAAGGTGCCGGAGAAGGTGCATATGAGAAAGCGGTGAGTGCGCTAGATGCTTATTTCACACCACTTTCAAATGCCCCTTATGAACGATCAATTTTTCGATCTATGATTCAGTCTTCTTCAGAGACAATTGAACAATATATAACGCGTCTTCGACAGAGAGCTGATACATGTGAATTTGGCAATCAAAATGCAATTGATGAAAGAATACGAGATCAAATTATTGATAAATGTTTAAGTCACCATATCAGACGTAAATTACTTGAGAAAGGTAGGACACTTACTTTAGCAAATGTTAGAAGTATTGCTAAAGCTATGGAAGATTCAGAACGACAAGCTAAATCAATTGAAGGTCAAGGTCAAGTCAACATGATACAGTCAAAAGGTAAACAGTATGGAAAGAACAGTTTTAATTCTGGTAGCAAAAGTTTTAATTCTGGTAATAAGTCTACTTGTACAGCAACTTGCTACAGTTGTGGACGTGAAGGTCACATTAGGACTGACCCAAGCTGTCCAGCTCGGGGGAAAAAATGCAGGAAGTGTAAAATTGTTGGTCATTTTGATAAAGTTTGTAAAACTAAGGATAAGTCAAAACATGGAAAGATTCGTCAAGTTGTTGAACAACCACAGAATAACACGGATGATGAGGAATATGTATTTAGCATGATCAGTGTAAATCAGATAAATTCTGTATGTGATAATATTGTTGTCAATATAGGGAATGTGAATTTGAAAATGATAATTGATTCTGGAGCATCATGTAACATCATGGGAATAAATTTGTGGAATTATTTAAAAGATAATCATGTGAAATGTGTTTCGTCCAAGTCTACAAAGAGTTTATTCGCATATGGCAGTGAGGAACCATTGAAAATCGCTGGAATATTTACAGCTACTGTACAATGTAACAACAGAACTTTAAATGATATTGAATTTGTTGTTATTGAAGGCAAAGGTCAGGCTTTGTTGAGTCGTAATACAGCAGAACAGTTAGGTGTGCTGCAGCTTGTTCACAGTGTTAGTGAACCTGGAACAATTAAGGACAAGTATCCAGAATGTTTTACAGGAGTTGGTAAATTGAAATCATTTCAGTTACAGATACCTATCGACCCAGATGTTGAACCCATTATTCAGCCTATGAGGAGGGTACCGTTTAATCTGCGCGATAAACTTGGCAAGAAGTTAGATGAACTTTTAGATTTAGATATAATTGAACATGTCAATGAACCTAGTCAATGGGTTTCTCCAGTAGTAGTCGTGCCAAAACGTTCAGGTGATGACATCAGACTATGTGTTGACATGCGCCAAGCTAATACAGCTGTGAAACGAGTACGACATCCGATTCCAACAATAGATGAACTATTGCAAGATATGAACTCTAGTAAAGTGTTTAGTAAGCTTGATGTAACTTGGGCCTATCACCAAATTGAGTTAAAACCAGAGTCTAGGGAAATAACTACTTTTGTAACTCATAAAGGGTTGTTTAGGTATAAGCGCCTTATGTTTGGTATTAGTTGTGCCCCTGAATTATATCAAAATATCATGCAACAAGTCCTTCAGGGCTGTGAGGGTGTTCATAACATTATGGATGATATTATTGTACATGCTAGTAACCAGGTTGAACATGATAAATGTCTTGAAAATGTTGTTAGGGTACTGAGAGACAAAGGTATTACTTTAAACAATGATAAATGTGAATTTAATATGTCCAAAGTAGTGTTCATGGGTCATGTTTTGTCTGGTCGGGGTATTGGGCCAGCAGATGTTAAAGTCAAAGCTGTCGTTGAAGCACGTGAGCCAAGAACTTCAGCAGAAGTTCGTAGTTTCTTAGGTCTTGTTAATTATAGTGCTAGATTTATTTCTGACTTAGCTACTATTTCAGCTCCGCTGCGTGCACTTACTCGTAAAGATGCAACGTTCACATGGGGTAAAGATGAACAAAGGTCGTTCGATGAGCTAAAACGTCGTCTTGCCAATGCGGAAACTTTAGGTTATTATGACAAGTCGGCACTGACTAAGGTAATCGCAGATGCTAGTCCAGTTGGACTCGGAGCCGTGCTCATACAAGAACAAAACGGTGAGATGCGCATTATTTCTTACGCGAGTAGGAGTTTAAGCGATACGGAACGCAGATATTTGCAGACCGAAAAGGAGGCTCTAGCCTTGGTATGGGCGTGTGAAAGGTTTCATGTTTATATCTATGGAAGCCAGTTCGAGCTCTTAACGGATCATAAACCGCTTGAGTGTATTTACTCTACAAAGTCGAAAGTATGTGCTCGAATTGAGCGCTGGGTTCTTCGTATGCAACCATATACATATACTGTACGGTATATTCCCGGACCGAAAAATATAGCTGACTCGCTATCACGTTTGATCAAAGAAGGGAAAACACGTGACAATCAGGAAAATGTAACTGAGGAATACGTTAAATTTGTAGCTCAAGAATCAACACCGGTTGCGATGACAACACGCGAAATCGAAAGAGCTTCCGAGAATGATACTGAATTAAAGGCTGTCCGAGAATGTCTTGTTCACAGTCAGTGGCACCGCATCGAGTTCAAAGAATATCTTCCTATTCGAAGTGAACTATGCGCTATTGGTCAATTAGTACTTCGGGGTACTCGTATCGTGATACCTATCAGTTTACGGGAACAGGTACTTCAGCTTGCTCATGAAGGTCACCCTGGTATTGTTGTCATGAAAACGCGTTTACGAAGTAAAGTCTGGTGGCCAGGGATAGACAAAAGTATTGAGAAGTTTTGTCGAAGCTGTTACGGTTGTCAATTGGTTAGTCAACCTAGTAAACCCGAACCGTTAAAGCGTACAGAGTTGCCCTCTGCCCCGTGGCAACATTTAGCTGCTGATCTATTAGGACCGTTACCGAGCAATCATTATATGTTTGAATTAGTTGATTATTATAGCCGCTATTTTGAAGTCGCTGTTACTAAGAATATTTCGTCGGAAAATATTACGTCGTTGATTTCAAAATTTTGCTTGACTCATGGATTGCCGTTATCAATTCACACCGATAATGGACCCCAGTTTGTTAGTCAACATTTTAAGAACTTTATGTCCGAACATGGTATTGTCCATCATAGAACAACTCCGTTATGGCCACAGGCTAACGGCGAAGTAGAGCGCCAAAATCGTTCGATAATGAAGCGTGTTAAAATTGCTCAAGCCGAAGGTCGCGACTGGAAATTAGAATTGAATAAATTTTTAATTATGTACCGTAGTACTGCTCATTCTACAACCGGAGTAAGTCCGTCCGAATTACTTTTTGGTCGAAAAATCAGAACAAAGTTACCGGAGTTAATTGATTATAATATTAATGATTTTGAAGTACGCGACCGAGACGCCGAACAAAAGGAAAAAGGAAAAATATATGCGGATAAGCGTCGTGGTGCGTGCGAGAGTGATATTCGTGTCTCCGATCAAGTTCTAGTCAGGCAAGACCGTGGAAATAAAATGTCTACACCTTTTGTTCCATCCCCTTTTAAAGTGGTGCAGAAAATTGGTAATAGTGTATTGGTTGAATCTGACCAAGGTGTTCAATACAGGAGAAATGTGACACATTTAAAGAAATTTATTGAGAGAGAAAATAATGATTTATCTTGCTCACAATCTGATGCAAACAAAAATGTAGTTAATACAGAGTCTGAAATTATTTCAAGTCACAAAGATGATTTTGAGAATTTAAATGAATCTAGTAATTTTGATGAAAATAAGTGTTTAATTTCTAGTCAAGATGAAACTTGTAGTATGAAAGATAGACCAGTCAGAGTGAAAAAGTTACCGTCAAAGTTTGACGATTTTGTTTTGAAATAATATGTGTACCATTATGAACAATTACAAGTTATATGATTTATGTTATAAAGGTATTAATAACAAATGTTTTTGTTGTTGTTGACATATTATTGACAATGTTGTTTACTTGAATTTTTATGTTTAAACAAAATTGACATAGGGTAGTTCAATTTTTATTTGTAAAACAAAAATGTCAAGATGTTTTCAAATCTAAAAAAAGAAGGAAGAGATGTAGTGTTTGCTATGTATACTTTAGTATATGAGTATAGAAAGAGAGATAACTCTGTTATATGTTGAAACAATGTATGTGAACTGCTTGTCTCCCTTTGTACTGTTATATATACAATGTGCTGAGTTTCCGGTTACGTAATAAATGATGTACCTTCAATGGTGTTTGTTTGTAAGCCAGTATCAGGTTCAATCCGAATGTGCTAGCCACAAACAGTATACCATACAATATAGAAACACTCCTATTTGGCTGCAATAACCTCAATCAAGAGGAAAATGTACTCGTGTTTAAACAAGTGCAACAATTTTTGGTAGATTCGAAGCGTTTTGGCTAATAGCGTCGTTCGTGCATGACAAAGATCGTAATTGGGTGAGACAGTCTTGACAAAGTCCTGTAAACACACTCCGCCGCCGGTACATATATATATAGGAAAGATCTGATGAAAAAAAATCTTTTTTTTTATTTGCAGTTATTTCCCTTTATCTTTTTTCTACAGGGAGACGGATTAATATAAGGGAAACCTTGTTTTCGAATCCTTTTGTAATATGTTATCACTGTATTTATATGTGTATGCCATGTACATGATTTTTTGAAATAAAATATGTTTAAAGTAAACATGTGTGTAACCCATGACTGTCGTTTTACAGCACAACATGAAAACAAACAAATGAGAAGAGCTCTATTTTTATCAATACTAGAACGAACCCGCGAAATCGCGGGCATATACAGCTTGTGAACTGTTGTAGGATGATTTTTTGTAAAAGATATTATGTATGGAGAATTTCATAAAAGGTATCAAAAGCCCTCTCCCTTTTATTTGTCCGATATTTGTTTCCTTTCTATTAAATTCAATTATTTTTGTGTTTCTGGCCTCAGACAACAATTATCCTCTCCTTTGCTACAATGCATCTTTTGGTAAAAGTCAAATTAAATAAAAAATTTGCACCGCTTCAAACATGAAATAAATGTAACTGCTTATATATAGACCATTATTAGTCTAATAAAATATGCTTCTAGAACAATCAATCAGCGCTTTTTCTTTTGAGAACCTTATTAACATGCCAATGGTAGGATATGAATCTTGTATAAATGACTAAGACTGACTTAGGCTAAGTTGAGGGGTGGTCGGAGGGATCCTGATCCCGAAATCCCGGGCTTAAAAACACGAAATCCCGAGATGCAGAATTTAAAAAATTCATATCCCGAAATCCTGAAAATTGAAAAATATATTCCCGGATCCCGTAAGGATCAATTGCAATCTCCAAAACCCGAACTTAAAACACCCGATCCCGACCTCTCGAAAAAGGTCCTGCCTCCCTCTAATCTCTACCCTACATTCATGTTTGCCAAATCACTACTTTCACTTTCAACAATAAGTTTTTATGCCCATGTTTTTATGCCCCATTTATGGGCATTATGTTTTCTAGTCTGTGCATCCGTGCGTTCATTCGTCCATCCGTCTGTCCCGCTTCAGGTTAAAGTTTTTGGTGGAGGTAGTTTTTGATGAAGTTGAAGTCCAATCAACTCAAAATTTAGTAAATATAGTGCCGATGTGGCATCCGTGTACTATGGACACATTCTTGTTTCAACATGTTTTACTTATTTTAATATATATATATATATATATATATATATGCAACTTACGATTGGTTGCACTTGTGCATATATATGCAACTGGTATGACCCCTTAAATAGTAAACAATTGAAAGAAAACAGTAGATGGAAGACAGAGAGTCTCTATATATTAAGGTAATATAATCGTAGTTTACATGTAGATAAACGCGAAAAATAATTGTCCTCTATAATGAGGTATAATAGTTGTGGTTCTTGCGATCTAAACACCATGATATGGAGAACGATTTGATTGGCTTATTTATTTTTCATTTTTTGTTTTCTATCATACGATTGGTTGTGTTTGTGAATGTTTCAAACCGGAATTCTTATCTATGAATAAAAGTCAGTCTGATGACGGAATCATATCCGGACTCCTTTTTGTCGTTTTCCTCCCAAAATAACTCAATTTGAATAATCATATGAATGGATGACAAATGCGACTATGCATGTTACCTATAGGACACAGAGGCATGATGATTGATTTGTTGTAGAAGGAAGAGAAGCGACACACAAAATGAGGTCTTCTCGTTTAATAGTATAGATGGACCATGTCGGTCAGAGTCATTCGATACATTTTTAAATCAAGAAACACTTATGATGATTGTGACTAAGATAAATTCCATTTGGCCAAGTTGATTAAAAGGAGAAGATTTCAGTTGTTTTGGGCCAATATCTCCTAAAGGGGTCAATTGACAATCTTCTTCATGTTGACCAGATGAACATTTTAACACTATTACATTTTCTCTAAATCTTTTAGTTTCAGAGAAATAACCAAAAACTACATTCTACCCCTGTCTTCTTTTTTTAGCCATGGCGGCCATCTCAGTAGGTGGGCACGGTAATCGAGTACTTTTTATAAAATCACATACCTTAAGAATGGTTTGTCTTAGATCAATAACTTCAGGAGAAGATTGTTGTAAAAATTTACAAAGAATTATAAAAACTTGTGAAAAATTGACTTTAAAGGGGAATTACTCCTGAAGGGATCAATTGACAATTTGTTCATGTGTGACTTATTAGTACAACTTACTTTGCCTAACATTTTTGCTGTTTATCTCTATTTATTATAACATTTAAGGTTATAACCAAAAACTGCAAAGTTTTCTTAAAATTACCAATTTAGAGGCAGAAATCAACCAACACATTGTATGGTGAGTCTAAAAAATTCAGTGCAGATCGATCGACTAGACGAACATTTTACTTCATTTTAGATCTGTCCAAGATGCTTTAGTTTCAGAAATACAAGTCAAAATCTGCATTTAACCTCCATTTTTAGTCATGGCGGCCATCTTGGTTGGTGGACAGGGTCATCAGATACTTTTTAAAAACAAGATATCCTAAGGATGATTTAGGCCTAGTTTGGTCGAACCTCTCACAGTAATATCAGTGAAGATGGTTTTGTTAAAAGTTAACAGACGACGGAGGACGCCGATAGCGTACTACGTACGACGGACGCCACCTGATGAGAAAATCTCACTGGACTCTTTTGGGTAAGGTCAGCTAAAAATGAGATTACTTTAACGTTTGTTTTTTACGTATCATTACATATAATGTTTTTTACGTATCATTACATATAATGTTTTTTACGTATCATTACATATAATGTTTTTTACGTATCATTACATATACATGTACCCTAATATCGGTCACGTTATGTCCTATTGAATGCCATACAATTACTTCATTCACAGTTAAGGTATTAACCAGTTCATTTTGAAATGCGCAGAAATAAGAAAAAGGAACATTCAAGTCGAATTAAAATTTGTGAATCATAGAAAAAATGATCATGTCCAACCTAACATTACATAGACCAAAAACAACACCTTATAAATTGCATCAGTCCAAATCGCTTTTCTTGATTAACCTCCATTAAAAACGCGCAAAGCCAAATATGGAATAATATAGCTGGGAATAAGATTGAAAATGTGAGATAACATACATGTATTCCCAGAAAATTTACTTAATACGTAAGAAATAAAATAAAAGTAATAAAATTGAAAAAATCAACTCTAATATTTGTAAATACAAAAATTATAAGTTGGTAAGATTTTCATAACAGTGCTCGTTATCAAGTTTAAATGGTAAAAAAAAAGTCTGAAAAAAGATAAAATACAATTCGAAGCTGTATTTATCATTCTCAGGTATTAACATAAAAGTTCTAAGCAACAGTCTGTCTTCTCTTAAAACAATAAGACATCAACTAAATGTAGTCTACATATAACATGTATAACATTCCAAATGTTATGGAAAAAAGTTAATTCCACCAAACGTGTTTTTTTCACTGACAAGTTAATAAAGATGGCCAATTGACTATAGGATATAATAAATAAATAAGGGAATTGTACGTCTGTTACATTGGTAGAAACATTCCTTACCAAGTGACAAATACAAACTTATTTAATTACTGGTCCGTTTCTGATTCATTTGAACGAAAATAACATTAAAATGACGATAATTTTTTGTTTCCTTCAATATCTGAATGTAACAAGCAAAAAAATCATACAAACTCGTTCATTATGATGAATGCTTGTTTTGATGTGTAACATTCCGCAAATAATTATTTAAAATGAGAACATCTTTTTTTGTTATTAAGGGACCAGTCATAATTAATTAAGGCATGAGACTGGTGCAAAATTGAAATGAACTAAAATAAAAAGTTAAAGTCCCATTGTTATACAAGTCAAGGAAAGGTTATGTCCCAATATATTTAGCAATACAAAAAAATGATGTCCGAAGTTTATTCGTACAATATACAATTATGGCCCGTTGAAGAGGTGAATATCCAAAATTGTCAACTCGAGAAAGTTATTTCATTGAGGGCGCAGCCCGAAGTGAAATAACTTTTAAGGGTTGACAATTTTGGATATTCATCGACTCTACGGGGCCACAATTGTTTTATTATACCGAACTAACATTGGAAAGGCCTTTCGAACACTTCTTTGGACTTTACACAACAGTCAACACAAACACACAAGCTGAAAATAACGGCTTTGTGTTCTAGAATTCTCGAATGTACAACAAAGGTAGAATCTTTTTGTAAAATATTGATGGCCCTGAAAAGGACCGTTTATAAGAGACACGGCTGCTGGCACTCTTTTCATGACCACTGCCTTATTTCCATTTCTCTCGGTGGGCTTCCACTGTAACGTGAACGCTGCCATTTTGTTTATTTACGTCTGTGACGTCATTTTCATGGGAGGTAACTCAAGTACAAATCAACAAACTGAAAAGGTTATTATGGTTATTCACCGCTGGTGCAAATTTTTAGGGTTATTCGTCCTTCCTTGCATTTTATTCAAATAACCATATTATATCATTTGTATTTGTCCCTGGACACTAAAAGCTTCTTTTTTGCAATTTATTTCTTCATCTTTCCTGTACTACAATTATTTTCAATATTGTGACAAATATATATTTAAAAATTAAGTAACAATATAGAGAAATTTGAAATCTGTTCATAATTTGTTATTTATATTACAGAGAAACACAGATGTGTCCTTCCTCTTGGAAACGAAAAGAAAGTTATTGTCCAACGCTTTCGGGTGGGGGATTTTCTCGCTGTATTTTGGTGGCCTTCGGCTGTTATTTGGTCGTGTTGTTGTCTCTTTGACACATTTCCCAATTCCATTCTCAATTATGTTATTGACAAAAATAATATCGCTCTGCCTACTATATATCACATGTTTCCACTGCCCTAATTTATCTTGCCTATAAATATTGGACAGTCCTTTAAAAAGCCAATGTTCCATGCATATCTAAGTTGGAAAAATCCTTTTCCCATAGAAGTTTGCTTTATAAAGTGCATAACCTATGCTAAATTGCACCGGTCCCATTCCTTGATAAATTTTATTCGGTCCCATATGTAAAGACTCTGTGATACTGACATACAAAGCGAGACTTTTTAATATGCGTTCGCATTGAGAGTAAAAGTCCTCAAGACAAGATGCATCTCAACATGCCCAAAAGCATTTAACCTATTTTCTTTTACTCCTGAAATATTTAGATGACGACAAAAAATACCAATTTTAAAATCGCAGTTTTTAACTGATGAAAATAAACCACACATCATTCTTCGATCAGCTTTCATAAGATTCGTTCCTTAACCTAGGCAAATCTTTTTCTTTTGCATAAAAAAATCGGTACAATATTATACATACATTGAAGTGAGTGATGGTAGGTCTACAAACGTTCCTTTTTGTATTGTTGCTATTTGGTTGTAGTCAAGACTTCTGAAAGGGAAAAAAATAATCATTTATAGGATGTATTGAAGCCGGATTTTTTCTAAATATTATTGGCAGTTTCCTGAATTTCGTTGTTCATTTCTGTCCCTTTCCTGATATAAGACATAATTCATATCTCTAATACTTTTTTACTCTTAACTATTGGCCGTGAAGCAATTTATTTGAGGCAAAATATGTGGAAACATTGGTCCATTTTCATAACAAATAGAAGTCGGTTGAAAGCATCATATACATTATCCATTTATTTTCTTATATTACTCTTATTATAAAGCAAAAGGCAGATTAAAATCCAAAAACAAAGATATAGATGGTTTTCAATATTTGGATAAGACTCCCTTCGAAAAGGTTCATGCTAATTTCTATAAATATATTCTATATATACTAAAAAACATCTGCTAATTTAGGTGTTAAAGCTCAACTTGGTAGACAGCGAATAGAAAAATATATAAAAACACAAGCAATTCTTTATTGGGCTAGATTACATACTGAAAACATAAACCCATTACTAAAAGAAAGTTATGCATTAAGTAAACACCTTGAATCACAAGGAATTTATACTTGGTCTACTTTTATCAAAGATTCAACACACGAAATGAATATTGATATACAAAAAATAATGTCCTGTCAAAATATGGAACAAGTTAACACACTAAAGAATTGGATTAAGAATATTACAAGCAACTTTTTTTCCGAACTACTGGAAAATAAAATAAACGGTTTGAACGAAAATAACAATTTTTTTCTTTACAAAAATATTAAAGTCAAACAAGACCAAGAATTTTATCTTAAATATCCAAATTTTGAAACTAGATGTTGATTTACCAAAATTAGAATTATTGACCATAATTTGCTCATTGAGAAGGGCAGATATCTAAAAATACCTCGAGACAATAGAACTTGTCCAACTTGTAAAACCTTAGAAGATGAAAATCACTTTCTCCTCTACTGTCAAGTTAATAATGTTTTACGTATAAACTTTTTAATGACATAACAATAGATAATCCTATGTTTCCAAATCTATCTGATACTCAAAAAGTAGTAGTCCTACTAAATCCTTCTAATATAAACCAAGTGAAAAAAACAGGTTCCTTTATAAAACAGTCTTTAGAGCTGGAACACTGGGGACTCTTAGTTCACTTGGTCAGCAAATCATAAGGAACATTCCTGCCATGTTTATTTCATTCCATCGAGAGGTTCTCTAAAAGAAGACATTTGTATGCATTTCCCATAGGGTTTTATGTTAAACTAAGTGTATCTCTGGGGACCATCATGGATGATGGATCGGCTTCTATGTACCAACACTTGGTCAGCACCTCAAAATTAAAATTTACGCCACGATTGGTTTATTCCATTCAGCGGTTCTCTAACAGAAAACACTTATTTGCATTGTCCTTTGGGTCCTATGTTCAACAAAGTCACACGCTGGCGACCATCATTAAAAAGGACATTCGTGCCATGTTTTATTTCTTTCCATTTAGTGGTTCTCGATAAAATTTAAAAAAAAAACACATTTAAATGTATTTCACTTATGGTTCTATGTTAAACTAAGTCTCCCGCTGGTGGCCATCTTAGATGAAGGCTCGACACCAAAGTAACATCCCTTGCTCAGCACCTCATGAGGAACATTCACTCCGTGTTAGGTTTCGTTCAATTAAGTGGTATTTTATAGAAGACATTTGTATGTATGGTTCATAGGTCTTCTGTTAAACAAAGTCCTCCAATGGCGGCCATTTTGGATTATGGATCGGCTTCAAATTTACAAAACTTGGTCAGCACCTCATAAGGAACATTCCTGTCATGTTTTATTTCATTCTTTGTAGCGTTTCTTTTACCGAAAGACATTTGTAAGCATTTTCCATAGGACCCTATATTAAACTAAGTCCCTGCTGGCGGCCGTCTTAGGTGATTGATCGCCTACAAAGTTATAACACTTGGTCAGCACCTCATAATTTAGGAACATTCATGTCATGTTTTAATTGATTCCATTTAGGTGTACTTTATAAGAAAACATGGGAGACCATGGGAGTTATTGGTCCATACGCGTATGGTTATGACCATATGGGTATATACTCATATGGTCCGACCATACGCGTATGGTCCGATCGGACGCGTATGGTTTGGGTAATTAAGAGGCATTGCCAGAAAGCACCAGACAGGACTGTTCAACTACAAAAACACATTTACTTTAGATACTTTTGAACTCTTCATAAGGTATGACTCTTCTATAGTTGTCATGTCATTAAATGTTTTTTTATTATATTTTAAGATTAAATAAATGAAAGTGTGGTGTACTGCAGTCATGTTACGATATTGGAGATCTAGAGATTCTTAAAAACACCATAGACGAATCGGAATGGCCCGAGACCTCGGTATCACTGCACGGAGCTGCAATGAAGGCTAGCTTTTCATTCGCAAGCAAAAGGTGTAACTGAAAAGGATTGTGCACAACCAAGACGTGCAACTGCAGAAAAGCTATCGTACCGTGTGGAAGTAAAAGTAACTCTCATAATACATGCAATGATACAATTAGCGATGAAAGCTAAGATCAACTGACTGTGGCATCTACATCTAATGTTTATGAAGCCTTTTAACTATAAAATTAATACATTTCTATGTAACCATCGTTGTTTCTTGTATACTGACCGACTTTAGAAACGCAACACTAGATTATTCTTTTTTATTCCCATTTTCAAATATTTATTTTTTGTAAACAAACTTATGAACAGAAATTTCTTTCATTACTTCAATGTTTGAAAAAAAGCCAGTTCGAAAGTTGAATTGATTACGTCATTTTCAACGGTCAAATATTGTAGTTTACACTGAAACCCTGGTTTTCCCCTAATCAGTGAACGTGTCATCGTCAAAAGCAATGACTGCCTGTAACAAACGCCAACATGATTATCAGAAAGGTCAACCAATTCAGATCGGCACGATTTAGGTTCTGTTTTTCACCTTTTGATTTTACCGTTGTTCCACCCATTACAATGGGTTTTGACAATTATGCGGTTGAAATGTTAAGGCTTTAAATGTTTTTCTGCAGTCGATGCTTTGGCAGTTTAGTGAATGGGAAACATTTATGGCATAAATTTGTGCAAAATGGCATTCAGCAATTTGATTAGCAGTTGACGTTGCGGTCGTAGGTCTGTCTCGCAAATGACGTTGCGTAATCAAATTCTATTGACGTTGCATTGTCACTACATGTTGATCTGGTCATTGATGATTTTCTACAAATCCCTTCTACCGGTATCATTGTCGAAAGGACAGTAAGACGAGTGTCTGACGTCAAATTGTCTGGTTGCAGCACGTTCACGTTTTCCTGTTTGCAGTATTCTAATGGGTTGATTCAGTTTTTTATTCCTCAGTCTTGGCAATATGGAGATGCAATATTTTTTAACTGATTTAAGTTTGACCAAGGATTGAAAGAACTGTTTCACAAAAAAAAAAATGAAAAAAATATTTTTTTTTGGTTCGAAATTTCACTTTCTGAAATTCGTGCGATCTCAAATAATTCGGCATGTTTGATAACCATAGTTAGACAGATGTTGATTTTTTCGAAAGAAAAGAAGTATGAAAAGCATGAAAAGTAGTTGTATGAGAATCAAACATGATTTGGTAAAAAAAAATCTGCAAAATGGGTGTTGCGATGTTAAACATGTTTATGAGATCTCAACCTTCCCCTATACCTCTAACCAATGTAGAAAAGTAAACGCATAATAATACGCACATTAAAATTCAGTTCAAGAGAAGTCCAAGTCTGATGTCAGGAGATGTAACCAAAGAAAATATGCAAAAAGACAATAATACATAAATAACAACAGACTACTAGCAGTTAACTGACATAACAGCTCCAGACTTCAATTAAACTGATTGAAAGATTATGTCATCATCATATGAATATCAGGCACAATCCTTCCCGTTAGGGGTTAAGTATCATAACATATATGAGAAGAACATAACCCGTGTCATGCCAACAACTGATTTTTAGATAAATTTGTTTAGTTCCGATGCAAAGACCCTATAAGTGAATTGATATTAACGCAAAATATGCAATCTTTAATGACCTGACAACAGTATCGTAACTATATCCCTTCTTAATAAGTCTATTTAAAGGTTTTGTTAGTTTCTGCGGTGAATACTGACATTTTTGTGCTTTATAAAGAATATTTCCATAAAAGATTGGATGTGAAATACCTGAACTTATAAGGAGACTGCATGTTGAGCTATATCTACGAATGATGTCTTTTACCGATGATAAAATTTAGTAAATGTTTTGACTAGTTTGTGATATCGAAAACCCTGTTGTCATAATTTTGCAGTAATTCATAAATTTATCTCGTTTGAATCTAAATCGTTGTTAAATAAACGAGCGAATCGTACAGGTTGAAATATATAAACACCGTAAGATGGTGACAAGGGAACGTCACCATCTAAAAATGGACAATTAACGATAGGAATGAAAAATCATCTCTTTTATCATAAATTTTAGTATTAAGCTTTCCGTTAATGATATAGACATCAAGATCGAGGAAAGGGCAGTGGTCATTGTTAGTCTTAGCTTTATTTAAAGCAAGTTCAACAGGATAAATTTCTTTAGTATATATACATACTGAAGCTGTCATTATTGAGAGCCAAAATATCATCCAAATATCTAAAAGTATTATGAAATTTGTGTATCAAATGTTGTTTCGATGGGTCTTTGCTGATTTTTGTCATAAATTGTAACTCATAACAATACAAAAACAGGTCCGCAATAATTGGTGCACAGTTAGTCCCCATTGGAATTCCGATAACCTGACGATACACGGAATCTCCAAAGCGAACAAAAATGTTATTTAGAATTCCAGGGCACGTATAGTATCAACGCATGTCCAATTGGCATAGTTCTTTTGTATATTGCTGCTAAAAAATGACCTAAAAGAGTTTGAACATATATATTCACATTCTGACTTTTTAAATGCCCATTTAATTAGGTGTGTGAACTTTTTCTTAATGAGAATGTGAGGCAATGTGGTATATATGGTAGACAAATCAAAACTTTGAACAGATTCAAAATCACGAATTTAAGCATGCAATTTATCAAATACTTCCAACGAGTTCTTGACACTCCAAAAGTAATTAATTCCATTATTTTTGAAGGCCTTATTTGAACCAAGTGTACTGGTAATAAGAATAGACAATTTAGTAGTAGAGCAATGGCTTGATGACGAAATAAATCTATATATAATTTGTAAGGTGTTTTGTGTAGCTTCGGAAGCCAATACATATTTGGGACTTTCTTTGTATTTGATTCTGTTTGTTAAGCGGTAGCTAAAAGTTAACGTTTGTTACAGATGTCGTTTTCTGAAAATGGAGTCAGTTGGAATGTTGGTGAATTGGTGATTTCGTTTTTTAAACCTCAATGTAAAATTTACGTCAAAACAATAATAATGTTATTAGCAGCTTTATCGGCCGGGACAAAAACAAATTCCTTGGCTAGTTCTTTTAGTTTATGTTTGATACGAGAAATAGGTTTATTGTGGTTATAGTTAAGAGTAAAATGTTCTTTAAAATGTTGAATACGTATATCAACTATGTTCATTACTGAATTAAAAAAGGAGTCCAAAGATTTTTTGTCAGCTTTTTCCCGTTTTATCCATTTCAAACAGTAAGTACGGAGTGAGTCGTGGATGATATTACGACACTCATTCCAATTAATACTTGACGGGGGACGATATTCATGTCCTTTACTGAGGAATTATTTCAACTCTCGGTCTTGAACGATTTTAAGATCTCCTGTTATAACATGGGGAATGGGTCCATCAATATATTCGGAATTACTGCAATTGCATGAAGTAGGTGTATTTTCACTGATATTAACATCTTTACACAATTGGTTATAATTAAACACAAATTTCCGGGTAGATTTCTTATAAATATAAGAAATAAGAGGGAGCTCAGTATTATCAAAACATCCAGGAATGTGTTCTTTAACAGAATGGTCGTTAAAAATAACGGTAATATTTACAAAATCAACCGGTAATGAACAGAGCTTGGTTAACAGATAATGTCTGCCGTTGTTTTTTGAAATAGAAATTAGGTTCGAAATATTGGTATGTCATTAATGCCGAGTGTGGTTTCAATCCATTGAGTGATTTTCTATAGGAAGACATGTGTATGTATTATCTATGTTCAACGAAGTCCCCTTCTAGCGACCATCTTGGATGATGGATCTACAAAGTTACAACACTACCTCATAAGGAATATTATACCATGTTTTATTTCATTCCATTTGTTGGTTCTCTATAAGAAAACATGTGTATGTATTTTCCAAAGTGTCCTATGTTGAACTTAGTTTCCCTCTGGCAGCCATCTTGGACGAAGGCTCGGCTTCAAAGTAACAACACTTGGTCAGCTTCTCATGAGAAACATTCACGTTATGTTTTTTTTTATTCTATTAAGTTTGATCTCTAAAAGAAAACATTTGTATGTATTGTTCATAGGGTCCTATGCAAAACGAAGTCCTCCGTTAGCGGCTCTTGAATGATGAATCGGCTTCGGGACAAGTGAGCTTAAAAACGAACTCAAAACTCAATGGCATTATCAACAGTTAAAATACATCAAACGAATAAAAATTAATTGTCATACTCCTGACTTGGTCCTTATGCAGAAATTGGTTTATTAAACCTGTTTTAATATATAGTTACTATCGTCATAATGAAAACACCAGAACCATCCGACAAAATTTGCATGTATGTTTGTTCATTATAAACGATCGATATCGTAACATATAGCTCGAGTCAAAGACGATTCCAATAAATTTGTGAATTTAATTTTGGTCCGGTAAAGTAAACGTTTCTGAAAGGTTTTTGAAAAAATGAAAACAACAATTAATTTTTTTTTCTCGAAAAATACAACTTTATTTTCTTATTAACACATACGTCTGAAATCTGAGAATGCAAAAATGTGTCAGTGCGTGATCATGACTATTTACATGAATAAATGAATAACAAAATCTTTTTAAGGTCATCTGTGCTTGATGAGTTGCAACCTTAGTATCCCAATTTACAGCAAGGCAAGCTATACACCTATTGACTGGTTATGAGGGTAATAGAAAATTTATTGTTCCTGAAATACCAACTATTGCTCAAGGCGAAGTGTTTTATTATGGATAGATGTTTCATTGGCAATCAAACCACATCTTCTTTTTTATATCCTCTGAAAGAAAAGAAAAATATTACATAATATGCACTAGGTGACCTATAATTTTTTTTATAGTCCGTGTTGTATTTATAAATATTTCCTTTACAGCAATAAAGACTAGGAATACTTGTGTAAAAATTCCCATGCATATAATACATTATAGCTTAAGTGCTGTACATCAAAGCAATCACAGTGTATGAAGACGACGACAACCCATATAATACAGCAACAATAATTTAGATCTTTTAAAAATGCGTCTCAGAGATTGTATTTCTCTTTTATAATTGCTTCTGGTAAGTGAAAAATTACAACAGACACAAACAGTTTATACCGTTTACGATATTAGAATTTAACGTTGCCATGCGCGCAATTCCAAGCGGTCTGTCCAATGAAAACTAAGTATGAACAATTACGGGAAGTACGTTTATAAAACTATTAACCGGGGTACTAGTCGTTTAGAATTATTGACTGGCAAATAGTTTTTGGAATGAAATAGCTAAACTATTTTTTTTTTGTGAATAGAAAAAAAAGACATACTGAGGTATAACAATACCAAACTTTTGTGTATAGATGTGTATAGCTACGCTTCTCCCGGGCAACGAATGAAGTCGGGGTTCTAATAGGAGCCGAAAAAACTTTCGTATACAATACTGATTGAACTTTTGTGAATTACGATGGTATTGGATTGAGAAGGATTGAATAGTAAGCAACATTTGTTTATATATCCGCCATTTTGGAAAATTAGCGGTATGTCTCAAATAGGTAAGAAGAATATCACAATAGCCACACGATCACATACAAATTCAACATTCAGTGTAAATAACACAGATACCGAAGTATGGAACTGTTAAATTTGGAATAAAGAATTTTCTGAAGAAAATGATAGAATTGTACAATGCGAGTACTTTGCCGAATATTATTGTTCGAAATGTTTAAATCTGTCCAAGGTCGAGTATGAGAGCTTTAAAAACACAGCATTACATTGGTTCTGCCCCTCTTGTGACTCAAAAGTGATGAAAAATATTAAGTTAGATAGAGAAATTGAAGAAAGGTGCTCACAATTTATTTAAAAAAATGGAGGACCGTATTACGTCCCTCGAGTCTGAAATGAAAACAAAGGTTAACCCTGAACAAGTGGAACAGAATAGGAAAGAGAGAAGAAATTACAGAGAAGCCTAGTCCATGTAGGTAGCATTAAAAAATGTAGATATTAAAGAGAAACTTATGAAAAATCTAACAAAGCTGAAAGCAGTTGACAAAGAAAGTCAATTTGACAACATTAGTGTTACAAACGATATGACAAAAACTGAAAGAGAACAAAACAAAGCTAAATTGTCAGAAGCTAAAGAGAAAATGAAAATGATAAGTCGGGGAAACACTTATATATAGTAAGAGGGCCCCCTTGGCTAAGGAAAGTTATAAGAGTGCCAAAAGATAATTAAAAGAATTGAACAATGTAAATAATGTAAATGTGTTAAAGAATTGTGGTGATAAGCATTTTAATGGACAAAAAGACTATACATGTAGTACTTTTACGAAACTGAAGTGTATTTATACAAATGTCGATAGCTTTATAAACAAGATCGATGAATTTAAATTACGATTTATGAACAATGAAGTAAACCCAGATATAATTATGGTTACAGAAGTTCTTCCGAAGAACAGTAGATGTATAGTGAATAAATCAGAACTAGCATTAGAGGGTTATGACATTTTCCCAGAAAATTTTCCACCAAATAGTGGTCGAGGTATAATAATGTACATCAAGCAAGAGCTGCAAGCAGTGGAGATAACTTTTCATCACGATTTTAAGGAATTCACATAAGCTAAGATTATTCTAATTAATAATGATAAACTTTTAGTAGGATGTATGTACAAAAGTCCGTCATCAACAGAAGAAAATCAAAGATTAATAAACCAACTACCATTGAAAATAAGTAACTTAGAAGAGAAATATACACATATACTTCTAACTGGAGATTTTAATTTTTCGTCTATAAATTGGGAAACTTGGTCCGCCAAAGACAGTGTAAGTGAACACTTTTTAGAATGTATAAGAGACTGGTTTTTTTTTGCAGCAAATGGTAGATCAACCTACGAGATATAGCATAAACCAGGAGCCATCACTATTACATTTAGTATTGGTAAATAATAAAGATTTTATTAACAATCTAGAATATCAAGAGCCAGTAGGGCATAGTGATCACAACGTTTTAGTTTTTGAGTATACATATATTATATTAAATATGAAGTATCTAATTCGGAAAAGTTTATTTATTTTAAAGCAGACTTTGAAATGTTACGTCAAGATTAAAACATTAATTGGGAAGAATTATTAGCAGACAAAAACACCGAAGAAAAGGTTAATGCTTTTATGGATAGATTACAAATAGCAGTGAATAACCATATTCCTAAAAAGAAAATATCGAAAAAGTAGTATATTAAAGAACCTTTAAGTGTGGAAGCTAGAAGAGTAATAAGAAAAAGATCATAGAGCATGGGAAAATTATTCAAATAAGAGAGACAATGATAGTTATAGGGAGTATACTAAAGCTAGGAACAAGGCAAAATCAACTGTAATTAGAGAACGTAAAAACGTGAAAACCGTGAAAAAGACATTGCTGAATCAGCAAAGACAAGTTGTTACATTTTTTGGTCATACATGTATGTTAACTCAAAGAGAAGGTCAAAAAGTGGTATTTCTGTACTTCACGATAAAAGAGATGGCAAAACGTGTATTGCAAGCAATTATATTGATAAGGCTGAAATACTTGCCGAATTTTTCACAAGTGTATTCACTAATGAAGATGATGAGGATGAAACTTTTTTAAAAGATATTAAGTACGATGAACCGTATAGTGATGAAGTCTTTAAACCAAAAGAAATTAACAAATTACTAAAGAACTTAATTAAATTAAAGTCAGCAGGGCCTGACCAGGTACATCCTAAAGTTTTATATGAACTTGCAGACATAATTGACATTCTACTTTGTATCATTTAAATAGTTCATTTTCATCCGGTCTTGTAGCAGAAGGTTGGAAAATTATTCAGATAACAGCGTTGTTTAAATAGGGAGATAAAAAGCTTGCGTCAAACTACAGACCAGTTAGCCTTACAAGTATTATATGTAAGATCATGGAAAAATTGATAAGAAAAAGAATTGTTGACCATATGAACAAATACGGCCTATTTAGACAATTTGGATTTATCGGGGGACGATCAACAGGATTACAACTATTAAAAGTACTAGACCATTGGACTGAAATTCTAGATAATGGAGGATCTATAGACGCTATCTACACTGATTTTATAAAGGCCTTCGATAAGGTATCACATTAGCGTTTAATTAATAATCTAAGATCGTATTGAATTAGTAACAAGCAAAGAGTACAAGTTAATGGCAATTACACACAGTGGCATAATGTAACTAGTGGCATACCACAAGGGTCAGTTCTTGGACCAATACTGTTTGTTCTTTTTATAAACGATTTACCCTTATTTGTGGACTCTGAGGTATATATGTTCGCAGACGATACAGAATTATATAGAGATATACAAACCCCAAATGATATAGACATAGTTCAACAAGACACAGACAAGTTGTACAGATGAAGTGAGAAATAGCTGTTACAGTTCCACCCCGATAAATGCAAAATGCTGCCAATATCCACGACACAAACGGAGAACCAAGATGGGAGATACAAGATGCCATCATATGATGGTGCAGAAACAACTCTAGAAACTTTGGAATGTGAGAAAGATGTAGGTGTAAACATAGATTCTAAGACAAGCATATACAAATGTACAAACACAGGTTAACAAAGCCAACCAACTAGTAGGACTAATTTGAAGCTCATTTAAGTACACTCATACCATATCTTCTCATTATAATCCTGGTACCTTTGATAACTATATTTTATGAATTATAGTTAGAATATCGATCTAAATTGCACAAGAGTTTTTTTTTATTTTCTGTAGCATTAAACGCATATTAATTCATTTAAATATATTGGAACTGATTTTCTTAACGAATGTTCCCATGTGCACAAGTTTACATGCATCAGATGTGGAGTTGCACACGGCAATCTTTGACAAAAGGTTATGATGAAGTATTTGTCAATGTATTAATTGTTAATACGAAAGGTAGCATATACCCTAACCTTAATTACAATAGAATGACTGTTATTAATTATGTGTTATGCTCATACACGTATTGCATGTTTATCAATTGAAACATGTGTTGTTACTTATCAAACATCATTTTATGATATTTCTTGCTTTTGATGTTTATATATTGCTATATTTCTTTTTTCTCTTTTCTATTTGAGAGCTTAATGTTCTATTAAAGGCCAGACAATTAAAAACTCATGTTTTGTTGGTGACCTGGTCAATTAGCTATTATATCCGCTATTCATAATTATATATCAGTTTGGAAACAGAAAGTTTTGTAGTTATCTCGGCTGTGGAAATTCTTAATTATTTTGGAGCAGAAACACAACAAAATATACCACTGCAAAACCTTGTTCACTTAACATCTCGATTAATTGATGTGTCGCTATCGGAACTCACAATCTTATATACCAGTAGAGTTGTCTGATCTATTTTTCACCTTTTGTGTTCTATTTTCGATTGTAACCTTAAAGAATTGTGAACTTGTATTGTAGGTATTGCATGCTTATCCTGTCATCGCTTTCGTTTTTTTTTATATAGGATTTCATACGATTCCCTTGGTTTATCTTTGATGCCTTGTTTTGTCTCTTCTTTATGGATTAACATCGATTTACGAAATATGAAAATCAGTAAATTAAATTCGCCTGAACAAAATTGTTTCTTGTACCTCTTTCTCACAAATTTGCATATAAATAAACTAAAGACGATTACGATGGCATGTAGGAGATTTTAAAATATCATCAAAGTTGAAGAACAGAAACACTTTTGAAAGGACACCTTAGTCATAACAAAGATTTATTTGCCTCTATCTTTGTAAGAAAGTCAATTCTAGTTCACTGTATTGTTGCCTAATTCCTTTAATTTTATTGCTGACAATGCGTCTGAAACGTTATGGGGAATGCTTATTCAGGGTTTTCAGGTTTACTATTGGAAACATTCAGAGAGAAAGTACATTTTCTTTTCAAGAACTAATTGACCCATGTCATTTGTTACTTTGGATCGTTGACAAGTTGGTTAAACATTTACGTGAAAGTAAACACCAACTGTTTAGAGGAATTGCTGAAAATATGAATATATATCTTCAAATAACTTTATCATATAGAAAATTTATGTTTATAAAAAAAAAATTGAACGGTTGTCTATCGCTTGAAGACAACAAATTAACAACCTAACTATTTTCTTTGATCCATTGAACTGGCAACAACAAAAACACTATACGTACAGTAGTTTGGGAAATGCTAGTGAAAGTTGCATAAAAGTATATCAATGAGATATAGTATAAGTTTGTCATCTATATTTATTTCTTTTATTCTTTTAAAATAGGAAATAACCAAAAAACTATATTTATGTCAATTAAATATATGTTATTAAATAATGTCTTTGTAGTAATAGTTTTCTTTTCTCTTTTAAAATTAACTATATTAGCGTTGAGAGTTATAAAAAGTAAAACAAACATTTCCTTTGTCTTGAATTATATTTTGCGAAAACAATGTTATACAATTGAGAACGGAAATGGGGAATGTGTCAAAGAGACAACAACCCGACCAAATAAAAAAACAACAGCAGAAGGTCACCAACAGGTCTTCAATGTAGCGAGAAATTCCCGCACCCGGAGGCGTCCTTCAGCTGGCCCCTAAACAAATATATACTAGTTCAGTGATAATGAACGCCATACTAATTTCCAAATTGTACACAAGAAACTAAAATTAAAATAATACAAGACTAACAAAGGCCAGAGGCTCCTGACTTGGGACAGGCGCAAAAATGCGGCGGGGTTAAACATGTGTGTGAGATCTCAACCCTCCCCCCTATACCTCTAACCAATGTAGAAAAGTAAACGCATAACAATACGCACATTAAAATTCAGTTCAAGAGAAGTCCGAGTCTGATGTCAGAAGATGTAACCAAAGAAAATAAACAAAATGACAATAATACATAAATAACAACAGACTACTAGCAGTTAACTGACATGCCAGCTCCAGACTTCAATTAAACTGACTGAAAGATTATGATTTCATCATATGAACATCAGGCACAATCCTTCCCGTTAGGGGTTTAGTATCATACCATCATAACATATATGAGAAGAACATAACCCGTGTCATGCCGACAACTGTTTTTAGAATAAACGTGTTTAGTTCCGACGCAAAGACCTTATCAGTGACTCAATATTAACGCCAAAATATGCAATCTTTAATGACTTGACAACAGTATCGTAATTATATCCCTTCTTAATAAGTCTATTCAAAGGTTTTGGAAGTTTCTGAGGTGAATACTGACACCTTTGTGCTTTATAAAGAATATTTCCATAAAAAATTGGATGTGAAATACCTGAACGTATAAGAAGTCTGCATGTTGAGCTATATTTACGAATGATGTCTTTATACCGATGATAAAATTTAGTAAATGTTTTGACTAGTTTGTGATATCGAAAACCCTGGTGTAATAATTTTTCAGTAATACATAAATTTCTCTCGTTAAAATCTAAAACATTGTTACATACACGAAAGAATCGTACAAGTTGAGATATATAAACACCGTAAGATGGTGACAAGGGAACGTCACCATCTAAAAACGGATAATTAACGATAGGAAATGAAAAATCATCCCTTTTATCATAAATTTTAGTATTAAGCTTTCCGTTAGTGATATAGATATCAAGATCGAGGAACGGTCAGTGGTCATTGTTAGTATTAGCTTTATTTAAAGTAAGTTCAGCAGAATAAATTTCATTAATATACATACTGAAGTCGTCATTATTGAGAGCCAAAATATCATCCAAATATCTAAAAGTATTATTAAATTTGTTTATCATATGTTGTTTTGATGGGTCTTTGCTTATTTTTGTCATAAATTGTAACTCATAACAATACAAAAAGAGGTCCGCAATAAGTGGTGCATAGTTAGTCCCCATTGGAATTCCGATAATCTGACGATATACGGAATCCCCAAAGCGAACAAAAATGTTATCTAGTAAAAATTCAAGGGCATATACAGTATCAAAGCATGTCCAATTAACATAGTTTTTTTGTTTATTGCTACTAAAAAATGACCTAAAAGAGTTTGAACATATATATTCACATTCTGATTTTTTGAATGCCCATTTAATTAGGTGTGTGAATTTTTTCTTAATGAGAATGTGAGGCAATGTGGTATACAGGGTAGAAAAATCAAAACTTTGAACAGATTCAAAATCACCAATATAAGCATGCAATTTATCAAGTACTTCCAACGAGTTCTTGACACTCCAAAAGTAATGTATTCCACTATTTTCGAAGGCCTTATTTGAACAATTTATTATAAGGTTTTTAATTGTACCAAGTGTGCTGGTAAGAAGAATAGACAATTTAGTAGTTGAACAATGGCTTGAAGACGAAATAAATCTATATTTGTAAGGGGTTTTGTGTAGCTTCGGAAGCCAATACATAGTTGGGACTTTCATTGTATTGGGCTCTGCTTGTAAAGCGGTGGCTAAAAGTTTATGTTTGTTACAGATTTCGTTTTCTGAAAATGGAGTCAGTTGGAATGTTGGTGAATTGGTGATTTCCTTTTTCAGAACCTCAATGTAAAATTTACGTCAAACAATAATAATATTATTAGCAGCTTTATCGGCCGGGACAAAAACAAATTCCTTGGCTAGTTCTTTTAGTTTATGTTTGATACGAGAAATAGGTTTATTGTGGTTATTGTTAATAGTAAAATGTTCTTTTAAATGTTGAATACGTATATCAACTATCTTCCTTACTGAATTAAAAAAAGAGTCCAAAGATTTTTTGTCAGCTTTTTCCCGTTTTATCCATTTCATACAGTAAGTATGGAGTGAGTCGTGGATATCTTTATTTACTTCTGAATAAAATATTATAGAAAAAAAATATACATACATAGCCCATAGCGTTGGTAAGTCTTTAAACGCCCCTTGTTGTATTATAGTTATTTGATTTCTGTCCAATTTTCTGTAAAAATAAATGAAATTTCAGTTTATGTTATTGTTGTGTGCTTGTTTTTCTACATTGGATAGATATATAGGGGAAGGGTTGAGATCTTAAAAACCAGTTTAACCCCGCCGCATTTTTGCGCTTGTCTCAAGTCAGGAGCCTCTGGCCTTTGTTTGTCTTGTATCATTTTTAATTTTAGTTTCTTGTGTATATTTCGGAGTTTAGTATGACGTCCATTATCCCTAAACTAGTATACATTTTTGTTTAGGGGCCAGCTGAGGCACGCCTCTGGGTGCGGGAGTTTTTCGCTGCATTGAAGACCCATGGGTGGCCTTCAGCTGATGTCTGCTCTTTGGTCGGGTTGTTGTCTCTTTGACACATTCCCCATTTCCATTTTCATTTTTATTTCGGTATCGAAAAGCATGTATTTTTTTCAATAATCAAACATAAGGTATATATATATAAACATATCCCGTTGCTCGTGTGGTCTAGCGTGACGGCTGCAGTGCAGGCCATTTGGTGTCACGATATCTCAGTAGCATGGGTTCGAATCCCGCGAGGGAAGAACAAAAAATTTGCGAAAGCGAATTTACAGATCTAACATTGTTGGGTTGATGTTTAGACGAGTTGTATATACATTATGTACAGAGCCATGTATCACCATCATTGCTGGTGATCCGATGAATACATCTGTTGTAGAGTTGTCACTGACTCAGACGTACTTATAAATATAATTATTTTCTGTGACTGTATCTTGCATTAATTTGTAGGATCCTTTACTATAGATAATTGAGCTGATCTGTAACAATAACATCTCCATGCCTTATATATCATGTACTGTAGTACGCCGCTAGATTAAAACTGACGAGGAAAGGCAACACACGGCCACCGAAAGCTTTATTATTGTGAAGCCCAGGTGGTCGTGTGGTCTAGCGGGACGGCTGCAATGCAGGCGATTTGGTGTCACGATATCTCAGTAGCATGGGTTCGAATCCCGCGAGGGAAGAACACAAAATTTGCGAAAGAAAATTTACAGATCTAACATTGTTGGGTTGATGTTTAGACGAGTTGTATAAACATATATATATATACGGATATAAGGTTTAACTGAAAATAAAGCAACTGAAACAAATACATGACCGTATTATGGATCAGAAACAGTTTGCTTTAATAGATCGAAAGATAAAAAAAAAAAAAACATTTTGCCAAAGAAGACACACTGATTTTCAATTCAAAGGAGCCTCCTACATTCAAAATTTCAAACATCGGCTTTGTTACAATATTTCATTCCGAGCTTCGCTAAATGTGTGGTAAAATTTTCATTGTTTTATGTATCCAAAAATTGAAATATATGGAGTGTGTTGATTAAGAAAATGAAAATAACATTTTATAAATTTAATATGTCCAAAGTGCTTTTCTGGATTTGCTTTCATTAGGAACACCAAATTAAAAAAATCAACATTATTTTTGGTAGTGTTAAAAGAAGGCAAAACAGTTCCAGAGGAAATTCAAACTCATAAGGTTTCCGATAGTATTTTTAAAGACCAGTGGTTGTAAACGTATTATTTCTGTGGTCATATTCTTTGTAGAAATTGTTGGTATCAACGACCTTAAAATTTAAATATCTAAGTACAATAACAACGTCAAACTTCGTACAGCACGCTTCCATTCTTTTTTACGCTTGAATATAGTTTTAATAAAAACGATTTTGTATAAAATGACTTTCGAAATATTTGATAGGATTTTTAGTTGCGAAAGGATTCATTTGTAAGACAAAGTAAATTATGTTAGTTAATATTTTCTTTTTTTAAAAGTAAAATCACAAAAAAAAATAACTCCGAGGATTATTTAAAACAGAAGTTCCTTAATCAAATGGCAAATTCCATTTTTTAGTAGGTGCATGTATTTTCTCTAGAATAAACATAACGCTGAAAATGTTAACAAAATATAAAATACTTACATGTATGTAAGTTTTGGCAAGTTTCTAAATGCGCCAGTCTCAATGGTTGATATTGCACTAAAACTAATTCTTCTAAAAACATAAAATCAAAGAAAAGTTAAATAAATCTTCATATGTGAACCGTTCAAAATAGTGTATTCTTCAAATAATGCTTTAAAACATAACTGTTCAAATTTAACTGCACCAAATTAGCTGTTTTACAAATAATTTTTTTAATAACAGCCAATTTAAACAATTTCAATATTAAATCCGGTAACTCGTAAAATGTGTTGCCTTCTAGCCTGATGATATGGTGTAGGCTACCATTACACCAGCAATGGCATCAAAGAATGAAGCAACATTTATGGAGGTAATTTTATTACTTAGCTAACTGCATTAAAAAAGTGACAAATTAAGTCCGATTCATATAAACATCTTCGTTATGATAGTACTTCAAATTGAACAATATTTACAAGTCAGACGACTGTTTTCTTGTTTAGTTGATGATTGAGATGTGCAATAGGAAATATTATAAATCAGAAAACTCGATATGCATGAATCTATTATGTTACATGTATATTTTGTTCTCGGCACTAAGCACTAAATGGAAAATAAATATAAAACATAGCCACATGATACATACACGGCAGTTAATAATGTCATATTTTGAAATGCTCCTTCATCGATTGTGGTGACGAAATTGCGATCCATCCATCTGAAATGCATAACAAAAACATACTACTTTATATCAATGGCTGATAAGATTAGTTTAATTCATTGGTAACGGAGAGGTTCAACAAAAAGCATCCACAATTAAACTTGACAATGAGTAGCAAGGCAGCTAGCGATCGACTGCGAATGATTTTGGTAGGACCGTTTCGCTATGTTTGTTTTAAAGTTTTGTTTAGCCTTTCAAATTGTCGGCAAACAGGTTAATTAAAAAGCATGTAAAAAAACTGACATTGATATTTTATTCCTTCTAATTGAATGAACACTTTTTGATTAGTGTTTAGAAATTTACAAACTACAAAATATTCAATGTTTACAGCATACTAAATTGGGATACATTAATTAATTCAAGTTCTTTATTTACTGAGAATTTCTTGCGGCTGATTAATTTCGCTATGGGTCCTTGATTATGTATCGGTGTATATAAGGTAATAAAGTACCGGAATATTCTTTGCTCGGGATTTTGTCTTGATATAAATTCATCATAGATACCAGGATTGAAATTTCATATTTACGTCAGACGCGCGTTTTGTCTACAAATAAAGGCAACAGTAGTATACCTCTGTCCGAAGTTCAAAAATCGATTGAGAGAAAAACAAATCCGGGTTACAAACTGAGGGAAACACATCAATTCTAACATGACGTCCTTCAAACGCTTTGAGTACACACCCGTGGTAAAATATGAATATATTGCCTGGGCTGTTCCGATGGTACTCCCACGTCATATGTGTTTTTATGAATGAGTTACCCGACGTCATAGAACGATGACGTAAGAATTTAAGCATTTTACGGAAAAATACAAGCTTGTGAAACCGAAAATCATCACAACAAGGAAACGTAAACAAACGATGCTAAAATGTGGTATAAGCCACTTTTTTTTATACATATAAGACATAAAAGTAAATTATCATTTAAATTCATCCTAACTATCTACATACGTTATTGTAAATAGTTGGAGCATGTTACTAATTCTGTTTGCTCCGTTCTTTTACACCATTTCAAAAGTGCGTTTATTAACGGGAACGGCAAAAATTTGCCTCTACCTAGAGCGTTTCGATCCAAAAGAATTGCCGTATTTGTCCTATAGGAATCGAAATAATTCATAGGGGCTTGAATATATCGTGATTTTACTACGGGTTGTCCCTTTATGCCGATATTGTACCCCTCGCTATCGCTCAGGATAAAATATTGGTCATAAAGGGCCAATCCGTGTTAAAATCACGATATATTCAAGCCCCCATGAATTATTTCTTAAATATAAGAGGAGAACTACGACACAACAGAAACACAACATTAAAATGTAACACGCAGAGAAACGATCTATAATATAACAGTGTCCATTTTCCTGACTTGGTACAGATCATTTAAAAAAAAAGATGGTGGGTTGAACCTGGATTTGTGGCTAGCCAAACCTCGCACTATTATGGCAATGTTCAACATAACACTAAAATGACAACATTACATGACAGGAATGCAGTACAAATAAACGCAAGAACATTCAGGTCAGAGAACTACGCAAATAAACAATACATTAAAGTAAATAAATCATCATAGATACCAGGATAAAATTTTGTACTTACGCCAGACGCGCGTTTCGTCTATAAAAGACTCATCAGTGACGCTCGAATCCAAAAAAGTTAAAAAGGCAAAATAAAGTACGAAGTTGAAGAGGATTGAGGACCAAAATTCCTAAAAGTTTTGACAAATACAGCTAAGGTAATCTATTCCTGAAGTAGAAAAGTCTTAGTATTTCAAAAATTCAAAAGTTTTGTAAACAGTTCATTTATAAATATGACCAAAAGACTCACCAGTGACGCTCAAACCCAAAAATGTTAAAAAAAAGCCAAATTAAGTTCGAAGTTGAAGAGCATTGAGGACCAAAAAATCCTTATAGTTTTGCCAAATATAGCTAAGGTAATCTATTCCTGAGGTATATACTTGACCAATGTTGACTTTATTTTTGCAACTCCATGGATTGCTTTATATAGCCTACAACAGGATTGCTTTATATATATAATCAACAACACTAGACAAAATATATCTATTTGGTTCTAAAATAGTTTTAAGTTTAGAGTGTGAATCAATCAAGTTTAAATTGGGATAATTGGGTTTAATAACATTGATAAAGTATTCCTCATCAATTGAAATTTTACAAATTTACAAACTCTGTGGTATCTTTGATTTTTTTTTTATATCGACCTTTTTCTGTTTCCAAGGTATGGTCACTTACACGGAATTTTCTTAAAAGTTATCGACTATTAAATTGTTATAAATAATAGCTAAGGCTTGAAGAATAAGAAGAAAAAAAACATTACATAGAAGATGAGTCATTTGGAAAGTCTCTTGGAATAGCAGTCAGTCCTTTGTTGTTGCAATCTATAATGAGACCTGCGGTGGTGAAACAGGAACAGTTGTTTGGACATAGTAATACCACGTTAATAGACACTGCAATGATGAATATACCAACTACTACGTCAGATAACATCGTCTTCATTCTGAAATATATCAAAAAAATGATTCCACACTCCTTCAAATTTATTGTAAAAAAAGAAAAACGTGGATCGATCCTTTTGCATATTATTGGATTTTGTAAGGGTAAAATTAATTGCTGTAACAGAGGTGAACAACTATAGCAATAAAAAAAAAAAGAAATGTTATTTATAATTAGAAAATTAAAATAGCATAAAAAAACAACTAAAGTAAATAGCAGCTCACACATAAAAAAAAATTTAAAAACACAAACTTTGAATTACAGTTGGATGACTTCGCACTCAAATGTATGTATCGATACGAAAACGTCATTCCCACTTGTACACAAACGTTTTACCTTTGATGAAATTAGAGATATATTGAAATCATTCCATTTACTTAAAGTCACTTCTTTTGTCACATAATAGATCATATGACAATGATTTGATCATATATATGGTTTAAATGTAGATTTTTTTACATAATAGGGACAATTTGCTCCTTTATATTTACACAGTTTAATTCAAACGGATTAAGTTTCTATGTCCTTTTCCATTAAACACGTAAACATACATGTACTTCTAGATAAGCAAGACCATTACGGTTAACTTTTTGTAAGATAATAAACTCCAAACATATGCCTAATGCCAGTACTTATAATATCAGGCTTTCGAACAGGAAAACTCCTACAAGATGCCAATTGATCGTTTCGAAAATATATGAAAAAGTTACATATATCAAATAACAGTTTGAATAAAAAATATGTTGTCGACCATTTTTTTAGGAACAGGTATTATAAGCATAAGTCGTAACCAGAATAGGATCTTCACCTGTAACATTTAAGTGGACCAAGGATTTGAAACCAGTTACCCTAGGTTTCTATCTCTTACAGTTCAGGAGTAAAAGTGTATACCTCTAAATTATTGTTAAATACAGAATGGAAATTACTTTCATAAAGAGTCTCCAGATTGCATTATACTAGTACACTAGAACATTCTTAGTATGTATACCGCTGTCCATAGGTCATAAATCGATTGATATAATCAACGCCGGGTCACAAACTGAAACATGTCAAAATATTTTACTGTTCGACATTTTGCGAAACCAATAAAATGTGGTACAAAAAAGGCGAGGAAAAAAATGATAATCAGAATTCCATAAGTATTTCAACAGAAAGGTCTAAAGAAATAAAAAAATATATTTCTTACAATAAATGTTTCTTACGATTACTTATCTGTATATTACAGGTAAATCATTAAGTATGGGATTTCGTTAACTCCAATTGATTATAATTTTATAACCTTTTCGAAATTCTCTCATAGATATAACGATCTGATTTGAAAGTTTTGCTGTAACTGTAAAAAAGAAATGAACGGAATAGCACATTATGATTTTACGATGTTATTATTTATCGAGCAAGGAAATTCAGATACGATCCGTATAAGCTCATCAATCCTTTGAAAACTCTTATTCTAGACTGATCGTTGAATATTATTTTTATTTGTGTAAATATTGATTTTGTTATCAGTTAATTAAAACCATATTCAATATTACTGATTTGTTGTATAGGGGTTGAACTAGCTGTCAGTAAATGCAATTACTCTAAGATCTGATATTTGTGTCTTAGTTTTTATTGTTAGATATGTATAAAAAAAACTGCAATGTCCTGTCTGGTCTTTTTGCTATCTATCTTTCTTTTTGTATCGATCTAATGGGTAATGCACTTTTCAACTGATCTTTAAAATTTTGTTTTTATGTTGTACTATTTGTCTGTTCTTATGTTGTACTATCTCACCACTTTCCCATGCTAGGAGAGGTTATCGCCTTCGTGCAGTTAAACGCTGCCACATTATATATGCGCATGTCCTAAGTCTGGAGCCTGAAGATCAGTTGTTGTCGTTGGTTCATGTCTGACATATTTGTTTTTAATAAATTACTTTGTTAAAATTTAGGCCGTAAGTGTCTATTTAGCGATTAGCTATGTATTTCAATATTTTTGCAAACTAGGTTTCGTTAAAATAAATACCTTTCGCCATTTTTGCAACAGTAGTGTACCAATGTCATAAATCGATTGAGCGAAAATAAATCGACATTTACACTCATAGGTCGACGGAAAACTGAAGAAAACAGCATGGCTTGAAACGAAAAACGACCAAAAGAGAAACAACTATCTAAAAAAAAACACAAGAAAACACAAGAAAACACAAACCCTAAACATTACCGCGGGTGATCCATGGTGCCTCTAAAGGGTATCTTGATTTATAAGTGGCACCAACCGTGTGGCTCATGTAAGTTAACAAACATAATCGGTGATGTTATATACGAGAAAGAGGATGGAAGTATGGCTATGACAATTTAAACATGTTCATTGTCATCTGTGAAACAGATATTACATAACAGTCAACAGACTAGTTTTGTCTTCTATTTATTTTTGCGAAAGGGTGATTTAATTACATTTATTAAATTATTACACGTGTCTAAACCAATCCCAAACCAATCACTTAGAACAGTTTGTATATAGTAAAAAAATATTCAGGATGTTTTGCTCTTAATCTCAGTCCTATACATTCAAATAAATGTGTACTGTTGAATAACAAATACACATGTAAGTCAGACAATATCACATTTCAATGTTCACAGATCTTTCTAAAAAACCAATTTGAAAAACATTTGTTAGTGTACAAATTATCATTAACAAGGTTCTGATTGATGTGACCTCCACTTTATAACAACCTACTCGAAATATACATATTTCCCCCAGTAAGAATGGTTCGTATGCATCTACCGACAGTAAGGGATGGGGGGAAATATGCAAGAAGTAAACACGATAACAAACAATGCAACATTTTCTTTAAAATGTCAAACAAGAAAAAACTAGATTACAATTTCGTTCAAAATCGGGTAAAGATATTGTGAAAATTAAAATAATGCATCAACTTTAAACGCTATATTATCCACAAGCCTTTTTTCCATAGAGACGAGTTCGTGCAACTATTTCTATATGTATATGAAGATATTTATTTTAAACTTTTGAGACCGACGTAAATAATTCATTTGTAACTATTGGCGTTTTGCCCTCAATTTCATTTATTTTAATTAACCCTTTCGTATCCTCGATTTATATAAATCTCATTGGTTTTGGATGTGATCACACTTTTCTGTATTTTTTTAATGAAAGAGAAAAATCCTATGGATAATTTAAATTTTACAGTAAAATATGCATTTGTTTTATTACGTCGAAAATTTTATTGTAATAATGTATACCCATCGATTTCACTTAACTACAAATATCTGTAAATAATTAAGTGTTTTATTGAAATTAGATGGTAAAAAAATAGACATACCTTATAAATCTCTATCACTGAACATTGTCGTACTCAATGAGAGATTTAAAAATATATCTACACAATATAATTACGAATCAATCTACAGATTTGATCAATGTAGGACAACACTCCGTTCTCTATTCAGTTAAGTCTATGGATATAATAGTTCATGGTTAATTCTTCAATACATCACATGGATTTTTATATACAATTTCAAGTCACAAAAAGAAATTAGTTTAGTATTTGAATAACACAATTAAATTGGTATTGTTAACATTTTTAATACACTTAAAGGCAACCAGACGTTTCTACATTTTCGTCCAATTTTTGTCAAAATTAAGAAATAATTTGACGTCATTGAATCCGTATGCATGTGACCTTCAATTTAACCCCTTAGCGATTTTTATGCCCCACCTACGATAGTAGAGGGGCATTATGTTTTCTGGTCTGTGCGTCCGTTCGTCCGTTCGTTCGTCCGTCTGTCCGTCCGTCTGTCCCGCTTCAGGTTAAAGTTTTTGGTCAAGGTAGTTTTTGATGAAGTTGAAGTCCAATCGACTTCAAACTTGGTATACATGTTCTCTATGATATGATCTTTTTAATGTCAAATTAGAGGGTTTACCCCAATTTCACGGTCCACTGAACATAGAAAGTGATAGTGCGAGTGGGGCATTCGTGTACTGGGGACACATTCTTGTTTACGCATGAGTTGGACGTGTTCATTTATTAAACGGAAAAAACGTCAGCAATGAAAATGAACACGGGTAAACTATTTTATTGACTGATTTGATCAACGAAATTTAATTCTCACACAGATAAAGCGATGATTGATGATTACTATACGTTTAACCTATAGTATGAAATCAAAAAGGCCTAGAAAAATTCAGTTACACGAGTTTGCTTTCTATTTCTATCTATATTTATATTTATATATGGTTAAATGACTGTCAGCAGTCTTCGGAGGTCGTCTCTTTGGTTAATTAGATGGCGTTTAGACTAAATAAAGGCAACAGTAGTTTACCGCTGTTCGAAATTCATAAATCGATTGAGAGAAAACAAATCCGGGTTACAATCTAAAACTGAGTGAAACACATCAAACATATTAAAGGAAAACAACGAAATAACAGATAAACTAAATTGCAACAAAAAACAAACGATTATGCAACAAATACAAAAACGAACTATAAGATAGCAATTGCCATTTCCCTGAATTGGTACAGGATATTTTAAGAAAAAATGGTCGATTAAATCTGGATTTAAGGCAAACAAAACCTCGCGCTTTTTATGACAATGTTAAATATAACACTAAAATGACAACTTTACATTACAGGACTACAATACAAATAAATGGAAGAACATTCAGGACAGAGAAATACACAAATTAACAATACAATAGAACATTACGACATGATAATAGTAAAATACACACGAAAAGTGATACAAGCCCGTCCATTGTAATTTGTTTATTTTTTATAGACTTTTTTATAATTTGGATATACGTTTTAGTATGCTATAAATCAAATATGAAAATTTTAGTAAAATCGGTGAGCAGAATTCGACAACAAATGCCCCTTTAACTATTAATGTTTAAGTATTCTGTGTCAACTGATACCAAACTCGAAATAGGAATGGCCAAACAATCCTTGGAAAAAACATGACACAGTTTTACAATAAACTATAAAACTTAGACGTTAAGGATAAGTTTGAGAGTTTTATAATGGTTTTGTTCTGTATCTTATTTATACCTAAATAGTTATCAAAGGTACCAGGATTATCGAAAGAGATGTTCCGAAGTTATCACCAGCCAAGTAGACAGCATTTTTGAACTGACATTTAATATCATTGTAACTTACATTTTCTGAACATTTACTATATATCATATTATATTGAACACTAAGGACTTTAAATTTAGGCATAGATAATTAAAGTGTTATATGGCCCAGCTTTTTTCGCCACTGTTTAGTTCAATGATTTTCAATTGGTTTTTGATTCATGCTTCACAATGTTTGGAATCGAGCAACATAAACGTCTTTCATTTTTGCGTCTTTCATTTTTGCGTCTTTGCTATGTCTGTATACCCTTTTTGTGTTTCTTTGTTACATATGTGTTTGTTTTGATAGTGATTAAAATTAAAACACAATGTTGACGTTGTACCCACCTTTTTTTCTTAAAATGTCCTGTACCAAGTCAGGAATATGGCAGTTGTTATCTTATAGTTTGTTTCGATGTATGTTACATTGTAGTTTCATTTTTGCTGCACATGTTCTGTTGTTTTGTTGTTTTCCTGTTATAGTTGATGCTTCTCTCGGTTTTAGTTTGTAACCGTGATTTATTTTCTCTCGATAATTTCATGACTTTTGAACGACAGTTTCCTAATATTGTCTTTATTTATATATCAATTTTTTGACATTTTTATCTATTACCGTATAAATGGTTTTTTTTTGGCGTGTCTTTAATTTTCGCTTTTTTGCGGTAGCTAAGGAAACGAGAAAATATAACCCCGCGTAAATTTACCTAAATATTCGTAGATTCATAAAAATTTTAAAGTTTTATATATTATACTGTTAATTATGAACTCTTTTGTGTTGTCCAGCAGATCACAAGAATAAGCAAATTTTATTAAAATCTCTGTCATAATAATTAAATCAGTCAAACATACGGTTCACATATTTTGACAACACAGTAATCAGATGCCAATTAGAGACGAGCTATTGATAGGTGCCATAATCAAAAAAATAGGCATTAAATGTAACATGTGTAATGATATAATAAAAGTCAAAAAACTTTTACAAGGATATTTGTCTATCTGTATTGATCAAAACCTTCAATTTTTAGCATGCCCCCAATGTGCATAATTACGTTCCTCAAGAGTTCTCTAATATGTGTACTTTCGTTTGTTGTACTCGTATATATTTGTGATCGATTACCTGTCAATTGATCAATTTTGCGTTACTTCCATCTAAAACCATGCGACACAATTTTATTTTCGCGTGTAATTTCTCATTCAGCGAAAATTATACAAAGTGAAAATTGAACATGCCCATTTTGTCATGAAATCGCGAAAAAAGCCGACGCGAAAAAAAACGATATATGGAAATTTCTATTTTTCAATGCATTGCATCGTCCTCCGACTCCTTTCGGTACAAATAACTAATAATAAACTGTCATTTGGTTTAATTTTTATGATATTAATTATAAACCATACTGTCAAAAGTACTTGTTTACCTTAAAACCTGCATATGAACCCAAAAATCTGCAACACGGACAACTAGGAAGAATGTTTGAGAAAACAGAGCAATGAAAATGTCTTATTCTGTATGCTGGAAATAGATTATGGTTCGGTGCAATACATTTTTTGTACTAACAATTCCCAAAAAAGAAATTTTGATACTTTTTCCTCTATAATTTCATCAATTTCGCATATTCGATTATTCCGCCCAGTCAAGTGAAATAAATCAAGTTATGACAATGGCACCAAGGTAAGTTCGTATAAATAAGTATTCGATTGTTAACAAACATGTCATGTGCACTGATTTTACATCCCAGCTCCTTTGTTCTACCAGGGGTGATCTGAGCCAGATCACTCCAGTTGAAGTTTCTTTGTTTTGCTTGCTTTCCTTTGTTCTGTAACATTTTGGCGGGAATGTCAAATCCACTATAAAACTTATAATTAACTTGACTATCTGTCAAAATATATGTAGAAAAAATCCAGTGTCTATGCTGGGATTCGAACTCAAGACCTTTAGCATATCAACCCACGACACATACAACTACACCAGGACGACTGGATACCAACTAAAAGTAATTAAACATACATAAAGGAAGCAAGATATTTTCATAAGTTGGGGAGTTGGCAGACCTCTATTTAGTGGGGTTTTAACCCTTTACGTAAATAAGTGAGTTGTCAGACTGATTGTTCAATTCGATTTTACACTTTTTCAAAAGTTGGGCGAGTCGGTAAACAAGAGTTGGGCGATTATTTTATAAAGTGGCGATCTAGTGTGTGCCGATTGGCCAATGGGGCGAGTTGACATGGTTTCATATTAAATCATCGTGTTCGGGGGTCATAAAGGGTATACATTACATAGAAAGGTATAAAGTATATTATAATGGTTTTGTGAATTATAAATGGTTTTTCGTCTTATCTAAAACAACTGAGATGTAAAATAGTTATCCCATTCGGACTTGGTGTGTCAGTGTTAGATCACCCTCTGGCCTCCAGCCATCGAGGTGATATTACACTGACACACCGCGTCCTCGTGGGACATCTATTACAGAAATGTTGAGTTGTGTCCATGAAATAGTGCAAATACGTAAAATTAAAACGTGGTTTATTTTTAAATTTTGAATAGTAATTCCGAAAAAAAATTGTATTAAATCTCAACATTTTTAAAAGAACACACGTTTCCTCCGAATTAGGTGTTTGTTTTAAGATGTGATTAAATTGTATCGTCCCTTCAATTCTTAAAATACTAATTTGTCTTGGGATTTGGGCGGGGGTTTAGACCGCTGTGTTTTTTTTGTGCGAAGCATTTTAATCTTTCCACGCCAGTGTATTCCTATGAGACTTTACTACTGTAATAGATTGTATGTTTTCCAACGAATACTTGTTTTCTACCGTATATGTCGTGTTAGCAAGATGCACAAATAAAGCTCCATTAATCATAATTTTTCTGTGACCATTTTTCTATCATATTTTGGTGTTTCTGATACTGTGCATTCATTATTATTCATTGAATATTAATTTTCGGGGTAACAGCTGAACCACGATTTCCACTGTTCAACGAATAACAAATTTCTACATTTGAAAATGCCTGTACCAAGTCAGGAATATGACAGTTCTTGTCCATTCGTTTTTGATGCGTTTTGTTATCTGATTTTACCATGTGATTATGGACTTTCCGAATTGATTTTCCTCTAAGTTAGTATTTTTGTGATTTTACTTTTTTTTGTCAATAGGCGTTAAATGCAGAGAATACCACGAAATCAAAAAACGACGAAAATGCTATTTTTTCTCAATCCACGAGAATTGATACCCTAGAAATTAATGAATCCACAGTATATAAATCAGTTAGGATCGATGTAGATGGTGTGTAACAAAAAAAAATATACTTATCTTTTGCAGATAATAACTGTGTCAATCGCCAAAAAGCGATTACAAATTAAAATGTTATCAATGTATATAATAGATAAATGTATAGTATCAAAAGGTGTAGAAAGTTAAAGGTACAATACACATGTGCTGCAAAAAAATGTCACGGTTTAACAAATTTTGTTTAAAGAATTAATTATTGCCTTTCAAATGTCTTTCAGCTTGCTCGTAACTCACTTCAAATACATCTCACTCCATTGTGTCTGTCGATATAATGACCCCTCAGTGACTATCTTTGGTGAAACTACGTTGTTAAAGTGTTTAAAACATCTCATTATTATTTTTTTAACAAGTCAATATTGATATAACTATAAGTAGTGGGTGTTTCGTGACCTTCACTCCCCATTAGGGATTGCATAGTCGGTATATTTGATATGACTGTATAATTTTAAAGCACTCAGTTGATGCATAGTTACCAGTAAACAAAACATTTAATTATTGTTAACATTAAATTTTAATTATATTCAGTATATTTCAAAACTATCATTACGAAAAAGAGACCCCTTTCTTTTGCAATTACATAAATTTGAATTCCTCACAGATAGCAATGCTACAAGGGATGTGCGTGTATATTTTTTTTTTTTAAATCAACCCATGATATAAACTAGTTACCAAGACTTCTCATACGATAGAGTCTACATGTTTATTTTTATAATTACAATACTGTTTACTCTCAAAATATAAAGTATTTTTTAGTTAATGCAAATATTTTAAAATGTCAATATTCCGGAAAATAAATGCCCATCGAGTTATGTGTGTACAGAAAATCCCTAAATTTAAAAATATGTTGGCTTTTTATGTATTTTTTAATTTTTTTAATTTTCTTAAGACCATAATTTTTCTCATGTGCAAAGTTAAGCCTCCTGCTTTTAATCATGTGCCATTGATAATTTTACTGCAGATGAAACATACGTCGGATGTTCGTATTTATAGTCATTGTTTTTTAAGTGTTTTAACCTCTGTGTCAACATGGTCAATGTCACTATATAAATTGTTGGATATTTCGTCTTTAGTGTATTTACAACCTAGTAATCAGCAGTTATGTGCTTACGTTCAACATTTTGTTACAATAAAAGGAATGAAGCAATTCTTTGTCAGTATCTGTATCATAAATCGATGTCTCAAAGCCGAAAACTTGTACATAGTGATATTGTTGATAAGAACTATGAGTTTGACTGTCCCTCTGGTATCTTTCGTCCCTCTTTTGTTTCACATCTTTACTGCAGTTTTGTTTGTTCTCTCTTCAAGTCTTATTAAGTAGTTCTAAACATAAAAACTGTGTAATTATACGACAAATATTCAAAATTCAATAGTTCAGTAAACTTAGGCTGTCATTTAATCATTGTAATCTTTAAATCTCGACTATGTTCAGTATATTTTTAGATTTTAACGAAACATATTTCATTTTTCTAATTGCTGCCAATTTCGAACATTTGATATATCAAGGGGAACAATAACACAAAGGCCAGTTGTTAATCAACCCACTATACTATTTAAAAATGTCAAGGTTTCTCGATAAATTTGCCACTTCTAACGCATGTTTTATTTTTTATAAATTTAAAGAATAGTTCTGAATTGATTGTTGGTACTAATTTTCAACATTCAAGAAATAGAAACACATTCCCTCCGAATGAGTTTTTTGTTTAAAATTTGATTAAATCCTACGATTCTCTTAGTTCATAACGATGCTTATTTTGAGTTGGGAGGGTGTTCATACCATTGTGTTTCTTTTGTGCGAAATTTCTCTCATCGTTCCACGTCAGTGTATCCCAACCATGCTTTGCTATTGCAAAAGTTTAATTGTTTTCACCCGTAGCTGTCGTGTGAAGGAAATGGCAAAAGTATGTTCCATTTATCATTTTACAGTGACCTTTCGTTCTATAATATGTTTGTGTGCTAACATTAATTCAGTAAGGGCGTTGGAAGTTGTGCGTATCAAATATACTAATCCTCAAATATAGATAATTACTGTGCCCATCTTCATTAAAGGGACACTAGCTGTCAAATTTATGTTCACAGATTTGAATCAAATTCTCATATTTTATTTATAACAATGTAAAACATGTATCCAAACTAGCTGGTGGCGTTCCCTTGTCACTATCTTATGGTATTTATATATCTCAACTTGTTAGAATCGCTTGTGTATGTAACAACGCATTTGATTTTAACGAAAGAAATCTGTGTTACTGAAAAATTATTACACCATGGGTTTCCAATATCACAAACTTGTCAAAACATTCACTAAATTTTATCATCGGTACAAGGACAACATTCGTAAATATAAATCAACATGCAGACATATTTTAACAAAGTCTAAAATAAATAATAAACAGGGCACAAACATGCAAATACGTAGCTTCGTTTCGTTTCAAACATATCTAATCATAGTGTGCATGTTAATGTTATGACATCTGAAAAACCGTGTTGGTGAACGTTGTTAGAATGTTTAAAAACATTTCATTAATCTATTTAACAAGTCTTTATTTATAGGACAACATTTGTACTACTACTGGTTGATGTTTGATGATCTTGACTGTCCACGAGGGTCTTGCATGGTCTGTATATTTGATATGACGGTATAATTTAGCATTCAATGGTTGCATAGTTACATGTAAACAAAACATTAAATTATTACAATCTTTAAATGTCAATAAAATTCAATTATATTCATATTTTTGTCATAACTTTTTTCACAAAAAAGAAAATCCTCTCTTAATATTTCCCATCTAAAATATTTGATTTCTTTAAAGATCGCAATAATACAAAGATTCATGTATATTTGGGTTTTTAATTAACCCATATGATATACACTTATTACAAAGACGTGTCATAAACTAGACCAAATATTTTTTTAATACTTTTTATTTTATTCTTTTAATATGAACTTGTCATGAACTGTGGTGTCATGTTCTGTGGTGTCATTTTGTTTGTGGTACATAAGTGTGTTTCGTTTCTCATTTAATATATTGATTATGCCGATGGTTTTACAATCATTATAGTCATTTCTAGTTTGTTATTCAGTGTGAGGCAAGGTTCAGTATTGACGACCGTATTTTGACCTTTATATTAATTTATAGTAATTGAGACTTAGATGTAGAGTTGTCTCGTTGGAACTCATGCTACGTTTCGTATTTGGCGTATACATTTTTGTTAAAAAAAATGTTTTTAAATTTTACCATTCTGGAAAAAATATTCCCATTGAATTGTTTGTATCATGTCCTCATAAGTTTTATTGTTAATGATCACGAAAATATGTTTGCTTTTTTGTGTATTTTGTATTTTATTTTTTATTTAGACCATTTTGTTTTGTGAACTTACTTCTGCTTTCCAAGTCATTGTTTGAGAGTAAGCGTTTACTTCTGTAATTGACATAGATAAATTTCAAACGGATATTTGTTTCGAACTGTATTTGTCGTATAGGCGGACCTTTTTTCATTTGTGTTGATCTACGACCAATGTCAAAAACAGTTTTTGGATTGGTCGGGGACTTCCATATTTATGCTGGCGTTGTCGCTAAGTACTCAAGATTAGGTCAGAATAATAGTTGATTGATTTAAAGTTAGAATAAGACATACATTGTACGGTTGGGACAATATTTCTTCTTATACACGTTTACTTTTCTTAAATATCATCTTTACTGCTTCGGTCTTGATATTGTTAAGTCAACGTGAAATGAGTTAATGAAATGAATTAATGCAAGATACATCACTGAAAGAACATATATCATTGTTCCTTAATGGAGAGAGTTTTAACATATGTTACAATTTATTTGCAGTCAAGATTCCACGATACCAAATTTGTAAATCATAACGTTTTAAAGTAGATCATCTGATGGTGAGTGCAATGTTGATACAGTGTGTAAAAAGCAAGTCAAATATCCAAGATACCAAACTCCGAGGAAAATTCCAAACGGAAACACCATATTCAAAAGATACAATCAAAAGCCGAAACACATCTAACACATGAATAACAACTGTCATATTCCTGACTTGATACAGGCATTTTTTATGTTAAAAATATTGGATTCAACCTGGCATAATCAAAAGTACCTTTGCAAAACCTCTGGTGTCTTACGCAAGGGACATTTTCTATTGCAGTTGCAGATAAATGTTTAGTGTTTGCAATTGGACCAATTTCTCAATAACGCCGTTGTAGTTAATCAAGATAGACATTCGATCATGTATACATTTTTTTGTTTAGGGCCAGTCGAAGCACGCCCCAAGGTGCAGGAGTTTCTTATTGCATTGAAGACCCGTTGGTGGCCTTCGGCTGTTGTCTGCTCTTTGGTCAGGTTGTTGTCTTGTTGACACATTCCCCATTTAATTTTATTTATTTCGTAGGAGTCTTAAACGATAATGATCTACGTACTATACTCATTCTTATATACTTTTATTACCGAAATAAATGTTATTTCGTAAAAATAAAATATTGAAACACAGCAAAGTAATACATGTAGAAAAGAATGTTATCACATTGATGAATTAAAAGTCCTTTAAAATCTGTTTTGTATGGCAACATAATAGTTAGACAACAATCACTAAAAACAATGTAAATGCCAAGCTATTGTTTCTGTGGTGCTGTTCCCGAATATGGCGGTGGTGGTTGGTTGTAAGCGAAAGCGGATGGAGCTGGTTGACCTGGATTAGCTCCCATTGGTGGTGGATATGCGGCATTTTGTACAGGTGGATACACTGCGCCACCTGGTGGAGGATATTGGTTATACTGTGGTGGTGGTTGACCTGTTAAAACGCAAAAGAAATCATTATTTATCATAAAAAAAAAATCAATACTGAAATATTTGATAATATGCATCACTAATGCTAGAAACTAATTACTAGTTATAGCATGTTTATTTTGTTGGACCATTGAATATAAATATCATGTCATGTAGTGTGGGGGATTTTCTACTGTTCAATGGAAAGACTACTGTATATACATTTCCTGATAAGAAGTGTGCCCCGTTGCAGTGTTAACGTGGGATACATACATACCCTGATATTTTGTGGTGTTTACTGGTGAGAAACACTATATATATGAATGCCCTAATTTAAAGTGCATGTAGACTGTTGTAGTGTTAACGTGTGAGACCACTATATATACATACCCTGACTTGATATATGGACTGTTGTAGTGTTACATGTAACATGTTAGCTAGACCACTCTATATACATACCCTGACTTAATATGTGGACTGTTGTAGTGTTAAAGTGTTAGACCACTATATATAAAAACTCTGATATAAAGTGTGTAGATATAAGAAGATGTGGTATGAGTGCCAATGAGACGATTCTCCATCAAAGTAACAATTTATAAAATAAAACCACTATAGGTCTAGGTAAGGCCTTAAAAACGAAGCCTTGGCTCACACCGACAAAAAGCTATAAGCTATAAAGGGCCCCCAAAATTACTAGTGTAAAACCATTCAAACGGAAAAACCATCGATCAAATCTATATAAAAACGAGAAACGAGAAACACGTATGAACAACATAAACAGACGACAACTATTGTACATCCGATTCCTGACTTAGGAAAGGTGCAAACATTTGCAGCAGGATTAAACGTTTTAATTGTACCACTCTATATAAATTCTTTGACATGAAATGTGGCCTGCTGTAATGTGTATATGTGAGACCACTATGTAAACATTTCTTGAGCGAAAGTGTGGAATGTTGCAATGTGTATGTGTGAGACCACTATGTAAACATTTCTTGACCTTAAGTGTGGAATCTTGCAGTGTTTAGGTATGAGACTACAATATATATATATGGACCGTTTTAGTGTTTAAGTGTAAAACCACTTTATACACATACCCTGACTTGATGTATGGACTGTTGTATTGTTAACGTGTGAGACTCTCTATATACATACTCTGATATGAAGTGTGGACTGTTGGAGTTTTTTAGTGTGAGACCACTCTATAAAACTTTTCTGATATGAAATGTGGATTGTTGTAGTGGTAATAAAAAATAAAATTAACGGTACCAATTTTCTAACATCCAGGATGACTTTATCTATATTCCCTGACCTGAAGTGTGTCCCTTTGTAATGTGCAAGTATGAGACCACGTGCACTATGTAAACATTCATTGACCTGAAGTGTGGACTGTTATAGTGTTTATGTGTTAGACTACTATATATACGTACCCTGACTTGATGAATGGACCGTTGTAGTGGTAACCTGTGAGAATAATCTATATACAAACCCTGACTTGCTGTATCGACTGTTGTAGTGTTAACGCGTGAGACTACTCTTATTACAATCCCTGAATTGATGTATGGACCGTTGTAGTGTTAAAACTTGAGACCTCAACATATACAAATCCTGAAATGAATTGTGGCCTGTTGTAGTGTTAATGTGTGATATATACATACCCTCATATATTGTCTTAACTGTTGTGGGGTTAACTGCTGAGACAACACTATATGCATACCCTGATATGAAGTGTGCATTGTTGTAGAGTTGAATTTAGGTGAGACCACTCTATATACATACACTGACTTGATGTATGGACTGTTGTAGTGTTAACGTGTGAGACAACTCTATATACATACCTTGATTATACTGTGGCGGTTGTTGTTGACCTGTTAAAACACGAAATAAAGCATTAATTATCAAAGGAGAAAAATTCCAATACTGAAATATTTGATTAAATTAAATTTATGGAAAGACTACTGTATATATACATTTCCTGAGTGAAAGTCCTTACATTTTATATTAAATATCTAAATAATGTATTAGGAAGATGGATTTTGATCAATACGTTATATAGTGACCTGTTAGATTATATTGACACTCGGACTTTGTCCTCGGTCAATATAATTTGAACAGGTCCATATATAACGTATTGACCTCGTCAAAAGTCAATATATGATAAATATTAACGTATGCATAACTAATACTTAAATTAATCAGTAGAATTCATGTTTATTTTGTTGAATCACTGAATACCCTGACATGTAGTGTAGGCTTTTCTAGTGTTCAATGGAAAGACTACGACATGTATATACATTTCCTGATATGAAGTGTGGACTGTTGTAGTGTTAACGTATGAAACCACTCTTTTCACATTCCCCGACCTGAAGTGTGGCCTATTGTAGTGTTCACAAGTGAGACCACTATATATACATACCTTGACTTGATGTGTGGTCTGTAGTGGTGTTAACGTTTGAGACCACTATATATACATAGTGAACTGTTGTAGTGATAATGTATGAGACCACTGTATATATACATACCCTGATATACTGTTTGGACTGTTGTGGTGTGTGCTGGTTGGACTACTGTTCCACGATTACCACGTGTTTTACATGCTCCACATAATACAGCAACAATAACTATGACAATGACCAATCCAATAATTCCTCCAATAACTGCTCCCACAATACTTCCGATTGCCCTAATAATAAAACGTTCAGTTATAAAAGGCATGTGATGGCTTCTATTAAAGTATCGTTTCCCACAATAACTGCTCCCATAATACTTCCGACTGCCCTAATAATTTACCGTTCAATTATAAAAGTCACGTGATGGATTCCATAACAACTAATTTCCTAATGCTGGTAGAAAAAAAAATTGGTTGGCTTGCTTGCTTTGTTTGCATAAATGTTTATTTAATCTTTGAAATTAAAATGGACATCTTCAAACAATACATATAGGCATTAGTTAAACTTGTATATAGTATATTTAAATTTAATTGGATGTTATCCAAACCTAATTGTACAATATACAAAAAAAGCAAGCTTACCAAGTCGTGCATTACATGCATTAGGAAATTAGCTGTAAAGTATCCCATAGTATCATTTGTTTTTATTTGTGACAGTCGTGCCACGGTTCTTACAATCGCAGATGTGTTAATGAAATTTACGTATGAAGTTGGGTATATTACTTGTTATCTTGTCCTAGTCTTAAAGAATATTATACATTTATTTCCCGTGCCTGAGGGAAATATGAAGATTTGTTCACTCAAGAAAAATCATATTTCACGAGGGCATTGCCCGAGGAAAATATGACTTTTCGAGGGTGAACATTTTCTTATATTTCACGAAGCCAAGGGAAATGAATGTTTTAATCCACTTAATCCACTTGAATATAAAATTTACAACATATTTTTTTTCTTATCCGTTTTGTTTTATTACGAAACCACAACATAGACAATGATAATCAGTGCCAATATAAAGTTAATTAATTATTTATTCTTTTCTAATTGTTTTTAGATTTGAAATAATTTTTAAAACAAACCCTATCAAAATGTTTTATTGAAACATTAACCGCAGGTAACGTCGCACAAGGTAATCCCGACGTTCAGAGGGGAATATGATATCAGAGGGGAATATGATACTCAGAGGGGAATATGAAGTTTTGTTCGACGTCACGTGTGATAGTTTTAACCTATCAAATGTTGATTTAGCTATCAAAATCAACATGCAGTGGAATAAAAAGATTTGTTCAAGGACACGTGGGATAGTCTCAACCAATCAGATTTAATCAATATGTATGATCATGTATAAGCAGTGGAATAAAATTTGGTAACGTTACTGGGTTTTTTTTTTTTATAACATCGTATTACACGTGTTTCTTTATGAAAACCATTATAGGAGGAGCTCATTGTGTATTTATTTATAACTTTCAATAGATATCAGATTCAAATTGTCAATTCCAGACGTGTGTTTTATCTACATAAAAAACTCACCAGTGACGCTCGAATAAAAAAAGTTAAAAAGGCCAAATCAAATTCATTGTTTAAGAGCATTGAGGACCAAAAATTTCCAAACGGTTTTGCAAAATAGCGCTTAGGTAATCTATATATGGCTCTAGAAATATATTATTTAAATACAAAAAAGTCATTCTTACCAATAGGTGTCGCAGTAGTAATAATAGTTGTAGTAATAACTGTAACAGTATCCGGCGAAGGTAGGTACCACTAGAAAAATAAGTATATGATACATTCTATAAGTTCAGTAATTATCAGCTAAGGTTGGAAATACAGGTAAACAAACCAGTAGAATTCAGTCTCCGACTGAGGTAGAAAATACTAGGAAAATAAGTAAAGTTCAGCGGTAGTTACTTCAGCAGTATCCATCTGAAATCGGTAATACTAAAGGCACAATAATTACACTGTAAAATAGTTATCGGGTCAGCTAGCGTACGTACACTTTAGGAAACATGGTTCCGTTTTGAAAATGTCTCTTTATTTTGAAACAATAGAAACAACTTATTTCTAAACCAGTATGGTAATACACTTACTAAATCACAATTAAAGATTAATGAACACGAAACCAACAAAAGGGGTACGAACGTGTTGCCTGTGAATGTGATAGGGGGCGAAATTGATTTTTGGCGAAAGCACCCAGATTCATACTCGGCTGAGGTAGTTAAAATATGTTCTACTAGTAAATAAAATAAAGTTGACAAGAGCATCCGGCTAAGATAGGTGGTTCTAGTAAAATAAGTAAAAGTAAACGCACGCGTAGATATAGTTATTGTACATATTCTACGACCGTTATTTTATGTGTAAGATTTTAACATTCGTTACTAGAAGCATGAGGGCTTGGATCATTGCATTTTAAATTTCAATAAATTTGAGAATGGAAACAGGAAATGGCATGGTCAAAGAGACAACAACCAAACCAAAGAGCAGAAAACAGCCCAAGGCCACTAATGTGTCGTCAACACAGCAAGAAATACTGAAACCGGAGGCGGGCTTCAGATTGTCCTTGAAAAAAATATGTATATATACTTAGTTCATAGAAAATGGACTACACTCCGAAACATATAAGTAAACCGTAATTAAAAAAAAAACAAACAGGACTAACAATGACCAGAGGTTCATGAAATCGACAGATATTTAATGGGGTTAAGTCTCCTAAAAAAAAGGACAATGGCGTTTTGTATGAAAACTAGTTTGACGGCAAAGTAATCTATTGTAATGAACAATCTATTTATGGTGTATATAAATGCAATAGTAATTTAAGTAAAATTGAAATGAATTTTAAAGAAGCTCTAAAATCACGAATATTAATAAAAAAAAATGGTTTTCTTCAAAAGAAAACCATTTGAACATTTATTGTGGCGAGTTTATATAGACTAAGTGTACAATAGCTAACTATTTGTCAGAACAACTCTATTGTGTGTACGCTATAAAAGTGGCGTATTTGTTTAATAAAAGCTTTTTAGTACAATCAATTCCCTGTGAGTAATTTTAAAATTTATAATACTGTTTAGTTTGGGTTTTTTAGTTAAAGGGCAAAAATAAGCCTTATACTTTTCTCTTTCTCTTTTTGATAAGACTATTTTCCGTAGCAATCATAAGATAATATATTAAAGTTACAAGACAAAAGTGACCAAATGTAAAGTCATTTTGCCATTTGCTTTTTGTTGTAGGATGTTTCTTTGTTTTTATAATGACCAACATTATCACACAATGTTGACTGCTGTACCGCTTTTTTTTCGACATGTTTACCATATACTATGTCTGTTTGTCTTGTTTACACATTGTTTTCATTATTGTTTGTTTTGTTCATTATAGTGGAATAGTATGCGACAGCCATACAAGTGGAAAGTTTAGTTACATGTAGCTGCTATAAAACCAGCTTTAGTCCACCATTTACTACTGTACATTAAGAAATGTCAGTACTAAGTCAGAAATATGACAGTTGTTGTGCATTTGTTTGATGTGTTTGAGCCTTTGACTTTGCCATTAGATAAGGGATTTTTTTATTTAATTTTTCCTTTAAGTTTGGTATTTTTGTTATTTTATAACTCAACACAACATCGTTGCATACGTTTATCAGGAAAGAGCATAGGAACATAAAGAGGTGTGGGTATAAATTATGAACTAGGGATATAAATGAGGATATGAGGAGATGAGGAGAAGAACAGAACTAGGGATATAAATGAGATATAAATGAGGAGATGAGGAGAAGAACAGAACTAGGAATATAAATGAGGAGATGAGGAGAAGAACAGAACTAGGGATATAAATGAGGAGATGAGGAGAAGAACAGATATAAAGTTAAATAGATAGATATGATGTATAGTGAGAAAATGGGGTACGAAGGGACATGGGATAAACTAATGAAAATGAGAAGATGGTTGGTAAAGTGTTAAATGAGGTATAAAGAGAAGTGTGAGATCAAAATATAAGGTATAAGGAGAAGAGAGGTATAAGAGGATATGAGGTATAAAATGATATTGAGTATAAGTGGGGTATAGGGATTAAAAAGAGATGTGATTTATAAAGGATTGTAGGCCAAGAGATGTTGGTATGGAAATTTTCTTTAAAGGGATATCAGGTATAAGGAGCTGTTGGGTATAATGAGATGTTAGGTAGAAAGAGATGTGAGGTATAAGGAAATATGAAGTATACAGAGATTTGATGTATAAGGAGGTTGGTAAAAAGAGATGTGAAGTATAAGGAGATATTGAATAGAAAGAGATTTTAGGTATAAGTAGATGTTAGGTATGAAAAGATATGAGGTATAAGGAGAAATGAGGTTTAACGATATATGAGGTATAGGGGGATATGAGGTATAAGGAGATGTGAGGTATAAGGAAATATGAAGTATACAGTAATTTGAGGTATAAGGAGACGTTGGATAGAAAGAGATGTGAAGTATAAGGAGATGTTGAATAGAAAGAGATTTTAGGTATAACAATGTATAAGGAGATATGAGGTTTAAAGATACATGAGGTATAAGGGGATATGAGGTATAAGGAGATGTGAGGTATACAGAGATGTAAGGTATAAGGAGATGTTACTAGATAGAAAAAGGATGTGAGGTATAAGGAGATGTAAGATAGAAAAAGATGTGGGGTATAAGGAAAAATGAGACATATATGAGGTATAAGGAGAAATGGATAGAAAGAGATGTGAATTATACGGGAAAATGAGGTATACAGAGATATGAGTTATAAGGAGAAGTTGGATAGTAAGAGATGTGAAGTATAAGGAGATGTTGGATATAAATATATATGAGGTTTAAGGAGGTGTTACATATAAAGAGGTGTGAGGTGTAAGAAAATATGAGGTATACAGAGATATGAGGTATGAGGAGACGTTGTATAGAAAGAGATGTGAAGTATAAGGAGATGTTAGGTATAAAAAGATATGAGGTATAAGGAGAAATGAGGTTTAAAGATTATGAGGTATAAGGAGATATGAGGTATAAGGAGATGTGAGGTATACAGAGATGTTAGGTATAACGAGATGTTTGATTTAAAGAGATATGAGGTATAAGGAGATGTGAGATAGAAAGAGATGTGGGGTATAAGGATCAATGAGGTATACAGAGATATGAGGTATAATGATAAGTTGGATAGAAAGAGATGTGAGGTATAAGGAGATGTTGGGTATAAAAAAAATTGAGGTGTAAGGAGGTTTTAGATAGAAAGAGGTGTGAGGTATGAGGAAATATGAGGTATACAGAGATATGAGGTATAAGGAGACGTTGGATAGAAATGAGATATGTTTTATACGGAGATGTTGGGTATAAAGAGATGTGAGGTATAATGAGATGTTATAAATAAAGAGATGTGAGGTATATGGAGATGTGAGGTATACAGAGATGTTAGGTATAATGAGATGCTGGGTATAAATATATATAGAGATATGGGTAGGAATATGTGAGGTACACTAAGGAGAAATGTGGTATCAGGAGTTGTTGGGTATAAAGAGTTGAAAAGTATGATAATGTTCGATATAAGGACATATTGGTTACAAGGAGATGTGGTGAATACGGAGATGTTTGGTTTAACGAAAGTCATGTACAAAGTCATGTACATGTATAAGCAGATATGCGTAAGTACGTGTAGGGATACGGAGGATTGGGTCGTTAGTACGTGTGGGGATACGGAGAATTGGGTCGTAAGTACGTGTAGGGATACGGAGGATTGGGTCGTTAGTACGTGTGGGGATACGGAGAATTGGGTCGTAAGTACGTGTAGGGATACGGAGAATTGGGTCGTAAGTACGTGTAGGGATACGGAGAATTGGGTCGTAAGTACGTGTAGGGATACGGAGAATTGGGTCGTAAGTACGTGTAGGGATACGGAGAATTGAGTCGAAAGTACGTGTAGGGATACGGAGAATTGGGTCGTGATTCGTGTAGGGATACGGAGAATTGAGTCCGCAGATGTGAGGTATAAGGAAATGTAGGATAGAATAAGATGCGGATGAGGGCATGTACACTGTATGGTATAAGATACATTGTTTGGGAAATGTTGGTGATTAGGACGTTGGTATACGGAGATGTGAGATAGAGATATGGGGTATATTTGTATTAATAGATTTGAGCAAGGATGTGTATGGTAACGAAGATTTGGGTATTATGAGATGTTGTTATATATGGTTATACGATGTGGGGTGTTATGAGATGTTGTTATAGATAGATTCTACCACTGCATCGAGTGTAATACGATATTTATCAACTCGAGACAGTTAAATTTTCAAATTTAAAACGCGAGGCTTGCCCGAGCGTTTTAAATATTTAAAATTTAACTGTCGAGAGTGGATAAATATCGTATTACACGAGATTTGGTGTTAGAATCTGTTTCTCTAATGATTTTCTAACATTATGCAGGCAAAATTATACCTTCTTTTCCAATGATCTGCAAAAAGATGTGTTCTTTCTATGTGACGTCATCAGTCATGGTCGCCTTTTTTCAAGCCGTCACAATAGGAATTTCAGAGGAAAGCAAGAAAATTCGACGTCATAATCGGATTTTAACCAATGAAATACTAAGATCAAACGAACCACACGTTGATTAATTTTTTTTTATACAATGGGTGCAGAAAGGGATAAATTGACGAAGAATTAGAGATATGTGGTTATAAGGAGATGTTGGGTATTATGAGATGTTGTTATATGTGGTTATAAGGAGATGTGGGGTATTATGAGATGTTGTTATATGTGGTTATAAGGAGATGTGGGGTATTATGAGATGTTGTTATATGTGGTTATAAGGAGATGTGGGATATTATGAGATGTTGTTATATGTGGTTATAAGGAGGTGTGGGGTGTTATGAGATGTTGTTATAAGTGGTTATAAGGAGATGTGGGGTATTATGAGATGTTGTTATATGTGGTTATAAGGGATGTGGGGTATTATGAGATGTTGTTATATGTGGTTAAAAGGAGATGTGGGGTATTATGAGATGTTGTTATATAAGTGGTTATAAGGTGATGTGGGGTATTATGTGATGTTTTATGTAGTTATAAGGAGATATGGGGTATTATGAAAAGTTGTTATATAAGTGGTTATAAGGAGATGTGGGGTATTATGAGATGTTGTTATATGTGGTTATAAGGAGATTTGGGGTATTATGAGATGTTGTTATATGTGGTTATAAGGAGATGTATACTATTTCTGACTTTGTAGTATGGGCTTTATAATTGCTCATCGGTAAAAACCTATAGTTGTTTATTTCTATGTCATTTGATCTATTGTGGAGAGTTGTCTCATTGGCAATCTTACCACATCTTCTTATTTTTACATTTGTTGAAAATTACACTTTTCAACTTTTGGTATATAAAAGTTCAACTTTAGAATTAAGCTTAATGTCTATTGATAGTAATTCATTGCTTCCTCATTGAGGTCAATGGGATATATACCTATATTATAAGATATTCTTGTTCTTTAATTCACTTTTATTCACAGGTATATTATAGAAATCAGTTTAAATCAGTTCACTGGACTGAAACATTTGAGACATATAATAGGTACATAGAAGTGTTATCAAATTTTATGTCTATAAAGTAAATTTAAATTTATATAAATCACCTTTGACAACAAAATAAATATTTGAATAAATCCTTACGTACATGTATATTGTCGCTGGTCATGATTTGAAGAAAAATATGCTATATATAAATTATTCAGTAAAAATAACCTTCTACCAAATATTACAATTCATAAACCAAAAGCGCTCTCCCATTCACATTGTAGGCAGAATTAGTTTATAAGGAAAATTCGAAGAAAAAAATCACAAGTAAAAAGGAAAAATGACAAAAAAAAAATATGAGTTTGTCTTTTCTTTTTATTATTTTAAATTGTATGCAATTGTAAATGGAAATGGGAAACTGTCAAAGAGTCAACAACCCGAACAACGAGCAGAAAACAGCCTATGTTTGTTTTGGTCAAAAGGTTGAAGGAGGCAGAGTAATAACCCCCACCACCCGTTCCACAGCACCTATCTCCTACGGTCCTGAAGATATAAACTAGAAAAAAATGTTTTGTTAATATATATGTATATATGTATGTGATGCTGATGTATTTCCTTGTATAAACAATTGAAATATAAACATTTAATTTGGTTAAAATGACGAGTAATAACTAAGAGAGAAGATATATTCCAGTATAATTGTTTATTCTACTCGTATCTTACCATTTTGATTCAAAATTCCCAAGAAAAAGCACAAAATCTTTGAGTAATATTCCATCTCAATACTTAAACTGAATTGAACATCAAAAGTGGTATTTCAAAATGATAAGAAACTACGTCATTTCTGAAGCATTCTTTAAAAATCATTGGAGAGGATCAAAGTTTAAACTCTATATTATACGATGTAGATTTATAAATAACCATATGCAATTGACACTAGCTTAAATTATGAAAGTAAAATCTAAATAACAAAAGTGGCTAAGATTTAAATAGATTTGATTCATTTACTGGTCAAATAGTAGAACTTATTCGAGTATACAATATGAATGTACTTTTCATTTTGATAAATTTTTATTTAAGAATTGAATGCTTCTATTTGTAAAAGAATAAAATTTTAGGATGTTTTTCAGAAGAGCATGCATGCATATTGTAACTGTTTGTTTATGCTTTAATACTGCAACAAAAAAAATATGTTTGAAGTCGATAGTAAAATGAAAAAAACATCGATAATAAGTATTTGTAGTTGATAGTACATGTCATTATATACTTCAGTAGGGTGTTTTTTTCTATAAAAATGAATGAAACATTTATGCTATTTCACTCTACAGACTATTTGCCAGTTAAAAGTTTCAAAGACTATATACCCGATTAGATTTCCTTAATTTTCCAACTGACTTTTCATTGGACCAAAGTGACGACATTTATCAATCACGTTTCTGAGACTGACCTTTTCACATGGTTAGGTAAAACACTGAAACATCGAAAACAGGAAGATACCATCAAACGATGAAAACATCATCAATGGCAGACACGAGTAGATTTGCGTCGTTACAACCCAAAGATCTAACGAAAATACGAAATGACAGGGATTTAAAAAATACTAAAAATGTTATTGGACTGGCAAAACGGATAATCGGTGGTTATTTTTGTGTTGACAATACAGTAATTAAACCATACAATGTTGTTTACTATCTTAAGATACCACATGTATCAGTAAACTAAATTGGTGAAATTTGTCATGGTCGTCAACATGGTCAACGTGTTGTTCAGCATAACTAATCATCTAATATATATATATATAAAGACGTGGCATGATTGCCAATGAGGCAACTGTCCACAGGAGACCAAAGGACACAGAAATTAACAACTATATGTCATCGTACGGCCTTAAACAATGAGCGAAGCCCATATCGCATAGTCAATGTAAATACAATTGAAACGAGAAAACTAAGGACCTAATTTATGTCGGCTTGGCCTCTAGAAATAGTTGGTATATCAGGGACAACAAACTTGCTATTACCCTCACACCCAGTTAATAGGTGTATACCGTTCAAAACACTTTTGTCGAAAAGAACAAATTAAGTTAAAAAAAATACAAGTATAAACAAAAAGGGAACATCACTGTAAATAGCACTTGCGTTTGAATCTCACTCAAAGTCCACTTCAACCAGTAACGACCACATCACAAATTTGATAGTGTGATGCATAAATACCGAGTCACGTCAAACTTGGAAATATTATTAACTTCTATTTACACAACAGAAGAAATCGACTAACTGGGTTGAAGAAGCATCAACATGGGGACTTTTTATTCCTAGTTAAAAGCAACAATCACGTGCATTTCTTGGAAACTATTTTTACTACTTCTATTTCCCATGTACACTACTGTAACAATGTGTCAAAATAGCAATAGTGAATTGTCCCGAGTCTATCCAGGTAAAATTAAAATAAAAAAAAACATCAACGTTCTGTCGATTTGCGAAAAAAAAAACTTCAACTATTCGTGCATTGACAAAACTTTACAAATTAACTCAGTAAATTATTTACGAATTAAAAGAGAGATCGCTATTCAGGGTACTTGTTCACCCTGACAAATTTGCAATGAAGTTACATGTATGCTCTATAAAGTTATAACGGAGTTTATCATGAACACTTTATATTTTGTCTTGAAATTCAATTTATACAATATATAATTAAAATATATTTTCAAAGTTAATGATTTTTAGTCATATCTAATATGAAAATTATAGTAATTCATATTTTGATATTATTTATATTTTATTATATTCCCTTTTTTTGACCCGAGTTTACCTGTAAGATAAATACGCGCAAATGTAATCAAAAGCTGGGCGCAAACGTAAAATATTGTAATCCCAAAATGCGCGCAAACGTAATGCGCCCTTTATAGCAGTAATGTATTGAAATAAAAATATAGATATGAAGTTACGAACTTTTTATATACATGACAAAAGACAAAGTTCTGACGATGTTCCTATCAATTCCATTATAAATTTAAAAAAACACATATTACAAAGAACGAAATATTGTTAAACTTGTTATATGTGACCACAAATAACTACAAATTCTTTCGTACAAATAACCACTTGGCTCGGAAGTTTTAAATTCCCTTTATAAAACAACAAAACGGTAAAATATGTTCTTTTATACTAAATCCGTTGGATTTGTGTCTAGGACATACCTGTCAACCTTTGAAACTAAAAACGCAGGTCATGACCTGCATTGAAGAAAAAAATCACAGGTCAAAACCTGGACGACCTTTTTTTACAGCTGAATTTAAGAATTTAGGGGACATTTCTTTATATTTTAATCCAAAATATGTTATGGTGAATTACTAATGAAAAAATTAGGCTTACATTTTATTACTTCGATCATTGCATAAGCCTAGTAGGAGAAACTGCTAGTATCTTGTTAAAGGTTGGTACATCTTTTGTTGACTGTTAATATGGAGAACTCGTATCAAATGTAACCACGATCCCATCCTTCATTCCTAAATTGTAAAATTACCGAATGCGTATTATCACCGGATATTTTACACTTATGCGCAAAACGATGGGTGTCACATGTGGAGTAGGAATAGATAACCCTTCCGTAGCACCTGAGATCACAAAGATATTTTTTATGTGTAGTATATTATTCTTGAAGTTAGTCTTTTTATAGTTTATATTTTCTTTATTTTTTTGTTACTTGTTCTTTCGTACTTAACATTTCCAAAAGACTACAAGAAGAAAATAAGGGAAGGTTGTCAATAGTTAATGGGTAACCCAAAAACAAAGCAATTGCAATTGTATGTGTTTGGGTAAAAAAAATGAAATTTGGAGGTGAACAATGCTATTTATAATAAAGATTCTGAAAATGTTTCATTGATTTATAATAATTTCAGATATAAAAAAAAAGAAGATGTGGTATGAATGCCAATGAGACAACTGTCCACAAGAGACCAAAATGACACAGACATTAACAACTATATGTATAGGTCACCGTACGGCCTTTAACAATGAGCAAAGCCCATACCGCATAGTCAGCTATACAGGCCCCGATATGACAATGTAAAACAATTCAAACGAGTAAACTAACCGCCTTATTTATATATAAAAAAAATTAACGAAAAACAAATATGTAACACATATACAAACGACAACCACTGAACTACAGGCTCCGGACTTGGGACAGACACATACATACATAATGTAGCGAGGTTAAACTTGTAAGTGGGATCCCAACCCTCCCCTTACCTGGAACAGTGATGTAACAGTACAAAATAAGAACGAACTATTAAAAAAATATACCTAAACGTTTCAATAGGGAACGATTCGTATAACACTACAGAGATATATCTGCAAAACTCAGCTTAACGTTTCAAACGCGTTCTATTGTTAAGAAAATAATAAGCTTTTCAATGCTCAAAATAAGTGTTTGTTTTCTGAGAAAAGAGTTTTTTAAACATTTCTATTTTTGTCAAAGGGTCAAAGTACAAAATGTAAATGTTTTGTCAAAATTTTATGAAAATTAAGCGAGCCAAATTTATGTTAGTCAATGTGTTTGGTACCACCTGATAAGTTTGCGAACAACCGCAAACAGAAGTGCATGTACATGTAGGTTCGATAAACAGTATCGTAACCATATCCCTTCTTAATAAGTCTATTTAAAGGTTTTGTTAGCTTCTGAGGTGAATACTGACATTTTTGTGCTTTGTAAAGAATATCACCATTGTAAATTTTATGTCAAACAATAATGATATTATTAGCAGTTTTATCGGCCGGGACAAAAACAAATTCCTTGGTTTACTTTTAGTATATGTTTGATACGAGAAATAGGTTTATTATAGTAAAATGTTCTTTAAAATGTTGAATACGTATATCAACTATGTTCATTACTGAATTAAAAAAAGAGTCCAAAGATTGTTTGTCAGCTTTTTCCCGTTTTATCCATTTCAAACAGTAAAAACGGAGTGAGTCGTGGATGATATTACGACACTCATTCCAATTAATAATTGACGGGGGATGATATTTAGGTCCTAAATTGGTGACTAATTTTAACTCTTGGTCTTGAACTATGTTAAGATCTCCTGTTATAACATAAGAAATGGGTCCAAACATGTATTCGGAATTACTGCCAGTTCATGACTATGAGTATATTATAATTGTATAAACTTGTCATTGTCGTTTTTTTTCCCGAAACTCGACAGATGTAATCATACACCGCCATGGCAAAATGGCACAAATGATGAATGTTTGCATGGTCTACAGAGTCTTTTAATTCCTTACGTTTTGAACGGAATCATCTTCATAGCTCAGTGTTTTGAAGTGAAGCTCTCCTCCGGCCTGCCGCATCATTACCAATTGCTAACGAGGTTCAACGAACTTGACCTACTGATTTTGATTCAATTAAATAAATATCATTGGAATAGCATCAACATAATTAATGATAAAATACATCTTCAAAGTTTATATTGGATTTTAAACTCAAGACCCTGAGAATTCTCAGCAGATTTTTTAATTAACAAATTTTAAATTGAAAATACATTCAAACCTGCTTTAAAGACCACCTGTACTAAGCAAAAACCTGTTTTATAAGACAATAAATTTTAGATCCCTCTGTAGTACATTTCATATACTAGTAGTTTGAACCTGCTTTAAATGACCACGTGTCATAAGAGACTTCATTTTTGTTCTTCCACAAGTGAACTTGTCTGTACCATGGCGGCACATTGTTATTGTTATAATTATCCATCAGAAACTGGCAATTCTTGTGAATTAAGATCGGAATCGTACACCACTTGCCACACGAGCAGGGCCGTAACTACATTGAGGCAAATGAGGCAAATGCCTCATGTTTGAAATTTCCAAAAAAAAAAAAAACTGAAACAAAAAGATTGTCAAATTGTTTTGACGGAAAGTGTCTTGCAAGAAGCCAGTTCTCTTCACTCTCTGGTGTAGCTCCTTCATGTTTTTCGTGATCCATGTTTCTATTTTACTTTTAGTTATCAGAGTTGATGGTCTATTGTTTGTACTTCTATGTCCTGGGTTTATCTTTTGTTAATTTATTGTCCTACTTAATGACTATAGTCTGAGTGTTGATTTTCATTTGTAAACGTGTGGTTTTGCAATGTTGCATGCCAACCGATGTCCAGACAATGTGCGAGAAAATATTTTAAGAATATTCAATATACGATGCTACAAGACACAGAAATGAATCGTCGTTTCTGCATGGAGAATTGAACTTGATATCAAAGAGAACAAAACTGGCTTTTTTCGTAGATAAAACTAGAAGGCTGACATGGTTTAAATTGAAATATGGTCACCAATTCCACGGTATCAAAAAAAAAAACTGAAAAAAACAACAACAATGTATTGCCATATGACCTTTTACATTGAAGGGTTACCCTTGCATTAAGTCATGTTCAGACTCTTTTAACAGAAAAAAAGGAATATTGAATACACGTGCACGGAACCTAATCGCAAACAAAGTCAATGTATAGAAAAATACGAATGATCAATTGTTAAAGTTTAATTCCTGTTTTTCATCTTGATAGTCTCCAACAATAAAAGAATCATTAATATCGTAAAACAAGGTCAAGATGGTCCCTAGTGTCGACTTTAACAGTACTAGTACTTAAAGTATAATACTGCAATGTCACTATATTTAAATCTAGTCATAAAAAAATCACCAAAGTCTAAGTACAATACAAGACAAGAACAGACAGACAGATTCGGTATTAAGGATTATGAGAATTACGATTTTTGCTTTATCCATCATATATATATCGATCTTTTTTTTAATGTTATCCCTAAAACCTAAAAGTCTTAAAATACAATGAATTTTTATACGACCCCAAAAAAATTTTGGGATCGTATAAGGGTATGATGTCGTCGTCTGCGTCGTAGTCGTCCGAAGACACATTGGTTTCCGGATAATAACTTTAGTTTAAATGAATAGATCTTCTTGAAATTGTTTCAGAAGTTTCAATACCACAAAAGGAAGGTTGGGATTTATTTTGGGGATGATGGTCCTAACCGATTAGGAATTAGGGGGCCAAAAGGGGCCCAAAAGAAGCATTTTTCTAGTTTCAGGATAATAACTTGCGTAGAAGTATTTCAATTGCTCTGAAATCATACCGCAATGTTTAAAACCACAAGTAGAAGGTTTGTATTCATTGTAGGGGTTATGGGGCCAAAGTTTAGGAATTAAGGGCCAAAAAGGGGTCAAAACAAGCATTTTTCTAGTTTCAAGACAATAACTTATGTGTAATTGTATGGATCTCTCTGAATGTACCACAATGTACCATATAACAAAGGGGAGGCTGGGATTAAGTTTTGGGTTAATTGCCCAAAATATGTAGGAATTAGGGGCCAAAAAGAAGCATGTTTCTAGTTTTCAAACAATCATGACAATAACTTGTGTTTAAGTGTATGGATCTCTCTGAAATTGTACTACAAGGTTCAATACTGCAATGGAAAGCATGGGATTGAGTTTAAGGGTTATTGCTCCAAGGGGGTTTCAAAAAACTGGGGGGGGGGGGGGGGGATTTTTTGTTTACCATTTTTCGAAGAGCTTCCTTTTTTTCAAATTTTTTTAAATTTCGAATTTTGAAAACTTTCAAGAAGAAATCTTCAGTTGCACAGTATTGTGCAATAGATTTGTTAAATCTTTGACCACATTAATTTTGTGACAAAAACCTATATTATGTCAAAAATTTGATCACAATCCAAATTCAGACAGAATCAAGCTTGAATATTGTGACCAAATTTGCCCCAACTGTTCAGGGTTCAACCACTGGGGTCGTATAAAGCTGCGCCCTGCGGAACACCTGGTTGTTATTGCTATGAGACCAGAATATTGTTGAAAAAATAGCTCAGAATGCACGATTTTGCATTATTTTTCTCAGAGCGTCTGGGGGTCTTCAGCGCGCCCCCGACCCCTCGCCAAATTTTTTTTGCCTCGCTACGCTCGGCGAATATTTTGCCTCACTTTTAAAAGAGGCTAGTTACGGCCCTGACGAGCATGATTCGAACTAAAAACCTCTAAATTTAGAGGCTCGTTAGTGATCACTGTAGAGGAAGATAGTCTACTTAGACCACTTGGCCATCGTGACCCCCTATATCGGTTTGATTTACCACATTACATCAACACGGAGTGACATTTTCTGACATCGTTTTTTAAATTTCATTCTTATTATCGAGGTGGAAAGACCTTCAATTGTTCTCTGAAGAATTGTTTTTTAATTAAATATATTGTTATTATGTGGTTTATTCTTATGCATAGTGAACTGTTTTACCTTCACCATTCTTGTAACTCACCTTATTTAAATATAGACTTGCTCAGTGTCTTTTTTATGAGGTCTTTCCGCCTTTCCGTGTGGAAAGACTATTGAATTTGTTCTGATTATTTTTTTTTCTTCCGTCTAATTTTTTTCTTGCGGTGTAAAAATATTTCAAAAGATGTATGTGATATCATACAGTCTATAAGCTTTTGAAACTGACCCCGTTTAACCGAACACTTTTCTTTGTAAGAGTTATCTCCCCAAACACTGTAGTTCTTGTTATCAGATCTCCTCCGCATCCGTAAAAGAAAGCGACAAATTTATTTTTCCAAATTGCTCGTTATATCCTCAGGATGTTAGGTTTTTTTTACCGAAGCTTTACGAAGACTCCATATGAGAGTTATTTCCCCTTTTGTATTGAAATAAATTTGTAATTGGAAAACCATAAGTGATAGAGGCCTAGGGTCTTTTGATTTGAGGTCCTTGGTCCAAAAAAATGAAAATAAGGTCAAGGTCAAAGGTCAAGGTCAAGTTCATTTTTTTGCAAAAATTTGATTTTGGCTTGTTATCTCTTATTTTCAGAAATCATATAAGATATCGACAAAAAATTTTGACACAATTGTGAGTTGGGACATGTCGTAACACGTAAATTTTAGTTAAAAGAGTACGTAAACATTTGATGCGAGTTTTCCCCCTTTTATATCTTATATTAGTTGTATGGTAATATAACTCATTAACAGTATAAAGAGGCTAGGGTCTTTTGATTTGAGGTCCTTGGTTGTTGACCTTGAAATATAGCTCAAGGTCATAGGTTAATTTAACGTTCTAGATTTTGACCTCTGCTTTTTCCTCATTTGTGTACATGATAAAGCCATGGGACTTTTTGCAAAAGATTGCAAGCAATGTGACCTTGAAAAGCCAACCGGGAGTGACCTTTTGTAACCCGGAAGTAACTTTTTTTTGTACTTAATTAATGTAAAATTATATAGAATTATTTCCATTTGGGATCACTGTCAAGTAAACTATTAGTCAATACCGGAAATGACATTTCTCAAACCGGAAGTATCAATGTATCTTCATTATTTAAAAAAATTCTTGAAACCATATATTTTTTTCAAATCAGCGTATAGTTAGCTATTATTTGACGCTAAAAATTACATTTTAAACCGAAATTTTAATATTCTTAATTAAAAAAGATTTTTTCAGCTGAAAATAATCATTTTGCAAGATTTTATATAGATATGACCCTCTCGTTTTTATAACATCCGATAATAAAATGCATTTACGTTTAATAACTGGATATACTTTGGGGTATGAGCTACATTTATCATATATAAAGATGCTATTAAGAATCACACATAAGTTATGGTCAAATATCATATTAAATCAAATCAAATCATTTGAAAGGTAATTTTTCAAAAAGGTTCCAAACTAAATGTACGATCAAAATTTGGAAAAGGAAACGCTCCATTAATGCTTCATGATGATTCGGAAAATAATTAACAAATTTTTCTCACAAAAAATTATCATCCCCACCAAAAAAAATATCGAATAAACTCCCTTAATCTATTTCAGATTTTTCCGCAAAAACAGACGACTTTTCTTCTTTTCATATCATAAATTATTACTACGATTGGTCATGATAACTCAACTTAGGTGATTTAATGCATATCAGCTCTGATGAATAATTTATAAAGTAATGTTTATGTTAGCTTGTACTGAAACTTCTACGCTTTCTTCTATCGTTTACCTGTATTAGGCCCCTAGCTTAATCACACATGTTCATTGGTCAAATATTATATTTCCCACGTGTTAGTCGGTTTTAGCAATGTTGGTATTCATTTAACAGGTTAGGAACTCTTGATTTCCTAACGTCAGTACATATTAGCATAGTTATTTCCCAAATAGAAGGTAAACATGGCCTTGAAAAACTGACCAATCGGTTCAATGAATTAGAATGCAGTACGGGTTACTACGAGTTTACTACAAATCAAAAACACGTGGTCGTAGTAGGAAAACTGTCAACTTATACGTGTAAAGGACTCGGACATTGACCAGATAGATATTTTTGTTCAACAAATGTATTAAATGTTAAATGTACATGTCTAACTTAATCTCCCATTTGCATATTTAGATTAAAAATTAAAGATTATTTACTGGCTACACGATTTGGCTTTTATATATCTCATTTCGCACTTTATAGGTTACCCTGTTTTCGCCTTGTTCTATTTCTGATATCTTCAACAAAATTAAAAAATTAAACTTTCAAAGAGTTAAATAATGAAAACTGAACGTTTAGTTTACTTTTAAAGTTTGTTCAAATATCTAAACTATCAAATTAAAATTTTTAATTAAAAATTTCATTTGGTGAAAATTTCTCTCTTTTGTGAAAGATTTGAAAAAATTTGAAACTTTTGATATTTTAAAACTTTGATAAAAATTCCAAAATCTAAAATCTAAAAAAACTTTTTAAAACTTTGCATTTATAAGTGTTACATACGGTAGCATTAAAGGTTCATCTTCAAAATATTTTAGTTAAAAAAAACATGGTGTTTAATTCTCTTCTTTTATTTTTACGCATTAAAATTCACAAACTTCCTTTTTGTCAAAGTTTTTACAATATCAATTTTTAAACATTAAAACAGCATAATTATATCGGTATAACCTTTTGCAATGATAATTTTAACACATATGAAATATTTTCTTCGCAACGCTTTATTCTTGTTACATGTATTTCCTATAACCTGTATCTAATACATACTTGCTTCAACAATGATTACAAATATAATTTAATGCTCGAAATAAGAAAACTACAAAGGCAGCTTTTGTGCTAATGATAAAACAAGAGAATTATCTAAATCTCAAAGAAAAAAATACAGAAAATAGAAAAGGGATGTAACACAAATTGTGTTATAAAATATGCATTATGCAAATACGTGCATTTAAATATCACAGAGCTGTTCATTGTCACTCATCTAAATGAACCTTGATTAAAAAAATTAAAAAAAAATGAAAAGTTACTGTTTTTATTCTATCATTATGATTTATCTTATTCAGGCTTTATATTTGGTCGTATCTGGAACATATCATATAAGTATCATTTTCTCCACAACTTTGGAAATTACTAGTTTATTTATAAATCTGATTTACATACATATATAAACTTGTTTGACAGCATTTATCATTTGAATAACAATAAGTTAAAGAGTTCCTAACTTTCCTCGTGAATTTCATACACCTTGCTTTTACAATGTAGACGTGGCAGAAATATTCTTTTGTTTCGGTAGGTATATAAGCCTTACTTTTTAACCATCCTTTCCAGTTCAACGACGGTATGCCAGGTGGAAAACAGCAGCCCAAAAAGACAAGTGCAAAAAAGGTTTGTAATTTTCAATGTGAAGATAAAGTTTAAGACTATTTGAATTTTTGAACTGTTTTAAAACTCGAAATTATTCAATTGGATATACTGATATATTTAAAGTAACATTTTATGCTTCTTAAATCAAAGTCTGTGGTCTTATTTAAACTGAAGTTTTCCACGACAACTTATAATTTGAACAAATTTTTATAAAAACTTTCCGAGAAAACTGCTTCTCCATTTCCATTCTTAATTTTATTTTCGAGAAAACTGCTTCAATGATTAGTTTACTTCTTATAGTTGAATTTCTAAATATTTGTACACGATATATCGCAAAATCAAACTAAAGTGACAAAGATTTAAAAGTTAAAAAAAAAGGGAATAAGTAAATAAGGTAGTAAATCGCGGTTTTATTATAGTGACCTGTGTAAATCAGCATGAATATATAATAATACATGTGTACATAATTTAATTGCGTATATAAATATATCTTCATTAGGAAAGTTTTAAGTTGGGAAGGGGGTTGTTGAACGAACTGAGATATTTGAAACAAATTTGAGAATGAGGTCACTTAGTTTAAGATATAATTAATTGCTTTGTTTCTCTTTGGTTCAATATAAAAAGTCAATCCTTTATACGTTTAATTAGAATCGGAGATTATGACGAAAAGATTAGATTTAGGATGTATGATAAATTTCTCTCTCAAAAAAAAAAAAACACAATATCAAACTTATTAAAAGCTATATATGTGCATGGACTTGAGCCCGTTCTGGTTAAAGTTTGAAGAGAAACTAGACTATTTATAGTTGTGAAAAAAACTTAAGTAATCCTTGAAATTAAAGGTTACATTACACGATAGGCGTACACGATAACAACGCAAAAGTGACAGGCGTTTAATTTTCTTACAGCTAATTTCCTACCGCTTGTAGAGTAAAACGTTGGTAGGGGGAGGGTTGAGATCTCATAAACATGTTTAACCCCGCAGCAATTTTGCGCCTGTCTCAAGTCAGGAGCCTCTGGCCTTTGTTAGTCTTGTATGACTTTTTATTTTTGTTTCTTGTGTATAATTCGGAGTTTGGTATGACGTCCATTATCACTGTACTAGTATCCATATTTTTTAAGTGGCCAGCTGAAGGACGCTTACGGGTGCGGGAGTTTCTCGCTACATTGAAGACCCATTGGTGGCCTTCGGCTGTTTTCTTATGTATGGTCAGGTTGTTGTTGGTTTGACACATTCCCCATTTCCTTTCTCAATTTAATTTCTTATTTGTTTGTATAAATGTTAATTCAATCTTTGTAGTTAACATTGACATCTTTCAAACATATATAGAATAGAATAGAATAGAATAGAATATTTTTATTCACCAAATTAGGGCCCCAGGAGGGCATATAGCATACAGACAATATATATATATATATATAAGCATATTTTAACCTGTATACATATCTGTAAGTTTGATATGACGTTATACCAGATACAATTGTACAATGTTCAGACAAAGCAAGCACGCTAACCAAAGTTTTGTTTAACATGCATTAGGAAATTAGCTGTAAACGCTTAAACTTATTACTCATGATTGAATGCGTGTAGCTTTTGTTCCTACCCCATTAAACAATAAAAATGGTGAATACGCAAATTAGATATTAACGCTCATTTGTAAACCTTTTTAAATAAGCAAAATGGCAGACAATTTATTCCTTTTTTTCCAGACAAAATCTGCCCCAACAATCTCGCCAGCAAAATTAAACATGGATGGAAGACCCGTAAGTTAAACTAATTATGTGTAAAAGTGTAATTATTCAACGCAGCAGTTTTGTTGAGGTTTATAAAGGTTACAATTTAAAGCAAAGTATTGATTGTGTGTTCTACTTTTTAATCAAACCTATTTGATATGAAAAATATGAATGCCATATATTGATTTCTTTTCGAATTTATGATCATTTATCGTGCCAATTCAAACCTATATATAGGCAACAAACTTTTTGTGCATTTTCAATCCAGGCTTTTCGTCTTCAATTCTTGACAATTAGGTGAAATTAATATATTTCAAGCCAGAAACTATATATTTTTTTAACAATTTATTTATTCTTTTATGTTTGACTAAGCCCTAGCTATATACATTTCATTTTGGTTTTTGGAAACAACATTTTTTTAATTCATAATGTTTTGTGTTTTATCAAGATTTAAATAAGCAAAATTGCAGACAATTTATTTCTTTCTTTTTTCAGACAAACTCAGCTCCACCAATCTCGCCTGGAAAAGTTCAGAGCATGGATGCCGGAAGACCCGTAAGTTAGCAAATTATGTCTAAAAGTGTTATTATTTAACGCATGAATTTTTCTGTAGGTTTATTAAGGTTACTATTTAAAGCAAAGTATTGTTCGACTTTCAAATCAATTGAATCTATTTGATATGAAAAATATGAATTGCCATATATTGATTGATTTTTGAATGATTCTAAAATGGATACTAGTTTAAGACGTATATATATATTTGGATAAATTCTATTCTAATCATTCCGTAATGTCATATGCATAGATATACATCTTATACATTCTTGTATTTTGTATTTACACAATTCAATTCAATACTAAACAAAAGGCTTGATAAATATTTAGAAACAAATAATATCATAAATCCATGTCAGATTGGTTTTTCAAGTAAAAGTAGGACATCGGATCACATGTTTGTATTAAAAACTATAATGGATAAGTACACCAGTATGAAAGGTGGGAAACTTTATGCTTGCTTTGTTGATTTCAAAAAAGCGTTTGACAAAGTCATTCATACTGGTTTAAAATAAAAGCTATTAAAACATAATATAGGTGGTAACTTTTATGCAATCGGATAATCCTGAGAGACATGTACAATAAAAGTGAATTATGTGTTAAAATAGGTGATGTGCTTACTCCTAATTTTTATTCTCAAATGCGAGTAAAGCAAGGGGATGTTTTAAGTCCAACCCTGTTCAAGATTTTTATAAATGATTTACCGGATGCATTTAAGGAAAGCCCATATGCTGTTGATATAAATGGTCGCAGGGTTGACTGCCTCATGTATGCAGATGATATTGTTATTTTTTCTAGTTCCAAGGCAGGTCTTCAAAAACGACTTGATGATTTATCAAAATTTTGTACTAAATGGTGTTTAGAGGTTAATCTATCTAAAACCAAAGTTATTATATTTAACAAACCTGGTAAACTTTTAAAAGAATATTTTTATTTTGAAAAAGATACAATAGAATGTGTTTACAATTATAAATGTTTAGGTTGACAATTTATATCTAGTGGACTTTTTAAGCAAGGAAAGGAAGAATTATACAAAAAATCACTAAAAGCTGTATTCAAATTGCAAAGATCTTTATCATCTTCCAATCCAAGTATTTCTACTCTATCACATATATATATGACCATACAATAAAACCCATTTTAATGTATGGCAGTGAAATTACAGGTATGTTTAAAACTAGCTCTGCAGCATGCCAGAAAAAAAGTGAATATTTATTACAGCACGTTTATATGAATGATTTTTTTAGATAAATCCAATTTAAGATATATGAAGTATATATTAGCTGTAAACAAAAAGTCTTCTAACCTACCTGTGCTAGAAGAGCTTGGTAGATTCCCTTTATATTTTTCAGTTGTATTATCAATGCTAAAATATTGGTTTAGAATAAAGAATATGAAAGATGGTTTACTGTATCATACCTAAAATGTATATGTGTAACAAAAACATGTTTAATAAAAATATTGAATGCTGGTATTCATCCATACATTTCATTTTTAAAAAGCTGAATATTCATAATTTGGAGGTGAAATTAACTTTTTTTATCAAGTCAGTTAAACAAAAACTTTGTAATAGTTTTGTAAAATTTTGGAACACAAAAAGAACAGATAAACAGAGTAGTAAATTAGATACTAAGACCCTGTTCACACTAGCATTTTTTTTATCGATCTAATTTGAATCGATCTAAATAAAACCAGTTAGCGTTCACATTATCTTTAATCATATCGATCTCTATCGGTCTAATATGAACCACTGCGTTCACACTACAATTAAAAACGCAATCGATCTAACCTTTTTGCCCGTAAAACTGTAAACACTGTGTATAAATAGAACTGATTTATCAAATTCATGTGCTGATACACTGATACACACACTTGGAAAAAAAATTGGATAAAGTTATTGTTTCTCTTGAATCACAATTTAATATTTTGATACTGGTGTTATTGCAGTTTTCTTTAATTTTGAAAAAAAATAACTGTAGCAACGAAGTTACAACACGACGCCGGAAATACTGCGGTTCCTGCAAAGAAAAAAATCAACATAAGAAAAGAAGACACAGATTTCGCAAATCTATGCTATGGCGAAGACAACATGTTTACAGTTTGTTTTAAAGGTCTTTTAACAGAGAAATATGGATTAAACAACGAACCTCAGAGATAGTTTTGCCGCTATACATGCGCATACGTTATTTTCGATTCAATCGTACTAGTTTAAACCGATCTCTGCGTTCACATCTAAAGTAAGATCGGTTTACTTTAGATCGATTCAAACTAAACTACCTCTTTTGGTGTTTTAGTTTAGACCGATTGAAGATCGATTCAATGCGTTCACATTAGCCCTTAAACCGATCTAAAGTGAACCGGTCTAGTTTAAATCGATAAAAATGTCCTAGTGTGAACGGGGTCTTATTTCAAACTTAAAACTTCGAAAGAAATGATCTATCTTTAAACAATTTTCAATTGAGGAGTGCCATATGTAAAATTAGAATAAGTGCACATGATCTCAAAATAGAAAGAGACAGGTATAAAACATTATATATAGAAAGAGACCAAAGGCTTTGTAAGAAATGTACTTTAAATCTTGTTGAAGATGAACAACATTTTATAACTAGTTGTCCAGCATACACAAATGATAGGGAGATATTTTTCAAGGAGATAAACTGTATTTGTCCTAATTTTATACATCTTTCAAATGAGGCAAAATTTGTTTGGTTATTTACTAATGAAAATTTGTCTGTACTTTAAAATTTAGGGAGCTGTATTATTACATGTCTAGATGTTAGACGACATGTTAATTAATGTATGTAATAACAATGATAATTGTAAAGATTTTATGATTCTGATCCTGCCTGGAATTAAATGTATATGATTTTATAGAATGAAGATAATAACATCTGTCTGAACTTTTTAATGTTTCATTAATGTTTTTCTGTTACAAATCATGATACATGTATTGTTTTATGTATACATGTTATGCTGCCCATCAAGGGCCCTTGATTGGAATAATAAATATTCTTATTTTTATTCTTATATGAACTGATGGTGTAATGGTTAGACTGTTGCGCTTGTAACATCTGGGATTGGAAACAAGTGGGTGTTCCAACCTCGCCGTTCAAATAATATTTTTGCATCTTTAATTCAGGCTTACGTCTTCAATTGATGTAAAATAAGTGAGGCTTGTTTAGGGGGGTATCAATATCCCATATCCCATTAAGTTTTTGTCTCAATATCCCATATCCCTATAATGTTTACCCCTAATCTCCCAATTATTTTTTTACAAATATTCCGTATCCCTAAAACTATTTTGAAATATCCCCAAAAATCATTAATTCAAATCCCAAATCCATTTTTTTTTTTGTATAAAACATTTGTAAATACATGTTGCATGCGTTGTAGTAAAGATGTCAAGGATGTGGGCTTTTTCACAGAGAAAAGTTAATGATTCATTCTAGAATTAACTAGGGACCTTTATATTTTAATCTATATGTCTCTGGAATAACCTATATATAATTGATAAATAAAAAGATACTGTAGAGATAAACGTGAGCCACCAAATGTGAGCTTAACCAAATGTAAACTCAAAGATAGCACGTCATTTTAATAGAAAAGCAATTAAATGCTTCCCTAAGCGCAGCCTGATACGACCGCAGAGGTCAAACCCTGAACAGTGTGGGAAAATTCGGACACCATGTTCAAGCTTGGTACTATTTAAATTTGGGTTGTGATCAAATTTTTGACATAATAAATGTGGTAAAAGATCTTACAAATCTAATGCGCAATACTGTGCAATTGAAGATTTCTCATTGAAACTTTTCAAAAATTTGAAATTTGAAAAATTTGGAAAAAAATATGAACCCCTTAGAAAAATTGGACCCCAACTTTTTGATTCCCCCTTGGAGCAGTAACCATCAAACTCAATCCCAGTCTTTCCTTTGTTGTATGGAACCTTGTAGTACAATTTTAAAGAGATCCATACACTTTAACACAAGTTATTGTCTGGAAACTAGAAAAATGCTTGTTTTTGACCCTATGTTTGCCCCTTATTCCTGCATGTTTGCAGGAATTACCCTCAAACTCAATCCCAGCCTTCACTTTGTGATATGGAACCTTGTCGTACAATGTCAGAGAGATCCATACACTTAGACACAAGTTATTGTTGGGAAACTACAAAAATGCTAGTTTTGGTCCTTAATTTCTAAACTGTTGGCCCCATAACCCCCAAAATGAATCCCAACATTTTACTTGTAGTATTAAACATTGTGATACAATTTCAGAGCAATCGAAAACTTATACACAAGTGATCATCCTGAAACTAGTAAAATGCTTGTGTTGGGCCCCTAATTCCTAAACGGTTGGGACCATCATCCCCAAAATCAATTTCAACACCTTCCTTTTGTGGAATTGAATCTTCTTAAAAAATTTCATAGAGATCCATTCACTTAAACTAAATTTATTGTCCGGAAACCAAATGTGTCTTTGGACGACGACTCAGACAATCGACGACATCATATCATTATACGATCCCAAATTTATATTGGCGGTAGTATAAAAATCAGATTCTACCATAAAAAAAGAACGGAATGAATATAATATATATGCAGCAAAAAACAATGTAGTTAATCTATTAAAACGCAAATGATCAAATCAGTAATATATCCTGTGGGTGAAAGGCTTGAAATTATACCAACGCCATCAAGCAAAAATGTCTATACTTAAAACTAAAAGACTACAATGAATGTGCTAGACAATACTAATATAAACCTGCTTCTATGTGTCATACGTTGGAAAATTATATCGATCTAACAAATTTTGAATTATCTTTTCTACCAATAGAATAAAATGTTAAAAAACAATCTTGCTAAGGGCAAAAGAACAGCACTACGCAATTTGAAAAATGATGAAACAATAGTAATAAAAAAGGCAAATACAATTCAAATTGTGTTATTTCAGACAGACTATACTTCATAACAGAAATCACAAGACAACTAGATACTCAACATTACTGCCAATTAGATTCATTTAAAAGGGCATTGGCTGTCAAATTCTTGTTCACCGATTTAACATAGTACAACGTATATTATATATCCAAATTATAAAAAGTCTAAAATAAACAATTTACAAGGCATTGGCTCGATGATATGTTTTATCGTTCTGTGTGTATTAAAGTCTAGACGCCAACTAATTAACTATCGAATTGACCTCCGAAGACTGCCGACTGTCATGTAAGCATATTTAGATATAAACTAGATGTGTCAAAGCGACACGAATGGCCCCGTCCCAAAAAGTTGAAAAATCTGCAATTTCAAAACAAACATGATGGTAGTCTCACATATCAAAAATCAGGTCAAAATCTGGAGGTGTACAGAAAAAAAATGTGTATAACTGATTTTCAATAATTTATCAAAGTCCAAAGTCCATAATTTTAGCAAAAATTAGAGGGGCGGAACGATACTTTAACTTGATCTGTAACTCACCATGGTGAACTCACAAACCAAAAATCAGCCCAATATCTGAAGGCGTTTAGCAAAAAAATCCTTCCGTATAACGGTTTGTTGCGGAATGACGGAATGACGGAATTTCGGAATTTCGGACAAGGGTTAAACTATATGGCCACAACTTCGTTGCGAGGCCATAAAAAAAGCAAACTTGTGCAATAGGATTAAAAATATAGGGACAATTGATTCATAATATATGATGGATTATCACGTGAAATTGCAGAATTTTTTTCGTCTAGCAAATAATTATAACCCCTTATTGAAGTCAACCTATGAAATCTCAAACGACTAAATGTCGTTCTTAGATGTTGATGTAATTAAAGGTCAAAGATTTACAACGCATGGCATTCTTGACCTTGACATACATTTAAAAAACAAATTCTTATCTCTATCTGCATAGAAATAGCTGCCATTCACTGCATGTATTCCGAGGGTTAACTTTATTAAAGATGAAGCAATACGGCAAATTAGAAACACAAGTAACCATGACAAATAATAAACAATCTAATTAATTTCAAAGTGGCATTTATAACAGTTTGACGAAGATTGTGTACAAATATTCAATGCGGAACCAATAATTGTGTAAAGCAAACATAAAAGTGCTCGAGATATGCATAGTTGATCAAAGCTGAAAGACTAAAACATAAAATTGACAGTTGGACCCCTGATGATGGCGGATCTGTCATAATAAGTAGATCTATTGATGAAGAATTAAAATATAAATATATCAATGTATACATCAATATATACATGAAATAATTTGTATATTTGATTTTATTCTATATATCTTTATTCTGACAAACCTTCGTCAATACAATGGTATACAGAAGTTACATGTAACAAACAGCACAATTATAAATTACAGAAAACATAATATGTACACTATTTACAAATATAATTTGAATTTAGCCAGGAGAACACACACATGAAATAATATGCCTTATAAATGTACATAGCTTTTTTAAATATGATTATTTTGCCATATTCATTACTTCCTTAAATTTGATTATATTTGGATAATCAATATACTTTTTAGCGATATACTTTTTAAAATAATGCATCTAAAATTACCATCCCAAGCTAGAGCCTCTAACCCCAAGCTTTAACTACCGAAACACTAAAATAGTGGTCAATAGTGTTGGGTCCTATCATGCAATATAGGATGCGTGGTTGCATGTGTGTTTTATAATAACAAAACTCGATGAAAATCAAAAAAGTCCTGAAATGAACTATTCTAGTAAATCATTTTTGGCAATTTTATCAACATGATCAAGTGAGATGTAAATATTTCTGTACTTTAAAAACGTTTTATTTCCACATTTTTTTTTCATTTGCAAAATTCGATATCCCTAAAAATGCATCAATATCCCATATCCCCTTTAATAGGACAAATATCCCATATCCCTAAAATTAAAATGGCAAATATCCCGTATCCCAATATACCCTATACAAGCCTCATAAGTTGAAATTAATCTATTTCAAGTCATATACTATTTCTTTTTAACATTTAATTGTGTCGTGTTTGACTGAGGCTCTTTCAATTTTAGTTTTATTTTTAAAAGTTTTAGGAAAACTTTTTTTTTATTTCAGAGTGTCAAAGCATATATCATGGAAGACGTAGTGTCTTTTCCAGTCAGGAGTAAATTCTCCCCTGAAGGCAAATCCTTTAAGTATACAGCATGGGCAATTGTTGACAACAAAATATGTCGGATTGCAACTTTCAAAGAAAAAAAGGCCCAGCAGCTAAACAGAGACGACCAGATCAAATTCATCAAAATACATTATGACACAACATACGGCTATATGATTAGGCCGGACACAGTTGTAAGTTTTGTAAGTATAAAGAAATATTTAGAGTTGAAAATTTAAGTCGAGAAGGACATGACGTGAATCTAGAGTTCAAGTAAAAGTTGAAAAATTTCGAAAGAAACAACACCTATTCTTTGCATAAAGGGAACATTAAATATTCTGTTTACGAAAGAAACAAAACCTATTCTTTGCATAAAGGGGACAAATATTCTGTTTATGATGTTTTGCAAATTTCATTAACAACTTGCAATTACCTTTTAATTTTCGTCTTTGATATTATCTGTTAATATGTATTGTGTGTATATATAAATATATATATATATATATATAAAGTGTCTAGACAATCAACCTTATATATATATATATTCATATTTATATATATATATATATATATATATATATATATATATATATATATATATATATATATATATATATATATATATATATATTCATTTTATAAAAAATAAGGTCTAACCTTATATGCAATCAAAGAAATAATTTTTGAATAAAATTGATAATGGAAATGGGGAATGTGCCAAAGAGACAACAACCCGACTATAGAAAAAAAACAACAGCAGAAGGTCACCAATAGGTCTTCAATGTAGCGAGAAATTCCCGCACCCGGAGGCGTCCTTCAGCTGGCCCCTAAACAAATATATACTAGTTCAGTGATAATGAACGCCATACTAATTTCCAAATTGTACAAAAGTAACTAAAATTAAAATAATACAAGACTAACAAAGGCCAGAGGCTCCTGACTTGGGACAGGCGCAAAAATGCGGCAGGGTTAAACATGTTTGTGAGATCTCAACCTTTGAAGTCTTACAGATTTTAAAGCAAAATATGCAGACGATACTAGAAATATATATTTTTATTACCAAAGTCTATATGTAAACTATAGGTATACATTTGAATTGCATAAATATCAATAATACATAAAATACATAATTACAAACATAACACAAACTATGTGACAGCATAGCAGAAGGTGTTGTAGTAATACATATACATATTTTAGCATTTCGGTGTTCAAACTAAAAGATCCAAATATGAATTTATCTAAATTACACATCTCTTTTACATAATAATAATCTTTATTGCAAAATAAAACCCATAAGGGTCGAGCAATACAATCAAACAATAATTTTATACAATACAATGCAATACAATGAAATACAATGAAATACAATGTAATACAATGCAATACAATGAAATAATAGAACATTAAGAGTTCAATTAGACATGTATATTAAAAACACCATCATATTAACCTTGCCTGACACGGGTCTGACTTCCTCAGTTCTAAAGACTGTTTAATGAAGACTCCAAAATGACAAACAAGTTCAGGGATGGGGTTTAGAATGTTTAAGTTTATTGAATGCATCAAGATGTTGAAAAAATGGTACATAGTCTTTTAGATAAGATTTGTTTGATAAACTAGTACAACATTAGTTTCAATATCCATGAAATAATAACAAACTACATCACGAATTCCTTATTTCAGATAATGAAAACTGAGGTGGGTTTGAAAGGACAATTTTTCACCCCCCCCCCCCCCCAGTGTATACCATAGACCAAGCGGCAGCCATATCCAACGGGGTCCGAATTTCTTTGGAGAAAGTTGGCATTACAAGTGTATGATACTCAAGACAGAGTAGAGGAGACGGGAATAATTGACGGAGTGGTAGAGTCGGTTTCGTTTGAAAGGTACGTTTTCCCTGGCGGCACGTCATTTTATTTTATTGCTATCGTGAAGAAAGATTTTGTTTTTGTACATAGAAAAAAAAAACCCAGCAAAGCCCAATTTAATATATATATAGCTTAACGTATCGCACGACACTTGTGTCGACCCTTTTAAGAATGTTTGAATTGATTGATCGTTTGATTGGTTTTAACTTCATTTGTAGCTAAATTTCTTTGATAATTTGAGTTTTTAAAGCTTGCATCTAGTACAAAACAATTGTGCTTACAATTTAATAAATTAATCATTTTTTTTTACTGGAAATATTTCAAGTTTCCAAACTGAATTTCCCCTAGAACATTTCATTTAGTGCTCATTTTCATGGTAGTAACAATATCTTTCGCATTGCCATGCATAAAATATTAGTGTGTAATTTAATGGATGCGAGTTAAGCGAAAGTTTTTTTTAAAAACAATTTTTCGGAAACACTATAGAGAAAATATATCTGTAAAATTGAAAAATTCATTTAAAACATAGTGAGAAATACCAAAGTTTCTGTTTCAAATTTTGCATTCAATATTTTGTGTATTTCTATTGAAGGAAGGTTTTGAACTTCTAAATATCATTTACATTTGTACAACACACGTCAAAAGTATTTGTCCTACATGTTTTCTTCAAGGTAACCAAATTTTAGTAAGAGAAACATTAAAAGTTTGGACACTCCTTGAAGATGAAGACCACCAATAATATAGGAAAAATGTTAAATATTTACTTTCAATCGTTTATCTTAATACACAATGGAATTTCCAAGTCTCACGAAAAAGCCGTCCGCAATGACCATAAAACTTCTACGTAAAGTTTATGAAACTATAATGTTTTTTTTTTTTTAGATTTTAAGATAAACGTGATATAACTCGATGGGAGTAAAATAAATGTAATAGTGTGAAAAAGGAGATATAAAAGGCAATGTTTTGCACATACTAATTCATATAAATTAATATAGGTCTTGTTTTTGAATTTCAGCAATATAATAGAAGTAGAGGACGAGTATTACAACATACCCAAGAATATGCTAATGGCAGTCTTTCCATCTGGCCAATTTGTACAGAATACAAATATTCGCGCCAAAAGGAGAAGAGAAGAGGTTACAGAAATGTAAGTATTTTTTACTTTTGGTCCGATATGTTTCTCTCTACACATAAAATCGGACATCAGAAACGGTTTAGTTAAGAAAAATAACAAGACTGCTCTTCACTTATCGTTAGGGCGTCAATAAGTATCTGTGAATAATTATTAAACAAAATCTGTAAAAAGAATGTTTTGGAATGCTTTTGAAATATATTGATTCTCTTGCATATTATAACTTTCACGCACCAGTGAGAAATGCGTAAATGAGAATGTAAATGACTATATAATAGTGCGTCTATTGTGACATTTTCCAAATTTAAAATGAGAATATCGCGTCTTTAGTTTAGTATTTGTATTATCAAAATAAACGTGACTGCTTTTCTTAAAATGCAAGGTAAAATAAAACATGCTTTTTTTATCACTTTTATATCAAATTCATATAGTTTTGTGTTGTACGAACTGTCGAAGATGAGTTACATTGATGATATAAAGTGCTAAATGTATAATTTTTAAATTTCAGAATGGATTCAAAAAAACATAAAACAGACTAAAGGATGCCAGTGAATGATAATTAAAATTGATAACATTTTATTATAGATTTTTTTTTATAAAGAGTAACACGTTAACATCGCAATTGCACTTAAATACAATTAAAATCACTGAAAAGGCTTTATACAATAAGGAAACGAAACGAGCACTACAAACTCGCTATACTGAGCTAAACTAAGAAACGAAAAACTCGCTCAAATTGGTGACCCTATATGCTTGAGAAGTCCACCTATTCGTATAACCTATACGGAAATCCGCCGTTCATTCGCGTTCTTGGCACTATGTCATGAAAGAAACCAATACATAATTATTATATACACTTGTAATGTAACTGCAGTTTCCTAGTTCTTAGTATTTTTCTGACCCTTTCGTCAACAGTGCGACCATATATTTTAATATGGAGTTTGTTTTTGCTAATATGACTTAACATCTATAAACACAGTTTGCAATATTTATGAAGATGACGTGCATATTCTTATTTGTGAGAAAATTTAACATCTTCACATAATAGATATATAAGATGTGGTATGAGTGTCGCTGTACGAAGCAGTCCTTGTTATAGGCATCTTGTCTCTCTATGGGGTATACTTAATTTCTCAGTCATTCTTCGAATAATTGGAGGTTGGATCTTCTACATTCTGTCTGAATCAATATGTATTTCACATAAGTACAACATATGCATCCAAATTAGCAATACAGACTAGACTTGCAATTTGAGCAAGATAATAGTCAACGCCTTTGTCCTGCGTTTTATATTTGTCTGCTCAAGTTCTCATGGCTCCGATGAAACATCAACATTAACAAGACAACATGACAATGTGACATACTACAGATAGTAATCCCATTAAAGTATTTGAAATAAGGTATACATGAAGAGGGGAATATTCTATGGCATGCAACACGTGTTTACTCGTAAACAGTAAGCTGGAATGTGTCGTTCCGATGCGTAGATCTTATTTCTTACTGGATATTATGGTGGTGTTTTTGCCGTTTTGATTTAAGTTGCTTCTTCAATATTTGTTGGCCTAAATTTTATAAAAAATATTTTGGCTTGGAGCATCACCGAGGTAATATATGTTCTCGAGATGTAACTCTTCTTAATATAACGAAGCAAATCCTAATTGATGAGCTTTTGAAGGTTGTAGATGCACGTTTCTTTTACTTATCATCAAACAAACGCCTTTACAAGTAACTGAATTGGAAGGTACCAAGTTTTAACAAGAAAGGTGCCATCTTGCATGCAGATTTTCAATAATGAATTGAACAAAATTAAGAAGAAAACGAATGTGATTCTTCCCGTGTCTAAACAGCCGAGCAAGCATTTATAAAAATAGAATCTGTACTTGCTAAAACAAACTCATTCTTTAAAAATAGAGATGTCCTCACAGGTCATCAACATTATACCGAAGTGAGACAATCCATCAGGTTTCGGTCCCTTGGTTTAAAAGATAAACCTTCGTGCGTTGCTTGTTGCAAAAACAACAATCTTGTCCACCAATCAATCATTTAAGCAATCAATGAATCCATCCACCATTCCATAAATGTTTGTTTCGAGGAAAAGGCCGATGGTCAAATGTCGAGTTAGTGTTCTATCTTTATTTTGTTACGATTGCCTTGAAAAGTAAACCCTGAGGTTAATTGTACATTTTGCACAAAACGTCAAAGAGTTTAGGTGTGTTCTCATTTCGCCTTAACTGGAAATTCCAGGTAAAAAAGGTAAAAAATATTCTAAGGCCAGATGGGAATTGAATTAAGGCGAAATGTGAATTTAGATAAAAATATTAAATAAACAAATTAAACCTCTGTTTTTATTGCAATTTAAACAACATGCAATTCGGGAATTATTCCGGCGTTTTACGTTTCCGCAAATTGGCATTACTTTTCCGGAAAAAAAACATGACGTTTCCGCAAAAAAAAGTTTACGTTTCCGCAAATAAATATCTTACTTTTCCGGAAAAAAAATTACTTTTCCGGAAAAAAATAAATTATAATTACTTTTCCGCAAATAATTAACTTCCCTCAAGATGTTATATTGTTCCCTCAAGATAGTTATCTCGTTCCCTCAAGATGCTATGTCGTTCCCTCAAGATACTATGTCGTTCCCTCAAGATGTTATGTTGTTCCCTCAAGATGCTATGTCGTTCCCTCAAGATACTATGTTGTTCCCTCAAGATAGTTATCTCGTTCCCTCAAGATTTTAAAATTGTATTGATATATATGATTCATTTCGCCCTTCGAAGCGGAACTGTAGACGTGGCCAGATCCCAAAAGTAGAATATTTGCATAATAATAATGATATAATAATTCTGTATTTAAAGAGAATAACTGAGAGGGGATAGGAGGGGTCCTGATCCAGAAATCCCGGGCTTAAAAACACGAACTCTCGAAATCCCGAATTTAAATAAAGTAAATCCCGACGTCCCGTAATCCGAAAAAAAGAATTCCCGGATCCGAAAGGGTCAATCCCGAAATCCCGAGCTTAAAAACACCCGATCCCGGAGTCCCAGTAAAGGTAGCACTCCACAGTTAGATGTGTAGTTTCGCATTTTGGCCCCTGAGGATTTTTTCAAATATAAGAGCTAGTGTGCAATAAAATTCATTTTTGGATAGCTGAGTATTAAAATAGCCTTCGTATTGGGTTTATATGAACATCAAGATCATATAATGTATGTAATAAAGGCTGTTTTCTGCATGACAGTCCATTTTTGTAATGTTTTTTTTCCAACTTTTTATCGCACGAACTTTGTGATTAGATTTTACGAAAAAATTAGGCAAAAGACACCCATTTTTTATTTGATCATTAGGAAGATTTATGAAAACAGTGTCTAAAAAGGTATCACACAAAGTCATTGAAATTCTAGTTTGATCCAAATTTTTTTTTTTTTTTGGGGGGGGGGGGATATGTGACATGCATGTTTACCCCCTTTTTGCAATATTTTATGGTAAATAAATGTAGAATGTTGACATGGATACACAGAAAAGGAATTATTTTTCACCCTTTTAACATTTGAAAATTAAATCTAAGGAAGATACTGATTACATACATATGCACATGTACAACACAAACAGTTAGGTTAATGTATTAGAAATCCAGGAATAGGAGATGATAAAACATTTTGTGGCTCATTTTTAATTTTATTTTCTAAGAGGGTGGTAAAGGGTTATTTTCGTGCAACGTTTTCGGCCTTTTCATTTTACGTGTTTTCGTGATTTGGTGTTTTATTTCTCGTTTTCTCGTGTTTGGTTCGATGTGCGTGCTTCGTATTTCCCCTTATTTATTTTCCGTGTTTCGTGTCGTTGGTCTTAATTTCTCGTTCTTGCATTGTTCCGCATTTGATTAAAAAGTGAATTGGAAGTAACTCCACGTCTTTACTCCACCGTTTCGAAGTTGGAAATAAAGAATAAATCAATATAATTGTATTGCTATGTTGAGGGAACAAGATAACTATCTTGAGGGAACAACATAGTATCTTGAGGGAACAACATAGTATCTTGAGGGAACGAGATAACTATCTTGAGGGAACGACATAGTATCTTGAGGGAACGAGATAACTATCTTGTGGGAACGACATATCATCTTGAGGGAACGACATAGTATCTTGAGGGAACAACATAACATCTTGAGGGAACGACATAGTATCTTGAGGGAACGAGATAATTATCTTGAGGGAACGAGATAATTATCTTGAGGGAACGAGATAACTATCTTGAGGGAACGACATAGTATCTTGAGGGAACGAGATAACTATCTTGAGGGAACGACATAGTATCTTGAGGGAACGAGATAACTATCTTGTGGGAACGACATAGCATCTTGAGGGAACGACATAGTATCTTGAGGGAACAACATAATTTTTTTTTCTTTCATGGCCGCATTCTGCCACCGTAGATATCCCAGTACTCCGACAGCTCATTATTCCTACAATGCATCTATAATAATTGTATCGGTTGATTTTTCTATAAAAGAGCAACTCCGTTCTCGATAATATTTGTAGTTGTCCGTTTAGATTCCTTTATACTTCTCTTACGGGATATGTAGCTCAGTGCCTTGGGTTGATACACATGCTTATTGCAAATACTCAGAATCCTTACCCTTGTTCCCCTTTTTTTGGCTCAAAAGTTTTACTCATGTCCGTCTGTACGTCCATTCGTCCGTCCAAAAGTTGGTTTCTGTTCTCTCTCTAGTTTGCCTCAACCAAATATTATGAAACATCTACACATTTGTGTATTACCATACAACACAGGTCAAGTTTGAATTTTAGTGGCGCCTCTGTAATTGTTCTAGAGTTATGCCCCTTTACAAATTGAAAACATGCTACATTTTTCGTTTCCGTTCTCTATATATAACTGAAGTATAATTTGTCTCAACCAAATTTTATAAAATATAAACACATGACTTTTTACCACAACACTCAGATCAAGTACCAATTTGGGTAGTGTCAATTTTATCGTTCTTCAGTAATAACCCTTTATAAAAAAAAGTGAGTTGTGGTACTGTAAATTCACAAATTATTGCAAGATTTTTATTATTGCGAATAATGCGAATGTGTGAGTATCGCAATAATAAGAACTCGCATTTTGATATCTGGTACACATGTCTTTATGCAGATCTTAACATCGAATAAAAAATCTCGCATTTTTGTCGTTTCTTCAAAATTCGCAATAATAAATGCACGCAATAATTTCTGTATTTACAGTAATTGCTTGTCAATGAGGCAAATATCCACCAAAGTTAAACTGAAATGGATGTAAGAATCATAGGAAACCGTACGGCCTTCATGATGAGAAAAATCCATACCGTATAGTCTGTTATAAAAGGTCCCGACACGTGCAAGACCATCATGGGTAATAAATGTATAACGCAAATATCTTGATTTCAATTATTCATGAAGTTTTGTATATATGTCCGTCTGTCATTCATTTCGGATGTGATTTACTATAGTAGATGAAAAAAGAAACATACATACAAGGCCAAATCGTTATAATAAATATGCATAGGAATAATGGAATACTTGAAGTGCAATTATACATAAATTAAGACTGATTTGTGCATCAGAAAAGTATATGATTTGACAAGAAAATAGATATAGTTTAGTATATAGTCATATTTAAATTGAAAGATCAAAAATAATGTCATACAATTGGGAAACCTCCAAGTCAAATAGACAAAATGATCTTTCTGCTTTAAAATGAATTATTAACATGATTAATAAGGAAACATTTTTTTCTCAGAATATGATCACGATTCTTTGATAGAAAGTCACTGAATTTTCATTTCAATATAATGAAGTATTTTTAAGATGCTTGGGTAGCAATTTGAATAGAGAGAACATAATTTTATTAATAAAACATCTTCATTCTATACATTTATTGCAAAAGGGTAGCTTGTTTGAATCTAACCTACTTTACAGTTCTCAAACGAGAGCTTACTTTGGAAGTATATTTATATTCGGTTATAGCTATATTATTAGGGTTTATTTTTTTTTCTTAGGTATAACCTCAATTTACTCAATTTTCTTTGTAATATATATACTAGTAGTAACATGGATATCGTTTTTAGGGACCTTTATAGTTTGTTGTTCAGTATGAGCCAATGCTCCGTGTTGAAGACCGTACTTTGACCTATGATGGTTTACTTTTACGAATAGTGACTTAGATGGAGAGTTTTCATATTGGCACTCATACCACATCTTCTTATATTATTCTGCTCATTATTAGTCAATGATATGATATTATTCAAGCATTTTACTTTGCAATGACTACACATAAGGTGATAAATTATAATCTATACAGCCTCCTCCATTAATAACTACTGTTTCCTTTGAATCTTAAATAAGAAATCAGGTAAAACAAATGTTTGCGTTATAACGCAAAGGTTTGCGTTATAACGCAAACATAGGAAGAAGAATAAAAAAAATATGTGGCGCTAATACGCTTCCGTAATATATACCATAATATGAATAGAAATTACATGTAACAGCATCCCATCTAGTCCTTAGTGGCATGTTCTAGTTTTTAGTGCACGAAGGACTCCTTTAGACGCACCCGTGTTTTTTTTTTTTACCATGGGGTGGGTTTTTTTCTGTTACTGAGGACATTTTTTGTCCTTTATGAATCCATATGACAAAGACTACAATAAGGATAAATTTTGTTTCATAGAAAAAATTGGTAGTTTTTATCCATTTTTTGTTCATTTTTATCGGATATAATAGATTGAAAAATACAAACAATTAATTGAAGTTTCGTATGCATCTATCAAGACCAATCAATTTTTTGTCTGGTATAAAGGGTTGCCTTGGTTTTATAGCTCAAAACGGTATTATTCGTTTTGCTTTACATTGGGTTGAATAATGAAATAATAGTTCAGCACACTTCGGCGCAGACCAGCATGCAGACTTAGGCGCAATGGTGTGCGATGGTTTATATAACGCGGGATACCTCAATTAAAGTCTACATATGTGCAATTATTATGAGCAGTATATTTGATTCAATGTCAGTATATAAAGTATTTACTATAGTGTTATTGGTCCGTGTAACACTTATCAATTCAAAGTTTTAAAAAGTTTTGAAATTTTAGACTTTTGGAATTTTGATCAAAGTTTTAAAATATCAAAATTTCAAATTGTGTAAAAGTTTTGAAATTTTGAAATTTTAACCAAATTATTAAAATATTAAAATTCTGAATATCGTTTATAAATTTGATAGTTTAGGAATTTGATCAAAATTCTAAAATATTAAACCTTACGTGCAATTTTGATTTTTTCACTTTTTGAAAGTTTGATTTTTTAAACTTTTGATTAAAATATCAAAATAGAAAAGGGGCGAAAAGAGGGGTACCTGTAAACACTGATGTAAACACGGCTCCGATAACAATCATTCTTAGTTATAAATAAATAGCACGAAATATATCAAATCATTTTTAATTACAAAATAAATAATGAAAAGAAGTCATTTTTTTTTTCTTAAAACATATTAGACATCACATGGGATAACAGTATCCTGAAATTTTAAGGTTGTGCATCTATATAAAAAAAATTAGTTAAACCTATTTAAACCGGAATCAAATAAGTTGATTTAAATCTCTTATAAAAGGCGTATTATGCAGATTCTATGGTCACATTGATTTTTTTAGTGGATTTTCTAGTATAACCTTTTTGTGTTTGGTGGTTTTTTTTAACTTCACATAGTTTTTTATATGCTATTAGATAATTAATTTTAATTCGGAACACTACATGTATTTGTTTGGTCATTTATTTGTTGCTGTTATTGCTATTTTTCTCAGACTGGCAGTTGTCTTCTTGTTTTAATTGTAAATTGTTATTTGTTGTAAATTGGAAAATACTGAGATGACGATTAATGTTTATGAGATAACAATCCGATAAAAAAAAATTGTAAACATTACTAGAACTCATAACTGTGAAATAAATTGAAATAGCCTACGAGAACAAGAGCTTATGAAATTGTAAGAATTGTTAAAATTTGTGATTAAGTCGTCATTTCTAGGTCAGTGATTTTTGTAATATCTGTTGTTGCACAACTCATTGTGAAATTAAAAAAAATGGCTCCATTCTCGAATTGGTATGAACACTGAAACATTTGACAGGTACCATGTTGAACTTAATTGTGATTAGGTATGGTGAACCACCATTGATAATTCATTGATATTGGTATTACTCAAGTTATTTCACTTGACTGGGCGGAGTCAAATATGAAGTGGATGTAAGCAACTATATTAGGCAACTTTAAGGCCTTCAACAATGACAAAACCAGATCTGTAAAGCCGTTTTAAACGGACATGAGTAGTATGAAACAATTCAAACGAAAAAACTTACGGCCTAACTATACAAGAATATGGTAGGGGTTGATATAAAAACGAAGATGTGGTATGATTGCCAATGAGACAACTCTTCAAAGAGACAAAATGACACAAAAATAACAGCCATATAGGTCACCATTCAGCCCTCAACAATAAGCAAGTTTCATACCAAATAGTCGGCTTTAAAAGAACCAGAAATCACAAATGTAAAACCATTTAAAGGAGAAAAACTAACAGCCTAATTAAAGTACAAAATAAAGAGAACGAAAAACAAATAAGTAACCAAGTAACAAACGACAACCACTGACTTGCAAGCTCTTGACTTGGGACAGGCACATACATACAGAATGTGGCGGGATTAAACATGTCATCGGGATAACAACAATCCCCTAACCTGGGACAGTGGTGTAACAGTACAATATAAGAACAACATGCGCGAATCATTGCAATTAGACAAAAGAAACCGGCCAACTAACATTAAGACAAAAGACTCAACGCATCGAACTAAGAGTATTTGCAATTACTGGAAGTTTATTCAAAGCTAGTGATACTAGTACAGAAATAAATCTTGTTTCCCCAGACTGAAGTATCATCAGTACATAACCAACTGTTTTATTAAAAAAAATCTAGTAACTGCTAGCTTTATATATAGTCCTTTGTTAATTCATTATCATTGTCATTTTGATTAGTTTCTTTTGTTTCCTATTCTGACATATGACTTGTATTTCCTTTTCAAGTGCGTTTTACTGTTCATATTACTGTGTGTTTTTCATTCTTTATTTTTTTTTTTTGATAGATGCACAACCTTAAAATTTCAGTATACTGTTATCCCATGTGATGTCTAATATGTTTTAAGAAAAATAAATGACTTCTTCTTTTCATTATTTATTTTGTAATTAAAAATGATTTGATATATTTCGTGCTATTTATTTATAACTAAGAATGACTATTATCGGAGCCTTGTTTACATCAGTGTTTACAGGTACCCCTCTTTTCGCCCCTTTTCTATTTTGATATTTTAATCAAAAATTTAAAAAATCAAACTTTCAAAAAGTGAAATAATCAAAATTGAACATAAGGTTTAATATTTTAGAATTTTGATCAAATTCCTAAACTATCAAATTTACAAACGATATTTAGAATTTTGATATTTTAATAATTTGGTTAAAATTTCAAAATTTCAAAACTTTTACACAATTTGAAATTTTGATATTTTAAAACTTTGATCAAAATTCCAAAAATCTAAAATTTCAAAACTTTTTAAAACTTTGAATTGATAAGTGTTACACGGACCGTTATTGCCTATGGATGTTATAGTTCAAGTTGCTGCGTTCTTATTGAGAGATCGTCCTATTTGATGTTTTGCATGTGGAAATCATTCTTGCTTCTACATGTTTCTTTACTTAATTTGTTCCTCTAATGAGATCCCCATTTACCATTATATAATCATAAGAATAGTTTGTGGACCCGTATGCATTTTGGTAATGATACTCAATCGTACGTATAAAAACAAATCTTTCGTGTATTTCCCGTTTCATATTCCTACATGTATATTGAATTTTACTCACAACTCAGTAAGTTGATACCAGCGCGGGGTACATGTATGCTTAAACCTCTTATTCTAGATGTTAGGTAACTTTCTTGTGTTTATGTTCATATGTTGGATTGCTGTCTGATTAACGAATATATGTCATTTTATATATATAGATTTTTTTTTAATTTGCTTTTTAGGGATGCACCCAGTTGCACCTTTTCATTTAAGATATATTTCCGTGACGTAACCTCGAAAGATTTCACATCACTAAAAACAATAAGGGAAATGAAGTTTTCTCGCATGTTGCACTTTGGGTAATAGTTCTCTTCGACAAAATACTGCCTTGAACTCAATTTTAGTATAAATATAAAGAAGCCACAATTTGGTTCTGAAATGGATAATTTTGTAAACACCAAAAGCTAGGAAGAGCATATCCCTTAATTGATATAGGCTCTTAAATTCGGCACTGTTTAGATACTGAAAATACAATGGCTTTTGCCCTATTCGAAACTAAAACATTAGCAAATATAATTGGTGGCCTTCGGCTGTCAATTGTTCTTTTCTGGTCGTTGTCTCTTTGACATATTCCCGATTTTCATTTTTAGTTTTAAAATATTATTAACAATTGTCAGTTCAAAATACATTTAACAAGTCAGTGCGTTGATACAGGTTATAATATTCTACTGAAAAAAGTAAAATCACAAAAATACTGAACCTAGAGGAAGATCAATTGGGAAAGTCCATAATCACATGGCAAAATCAAACAAAACGCATCAAAAACGAATGGACAAGAACTGTCATATTCCTGACTTGGTACAGGCATTTTCAAATGTAGAAAATGGTGGATTAAACCTGGTTCTATAGCGCTAACCCTCTCACTTTAATGACAGTCTCATCAATTTCCGATATTTTTACATTGATGCGTTAAATAAACAGACACAATAAATAAAATGAATTTACTATATCCGTTATTATTACGTAATATATATGTTATATAAGAGCTTTCTTACAAATTGACGAAAGGTACGAACGAACGTAAAGGGAGCACGAATTTCATTTCTACAACAACAGTTAAAAGAGTCTTTGCTTTATCCAGTTAAACAGCATTCTTTTCTAAATCAAGTTCATTTTTAAAAAAATAATGATATCGCAAATAATACACTATTTTAATCTAATCAACCACAGATAAATATAGTGTCAAATACACTTACGTCCGATACGTTACTTACGTAAACCACGAGTACACACATTTCCGCTGGAATTTTTTAAGCACGAGATTCACGATTAACATTTCAATGACATTATTGAAGTACGTTAGTCTAAATTTAACGACAAGATTCACATCTATTTTTACTTGTTACAGTTCACTTTCAGCAAATTGTCAACATGGTCAAAGTAGGATATCGAGATTTGCTAAAAAAAAATGATGCTACAATGTTTTTAAAAAGTAATGTTGAATAAATCTAGAAAAAAAGACTTTGTATATAAAGAAAATAAATCTACAATTTTGCACCATATATATTGTGGATTTTGTAATGACGATTTAACAGTACATATGTTTTGAAAATAGCCGCGTAGTTGTCACTTATCGTCCAGTGGCTAATATTTCATGAATGTTCAGGACTATAGGCAAAACGCACTTATACGCTAAAATAACCATTCCATTTCTCCGGTGTATCATATATGCATATTTATGGGGGCAATGGATATTACCAGGGGAAAGGCGATTATTCAAAAGTTATAAAACGAGCACCAGCATATGACATAGTATGAAGATCATCTTTTTTTATTTTATTATTTTGAGCGTTTTTGAATCTAGGAAGTATTTGTGTTTCTGTTAGGAAAGAAGACAATGTATTTGCTTAGACATTTTCTTAGGTTAAACATTGCAACATTGTAATATTGAAGAGTGGGGGAGGGGCCGGTTTTTAGTCTTCTAGGGCATTTTTTTTCGTCTGTCTACTCTATATTTAGAATATTTTGTAGTGTTATCTCCTCTGACCTGGTGGTATCAATAATCATATTCTAACCTATCGTACGTCTAGAAATCCAAAATATATCTCAAGAAAAATACAATTTAATAAGTGTCGTTGCATGCACGATAATTGTCCGAAGTTCCACGACTATTATTTAAATATATCAAAATAAAGGATCCCTAAAACGAGTCTTACGTATGATTCGTCAAGCAAACGTACCTTTCGTCAATTTGTAAGAAAGCTCTATAAGTCCTGTGTCCAGGTGGAAATAACGGGCCGTAATAACAATATGTGATTTGTATGTCAGGTGAAAGTGACAACGGGTGGTATGTATACTAAAATGTTTATCGTCTTCCATTATACATGAGGGTGTGGATGGGGGTTTATAGAAGGAAATTATAGACAAAAAAATAAAGAATACAGAAAATAACCAGACAAATATATAGAAAAGAAAATGATGAGGTACTAGAATATATGAAATAAAGAATGATCGGTAAAAGGTAAAACGAGTTATAAAACAAATTGCCTAAAATTATAGAATACAGAAATAATGAATCCCCATTCAGACCCTCATGATCTGACATTTAAAGCTGGGCATGCGATACAGTTTTAGACCGACAGTGGTTTTTTTTTACAAAATCAATTTGTACATGTGTATATGTGCTAAAAATTATATCTTCATGTGCCAAATTTAAAAGACAAATGGGTTTGAATTATTCGACATTTACTTAATATTTCGGTTTCTTGGACATTTCTGTCCTTTGAGCAGACACCCTTAACATTTTATGTTTCAAAATATAAAGATATGCAGATTTCGGTAAAGAGATAAGGAATATCTTCGTTACAAAATTGGGTTCTTACTACATTTGAGTAACAATTCTTTGTTAATAATTGATTTTTGTTAAAAGAAATTGATTTAAGAAAAACGATATTTTTGTTGAATATTTATCTAGTTAAAAAAAGTCGCTAATTTCTTCATAATAGTTGGAACAAAAATCTCCATACGGTTTTAAGCCAAATTTCTAAAAAGAAGGGACATAATTTTATGCTCTTAAGGTGTCATACCACCAATTAAAAGTTCCTATCTGTTCAACCAAATTTTGCAATTTTCACAGCTTTCTAAATATTTTACCTTAAGTTTAACTTCATAGAAACTAGGTATATCCTGAATTGTACAGGTGTCACCTTTCTGCATGCCAATTTTCAACATACATTCAAAATCATATAAGAAAGCAGAGAGCTTCCGAAAGGAGGTACCACTAAAAATAACCCCTGGTTTTCTGGAAATCTTAAATTAGTATACTATGGAGCGCATTAATCCTCAATTTTTAATGCAAACTCATAGACAGGTAAATTTTGGCTCAAAATGGTCTTAATATATTTCTCTTTCAACAAAACTTTCATTTCTGCAAATTTGTTGGTTATTTTAGGTGAACAATGACATCAAATGCACTTTTTTTTGTCCGAGTAGGCCTACTTTCACATATATACGTTCTAAATTTGAGGGAGTAATTGGTGGTATGACACCTTAAGCTTACGGTTAAATCTCGAAAAAATGTTAAAATGCTAAAAGTTTTTAGAAGAAATAGCTTAATGTCTGCTTTTTAGATTAATTCTGCGAATTGTTTTTGTCTGCAAAAACATCAAACAGAGAGATAAAGAGAATCACAACTAATTGAATAAAATGGATGATTGAAATGGAGAATGTGTCAAAGAGACAACAATCCAACTAAAGAGCAGAAAATGGTGCGTCTAAACACGACTAAGGACTCCTCAGTGCACTAATGAGTTATGATACGCTTCTAAGGACTAAAAGAGTGATGTACAATGTAAACAAATTTCTTGTCTAGATAAAGATTGATATTTAATGCATATATTCAAATTTAATCAAAAAAAGATCACAAATAATAATTGAACAATGCCTGTGCCGGTTTTCGTTAATTTTTCCGAAAATCACTTAACTATAAGACACGTGTCAAATTACATAACTGATAACACTATTACCTTAAAAAATGAAAAAATAATTATTTGGAGAAGAAAATTACCCTGACATTTAGATATATTTACCATAAAAATATGTTTTGTTTTTAAATTTTAAAAAAATCATTTAATATACATCGGTTTATGATTTAATGAAAAAATATAGAAAATTGTTAAGCTGTGTTTTTTTTTCAGGAAGGAAAATAATGTTTGCATCGAGAAAAATAGCCCCTCCCCTATAAGTGATCATTAATTTACCTAAGTGCGGGCTTAAATTTTGACACCGATCGCGAGGCCTGACTGCCATAAACAACAGATTACGAACAGCAAACAGTGGATACACCGTCCAATTGATATGTATGAAAGACAACGACGGACACAAAATGATTGCACGGAATAATTTCAACTACCATTGAGATCGATTTTTCAAATCTCCTTATCAAATTAAACATGCATTTAAAAAAAACTTGGGATATCTATTACCGTTTGGTTTCAAATTGGAATTAAAAATTGCATTTTTCAAAAGAGTTTTAGGTAAAAACCCCGTGAATCTCACCTCCTAGAAATTTGATGTGTCAGAGGATGTTTGAAAATATGTATGAATTTTTTTACATACTTGAAATTGTATAAGGAATATAAACACATTCTGTATGTTTACTGTACAAACAAACAATAGACACCAATTGTGTCTTATATTGTTTAATTCATTTTTACTGAGAGCAAAATTGATTAATTGATTAATCAGAGGTGGTTTAAACGTCCAGTGGCAAAAATTTCATGCATATTCAGGACGAAAAGTCGTTTCAGAAGTATATTATGAAGTATTTGGTATTACAAATGTTTAAATTTTCTAATTATTTGGTAAATGTCATTTTCTTAGGTAGTTCTAACTAATTTGTACGAATCAAATTTTTCTGACAAAATAATATCTTTTGCTCTAAATTAACACATACGATTCTGATAACAATGAATAATATAAGGAACTTTGTAACTTACATTAAAAAAAAGAGATTATGATTGTTTAATCAGTTGTTATGTCAGTTCGCTCGTGTCCGTCGGATCACTGATTTTCGGCAATATCAAGGAAAAACCGACACGTTCTAAATATTGTTCAACTACTCATTTATTGGTGAAATTATAACCTAATATGTCCTGTTGAGAAGTATTTGTGTACAGAACTACAAAACTTTGCAGTGCATGTTAACATAAAAGAACCAAATAATTTCTGCTATGCTTGTTGTAAATACGAAAACAGCTTACAATATTTGTTAGATATATACATATATAATCGTTTATAAAATTTATCCGTCAAAGTAAAAAAATATATAACATTGCATATGAAAATAAAAATACATAGATCATTCATTTATTGCAATCAATTATATCAAACATGTAGTTGAAATAATTTTTAGAACCAGTCACTGTATGCATGTAGATATAATGCGTGTATCGTGTATTTATCATTCATCTTGCATCGTGCGTGTATCGTGCGTTCATCATTCATCATTCATTTTGCGTTAATCCTCCGTGTAACGCTCATCGCTCATCGTGCGCGTATCGTGTATCGTGCGTGTACCGTGCGTGTATCGTGCATTCAACGTGCGTGTATCGTGCGTGTGGTCAGTTTGAATTGTGCACAATACTAGTATACCAGGCAGTATTTCGATCACTAACTACAGGAGATCCCCCAACAGCAGACATACTTTTATATTTAACGAAAATACCGGAATCTGCAACCGACTTTGTTAGACAATTTAAAGTCCTGTACTGCCTTCCTGTCCTGAATGCCTGATATTTTGTTTGTGGTTGCAGTCTTGTAATTGACTGCTCCATAGGCATACATGTTAAACAGCTGATCTTTGAAAATAAAAAAATAAAAAATGCTACATAGAAAAAAAATTTCATGTTCATATCATGTATGTACTTATATAAAATTGTGAATTAATCAAAAAAAAGTGGGTCATGCCACGAAGAATAAAAAGTTACGTAATCCTGAAGTCAAAACATTTATTTTCCTACTTTCTGTTTGCTGTTTTTACTAGGCCGCACCACTTCCAGTAAACATGATATCCTTCCACTTTCCTGGATTGATGTTCCCAAAAAGATGCAAGATTTTTTTTAAATCTATATATACATGTATATTTCAATACAGCATAAACCTATAATCAAACAGAAAAATATGTTTCCCTCCATGTTTTGAAACTGGAATTGTAATACAAGCCTGATACCTTGTAACAGATTCTCATTTTACATAGATATCACTGGTATATGCGTTTGAAATCATTGCATCTTTGAACATAAATACTGCCAAGTATTCTAATAGGGGATATGTTTATAGTTTCAGTTTTTACAGGTATATTCCAATAATTTCTGTGTCTGTAAGTAGTCCAAGATAATTTATCCTGGCGTCCAACGGCTGTTTTACCAGACAAGCTGGGGCCTCGGGACGTCAGAGCTAGTCCCTGGCACCCTGGCAAAACAGCCAATGGACGTCATAGTAATCTCGGACTAGAACTGTAGTAGTTCGAGATTACTTTGACGTCCAACGGCTGTTTTACCAGACAAGCTTGGGCCCTTGGAAATCAGAGTTCGTCCCATATACAAAAAGTGGATATTTGCCCGTCCATAATAGATGCGCAGCTTCAACACTTCTGGTGCCAACTAACGGACTTGGAATCAATTATATAAATCTGGTATCAATTTGTTCATTTATCTCTTCATTTATGTAAGTTTCATCTACATGTACATAATTGTTTTCAGGAAGGTTAACTTTCTTGAAGTGAGACTTGTCACGTCCAGGCTGACAAACTGGGTAGGCAAAAGCTCACATTAAATATGTACAGATACAGTGTATTAAACGTACCCCTTTAAACCATGACCGATGGTAGTGCTCTTATTTAAGAAGGAAGATACAGAACAAACATACATGTGACATGTACTAGTGGTATCGGTATCGCGTACCTGCTACCTTTTATTTTCTCATATTTAGACAGTTTACGGATATCTACAAAATTTTTAAGCGGGTTAATACTGAGCACATTCGCGTCGTTAAAAACAAGCAACAAATAAATACTAGGATGCCATTAAAGAAAGGTTTATATTGAGAAAGTTACAAATCCGGAGTTCATGGTTAATCCTATCAGGTAACAAACATATCCTTTTCTAAGTATAGGTTTATATTAAGAACGTTAACGTTTATAAGTTCGTTACATATAGGCTTTGCATTATAAAGAAGATATAAAATATTCGCAGTACGTATAATAGCTGTTTCTGTTTTGCAATGAATATTGCATATTCCGTTTTTGAAGGAATCGATCTAACAGCTACATTTATATTTTAGATAATATTTCTTGCGACAGTATTGTGGATGACATTTCCGAAATCGGATATTCCAGGACCAAGAGCATGGCCTATTTTTGGAAATATTCTACTAGTAAGTCAGTTTAATAGTACCCCAAATAGTGCCAAGTTTGTTGAGGACATGTCGAGGAAGTATGGACCAATATTTCGAATGTTTTTAGGACCATACCAGATCGTGTTTGTACAGGGTCATAAACATGTGCTTGATGTTCTACAGAAACGAGGACAGGAATTTATAGGCAGACCCAACTTCCTTCCAGGAATTAAATTAGGTCAAAAAGTAGTAGGAGGTAAATTATAAATAATTATAACGAACGCAATACATAAAATTATATTGTTGTTAGTTATGTAGCAGGAGCAATTCTGCTGGAGATTTGGAGATACGCTCCACAGCTTGTTCTGTGTTGTGAACTGATTTAAACGGAGAAGATGTCTGCCAATTGTAAACGCTATCTCAATATCTAAATGAATGAAATCAAAAACAGTGAAAACAATTTACATATATTTTTTGACAAGTACAACTCTTATCATGAAATCCAAATATTAAGAAATGGAGCATTCAATGACTTCAATATTACCCGTTTTAAGAAGGCAAATTGCAGATGCGCTAACCTTAAAGGGAGACTTGGAAATGCACAGCTTTCCTAGGTTGGACTAAATATCAGTCCTCAGACAATTCGACATGATAATTCCAAGCTACTTATACGAAATGTATAACTTTTCCAAAGTAGGTTATAATTAATTTCAACGAAGCAATTTCTAAACTTTAGAATATAAATAAATATCTTTGTATTTGATGAAATAATTTGCTTTTAAAAAAGTGTTTTTATTATCTTCAATTTGATGTTGTACCCTACTTTGATAACTAAACACGAATCTAGAATTTTAAAGGAAAGAAGGCGGAGCTTAGCTATGTACAACATGTTCATTTTTATGTTATTCCATGTCTGAATCTCCACCCCATTTTTCGAAATATATCCGCCTCTCAACTATTTAGGAAACTCAAGAAACATTCACTTATAGAAAAGTTTAAGTAGATTCTAGATTTATTTTTTTTCTATTTGAGACCCGATGATACAAATGCATTATAATTTAAGGTAAAGTCCGAGCAAGTTTTTTCCCGCTAATTTTCAAATTTTAATATCTTGAAAAGGAGCTACATAAGCTATCAATATTTTTAGCTTATTATTTTTCTTCTGACTTATAAATTTTCAGTTCTAGATTTTTTAAATTTCTTCTTATAACATCCTTAAGTGTTTGGTAATAATAAGTGTTATCGCTTATCAAGAATGTTTTATAAATACTAGAACACACCCGCGACATACGATACAGTTACAGGGGAGGCAATGACGTTGCTAACGTAAAAAGTTATTTTCGCGACGTCAAACTGTGATATATCGGGAAAAGATGTATTTTCGACTGATTTTTATCATTCAAACTGATTTAACTTGAAAACGAGTTCATGGACCCCTCCTTTTTAAAATGACATTTGGTTTGGTTACGGTTGAAGATTATTTGTACCAATTTTCATGAAAAAGTCAATAATGCATTTTTTTTTTAATTTGATAAATATACAGCAAAAAATACGTTTTTTTTATGAACATTTGATAAATATGAGCTATTTAAAAAAAACAATGCATAAATTTATATGATACTTATATGGGAAAGAAATTTCAAATAATTTAACAAAAAACAGCTTGATTTTATCTTATAAAACAAAAAAGTTATGTATTTCTGTCGAAAGGAAAAATACGTCCACAAATCTAAATTTTGAGGAAATATCTGAAATTTTGACTTCATTTTACACAAAAAGTAGCACATGAAGGTATATTTTTTATTACATATTTGATTTAATCACGTCATTAATAGCCTGCCTGCATATTTTCATCAAAATTTCTTTATGGGATCAAAACTGTATCGTATGCCCTTAATTATAGCAACTGTTTAGCCATTTTTTTTAGTATTCGTATTACCATCTGATAAAGTCAGGCTGATTATAACGTACACAGTTTTCTCTATTTGCAAAGCCAGGATTTTTAATATTCGTATTGCCATCTGACAGAGTCATGCTGATTATAAGGTGACCAGTTTTCTCTGCCTACAAAGCCAGGATTTTTGGTATTCGTATTGTCATCTGATAAAGTCATGCTGATTATATGGTGCAAAGTTTTCCCTGCCTACAAAGCCAGGATTTTTAGTATTCGTATTGCCATCTGATGAAGTCATGCTGATTATAAGGTGAACAGTTTTCTTTGCTTTCAAATCTTTCTATTAAAACCAGTCCTGGAGTCGCTTTTACAACAAACAAAATACGACTAAGATTGTTGGTAAGTGTACTGAGTTATATATTCATGATTTACGATCAATCTTAGTCGTAAGTATTTTTGTGAAACAGACTCCTGGTTTTCTAACTACAACCAGGAATTTTTGTTCCAGTGGCGGATCCAGACATTTTCATAAAGGGGGGTGGGGCACTTACTGCCAAAGAGGGATCCCACTCCAGTCATGTTTCAGTGATTCCCTAAATAGTTAACCAAATTTTTCCCACAGAAAGGGGGCCGGGCCCCGTGTCACACCTAAATCCGCCTCTGGGTTCATGTAGTTCAGACCTAACGTGAACATTTTGCAGAGATAATTCTTCAACATCCCATGTCCCTTATTTTGTACACAATTGTTTTTATATTTTACAATGTCTACTTTAAGGATGAGCAAATCGGGTGAGTGTGTGTTAGTATGTTTTATTGCATTGTAGTTATTGTTTTCAGGAAGGTTAACTTTCTTGAAGTGAGGTCCGTGTAACACTTATCAATTCAAAGTTTTAAAAAGTTTTGAAATTTTAGACTTTTGGAATTTTGATCAAAGTTTTAAAATATCAAAATTTCAAATTGTGTAAAAGTTTTGAAATTTTGAAATTTTAACCAAATTATTAAAATATTAAAATTCTGAATATCGTTTATAAATTTGATAGTTTAGGAATTTGATCAAAATTCTAAAATATTAAACCTTACGTGCAATTTTGATTTTTTCACTTTTTGAAAGTTTGATTTTTTAAACTTTTGATTAAAATATCAAAATAGAAAAGGGGCGAAAAGAGGGGTACCTGTAAACACTGATGTAAACACGGCTCCGATAACAATCATTCTTAGTTATAAATAAATAGCACGAAATATATCAAATCATTTTTAATTACAAAATAAATAATGAAAAGAAGTCATTTTTTTTTTCTTAAAACATATTAGACATCACATGGGATAACAGTATCCTGAAATTTTAAGGTTGTGCATCTATATAAAAAAAATTAGTTAAACCTATTTAAACCGGAATCAAATAAGTTGATTTAAATCTCTTATAAAAGGCGTATTATGCAGATTCTATGGTCACATTGATTTTTTTAGTGGATTTTCTAGTATAACCTTTTTGTGTTTGGTGGTTTTTTTTAACTTCACATAGTTTTTTATATGCTATTAGATAATTAATTTTAATTCGGAACACTACATGTATTTGTTTGGTCATTTATTTGTTGCTGTTATTGCTATTTTTCTCAGACTGGCAGTTGTCTTCTTGTTTTAATTGTAAATTGTTATTTGTTGTAAATTGGAAAATACTGAGATGACGATTAATGTTTATGAGATAACAATCCGATAAAAAAAAATTGTAAACATTACTAGAACTCATAACTGTGAAATAAATTGAAATAGCCTACGAGAACAAGAGCTTATGAAATTGTAAGAATTGTTAAAATTTGTGATTAAGTCGTCATTTCTAGGTCAGTGATTTTTGTAATATCTGTTGTTGCACAACTCATTGTGAAATTAAAAAAAATGGCTCCATTCTCGAATTGGTATGAACACTGAAACATTTGACAGGTACCATGTTGAACTTAATTGTGATTAGGTATGGTGAACCACCATTGATAATTCATTGATATTGGTATTACTCAAGTTATTTCACTTGACTGGGCGGAGTCAAATATGAAGTGGATGTAAGCAACTATATTAGGCAACTTTAAGGCCTTCAACAATGACAAAACCAGATCTGTAAAGCCGTTTTAAACGGACATGAGTAGTATGAAACAATTCAAACGAAAAAACTTACGGCCTAACTATACAAGAATATGGTAGGGGTTGATATAAAAACGAAGATGTGGTATGATTGCCAATGAGACAACTCTTCAAAGAGACAAAATGACACAAAAATAACAGCCATATAGGTCACCATTCAGCCCTCAACAATAAGCAAGTTTCATACCAAATAGTCGGCTTTAAAAGAACCAGAAATCACAAATGTAAAACCATTTAAAGGAGAAAAACTAACAGCCTAATTAAAGTACAAAATAAAGAGAACGAAAAACAAATAAGTAACCAAGTAACAAACGACAACCACTGACTTGCAAGCTCTTGACTTGGGACAGGCACATACATACAGAATGTGGCGGGATTAAACATGTCATCGGGATAACAACAATCCCCTAACCTGGGACAGTGGTGTAACAGTACAATATAAGAACAACATGCGCGAATCATTGCAATTAGACAAAAGAAACCGGCCAACTAACATTAAGACAAAAGACTCAACGCATCGAACTAAGAGTATTTGCAATTACTGGAAGTTTATTCAAAGCTAGTGATACTAGTACAGAAATAAATCTTGTTTCCCCAGACTGAAGTATCATCAGTACATAACCAACTGTTTTATTAAAAAAAATCTAGTAACTGCTAGCTTTATATATAGTCCTTTGTTAATTCATTATCATTGTCATTTTGATTAGTTTCTTTTGTTTCCTATTCTGACATATGACTTGTATTTCCTTTTCAAGTGCGTTTTACTGTTCATATTACTGTGTGTTTTTCATTCTTTATTTTTTTTTTTTGATAGATGCACAACCTTAAAATTTCAGTATACTGTTATCCCATGTGATGTCTAATATGTTTTAAGAAAAATAAATGACTTCTTCTTTTCATTATTTATTTTGTAATTAAAAATGATTTGATATATTTCGTGCTATTTATTTATAACTAAGAATGACTATTATCGGAGCCTTGTTTACATCAGTGTTTACAGGTACCCCTCTTTTCGCCCCTTTTCTATTTTGATATTTTAATCAAAAATTTAAAAAATCAAACTTTCAAAAAGTGAAATAATCAAAATTGAACATAAGGTTTAATATTTTAGAATTTTGATCAAATTCCTAAACTATCAAATTTACAAACGATATTTAGAATTTTGATATTTTAATAATTTGGTTAAAATTTCAAAATTTCAAAACTTTTACACAATTTGAAATTTTGATATTTTAAAACTTTGATCAAAATTCCAAAAATCTAAAATTTCAAAACTTTTTAAAACTTTGAATTGATAAGTGTTACACGGACCGTTATTGCCTATGGATGTTATAGTTCAAGTTGCTGCGTTCTTATTGAGAGATCGTCCTATTTGATGTTTTGCATGTGGAAATCATTCTTGCTTCTACATGTTTCTTTACTTAATTTGTTCCTCTAATGAGATCCCCATTTACCATTATATAATCATAAGAATAGTTTGTGGACCCGTATGCATTTTGGTAATGATACTCAATCGTACGTATAAAAACAAATCTTTCGTGTATTTCCCGTTTCATATTCCTACATGTATATTGAATTTTACTCACAACTCAGTAAGTTGATACCAGCGCGGGGTACATGTATGCTTAAACCTCTTATTCTAGATGTTAGGTAACTTTCTTGTGTTTATGTTCATATGTTGGATTGCTGTCTGATTAACGAATATATGTCATTTTATATATATAGATTTTTTTTTAATTTGCTTTTTAGGGATGCACCCAGTTGCACCTTTTCATTTAAGATATATTTCCGTGACGTAACCTCGAAAGATTTCACATCACTAAAAACAATAAGGGAAATGAAGTTTTCTCGCATGTTGCACTTTGGGTAATAGTTCTCTTCGACAAAATACTGCCTTGAACTCAATTTTAGTATAAATATAAAGAAGCCACAATTTGGTTCTGAAATGGATAATTTTGTAAACACCAAAAGCTAGGAAGAGCATATCCCTTAATTGATATAGGCTCTTAAATTCGGCACTGTTTAGATACTGAAAATACAATGGCTTTTGCCCTATTCGAAACTAAAACATTAGCAAATATAATTGGTGGCCTTCGGCTGTCAATTGTTCTTTTCTGGTCGTTGTCTCTTTGACATATTCCCGATTTTCATTTTTAGTTTTAAAATATTATTAACAATTGTCAGTTCAAAATACATTTAACAAGTCAGTGCGTTGATACAGGTTATAATATTCTACTGAAAAAAGTAAAATCACAAAAATACTGAACCTAGAGGAAGATCAATTGGGAAAGTCCATAATCACATGGCAAAATCAAACAAAACGCATCAAAAACGAATGGACAAGAACTGTCATATTCCTGACTTGGTACAGGCATTTTCAAATGTAGAAAATGGTGGATTAAACCTGGTTCTATAGCGCTAACCCTCTCACTTTAATGACAGTCTCATCAATTTCCGATATTTTTACATTGATGCGTTAAATAAACAGACACAATAAATAAAATGAATTTACTATATCCGTTATTATTACGTAATATATATGTTATATAAGAGCTTTCTTACAAATTGACGAAAGGTACGAACGAACGTAAAGGGAGCACGAATTTCATTTCTACAACAACAGTTAAAAGAGTCTTTGCTTTATCCAGTTAAACAGCATTCTTTTCTAAATCAAGTTCATTTTTAAAAAAATAATGATATCGCAAATAATACACTATTTTAATCTAATCAACCACAGATAAATATAGTGTCAAATACACTTACGTCCGATACGTTACTTACGTAAACCACGAGTACACACATTTCCGCTGGAATTTTTTAAGCACGAGATTCACGATTAACATTTCAATGACATTATTGAAGTACGTTAGTCTAAATTTAACGACAAGATTCACATCTATTTTTACTTGTTACAGTTCACTTTCAGCAAATTGTCAACATGGTCAAAGTAGGATATCGAGATTTGCTAAAAAAAAATGATGCTACAATGTTTTTAAAAAGTAATGTTGAATAAATCTAGAAAAAAAGACTTTGTATATAAAGAAAATAAATCTACAATTTTGCACCATATATATTGTGGATTTTGTAATGACGATTTAACAGTACATATGTTTTGAAAATAGCCGCGTAGTTGTCACTTATCGTCCAGTGGCTAATATTTCATGAATGTTCAGGACTATAGGCAAAACGCACTTATACGCTAAAATAACCATTCCATTTCTCCGGTGTATCATATATGCATATTTATGGGGGCAATGGATATTACCAGGGGAAAGGCGATTATTCAAAAGTTATAAAACGAGCACCAGCATATGACATAGTATGAAGATCATCTTTTTTTATTTTATTATTTTGAGCGTTTTTGAATCTAGGAAGTATTTGTGTTTCTGTTAGGAAAGAAGACAATGTATTTGCTTAGACATTTTCTTAGGTTAAACATTGCAACATTGTAATATTGAAGAGTGGGGGAGGGGCCGGTTTTTAGTCTTCTAGGGCATTTTTTTTCGTCTGTCTACTCTATATTTAGAATATTTTGTAGTGTTATCTCCTCTGACCTGGTGGTATCAATAATCATATTCTAACCTATCGTACGTCTAGAAATCCAAAATATATCTCAAGAAAAATACAATTTAATAAGTGTCGTTGCATGCACGATAATTGTCCGAAGTTCCACGACTATTATTTAAATATATCAAAATAAAGGATCCCTAAAACGAGTCTTACGTATGATTCGTCAAGCAAACGTACCTTTCGTCAATTTGTAAGAAAGCTCTATAAGTCCTGTGTCCAGGTGGAAATAACGGGCCGTAATAACAATATGTGATTTGTATGTCAGGTGAAAGTGACAACGGGTGGTATGTATACTAAAATGTTTATCGTCTTCCATTATACATGAGGGTGTGGATGGGGGTTTATAGAAGGAAATTATAGACAAAAAAATAAAGAATACAGAAAATAACCAGACAAATATATAGAAAAGAAAATGATGAGGTACTAGAATATATGAAATAAAGAATGATCGGTAAAAGGTAAAACGAGTTATAAAACAAATTGCCTAAAATTATAGAATACAGAAATAATGAATCCCCATTCAGACCCTCATGATCTGACATTTAAAGCTGGGCATGCGATACAGTTTTAGACCGACAGTGGTTTTTTTTTACAAAATCAATTTGTACATGTGTATATGTGCTAAAAATTATATCTTCATGTGCCAAATTTAAAAGACAAATGGGTTTGAATTATTCGACATTTACTTAATATTTCGGTTTCTTGGACATTTCTGTCCTTTGAGCAGACACCCTTAACATTTTATGTTTCAAAATATAAAGATATGCAGATTTCGGTAAAGAGATAAGGAATATCTTCGTTACAAAATTGGGTTCTTACTACATTTGAGTAACAATTCTTTGTTAATAATTGATTTTTGTTAAAAGAAATTGATTTAAGAAAAACGATATTTTTGTTGAATATTTATCTAGTTAAAAAAAGTCGCTAATTTCTTCATAATAGTTGGAACAAAAATCTCCATACGGTTTTAAGCCAAATTTCTAAAAAGAAGGGACATAATTTTATGCTCTTAAGGTGTCATACCACCAATTAAAAGTTCCTATCTGTTCAACCAAATTTTGCAATTTTCACAGCTTTCTAAATATTTTACCTTAAGTTTAACTTCATAGAAACTAGGTATATCCTGAATTGTACAGGTGTCACCTTTCTGCATGCCAATTTTCAACATACATTCAAAATCATATAAGAAAGCAGAGAGCTTCCGAAAGGAGGTACCACTAAAAATAACCCCTGGTTTTCTGGAAATCTTAAATTAGTATACTATGGAGCGCATTAATCCTCAATTTTTAATGCAAACTCATAGACAGGTAAATTTTGGCTCAAAATGGTCTTAATATATTTCTCTTTCAACAAAACTTTCATTTCTGCAAATTTGTTGGTTATTTTAGGTGAACAATGACATCAAATGCACTTTTTTTTGTCCGAGTAGGCCTACTTTCACATATATACGTTCTAAATTTGAGGGAGTAATTGGTGGTATGACACCTTAAGCTTACGGTTAAATCTCGAAAAAATGTTAAAATGCTAAAAGTTTTTAGAAGAAATAGCTTAATGTCTGCTTTTTAGATTAATTCTGCGAATTGTTTTTGTCTGCAAAAACATCAAACAGAGAGATAAAGAGAATCACAACTAATTGAATAAAATGGATGATTGAAATGGAGAATGTGTCAAAGAGACAACAATCCAACTAAAGAGCAGAAAATGGTGCGTCTAAACACGACTAAGGACTCCTCAGTGCACTAATGAGTTATGATACGCTTCTAAGGACTAAAAGAGTGATGTACAATGTAAACAAATTTCTTGTCTAGATAAAGATTGATATTTAATGCATATATTCAAATTTAATCAAAAAAAGATCACAAATAATAATTGAACAATGCCTGTGCCGGTTTTCGTTAATTTTTCCGAAAATCACTTAACTATAAGACACGTGTCAAATTACATAACTGATAACACTATTACCTTAAAAAATGAAAAAATAATTATTTGGAGAAGAAAATTACCCTGACATTTAGATATATTTACCATAAAAATATGTTTTGTTTTTAAATTTTAAAAAAATCATTTAATATACATCGGTTTATGATTTAATGAAAAAATATAGAAAATTGTTAAGCTGTGTTTTTTTTTCAGGAAGGAAAATAATGTTTGCATCGAGAAAAATAGCCCCTCCCCTATAAGTGATCATTAATTTACCTAAGTGCGGGCTTAAATTTTGACACCGATCGCGAGGCCTGACTGCCATAAACAACAGATTACGAACAGCAAACAGTGGATACACCGTCCAATTGATATGTATGAAAGACAACGACGGACACAAAATGATTGCACGGAATAATTTCAACTACCATTGAGATCGATTTTTCAAATCTCCTTATCAAATTAAACATGCATTTAAAAAAAACTTGGGATATCTATTACCGTTTGGTTTCAAATTGGAATTAAAAATTGCATTTTTCAAAAGAGTTTTAGGTAAAAACCCCGTGAATCTCACCTCCTAGAAATTTGATGTGTCAGAGGATGTTTGAAAATATGTATGAATTTTTTTACATACTTGAAATTGTATAAGGAATATAAACACATTCTGTATGTTTACTGTACAAACAAACAATAGACACCAATTGTGTCTTATATTGTTTAATTCATTTTTACTGAGAGCAAAATTGATTAATTGATTAATCAGAGGTGGTTTAAACGTCCAGTGGCAAAAATTTCATGCATATTCAGGACGAAAAGTCGTTTCAGAAGTATATTATGAAGTATTTGGTATTACAAATGTTTAAATTTTCTAATTATTTGGTAAATGTCATTTTCTTAGGTAGTTCTAACTAATTTGTACGAATCAAATTTTTCTGACAAAATAATATCTTTTGCTCTAAATTAACACATACGATTCTGATAACAATGAATAATATAAGGAACTTTGTAACTTACATTAAAAAAAAGAGATTATGATTGTTTAATCAGTTGTTATGTCAGTTCGCTCGTGTCCGTCGGATCACTGATTTTCGGCAATATCAAGGAAAAACCGACACGTTCTAAATATTGTTCAACTACTCATTTATTGGTGAAATTATAACCTAATATGTCCTGTTGAGAAGTATTTGTGTACAGAACTACAAAACTTTGCAGTGCATGTTAACATAAAAGAACCAAATAATTTCTGCTATGCTTGTTGTAAATACGAAAACAGCTTACAATATTTGTTAGATATATACATATATAATCGTTTATAAAATTTATCCGTCAAAGTAAAAAAATATATAACATTGCATATGAAAATAAAAATACATAGATCATTCATTTATTGCAATCAATTATATCAAACATGTAGTTGAAATAATTTTTAGAACCAGTCACTGTATGCATGTAGATATAATGCGTGTATCGTGTATTTATCATTCATCTTGCATCGTGCGTGTATCGTGCGTTCATCATTCATCATTCATTTTGCGTTAATCCTCCGTGTAACGCTCATCGCTCATCGTGCGCGTATCGTGTATCGTGCGTGTACCGTGCGTGTATCGTGCATTCAACGTGCGTGTATCGTGCGTGTGGTCAGTTTGAATTGTGCACAATACTAGTATACCAGGCAGTATTTCGATCACTAACTACAGGAGATCCCCCAACAGCAGACATACTTTTATATTTAACGAAAATACCGGAATCTGCAACCGACTTTGTTAGACAATTTAAAGTCCTGTACTGCCTTCCTGTCCTGAATGCCTGATATTTTGTTTGTGGTTGCAGTCTTGTAATTGACTGCTCCATAGGCATACATGTTAAACAGCTGATCTTTGAAAATAAAAAAATAAAAAATGCTACATAGAAAAAAAATTTCATGTTCATATCATGTATGTACTTATATAAAATTGTGAATTAATCAAAAAAAAGTGGGTCATGCCACGAAGAATAAAAAGTTACGTAATCCTGAAGTCAAAACATTTATTTTCCTACTTTCTGTTTGCTGTTTTTACTAGGCCGCACCACTTCCAGTAAACATGATATCCTTCCACTTTCCTGGATTGATGTTCCCAAAAAGATGCAAGATTTTTTTTAAATCTATATATACATGTATATTTCAATACAGCATAAACCTATAATCAAACAGAAAAATATGTTTCCCTCCATGTTTTGAAACTGGAATTGTAATACAAGCCTGATACCTTGTAACAGATTCTCATTTTACATAGATATCACTGGTATATGCGTTTGAAATCATTGCATCTTTGAACATAAATACTGCCAAGTATTCTAATAGGGGATATGTTTATAGTTTCAGTTTTTACAGGTATATTCCAATAATTTCTGTGTCTGTAAGTAGTCCAAGATAATTTATCCTGGCGTCCAACGGCTGTTTTACCAGACAAGCTGGGGCCTCGGGACGTCAGAGCTAGTCCCTGGCACCCTGGCAAAACAGCCAATGGACGTCATAGTAATCTCGGACTAGAACTGTAGTAGTTCGAGATTACTTTGACGTCCAACGGCTGTTTTACCAGACAAGCTTGGGCCCTTGGAAATCAGAGTTCGTCCCATATACAAAAAGTGGATATTTGCCCGTCCATAATAGATGCGCAGCTTCAACACTTCTGGTGCCAACTAACGGACTTGGAATCAATTATATAAATCTGGTATCAATTTGTTCATTTATCTCTTCATTTATGTAAGTTTCATCTACATGTACATAATTGTTTTCAGGAAGGTTAACTTTCTTGAAGTGAGACTTGTCACGTCCAGGCTGACAAACTGGGTAGGCAAAAGCTCACATTAAATATGTACAGATACAGTGTATTAAACGTACCCCTTTAAACCATGACCGATGGTAGTGCTCTTATTTAAGAAGGAAGATACAGAACAAACATACATGTGACATGTACTAGTGGTATCGGTATCGCGTACCTGCTACCTTTTATTTTCTCATATTTAGACAGTTTACGGATATCTACAAAATTTTTAAGCGGGTTAATACTGAGCACATTCGCGTCGTTAAAAACAAGCAACAAATAAATACTAGGATGCCATTAAAGAAAGGTTTATATTGAGAAAGTTACAAATCCGGAGTTCATGGTTAATCCTATCAGGTAACAAACATATCCTTTTCTAAGTATAGGTTTATATTAAGAACGTTAACGTTTATAAGTTCGTTACATATAGGCTTTGCATTATAAAGAAGATATAAAATATTCGCAGTACGTATAATAGCTGTTTCTGTTTTGCAATGAATATTGCATATTCCGTTTTTGAAGGAATCGATCTAACAGCTACATTTATATTTTAGATAATATTTCTTGCGACAGTATTGTGGATGACATTTCCGAAATCGGATATTCCAGGACCAAGAGCATGGCCTATTTTTGGAAATATTCTACTAGTAAGTCAGTTTAATAGTACCCCAAATAGTGCCAAGTTTGTTGAGGACATGTCGAGGAAGTATGGACCAATATTTCGAATGTTTTTAGGACCATACCAGATCGTGTTTGTACAGGGTCATAAACATGTGCTTGATGTTCTACAGAAACGAGGACAGGAATTTATAGGCAGACCCAACTTCCTTCCAGGAATTAAATTAGGTCAAAAAGTAGTAGGAGGTAAATTATAAATAATTATAACGAACGCAATACATAAAATTATATTGTTGTTAGTTATGTAGCAGGAGCAATTCTGCTGGAGATTTGGAGATACGCTCCACAGCTTGTTCTGTGTTGTGAACTGATTTAAACGGAGAAGATGTCTGCCAATTGTAAACGCTATCTCAATATCTAAATGAATGAAATCAAAAACAGTGAAAACAATTTACATATATTTTTTGACAAGTACAACTCTTATCATGAAATCCAAATATTAAGAAATGGAGCATTCAATGACTTCAATATTACCCGTTTTAAGAAGGCAAATTGCAGATGCGCTAACCTTAAAGGGAGACTTGGAAATGCACAGCTTTCCTAGGTTGGACTAAATATCAGTCCTCAGACAATTCGACATGATAATTCCAAGCTACTTATACGAAATGTATAACTTTTCCAAAGTAGGTTATAATTAATTTCAACGAAGCAATTTCTAAACTTTAGAATATAAATAAATATCTTTGTATTTGATGAAATAATTTGCTTTTAAAAAAGTGTTTTTATTATCTTCAATTTGATGTTGTACCCTACTTTGATAACTAAACACGAATCTAGAATTTTAAAGGAAAGAAGGCGGAGCTTAGCTATGTACAACATGTTCATTTTTATGTTATTCCATGTCTGAATCTCCACCCCATTTTTCGAAATATATCCGCCTCTCAACTATTTAGGAAACTCAAGAAACATTCACTTATAGAAAAGTTTAAGTAGATTCTAGATTTATTTTTTTTCTATTTGAGACCCGATGATACAAATGCATTATAATTTAAGGTAAAGTCCGAGCAAGTTTTTTCCCGCTAATTTTCAAATTTTAATATCTTGAAAAGGAGCTACATAAGCTATCAATATTTTTAGCTTATTATTTTTCTTCTGACTTATAAATTTTCAGTTCTAGATTTTTTAAATTTCTTCTTATAACATCCTTAAGTGTTTGGTAATAATAAGTGTTATCGCTTATCAAGAATGTTTTATAAATACTAGAACACACCCGCGACATACGATACAGTTACAGGGGAGGCAATGACGTTGCTAACGTAAAAAGTTATTTTCGCGACGTCAAACTGTGATATATCGGGAAAAGATGTATTTTCGACTGATTTTTATCATTCAAACTGATTTAACTTGAAAACGAGTTCATGGACCCCTCCTTTTTAAAATGACATTTGGTTTGGTTACGGTTGAAGATTATTTGTACCAATTTTCATGAAAAAGTCAATAATGCATTTTTTTTTTAATTTGATAAATATACAGCAAAAAATACGTTTTTTTTATGAACATTTGATAAATATGAGCTATTTAAAAAAAACAATGCATAAATTTATATGATACTTATATGGGAAAGAAATTTCAAATAATTTAACAAAAAACAGCTTGATTTTATCTTATAAAACAAAAAAGTTATGTATTTCTGTCGAAAGGAAAAATACGTCCACAAATCTAAATTTTGAGGAAATATCTGAAATTTTGACTTCATTTTACACAAAAAGTAGCACATGAAGGTATATTTTTTATTACATATTTGATTTAATCACGTCATTAATAGCCTGCCTGCATATTTTCATCAAAATTTCTTTATGGGATCAAAACTGTATCGTATGCCCTTAATTATAGCAACTGTTTAGCCATTTTTTTTAGTATTCGTATTACCATCTGATAAAGTCAGGCTGATTATAACGTACACAGTTTTCTCTATTTGCAAAGCCAGGATTTTTAATATTCGTATTGCCATCTGACAGAGTCATGCTGATTATAAGGTGACCAGTTTTCTCTGCCTACAAAGCCAGGATTTTTGGTATTCGTATTGTCATCTGATAAAGTCATGCTGATTATATGGTGCAAAGTTTTCCCTGCCTACAAAGCCAGGATTTTTAGTATTCGTATTGCCATCTGATGAAGTCATGCTGATTATAAGGTGAACAGTTTTCTTTGCTTTCAAATCTTTCTATTAAAACCAGTCCTGGAGTCGCTTTTACAACAAACAAAATACGACTAAGATTGTTGGTAAGTGTACTGAGTTATATATTCATGATTTACGATCAATCTTAGTCGTAAGTATTTTTGTGAAACAGACTCCTGGTTTTCTAACTACAACCAGGAATTTTTGTTCCAGTGGCGGATCCAGACATTTTCATAAAGGGGGGTGGGGCACTTACTGCCAAAGAGGGATCCCACTCCAGTCATGTTTCAGTGATTCCCTAAATAGTTAACCAAATTTTTCCCACAGAAAGGGGGCCGGGCCCCGTGTCACACCTAAATCCGCCTCTGGGTTCATGTAGTTCAGACCTAACGTGAACATTTTGCAGAGATAATTCTTCAACATCCCATGTCCCTTATTTTGTACACAATTGTTTTTATATTTTACAATGTCTACTTTAAGGATGAGCAAATCGGGTGAGTGTGTGTTAGTATGTTTTATTGCATTGTAGTTATTGTTTTCAGGAAGGTTAACTTTCTTGAAGTGAGGTCCGTGTAACACTTATCAATTCAAAGTTTTAAAAAGTTTTGAAATTTTAGACTTTTGGAATTTTGATCAAAGTTTTAAAATATCAAAATTTCAAATTGTGTAAAAGTTTTGAAATTTTGAAATTTTAACCAAATTATTAAAATATTAAAATTCTGAATATCGTTTATAAATTTGATAGTTTAGGAATTTGATCAAAATTCTAAAATATTAAACCTTACGTGCAATTTTGATTTTTTCACTTTTTGAAAGTTTGATTTTTTAAACTTTTGATTAAAATATCAAAATAGAAAAGGGGCGAAAAGAGGGGTACCTGTAAACACTGATGTAAACACGGCTCCGATAACAATCATTCTTAGTTATAAATAAATAGCACGAAATATATCAAATCATTTTTAATTACAAAATAAATAATGAAAAGAAGTCATTTTTTTTTTCTTAAAACATATTAGACATCACATGGGATAACAGTATCCTGAAATTTTAAGGTTGTGCATCTATATAAAAAAAATTAGTTAAACCTATTTAAACCGGAATCAAATAAGTTGATTTAAATCTCTTATAAAAGGCGTATTATGCAGATTCTATGGTCACATTGATTTTTTTAGTGGATTTTCTAGTATAACCTTTTTGTGTTTGGTGGTTTTTTTTAACTTCACATAGTTTTTTATATGCTATTAGATAATTAATTTTAATTCGGAACACTACATGTATTTGTTTGGTCATTTATTTGTTGCTGTTATTGCTATTTTTCTCAGACTGGCAGTTGTCTTCTTGTTTTAATTGTAAATTGTTATTTGTTGTAAATTGGAAAATACTGAGATGACGATTAATGTTTATGAGATAACAATCCGATAAAAAAAAATTGTAAACATTACTAGAACTCATAACTGTGAAATAAATTGAAATAGCCTACGAGAACAAGAGCTTATGAAATTGTAAGAATTGTTAAAATTTGTGATTAAGTCGTCATTTCTAGGTCAGTGATTTTTGTAATATCTGTTGTTGCACAACTCATTGTGAAATTAAAAAAAATGGCTCCATTCTCGAATTGGTATGAACACTGAAACATTTGACAGGTACCATGTTGAACTTAATTGTGATTAGGTATGGTGAACCACCATTGATAATTCATTGATATTGGTATTACTCAAGTTATTTCACTTGACTGGGCGGAGTCAAATATGAAGTGGATGTAAGCAACTATATTAGGCAACTTTAAGGCCTTCAACAATGACAAAACCAGATCTGTAAAGCCGTTTTAAACGGACATGAGTAGTATGAAACAATTCAAACGAAAAAACTTACGGCCTAACTATACAAGAATATGGTAGGGGTTGATATAAAAACGAAGATGTGGTATGATTGCCAATGAGACAACTCTTCAAAGAGACAAAATGACACAAAAATAACAGCCATATAGGTCACCATTCAGCCCTCAACAATAAGCAAGTTTCATACCAAATAGTCGGCTTTAAAAGAACCAGAAATCACAAATGTAAAACCATTTAAAGGAGAAAAACTAACAGCCTAATTAAAGTACAAAATAAAGAGAACGAAAAACAAATAAGTAACCAAGTAACAAACGACAACCACTGACTTGCAAGCTCTTGACTTGGGACAGGCACATACATACAGAATGTGGCGGGATTAAACATGTCATCGGGATAACAACAATCCCCTAACCTGGGACAGTGGTGTAACAGTACAATATAAGAACAACATGCGCGAATCATTGCAATTAGACAAAAGAAACCGGCCAACTAACATTAAGACAAAAGACTCAACGCATCGAACTAAGAGTATTTGCAATTACTGGAAGTTTATTCAAAGCTAGTGATACTAGTACAGAAATAAATCTTGTTTCCCCAGACTGAAGTATCATCAGTACATAACCAACTGTTTTATTAAAAAAAATCTAGTAACTGCTAGCTTTATATATAGTCCTTTGTTAATTCATTATCATTGTCATTTTGATTAGTTTCTTTTGTTTCCTATTCTGACATATGACTTGTATTTCCTTTTCAAGTGCGTTTTACTGTTCATATTACTGTGTGTTTTTCATTCTTTATTTTTTTTTTTTGATAGATGCACAACCTTAAAATTTCAGTATACTGTTATCCCATGTGATGTCTAATATGTTTTAAGAAAAATAAATGACTTCTTCTTTTCATTATTTATTTTGTAATTAAAAATGATTTGATATATTTCGTGCTATTTATTTATAACTAAGAATGACTATTATCGGAGCCTTGTTTACATCAGTGTTTACAGGTACCCCTCTTTTCGCCCCTTTTCTATTTTGATATTTTAATCAAAAATTTAAAAAATCAAACTTTCAAAAAGTGAAATAATCAAAATTGAACATAAGGTTTAATATTTTAGAATTTTGATCAAATTCCTAAACTATCAAATTTACAAACGATATTTAGAATTTTGATATTTTAATAATTTGGTTAAAATTTCAAAATTTCAAAACTTTTACACAATTTGAAATTTTGATATTTTAAAACTTTGATCAAAATTCCAAAAATCTAAAATTTCAAAACTTTTTAAAACTTTGAATTGATAAGTGTTACACGGACCAAGTGAGACTTGTCACGTCCAGGCTGATAAACTGGGTAGGCAAAAGCTCACATTAAATATGTACAGATACAGTGTATTAAACGTCCTCCTTTAAACCATGACCGATGGTAGTGCTCTTATTTAAGAAGGAAGATACAGAACAAACATACATGTGACATACACTATTGGTATCGGTATCGCGTACCTGCAACCTTTTATTTTCTCATATTTAGACAGTTTACGGATATCTACAAAATTTTTAAGCGGGTTAATATTGAGCACATTCGCGTCGTTAAAAACAAGCAACAAATAAATACTAGGATGCCATTAAAGAAAGGTTTATATTGAGAAAGTTACAAATCCGGAGTTCATGGTTAACACGGAACTTGTTAATTATTGGCAATATTAATTATGTAGAAAACAAAGGAGCATGGAATGGTGTAATTTTTCAATCAACACAATTGCTATATTAGTTATATATAAAGATGAACTCGTTGATTCGTCATGTTTATTTAATGACGGCTAACAAATTGGACCTCGTTATTTTAGTATAAAATAATTATAGATGATTTTTAAATGAGACCCATTAACAAACCCTAAAATATTAAGGAAACAACATATCAATTCATGTTTGTTTTATTAATACATAAATATAGTCTTTTTTTTATTTCATGCTCACTTAAAGGCCTGTTAAATAACGAAGCCGTTTGTAAGAAAAGCTAAAAAGTAAAATGAAATGAACAACCTGTAAAATAAATTAAAGTATTTGTGCAATATCTTGAAAATTATTCATAGAAACAAAGTTTACCGTCATTAGAATAATATTTAATATTCTTGTCAGACGCGGATATAAAAGAGGGACGAAAGATACCAAAGGGACAGTCAAACTCATAAATCTAAAACAAACTGACAACGCCATGGCTAAAAATGAAAAAGACCAACAGAAAAACAAAAGTACACATGACACAACATAGAAAACTAAAGAATAAACAACACGAACCCCACCAAAAACTAGGGGTGATCTCAGGTGCTCCGGAAGGGTAAGCAGATCCTGCTCCACATGTGGCACCCGTCGTGTTGCTTATGTGATTACAAATCCGGTAAATAGTCTAATTCGGTAGGTCATATTCATGAAAGGGAAGGGGATTGTAGTTACGACGTAAGGAACATATCCGATATCATTTGTGAAACGGTTATTCCATAACGGTCAACCAACTCGTGATGGCGTCCGTAAAATTTACAAAGGGATGATTTCAACTTCACCATTTGGAACTCTTGGTTTAAAAGCTTCCTTGTGAGCAACAACCCTCTATCAAGAAAATCATGATAGGAAATGCAAGCACGGGAATATCGTATCAATTAGGAGATATATACCCCGTATGCAGGTGCTGCTGGAATGTTGCTACTTAGAAATGGAAAGTTCACAATTGGAAAGCTGAAATCATCTCTTTTGTCGTAAAGTTTTGTTTTCAACCGACCCTCATTGTCAATTTCTAGATATAAGTCAAGATATGAAGCCGACTTAACTGTATCTGTAGTATCCTTTTTCTCCAATTCGATGGGATAGACGCGTTCCACATAGTCACCAAATTTTGAATTGTTTAGTGAAAGAACGTCATCTGTATAGCGGAAAGTAGAGTTAAAGGATATTGCTAACTTCTTATCTTTCTTCCTAAGAAGTTCCTGCATGAAGTCAGCCTCATAATAATAAAGAAACAAGTCGGTAAGTAGAGGGGCACAGTTTGTTCCCATTGGGATGCCGACAGTCTGTTGAAAAACACGTCCTCCGAACGTTACAAATATGTCGTCAATCAAGAAATCAAGCATCTTGATAATATCGGTTTCAGAGAATTTTTTGTTTGAATCAGAGTGATTCTTTACAAAGTATGATTTATCCCTCCCTAAGACAAGATACTTGTATCTACGTCGGCCATTCTTTTTTATGAAGCAAAGTAATACCAACTCTTTCAATTTGTTTTTAGTTTGGAATGTGGAATACTTGTGTAAAGAGTAGAAAAGTCAAATGTTTTAATACTGTTACAAGATGAAACAGAGCCAGATTGTTTGTACTCTAAAAGATCTTTGGAATTTTTAAGTATCCACATCTGATTCACGCCACCTCTAGAATAGGCAGTTTCACAATAACTTCGAAGCCCGTCTTTGATTGCTGATAAAATAGATGTTAATAATTTAGAAAGAGGTTTCGTGGAGCACTTGGAAGACCCAACAATATACCGTTGTTTGTAAGGACACTTATGTTATTTAGGTATCCAATACAGTGATGGAAGATCCAGTTCTTCATCTTTGGTTGAAATACCAAAGGAACAAAGAACAGACCTATGATTATCCAGGATTTCCTCTTTGGTAAGTGTCGTGAAGGTATATGTTGAGTTTCCAAGTGAATTGTCTATACCTAATTCGTTTATCAAGCAATTAATGTAGTGACTTTTACAGACAAAAACGAAGTTATTTGGGGCTTTGTCTGCGGGGACAACAACTTATTTATCATGGAGGTCGGATAAGTGTTTAGCAACATTTCGGTCTTTAAAGATTGACGTAGCATGGGCATGGATGGACCCATTCAGTTTCTTAATTCTGATTTGTATTAACGACCTCACTGCCTTAATCCATTCGGATAGAGTGTCTACGTCTTCCTTTTCACGTTTAGCCCATTGCCTGGCATAATCCTCGACTAAGTCCATCAATATTTTAAAGTTGTATTTCCAATTGATGGATTTAGGCTCACGATATTTCGGACCTTTCGATAACACATTTCGTAGAGAAGTGTTATTAACAATGTTAAGGTCACCGGTAATAACGTGGCCAGCAGGATTATATGTGAATTGGGAACTAGCACAAGTGCAATCAGGAGGTTTAGACTTGAAGTCGTCAATATCGAGATTCTGCAAAACGCGTTTGTAATTGAAAATTTTAGTTGCAATAGGTTTGGTATAGGTATAAGAAATTATTGGTACATACTGGTCTTTGAAATAAGGAGGTATTTTCGATTGAACTAATTTATGATGAAGGATATTGCCTAGGTTGACGCCATCGAGACCTTTGTTGGCAAAGGACAGATTTAGAAAAGATCTTTTCTCTTTTTCATCTTTTCCAATGCGAACTGGCTTGAAAAGTCTGTGACTTGCAATATCCGAAATTATAGCTTGAAGTTTGTATTGGTTTGAATGAGGGTTTGTAACAGTGGATTCCAAACATAAATTGAACAGAGAATGAAGTTTTGAAAGGGGTAATGAATAAAGTTTCGTGCGAATGTGATAAATACCTAACGGCTTTTGTATGAATGACAGCAAGTCATTAATAGAGACATCATGCAGAGAAGGTGATGTATAATGACGATGACCATGACTGCGTCTACGTCGAGGAGTCGAGTTGAAAATATTCATCACATTCACCGAGTTACACGAAGGACTAGATAGAATACCTATACCATCAATTTTGTCATTGCAGCCATACGGTGTTGCAGTTCCCAATTGTCTAATCCAGTAGTCTTCTTTTTGTCTACGGAGAGTCGTTGAAAGATTAGGATTGTTAGAGTTATGGTATATCTTTCCTATAATGCAAACTGTCATAGAAACGATGGAATGATCGGGCTGATTGAAATGCTGGTATAGAATGTCGTTAGCATTGAGGTTAATGTCTGATCTATGACCGCACATACGTTTGTTTAGCCTTCCTTTCGTTTCACCGACGTATACCAATCCGCAAAGGTTGCACTCTAATCCGTAGACGACATTTATCGATTTACAATTCAGATCATCGTAACTTCTGGTAAAATATGACTTCTTGGTCAAATTGCTAGTGAATTCAGCATCTGTAATTAAAATAGCACAAGTTTTGCAGCCTTTGGTCTCACATTTTGAAATGCGACAGTGTTGTTCTGTGTCATCAAAAACCAAAATGTCTTTAAGGAGAACTGAACATGGCTGTATATGTGTAATATTGCTATTGTCACTAGGACGATGATCTGAATGAGTCATGTTTGAGATATTTGTCAGGTCTGGTGATGAGGGGACACCTGCCATATCAGACGACACCGTGTCCATGGTGACGTCTGTTTCGGACCTTTTTATACTGGGCGACGTCCGAGCCAGTTTCCTGTTTGATCTTCGTAAGTTCATGCAATTGTAGTTTTGCTACTGGGCGGATGATGTCCTCGGGGACAAAATGTCCACCAGCAGAGACATCGACCCAGTGGTAATAAAAGAGGGACGAAAGATACCAAAGGGACAGTCAAACTCATAAATCTAAAACAAACTGACAACGCCATGGCTAAAAATGAAAAAGACAAACAGAAAAACAATAGTACACATGACACAACATAGAAAACTAAAGAATAAACAACACGAACCCCACCAAAAACTAGGGGTGATCTCAGGTGCTCCGGAAGGGTAAGCAGATCCTGCTCCACATGTGGCACCCGTCGTGTTGCTTATGTGATTACAAATCCGGTAAATAGTCTAATTCGGTAGGTCATATTCATGAAAGGGAAGGGGATTGTAGTTACGACGTAAGGAACTATCCGATATCATTTGTGAAACGGTTATTCCATAACGGTCAACCAACTCGTGATGGCGACCGTAAAATTTACAAAGGGATGATTTCAACTTCACCATTTGGAACTCTTGGTTTAATAGCTTCCTTGTGAGCAGTAACCCTCTATCAAGAAAATTATGATAGGAAATGCAAGCACGGGAATATCGTATTAATTGGGAGATATATACCCCGTATGCAGGTGCTGCTGGGATGTTGCTACTTAGAAATGGAAAGTTCACAATTGGAAAGCTGAAATCATCTCTTTTGTCGTAAAGTTTTGTTTTCAACCGACCCTCATTGTCAATTTCTAGATGTAAGTCAAGATATGAAGCCGACTTAACTGTATCTGTAGTATCCTTTATCTCCAATTCGATGGAATAGACGCGTTCCACATAGTCACCAAATTTTGAATTGTTTAGTGAAAGAACGTCATCTATATAGCGGAAAGTAGAGTTAAAGGATACTGCTAACTTCTTATCTTTCTTCCTAAGAAGTTCCTGCATGAAGTCAGCCTCATAATAATAAAGAAACAAGTCGGCAAGTAGAGGGGCACAGTTTGTTCCCATTGGGATGCCGACAGTCTGTTGAAAAACACGTCCTCCGAACGTTACAAATATGTTGTCAATCAAGAAATCAAGCATCTTGATAATATCGGTTTCAGAGAATTTTTTGTTTGAATCAGAGTGATTCTTTACAAAGTATGATTTATCCCTCCCTAAGACAAGATACTTGTATCTACGTTGGCCATTCTTTTTTATGAAGCAAAGTAATACCAACTCTTTCAATTTGTCTTTTAGTTTGGAATGTGGAATACTTGTGTAAAGAGTAGAAAAGTCAAATGTTTTAATACTGTTACAAGATGAAACAGAGCCAGATTGTTTGTACTCCAAAAGATCTTTGGAATTTTTAAGTATCCACATCTGATTCACGCCACCTCTAGAATAGGCAGTTTCACAATAACTTTGAAGCCCGTCTTTGATTGCTGATAAAATAGATGTTAATAATTTAGAAAGAGGTTTCGTGGAGCACTTGGAAGACCGTACAAGGGGTCCTAGACCCTCTTTATGGAGATACATATATGGTTAACGCAAAGACTTTTTACATGTTTCACTTCTAATGTTGCCTTGTTCTCTCCCCCCCTTTTCAAAATCTTTGATCCACATCTGCTAGCTTGTTACAAATCTGCATGTGTGTCAGATCACCATTGTAAGTCAAATACAATACTGACTTGTGCGAGCAACCATCTCGTTGGATAAATCGGTAACGTGATCAGTGTCTTGTATTAGTTCAAGATGTTAATCATTCTATTTCTATTACAAATCCTATACATTGTATGCCACGTGACTCACTCATTAACATTTTCAAACAAACTCTGCCTTCGGATTCGTTTGTTTAAATATGTGAATTAACTTGTTAGAACCATGGTACAAATACATGTATATATGGTAATACACCAATGAATTCAAAATACCAATATCTATTCAATTTAACGAATATGTACTGAATAAGCATGACGTAAATTATCAAATAAATTATAAAATAAACAAGGTAAATAACAATTACATAATAATGCTGTCTCCCACTTAAATGTCTATCAAATTTAGAGATCTGCAATAATAAACACGCAAAATAAATATGAATAATTTGTAATGATTAAACATTAAATCAAATATATATCAGTAAAAGTTAAATAATGAGACTGTTCAATGGAGACAGCAACACAAATCAGCCACACTCCTCCTCCCTTACGAAAACAAATGTATATAAAATTAAAATCCAGGTCTTTCCACCACTAACAATATATTTTAATATGAAAACATTGAAATTCAGTTTAAATGTCAATTCCTATGGCTTTATGATGTATCTATACTATTAAACGAGAAGCCCTCAGTTTGTGTGTCGCTTCTCTTCCTTCAACAATAAATCAATCATCATGCCTCTGTGGCCTATATGTAACATGCATAGTCGCATTTGTCATCCATTCTTATGATTATTCAGATTGAGTTATTTTGGGAGAAAAACGACAAAAAAGGAGTCCGGATATGATTCCGTCATCGGATAGACTTTTCGTCATAGATAATACTTCCGGTTTGAAAGATGCACAAATACAACCAATCGTATGATAGATAACAAAAATTAAAAAAAATAAATAAGCCAATCAGAGCGTTCTCCATTTCATGGTGTTTAGATCGCAAGAACCACAACTATTATACCTCCTTATAGAGGACAATTATTTTTCGCGTTTATCTACATGTAAACTACGATTATACTACTTTAATATATAGAGACTCTCTGTATTCTGTCTACTGTTTTCTTTGAAATGTTTACTATTTAAGGGGTCATACCAGTTGTATATATATTAAAATAAATACAACATTTGACACAAGTACAACCAATCGTATGATGGATAACAAAAATGGAAAAAAATAAGCCTTTCAGAGCGTTCTCCATATCATGGTGTTTAGATCGCAAGAATCACAACTATTATTCCATATTGGTATTATTTTGGTTGGTTTCTCTATATGAATTGCATTTTGAATAAAAAAGCATATTCACCTGAGAAAGTGTTATTCACCGCGCTAAACGTCACGCGCTTTTACATGCAACGTTATGGTAAAATGTTTCATGTAAAAGAAATTGGTATATGTTTGACATTAAATACATTTTCTTCTCTCGGAATATGGAATAAAACAATTACTGTCTTTTGTTTCGGTAAATATGGGGTTTTATTGACTTTTGAAAAACTGATATTCACTACGGCCGTCAGCCTCAGTGAATATCATTTTTCAAAAGTCAATAATCCCGCATATTTACCTAAGCAAAAGACAGTAATTGTATATCATTATACCTTACGTATATTTCAAACAATTCTATTGGGTGAAACGTAATCACGTGACATGAAATAATTCATTTAATTTTCATTCAATTGAAGGAAGGACGAATAAATAAAGGCAACAGTAGTATACCGCTGTTCAAACTCATAAATCCATGGACAAAAAACAAAATCGGGGTAACAACTAAAACTGAGGGAAACGCATAAATATAAGAGGAGAACAACGACACAACACTACAATGTAACTAACACACACAGAAACGGACCAAGCATCAGACAAAATCCCACGAGAATAACAAATATAACATCAAAACCAAATACATGAATTTGGGATAGACAAGTACCGTGACACGTCTTGCATGTATCACAATGTCAATTTACACTCAAAAATAAGAGAAAACAAACGACGCAACGTTAAATTGTAACACACACAGAAACGAACTATAATATAACAATGGCCATATTCCTGACTTGGTACAGGACATTTTTAAAGGAAAAAATGGTGGATTGAACCTGGTTTTGTGGCATGCCAAACCTCGCACTTTAATGGCAATGTTAAATATAACATAGAAATGACAACATAATATTACAGGACTACAATACAAATAAATAGGAAAACGTATTAGACAAAGAAACACATGATTAATGAATAACAAAAAGCATTAGGTTTAAAATTTAATACGCCAAAAACTCGCCTCGTCCACACAAGACTCACCAGTGACGTCAAGATATAAAAGATCGAAAGCGAAAAAAAGTACAAAGTTGTACAGCACTGAAGATCAAAAGTTGAAAAAGGTTGTTTCAAATACGGCTAAGTTTTTATGCTTGGGATAAGAACATCCTTAGTATTTAGAACAATAAATGCTATTGCAAACAGTAAATTTTATCAAATGAATATAACAGATATACATAATGAAACTGAAGTATTAACTCATTACATAAAACAAACACGAATACATAATGAATGACCAACACAGAATAGACACACCCGACTCAGTCCAGGCCTCAACGCAGTAAATTATGAAAATGACGTCACATACGATGGTGAAAAGGCATTAAAAATTACGTCACATACGATGGTGAAAAAGGCATTAAAAATTACGTCACATACGATGGTGAAAAGGCATTAAAAATTACGTCACATTTGAATATATGAAATTTCTGAAGCAGCAGAAAAATTACGTCACATATGAAAAACTATATCTCAAAAGTAAGATAGAATTAGGATTGATTAAAGATTAAAATAGAACTAAATACTGATATTGCATTTAAACACAATGCATATTGCAATACTTCAACTTCAAACGTAAATTATCGTACAGATTATGTTGACCAAAATTAAATCTAATAAATGACGGCGGTGATTAATTTTTGCTTCCATAACACATAAATATAATAAAAAGACGTCGACACATTTGACAAAATCCGATGAGAATTACAAATATAACATTAAACATTTAATTTACTAAATACATGAATTTAGGATAGACAAGTACCGTAACACGTCTTATAGTAATGCGAATTCACTCTCAGCAAAACAGTCACAATCGGGAATAAGTCACGTTTGGTAATTAAAAGATTAGACGACATAATGACAAACCACAATCTACCATGTGGTAAAAATGTCCTTAGCTAGTTTGGGTAAACACACAACGTATGGATCCACCAATTCGTGATGGTGTCCATAAAATTTACGGAGTGTCAATTTTAATCTGTCCTCCTCATAACTTTGTTGGAGAAGTTTCTGCGTAAGTAGCACACTCCTGTATATGAAGTCCGTATAGTGTGAACAAACACGTGAATAACGTATCAATTGTGATATGTAAACACCATACGAAGGGGCAGATGGTATGTTACTGCTGAGAAATGGGAAATTGATAATTGGGAAGTTGAAATCGTCCCGTTTGTCATAGATTTTCGTGTGAAGTCGTCCATCTACGTCAATATTGAGGAGAAGATCAAGGTATGAAGCAGTCCTTCTAGTATCAGTAGTATCCTTAATTTCAAGTTCACTGGGATATATGAGATGTAAGTATTGACTGAAGTATGGGCTATTCAATGATAGAACATCATCAATATATCGGAAAGTAAAATTAAAGAATTTCGCAAGGTGCTTTTTCTTTTTATCTTTTAGAAGGTTTTGAATGAATTCTGCTTCATACGAGTACAAAAACAAATCAGCCAGCAGGGGTGCACAATTAGTACCCATTGGAATACCGATTGTCTGTTGAAATATAAATCCTCCAAACTCAACAAATATATTGTCTATCAAAAAGTCCAGCATTTTGATAATATCATCTTCAGTATATTTTCTGGAAGATTCAGTGTGATTCTTCACAAAATATGAATTATTGGAATAACCCTAAAGAATTTACACCAGCGGTGAATAACCCTATTATTCACTGGTGATTAACCTTTTGAGTTTGTTTATTTGTACTTGAGTTACCTCCCATAAAAATGACGTCACAAACGTAAATAAACAAAATGGCAGCGTTCACGTTACACTGGAAGCCCATCGAGAGACGAGGAAATACGGCATTGGACATAAATAGAGCTGAGAGTGGCAGCAGCCGATGATGTCACTTATAAACGGTCCTTTTCAGGGCCATCAATATTTTACAAAAAGATTCTACTTTTTGTTGTATATTCGAGAAAATCGAACACAAATGTATTTTCAAACGTCAGTCTGTGTTCGAAATGCACCTCCACTGTTAGTTCGGTATAATAAAACAATTGTGGCCCCTTAGAATCGCTGAATATCCAAAATTGTCAACCCTCAAAAGTTATTTCACTTCGGGCTGCGCCTCTTCAACGGGCCATAATTGTATAGTGTACCTCCTTAGAGAGGACAATTATTGTTCGCGTTTCATATCATGGTGTTTAGATCGCAAGAACCACAACTATTATACCTCCTAAGAGAAGACAATTATTTTTCGCGTTTATCTACATGTAAACTACGATTATACTACTTTAATATATAAAGACTCTCTGTATTCTGTCAGGGACTTTCTATTTTAGTATGTTAGTATAGAAAGTCGGCCCTGATTCTGTCTACTGTTTTCTTTGAAATGTTTACTAATTAAGGGGTCATTCCACTTGCATATATATTAAAATAAGAAAAACATGCTCAACTTCATCTAAAACTACCTCGACCAAAAACTTTAACCTGAAGCGGGACAGACACGGACGGACGGACGAACAAACGAACGGATGTACAGACTAGAAAACATAATGCCCATAAATAGGGCATAAAAATTTATTGTTGAAAGGGAAAATAGTGATTTGGCAAAAATGAAAGTAAGGTAGAGATTAGAAGTAGGCAGGACCTTTTTCGGGTCGTCGGGATCGGTTGTTTTTAAGCTCGGGATTTGGGGATTGATCCTTAGTTACGGGATCCGGGAATATATTTTTCGATTTCGGGATGTCGGGATATGCATTTCTTTAAATTCTGCATCTCGGGATTTCATGGTTTTAAGCTCGGAATTTCGGGATCAGGACCCCTCCGATCACCCTCAAATTAGCCTTAGTCATTTATACATGATTCATATCCTACCATTGACATGTTAATAAGGCTCTCAAAAGAAAAGAAAAAAACACTGATGAATTGTCCTAGATGCATATTTTATTAGACATATAATGGTCTATAAATAAGCAGTTACATTTATTTCATGTTTGAAACGTTGCAAATTGTTAATTTGATTTAACTTTTACCAAAAGAAGCAATGTAGCAAAGGAGAAGAATAATTGTGGTCTGAGACCAGACAAAAGAGAAATAATTGAATTTAACAGAAAGGAAACAAATATCGGACTTTGGAAAAAGGGAGAGGGCTTTTGATACCTTTTATGAAATTCTCCATACATAATATCTTTTACAAAAAATCATCCTACAACAGTCCACAAGCTGTATATGCCCGCGATTTCGCGGGTGTGTTCTAGTATGAATTTAGAGCAAAGATCAAAATCTAGAACGTCGAATTTGCTTTTGACCTTGACCTCAATTTCAAGGTCATAAACCAAGGACCTCAAATCAAAAGACCCTAGGTCTGTAATATGTATGGATCATGAGTTATATCACTTTACTCATTATTCTAAATATAAAAGGGGAGAAAACAACCATTTACTGCCAAGGAATCCTCGCAATCAAAATGTAAGTGTCGCAACTAACAATTTAGTGAACATAATTTGTTGATATCTTATACGGTTTTTGAAAGTAAATAAAAATAAGCCAAAATCAACTAAGTCAAAATTTAGAATATGACCTTGACCTTTGACCTTGACCTAATTTTCAATTGTTTGGACCAAGGACCTCAAATCTAAAGACTCTAGGTCTCTATCACTTATGGTTTACCATTTAGAAATGCATATCACTTAATTCCAATGGAAAAGGGGGAATTGAAGGTCTTTCCACCAGTAAAGATCTATTTTGATTTGAAAATATTCAAATTCAGTCTAAATTGTCAGTTCCTATGGCTTTATGATGTATAAATATGAATTTAAAGCAAAGGTCAAAATCTATAACGTCCTAATAACATATGACCTTGACCTCATGACAATTTCAAGGTCACAAACCAAGTACCTTAAATCAAGAGACCCTAGGTCTTTAATATGTTTGGTTAATGATTAATATCACTTTACGTGTAATTCTAACTGTAAGATGGGCAAAAACTCCTAAATTTTGTTTCCACACCCTTTCAACCAAAATTTATAAGTAACGACATGTCGCAACTATCAATTTATTAAAAATTAATTGTCGATATGTCATAGGTTATTTAAAAATAAGTGAAAATAAGCCAAAATCAAAATTTAGAATATGACCTTGACCTTTGACCTTGACCTAATTTATATTGTTTTGGACCAAAGACCTTAAACCAAAAGACCCTATGTCTCTATCACTTATGGTTTACCAGTTAGAAATGCATTTTACTTATATCAAATGCATAAGGGGAAATAACTCTCATATGGAGTCTCCGGATAGCTTCGGTCAAAATAGAAATCCGAATCCTGAAAATGTAACGAGCAATTTGGTAAAAGAAATTTGTCGTAATCTTTTACGGTCGCGAAGGAGTAGTGGCCACAAGAAAAACAGTGTTTGGGGAGATAACTCTTACAACGTAAAGTTTTTGGTTACGCAGTTGTCAGTTTTAAAAGCGTATAAACTCATATTCTAAATATCTAAGCGACATCTTATGAAACAACAAAACTACGCAAAAAAAAAAATTAGGAGGAAGAAAAATATAAATAATCAGAACAAAATCAATAGGTCTTTCCACGGAAAGGTGGAAATACCTAATAATCAGAACAAAATCAAAAGGTCTTTCCACGGAAAGGTGGAAAGACCTAATAACATTTGACAATAAAAGGTTATAAGAACGTTCATCAGATAAAGTCTTCCAAACAGATGTAAAAATATCACTTTTAAATAAATGTCACTATATACTACAAACGCAAACACGCATCAGAATCAGGTTCATCTGTAAATGGACGCTACTTTAAGTATGTCATAATATTAACGGCTAAGCTAAATTTCCAATCAATAAAAAGATATTCCAGGCATTGTCCACCAATTTTTATCACACATTCGCACATTTGACGTGTATCACGGGGTTCTATTACTACATTCCAGCGTTGTTCATAACGGTAGCACAAATGGTGTACCACCGGAGATGGATCGGGTCCATCAGTATTGAAGGTTCTCAAATTAAGTTGGACGATGCCGAGCTTTTTTTTTGCACAAGTTCTCAAAATAAATGGACGATGCCCAAATTTTGCAAAATGTACTAATTAATAAATCGGGTCCATCTATATAAGCTATAAGTGTTCATCTTTTACCCTATTGGTTTCTGCCATAGCTTACAAAGGTCAAAAAGTTGGACTTCCATAAACTCTCTAAAAACTTAATATTTAGCAAGAGTTTACAATACAGACAAATTAGCAACAACTAATAAACAAACAAATTCCTGCTACAACAAGCGAACGGTCTACACTTCACACTTGTGTTTTCTAATGTAGATTATTGGGTGTATGTAGGCAGTGGGATTGTGTTTGCTAATGGAGTTGACTTGGTTTATGTAGGGAATGGGATTGTGTTTTGTTGATGTGGATTATTTTGTTTTTGCAGCATGAAAGATTGGGTTTGCTAAAGTAGATTTATCGTGTTTATGTAGGCAGTGGAACTGTGTTCGCTAATGAAGATTTATGTGGTTTATGCAGGAAGTTGGATTATGTTTGCTAATGGAGCTGACTTGGTTTATGTAGGGAATGGAATTGTTTTTTGCTGATGTAGATTATTTGGATTTTGCAGGAAGTGGGATTGTGTTTGCCAATGGAGATGACTGGAAGGTTAGAAGACGATTTTCAGTAAAAGCAATGAGAGATTTTGGTGTGAGAAAATCCTCGCTGGAAGAACAGATTTTGGAAGAAATACAAAATGTTGCAGACGATCTGGAAAAAATGAAGGGAGGGGAGATAACAAATTTAATGGAAATGATGACAAAGGCTAGCTGCAATATTATACATAGTCTCATATTCGGATATAGGTAAGTTCTTATCGTTTACATGTACCAGTGTATTGTATAGCTTTTTATCAGATGTAGATAAATCTTGTCTGCTCCATTTATTGGTGTTTTACACAACCTCATATTCGTATATAGGTAAGTATACCTGTCTGCTCTATTACCTATTATATGCCTATTATACGCTTTTATCCGGATATACTTCAGTTTTTGTCAGAAAAAAAGGATAGGATAAAACAGATCTAGGTGTGTGGTATAAGCATATCTTCTTATTTTTAACTGTTTTGCATTAAGAACAGAATGGAAAAGGAACCTCTTGTTATATATGGATTGTAACATGTATGTATTGAGAGTAGTTTCCTCAATCACTTTCCATGTGAACAGTATGGGATAAGCATGTCTTCTTTTAAATGGCGCCTTTATCATGTTTATGCATTCAGGGCAGTGTGGGTTAAGCATCTCTCGTTATGTATCACATGTCATGAATTAATTCGTACAGAATCTTTTATATCCGTTGTTTTACCAGCGTTCATGTATTGAGAACGCTTTTATGGTTATGCATCGCCTGTTATGTATTGAACACAGTGAAAGATATGTATCACACGTCATGTCTTTGATTAGTGGGTGATAATCAAAAATTGTCATGTCATGCATTGAGAATAGTGTGGAAAAGCATCGCGTGTACTTGTTCCCTGTTGTTGTTGAGAACAGTATGGAATATGTATCCACTGAATTTTCGGCTCTCCCTTGACACCATTTGCGAGTATGGTCTCGAGGAAACGATGATAGTCCGTCGGAAGGGGACGATAAATGGCTGACCCGTGTTAAGAGAGAGAGTCATATCTCTTGCACGTAAAAGACACCCTTGTAGATTTCGAAAAAGAGCAGGCTAATGCCGCTACAAGGCAGAACTCGCACCCGCAAAGTGGAAAGGGATTAATATAAGTTGCAAAACTTGTTTCCCAATCCACTATAAATAAATATGTTTAAACTAAACTGGTGTATCCTAATAGTCTATTTGTCAATTCCCGTAATTTACCCTGTAATTATGACGGACATTATTTTTTAATTACAATGGAGAGCTAGCAGACAGAGCAAATTTACCTGTGCATAATGTGAGTAATCTATAAGGTTTTTAATTCGTTTAATTACATTGATTTGTTGTTTAGCTAAATACTTTTGACATCAGAAATTATTTTTCATGAGAAATTAGTTAAACCGCCGATACATCACTTTCAATTCATCATGCTTTGCATTGACAAAAGGGAAAATTGTCCGGTATGGAACCAGTTTACGATTGCTTTTTGTGTGCCAAGTAATTCCTGTAGCGTAGGAAATATATTCATATCTGTTATGCAACTTCTCTTGACAAAAACGGATTTTTTTCTTGCAATTTAGACCATGAATTGTTGTTTTAATTGGTCAGTATGCTTTATATAAAATTAGAATTGATTGTCAAGAAAATACGGTTTCTAATTAATGACCTTGACGACTTCACTTTCAGCGAGAGAAAAATAAGCATTGCAGAGAACTACAAATTTAGATTACAGAGCTGTGACATACCTGTATTTTTTTTTTATTTTTGTATAGTTTGACTATATAATTTCAGATACAAACATGACAACGAATCCCTTCAAAAACTCATCAAGACAATGGACAACATATTTTCAGGTCCTAGTTGCTTATCAGCGTCGGGAATATTTCCGGTTCTGAATTTATTAATGGTAATTTTACACATACCTGTATTTATTATACTACTATCAGCTATCGTTAGTTAGGGTTTTTTTTCCTTTCAAAATTTCAAGGTTAAACACAGTGTTGCATGTATAAATGATAAGAGATAAAACACGTGTGACTGATGTTAAATTACTATTCCAGCTTCTAAGCAACAAAATGACAAAGTACGTTTCCGGTGTCGTCGACGGTGATGTTAGCCATTTTGACCATGTTTTCAAAGCTTTCGTGCTAATTGTTTGTCATTATTTATAGTTGTCATACAACAATTTTTTATGGGACTTTGATGACTTTTTCATAATTATTAGCATAGGGATAAACACACTCTGGGAACTTTTGGGAACTAAATGTACCTGAAAATTTGGTCACCACCTTAGAGTATTACAGTGGGGTTGTTTTGCCCTTGCAATTGGTCACCACTGGATAGTATTATTTTTTGGAGTATATTAATACAGATATTTTGTAATAGTTTTCTGAATGTGTTTATCAACGATTCATCATATACATGTTAGAGATATTGTATGTTATTATCATTTCAGAAAGACAATCTTAAGGTGAGGAGAGATGCGTTTTCTACTCTGAAAAAGTATATTGAAAAACACATAACCGAACACAGAGAGTCGTTTGACCCTGAAAACATTAAAGACTTTATAGATATGTATCTGGTAGCCGAAAAAGATGAGAGTGAACGGACGTCTGTTTTGAATGGTACGTTTTAAAATACTTATTACAACGCCCAACAAGATACTTTTAACCCATATGAAGATATACATTTACTTTCTTCTACCAGCACTATGATTGGTAACAAATAAATGTTGTGCGGTGGCTCAATATATTTGTTTTGGTTTCAATTGCATCACTGGGTTCATCCCATAGTGGTGAGAGTTTCCCTTCTACTTGCTAGTGAGGTACAATATTTCTCCTAGAAGACGAAATACTATTTTTGGTACAAACATCCCAGGAGGTGTGCATACCAGTGTGGTCACCCAATAGAAATGTTTCGAATTATTTCTGGAATATCCTTGTTTGTACCTTTTTTTAATGCTAAAAGTATTTATAACTACAAGTATTTTACATATGTAATGGATGGCCAAAAGCTAAAAGAAAATCTACAACTTTGATAGTAAGTGAAAACTACAAAAGAGGGGCGAAAGATACTAGAGAGACATTCAAACTCATAGATAGAAAATAAACTGACAACTCCATGGCTAAAAAAGAAAAAGACAAACAGACAAACAATAGTATACAAGACACAACAAAGAAAACTATAGTGCCTAACAAGATTTTGTGAGGTAGACGAAATTGACTTTAAAACGATCGTATTGACTTTTGGTGTGCAGAAATAGGCAGATCGGACATATTTTGACTTTAGTTACTTACTTCTTAAGTTTGGGATTAATTGTAATCAACATATTCCAATGAGACTGAAATATGTTTTTTTTTTATTATGATAAATAATAATTTTACCTGCCGTAGTCGTGCGTAAAATATATTTCGGTATTTCTCTTACGAAAATGACTTGTTTAATGGAACAAAACGTATTTTTTGTAAACTTTCTCTTTACTCTTCACAAAAGGCTTTTAAAAAATAACCTTTCAACTGTATATTCCGAAAATTTTGTGAAAATGGAATAAGTGGCAATTCTTACCTTTCATACCTTAACTTTCATTGATAAAACATAATATTGACTCGTCCAGTGTTCAGTTTGAAGGTCATTTTAGTTACCGTACACATTCATGCACGTTCTAATTAATCAATAGTCATGTATGAAAAGCATAAACAAGTTTGAAGGTAAACTAATAACAACTTAATCCAATCAAATTGCCTACGATTCAATAACAATGACCAGTCCACATCATAAAAATGTATAGGGGTAACCTGGGTAGGGAGAAAATGTCAGATATATTAAGTTCATTATTTTGCAATAACGAATAAAAATTTGTTAACCAATAGATTTGTTATAATTTCATAAACATGTCGTTATGTATTGGTATAGTTTTTGGATCTTTCATTAGCGTATTTAAGGCTGTAGAAAGTTTGGCCTTCAAAAGTCAACATAATCATTGACTTTATAAAGAAAATTCGCCTTTTTAAAACATTGAATGTTTCACAAATAATACGCGACAACAAAGCAAAATCATTTCTTAAAACACTGCAAAAAAAATAATTTTGATTGATGCAGTGGTATTGTCATAAATTGCACTGGAGTGAACAGTGGTACATCAAACGTCGAATTCCCTCACACAATGTTATCACACACTATAAAGACTAAGCAACACGAACCCCACGAAAAACTGGGGTTAATCTCAGGTGCTCCGGAAGGGTAACGACTTGTCTCAGTTATGGAGTGTTTTGATGCTCATCCAATGTATTCCGTTTTTAAAAATAGTTAGTATAAAGAGCCTTTTTCTACTTTATTTGCTCCGTAAGAAAGATTGTTCTGAAGTATTTCCATAAAGTTAGTAAATTAAATCTCTGTTTCGTATTTTCTTAGTAACTTAGTTACTACCGTAATCCTGACTTAGTATTCAATTAGTAATTTACATCCTTCTCGCACTTAAGATAGAGATTGTCGTCGTCTGGACTTTTAAGTCTGAATCTTAGTACATTAAACTTTCCCATTCGTTTAGCAACTAGGATGTTTCAGATACCTTTACAGGTTACACAAATGATATCGGATATGTTCCTTACGTCGTAACTACAATCCCTTCCCTTTCATGAATGTGACCTACCGAATTATACTATTTACCGGATTTGTAATCACATAAGCAACACGACAGGTGCCACATGTGGAGCAGGATCTGCTTACCCTTCCGGAGCACCTGAGATCACCCCTAGTTTTTGGTGGGGTTCGTGTTGTTTATTCTTTAGTTTTCTATGTTGTGTCATGTGTACTATTGTTTTTCTGTTTGTCTTTTTCATTTTAAGCCATGGCGTTGTCAGTTTGTTTTAGATTTATGAGTTTGACTGTCCCTTTGGTATCTTTCGTCCTTTTTTTTTAGTTAGTAACATACTAGTATAACCCTTGTGTTCGTTTTTTGTTGTCTCAGCGGTTAATAATCCCTAGCTTTCCTAGATTTTAGAAAATCTTGCATTGTATACATTTCTTATGATTGCAGAGGCGGCGGCGTTAAGTTTAATTATGGATATGTTTGCTGCTGGAACAGACACGACTGCAACTACGCTTGATTGGTCATTCTTATGGATGATTCAATACCCAGATGTACAAAAGAGGTGCCAAGAAGAAATTACAAAGGTAAGCATAATCTTTCAAATAAATAATGTTTTGCTTCTAACACATATTATATACAAATAATTGACAAAAATGTATTTGAATTGTTATTGGTATTAATGAACTAACGCGTTACACTTTATTGGATGCTCTTTTTGCGCAACATGATTGGTGTCACTAGCTAAAATGGAATTGCTTACTTGTCAGGAAATTTAAGCCTTGGTTTTTTTTTGTATTACACTGCTGAATTTTAATTTTCCCTTGTATTATTTTGTGGTATATTGTTTGTCTTTAAGTTGTATTTCTGTTGTCATTTTTCTTCAACTTATGATAATTGTAATTTCGAAGGACTTTGCTTTTTAAATTTTTCACCGAAATATATACAATTCTTGGCAAGGGAATATTTTTTCTGTTAAATCCAGTGCTCGGTATGGGTTAGGTTTTACCGGTGCTCTATAAAGGTAAGTAATTCCTGTTAGCGAAGGGGACAATTTTTTCTAGTCTACTCAGATGTTTGCTAAGGGTGAATAGTTCTTTTTCCACATACATTGTAAGGGTGTGAGAAATGACTTTCAAATAAGTGAAAACTAAGGTGATTAGTAATGCACCAATTTGTATCATTTTAGGTAATAGGACCAGGTAGAATGGTTCGATTATCTGACCGACGTCATTTGTCCAATACCGAGGCAACTTTTATGGAAATACACAGACTGTCAAATACAGGTAGACAAAGCATGTTTCAATTATCAGAATCAGTAGTAAATAAAAAGATTGGTCTACAGAGCTGACTTAGTTTATCTGTAATACCAGAAGTCCAAAAGTAGGGTCTAGTAATGGACTTCGCTAATACTAATAATACATAAACAGGATGTTGTAAATTACCCAATGTATTTAACAGTACAACGGACCACAGCAACCAACAATAAGCGACTACTCCGAGAAAACAGACGACAAACAAATAATACTACTAAGAGTGAACAGATCAAATAACATGACTTTATACTGGCAAAAATGTGATGAAGTTAATCCACGTTTTCGTGCGCACAAACTTACTGTGAATTCAGAAATTATTGCGTGCATTTATTATTCCGATTTTGAAGATTGGACATAAATGCGAGAAAAATTATTGCGATTTCTGGAAAATATGGATACAGATATATGAGTCAGATGTCAGATGTGAGAATGCGAGTTATTTTATTGCGGTTCTCATCCAGTCGCATTATTCGCAATAATAAAACCTCGCAATAATTTCTGAGTTTACAGTAATGTCTATCTTAACCATGTTGGGAAATTAAAACATACAATAATAATCAAAAAATGAACGTATCAACCGTGCGAGTTAAACAAGGTAATATGACATACGATACAATATTTAGAATTTTCTCCCATCCACAGGATGCTACCTTGTTAAAAATGAAACCCGAGAATTCAAACAAAACAATCAGAAACATCACCTTAAATTGTTTTAAGGAAGTCTAATCATCAAATTTATTGGAAATCGGCAATATTTGTCAAAATGTAAAATGCAGTATTAAAATTTTGAAATTATTAGAAGAGAACCATGATGTTAAATAATTTACACATTATATCATGCCAGTAGACTGTAGTGTAGGCCTTGTAGTTAAAAACATAATAGGAAGCGCATTTGCTTCTCGGGGAAGGGGCAGGAAAGATTTGGGAATAAATATGCTGATCTTGAAGGAACGAGGGAAAAAAATTCCGGAAAACAGAATGAAAATGATTTTTCGCATTCTTCGTATGACTTCTACAAGCCAAATATTTACACACAACACGGATTATACTATATTGACTTCTTTATTTTTATTTGTCATTTTTGCCGTAGTGCACATTACAGTTTGTGTAGTATGTATTTTACTGTCTTTTTATAGCTATATTTACTATTCCACACACAGCAGTTTGTGATACAACAATCAATGGCTTCAAAATACCTAAAAATACCATTATTGTTCCAAATCTGATCTCTGTGCATTTGGATGAAACAATCTGGAGAGACCCGAAGGAGTTTAATCCAGGGAGGTTTCTTAATCAAAGCAATGAAATTATCAACAAAGAATATTTGATACCTTTTTCATCAGGTTAGTATATGAAATAACACATATTTAGTTTAAACACATATAAACATTTGAAAAAACATGGCGGCAAGGCTGTGTGCTATCGTAATTCAAAAATGCATTTCTTTTTAACCAAATATTTGTTTTTTGTGCCGTCTGCAACAAAAGTTACATTGAATGAGACATGGGTAGTATTTTTTTTATTATTTGTGCCTTCGTATTGTCATTGCCATCGTACTCTGACGTTATTTTCATTTTCAGAGGTGGTCAGGGTTTCAGAATGAGATCCGTTCATCAGTTGCTATATATAGAAGTTTACCAATATTCGATAAGTGAATTGTTTTCGAGGAACAAATGTTCGTCTGAAAAATGTCATCACATTACCTAGATTTTACGTTGCAGTTATGAGAAGTGTAGTCCATGACTAATGTCAGGTGTGTTTGCAGGCCAACGTATGTGACCTGTAAGATCGTTAGTCGATGACTAGTTTTGCAAGTGCAATCATCGGTACAGAAGAATTGTTACTCAGTGACTGAGTTTTGTTTTGCCAACCAACCCCACGTATCTGTGCATGAAAATTGTTAGTTCGACTTTTCCGTTAGGACTTTTTTGGTCAAATAGCTCATAACGTTGCAATGTGTTTATACATTCTTGACTTACAAAGGTTCAAATGAAGGTTAATTCGGAAAAGCAAGAAATTTATGAATTGTTTGTTTCTACACGAGTTCGACACCGCTGCCGGTGGACATTTAATCCATTATGGTCCACGATGGTATCATCAGCTCAAAAGTCAGTGCTTTGGTGAAGACACAGTTTATAGCAGATTCATACGTCTTATTTAAAATTCCCCGTGAAATAAATAAATAGATGTTAGACATTATTATAAGAAACTAAAATTTCAACACCCTTCAGACCAAAGAGACCTTGGATATATATTTGGCTATTCCCTTTCGAACACTGTTGGTCATATAGCTTCTAACTTTTCAATGCATATATTCATCCATAGTTTTTCAAATGTTGAGGTTTGAGCCCTTGGTGAAGATAAATCCAGAATAGCGCTTTTGACGCATGAAATTTGAATTGTTTACTTCTTTTATAAGCACTGAGTCTATGTCGCTGTCGGTAGATTTATAGTCTACGATGGAATCATGAGCTCAGAAGGCAGTGCATTGGAAAAGGCACGGTTTATGGCATATGCTTATTTCAAATTTCCTGTTCATAAATTTCAAATTTTAAAAGCTTTGAAAATTCATTATGAAGGTAAAGTAAAAAAAAACATTATATAACGTGTTTACCTTATGTACTTACTAACTGCTTTGTTTTTTGTTGTATTATAGGCCCAAGAGCCTGCCCTGGAGAATCGCTTGCACGGTCAGAATTGTTTCTGATCTTTTCAAACCTTCTACATAGATTTGAATTCTCTAAAGTCGATCCAGATGAAATTTTATCATTTGAAGGAATAACCGGCGTAACAACGACACCATCGCCATACCGACTTATAGCTGATTTGAGATGAATCTAGCATTATAGAATAAATAATATTATACTTAATTTTATATTGATTGAACTTGTACATATGTGCATCAATAAATAGGATGCGATCGTTTAAAAATTCAATTGAAATTTAAGAAAAAGATAAATTCAACAATTAGTTAAACGAAAAATGTTCCTGTGTGTAACTGAAAAAGTTTGGTTTTGGTTTTGTTGAAAAATGTTTGTTTCGAGAAGTAAAACACATGCCCTAACAAATGATGAATGACAATGATTTTTTTTCAATGAAATACAATCTAATCTTTTAATTTTCAATGAAATACAATCTAAAATAACTAATACCGAACTCCATGGCAAAATCAAAACGGAAAGGCCTTTATAAAATGGCAAAATCAAAACGGAAAGGCCTTTATAAAATGGCAAAATCAAAAGCTCAAACACATCTAACGTATAAAGAAAACTGTCATATTCCCGACTTGGTACAGGCATTTCCTGATGTAGAAAATGGTGGATAAAACCTGGTTGTATAGCTAGCGAAAGCTCTCACTTGTATGACAGTCAAAACTGATATTATCAATTCCCCTATGAAACAATTTATTCAAAAAAACTATTTCTATCCCGCCTTCCCACCCACCCCCTTAAATATAGATGGTTGGTGCCTTTTAAAAAAGATAACAGATGAAATTGCAACAAATATGTTTAATTAAATTTATTTATTTATATATTCTTTATTTGCAAACATCCATTACTGCTGTCATTTCAGCATTGAATCAACACTTTCTTATTTTAGTTTCGTTTGCAATGAAAGGCTCTTAGAGTGTACATGTTTGAGGCCCCTCATGGGGGGGTGGGGGTCCTAGTAATCACATAATCACCATTTTTTTGCCAATATAATCACATAATCATTAAATATTTGCTTATCTTTAGTAATCAAATAATCATAAACAAAAAATACAGTCCTAGGTAATCAAATAATCATGAAATATTTGGCTTAATAATCAAATAATCATTAAAAAAACGGCCAAGTAATCACATAATCAAAAACCCCATGAGGGCCCTCATGTTTATATTAGGCAGTCAAAACGATAGTAACATTTCGAATCAGCAGTTTTGTCTTTTCTACCCTATATAAATTTTTTTAAAGTTTTCTCTTTTTTTGTTATTGCCCTGTCAACGTGTGACTACTTCCTTTAATTTCTATAATTGAAACTGTATCATTAATGTGTTTTCTGTCATCATATATGTGTATTGTATATGTAAGGAGAGGACTGAATATAAGTTGTAATAACTTTTGTCCAATCATACTGCTTGATTAATGCAATAAAATATTATTAAATTAAGATACATAATGTTTATGAATATTACTAATTTTTAATGACGTACGCTGGTAAACCGAAGCCACATGCGTTATTACCTTGCATGCATAATGTACAATGAAAAATGATAACAAATTAAATGGAGTACATGCACCATATATTTTAATCATAAATTAGCCAGAAAAGAATAAAAATAACGAAACGTCTAATTGAGTGAATTCTCCGCATTCAAACACCATCGACCGGAAATAACATGTACGTAACTTTTGACTTTTTGACGCATATCTAGCCTATCCATCAATAAATCTAGAAAGCCGAAAGAGGCGGAAAATACCAAAGGGATATTAAAACAGGAGATACCAAAAGGGATATTCAAACTCATGATATCAAAGGGATATTCAAACGGAAGATACCAAAGGGATATTCAAACAGAAGAAACCAAAGAGATATTCAAACGGAAGATACCAAAGGGATATTCAAACGGGAGATACCAAAGGGATATTCAAACAGAAAATACCAAAAGGATATTCAAACGGAAGATACCAAAGGGATATTCAAACTCATGATACCAAAGGGATATTCAAACAGAAGATACCAAAAGGATATTCAAACGGAAGATACCAAAGGGATATTCAAACTCATGATACCAAAGGGATATTCAAACCGAAGATACCAAAGGGATATTCAAACGGAAGATACCAAAGAGATATTTATACGGACGATACCAAAGAGATATTCAAACGGAAGATACCAAAGGGATATTCAAACTCATGATACCAAAGGGATATTCAAACGGAAGATACCAAAAGGATATTCAAATGGGAGATACCAAAAGGATATTGAAACGGATGATACCAAAGAAATATTCAAACTCATGATACCAAAGGGATATTCAAACTCATGATACCAAAGGGATATTCAAACGGGAGATATCAAAGGGATATTGAAACGGATGACACCAAAGGGATATTCAAACGGAAGATACCAAAGGGATATTCAAACGGAAGATACTAAAATAATATTCAAACGGATGATACCAAAGGGATATTCAAACGGAAGATACCAAAGGGATATTCAAACGGAAGATACCAAACGGATATCCAAACGGAAGATACTAAAAGGATATTCAAACGGGAGATACCAAAGGGATATTGAAACGGATGCTACCAAAGGGATATTCAAACGGAAGATACCAAAGGGATATTGAAACGGATGATACCAAAGGGATATTCAAACGACAGATACCAAAAGGATTCAAACGGAAGATACCAAAGGGATATTCATACGGAAGATACCAAAGGGATATTCAAACGGAAGATACCAAAGGGATATTCAAACGACAGATATCAAAAGGATTCAAACGGAAGATACCAAAGGGATATTCATACGGAAGATACCAAAGGGATATTCAAACAGAAGATATCAAAGGGATATTCAAACGGAAGATACCAAAAGGATATTCAAACGGAAGATACCAAAGGGATATTCAAACGGGAGATACCAAAGGGATATTCAAACGGAAGATACACAAAGGATATTCAAATGGGAGATACCAAAGGGATATTGAAACGGATGATACCAAAGGGATATTCAAACGGAAGATACCAAAGAAATATTCAAACTCATGATACCAAAGGGATATTCAAACGGAAGATACTAAAATGGTTTTCAAACGGGAGATATCAAAGGGATATTGAAACGGATGATACCAAAGGGATATTCAAACGGAAGATACTAAAATAATATTCAAACGGATGATACCAAAGGGATATTGAAACGGATGCTACCAAAGGGATATTCAAACGGAAGATACCAAAGGGATATAGAAACGGATGATTCCAAAGGGATATTCAAACGACAGATACCAAAAGGATTCAAACGGAAGATACCAAAGGGATATTCATACGGAAGATACCAAAGGGATATTCAAACGGAAGATACCAAAGGGATATTCAAACGGAAGATACCAAAAGGATATTCAAACGGAAGATACCAAAGGGATATTCAAACGGGAGATACCAAAGGGATATTCAAACGGAAGATACACAAAGGATATTCAAATGGGAGATACCAAAGGGATATTGAAACGGATGATACCAAAGGGATATTCAAACGGAAGATACCAAAGGAATATTCAAACTCATGATACCAAAGGGATATTCAAACGGAAGATACCAAAGGGATATTCAAACTCATGATACCAAAGGGATATTCAAACGGAAGATACCAAAGGGATATTCAAACAGAAGATACCAAAGAGATATTCAAACGGAAGATACTAAAGGGATATTCAAACTGGAGATACCAAAGGGATATTCAAACGGAAGATACCAAAAGGATATTCAAATGGGAGATACCAAAGGGATATTCAAATGGATGATACCAAAGGGATAATCAAACGGAATATACCAAAGGAATATTCAAACTCATGATACCAAAGGGATATTTAAACGGAAGATACTAAAAGGATATTCAACTGGAGATACAAAAGGGATATTGAAACGGATGATACCAAAGGGATATTCAAACGGAAGATACCAAAGGGATATCCAAACGGATATCTAAACGGAAGATACTAAAAGGATATTCAAACGGAAGATACCAAAGGGATATTGAAACGGATGATACCAAAGGGATATTCAAACGGAAGATACCAAAAGGATATTCAAACGGAAGATACCAAAGGGATATGCAAACTGAAGATACTAAAGAGATATTGAAACGGAAGATACCAAAGGGATATTCAAACGGAAGATACCAAAGGGATATTCAAACGTAAGATACCAAAGGGATATTTAAACGGAAGATGCCAAAGGGATATTGAAACGTATGATACCAAAGGGATATTATCACGTCTCTCGTTTTTTAAATCTATACCAGTTTTGATTAGTGTTTGGTAAGACTATAAATTTTCACTTCTGTTCTCGTACTATGAACAAAAATATTTTCGTTGTCCATTACTGCATAACTTACAACAAAGTTATTTTCTTTGACCTGTGTACATTGTTCTATTTGGCTGCATTTATTTTCAAGGTTATGGTTGTCTTTCTGAAATTGTTTAACATCTCACTCCTTATTTTATTGTTTTTTTTTAGATCAAATTTATTCGTTCAGTGTATGTTCACTTGTTAGTGTTAATATTTCTTTTGATTGAGTTATGGTGGTACCTAACACTACAGGGAGATAACTCTGTAAAATCAGATAAACGTTTTAATTACGTTGTGTTGTTAAGGGAATATTAAGCTTCTCAGTGATCAAAATAAGTGTTTGTCAAACTGCTATATAACCAGTGTAATTTTTCTGATAAAACGGTTGGTTCAATTTTTTTGAAATTTTTATATTTTTGTAAAAGGGTCAAAGTAAATACTTTGTCAAAATTTTAAGAAAATTAAACGAGCCAAATTAATTTTAGTTAAAGTGTTGGGTACCACCTTAAGATCATTTCAATTGATATTTTATAGTGTGTCTTTCTATGTTGTGATCAGTGGCGGATCCAGAACTTTTCTTAAGGGGGCCCGCTGACTGACCTAAGAGGGGCCCGCTCCAGTCATGCTTCAATGATTTACTATATAATCAACTAAATTTTGACCACGAAAGAGGGGGCCCGGGCACCCCAAGGCCCCCCTGGATCCGCCTATGGTGATATTACACTTTGTTGCAGGTTAGGGTGGAGGTTGGTACCTATTAAAACGTTAAAACCCGCTGCATTTGTTTGCACCTGTCCTAAGTCAGGAATCTGATGTTCAGTGGTTGTCGTTTGTTGATGTGGTTCATAAGTGTTTCTCGTTTCTTGTTTTTTTATATAGATAATATTAGACTGTTGGTTTTTTCGTTTGAATGGTTTTACACTTGACATTTTTGGGGCCCTTTATAGCTTGCAGTTCGGTGTGAGCCAAGGCTACGTGTTGAAGACAGTACTTTGACCATAATGATTTAATTTTACAAATTGTGACTTGGATGGATGGATGGCACTCATATCACATCTTCTTATATCTATTATGTTTTCCGTCTGTGGGTCCATTCGTTCGTTCCTCCGTTCGTCCGTCTGTCCCGCCTCAGTTTAAAATTTTTGGTCACGACAGGTTAAAGTTTTTTGTCAGGTTAATTTTTGTTTAGTTGAAGTCCAATCAACTTTAAACTTATTACACATGTACATGTTCCTTATGATATGATCTTTCTTATTTTAATGCCAAATTAAAGTTTTGACCCAAATTAAACGGTCCACTGAACATAGAAAATAATAGTGCGAGTACTATGGACACAATCTTGTTTTCAAATGGTCTGTTCCCTTAAACTGCATCCTCAAACTGAACAATGGTAACACAACTTCAAATACATAACATGATTGGCAATGTTAATGTCCATGGATAATAGCACAGTTGAAAGATATGACGAAACCGTTTCCATGGTAACTTCATCTGTTTATTTTTGGAAACGGTAAAATCCATCTGTAAAGTTTCTTGGTGAGTTTTCTTTCACGATATCACACGTTCTAATCAACATCAAACCAACAAATAGTACATCACTATACAATAGTAACAAAAATATGAAAAATACGCAATACTCTTATAAATCTGAACTTCAATAAAATGAGTGTACATCAGGAATAAACGGCATGCTTTGTCGATGGGCAGCTTGAAATACAAAAGCATAAGCATATGATGATAGCATAAATAGGGTTTAACCTTCTGTGAGAAAACAAAGATAGGCAAACACACAAATACGCCAAATAAGGACTGAAAAGTAAACAAACAGAAAATCATAGAGAGCATATCAATCATTTTACAATGCATCAATTACAAATCCGCCCAAGGCCCAACTTCTTGTAAGTATAATCTCTCGCTAATATATTTCCTGATAATTACTATGATATTCTTAACTGGAATAATCCCACCAAGGCATTAACTTGTAGTATTCTACTATATATAAATATTGCTAGCTAGATTAATATTGTGAGTTTAGTTTTTGCAGTTCGACATTGAACAAGTCTGTTGTCACAAGACTTCAATTTCCCTCTGATAATCACATTTCTCTCCACACATGTGTCTATATCGTGCGACGTTTCTCGTGGTAAATGTTCGTTGCAACATACAATACATATATATATAAATATATAGACACATCTGACTAGAGCTATAAAATGAATTACAATATAACCACTGTCAATAGTTACTTTATTTTATTCAGTTCGTTATTATTCAATGTTATGCATGTATTTTATAACTAAAGTTTCAGTAGATAAAGATTGGTCTTTAAGTGAACACCCATATAATGGAGTACATGTAGATTGGTAAATACCATATTTTGTCCTGAATATTAAATCAATTGTTTCAAGTTCCAAGTTGATGACAAAACACCTAAGAAATTGAAATAGAAATATTTTTTACAAGCTTTATTTTGATTTATTGACTAATCCACAGTGTGGGAACGGAACTGTACGTTTTTCTAATAATTTGGTCATTCGGGAGACTGTCAAGCGGGGCTCCGACATTTGCAAAATAACAAGTTGCTTGATGGAAACATTGATGAACTCTTATGTTCCTATATGACGTTTCTGTTTCAAGTTTTGGTAGCTAAAACATTCTTATAAATATGAACCAATAAAATAATAAGAAAGATATATTCATCCAAACGTTTTCCTTAGAATGGCAGAGCTCCATGTAAAACGATCAAAATTGTCACACAACAGCGATCAAAAATGTCAAATAAACATCGAAAAATCAATAATTGCTACCAAATTTTCATATGTACCTTTTCTAATATATAGTCTTACCTGTCTGAAAGTTTCAAAGCCATTGTCCCAGTAGAAATCCAAATATATTAATTTTCTCCATGTCGGATATTTTTATTGACTGTACAATCGCTTGCAAATTTACTGTAATATCACTCGGAGCTTTCCTGTACAATCACTTGGAGCTTTCCTGTAGAATTGCTTGGCCAAATTTATTAAATATATTGCATATGCATTGCATTGGTTGTTTCTTGCTGTTCTATTATATTCATCTATGGTATTTAAAGTGAAAATAAGCACAAAACCAGTCATTTTGACAATTAAGATTCTATCAAGGAACCCTTTTAAGGTGACTATATCAGTGACAAAAACAAAATGTGCACAATAGATATAAAAAAAAGAAGGTGTGGTATGATTGCCAAAGAGACAACTCTCCACAAGAGACCAAAAGGACACAGAAATTACCAAATATAGGTCACCATACGGTCGTCAACAATGAACAAAGCCCATACCGCATAGTCAGCTATAAAATGCCCCAAAATACATTGTAACAATGTAAAACGAGAAATATAAAGGCTTATTTATGTACAAAAAATGAACGAAAAACAAATATGTAACACATAAACAAAAAAACACTGAATAAGTATACAAGACAAAAAGAAAAGGACAGTACAAAAAATGTTAAGTCTAATATAAAATAAAAATGAAAATATTTCTCGTATACAAAATAAATATTATATATACCGAAAAGGTGACTACATGCTCTGGAAGGGTAATTAGCATATTTTGAATTTTACTTAATATATTCATGCCAAGAAATCCTCGCTAAAAATTTCGGTCGACCCCCTACGGCAGTCATTAGTAGCTTAAGATTTGATTTCATTCAAGAAATTAATTTATGACCTTTATGTACGTGCCGCTTAGAACACGGCCATATACCAAATGGTTAATATTAATCATCCATGTAATTGCTCTATGGGGTGTTTGCAGAATTTTAACGGAGGTAATTTCTTGGCATGGGAGAAAGGAAGAAAGACCATTCACAATTTGTCTCACATTTGTTTTTCTCTTTTTTAATTAAATTAAAAAAAAAACCTTTCAAATGTACAGTCTATAAGATAAAAAAATATTCCCTGTGGAACACCTCCCCCTTTTTTTTTGTGCTCTCTATTTTCAACCCTCGAATTAAGCTTTCCAATCTAATTAAAATAAAAACCTTGCTTTCTGACCAATCTATTCATGTACCGGACCGGCAACTTTATTTCATACGAAAATCTACAGTGCCGTTATACACAAGCATGTTGTTTGCTTGAAGTCCCTTCCCGAAAAGAAAGAAGTAGCTCAACTCCAAGATACTATATTCCTGCATCACGTGATTTTTACCACGTGGAGCTTACATTTGAATAAATACCGAATATGGAAAGTGAAACTACAATTCAAAACATAAAGTCCGAAGGCACAAATAAGAAAAAAGAAAGGTTTTTTTTTTGGCAAAGGGTGCCGGGTAATTCTCTCGGTGTTCAAAATATACATGAAATATTTGCCACTGCCCCTTTTCTGTTCTATGAATTTTAACCCTGAGTTTTCTATCTGATACATGCCAAGAAATCTTCGCTAAAAATTCCGTTTAAACCCCAACAGCCGTCATTAGTAGCTAAAGATTTGATTTCATTCAAGAAATTAATTTATGACCTTCATGTACGTGTCGCTTAGAACACGGCCATATACCAAATGTTCAATATTAATCATCCATGTAATTTGCTCTATGGGGTGTTTGCAGAATTTTAACGGAGATTGTTTCTTGGCATGTTTTTAACAGCAATTTAAAAAAAATAATAGAGCTTTCTTATAAATTGACCAAAGGTACGTATGCTTGACGAATCATACGTAAGACTCGTTTTAGGGATCCTTTATTTTGACATATTTAAATAATAGTCGTGGAACTTTAGACAATTATCGTGCATTCAACGACACTTATTAAATTGGATTTTTCTTGAGATATATTTAGGATTTCGGGACGTACGATAGGTTAGAATGTGATTATTGATACCACCAGGTCGGAGGAGATAACACTACAAAATATTCTAAATATAGGGTAGTCAGACGAAAAAAAAACCCTAGAAGACTAAAAGCCGACCCCTCTCCCATTCTTCAATATGACAATGTTGCACTGCTTAACTTAAGAAAATGTCAAAGCAAATACATTGTCTCCTTCCCTAACAGAAACACAAATACTTCCTTGATTCAAAATTCGCAACGCTCAAAATAATAAAATGAAAATGAAGAAAAAAAGTTGATCTTCTAACTATGCCATATGCTGGTGCTCGTTTCATAACTTTTGAATCATCGCCTCTCCCCTGGTATTATTCATTGCCCCCACCCCCATAAATGTGTATATATAATACAACGGAGCAATAGAACAGTTGTTTTAGCGTACAACTGCGTTTTGCCTATAGTCATTCATGAAATATTAGCAACTGGACGATAAGTGACAACTTGGCGTCTATCTTCCAAACATGTGTACTGTTAAATCGTCATTATAAAATCCACAATATATATGGTGCAAAATTGTAAATTTATTTTCTTGATATACAAAGTATTTTTTTCTAGATTTATTCAACATTACTTTTTAAAAACATTGTAGCTTTATTTATTTTTTAGCAAATCTCGATATTCCACTTTGACAATTTGCTGAAAGTGTACTGTAACAAATAAAAATAAATGTGAATCTGGCCGTTAAATTAAGACTAACGTACCTCAATAATGTCATTGAAGTGTTAATCGTGAAACTCGTGCTTAAAAAATTCCCGCGGAAATGTGTGTACTCGTGGTTTACGTAAGTAACGTATCGGACGTAAGTGTATTTGACACTATTTTTCTCTGTTTGATTATATTAAAATCGTGTATTATTTGCGATATTATATTTGTTTTTAAATAAAGTTGATTTAGAAAAGAATGCTGTTTTACTGGATAAAACAGACTCTCTTAACTGTTATTGTAGAAATGAAATACGTGCTCCCTTTACGTTCGTTCGTACCTTTCGTCAATTTGTAAGAAAGCTCTATTAAATACATATTTAAACAATACAACAAAGAATGTTTCATCACAGGATCGGGATATTGTAACTTGATAAAGGAATTCGAATGTGGAATGGTGGTAGCTAACCACTGATCCAAGAAAATACACGTATATGTAAATACACATGATATTAAAATAAGAAGATGTGGTATAATTTAAAATAAGATATCTGTTTATTACTTTACAAGGTATAGCTACTGGTAGAAAAAGCTCCAGTAAAATTAAAGTTTATCAAGGATGGGAGAGGACTTGTTATCTGAAAAACAGAGAAAACACAAAATCCTTCAACACGATTTTTTTTTATATCACTGTCACGATTCAGGAATTTTTCAATATTCCCAACTATAGCATCCGACAAACCAACGAAACAGTTTTTTTTTTGTGAGAACAACATTTTATCAAACCACTTTTATATCTTCAATATAAAAAATAAATGGATTTAAGCAATTATAGTCGGCTATAAAAGGTCCCGACATGAAAACTAAGAATCAATACCTTTTGAATTTAACTGACGGCGAAAATATTAATAAAACAATTTACGAAAAACATATATGACAGACATGAACTAACAACAACCACTGAACTATGGGCTCTTGACTTGAAACAGTTACATAACGAATTTGGCAGGGTTAAAAATGTCTGTTCGCGCTCATTTCTCCCCACAACTTGCACAGTACAAGACCAAACTATAAAAAATCATTTAATACTATCATTGACGATATGAGACCAAGTACGTGCGGATCCCGCCTTTCTGCAAAAGGGTGATCCAAACCACGGAACACACTGAAACGTCCACAAAATTAAAAAAAAATAGAAAAAATTGGGATTCAACCAACAAAACTCCCTCTCCCAGCATACCGAATCCGCTAATGCAGGCTACATCCATTCAAATAAAAGCTTCAAACATCAGTAACACTTTTGAGTGTGTAATTTAGGTTTTAAAAAAATTGATAACAATACCAAATAACTAACTGTTATTAAATCGTAACAGAAAAAGGAGAGAAAAATCATGCCAGACATATATTGTATTGGATTGCAGTAGTTTTAATAAATATTTATATGACAAAAGTATCATGGAACACATAAACCGATCATAAATGTGGCAGAAGAGAAAGTAGTTAGCATTATCTACTTAAGAGTTATAATTAGTCATATGCCACTAGAAACTATTACAGCAAAATGCAATGAGTGTGTAGGTAAATGTAATACCTTTGACTAGCTTGATTGCTAGCTGGACCGTGAAGTCATTACAAGGTAAAGTAGGTTACCCTCCTATCGGATTAGTCTAGTTGGCCAAACGATGAAAAGAAAAGCTCCAAGCGATTGTACAGGAAGGCTCCGAGTGATATTACAGTAAACTTGCAAGCGATTGTACAGTCAATAAAAATATTCGACATGGAGAAAATTAATATATTTGGGTTTCTACTGGGACAATGGCTTTGAAACTTTCAGACAGGTAAGACTATATATCAGAAAAGGTACATGTGAAAATGTTTATTTGACATTTTTGATCGCTGTTGTGTGACAATTTTGATCGTTTTACACGGAGTTCCACCATTCTAAGAAAAACGTTTGGATGCATATATCTTTCTTATTATTTTATTGATTCACATTTACATAAAGAATGTTTTAGCTACCAAAACTTGAAACAGAAACGTTATATAGGAACATAAGAGTTCATCAAAGTTTCCATCAAGCAACTTGTTATTTTGCAAATGTCGGAGCCCCGCTTGACAGTTTCCCGAATGACCAAATTATTAGAAAACCGTACAGTTCCGTTCCCACACTGTGTAATCGTCGTTACCGGAATTAACGATAACTTTTAGAAGTCACAAAATGATTTCCAATTTTTTCTGACTTTTTATTCCTTTAAACTTCCTATGGGTTAATTTCTATGTTATCTATATTGATTTTTTGGTTGTTTTGATTACTAAAACTAATTTCATAAACATGAAAACATGAAAACATTTACATGCAGGTCCTCATCGTATTGGCCTAAATCCGACGTATTCGAATATACACCAAGGGTTTCGATCCGACGCGCTCCTCTGTCTTCATTAGAAGGACCTTTATTAACAATGACACATCATGGCGTACTGCACTTTTCATCCGTCTCTGTATACATGTTTAATAAAATATCAATATTCAGATGTTCTAGCAATGGTTATATCTAGACACGTAAATTAAACTACTCACTTATCTCGATTTTTTTTTTTTGATTTTGTTCTCTTGTGTTACATGCTATAAATATATAACGTAATGGCAATACAGATTTTAATTGAAAGCTAATCACAAATACATTTTCACCTATATTAACCGGTAAATGGGCAATTAGAGTGGATTTTGTTATTAATGTCAATCACCGAAAATGTTCGCACGCCTTTTAAAACACTCCGAGTTGAGTGACGTCGTTTACACAATATCGCTTGTATCCCTGCACTACATACGTGCATCAACCATCTTTGTGGTCGCCATTCATAGGCGGATCCAGGGGGCCGTGGGGGGGGGGCCCGCCCCCCCCTTTCGTGGGAAAAAATTGGTTGATTATATAGGGAATCATTGAAGCATGACTGGAGCGGGCCGCCCTTAGGTCAGTCAGCGCCCCCCCCCCCCCCCCCCCCCCTTTAGGAAAAGTTCCGGATCCGCCACTGTCATTATGCAGGATATTCTAGAAACTAGAAAAAAAACCTTGTTCCGTAGGTACCACATCACAATTCCCTCACGTCTGCAGTGCAATTATATAGTATTAAAATATAGTTTGCCTAATCTTTCAGGCCATATACATTATGTACACGACCGGCACTCGGCTAACCGAGAGATTGGTCGGTTAATCTATATTGAGTATGCGGCTATATCGGTGGTTGGTCTGTTAATCGGATTGGCTAAAGTCTATTAATCAGGTGTTATCGAGAAAATCATTGAAAGTTCAGCATGTTTCATTGTATAACTTTTTAAATATATTTTTATCATAAACATTATTCATGTCTAACAAAACAATTCAATATACTGAATCATGTGGTGTAATTATTATTTTCATCTACGATCTATAAAACGAAAAGGCGGGTTACTCATCAATAAAGGAGTAGGTTCAGTGAGACCCCTTTTTGGTCCCAAAATTTAGCAGTTTTACAAAATTGTTAAAATGTAAACCTTTAGTTATTTATTGGACAGTAGAATGCTTCTGCTACATAAATATGGGCTGTTTTGACAATACAATGCACATATATCCGGTACTAGCACCATTAAGTCATGCTAAATTACTGAAATCCTCATAATTCTAGCATTTCAGTTAAATTTTAGACGGTTTTCGTGTAAAACGAAAGTGGGCGCATTCGTGTTCATCCTTAATATTGAAATGTAAGTTGTATTTTATGATAATACATAACATATATAAAGGTTGAGGATGAACAAGGATGCGGCCACTTTCATTTTTACCAAAAACCATCTGAAAAGTGACATTTTTCATATTTGAGCTTGAATCGGATCGTTTTTAATGACTAAATCTGTTAAAATCTTTCACATAAACTAATTAATTCAAATTAAATAGACACTTAAGTGTTTAAAAAGTGGTCAAAATCTTTCGTCAGATGAATCTGAAATTTGAGGCCAAAATCGGTCCTTACCGGACCTACACCTTTATACCCATTTTACACACACAAAATGTACACAAAATGACACGTTGGTTGAATTTACTTGCATTCAATATTTTGAACATCGAAAAAAGACGGACATTATGTTTGTTAACAATATTGATATATTTGTGTGAAGAATCTACACGAAATTCTGTATGTTGGTGACATAAATCAATCCTTATTCAAAACCTGGTCTGTTAATGGGTCGGATGTATAAAACCTGGTCTGTTAATTGGTCTGTTAAGAGTTATGAATGGCAATAAAAGTATAAATTTATTTCTATATGGGGTGTTATCGGATCAAATGGGTAGTCTCAAGACGAGCGGCTAAAATATACGGAAACATCACATGAGCAGTGAAACAAAAAATATACGGTAACAACACATGAACAATGAACAATTTAGACAATGGAAATTGAAAATTGATAAAAATGGTTTCAAGAAGTGTAATATTAAAGTAATATAAATTTCATCCAAGAATGGTCGCATACACCATGTGGATTTTGTTTAATTGTTATGAATGACACCAATTTGTCATCTACATTGGTAACCAGTATATAGATCAGAGATACACGTCGTAATGTAACAAAACATCAGTGAGTAAAATATATTGGGATGCTAAAATATAAAGAATAGAGAAAGAATAATATACATTTATTTTCCGTGCCTGATATGAGGGAGATATAAAGATTTGTTTAACGACACGTGGGATAGTCTCAACCAATCAGATATTGATTAAACTATCAATGTTTATAAACAGAGGAATAATGTACAATTATAGTCTTTGTATGAGGTCCGAGGTCGATATACTTCTTTGGGTCGATATATCCTGTATTTTAAATTCCTCATACATAGGCTATAATTGTTATATTATCAATTTCCAACCAGATTTGTATCAAAATCGTCATTTGATTTTGACAATGTTTGAATTTTATAGATATCATATTGTCTCCTAGACATTAACAACATGTAAATTGTTATTTTATTTTCCTTTTTTTTTTAAATTTTAAATCTTATGTATTTGAAGATTTTCTTCTTCTTCAAATATATCATGTACTAGTAGTATGAAACAATATCATGAATTTCATAACATGACGTTATAAAGTATGCCGTTTTGTAGACATTCTAAGAATAACCGTGCAATATGCATTTTGTTGTCCACCGTTTTCGATCACCGTCGAACATATAGTTTAACATGTGACTATCCCTGAACGAAACGAAAAAGTTATAATATACGAATTAATAATATTGAGTAAGATAAATAAAATGTAGAGAAAAGTGACATAATAATTTAAAGAATACAGAAATAAACAAAAAACCCAATCCGAACCCTTGTGGTATAAAATGTATACACGAGAATCTGGATAGAGACGCAGAATATAGAATAGTAGATAAGGACAGTATAAAGTGTGCATTGCTAAAAAAGGAGAGAAAAAATAATAATTCTTTAAGAATACAGACATGAAACACCCCTAGGTGTTGAAACAGTAACGGATTGCGATGTACTCATATTGGTGACAAATGCTATAAGTTAACATGCGGACAACTGCAGTTCTCCTCTGCACTTATGTAGAAAGGAACTAAACGGAATAAAATGAATTAAAACTTAAGATAACCAAATGTAGCTGCATTCGCTCCTTTCAATTTAATTCTTTAGATTGATCTGAAAACAACATATGATTAAGTAATAGAAGAAAAGAACCAATTGTATGATGCTGACTAATTAGGGTTTAACGTCCAGTGACAAATATCATGTACATACATGTATGAGAACGACAACACTGTGTTGTATTGGATAGACACTTTCAGTCGGATTTGAGAACGTGCTACTTTGAATAGATACAAAAATTAAGGCTGATTGAAAACGTTAATAATAAATTCATGCATATTCTAGCGGCTTATCCATATCACGCTATATTGAAGTGAGACACCTTCAATAAAATACAAAGAAAGTCAAAATAAAAATGCTCTTACTAGAAGGATACTGTTGTACCGTATTGTCATTTTTTTGTACTCAAGAACATCTTATTCTCAACCTATTAAATGGGAAAATATAGGCCTAAAGGTTTCAGAATTAATGCCGTGGCTAAATAACTCTTAACTGACACAATTTCAATTGTCCAACCCATTAACAGATATAACAGATAATTTACTTTTTATTTAAACTATAACATGAAATCAAACAGACCTAGAAAAATCCAATTGCACGAGGTCGCTTTTAATTATATTTATATTTATGTTTATATCGGGCTATATGACAATTGGCATTCTCCAGTGGTCATCTCAAAAGTTAATTAGAAAGCGTCTAGACTAAACTACACAAGCAAATCTGATATATATCATCGAGTACATGCAGTGTTAACTGTTTATTTCAGACTTATTGTAATTTTAATATACGTTTTAGTATGTTTTTAATCAAATACGAGAATTTGAGTCAAATTGGTGAACATGAATTTGACAGCTCGTGCCCCTTCAATTATTACTTATTACAAAATGGGAAGTTCTCAAACCTCTTTCCAAATCTTGTTTATTTTGGCATCTTCTGTAGGAACGAAAACAAAATGTCTTGCAAAATCCAGTTTTAGTTTTCATCTTTCTTATTCATCAAAAGCATTTGAATTTTATTTATCTATGTCATGCTATGCCTTAAAAAATTTCCAGATACACGCGTTTGTCCGCTTTCAAAATACAGTTTGAGGTGAAAAAGCAGCCATTTTAGCCAACCGGTCCACATGAACCTTAAAACTCCAAAGATTTAAAAAGTAATGTCATACATCTAATTTTAAAGTTAATTACACCTTATGTAAGAATCCGGGGTTTTGATTGGTTAATAGCCAGTGTATTTTTCACCAATTTACTGTTATCAAATGAATATCGTTCATTTTTAACGCCGCCGGGGTATTTGCTAAAAGGATATGCCTTTTTTACCCTCTCTGCCGTGGTATTTGCCAAAAATACTCTATCCGACTGGACGCTTGTAACGTCACGATCATCAATGCGTTTTAGTACATTAACATTCGGTGTAATTAAACAGATATATCATGTTATTTAGGGGTATTTGCGAAAAATACCAGTCTTGAGAATGAATTTCCCTCGCCTTACGGCTCGTGAAATTTAACATTCTCTCGACTGGTATTTTTCGCAAATACCCCTCCTTAACATGATATATCTGTTCAAAATCCACAAATTGTCTGACAGGTGATAATCAGACTGAGACTAAAATACCGGTTAAAAATCTTTACATCTGAATGATCACGAACAACAATGTGTCACAGTATAAACCTGTTTAATTAAAGGTAAATACAGAGTACATTGTAAAGAGTTCATTGAAAATCTTTTGTATATCGAACAATCCACTACAAAAGTTTATAAGCAGGTTAATATTTAGCACATTCAGGTCGTTAAAAACACTTAAATAAACATGTCATTAAAAATAAAGGTTAATATTGAGCACGTTCCAGATCCGGAGTTCATGGTAAATCCTTTGTGTAACCGTGTAATAAACATACAATTTTTCTACGTAGGTTAATATTAAGCACGTTAACGTTTTTGAATTCATAACTAATTAAGATTATAGATAAGTATTCACTGCAAGAATATTATTTATATCTGTTTATGTTCTGCAATGGATGTCGCTTATTCTTATTTAGAAGGAACTGACCTAACAGCTATATTTATATTTGTAATAATATTTCTTGCGACAGTTTTATGGATGACATGTCCAAAATCGGATATACCAGGCCCACGAGCATGGCCAATTTTCGGAAATATTCTACTTGTAAGTCAGTTTAATAGTTCTCCAAAGAGGTACAAGTTTGTGGAGGATATGACGAAGCAGTATGGACCAATATTTCGAATGTTTTTAGGACCGTACCAAATCGTTTTTGTACAGGGTCATAAACATGTGCTAGATGTTTTACAGAAACGAGGAAAGGAATTTATAGACAGACCCACCTTTATACCAGGAGTCAAATTAGCTCAGAAAGTAATAGGAGGTACATCTTAAATAATTATATTAACGTATGAATGAAGTCAATTTATATTTTTCAAGATATATTCCAATACAGAAAGGGGTTAATTTATTGAGTTTTTAAAATTTGTTGTTACGTACAAAGCTTTGGAAATTATTTAGAATTAAGAAAATATAATTTTATTGTGTCCCTATGTGAACTGATTTATTGACTGGCTTTGACTATATACTTTTTTACTTTTTTTCTACAATTTTTGAATAAGTTTTGGATTTTCAGATTTTCGACCTAGGGTGTGATCGTTCATTTTTTGTCGTTCAAGATATATTACTCGTCGAAGTTGCAACTGGTCACGTTGATGGCATTCGAATAATACACATTTAATAAATCAATGTTTCATGAATTAAAGCGTTATACATCTATTACATTGGTGACTGAAATACGATTCTATTCTAACAATACACATTTTGTTCTTAATTATATCTATGTTTGAATCAATATATTATATAATTTGATTCGAATTTCCACAAATACAGACATAACAGATATCAGTATATTTATACTAGTGTGTAGAACTTTAGAATGATAATCTAAGGGTCTTACAAGTGTCAAACTAACAGGCGTAAAATTCGAAGCAGGAAGCCACTCATAACAGAATAACTGACCATAAAGGAATAAAAAAGCTTGTGCGTTCAACAATAATAATCATGAAATAACCAGGCGCGACGATTTAGCAGGGCTAATAATTATCGATTATTAATTATTTTTATTGAAACTTTTGCTGATGTATGTATAGTCTCATTACGCGAATTATTTACGTTTACAAACTCAGCAGAAAAACCAGTGTCATAAAGAGAGTTATTTTTTTTACTGCATTGTGTTTTGTCCATTTAGTCTGAAAAATACTTAAACAATCATTAATGCAACTCGTGTATATTAATATTGTTTATATATTTTATGTAATTTTCTTTAAATGACCGTATGAGTGAAACCTTAAACTTGTACAATATGTTTCTCTCTATGAACCTTTCTATTACAAGTGATACCGTAAATTCGTTTACCAGATATTTATAGATTATCGTTGATCATCTAAACGAAATTGATTTTCTCGCTTGAGCCGGGACGGCGGAAGCGAGAAAGGCAATCGAGTTGAGATGATCAATGATAATCTGTTTATCGCTATTTTACCTATGACGACGTTGTCAATTTCATGTCAATTTCGTTAGCAACGCCACGTGCCTGCTTAGTTTCTAGCGATGATTTTCCATCTCAAGCGAGTAGAATGATATGAACAATTATCACAAAAAAGATCAAAGGAAAAATGCACAAAATAGCGATATATTTTTTTATAGTTGATATCTAGAAGTAATACTTAAGTCAGCTTGAAAATCTCTGGTTCGTTTGTCTATTGATATAGGTATTTGGAAGTGCAGAAACGTATGTTGGAGAATGCATATTTCAGATGAACGCAAACATCAGTATTAAATTTCAAGTTTGAATAAAAAAAAGTGTAGACTTTCGAATTTAAATGTCGCTTCTTAGATTCTTCTTAGGAGGTCAAATACTTCACTTTAAGATATCAAGTTTTAAAAGGCATTTGTTGCACATTTTAATACTCAAACTTAAGTTGTAGACGCCAGAATTCTTCTTCTTCTACTTCCAGGTAAGGAACCGAATTCAAATTTGAAAGTATGAGGTCCCGCGAAAACTAACTCAATGTCGGACAACACAGAAAGTTTTCTGTTGGCTATTGACAGGATAAAACGTTCTCTCTATATATATACAATTAAAACTATGTACAGGATGTTACTGTCTAAATTTTAGCTGAGCATGCCTTCAGGGCATCTCTGAATCCATCAACTGTGTCAGCTGATGTTGCTGATGTTGGCAGTTGGTTCCAGTCTCTAATGGTCCTTGGAAAAAATGATTGTCCGAAGGCGTCTGTTGTGGCCCTTTCTTGGAAGAAACGGTTTTTACCTCTGGTCCGGCTATCGTTTGTGGTCAGATATTGGTGCCTATATATGTCTATTAGATCATATTGAATTTTGAACAGCATGCATAGCCTATTTTGTTTCCTGCGGTCTTCAAGGCTTTCCCATTTTAAAGATGTTACCATTTTTGTTTACTGTTGAGTTGGTACATTTTGTAGTCCAATTACTGTATTTGCTTGGTAACTAGGAAGTCTTCAACTTTGTACGTCTCTGGATTTTTGTGACCTTTGTACTTGTTCCAGTTGGATATCGAAAGTAATTGGCAGTCAATGAATTTTATTTCTGCGTTTTTGTACTTGCTTACACTATTAATTGATCTATTGTATTGTTCTTCTATAGTTTGAATTGACTTTTTGCTGTGAAATTTCAGTTTTATAAATCTCCCTTCTTTTTTAGTTAGGTCGCATGTACCGGACCAGAGGTAAATTATGACGTGTTTGTGTCTTTTGATGGATTTTGTTAATTCTACTTTTGATAAGATCTACGAGTACTTCGGTTGTGGCCCCTGATTTGCACCAGGATTCAAGTGGGAATTCCTTTTCTTTGCTGGAGTTTCTCAGTGTGAAGCCTTTACTATCAGAAACTAGGATAGGGGTTTTGTATTGGAACCCATCTGGATATTGATGCTGTTTTTCGATGTATTTTTCGAGTTTTCTACTCATGAATTCACTCTATCGTTAGTTGTTTACATTGGAGATTTACCGGAAGTTGGACTGTCACAAATAGACATGTTCCCGCCGAATGTCAAAATCATGAAATCACAATTGGATGATTTTTTATCTGGAATTTAGTTTTATATGTGTGTATTATTGATTATGTACATGTATGTAGGAATTACAGTTGTGTTTACTTATTGGGATAGTTTGGTAGTTGGATTGTGTTTTCTAATGGAGAATTATTGGGTTTATGTAGGAAGTAGGATTGTGTTTGAAACTGGAGAAGTATGGGGGTTTTGCAGGAAGTGGGATTGTGTTTGCTAATGGAGATGAGGTGGGGTTTTGCAGGAAGTGGAATTGTGTTTGCTAATGGAGAAGTATGGGGGTTAGCAGGAAGTTGGATTGTGTTTGCTAATGGAGAAGTATGGGGGTTAGCAGGAAGTGGGATTGTGTTTGCTAATGGAGAAGTATGGGGGTTTTGTAGGCAGTGGGATTATGTTTGCTAATGGAGAAATATGGGGGTTTTGCAGGAATTGGGATTGTGTTTGCTAATGGAGAAGTATTTGGGTTTTGCAGGAAGTGGGATTGTGTTTGCTAATGGAGAAATATGGGGATTTTGAAGGAAGTGGGATTGTGTTTGCTATTGGATAAGTATGGGGGTTAGCAGGAAGTGGGATTGTGTTTGCTAATGGAGAAATATGGGGGTTTTGCAGTAAGTGGGATTGTGTTTGCTAATGGAGAAGTATGGGGGTTAGCAGGAAGTGGGATTGTGTTTGCTAATGGAGAAGTATGAGGGGTTAGCAGGAAGTTAGATTGTGTTTGCTAATGGAAAGCTATGGGGGTTAGCAGGAAGTGGGATTGTGTTTGTTAATGGAGAAATATGGGGGTTTTGCAGGAAGTGGGATTGTGTTTGCTAATGGAGAAGTATTTGGGTTTTGAAGGAAGTGGGATTGTGTTTGCTAATGGAGAAATATGGGGGTTAGCAGGAAGTGGGATTGTGTTTGCTAATGGAGAAGTATGGGGGTTTTGTAGGCAGTGGGATTATGTTTGCTAATGGAGAAATATGGGGGTTTTGCAGGAATTGGGATTGTGTTTGCTAATGGAGAAGTATGAGGGGTTAGCAGGAAGTTAGATTGTGTTTGCTAATGGAAAGCTATGGGGGTTAGCAGGAAGTGGGATTGTGTTTGTTAATGGAGAAATATGGGGGTTTTGCAGGAAGTGGGATTGTGTTTGCTAATGGAGAAGTATTTGGGTTTTGCAGGAAGTGGGATTGTGTTTGCTAATGGAGAAATATGGGGGTTAGCAGGAAGTGGGATTGTGTTTGCTAATGGAGAAGTATGGGGGTTTTGTAGGCAGTGGGATTATGTTTGCTAATGGAGAAATATGGGGGTTTTGCAGGAATTGGGATTGTGTTTGCTAATGGAGAAGTATTTGGGTTTTGCAGGAAGTGAGATTGTGTTTGCTAATGGAGAAATATGGGGATTTTGAAGGAAGTGGGATTGTGTTTGCTATTGGATAAGTATGGGGGTTAGCAGGAAGTGGGATTGTGTTTGCTAATGGAGAAATATGGGGGTTTTGCAGTAAGTGGGATTGTGTTTGCTAATGGAGAAGTATGGGGGTTAGCAGGAAGTGGGATTGTGTTTGCTAATGGAGAAGTATGAGGGGTTAGCGGGAAGTTAGATTGTGTTTGCTAATGGAAAAGTATGGGGGTTAGCAGGAAGTGGGATTGTGTTTGTTAATTGAGAAATATGGGGGTTTTGCAGGAAGTGGGATTGTGTTTGCTAATGGAGAAGTATTTGGGTTTTGCAGGAAGTGGGATTGTGTTTGCTAATGGAGAAATATGGGGATTTTGAAGGAAGTGGGATTGTGTTTGCTATTGGATAAGTATTAGGGTTAGCAGGAAGTGGGATTGTGTTTGCTAATGGAGAAATATGGGGGTTTTGCTGGAAGTGGGATTGTGTTTGCTAATGGAGAAGTATTTGGGTTTTGAAGGAAGTGGGATTGTGTTTGCTAATGGAGAAATATGGGGATTTTGAAGGAAGTGGGATTGTGTTTGCTAATGGTGAAGCATAGGGGTTTTGCAGGAAGTGGGATTGTGTTTGCTTATGGAGAAGTATTAGGGTTTTGCAGAAAGTGGGATTGTGTTTGCTAATAGAGAAGTATGGGGGTTTTGCAGGAAGTGGAATTGTGTTTGCTAATGGAGAAATATGGGGATTTTGAAGGAAGTGGGATTGTATTTGCTATTGGATAAGTATTAGGGTTAGCAGGAAGTGGGATTGTGTTTGCTAATGGAGAAATATGGGGGTTTTGCTGGAAGTGGGATTGTGTTTGCTAATGGAGAAGTATTTGGGCTTTGAAGGAAGTGGGATTGTGTTTGCTAATGGAGAAATATGGGGATTTTGAAGGAAGTGGGATTGTGTTTGCTAATGGTGAAGCATAGGGGTTTTGCAGGAAGTGGGATTGTGTTTGCTTATGGAGAAGTATTAGGGTTTTGCAGAAAGTGGGATTGTGTTTGCTAATAGAGAAGTATGGGGGTTTTGCAGGAAGTGGAATTGTGTTTGCTAATGGAGAAATATGGGGATTTTGAAGGAAGTGGGATTGTGTTTGCTAATGGTGAAGCATGGGGGTTAGCAGAAAGTGGGATTGTGTTTGCTAATGGAGAAGTATGGGGGTTTTGTAGGCAGTGGGATTGTATTTGCTAATGGAGAAGTATGGGGGTTTTGCAGGAAGTGGGACTGTGTTTGCTAATGGAGAAGTATGGGGGTTAGCAGGAAGTGGGATTGTGTTTGCTAATGGAGAAGTATGAGGGGTTAGCAGGAAGTTAGATTGTGTTTGCTAATGGAAAAGTATGGGGGTTAGCAGGAAGTGGGATTGTGTTTGTTAATGGAGAAATATGGGGGTTTTGCAGGAAGTGGGATTGTGTTTGCTAATGGAGAAGTATTTGGGTTTTGCAGGAAGTGGGATTGTGTTTGCTAATGAGAAATATGGGGATTTTGAAGGAAGTGGGATTGTGTTTGCTATTGGATAAGTATTAGGGTTAGCAGGAAGTGGGATTGTGTTTGCTAATGGAGAAATATGGGGGTTTTGCTGGAAGTGGGATTGTGTTTGCTAATGGAGAAGTATTTGGGTTTTGAAGGAAGTGGGATTGTGTTTGCTAATGGAGAAATATGGGGATTTTGAGGGAAGTGGGATTGTGTTTGCTAATGGTGAAGCAAGGGGGTTTTGCAGGAAGTGGGATTGTGTTTGCTTATGGAGAAGTATTAGGGTTTTGCAGAAAGTGGGATTGTGTTTGCTAATAGAGAAGTACGGGGGTTTTGCAGGAAGTGGAATTGTGTTTGCTAATGGAGAAGTATTTGGGTTTTGCAGGAAGTGGGATTGTGTTTGCTAACGGAGAGGTATGGGGGTTTTGCAGGAAATGGGATTGTGTTTGCTAATGGAGAAGTATTGGGGTTTTACAGGAAGTGGTATTGTGTTTGCTTATGGAGAAGTATTAGGGTTTTGCAGGAAGTGGGATTGTGTTTGCTAATGGAGAAGTATGGGAGTTTTGCAGGAAGTGGGATTGTGTTTGCTAATGGAGAAGTATGGGGGTTTTGCAGGAAGTGGGACTGTGTTTGCTAATGGAGAGGTATGGGAGTTTTGCAGGAAGTGGGATTGTGTTTGCTAATGGAGAAGTATGGGGGTTTGCAGGAAGTGGGACTGTGTTTTCTAATGGAGAAGTAGTGGGGTTTTGCAGGAAGTAGGATTGTGTTTGCTAATGGAGATGTATGTGGATTTTGCAGGAAGTGGGATTGTGTTTGCTAATGGAGATGACTGGAAAGGAAGAAGACGATTCTCATTACAAGCAATGCGAGATTTTGGTGTGGGAAAATCCTCGCTTGAAGAAAAGATCTTGGAAGAAATACAGAATGTTGCAGACGATCTGGAAAAAATGAAGGGAGCAGAGATATCCAATTTAAAGGAAATGATGACAAAGGCTAGCTGCAATGTTATACATAGTCTGATATTCGGATATAGGTTAGTTCTGTCTGCTTACTGATATCATAAAATGTCATCTGAAAGTCACAATATGAAGCTTTTTGTCGCTTAAGCACAGCAAATACTTTTTACTGTATCGAGCAGCAAATGATACCGGTATTGTACATTAGCATAAACTTATAGACAAAAAAATATAATTGTACCCCATGATAAAATTAACTTGTGCATATATTTTTTCATTGAATTTGAAGAAATTCCCTAGCTGTGAATTTTTCTATCAACTGCTCCCTGTTATCATCGCATGTCTTTCTGTAACGTTATCACATAACATTCTGACGTCATTCGAAAAATTCAGAAAATACACCGAAAACATGTGTAGGTATATTTTCAGGGTAAAACATATCTTATTTGGATAAAAAAAAAACCAGAAGGAATCAGGAAAACAATTATTAAAAAATGCAAGACAAATAATACAACAAATGCATTTTTTTTGAAGATTTAGCTTCTTAGCAAAAGGTAAAATCACAAAAATACTCAACTCAGAAGAAAATCAATTCGGAAAGTCCATAATCACATGGCAAAATCAAAAAAACAAAACGCATCAAAAACGAATGGACAAGAACTGTCATATTTCTGACTTGGTACAGGCATTTTCAACTGTAGAAAATGGTGGATTAAACCTGGTTTTAATGACTTTGATGACAGTCTCTAGCAGTAGATCTTGTCTGTATATTTTCTTTTGAAGTATATGATAAAGACAACATACCATGTCATTTTTCATACAAAATCCCTTATTTAACCAAGCATTGTTGTTTGAATTGGTCAGTATGCTCTGTATAGAATTGAAGTTGATTGTCAAGAAAATACGTCTTTTAGCGATAAAAATATAAACATGGCCTAGTGTTACATCTTTAGATTACAGAGCTGTTTTTTTCTTTTGTACAATTTCAGATACAAACATGACAACGAATCCCTCCAACAACTCATCAAGACAATGGACAACATCTTTTCAGGTCCTGGTGCTTTATCAGCGTCTGGAATATTTCCGGTTCTGAATTTAATAATGGTAATGGCTGTTTTTACACATAACTGTATTTATTATATTTCTCATTGCTATCATAGTTAAAGAAATACTTTTCAGACATATTAGGTTAATACAACTTAAAATGAATAGTAAGATTGTTGTCAAATTGCTATTCAAGTTTCACACCCACAAAGTGACATGTAATTTAACAATAGTAACCTAGCAGTAAGTGTTATTATTGTGTTTGAAGTTTTTAGTGGTATACGGCGAATAACGATAAAATAAGACTAGTTTAATTACGTTAACTGTAGTTTTTGGTGCAGGAAGATAAAAAATACACTTTGAAATTGTAACCAAATGGAATCTAATGGCAGCCAAAAAAAAAAACCGTTGGACTCCTAACATTAAAAGGCATTAATGATTTATGATATGCATGTAATATACATTTTGTACTTATATTGTAATTCAAAATTTCAGAAAGACAATCTTAAAATGAGGAGAGATGGATTTTCTACTTTAAAAAAGTATATTGAAAAACACATTACCGAACACCGAGAGTCATTTGACCCAGAACACATTCGGGACTTTATAGATATGTATGTAGAGGCAGAAAAAGAGGAGAGTGAACGAACGTCTGCTTTGAATCGTAAGTTTAAAGATAACGCTTAAGTATAACGCCAAATAAGATATCGTAAACCCATATGAAGATATATTTGCTCTTCCGTTTCTGCGATTGGTAACTAATTCACCGTTTCAGAATCCAAAATATTCGAGGTAAGATTTTCAAAAGTATCCACAAACCAATGTCATTGGCTTATACCGCTCTCAAGATTAGGAATTCTACCAAAGGCATATGGATATTTTGTTTTGGGACACGAATACTGAAATACTCGCAATCGTTTTGATTACGATATGGCATATTAGTGTTGGGTAGTGGACCCCCGTTGTGTTTCAATCTTATCACGGGGTGGAGACAAATTTACATCGACTCGCTTACGAGTTACAACATTTCTCCACGCTGACAAAATGCTATTTTTTATGAAAAAATATGGCCAGGAGTCGTCTTTGTTGATCACAGGCATATATTACCTTAGCCGTATATGGCATAACTTATTGCAATATTGGTTTTTAATGCTCTTCAACTTTATACTTGTCTGGCTTTCAAACCTTTTTGATCTGAGCGTTACTGATGAGTCTTATGTAGACGAAACATGGCTTTCTTGTTGTTTAGTATGTCTTGGATTATATGCATCTTCTTTGATTGCAGCGGCGGCGTTGTTAGCCTCAATTATGGATTTGTTTGCTGCTGGAACTGACACGACTTCAACTACGCTTGATTGGTCATTTAAATGGATGATTCAGTACCCAGATATACAAAAGAGGTGCCAAGAAGAAATTACAAAGGCAAGCATAATGTTTTAAACAAATTATGTTTTGTTTAACATACATAGTTCTGTATATACAAAAACTTGGTTAAATGCATTGGGATTATTATTGGTATGAAATAAGGCGTTATATAACTGCATCTTTATACTTTTTATGCTCGTATAGGGCAGCATTGCTGGTGTTGCTGACTAAGCAGGAACTATGCTCCCGTCAGGTAATCCTTGATTTTGATTCATAATGCTGAATTTTTCTTTTTTCTTTTATTGTTTTATCGTATGTTGTTTGTCTTTGATCTATAGTGCTCCATGTTTTGTTCCATATTCTTATACTAATAAGAACTGGTAATTCGAAGAACTTTGCTTAATTTTTTTTCCATCCAAATATACACAAATATCGGCAATATTTTTTTTGTTAACTCCAATATTCGATATAGGGTAGGGTTTTCTGATAACTCGATCAGATGTTCTCTAAAGGCTTTTAAATTTTGTTAACTCTGGTGTTGGGTAAAAGAGTGTAGTTCCTGTTAGTCCAGTTATTGTATTTGGGTCATTCTAATTAAAAAGTTTTGTAAGGGTTAATTGAAATTGTGCTACTAAACACAAGTGTCTCGTGAGTATTGCTCGTTTAATCAGATGCTCGCTTAAGTTAACTAGGTTTACTTACACTTAAGGAAGTGACAAATAAGTGATAACTAAGATGATAAGAATAAGTAAATCCCTAAACTGTATTTACTTTTAGGTAGTAGGACCAGGTAGAATGGTTCGATTATCTGATAGATGTCATTTGTCCTACACCGAGGCTACTTTAATGGAAATACAAAGACTGTCAAACATAGGTAAGCAAACATGTTTCAATTATCAGAATCAGTAGTAAAGGATTGATTGATTGATTATTTTTGGCAAATATTTCGGGGGGGGGGGGGGGGGGGGTACTTTGCTTACCTGATGGGAAGTGTCAGTCGAGTCGTAGATTTGACAAATTGTTTGTCATATATGTTATATGTAACTAAACAATTTTTATTACTCTGCAAACATTAAGTTGCGCGAGAATAAATTATACAATAACTACAGTAGAAAAGGTAAACAGAATTAACCGCAGATTAAGGTACTTCTGATAACAGAGGTAAGAATTTAGGAGCCAACAAAACACCTACATGTAGCCTGGTTGCTCACTTACAATCCCGATTTATAAAATGTGATGTCCATTTTTGTAAAGCAGTGAAATAGTTTCAGAATGTAAATACATGCTTGATTTTACCTCTACAAGCTAAATACACACACTAAAAAATAACGATAATATATTGGGGTTCCTCTTTTTCTGCCATTTTTGTCGTTGTGCGCATTGTAGTTCGTGTAAGTTTTGTATTTTCTTTTTTCAGCTATTTTTACTCTTCCCCACGTAGCAGTTTTTGATACAACAATCAATGGATTCAAAATACCAAAGAATACGATTCTAATTCCAAGCCTGATCTCTGTACATTTTGATGAAACAATCTGGAGAGACCCGAAAGTGTTTAATCCAGAGAGGTTTCTCAATCAAAACAATGACATTATCAACAAAGAAAACTTGATACCTTTTTCGTTAGGTACGTATATGAAATAACAAATAGTAGTTTAAAGATATTATACGTTTATTTTCGAGAAGCATGGAAGCAAGTCTGGGCTCTATTGATTTTTTTAAATGCATTTTTAATTAGAATATTATGTTATTGTGCCTCAGTAGTCACTGTCATCTACTCTGACGTCATTTTTATTCTTCAGTGGTCAGGGTAAATGTGATTCATTCATTACCTATATTTTATTTCCTAAATGTTTACGGTCTTGTAAGGAAAGGTGTAGTCCATAAATTCAGGTACTTATTTGAGGTTTGTTTAACATGCCTACGTTCTTTGTTTTAAGATTGTTAGTTCAATGATAATATAAGTTTTGTTTAGAAAAAAAAAATCACAAAAATACTAAACTCCGAGGAAATGCAAGTGCAAGTATCTGTCCAGTGTTATGTCATTTGGGTTTTTTTTGTTGTTTTTTTTGTTGGGTCCTATTTTGTCCTGTATCTGTATCTACTAATGTTGAAGTGTATTTATGCATTTCTGACTGTCATGTGTTGAGGTGTGAGATCATGATGAAGGTAAATCTAGAAATGAGCCTTTGACACACGAAACAAAGTTATAAATTTTCATTTCATTTTTCTGCACTGAGATGAGACCTCTGCCGGTAGAGTTCGAGATGGTATTATCAGCTCTGTAATAAGTGCTTCGGTAAAGACACAATTTATGACATCTGCTTATTTAAAATTCATGTTCATTGATTAAGAAATTGTTTAGAAAATTAGGTGTCGACTCCCTCAGGCAAAGTTGACCTTGAATGAATTTGGCGCCTCTGTTTAGGAAATGTCTGTCATACATTTCTTAGCGTTGTAAAATATCTATGCATCCCTGACTTTCAAATGCAAGGTTTGAGAATTCATGATGAGGTTAATAAAAAAGAAATCTGTTCGGAGGCATAACATTGATAAAGTGTTGTTAATGTCTGTGTCATTTTGGTCTCTTAAGGATAGCTGTCTCATTTGCAATCATACCACATCTTCTTTTTTATATTTACTTTATTTACTCGCTGATTGATTTAATCTTTGTGTTACAGGCCCACGGATCTGCCCTGGAGAATCGTTAGCACGATCAGAGTTGTTTCTAATCTATTCAAACCTTCTACATAGATTTGAATTCTCTAAGGTCGATCCAACTGATATTTTATCATTCGAAGGGATAACCGGAATTACGACGACACCATCCCCATATCGACTTAAAGCTGAATTGAGATAAATCGACGTTATACGTGTTCATCCAGCATGCCATACCGATTTAAAATTGATCTGGGATAAATCGACGCCATGTGTGCGTGTTAAACAGAACATCATTTTAAAATACATTCAGTAAACTCATATTATTTTGACTTATATATGTATCATTTAATACAAAGTATTTTGTTTATATAAACTGGATTCATTTATTTTTGTTGGTATCAATTTTCTATTTTTGATTGACTACAAATCGCGTTTTTGTGGTTATTTGATTTCATGGTTTTGCCAATCTCTGCATACAAAGCCTTTAGAAACGTTCATTTCGTTGAACATTTGAACATTTGAATTCGTGGTTACTCTGTTCTCACGAAAAACACGATTATTGGTATCCAACAAATAATAACGGATCCACAGTATTTGATCACACGATTCGATTGTTTGAAATTGAATTCAAATTAAAGAAAAAAAAATTAACATTTAGTTAAACAAAACTTTTCCCTGTGTGTAACTAAAAAAAGGTTTGTTTCTGAAAAAGTTCAAAAATGGTTTGTTCCGAGAGGTAAAACCCACATCCCAACAAATGATGAATGACATTTATTTGATTCAATGAAACACAATGTAATCTTTTAATTTTCAATGGAAAAAAGAAATAAGATAACAAAAAAATATCCATGTCAAACGGAAAGACCTTTATAGAATGACAAAATCAGAAGATCAAACACATCTAACGAATAAAAACAGCTGTCAAACATCCATCACTACTGTCACATCAGCATTGAATCAACACTTTATTCTTTAAGTTTCCTTTGTAACAAGACTGTCATAGAGTGTACATGTTTCTATTAAAGATTCAAGTATATATGAACATTTCAAGTCAGCAGTTTTGTCGTTCCTGCCTTTATGGTTTATTTTTAAGATTTCATTTTTTGTTACCATGCCAATGTCTGACAGCTTCCTTAAATTTATACCTGAAACTATAAACTATTGATGTGCTTCTGTCATGTGTATATGTATATTGTATATGTAAGGAAAAAACTTGATACAAGTTGTAATAAATGATGTCCAATCAAATTGCTTGATTAATACAATAAAAGATTATCAAGTTACGATAAATAATGTCTATGAATATAATTGATTTTAATGATGTCAAATTGTAAACCGAAGCAACATACGTTATTATCTGGTATGTATAATATACAATAAAAAACGATAACAAATGAAGTATATGCTACCTATCAACACTTTCAGTTTCCTCTAAATTAGCCAGAAAAGAAGTGGCATAAGTATGATAAATAAAAATAAATAGTGGTAATATTGCCAATGATTCATATAACCATGTCCACCAAGAGTCCAAATTACGTAAATGTAACTATAAATACTATTGCTGGTGTCTGGCATGTTACATGTGATTATTATACATTTGTATTTATACATGTACATGATCATCTTGTATAGAAATAATATTGATGAGTTACTTTGGTTTTTCATTTTTGTCGTTATAGTATTATGCCCTTTAAATGAAATAAATTCTTCATTAGATACCAGGATTGAAATTTTATATTTCCGCCAGACGCGCGTTTCGTCTACAAAAGACTCATCAGTGACGCTCGAATCAAAAAATATTAAAAAGGGCAAATAAAGTACGAGCTTGAAGAGCATTGAGGACCAAACATTTTTTTTTAAAGTTTTGCCAAATACAGCTAATGTAATCTATTCCTGCGGTAGAAAAGCCTTAGTATTTCAAAAATTTAAAGTTTTGTTAACAGTTAATTTATAATTATGAAATGATTTTAATAAGTTACTTTGTTCTTTTATCTATATAATATGATGTCCAGTTGCAAAAATTGCATCCATAGTCAGTTAACAAATTTCAAACATACTCAACACGGTGTTTAGTTCAGGTTTTCCTACAATGGTAGGTTGTATATAAGTAGGTGAAACATCCTCATTCACATGATTAATCATGACCAAGTCAGGAGCCTGTAATTCAGTGGTTGTCGTTTGTTTATGTGTTACAGATTTGTTTTTCGTTCATTTTTTTTTTACATAAATAAGGCCGTTAGTTTTCTCGTTTGAATCGTTTTACATTGTCTTATCCGGACATTTTATAGCTGACTATGCGGTATGGGCTTTGCTCATTGTTGAAGGCCGTACGGTGACCTATAGTTGTTAATGTCTGTGTCATTTTGGTCTTTTGTTGATAGTTGTCTCATTGGCAATCATACCAATTTTGGATCATCAATGCTCTTCAACTTTGAACTTGTTTGGCCGTTTAAAAATATTTTGATATGAGCGTCACTGATGAGTCTTATGTAGACGAAACGCGCGTCTGGCGTACTAAATTATAATCCTGGTACCTTTGATAACTATTTACACCACTGGGTCGATGCCACTGCTGGTGGACGTTTCGTCCCCGAGGGTATCACCAGCCCAGTAGTCAACATTTCGGTTTTTTCGCGATTTTTTTTTTTTACAAAATTTACATAAAACGACAATTTTAAAAACAGAAGTTCCAACTAATGATGCCAACCTCTCATTTAAAGGTAAAGACAGTGTTTGCCATCAATTTGTTTTTAAAAATCATACAGTTTCTTCGTTTATTAGTTAAGCAAAATTCGGCCCCACGAGAAATCGTTAAAATGTATATGTCGTGTACAAGTTGCGATTTTGTACAGGTTATAACATGTACAAAAATATTGTACATGTTATAACTTGTATAATGCAAAAATACAAGTTATAACATGTACAAAAGTACCTCATACATGTTATAACCTGTACAAAATATTGCTTAAAAAAGGCTTGAACTTGTACAAAATTTAAGGTAAATCTTAATGAAGTAAAATATACATTTAAATTCACCAATGCATAAAGAACAACAATAAATAGGCCATAACGTGTCTCTTTCTTTTGAGGACAATGATCACAAAGTTTCAGAAATATATGTTTCATGACTTATGTTCGCAAAATGTGTTTTCATGTAATTGTATTTTTATGTAGTCCATCATGGCTTAAATAAGTGTGACACTATTTACTAAAAGCTTGCATTTCCTCAATGACAATTACATTAGATACTATAGTAACTAAATTCTTCCAAAATTTTTAAGAACGATGCCTAATAACTGTGGGTAATACTCCTCCCTCTCGTTTTAAAGCATGCAAAGACTAAAACAATGTCTTATATGCTTACTCTGTAAAAGCAAGAGAGAGCTGAAATAGTTTTCATTGGACCACGCTATTATCAACTGATTTACCATAGACAGTATGTGTAAAGTGATGTTCAAAAAGCGGTAACAATCTTAAAACTAATACGAAAGGTTCCAAATTTACTGTGTATTGTTTTCATATCTAAAGCATTGATTTGAGACGAAAATAAAAAAAAACATGTTTTTGCAATTTTGAGATTTCAAAAAACACTTTTTTTCCAAAAAATTAAAAAAAATCAATATTTAAACCCATTAGTTACAACATGAACATAACTTGATTAGCATATTGAATATTTTTAAACAAATTTGAAATTTTATTTAGTACTTAGAAAATTATGGGTCGATTTTTTATTCAATTTTCCGCAAAACTAATCTACACCCTATGATCGTTTACAGATCTTTACACGGAATTTAGATACTTTCCGAAAAGTTTTGATTGTCATTATCACATGTGCATACATTGCAAATGAAAGCTTTGTAAAACAGTGTATATCATTTTGTTTCATATGTAACACTTTTTGATAAATTTTATTTAAAAGTCGTGTATCGTTTCTTTTGTTGACTATAGTGTGTGATAACATTGTGTGAGGGAATTCGACGTTTGATGTACCACTGTTCACTCCAGTGCAATTTATGACAATACCACTGCATCAATCAAAATTATTTTTTTTGCAGTGTTTTAAGAAATGATTTTGCTTTGTTGTCGCGTATTATTTGTGAAACATTCAATGTTTTAAAAAGGCGAATTTTCTTTATAAAGTCAATGATTATGTTGACTTTTGAAGGCCAAACTTTCTACAGCCTTAAATACGCTAATGAAAGATCCAAAAACTATACCAATACATAACGACATGTTTATGAAATTATAACAAATCTATTGGTTAACAAATTTTTATTCGTTATTGCAAAATAATGAACTTAATATATCTGACATTTTCTCCCTACCCAGGTTACCCCTATACATTTTTATGATGTGGACTGGTCATTGTTATTGAATCGTAGGCAATTTGATTGGATTAAGTTGTTATTAGTTTACCTTCAAACTTGTTTATGCTTTTCATACATGACTATTGATTAATTAGAACGTGCATGAATGTGTACGGTAACTAAAATGACCTTCAAACTGAACACTGGACGAGTCAATATTATGTTTTATCAATGAAAGTTAAGGTATGAAAGGTAAGAATTGCCACTTATTCCATTTTCACAAAATTTTCGGAATATACAGTTGAAAGGTTATTTTTTAAAAGCCTTTTGTGAAGAGTAAAGAGAAAGTTTACAAAAAATACGTTTTGTTCCATTAAACAAGTCATTTTCGTAAGAGAAATACCGAAATATATTTTACGCACGACTACGGCAGGTAAAATTATTATTTATCATAATAAAAAAAAACATATTTCAGTCTCATTGGAATATGTTGATTACAATTAATCCCAAACTTAAGAAGTAAGTAACTAAAGTCAAAATATGTCCGATCTGCCTATTTCTGCACACCAAAAGTCAATACGATCGTTTTAAAGTCAATTTCGTCTGCCTCACAAAATCTTGTTAGGCACTATAGTATATATATGTCATTAAATAAAGGTTATAATTCAGCACGTAACAGATCTAGAGTTCAAGGTAAATCATTTGTTGAACGAACATACTTGTATATGCATAAGTTAAAAACAAGCATGATTGTTGTTATAAGTTCACGATTATATAGGCTTTACTAAAGTTATATAAGGTACTCATCACAAGTATATTATCTGTTTCTGTTTTGCAATGAATGTCGCACATGCCTATTCCTATTTTGAAGGAATCGATCTAACAGCTATATTTATATTTGTAATAATATTTCTTGCAACAGTTTTGTGGATGACATGTCCAAAATCGGATATTCCTGGACCACGAGCATGGCCTATTTTTGGAAATATTCTACTTGTTACTCAGTTTAATAGTACACAAAAGAGGGTAAAGTTTGTGGAGGATATGACGAGGAAGTATGGACCAATGTTTCGAATGATTTTAGGACCATACCAAATTGTTTTTGTACAGGGTCATAAAAATGTGCTTGATGTTCTTTTGAAACGAGGACGAGAATTTATGGATAGACCAACTTTCATTCCAGGAATCAAATTAGGTGAAAAAGTAAAGGGAAGTAAGTCATATATTAAAATAGCGAAATGATTTAATCAAATTCAATGTTTTAAAATTTTAGAAAGGCAACAATCTGTACTTCGATAATTTCATGAAAGTATCATCTTCGCTTCCAGTTTCCTTCTTTACAGGGGAAGTTTGAATAGGGTATGTATGAACAGTTAGGTATTATTTTTGTTCGTTTGTTTGGAGAAAAAAGACTTCACAATCAGATATTACTTTTGAAAAGGGCATATTGAGGAATAAAAAGTGCAATGCTATATATATCAAGTTGTAACAGGGCTTTGGTTTATCTTCAAAACTAAGTTGTAGACGTGATACTTTTACTACAAACCTGCAAACAAAGTTCAGGGGTATATAGCAAAGACATCACAATGTCCGTCTGTCTATCTGTCTGCCAGTCCCCGAGGGCATAACAATTGTATCGTAACACTCTGACCTGGTCTTCGACCCCCTTTGATAGTCAAATCTTTCGTATCCGACTCATATATACTCTTTATTGAACCAGACTAAACCTACAGTTGCATCATTGACGGGGGGTGTCACATTTACTCAAATAAAGTTTTTTTGTGACCTTGACATTGTCTACAATGATAGTAAAACCTTATACAATTCGTTTTCGACTCATATCTTACGTACTTTTAATCTTACCAAATGTATACAGTTGCATCGTGAACTGTTGGTGTGTCATATACCAAAGTATGATAACTGTGACCTTGAATTTAATTTCTGACCTTTATGATTATAAAACTCAACTCAATTCCTGCTCAGAAATTTTATATTTCAAATCAAAGGATTTTCAAACTTGGTACGCAGTTGCATCATTGGCTAAGAGTGTATCTGACATACTAGTCAGGTCTTTCTAATACAGATTATTACATGGCATTATTCATATCGCATGTATTCAATATCAGCCCAAGAACTGAGGGCTGATAATACATGCGATATTGAAAATGACATGTTATGATTTGTTTATCATATGATTCAACTATGGAGAAAAATAATAGATTAATATATTGATTCTCTTACATTGTTCTCAAATAGAAGTTCAATGATTGAAAAATTCACGGACGTCGTACCCCAAATGTAGTACATTCGATATGAATTTCTTTCTATCAAATTCCTCAACAGAAAAGATAAACAGCAAAATGAAATATTTCAATATAAACGATAAAAACTAATTCAACAGTTATTCTGTTACACCGTTCCGTAATTTATATAGTTCGTTTGATTATATTCTTAATCTATTAATGTGTTCCAGTCTAGGAGGATTATTCATCTTTAACGTTAAAACATCGTACCGTCGCTACCTTTCCCTCTCTCACACGTATCCGTTACATGAAAACTGCAAGGTCATAACAATCACGAGGAACATTTCGTCAAGACGTCATCTTAGACACAATTCGTGGCTAACCACAGAGTGAGTTATTTATATAATATTGTATTTAAAGCCTTCCAATTGCCTTTCGTATGATTGCACCTTTTCTCCGTGAAATACTGGAAATGTAACCGTTCTTGAAAGTACAACATTTTCTCGGATTCAACGGACTGTGCTATCAATTATTTTGGACATTTCATACACTAGAAACATTAATTCAACACATTGTAAAATTGTATTTTATTTGTTATTCAGCTTTTTACCATTTGTTAGATTGGTTTAAGAATAAATTGTCAGCACCTGATATTCTTATTGCTTGAGCCCAATCGTGGTTATACTTAATGGTCAGGCCATTACAGCAGTATACATAATACATCAATTGTTAATAAACACTGTTTGGAAAAGTCAACATTTTTAAAGTAACTTTCTAAATCATATTTGAAACTTTTGAAAATGCATTTATTTCATTATTTGTTTGTTGTTGTTTTTTTTTTCAGTTTACACAATATACTTTCCAGTATCGAAATTATTGTTTTGTACCCTACTTTATAATGTTTTTCACTGAAACTTATTGTGTTCGCTAAAAGTGATTTTGGGTAATTAGGCAGTGGGATTGTGTTTGCTTATGGTAATTTTGGAATAAAACAGGCAGTGGGATTGTTTTTGGTTATAGTAATGTTTGGTTTATTCAGGCATTGGGATTGTATTTGCTAATGATGATTTTGGGTTTATTTAGGCAGTAGGATTGTGTTTATGGTAATTTTAGGTTTTTGCAGTCAGTGGGATTGTGTTTGCTGATGGTGATTTTGGGTTTATGTAGGCAGTGGGATTGTGTTTGCTAATAGTGATTTTGAGTTTGTACAGGTAGTGAAATTGTGTTTGCTAATGGTGATTTTGGGTTTGTACAGGTAGTGGAATTGTGTTTGATAATGGTGATTTTGGGTTAATACAGTTAGTGGAATTGTGTTTGCTAATGGTGATTTTGGGTTAATACAGTTAGTGGAATTGTGTTTGCTAATGGTGATTTTGGGTTTGTACAGGTAGTGGAATTGTGTTTGATAATGGTGATTTTGGGTTAATACAGTTAGTGGAATTGTGTTTGCTAATGGTGATTTTGGGTTTGTACAGGTAGTGTAATTGTGTTTGCTAATGGGGATTTTGAGTTTATGTAGGTAGTGGGATTGTGTTTCTAATGGTGATTTTGGGTTTATGATATGATTTTTGAGTTTATGTAGGCAGTGGGGCTCAAGTATAGAATACGTTTAAGTAGTTCCGGCAATATTCGAAATATCCATACGCCAATACTTTAAATATGTTTAGGCGTGCAACAATCTGAAGGCCTAGTTCCGACAATAATCGAAATTTTCATTCGCTGAAACATTAAATATGTTCTTGTGGGTCGGTGTTTTTGGGGGTTAACATAACAGCTGTTAATATGTCAATGTGGATAGGGACTAGCATGAGGTTGGATACTCAATTAAATAGTCAGCAAGGTTACAGGTCAGCAGGTCGACAGGTCAGCAGGTCGACAGGTCATCAGGTCAGCAGGTCGATAGGTCAGCAGGTCGACAGGTCAGCAAGTCGACAGGTCAGCAGGTCGACAGGTCAGTAGGTAGACAGGTCAGAAGATGTTTCATGTTATCCATAGATTATTAGTCATTAAGTCAGGATGTTGTGTAGAGGGAAGGTTTGGTACTCAGTTAAATAGTCAGCAAGTCGACAGGTCAGCAGGTCGACAGGTCAGCAGGGCGACAGGTCAGCAGGTCTACAGGTCAGCAGGTCGACAGGTCAGCAGGTAAAGAAAAAGTAATTGACGAGTTTTTGTTTTGTTGAAATTTAATTTTTCCTCTCAAATAAAATATACAATCACTTCTTTTATATATTAGATGAAAAACTATAAATAGCTTATACTGTTATTGGATGTGTTGATGCTTATGTTTTTTTTTTATCTGTAGAACCGTTTGCCTAAACTTTTAAAAATTATAAAAAAAAGAAATAGCTACATTTTCGACTTGTCGGACTGTCAATCAAGCTAATTGTTGACATGTCGCTGTCGACCTATCGACCTGTCGGCCTGTCGACCTGTCGACCTGTCAACCTGTCGACCTATCGACTTGTCGGTCTGTCGACCTGTCGTCCTGTCGACCTGTCAATCCCAACTTAATATGGCGATTAAACATAACTACAATCTTCAAATAATAAACCTGGAAAATAATTTAACTTGTATAAAAACCGATTTACTTCATTTGACTTAAATATAAGTCCGATGGTACTACAATTATGTAATTTGTATAAGAACCGATTTACTTCATTTGACTTAAATATAAGTCCGATGGTACTACAATCACGTATTCTATACTTGATCCGGCAGGGGGATTGTGTTTGCTAATGGTGATTTTGGGTTTATGCAGGCAGTGGAATTGTATTTGCTAATGGTGATTTTGAATTTATGCAGGCAGTGGGATTGTGTTTGCTAATAGTAATTTTGAGTTTATGTAGGCTGTGGGATTTTGTTTGCTATTGGTGATTTTGGGTTTATACAGGTAGTGTAATTGTGTTTGCTAATGGTGATTTTGGGTTTATGTAGGTAGTGGAATTGTGTTTGCTAATGTTGATTTTGGGTTTATAGAGGTAGTGGGATTGTGTTTGCTAATGGTGATTTTGGGTTTATACAGGTAAAGCAAATGTGTTTGCTTATGGTGATTTGGGGTTTATGTAGGCACTGGAATTGTGTTTGATAATGGTGATTTTTGTTTTATGTAGGTAGTGGAATTGTGTTTGCTAATGGTGATTTTGGGTTTTTACAGGTAGTGGGATTGTTTTTGCTAATGGGGATGCCTGGAAGGGTAGGAGGCGTTTCGCATTACAAGCAATGCGAGAATTCGGTGTGGGAAAATCATCGCTAGAAGAACATATTTTAGAAGAAATAGAGGGTCGCAGACGACCTGGAAAAAGTGAAAGGAGAGGAGATAACCCATTTCAGCAAAGTAATGACAACGGCTAGCTGCAATAATATACATAGTTTTATATTCGGATATAGGTTAGTTCATATCTTTTATATGTACTCGTGTATTGCGTAGCCTTTTTAGTAATTGTCTGCTTTATTTATCAATCATGAACAAATATATGTAATTGTTTGTCTGCTATACCAAACTAAATGAAGATATTATTATATGAAACCTAGGTCTGTGGTATTAGCACATCTTTTAAGCATCGCCCGTTGTACCGTCGTGTGGCAATGTGGGATACGCATCTCTCGTTATGTTTTGCGTGTTTTGCATTGAGAATAGATTTGAATATATATAAATTCTTATGTATCATATGTCATATATTGCACATTCTCCATATTAATATGTTGTATTCGTTCGTATCACCAACGTTCATGCTTTGCAAACAGATTAGCATTGATGGTAATTCATGGCCTAATTTGTACTGAAGACAATGTGGGGTTTCATTTGTTATGTATCAAATTTTATCTAAATGAATTTCGTGGGATGATCTAATCGTGGTATGGTTCGCTGCTGGGCAGTGTGTGATAGACATCTCTGGTAATGATTCCCTATCATCAATTGATAACAGTCAGGGGTATAGAGCATCTCTTGTAAGTATACCTGTTGTGTTTTTACACACAGTGTTGGATAAGCATCACTTGTTATGTATCCCATGTCACGTATTGACATATATCCAATTTTGTAAAAAAGCCTGTAATGTTGAATAAGCATATTGGTGGCCTACGGTGGAATACGGTGGCCTTTGGTTGTTTACTGCTCTTTTGTCGGACTGTAATCTCTTTGACACATTACCCATTTCCATTCTCAATTATATATATCTTGTAATGTATCACATGCCATGAATTGAGAACAGTATGGGATAAGCATCTCTTGTTATCTATCATCATGATCATATTATGGCAAGCCGTTGTGGAATTTATTCCCTATTTATTAATATTAATAAATCATTTATTAATATTAAATATTATTTTTCAATATTTAAATATCCTTTTTTAATATTAATAAATCGAATATTTAATATTAATAAATATTTTTTAATATTTAAAAATAGCCATTTTCTAATATTAAGAAATAGGTTTTAATTTCTATTAAGAAATCATTTTTTAATATTAAAAATTTGATTTATTAATATTAAAAAATAATATTTAATATTAAAAAATAGATCCTATTCATTAATATTAAATAATCATTTTTTTTATTTTAATAAATCATTTTTTAATATTAAAAAATCATTTTCTTATATTAATAAATGGTCTTATTTTTCAATATTCCAAAATGACTATTTAATATTAAATATTCAGGTTGATTTTTTAATATTAATAAATACACCACCTATATGTAAAAGTTATTTGAGCGCTTTTATATACGATGATCATACGTTACTGCAAGCATGTAGTTGAATTAGATCAGTGAAAAAGTGAAAGGCTCCGTGTTGAAGGTCGTACATTGACCTATACTGGTTTACTTTTATAAATTGTTATTTGAATGGAGAGTTGTCTCATTGGCACTCGCATGTACAGTGTCGGAAATACTGAATGTATGTTTAAGCGCGATAAAAAAGAAGAGAAAACCTCTATAGCTATAGTTTATCCAATAAGTACCTGCTATGGCTAAAGGATATCCAATAAGTACCTGCTATAGCTATAGGATATCCAATAAGTACCTGCATATGTAAAGGATATCCAATAAGTACCTGCTATATCTATAGGATATCCAAAAAGTACATTCTGTATTTAAAAACATTCATCAAGTACCTGCTATAGCTATAGGATATCCAGTAAGTACCTGCTATAGCTATAGGATATCCAATAAGTACCTGCTATATCTATAGAATATCCAATAAGTACCTGCTATAGCTATAGGATATCCAATAAGTACCTGCTATATCTATAGGATATCCAATAAGTACCTGCTATAGCTATAGTATATCAAATAAGTACCTGCTATAGCTATAGTATATCCAATAAGTACCTGCTATAGCTATAGGATATCCAATAAGTACCTGCTATATCTATAGGATATCCAATAAGTACCTGCTATATCTATAGGATATCCAATAAGTACCTGCTATATCTATAGGATATCCAATAAGTACCTGCTATAGCTATATGATATCCAATAAGTACCTGCTATAGCTATAGGATATCCAATAAGTACCTGCTATATCTATAGGATATCCAATAAGTACCTGCTATAGCTATAGTATATCCAATAAGTACCTGCTATATCTATAGAATATCCAATAAGTACCTGCTATATCTATAGGATATCCAATAAGTACCTGCTATAGCTATAGGATATCCAATAAGTACCTGCTATAGCTATAGTATATCCAATAAGTACCTGCTATATCTATAGGATATTAAACAAGTACCTGCTATAGCTATAGGATATCCAATAAGTACCTGCTATAGCTATAGGATATCCAATAAGTACCTGCTATATTTATATGATATCCAATAAGTACATTCAGTATTTAAAAATATTCATCAAGTACCTGCTATAGCTATAGGATATCAAATAAGTATATACGTACCTGTTGTATGTTAAAGGACATTCATCAACGACCTAGTAATATTTAAGGACATTCATCAACGACCTAGTAATATTAAAGGACATTCATCAACGACCTAGTAATATTAAAGGACATTCATCAACGACCTAGTAATATTAAAGGACATTCATCAACGACCTAGTAATATTAAAGGACATTCATCAACGACCTAGTAATATTAAAGGACATTCATCAACGACCTAGTAATAATAAAGGACATTCATCAACGACCTAGTAATATTAAAGGACATTCATCAACGACCTAGTAATATTAAAGGACATTCATCAACGACCTAGTAATATTAAAGGACATTCATCAACGACCTAGTAATATTAAAGGACATTTAACAAGTACTTTATATGAATCTGAGAATTCATAAGAACTTAGGTGTCATCCTGGTTTGCCCACTTTTAATTACATGTATATGTAAACATAGAGGGAATTGTTGTTTTAACAATTATAGTTTATTTCTGAATTATAGTCATATTTTTTACCTTTTATTTTACCTGTAAAATTAAAAAAGAATATTTTATTCTGCTATTAAATCAAGGAAAATGTGCAAAATTTTCTATATTTTATATATATTTGGCAGGATAATGTATTTATTAAAAAAAAAATGTATACTAAAATGAATAAATATTTCAATTTATCAACAAATATTATTAATTATTGGTACATTCTGAAAAAAAGGTGAAAAGTAAAATAATGAAACTAAAGATTTAATAGAATAAATCTCATTTGAATATCTTTTAATTTATTCAACTTAATTTTTTTTATGTTCAATGCAATACGCTGTTTCAAAATTTAGTAAAATATAAAATTATCCAATTAAATTTAACAACTAGAATATAAATGCAACTGTTCAATAACCATTGATCAACAACACCAGTTTCAACTTCAACCAGAAACACTATCTATTGACTACGAGACAGCAACTAACAACGCAACACAGACAGTATGTCCAGGGGTAACCGTGAAAGGCTGCTTCTTCCACTTCACCCAGTGTATATGGCGAAAGGCACAGAGATATGGACTCAATCCTATTATAAAAAAAATGAAGACATTACTTAACTGATATGACGAGCCGCAGTACCTCTTGTTCCACCCACCTTGTTGACGATGTTTGGCTAAACACTTTAGAAGACATTGGAGAAACTGAAAACATACCCGCTACAACGTCATTTACAAATTACGTGACAGGGTTTTGGGTTGAAAACTACCGCTTTCTATAAAACCACTATTACACAGAAGGACCCTGCACCATGCACAAATCACCTGGAAGGATGGCACAACAAACATATGAAGCGACTCGAACACGCCCACCCAAACATCTACGAGATCATTGAGCTACTGAAGAAGACAAAGGCACTAACATAATGCAACATTATCCAGTATGCAGCAGGAGACACCTGCCCACCTTAAAGACGACCATACAGAGTAATAGACACCAGGCTCATATACAGATACCAACAAGGACCCATCAACGTGGTAGAATACTCTGACGCAACATCCCATCTTCTCCATTTGATCTGAACAATGAAGTGAATTATAGTTAATTGTGACTTTGTAAATATATTAAATGTTTTGTTACTTTTGATGTTTATATAAAAGATTGTTTTTCTCATCATTTTACATAAAGTGCCCTTATTACTGTTTTGTGCTTAATTATTTCCTTATGCAATGCATTTATAAAATTAATTAATTTATTAAATAAAGTTTGCAATAAAAGAGAACTCAGTGTATAAATATATTTCTATCATGAAAATCATTCAGAAACTAATGAACATAAAGACAATTTTATAACTAAATATCATGTTTAGTTATTTGCTGTATATGTATGTTGAATTAATTGATTGAATTGATATCAAATTTCTGAGAAAAAAATATTTGATTTTTTTTATTATTTTTCTATACAAAACAACCTGAATATCTAGAAAAACACTTACAAACTATATACCTAAGTTGGAACAGACTATACAATTGTATGCTCATTAAACCTTTTGTCTTTTTTGTTTTCTTAACTAATAGATAATTGGTAGAATTAAAAGTGGGCAAACCAGGAGTAAACCAGAACTTACTATACAATAGGTGATTCAACAATAACCTGATACAACAATAGGACATTTAACATGTACCTACTTTAACTATAGGAAATTCAACAAGTACCTCTATATATAACTGTGGGACATTCAAAAAGAACTTTTTATACCAATATGATATTCATTCATCACCTATTATAGATATAGAACATTTAACAAGTACCTGCTATAACTATAGGACATTCAACAAGTACCTGCTATAACTATAGGAAATTCAACAATTACCTGATATATCTAGATGACATTCAACAAGTATCTGCTACATTGTAGGACATTCAACAAGAACCTATTATACCAATAGGACATTCAACAAGTACCTGCTATAACTATATGTCATTCAACAAATACCTGATATAACTAGATGACATTCAACAAGTATCCATGGTCAACAATCTAAATACATGTTTAGATTCAAAATACTTGTATCATAAAATACATGTTTAGATTCAGCAACCTGAAGTACCCCAAGAATTTAAATTTTTTTTTAATCAAACTAAGTTTATTTTTGGACCCTTTGGATCTTTACCTTTGGACCTCAATTTGAACCAATTTAATTCAAAACAGGATAAAAAAAAAAACGTTATACACGGTTAGATTGAGCATATCAAAGAACCCCATATATTCAATTTTTGTTGAAATCAAAAAAAGTTTAATTTTGAACCGCGATTTGTACCAACTTGAAACTGGACCCATAATCAAAATTTAAATACATTTTTAGATTAAGCATATCAATTTTTGTTAAAATCAAACTAAAGTTAAATTTTGGACCCTTTGGGCCTTACTTAATTCCAATTTGAAAACGGGACCAAAAATTATTAAAAATACTAAATACACGGTTAGATTCGGCATATATATCAAAGAATCCCAATATTTTAACTTTGGATGAAATCAAACAAAGTTTAATTTAGGACCCTTTGGAACTCAATTGGACCAATTTAAAACCGGGGCCCAAAATCCAAAGACTTAATAACCGGTTAGATTCAGCATTTTAAAGAATCCCCAAGAATTGAAGAATAAAACCCCATTAAAATTGGTCATGAAATAAGCAATTTATACAAAGTATTAGAAAAGTCTTGTTTCTGTACCCTTTTTGATCCATATAAATTATATTAAATCTTTCCACGTTTTGTTTGTATGTAATTAGGACTAAACCATGCTTCTCGTTTTATATAGATTATGCCGTTGGTTTTACACTTGCAATTTTGGGGGCCCTTTATAGCTTGCTGTTCGATTTGAGCCAACTGAAGGCTCCGTGTTGAAGGCCGTACCTTGCCATATAATAGTTTATTTTTATAAATTGTTACTTGGAGATGGAGAGTTGTCTCATTTGGCACTCATACCACATCTTCATATATCTATTGACACATCTGTGTCATCTCTGCTATTGTTCACTAAAATATCGTCATTTGAGCTTTACGGACCAGCAATAGGTCGTAATTTAGGTTGGATTGGTCGGTCTGACGTCTCTGTTTGATCAGGTTTCGTAACATTCAGAGCTCCCTCTGCCTCTACATCAACCCCTACCAGCACGCCCACGTGTTCTAGTAGATTTTGATGGGATGACTGTATTGTTTCCGAGAAATCTACGTATTAATCATAAATAGAAGGAATGGCACTGTATTGATATGGAACACGATGTTGACGTTATTGCTGAAAATGTAGTAAGATCGCGGTGTGAACGTTCTATAATCGCAGCAGAAGCGTGGTAAGGTCGTGTTACAATCGGATAACTCGTGGTATGGTCGTAGTTAGAACGTGGTGAGCGTAGAAAGATCTTGATAAGCGTAGTGAGGTTGCAGAACAAGCGCGATGAAAACGTGGTATAATCGTAGTGGCGTCGTTGTAGAAGAGTAATGAGGACGTAGTAGCATCGTGAAAACAACGAAAATTTACATTCTCATGCCGCTCATACCGCGACCTCACCACGATTTAAATTTATTTTAGATCGCGGTAAGCGTGGTGCGATCGTGGTCTAGTGGGACTGGGGCTTAAACTAGAGTTATTGTCTGTAAACTTAGTGTCTTCAGACGACGCAGACGACGTGATACCACAATACGACCGCAAACATTTTGTGTGGTCGTATACAAATTATTGTTACATTGGAGTCTAATTTAATAAATCTAGCGTACATTAAAGTAGATTAATGTAACAATAACGCAATGTAACATGGTAGTCGTAGACCCAAATAATATTGTTACATTCGTAATTATTCAGATTCATACCCAATCATTTATTCCGTCTCCAATGTAACAATAATGTTTTTGTAATTTAGATATAGCCAGTGCAAAAAAAAATATTTACAATATGTGTTGCTCAGTGCGGGTAGCTGACTATGCAGTATAGGCTTTGCTGATTGTTGAAGGCCATACGGTGACCTATTGTTGTTACTTTCTGTGTCATTTGGTCTCTTGTGGAGAGTTGTCTCATTGGCATTAATATCACATCTTCTTTTTTACAATTATGGAGAGTTTTCTCATTGGTAACCGTACAACATTTTATTTTCTATATAAGCCCTTAATTAAGCAGCACAACCTATATAGTAGTTTCACATCTTTTTCTTTCTGATTGAGGATAATTGATATACGTCAATTGAAAGTACATGTATATTGACGATCTAGCCCCTGGGTACACAAACGCATACTACTGATATACACACAGTGGATGCCTCACGTAGATGTTCTGTTCATACTTTCGAACAAAATTTAAGAAATTCATATTTCTTTGTATCCTGTACAGTAAACTCCCTACCTGCTGAGAATTTGAATGCATGTTTAGGGTCATTACACGTAGATCTTTGATTACTCAAAGTTACTGAAAGCTTGATTGATTGTATGATTGTTTAACGTCCAGTGGCAAATAAATCATACATCTTCAGGACAAAATCAAAATGGCAATAAATATAACAGGAAGTTAGGTCCTGTAATAAGGGTCGTCGAGGACGAAGGTCTGGATATTTGGAAATCCCATGCATTGGCAAATGAGGGTTTATGGGATAGGAACAGAAACTTAGAATTTCAGTAGACCACCCACGAACCCCTCAAAGAGTTGTTGCAAGTTTCCTAACGTACAGGGAGCGTGGTATTCTCTTCACCAGCCATCGGATTTAACGTCCCCGTTCTGACCTGAATTGACTGTGTATTTATACATCCTGCACAGCCAAACGGACGCCCAACTTTGGCACGGTTTTATGTAGGTAGAACAAAGACCACGTGGGAAGCTAGTTGAAAACCAGCAACAACTAATTAACAAACTATCATGTGTCTAAGATGAGGTTTATTCTAGCATTTGTTGATAGAAGCGAACAGATCTGAACTAGTTTTAGTTATTCTAGTTATATTTTCTATATAAAGGGGGGATATGATGAAATTCAATTATATCCAATACTCCATTCACTAATGCTGATAGACTAGTGTATACATGATAATTGATAATTAAAGAGTTTTGACGACTTCTCTGGCGTGCATCTGCAGATAGCGTTGTTTATTATTCTTTTTTTAAATTATGTGTAGACACGTGCCTAACGGCAGTTACACCCCTCAAAGAAAGAAACAAGGTAACTCAGATGTATGTATTGGACTAATAGTTTGTATGTTTGCTTAGTCCAGACTCCAAGTTAGGGAAATCATGTTACAATAATTATTATTATTTGAATGTAAAAAATGGAAGGGTTGAAATTCCGTGTCTTATTTGACTAGTAAAAAGATACCTACAAATTGCTTATAAATGTCAACCCCAGTAGAATTTAGTCAGTGCTTGGTACACTGCACACTTGAATGTGATATTATATATTGATTTTTTCCTGAACTTAAATATTGATATGAATAGATCTTTACAAAGCTCTGAATTGGCCAATGTAGAATATCTAACCTGTGGTATGTTTGCCAAATATCGGTCATTGTCAATTGTTTTGTCCCTAAAACGCTTTTATTTTGGCAAATTCAGCAACTATTAAAAGAAAATTGTATTAAACATTTAATATTTAATGGTTTATAATCATTGAATAGTTCAAGCTTTCCTTAAATACTTGTCAGGGTCGATATAAGATGGTCCGAGTTTACTTAATATAGTCTCCAAAATTTCTCCGACCGACTTGTCCAATAATCACCATTAAAGCGTTTGACAGATAATTATTGATTTGCCTTATATTAAACGCTAAGGTTACATTGATGTTGATTTTTTAATATTAATAAAGGATTTTTTAATATTAAAAAATCAGCGTATTATTTAATATTAAAAAATTAAACTTAATATCTAATATTAAAAAATCAAACTGAATATTTAATATTAAAAAATGATTTTTTAATATTAATTGTAAATGAATTTTTAATATTAATTGTAAATTTATTAATATAAAAAATCTGCGTATTATTTAATATTAAATATTCGATTTTAAATTATTAATATTATCATAAGCCATATATTGAAAACAGTATCGTTTTCGTATCTCTTTTAATATAACACTTGTTATGAATTTAGAACAGTATGAGACAACTATCTCTCTTCCGTATCCCTGTTATTTATTAGTTAAAAATAAGCCACTGTAGATGCTATGTATTTACTTTTATCTTAACAAAATAAAATCTTCATTTCATGACATAAATCGAATTGTTGTTAAAACTAGTAAATATGCTTTATACATGCATAAAATTACAATGGATTGTCAAAAAAATACTGTTCTAATCAAAGACATGGACTTCACTTGCGGGCAACAACAAAAAAACATGGCAGAGAAGTAAGTTTTTATATTACAGAGCTGTGAACACGTGGCTGTTTATTCGTATAGTTGATTAATCGTCTATGTTTCGTTTTTGTCTTTCAGATACAAACATGACAACGAATCCCTTCAACAACTCATCAAGGCAATAGAAGACATATTTTCAGGTCCTGGAACTTTATCAGCGTCGGGATTATTTCCACTTCTGAATTTATTTATGGTAATATGACGCATACTCATGTTTCTCGTAACTGATAGCCATATAATAGTTAGACTTTTTTCTTTTCAAAAGTTCAGGTTAACACAATGTTGCGTAAATGATAAATGATGGTCAAACACGTGACGTATATTAGAATACTATCCCTGGTTTTTAATCATCTAAATGACAACGTGTTTTTCCTCTGTCGTCGTCGTTGATGTCAGCCATTGAAACCATGTAATAAAAGCTAGTATTTGTCATCATATGTAGTTGACCTGTCTATACATCAATTTTCATGAGTTATTGGACTGTCAATCATAAATATGTAATATATATTGTATTTTATTATCATTTCAGATAGACGATCTTAAGTCGAGGAGAGAAGGGTTGTCTAATCTGAAAAAGTATATTGAAAAACACATAAGCGAACATAGAGAGTTATTTGACCCAGACAACATTCGGGACTTGATAGATATGTATCTGGTTGCTGAAAAAGAAGAGAGTGAACAAAAGTCTGTAATGAATCGTACGTTTGAAGATAACACTTTATAACAACGCCTATCAAAAAAGCTTAAGGAGGTAGACCTTGGTTAAGGGAAATAACTCTTAAAATCATCAAGACGTTTGTATCAACCATTTTCATAAATATGTTCTAAGCTTCTTGGATACATAGATTATTTCCAATCTGTTTCAGGTAAATGCTTAAAATTCATTGACGAAACTTGACTTTTACAAACGCATAACTGATTTAAAGAATTACCTTCCTGAACCAAGGTCTACCCCCTTAAATCCATAAATATAGTCTACCGGTACTATGTAACTAAGTCATCCTTGAAGAATCTAATGTTGTCAAATGTCACAATGTCTAATCAAAACGGTGTGATTGGCTTACATCGTCCTAAACAATGGCAGTTATACCAATGACTTGGTTTTATTTCATTATGGGGTACGAACACTGAAATTACCCATAATCCTTTAGATTTTGAAACGGCGAAAACAATTTAGGTGTTGTATGCTGGTTTCCATCTTATCACGGGATGCATCACAAAGTTGGCAGACAAATTTTCCCTGGTTTGTTTGGGAGTTACAATATTTCTCCACACCGACGAAATGTCATATTGGTATTAAAAGTTGATATGGAAACTAATACTAGTATATACCAGTGTTGGTCAAAAAACCAAATATATTCGAATAGTTCTGAAATTTCATTGATTGTACCCAATTTTAAGACTTAAAATATGTGTAGCCATATGTATATTAATATGTATTGGAGGGGCAAAACGGACAAACAAATCTTAAACTATAATTGCAACTGAAGAGTACAACTAGTATCGGAAATAGGGGTTTAGCCTTTCTTCGAGAATGTTCCGTTTTTATTTGACCGAAAAGAAAGAATTTTCTCCAATAATTCCTTAAAGTTAGCAAATTAAATCCGACCGTTTTTGTATTTTCTTAATATCTTAATGACCGTAGCACTAACTTCTTTAAATCAGTAACTTATTATTTTCTTTAATTCACAAAGATTGCATTCAAGTCAAAATCTTCGAACATCAAGCTTTCTCATTCGGTAGCAAGCAGGATCTTTTAGATGTCCTTATATTTTAATCGGAAGCATAGAACCCTTTGTCGCAGTACATGTGTACTTAAGAACACCTAGCTTTCTTATTTCGAATATTATCTTGCATTATATAAATATCTTACGATTGTAGCGGCAGCTTTGTTAGCATCAATTATAGATATGCTTGCTGCTGGAACTGACACCACTGCAACTACGCTTGATTGGTCATTTAAATGGATGATTCAATACCCGGATGTACAAAAGAGGTGTCAAGAGGAAATTACAAAGGCAAGCATAATGTTTTAAGAGGCTGTCCATTTGAAAACCAGGCAAGGGATGCATAAATGTTGGCACATTAAATTTTCTTGAAATTAGTTTTTTTGCATTAAATGTCCTTGTCATTAGATGTAACAAATGGTGTGTATTTATTTTTTGGATGAAAGTTTGATATAGTCTAAAAATTTGGGAGGTTTTAGTACCTGGTTTTACCCTTTATGTCCATTGTAAAAGTGCAATTTTTAAAATTGTTTTTTTTTTGTTCCACATTTATTTGAAAGGTAAAAATTGTTTAGATAGTAAGATAAATGTGTAATTCATACTATTAAACTAAAAAAATATTGGGATCTACATTATTAGTGCCTATTTCTTTGTTTGAAATATATCATAAAACTAGTATCTGGATTACCTCCCTTTGAATACCAGTGGGAATATTTTCAATGAATATGTTATTTTGTCAATAAAATATTACAATTAATATTCTATCAATGATAATAAATTACAATATTGGGGAAAACACACAAAGACTGTGATAAAACTCTTTTTATTGAAAAAATAAATTAAAAAAATATATTTACTGCGGATTCATTTACTGCATTTGTATACAAGAAAATGGAGGGAATAAATGACTCCTGCAGTTTCAGCAGGTTAGGAGACTGTTCTGGCCATATCATCCATTTTCTTGATTGCCAGAAAGATGTTGTTGCCCACCTTAGATATCTAAAAGTGTGTACTACAGGTTTAAATGTAAATGAGCAGGATCTGATACTGTATCGCGCCGGATTGTTTGATGTTGATGCAGCCTGCAGGCAATTACTACTGATTTGCCAAGCCCATAGAGATTCTCTTGGGACTTACTGGAAAACAAACAGTTCGAAATGTGCCTATCCAGTCCATTCATCAAAGTGTAAAGGAGATAGAGCCATTGACTTTAAAACTTCAAAAGAACTATTTTTCTTGTATCAATCCTTGATACCTGTTGGAAGTGGTAAGTTACATGTACATGTAATTCAGGTTGTGCCCTTTCCCTAATATGTGTCTATTGCCCAAAGCCTGCCAAGCTTACAGAACAGGTACATGTACACATGCAGTATATAATAAATGTCAGACTCATATCGACACCCAATTTATATATGTCATTATATAAAACAAGCATCATTTTTGTTATATAAAACAAGCATCCATAGTAATTTTGGGGCCCTTTATAGCTTGTTGTTCGGTGTGAGCCAAGGCTCCGTGTTGAAGGCCGTACTTTAACCTATAATGGTTTACTTTTTAAATTGTTATTTGTATGGAGAGTTGTCTCATTGGCACTCACACCACATCTTCCTATATCTATCCAAATCAACATCTGATTTTTGGCTCCTCAAATCAACATCCATTTTTGTGGAACTGCTGCAATGACATTTTGCAGCAAATGACTTTATTTATGGCTTTTTTGTGTCTTTCAAAATATAAATAAAGTACAGAAATAATTGCAGGAAAAAGACAATAATTGTCTAGTGTTTTTACAGAATATCAGCTGTATTTGTACCCGGCTCGAAACAGGTGTAATAGCTCGCTAAAAGCTCGCATACACCTATTTTCCTAGCCTTGTACAAATACTTTTTAAAGACACTTAACAGTTATAGTCTATATATTATATATATATATATATATATATATGCAGTTAGGGAGCTACTATTTGATTTTTAAAGGGGGGTACATGTATGAAAAAATTGTCCTGCATTTTTACAAGTTGATCTTATTTTTGTTGGCCCAGTTGCTCAGTCATCTTGCCTATTTTTTACTCCAAACTCCTGTCCTGTAATTTTTTTACCCAGAATTCCAATCCTACATGTACCTATAAATGTTTTTGTGGCAAGCGTGCAAAGGACAAAATCGCACACAATACATAGAACATATACAAGTTATCAATGAATAGGGCCTTTATTCCTGTTCTCCATCTTGACATTCACCCGACGGTCTTCAACATTGAAAGAATAATTTTACCCTACAAGATGGCCACTAGCATGACTAGGGTCCGCTGAAACAGTACTATTGATAAACATAACCATGTTCAGGTGCTTGCTCTCCCCCCACTGTGGCGTGCCTACTTGGATGATATGTGTGTACGGCATTTTTCAAGTCAAAAGCACCGGGGATACAAGAAAAAATGCAGTGAAATTAAAAGAAATTACCCCATAAACAAGCTTTGAAGCTACAAATGTTAAAAGCACTCGATGAATTTCAAAACTTGTAATTACGGGCAGGTTTGCCGATGCCAAATAAAATAATGTGTGTGTTTCCTATTACATTGTACATCTTTGAAAAAAAGAGTAGGTACGTACATGTATAATATAATAATACTTTATTTTCCGAAAGCAATACAGCTTATGTAGTTAGTGAGTGTAGGAGGGAAATCCTTACTTTTAAAAACAGTGCTAATGAAAAATGGCAAAACAAACTTTAAGGTACATGTAGGCTATTTTTAAGCTTAAATATAGGGAAGTACATTGTAGAAAACACATATATTTTTTATTTGACCTTACACATACATTGTATTTGTCAATTACAGTCATATATTTCCGAACAAAAGACCAATACATGTACATATATAAAACGAAACAAAAATGATAGAAGGCACTTAGCACATTGAAATATAATATATCATTATCTATGATGAGTTTATTATATGTAAAAAATTAGAGCAGTTTTAAAATGTACGAAATGACACAAAAAAAAATGATGACTAGGCCAATATTTTGAAGAAATAAAAAAAATATTAATAGCCATAGGAGGTCAAATTAATCAAAGAAAAAATGCACAAGTTGCAGATAAATGAACTCGATTTTTTTGTCTGTTTATAATTATTCCATATTCTGATTACATGAATATCTTGACTGACTTGAAATTTCCCATCTGTCAGACCTGTTTTCTTCCCCTTTAATACATGTAAGTAAAATTCCGAATATTTTAATCTGGATTTTACCAGGGCGTTTTTTTTTTAATTTTATTTACATCCGATATAAATTTTTCCTTTGTTTATATTGGCCTTGTAAAATTTGTTTATTTTTTTTTTAAACTTTTGCAGGAATATGTAAGCCATGTAGAACTTCTCACCCTCATGTGATTTCTACAAGGAGTCAAATGTACAGGACAACTTCATGTGGTGATGATACAGAATCAATAGAACTTGCAAATTTAGGTATGATTTATATAAATTGTTGTCTACTCTACATGTATATAATTTCAGTTATCCAGTGAACATATATAGTGAACCTGTAAATTTATGAAAAGCTTTAAGAAAAGCTTATGGTCTATGCCATAATTTCTGGTATTCAGTGGATCTGTAAATTTATGCAATCTTACGTAAAACTTAGATTAGAAATTGAAGTCAACTCGAAGTTCAAATCTTGAAAAACAAAAAGCAAAGCTGCGTTATCATCTGTATTTTCTGGTTCTTGCATCCGTCTGTCAGTTTGTCCGCCTATCCCGGATAAGTTTGAATTATTTAGTAAAGGAAGTTTGTTATGAAGTAAAAGTCTCACTAATTTAAAACCTAGTGCACACGTCCCTAATGATGATAAGATTTTTAATCTGAATTTAAAGTTCGGACTAGAAGTTATTAACTCTACAATAAATTTTGAATTATAAGATTAAATTTTGGCCACGCTTTGCTAATGCTCCTTTCACTTATTTTTTTAACGTGTTTAATATCTGCAGCATGATACTTTTATTTTATGAATTGTTTTGGTGTTTTTTAAGAAATTTTTTTATCATTCACTTTCTTCATGAATAATTTTAATGCCAGGCTTTTTCTTGATTTTTAAATTTAAACTATATATTATATATATATATTTTCAACAGATATTTACCATGAATTAGAAGATGATAAAGATGATTCTTGCAACAACAATACAAGTACCAAAAATTATAAATATGCCACAGAAAAAGAGGAACATTTCACCCTTGCCAGCTGCAGTCAGACTTCTGATTGTGCATGTAAGTAAATTAAGTACATTTTGTAATACAGAAAACCAAAAAGCTTGTTAATGAGAAAGTTTGGGAACACAATGAATAAATGATTATGGTCCAAATAGCACAGTATGATACATTTCCCGGAGATGAAAATTCCAAGAGACCAAACAGTCCTTTAAAGGGCTACCAAATTGTTTAAAAAAGAATCTGTTATTGTTATTTTTAGTCAACATTTTTTTTTTAAATATCTCTCTGATTTTAAATTGTTACCTCTCTTCACTGAATTACTCACAAAAACACTATTGAAACAATTTATCGGAATTATATGATAAAGCGATTACATGTAATACATGGCCTTTTCCATAACAGCCTGGGTATCATCCCTCGACCTATATTGGCACTCAACTAAATACATTAACCTAACTGTTTGTGTTGTACATGTGAATATGTATGTAATCAGTATCTTCCATAGATTTGATTTTCAAAGGTTAAAAGGGTGAAAATTAATTCCTTTTATGTGTATCCATGGCAACATTCTGTATTTATTTCCCATAAATATTGCAAAAAGGGGGGTGAACATGTCACATTTTCCCCCAAAATTTGGATCAAACTAGAATTTCAATGCCTTTGAGTGATACCTTTTCAGAAACTGTTTCCCTAAATCTTCCTAATGATCAAATAAAAAATGGGTGTCTTTCGCCTCATTTTTTCGTAAAATCCAATCACAAAGTTCGTGCGATAAAAAGTTGGAAAAAAACATTAAAATAATTGCCGGACTAATGTATGGTAGGGACATGCAAATACGGACTGTCACACAGAAAACAGCCTATATTACATACATTACATAACATTGATGTTCATATAAACCCAATACAAAGGCTATTTTAATACTCAGCTATCCAAAAATGAATTTTATTGCACACTAGCTCTCACATTTGAAAAATTCACAGGGGCCAAAATGCGAAACTACACATCTAACTGTGGAGTGCTACCTAAAGTTTTTGGTCAAGTTAGTTTTTGATGAAGTTAAAGTCCAATCAACTTGAAACTTAGTACACATGTTCCCTTGTGGTTGATCGTTTTACTTTTAAGGCCGAATAAGTTTTTTTTACCCAATTCCACTGTCCATTGAACATGGAAAATGATAATGCGAGTGGGGCATCCGTGTACTTTGGACACATTCTTGTTGTCAATAGTATATGCTTGAAAATAACAGAAGAATGATGTTTAAAAACAATTTTTTAGATTTTGTAGCTTAGTTCATCATCCAAAATGGCTGCCAGCGGGGGACTTATTTTAACTTAGGACCCTATAGGAATTACATACAAATGTCTCTTTTGAGAGAACCACTGAATGGATTGAAACAAAACATGGCATGAATGTTCCTTATGGGGTGCTGACTAAATGTTGTTAATTTTTATCCGCTCCATCATCCAATAAGGGCGCCAGCAGGGGACTTAGTTTAACATATAAGACCCTACAGGAAATACATGCACATTTCATCTTTTAGAAAACCACTAAATGGAATGAAACCAAACATGGTATGATTGATCCTTATGAGATGATGACCAAGTGATGTTACTTTGTAGCTTTATTCATCCCCCAAAATGGCTGCTAATGGGGGACTTACTTTAACTTAGGACCCTATAGGAAATACATACAAATTTCTTTTTTTAGAAAACCTTTTTATCGATTGAAGCCAAACATGACATGAATGTTCCTAATGACTTAGTAATGTGGTGCTGACCAAGGGTTGTTCCTTAGTTACTTGTACTTTTTTGTAGCCAATCCATCATCCAAGATGGCTGCCAGCAGGGAACTTTGTTTAACATAGGACCCTACGGATAATACATACAAATGTTCTAATAATCTTATTAAAGCCAGGTGAGCAATTCTGGCTCTCATGTGCCTCTAGTTTTGCTTGTTATCTCTCTATTTACATGTATACAAGTTTCTTCTTATATTTCAGATCTCAGCTTACAATACCTTGGGAATCAGCGTCAAAAAGAACACAAAGTTATTACTTGAAAAAAGCTGATGACTTGGTATTAGGAACTTTACAGCTGATTGCCCCAAACCAGTCAGACACCTTATTTAAGAGCATTGTCCAAAAGAACAAGACAGTTAACCTTGATTGTCCTGATAATTATCTTCCGTCTATGATTGCTGCATACCAAGAAGCAGATTCTCCATATCTTAAACGTCAAATTTTATCACTATTTGCAAGTAAATATTCTAAAGAGGCTTTATTGACCGCAATACCTGGTTTGACAAAACACAAGATAGAAGCTGCGAGAAAATATGGAAAGGTCAAAGAAACAGAATTGCTAGATCAAGACCATAATATGACTGCCAAACTTCCCATCGAAAAAGTTCAGCATTTTGTAAGTTTTGTATCTCAGCCACAATATGTCCAAGATGTAGCATTTGGAGAAAGGATCCTTAAACTATCTACTGGACAAAAAATACATATACCTGATGTTGTTAGAACAGTAATAGGCAGTCGAATAATTTCATCTTACAAAGCATATTGTTCAGAATCAAACTTTGAACCGTTGGGAAGATCAAGCCTGTACAACATTTTGAAGCAGTGTTCAGCAAGTCAGCGTAAAAGCCTTAGTGGTTTAGACAATACAACAGCAGATGGTATAACATCTTTTGACAAGCTAATCAGTTTGACAGACAATATGGAGGATTTTACTCAAAATGAAGTTCATGATTTCAAGGTATTTTATTCAATATTTTTGGATACAGATGACCTATAATTTGTCCTATCATATGTCTTAGTTAGATCCATATATCTTGTTTGCCCACCATAAAGGAATGTTACTATGTAGAACTTGTTTTCATGTGGACAGTAGCTGACCAATTCTCAAAGTTTTCTAGCAGTTATGAATGCGCTAAAAGAATATTTAAACCTCATACGGAAAAAATATCAAAATTTGCAATGAAAATATAAATATCAGATGTATAGGTATTTACAATCTTGTTTCTAAAAAAAAAAAGTGAAATGGCAATTTAAAAAAAATGAACAATTATAAGTACTCACTGTGACAGGTGCTTGAAAAAATATTTGCATGATATGCATGTATTTTTTTTTAGACATGGATTTTAAAAATAATTTAAGACAACTTAAATACGGTATGCTTTGAAAGTCCATGATCTATCTTCACGGACAGTTCCAAGATCAAAGAACTCGTATGAGATTACATCTACATATATATGAAATTCTGGAAAAATTACATGTTTGCCCAAATCATAACTTTATACATGTAATTGTTTGAACATAATAATAGAAGGATGAAACTATGTATGAATGTAGAGTAATTTTTTTACAGTGCAATTGTCAGTTTGTAATCACCAATTACTCATCATGCAGCATGTCATATTTCTAATGCATTTTACAGTTGTATAGTTTTCATATGAATATAAAGCATGTTATACATGTATAAGGGATGATATGAATACTTTTTTTATCTTGCAGGACATTCAACGAAGATTACGAGCTTCAAAGCGGTATTTGTCTTGCGATTACAGATGGCATGTTGAAAAATCATCAAAAGTAGCTGATCATTGCATGCATTATGCTCTTAGTGATTCACACGTAAAAGATTTACAAGAGAAATGTGATCATACACATGACGAATGTTGTGAACTGTGTACAGATATGAGCTCTGTAATTGATGACCTAGAGCAGATTGTTATAGATGGAACATTTCCATCAGAAGAAATGAAAACTGAATATCTGCATGACTTCCAAAGCTGCAAGGAAAAAGTGTTTCAGTGGAAGCAACATGTATTGAGAACAGTCAGTCAAGAACAGGCAAAACATTTGGTTCTTGAGAATCTTCTTCCAAATGAAATTTTTATAGTTATGGATTGGGCCATGAAATTTCTTCCATGGTTTGACCGTGAAAAGCAAACTGATTTTTATGGTAAAAAGGGAATTAACTGGCATGTAAGTGTTGTATTATCCAGAGGTATTGATATGAAAATCAATACTGACTGTTATGTACATTTGTTTGACAGTATCCCCCAAGGATGGTATGCTGTTGCTTCAATAATTGAGAGCTTATTAAACTGCATAAAAAGCAAAGATGAAACTAAAGATACAGTATATCTTCGTAGTGATAATGCCTCCTGTTATCACTGTGGACCACTGATGGCTGCTATTCCAGAAATTTCTCAAAGAACAGGGATAAACATTTCTCGGTACGATTTCAGTGAAGCTCAAAGCGGTAAGGATATTTGCGACAGAAGAACTGCTCCAATGAAGATACATGCAAAACGGTTTGGAAATGAAGGGAACAATATTACAACTGCAGAAGAGTTGAAAAGAGCCCTTGAAAGTTATAGTGGTATCATGAACACACATGTGTATGTTGCTGAAGTTGATTTTAGTGCACAGACTATGAAAAAATGTTCCATACCAAACATAAATATGTACAACAATTTCAGCTTTGAGATTGGAGGTCTTAGAATGTGGCAAGCTTATGATGTTGGCATAGGTGTCTTCATTTCATCTAGGGATTTGAAGAAGATGTCAAATGGAAAACAAGATGAAACAAATCTTAAGGTCAGTAGAAATTTAAAACAAGCCAAGTATATAGTATTATTTTAGGTTTAGACATGCAGGAAAAGCCCTTTTAATCAATAAACATTCTGACAAAGTGTGTTTTTCTAACCAAACTAATCCTTTGACAAATAAAAATGTTCCAATAAATAGAAAAACCAAGTACAAATGTAAATAACTTTTTTTTAATATCAAATCTATACAATTGGCAAGGTTGATGGTAAATTGAAAGGCCCAAGTAAAAAATTGTATAACAACAAAATATAGTTATAATTTTTTGCCCTAGGTCTTCTCCTTTTCTAGAAACATGTTCAAGTTTAACATGGTATTACACTGTCATGCCTGTTATTTTTTACCCTTGAAATAAATTCACAAAAAAATTTGAATTTTAAAGAAAAAAAACCTGATCCTAATTTTTGAGTGGATGTAAAAGGAAGCACAATTTTTTTTCCTTTTTGTCAAAGAACACTAATGAATTCATATTGAATAAGAAGTGTACAATGTTATAACTTTAAAATTACTACAACTTGTTTGTATTATTAATATTTTTGCTTGACTATATTGTAGATACTGGAAATGCCAAAAGTTACTAGGAAAGGAAAGAGTAAAATAAGACCAAGAAAGAGCCTTAAGAGGAAGCACAGTGAAACAAATAATGAAAAGGTTTTCATTTTTTTTTCTTAGTTTTATGATACAATATGAATAATTGAATAAGAAGATGTGGTATGAATGCCAATGAGACAACTCTCCATTTAATACACAATGTAGGTAAAGTAAGCTAGGATTTTTATCAAATCAGCTGTAAAGGACCCCAAAATGGCCAGTAAAAATCTTTTTCAAGCCAGGAAAACAACAACCTTATTATAACGTATACAAAATAAAAATGAAAAACACATATTAACTACACCAACACACGAAAACAACAGACTGAATTAGAAAAGGTTTTTACAAAATGCAGCAAGTTTGTATGTTTTAAGTTCATCTCCCTTTTGGACTCCTCAAATGTACATTTTACATGAATGTTGAACTAAGTAATAATATATAAGCTTTAAAAGTCCAAAGTTTGCTCAAAGATCCTTTAACTTACTAAGGTAAATTTTACATGTTTAAAACTGAGTTATGTAAAATTTACTTTCTTAACTGTTGTCACCTATATCAATTTTAGATAACAATATTGGAAATATGTGTTTATAATTAGTATATTTTTACAGGAAAGAAATGAAACAGGAGATGTTGAAGACAATATAGAGGAAATAAATGAGGAGAACACAGAGGAAAATGCTGCTAGTCATGAACAGATGAATGAGGTAACAGAAACATATAGATTCTTACACTAAAACAAGTGTACTATGATAATTCTTCACTCGAGACAGTTAAATTTTATTATTTAAAGCGCAAGGCTTGCCGAGCCCTTTAAATAATAAAATTTAACTGTCGAGAGTGGAGAAATATCGTTATACATGAGTTATAGTGTCGGAATCTGTTTCTCTAATGCTTTTTATCGTTCTTTTTCAAAGATTTTCAGAAAATTGTGTTCTTTATATGCGATGTCATCAGGCAAGGTCGCCTTTTTTCATGACGTCACAATAGGAAAATGGAGAAGAAAACAAAACATTTTGACGTCATAATCAAATTTCGACTAATCATTTGCCGTGAACAGATTTTTCACTAGTGAGGAGAAATATTTTTCTCACACCGGTCAGGAAATGTGAAAATAGCACAAAAATTAGAGAAATACAATGTATATTCTTTTGTGGTTAACATCACTATCCTTTCATCTTGCAAAAGAAATTAAGGATGGACCAATCTTTCTAGACTTTGACAATATTGTTCATAGATATAAGAAGATGTGATGTGAGTGCCAATGAGACAACTCTCCATCCAAATAACAATTTAAAAAAGTAAACCATTATATAGGTCAATGTACAGCCTTCAACACAAAGCTTTGGCTCACACCGAACAACAAGCTATAAAGGGCCCCAAAATTACTAGTGTAAAACCATTCAAACGGGAAAACCAACGGTCTAATGTTTGTTTAGGTTTTATTAGTGTCCTGTGTTGTTAGTGTCTTTATACCCCCAAATAAACAAGTTTTCAGGGATATATATAGGAATCACCCTGTCGTCCCTCCATCTGTCTGTCCATCACATCTCATAAGTGCAACTCTTCCTTAGTATTGATGTAACTTCAAACAGTTGTAGTACACAACCTAAGGATGTGGACAAAGGAAAATATTTAAGGTTGGAACTATTTTAAGGGAGATAATTGACTTTACTTAGTTAAATATACATCTAGCAATAAATGGCAACAAGTCTTGTTAGCGCAATTACTCCTAAAAAGAATAAAACTGATGAAACTTTACCCAGTTGTTGTACACAACCTGAAGATGTGCATGAAGGAGGATATTTCTGGTCTGATTTTTTTCAGGGGAGATAATTGAAATTACTCAAGTTTAAATACCCACAAATTCGTTCAAAGTATACATGTATGCATGATAGAGTGATTCAATTCTGCTGTTTTTTCACTTCTTTTATACAAATGTAATTTGTTTTCTTTTGCAGACTGATGACTATACTTGTGGTGAATGTGGTCTTACATTTGTTAGTCTACATGAATATAACATTCACCAGGACATTGGAAATCATAAGATCAGGCATGCTGATCGAGTAAAAACTTTTTGGAGTAGTAAATGCACTAACATAAAAGAGTCAATGACAAGTGTTTTTTCAAAAGCAACTGATGATCAGACACCACAGTCTAAAACACAATGTTCACTACATTCAGGATGGTCATTGAAAGGAAGAAGAATGAATAAGAGATTTAGCATAGCTGTAAAAGACTATTTACTTAATTTATTTATGGAAGGTGAACAAACTGGCCAAAAATATACTCCAACAGAGGCTTCCAAAAAAATAAGAGCAGTCAGGGATGAAAATGGGAATAGGCTTTTTTTGCCAGAAGAATGGCTGAGCTCACAACAAGTACAGGGTTTATTTTCCAGATTTGTCAATCAATCTGGAAAAATTCCTAAAGAGGAATCTGATGATGAACTAAATGATGCTATTATAGAAATTACTCGTCAGGAAAATGAACTTGCACTAATTCATTCAATTTGTCAATGATTTTTGTCGAGCCTGCAACTTTTGTTGCAAAAAGCTCGAAATAGGGATAGTGATCCGGCGGCGGTTACGACGGCGGCAGCGTAAGCTAATTTAAAAGGTTTATATTTTGGAAGGTGAACGACAAGGAGGCTTCATTCTTTGTATATACATTGTAGATGCCTCATGTCACAAAGTTTCTGTCAGTCACATGTCCAATGCCCTTGACCTCATTTTCTTGGTTCAGTGACCACTTGAAAAAAAAGTTCAGAATTTTTGTAATGTTGAATTCTCTCTTTAATATTTTAAGTAATAGGATAACTATATTTGGTATGTGCATACCTTGCAAGGTCCTCATGCCCGTCAGACAGTTTTCACTTGACCTCAACCTCATTTCTTAGATCAGTGAACAAGGTTAAGTTTTGGTGGTCAAGTCCATATCTCAGATACTATAAGCAATAGGGCTAGTATATTTGGTGTATGGAAGGACTGTAAGGTGTACATGTCCAACTGGCAGGTGTCATCTGACCTTGACCTTATTTTCATGGTTCAGTGGTTATAGTTAAGTTTTTAAGTTTTGGTCTTTTTAACTTATATTTTATGCCAAAGGTCAACTATATTTGGTGTATGTAAATATATTATGATCTATATGTCAGTCCCGCAGGTTTAATTTGACCATGACCTCAATTTTACGGTTCATTGCACAGTGTTTAGTTTTTGTGTTTAGGTCTATATTTCTTAAACTATAAGTAATAGGTTAACTATATTTGTTGTATGGAAGCATTGTTAGCTGTACATGTCTGTCTGGCATGGCTCATCTGATCTTGACCTCATTTTCATTGTTCATTGGTCTTTGTTTAGCTATCATGGTTTATGTTAAGTTCATGTGACAGTTGTATTAAAGCTTTATACTTAGGAATATCAACATAATAACAATAATTAGTAAAGAAGGCGAGACATTTCAGTGTGTGCACTCTTGTTCTTTTATGCTGGAACTAAAATATTTATTGCAATGTTTTGACCAACCTATTGTGATATTCCTTTAGATTTACAGTTTGTTTCTGCTTCATAATTTTTATGTAGCCATCATGGTTCAGGATTTAAAAGTCCATGACACAAAATTCTAATATATATATATATATGTATTTGCATGAATCATAGCAATGCATTAGGGTTTAACTGAGGTGCTACCAGACCAGGGTTTCCCCTGGGTCAATTATTTTTTTCGCCACCTCTTTAGCCAAAACAATATATTTTTCGCCACTGTATTATTTTTTTCGCCAAATATATTTTTCTAATGAAATTTTATTTCCCCCCCCCCCCTTTCCGCTAAACAAGAAGTGATTTTTACAACAAAACGAAGAATCTTATCACTTGGAATTGATCCCTCGTGTAGGGTGTAGTCATTACATTGAAGGGTTACTCTCATGACAACCACTTGAATATATTTCTTCATAATGACAGTTTTCTTTTCTAGACCATCGTAAATAAGTAAAACTATATGCTTGAAACACGTGTGTTACTGAAACGACTTTGAAGTACCCACTCAATGATCTATATGAAAGTTAAATGATAAAGTTTTAAATCAGCGACCTTTCTAGCTTTTGAACATTTTTCGTCATAACAACAATTTTCTTTTCAAAAAAAGGAGAGGAAGCGTAAACTTTGCTTCAAACAGGTGCGTCGCAAAGCGGTAAATAAATCCCTTTTATGACATGCGAAAGAAGCCATTTAACCATATCATTTTGTCATATCATACAATCAACACCTTTATTGATTAGGCCTTTGATGTCGATAGCTATAAATGCAATCAGCTGATTATTGATTTTCTGTCAAAATCTTAACGAGTTCAAGGTGAATTCCGAGTATTGTCTGATCGGTAAACATGGTAAAGTCAGAGAAACCCGAAAAAAGTAAATAAACAAGATGGCTGAAAATAAATCGTCATATATATTTCTTTCGCCAATGACGAATTTTAATCGCCACAATTATTATTTTTTCGCAAATTGCGAAAATGGCGACCGCCAGCGGAAACCCTGTACCAGACTATTGGGGATGGCGAATAGGGGTAAAGGTGTTAAAAATTGTTTTCAACAGTTTATAGTCCTGTCAAACCCTATAACTTACACTTACTTTGCTTGTTTTAATAAAAGGTCAAGGTTTCAATTACTAAACATGATAAAAATAAAAATATTTCAGAAATTAGTTTTTTGAATGGAAGTTTTCTTGTGCACTATGGTACCATTTAGACTTTTATTGTTGTAAATTGAGAGACAAGAAACATGGAATAAATACTTGCACCTGTCTGCAAGTTTAAGGAGGTCATGGTTAAATTCTTAGTTTAAAAATTTGTAGTGCATGTACATACAATAATTATTGCTGACGAAAATAGAATTTGTTGGGATTGGTCTTAGAAACGGGTATAAATGTGAAGTTCACGGATACTTTCCTTGCCTATTTTATTCTGTAATTTTTGCAATATTGTGTTCTTTCAACTTATCTTGAACCTTATTTAAATATTAGATTGATCTATTGGAATAAAAATAAATCATTGCCATCACTATTTGCTTATTTGTGAGTTTGTGTGTAATTTAAATACATGATCATCTTGCATCGTGATCTTATATTATCCATGGAGAAATTGAGGCTGCACCAATGTTAAAATATATTAAACAGGAAAGCAGTTATTATTTTTTTAGTTACTGATACCCCTTTCATTAAGAATAATGAGATTTGACTTTATTAAAAGAAAAATATGCATGCATGTGTAGAAGTTTGATCTGGCAATAATACAGTTTGAAGCAGTTTTTTGAGCTGAGAGAGGTATGCTGTTCCGATTTTTTTAGCCTTACAGGAATGGGATCCCACCAAATTTTTTGTTCTTTTTATTAAAGAATATGATAATCTGTTAGCTCTATATGGTAAATTTCCAATATTTACCATGGATGGAATTCCAGAAGACTTCAAAAATGGCCGATTTTGGCAAAATGAACAATTGGTGTTTTGGATGTCCTTATTAGGTGTTTTTTTTCCTTTGTCAATATATTGATTATAACAAGTAATTTATGGAATAGGTACACTAAGGTGGATATTATCTTGTATCAACATAGTTAAGCTCTTTAAATTGTGATTAAGAAGAAATGTTGAATTGAAAACGTAGTAAAAATCAGTTTTTCTTGGCTGTTTCTAAGGCCGAAATGATGATGCTCGTGTTGCCATGGCAACCGTGCACATTTTTTTCCGCAGACATTTTTTTTTTTCATTTCATGTCTTAAATAGACCTCATGTAAAGTTTCATTGAAATCTGAGTCCCATGATGTGCCAACCATTGCCTGAGTTTTCCTTGGACAGCCTCTTAAATAAATAATGATTAGTTAAGTATACATACAATCTGTATTTACAATACGTTGATAAACATGTGCTTGAATTATTCTTGGAATTAATTGATTGAGCTTTACATTTCTTAATGTTTTATATGTATTTTATCGGTTGCTCGTTTTTCACAAGATGACTGGTGTCAATAGCTGAGCTTGAACTGCATACTCGTCATGACAACCTATGTTTTTTTTATTTTGATCATACTGCTGAATTTATAACTTTTCCTTTGTATTATCATGCTTGTCGTAATGTCGTATTTCTTTTGTTATTTTTCTTCGACTTGCAAATTTTTAGTGCTCCGTGTTTTTCCCTATTCTACGAATAATTAAGAATTGTTTATTAGAAGAATTTTACTATTTTTTTCCCACCGAACCATATACAATCAAGGTTTTTTCCCCCTGTAATCTAATGTACTCTCTACAGACAAGAAGTTACTGGTAGCTCTTGTGGTCTTTAAAGGTAAGTATTTTAGTTATCTAAGGTGCTTGATAGGTGAGTGTACTAGTAAAGATTAACCCCACATCTTAAACAAAATTTCTTGGGTAGTTCTCGTTTAATCAAATGCTCGCTGATGGTAAATATTTTACTAAAACTTAAGGGAAAGAGAAACTATTGATGATTAAGAGGATTAGTAACTCACCAAACTGTTTTTACTTTTAGGAAGTAGGACCAGGTAGAATGGTTCGATTGTCTGATAGACGGCATTTGTGCTACACCGAGGCTACTTTGATGGAAATACAAAGACTGTCAAATACATGTAGGCAAATAAAACATTTTTTTTTTCAATAATAGAATGAGTAAAGAATAAAAGACTAGTCAACAGATTTAGTTATCTGTAGTAATGATATTACATAAAAAGTAAAATCACAAATTTAAAATACTGAACTCAGAGGAAATTCTAATCAGAAAGTCCATAATCACATTGCAAAATCAAATGACAAAACACATAAAAAACGAATGGACAAGAACTGTCAAATTCCTGACTTGGTACAGACATTTTCAAATGTAGAAAATGGTGGATTAAACCTGGTTTTATAGCGCTAAATCTCTCCTTTTGATGACAGTCTCATCAAATTCCGTCATATTTACAATGATGCGTGACATAAAAAGGATGTCGTAAATTGACCAAATGCATTGAAATGTACAATAGAACACGACAACGGCCAATAAAGGGAACAACACACTAGACCAGATACTGGCACAAAATGGAATGAGTTTAATCCAAGTTTCCGTGCGCACAAATATTCAATTGATGTCTATCGTAACCATGTTGGGAATAACAACATACAGTTATATCCAGAAATCTGGCTATGAACGTTAACGGGTGAGTTACAAAAGGAAAAGAAATTAAAAATGAAATCGGGCTTTCAACCGGGCGAGTAAAACAAAGTTATAAAATACAATACAATAGTTAGAATGTGCTCCCACCCACAAGATGCTGCTCAGTTAAAAACTGAAACAAACACGAGAATTAAAACAAAACAATCAGATATATCTTCTTTAAGTGTTTCAATGAAGTTTTCATAAAAATGTAATTAAAATCATCAATATTAGAGATCATCCAGTGTAATAAGTTATTATATTACCAAATTAGACTTTGTTTGCACCTGCTCTAAGTCAGGAACCTGATGTTTAGTAGTTGTCATTTTGTTGATGTGGTTCATCAGTGTTTCTCGTTTCTGTTTTTTTTAAAATAGATTACACCGTTGGTTTCCCTGTTTCAGTGATTTTACACTATTCCTTATTTTGGGCCTTTATAGTGAGCCAAGCCTCCATGCTAAAGACGGTAATTTGGCCTATAATGATTACTTTTACAACTTGTGACTTGGATTGAGAGTTGTCTCGTACAACATCTTCTTATATTTTTATGTTGACCTTGTCCAAACCTATAAAGGGGCGACCTTTTCATTTTCGTTTTCTAATTAGGACATGTCAATCTTAGAGCCGTCATACAGTTAGTCGTCTAATCTTTACAATCAAATAATCTTTTTAATTACTAGTACCTAACCATCTTATTGCTCGAGTATACATTAACATGACTAATAATTGTACATTTAAGGAATTACTGTAATATTTTTTCTGTCTATGAAGAAATAACATAAAAAATGTGGTGCACACTGAATAACGCTCGTAGCGGGTTATTTAACAGTGTGCACCACATTTTTTATGTTATTTCGAATAGACAAAAAAATATTACAGTCATTTCTTATAATTTAATTCTAAATTCCATTTTAAACCGTAGAAAACCATGAAAAAACGTTGTTGACGTCAAGGTCACATGACTAAATTATGTCTATGGGCTCATAACAAAATAACGTCAGCCAATCAGAAGACGCGTTACATCCAAAATTAAATTATTCAGTTTTAGACACAGAAAGAATAGTTGATCGACGAGCACTTGTGATTACAGAGATACAATACCAATTAAGGAGAAACAAATACCAACCTCTTGTGACTCACTGATTTTCAAAATGTGTTATCAATTGTTCGAAAGCAATGGACTATGTCTGAATGTAAATACAAGCTAGATATGACCTCTTCAAATTAAATATTTTACAATAAAAAATAACTTTTATATTGACTTACCCCTTTTTACAGCCATTTTTAGCCGTTGTGTACATTGCAGTTTGTGAAACATGTGTATTTTCTTCTATCTTGTTACAGCTATTTTTACTATTCTCCACGTAGCCGTTTGTGATACATGTATATTTTCTTCTATCTTTTTACAGCTATATTATCTCTTCCACACGTAGCAGTTTGTGATACAACAATCAATGGCTTCAAAATACCTAAAAATACGATTATAATGTCTAGCCTGATCTCTGTACATTTGGATGAAACAATCTGGAAAAATCCGAAGGAGTTTAATCCAGGGAGGTTTCTCAATGAAAGCAATGACATTATCAACAAAGAATACTTGATACCTTTTTCAATAGGTAAGTATATGCAATAATACATATTAGTTTAAACACAATATTCATTTCTTATCGAGAAGCATGAGGCAAGTCTTCGTGCTATTGAAATGTTTATTGAGTGTTTGTTTATTAGTCATTTAAGATGCATTGTCCAGACTTAGGTAATATTTTTTTGTGCACCAGTAGTCACTGTCATCATACTGTGAGGTCATTTCATTCTATAAATGTCATGGTAAATGTGAATAAATCATAAGATGCTTCATATGAAAGGTTGCCAATATTTTATTACCTAAATTTGATTGTCTATTTGGAGATGTGTAGTTCGTTACTTATTTAAGTGTTGTTTCACACGCTGTACTTGCTGTTCAGATAGATAGTAAATGATAATTTTTGTTTTGTCAAATAGCTCCTAAAAGAGGGACGAACGATACCAGAGTCTCAGAGGGAAAGTCAAACTCATAAGTCGAAAATAAACTGACAACGCCATGGCTAAAAATGAAAAAGACAAACAGACAAACAATAGTACACATGACACAACATAGAAAACTAAAGAATAAGCAACATAGATTACGTTTTATATGTATGTTGACTTTTGTATTGTTGCACAACAGTGTTTCTGTTGTTCCTTTGTTTTACTGTTATAGTTTTTGTGTTTCCCTCGGTTTTATTTTGTAGATCGGATTTGTTTCTCTCAATCGATTTATGACTTGAACACGTCTGGTATACTACTGTTGCATTTACTTCATTTTCTCACTGACTGATTTTATTTTGTATTACAGGCCCACGGATCTGCCCTGGAGAATCGTTAGCACGGTCAGAATTGTTTCTAATATTTTCAAACCTTCTACATAGGTTTGAATTCTCTAAGGTCGATCCAGATGATATTTTATCATTTGAAGGAGTATCCACAGTAACAACGTCACCATCGCCATACCGACTTAAAGCTGAACCGAGATAAATCGACATTATGTGTGTTCATCCAGCTTTTTAAACAAAACACTATTTAAGAATACATATACAAATACTTAATTTCATAGTATTTGAACTTATATGTGTCAATAAATATGATATATATATTTTTTATCATAGACCTTAGGTTGCAATTACTGTAAATTCAGAAATTATTGCGTGCATTTATAATTGCGATTTTGTTAGTTAAGACTTAAATGCGATTTTAATTTTTACTATTTTGAGACAAATCCTGTTTAATTCATATAAAATATTTCAAAATGCGAGTTTAAAGTATTGTGTTCACAACTTTGTCGCATTTTTTGCAATAATAAAAACCTCGCAATAATTTCTGAATTTACAGTATTTGAAATTCAATTGCAATTTAAGAAAACGATATATATGGATTCAGCCTGTAGTTAAAAAATGTTCCTATATAGATATAAGAAGATGTGGTATGAGTGCCAATGAGACCACTCTCCATCAAAGTCACAAATTGTAAAAGTAAACCTAATAGGTCAAAGTACGGTCTTCAACACGAAGCGTTGACTCACACCGAACATGTATAAATGTTTCTGAAAAAAAGATTGTTTTTGATAAAGTTGAGAAAAAAAGTAAAACAAATGCCCCTAACAATGATGAATGACAATTATTTGATGAAGAAAAATCTTTTTATAAAACACAATGTATTTTTTTCTAATCAATTTTTACTGAAACTGCTATTTTTCAATTCCCGTTTGAAGCAATGTTTTCAAGATAATTCGAATCAAATAATTTATTTAAAAAACGTATTTGTATAACACCTCCCCAATCTTCGCTTGCCAAGGGGAACGATCCAATTCCCCCCTCTCCATCCTTGACAGATTAAGCCAACATTTGTGATAACAATGTTGTGCCATCGATCGGTAGATTAAAGTCACGCCCATTCCGAATACATTATTCTTGACCAATGGCAGCTCTTGAACTCTTCAATTTGGAGGTAAAACACGGTAGCGTCTAGATTCGACACACTTGGTAAAGCAGGAAACGAAAATATACGTTGACATTACTTCTACTTCTACTTCTACTTTTTAGTGACCGCCTTCAAACACGTTGAAGTTTATGTCAATTGTACTGCGCATTGCTTTGAGGAGACGTATATACAGTGAAAATTTTTAATTTTATGATTAAAACAAAAATTGATTATAACATTTTTACATAGTGGTAGTGCATATTTTTATTTTATTTATTTATATATTAAGATAAAACTATTTACACATGATGTATATATTCTTTACCAGCAAACATCCAATACTGCTGTGATATAAACATTGAATCAACACTTTGTTTAGTCCGTCGGAAGGGGACGATAAATGGCTGACCCGTGTTAAGAGAGAGCCATATCTCTTGCACGTTAAAAACACCTTTGTAGATTTCGAAAAAGAACAGGCTAATGCCGCTACAAGGCAGCACTTGCACCCGCAAAGTGGAAAGAGATTAATATAGGTTGCAACACCTGTTTCCCCATCCACTATAAATAAATATGTCTAAATTTAAACACTTTGTTTAATTTCGCTTGCAACGGACGTATCGTTATATTAAACAGTCAAGAAGATTAACATTGGATTTGTGTTGTCTGTCCCGTAATTTTGCTTAATTTTTGTTTTATTTTTTGTTTGTTTGTTTGTTTGTTTTTTTGTTTGTTTTTGTTTGTTTGTTGCTAATTTTTATTTTTTTATTTTCTATAACTGAATCTTTATTATTAATGTATCTGTTGTAATCACATATGTATATAGTACATGCATATGTAAGGAGAGGATTTAATATAAGTTATAATAACTTGTGTCCAATCATATTGCTTGATTAATGCAATTAAATATTATTTAACAAGGATTGTTATGTGTTGCTTATTGAACGTTTTCCATGCTGTCGGTAAGTCACCACTTTCCCAGTCCATTTTTGGCGTTGATCCTAGTGTGGATTCCATCTTAAATTCCTTTTTACAGAATCTTAACAATTTGCACAACTTTTTACATTGCGAAGTGTTCTGGATGGATAGTCCTCATCTCCATTTTCAATGGATTAAGCTGACACCATGTTATGTGTGGCTTATTGAACAGACATGTTCAGTTCCAGATCTAGTTTTATTATAACTACATAATGACGTATACATTATGAAACAGAGGCTATAACCGAGTATAAATAGAATACAGATTTAGCACACGTGACAAGGATAAACAATGTTTGTAAACATTGTTGATTTAAATGACGTAGACTGTTAAACAGAAGCCACATGCTATGTCACCTTGCATGCATAGTGCATGGTACAAAGTGTACATTAATAAATAATAACAAGTGGAGTACACGTTGTATATCATCATGTTCAGTTTCCTATTAAGGTGGTATGGAGGTCTTTCGCCATCTTGTATTGTAAAAGACAGAGAATCTAAGGTCAAGATTTTCAATCAAGTTAGCAAAATTTGATGAAGGAATGCAGATAACTAAGGCGAAATTGCATCTAAAAGAACAATTTTATTAGATTATAACTTATAAATATTAATATTTTTACAAGTGTTGATTATTTCTGCTTGATTTTTAATATTTTTAAATTTCCATTTTAAGGGGAAGTAACTCTGAAATAGTGCATTTCCTGAAGGAATTTTGCTATTTTGTATTTAAGCCAGAAACAGTGCACGGTGACCCTATCTTTTCTTTTAATATTCTTAAATCATTAATAAAAGCTATCTTCTCGTATTTTATTTTACAATTATATCATTTAGTTTAGCTTCTAATTACATTATGGTGCTTTTCCCAGTATAATCCATACAGAATTTGTCAATTTGTCATGACCTATCATTTTTCTGATATTTTTGAACATATATCAATAGATACTTCGTTTTGGCAAAGTATGAACAAATTCTATCATTTTTATTTTAGACTCCAATACCACCTTAAATATCCAATTATATGGACGAAACCACAAATCGGTTGATCTACAAGATGTGTCTGCATTTTTACCACGTCTAAACTAACTGAGGACATTTTTACCACGTCTTAACCAGACATTTTTACCACGTTTAAACTAACTAAGGATATTTTTACAACGTCTAAACTAACAGAGGGCATTTTTATCACGTATAACCCAAACAGAAAAATAAATGAACAAATTGCTTTCAAATTGTATTCAAATCTCTTTCAAATCGTGATTCTGCGATTTGTTAGTACCATTTGCTTGCGATTCATTAAACAAATCATAAACAAATCAGAATTTTCCAAATTCCCTAAAACTGATTTCTTTGCGATTTCTTTCTATTGTATGATTTGTAAGCAATTTGTTTCTGGTTTAGTGTGATTTCTTTATGATTTGTTTACTTAGAATATGGTATGAAATGATTTGAAAGAGATTTGTTAACTTTGTAAGCTAGAATGGTGTGATTTCGTTATGATTTGTTAACTTAGAATATCATATGAAATGATTTGAAAATGATTTGTTAACTCAGAATATCATATGAAATGATTTGAAAATGATTTGTTAACTTTGTTAGCTATCATGGTGTGATTCATTGATGATTTGCTACAATAAATATAAAATGTTAATGCATTCCAATTTTCTTTGTTTATCTATCTCTCTAACTTCCGGTTGAGGTCAAATTCAAATTTCAAATACTGTTCTATATTAACTGAACAAAGAAGGTTGCAAGATGAAGAGTTTTATTCAGTCTATGAAAGATGACGGTGGTAAGGAATCTCTATATTTATAATTTCACATATTCAACTAATACTATTCAAATGTTAACAATTAAAATTTAGAAATGCATTTCAGTATCTCATTATAAACATGATAATTTTGTACTGTAAGGATTAATTTTCAAAATAAAAATGTGTAAAAGATGTGTAAACAGATCGAAACATTCATTTAAAGACTGGCTTCCAGAGCCAGCAGACATAATACACTGGCAAGTTTAATGTTTCAATTGTGTATGATGTTTACTGGCCAGGTCCCGGGCAACATGGGCAAAGCTATATTACAATGTAGCACTAAGAGCCATCACCTATTCGATATCATTCTGCACGTGGTTGCCCATGTTTTTTTCAAATTTCGTTAGTCAAATTCGGGAGAGAAGTAAGAGAAACTTACACAGAGTGAACAATTCATCCCCACCGCAACCAAAGATAGTATTCCTTTTTACAATTAGAGGAGTAGCTATTAAAGGTAAAATGAAGACAATTGCGCTTCAAAGTTTAGTGGTTTCAGGGGCAGAACATATGTTTGATCTGGATGTGAATGATTTAATCTGTGAATTGTTGATTGATGCCAATTTATTTACGATTTGCTTATGATTTGCTTAATGTAGGAATATATGATTTACTTCTGATTTGTTAAAGATTTGATAACAATTTGTTTATAATTTCTTAATAATTTGAAAACAATTTGTTTATGATTTGCTTGGCGTAGGAATATGATTTACTTCTAATTTGTTAAAGATTTGATAACAATTTTTTTTACAATTTCTTTACGATTTGAAAACAATTTGTTTGTGATTTGCTTGAAGTAGGAAAGCAGTTACCTCTGATTTGTTAATGATTTCAAATCAATTTCTTGACAATTTGTTTATGATTTGCATGTGAAATTTTATCACTTTCAAATCATAAAGAAATCATACGATTTGTTTATCATTTGTTACCATGATTTGTTCCTCAAATTTTTTTTTTGTTTGGGAAACTAACTAAGGGCATTTTTAGCACATCTAAACTAACTGAGAACATTTTTACCATGTCTAAACTAACTGAGGGCATTTTTATCACGTCTTAACTAACTGAAGATATTTTTATCACGTCTAAACGAACTGAGGGCATTTCTATAATATCTAAACTAACTGAGGGTATTTTTATCACGTACAAACTAACTGATGGCATTTTTATCACGTCTAAACTAACTGAGGACATTTTTACCACGTCTTAACCAGACATTTTTACCACGTCTAAACTAACTGATGATATTTTTACCACGTTTAAACTAACTGAGGACATTTTTACCACTTCTTAGATTGTGGTTTAATATCTAAGTCGTCTGTCTGCTAAGTACCGAACGTGACATAATCTCAAATATGACTATTTTATCGAGTGTAAATTTGCATTGTTTAATGACTCGTACATGTCTATGTATTTTATACATCCAATATTCATGTATGTGTTTTTGTTTCTGTTGGTGGTTTCGGTTGGATAATGTGTTATGTCGTATCATTTTGACAAAAATGTGACTTATTCGAAATACTTGGTATTTTCTTATCCCAGGCAAAGATTACCTTAGCCGAATTTGGCACAACTTTTTGGAGTTTGTGTGTTCTCAAAGCTCTTCAACTTTGTACTTTCTAACTATTTTGATTTGAAAGTCACTGATGAGTCTTATGTAGACGATACGCGCGTCTGGTATATCAACTTGTAAGCCTGGTACCTTTGATAACTATTAGTGTAGTTCAAATATTTTTAAATAGCCTTTGAATACCTTCATTGTCATAATAATGGTTTGAACTGGAATTGTGGAAATTATTTTACGACGTTCAGGATAACATATTCATTACACGACTGCGTCACTGTTTGTGATGTTCTGTGCTCTCTTTCGTTGATGGAATACGTTTGTTGTTGTTGTTTGCATATTACGTCGACTAATAGTTTTATATTTGTACTGTATTTTTGTCACGTAGTGTCGTCATTTTAGTGAATTTTTTTTAACATTGCCATATAAGTGGGAGGGTTTGCTAGCCATAAAATTGGGTTCACCCCTCCAATTTTCTTAAATATCTATAAAAAAAAAAGGCCAGGAATACGGAAGTTGCTATCAAATACATGTAGTATTTATGTATGTTGGGGTTTGTTTTTGTTGCACTACAGTGTTCCTGTTGTTCCTTTGTTTTCCGCCTATAGTTGTATGTTTCTTTCGGTTTTAGTTTGTTACCCGGATTTGTTTTCTTTCAATAAAATACTACTGTTGCCTTTATTAAGCATACAATTGTCCTATAGAATTCTTAGGTAAAACCCGAAGATCAATTCATTGTAATAACGTGATTTTTCGGCATGCATCCGCAGTCGTAAATTAAAGCGAAAGATATTCAAACTCATAAGTCAAAAACAAAATACTGACGCTTCTGCAAAAGAAAGCCCAAAAGACAAACAACAGTACTAAATATAAACACAACATAGAAAACAAAAGACTAAGCAACACTAACTCCAACAAAAACCGGGTGCCAAAAGTTCCTGCTACCAGTACATGTATCTAGAGAATTAAAAACGTCTTCGAATTGATTCAGTTCGTAAAAGCATATAGATAATTGTCACAGAGCTTGGGCATATGGCTGTTATGATTGCAGGTAAACCTGTTTCATCATCACACATGACTCAATTTTTCTTTAACTGACGTCACAAATGCCCCACTTGAATCCCCCTTCAGATGAGACTGTTTCGTGTATCCTATATTCTAGGGGAGACTTTTATTACAGAAATTCAAAGGACATTTTTCATAATGTTAAGCTCATCTTTTTAAGTATCAAAACTTAGTATAGATTTGACTTTATTGAACGATATTCATATCAGATTGTAAAAGAAACATTTATGAATTGTAATTACCGTGATTCTTGTTGCTTTACGGGATGAACTGTCAAGTTTTATTAATCGCTAACATATTAATAGCATAATATATCCGTGTATTTCTATTAAATAGTCTGTTCCCTTATTATAACCAAGCTTCATAAATATAGAAATGATTGTCAACTTTAATATCTCTTGCACGTAAACACCCTTGTAGATTTCGAAAGAGCAGCCTAATGCTGCAACAAGGCAGCACTCTTATCAAAGTAATTAAACTCTATGATAAAGGTCAGTTGGTCAAGATACTAGAAGCTGTAGTACTGTCACGACTGTAAGAATTTTCCTTGATTGTTTTAATCAGTGTAGATACTGAAGGACTTGGTTTTTAAAGTTTATATGTTTAAACTTTGTAGCTAAGGCCGTGTTCACATTGACCTAAACTCGGTGTTGTGTTAGTGTAACTCACACATAAACTAAACATAATTACGTTCCCATTGATAAAACTCAATGTTTACATGTAGTTTAAATCATGTTTTGTCTACATGCAGTCGATAGTCGATGTAGGCCTTGTGTAGGTTAAGTGTACACTAAACTTTACATTCAGATCTTTAATTTTTCCATGTATATTTAAAAAAGAAACGATGTTTATATAAGATTGATACTTATAACACTTATTAATAAAGTTCTTTACAGAAATATTTGTCTAAACTTGATATTTTTTTGTTTGTTATAAAACACTTTACGCAGCCTAATAAACCCTTATCAAGACTCACCCATCATCATTGCCGAACACATTGCCCCCCCCCCCCTCCCCACACACACACACTTTGCCAAATACTCCTTGGAGAAAAATACCATTTGATACAAACAGAAAAAATAGAAATGTAGTGATCCTTAACATCGCAATTCTTTTTCTTTGTCTGTAAGCACGCTGATGTAGCCTACGTTTTTATGCCTAATCACTCATTCCAAATAAAATCAGTTAAAATACAACATCCAAAAATTTATTTCACCTCTCTTCTTTCATTTCCACCAAAAAAAGATCTAAGAAATGAGTGAGGAAGGGAAAGAAAAAAATTAAGGAAAAATACGCTCTAATTAAAAGGAACTATATTCGTGCATTTTTTCTCGCGCGATAGTCAGTTATATTTAGTTTTTTTTTATCGATGATACCAATTCAATATTTAACACTATAATGTATGGGGAAACTTTGGATTCAGAATATGAGTTCATTCTAATCATCTGTATGACCCGATTTGTTTTAATTAAATTGTGGAAAAATCCATCCCCCCCCCCTTTTTTTTAAGTCAAATGGTCGTTCCATAACTGCTACAAAAGTTGTTCGAAAATTTGAATTCGGTTCTATGTAATGAACATTTAAATGGCATATAGTTTACAAGTATGAACAAATCTTATGTACAGGTAACTAAACACGGTGTAAAGATGTGAACAAATTTAATGTGAAACTAGTGTACATTACATTAAACCAAATGTAAACATGTTTACTGTACACGGCGTTTGGTGTGAACACGGCCTTTAAGTTTGTCAATGCATCTAAAGTAATGTAAATTTGTGAATGAACAGATAACGTATTATTTAGTTCATGGGAATTACCATAGGATACATTGTCGTATTGTTGTGCCATAGTATGATTATGTCTGTCCGTCTGTGTCGGTGTCGTTCCACCCCCCCCCCCTCCCCCCCCCCCCCCCCCTCGGTCTCGTTACAATATTGAATGTATTTCTTTCAATAAGTTATTTCAAGGTCATTTCTCATGACATCTCCTTTCTGTTACACCATTTCTTTCCTATAAATTTGTGCTTGCAGTGGCGGATCCAGAGGGGGCGTAGAGGGCGTAGCCCCCCTTTTTATTGCACTTTTGTTTGTTGTACAATGATTAATCAGACTAGACTTCGTGAACTTTGCGATTTCCCGTGCGTGTATCTAATTTTCATGCGACAATTCTTTACTATATAAAGATATGTTTCGCTCGTATTTACTGTAATATGTTATGGATTATGTCAAAGTCATGTGATTCGCTACGGTGGAGTTGACCCGTGCGTCGAAAAAAGTGTTACTCAAGTCATTTTGAAATTCAAATAACAGTAACACATTGCTTAGGCTGAGAATAAAAAAGCATGACAGCTTCAAACCGACAAAGGATTTAGCAAGAACATATAGACTTCTATTTCACAATTTCACTAAACTGAAAGTAATACTCTATTACAATCTCGTGAAAAAAGTTTCACGTCAATATTATTTACCTACGAAAGCAATGTTTAACCCCACACGCCACAGACAGTCTATTAATAACACAGCTGAATAATGATACTCAGTCAGTAAGCTCCAGATAGATTTTGATTCTAAGGTAAGAACCATTTGATTTACGGAGGCAGTCTGAGTTTTGCCTTAAACAAAGATTTTGGCCGTATATATCTGCATGCATTAAAAACAATAATCTTGTCCGTTTTTTTTTTTGTTTTTTTTTGGCTATTAGAAAAAAACATTTCTAGCAATAAATGAACACGATGAATAAACAACAGCGTATTTTGTTGGGGGGGGGGGGGACTGGTTTCACGGTTTGAATGCAAATCCCATATCTGACCAGAGTGTCTGTTTCGCCGGACTGATATATTGAATTCTTTTTTCAAGGTACGACTGCAACCTGCCTGCTGGGTGTGGTATTTATGTCTCCATTTGTTGACGGCCATTCATAAATTCGTTGTCATTTCAGACTCATTCGTAGCCTTGCTTGATTTGGAACCCCTCATTTCCCTTGTTGGGTGTCAAACATTTTTGGATAAATATTGCTTGTTTGTCTTTCTTTAATAACTCGTGTCGGATAAACATTGCTTGTTTGTCTATCTTGTCTCATGTGCGGGAGTTTCTCACTACATTGAAGAACCTTTGGTGGCCTACAGCTGTTGTCTCCACTATGGTCGGATTGTTGTCTCTTTGACACATTCCCCATTTCCATTCTCAATTTTATTATAGTAATTTCATTGAATAGCCCGGCTTATATCTCGTTTACAACAAGAAGTCTGTGAGGTTATGCTACCTAAACATACAACAAATGAAAATCTTCCATGTAAATTTTTACTGACAAATTTTATGTTTTTTTAGCCAAAAAAAAGGTTTCAATAATTTTATTATAGACAAGTAATGTGGAGAATACGGCATCAAACATGTCCAACCCTTACACTCTAACTATAAGTTATACATGTCCCGTGTCAGGAACTGTTGCAAAAGTGCATTTTACACTTATTTTATGTTGTTTTAGCCAAAAAAAAAGTTTAAAAAAGATCTTATTATACCTCGCCCCCTTTCTAAAATCCTAGATCCCCCCAGCTTGTCATGCCGCAACTATTTCTTATTAGATCGTATTTCAAATTGATTCACCTTTCAAGCAAATTTGTTGCCGACGCAATAAAATATGTGCGTCTGCATTCTCAGGTAAATTGAGATCAACAGTCGACCTGGCGTAGAGTTCAATATTGATTGCATTTAGTTTAAGAACAATATAATTAAGATATTCAATTTTAGCTCACTTGACCTAAAAGGTCAAGCTCAAGTGAGCTTTTCTCATCATTTAAATTTGTCGTCGTCGTCTGGGCCAATTTAAAACAAACTTGGCCACAATCATTATTGGGGTATCTAGTTTAAAAAATGTGTCCGACGACCCCGCCTGCCAGTCAACATGGCCGCCATTGCTAACAATACAACGTTGAGGTAAATGCAGCTTTTTGGCTTACCGTAGATTCCTTATTATTCGTTGGTTACATATTTGTGGATTTCGTTGGTACAAGTAAACAATGAAATTAAATGATCAACGAATGTCAATTTTTATATAGGCGTGTATGCAGACTTCCACAAAACCACGAAAGTAAATATCCACGAATATGCAAGTTTTCCTTAATTCACGAAAATTGATACCATCGAAAATAAATGAAATTTCAGTATATCTTTGAAACTAAAGCATTTAGAGTAAATTTGACAAAGTAAAAATGTTCATCAGGTGTAGATATATCTGCCCTGAAATTTTCAGACGAATCAGAGAACCCGTTGCTGGGTAGCTGCCCCTGAATTGGCAATTTTAAGGAAATTATGATGTTTTTGGTTATCATGTTGAATATTATTATAGATAAAGATAAATTGAAAGCAGCAATAATGTTAAGAAAACTACGATCTACAAATAAGTCAAATGACCATTGTCAATAAACCCCTAATGCCCCAGTCATACTACTAGACCACGATCGCACTACGCTCACCACGATCTAAAATAAATTCAGATCGTGGTGAGGTCGCGGTATGAGCGGCATGAAAATGTGAATTTTTGTTGTTTCCATGATGCTACTATGTTCTCATTACGCTTCTACAACGATCCCGCTACGATTATACCACGTTCTCACCACTCTTATTCTGCGACCTCAATACGATTATCGCGATCTTACTACGCTCATCAAGTTCTCACTTCGACATACCACGCTTTATCCGATTGAAACACGAACTTAACCACGCATCTTCTGCAATTATAGCACGCTCTTATCAAGATCATTATACGATCTTAGCAAGTGCATACCGCGATCTAATTACGCTCTCATCAATAATGTCAACATCATCTTCCATATCAATACTGTTCCATTCCTTCCAACTGTCATTAATGCGTAGAAAACAACACTGACATGCCACCAACATCCACCAGAACTTGTGTGCGTGGTGGTAGGGTAGTAGTTGAGTCAGATGGGCCTCTGATACGAATCCTTATCCAGTAGAGATGTCGAATCAACAATCCAACCTGAATCAACGTATTGCTAATCCATCTAGATCAAATGACGATATGTCATAAAGTAATAGTGGTACTGATACAAAAACAAAACCTGAGGAGCTTTTATATATTTTATAGACAATGACAATGAGCATGACTAGAACTCGAAATGGTTGTAGTATGAACGTAATCAGGTCGTAGGATGAGGACTGCATGAGCGTGCTAGAATCGTACTAAGGTCTTGAAAAGCGTAGTATAATCGTGGTATAGTCGTAGTAGAAGCGTTGTTGGGTCGCAGAGAGAACGAGATGGTCGTTGTGAGGTCGTAGTAACGTCGTTTTGAGATCGTAGCGCAATCTCTCCGACTAGAATCGCGCATTTTTAAGTTAGGTTTACACTGCCGATCAGACCAACTCGATCAATCTCGATCAAGACAAATTAAGCGATCGGGAGACTGGTCCGTCTCAATCAACAAGAATGTTCGGGTCGTCATCGATCTGACTTTCTACCCGAGAGTTTTTACATGTCAAAAACATTCGAGTAAGGATCGAGAAGCCAGCCACTCGAGAAGAGATCAATAATTCGTCGAGTAGCGATCGAATTGATCGAGAAAGGATCGTGTACAGATACAAATAATACCAATCAGTACTCGATCATTTCGATCTTTGCTCGACTAATATCCGATCATTTCTCGATCAACGTCAATCTGTAAGATATGTGGTCAAGATTAACTCGACCAATGCCCGATCGCTTCATGATCACTGCGACTTCTATATTTTTTTCATCCCAGACCAACTCGACCAAAACCCGATCTCTACGCGACCACATTCGATCACTCTTCGTTCTCTACTCGGCCATACACGAGTTTACATGACTGCTACACGATCCTCTTAAAATGTGTGCAGCTCTGATTAACTCTCATAACTTTGCTTTTGCAAAAATATATTCAATTAGTGGTCGGGTTTGAGTCGTGATGGAGTCGTTAAGGAGTCGTGAATGGTCGGGTTATGGCCGTGTATATTCGGATAGCAGTTGAATAGAAGTCATAAACAGGCCCGATCAAGAATTTGGTCACGCTTGGTCGTGGAAATTTGGACAATCGGGATCATCGAGTTGATCTGATAGGCAGTGTGAACCTAGCTTTACGCTTCTATTGCGACCTGATTTCGTCACGATCGAAGCACGGTTGTTTTGAACATGTTCAAAGTTGGTCATGACCATCACGATCCCGAAGACTTCATGACTACCGTACCACGACCTTACTACGATCTACACGATCGCATTACAATTGTCAAAATTTGCATTTTTGTTCAGAGATCGTAGTGCGATCGTGGCCTAGTGTGACTGCGGTATAAAGCTGGGGTCACACATTCACGATTTTTACTTCCGTCCTTGACAGGACCATTCCCGATTAAAATTTGTCAAAAGTCTGATCAAGATACTGTGAATCGTGGATGGAAACTCAAACTTTAATTAAAATTTGTAAAACAAATAATTTAATCACGACAACAATCAGATATTGTCAAGGAAGCGTCGATATTCAACCGTTTCCAAGCGAATTGATCCCGATAATCCCTTTCTCAATCCGCTTCTTATCCAATTTGTATCTTTCGCTTGGTAAAATTCCACCGAGTCTGTCACGACTGCGTCCCGATTCTACCGAATGTAATTTGACACAGAACAGACAGTGACCAGACAGTGAACCGACGCTGACGGAAGTAATCCGTTCGAAAACTGTCGGCATACTCGGGATGATCAGGTACTGTCGGAACGTAATCCTATCACGATCCGCTCTATCGCATTGCAAACGGCTTTGTCTAGTCTCAGTCGTATTGTATTCTGTAATTGTCGGGACTCTGACGTGGTTATCATCTACGAATTTCGTATTAATAACGGGACTATTCCGGAACGGTTTCGGCAAAAACGGTTTGCAATCGACAAGATCTGGATGCAATCTGGACTCAATCGGCAGAAAAACAGCAATGACAAATTTCTCCAGATCATTCCCGTTCCACAGGACACCGTCCAGAATACACAGAACATTGTTAGGATTTTGATCCGATACAGCAGAATCTGTCACGACATAAGGACGATTGTAATCCGACTAGACAAAATCGGCTGAGTTTCCCCGAATGTTACTGGACGCACCTAACTGTCGGGGGGGGGGGGGGGGCTGCGCCGAACTATTCGGACCCTTCCCGACCCGTAGGAATCTGTTACGAACCTAAACGACTGCGTTCAGATAATGATAGGACATTCCAGATAATTGAGGATAGTAATCCGACATTTTCACTTTTCGTGTCGTATCGCTGTCTGATCTCAAACGGGAGCAATAATCGGCAATGTGTGAACCCCGCATTAAGCAGTAATTGTCATTTATAGTCAATTTTTAATAATTTTTGGTAAATTTTTGTATTTTTTTACCAAACATTCTCCTGTGAAACGACTGAGACGAATTAAACCAATTTTGACCGCAATCATCATAAGGGTATCTAGTTTTAAAAATGTATCTGATCACCACACCTTCCAAACAACATGGCTGACATGGCTAAAATAGAACATAAAATGCAGATTTTGGCTTACATCTTTGAAACTAAAGCATTTAGAGCAAGTCTGAAATGCGGTAAAAGATTTCATGTGGTTATGATATATCTGCCCTGAAATTTCCAGACAAATCAGACAACCCGTAGTTGGGTTGCTGTCCCTGAATTGGTAATTGTAAGGACAATTTGCAGTTATTGGTTTATCTTGAATATTATTATAGATAGAAATAAACTGTAAACAGCAATAATGCTCAGCAAAGTAAGATCAACAAATAGGCAAACATAGACAAAATGGTCAATTGACCCCTAAGGAGTTATTGCCCTTAATACTTAATTGTTAATAATTTTTTGTAAATTTTGTAAACTTTTACAAAAAATCTTCTTCACTCAATCAACTGGGCCACATAGAATTAAACTTAGCGACCATTTTCAGTAGGGTATCTTGATTAAAAAATATATCCGATGATTTTGCCATCCAACCAACATTGCCCCCATGGCTAAAAATCGATTGATTATTTGATTATTAACGTCCAGTGGCAAATATTTCATGCATGTTCAGGACGAAAATAAACATAGGGTTTTTCTGTATAGAAGTCCATGGGAAAATGTTAAAAAAAAAACAATTTCAAATGGTCACATCTTGAACACTTATTTAAATTATGATAAGTGGTCTTCAGTAACTAATGTAAGACTACACTGCAGGAATGACCTACTATTAATTTAACTATTAGGCCAAATTAAACCAAACTTGGTATTAATCGTTATATGGGTATCTTGTACTATTTGTTATGATTTTCACCTTATTTTACATGATTTCCAAAACCAAAAAACAAGGTGAGCGACACAAGCTCTTCAGAGTCTCTTGTTTCATTCATATTGTGCTTTGTGAAAAATTTATTTTGCTGCATTACAATTTTCAGTTCTCTTAGACCCTTTTGCCAAATTAAGGCCTTTTTTTTCTACAAGAAACAAAAAAAAATAAACCATCCCGCAACTGTCTCTCAGGCTTCTCATACAAGAATCGACGTGTCAGCTAACTGAAGCCTCACACATATTTCTCGGCGTCGTTGCTTCATGTTCATTTTCTTCGCCACAATTCAAGTTTAGTCCACGGGACACATAAATGTGTGATGACCCGCTATTCCAACTTGATCTGAGTTTTGGGGTTATAAGTATTTTGTAATTTTCATAACATTTTGTTGAGGCAAACATAACTTAGAAAATGGAAACAAAAAAATCGGCTATTTTTTCATTTCTAAAGGGGCATAACGATAGAACGGAAAAATTGAAACAACCCGGATTATTTTTTTCTGTGTTTTGTGGTGCAAAGCATTGCATATAAGTTTTATATACTATTGGTTGGGAAAAACTAGAGTTATACAGCGTACGTACTGTCGGGCGATGAGACGGACAAGGGTAACACTTAATTTTTTCCTGTATTGTGGCGGGGGCTCGAAAATAAGACATTTTATTCATTGTACGTTTTATACTGAATATGTTCTCAACCGACCAATACCGATTATTTCTGCGACCAATACTATTATACGATCATGTCGATCTGGTCTGGTCAGGATCGGGTTGAGATCGAGTATTGTTGATTTATAAAAAAGACGATGTGGCATGATTGCCAATGAGACAACTGTCCACAAGAGACCAAAATAACACAGAAATTAAGAACTATAGGTCACCGGACGGCCTTCAACAATGAGCAAAGCCCATACCGCATAGTCAGCTATAAAAGGCTCCGATATGACAATGTAAAACAATTCAAACGAGAAAACTAACGGCCTTATTTATATAAAAAAAAAAAATGAACGAAAAACAAATATGTAACACATAAACAAACGACAACCACTGAATTACAGGCTCCTGACTTGGGACAGGCACATACATAAATAATGTGGCGGGGTTAAACATGTTAGCGGTATCCCAACCCTCCACCTAACTTGGGACAGTGGTATAACAGTACAACATAAGAACGAACTATAACAATCCGTTGAAAAAGGTTTAACTCATCAGATGGACAAAAATACAAGTGGACGTGGCCAGGTACTTAGTCGAGAAAGTCGAGTAAAGATCATGTAAGGATCGTAAATTGGTCGGGATCATCGAAAAGATATTGAATTAGTGGCTGGATTCCATGATCAGTCGTGAAGGAGTCGTTAAAGGTCGAGTTTGAGTCTTTTACGGTCTGGTAGCAGTCGGGTAGAAATTCCAAATGCAAACAGGCCCGATCAAAAAATTGATTACGCTTGATCTTGGAAATTTGAGTAATCGGGTATAGAATTGATTTGATCAGCAGTGTGAATCTAGCTTTAATCTAATTTATCTTGCGATCGTGTCAGTCTATTTTGTGTAAATATTTGGTCATCAGCGTTTGCTCTGAAGCTTTCAAGATGTTAATAAAAAGTGTTAAAGAACAAATTAAAAGTGTTTTTGTTTATTAAAGTTATTGCCCTTGTACAGTGGAGATCACTTCTAACCTCTCATTAGAACTCTCAGAATAATCTGTCATAGAACTGTTCTAGACTGTCCTAAAACATATCTACCTAGAACAGTTTTACCCTAGAACTGTTCTAAGCAGAAGTGCCAGGATCAGTTCTAGGGTAGAACTATCTAAAACTGTTTTAGATAGAACTGCATGTCCAAAATCAGTTCTAGTCGTAGAACTGTCCAAATCAGTTCTAGTCGTAGAACTGTCAGCAGAAATTACCAAATCAGTTCTAACCGTAGAACTGTCAGCAGAACTGTCAAAAACTGTTCTAGCCATAGAACTGACCAAATCTGTCAGGATTGTAGAACAGTTCTAAATGACGTCACTGCAGTTAGAGCATCTCACTGGTCACCATTCAGTGTTATAACTACATGTATCGTTGATAAAGCCATACGCAAAATATATTATCTTCTTTTGACTTATCTATATTTAAGACAAAGAGTTCTTAAAACTTTTCTATGAATAGAACTGACTAAATCAATTCTAGCAGTAGCACTGACCAAATCAGTTCTAATCGTAGAACTGTTTTATTCGTAGAACTGTTCTAGCCGTAGAACTGTTCTAGTCGTAGAACTGTCTAAAACTTTGGTCAGTTCTAGGTAGAACTGCCTAAAACTTTGGTCAGTTCTAGGTAGAACTGCCTAAAACTGTTCTAGGGTAGAACTGTCTATAAGGTGTCAGGATGACAGTTCTTCATACCGGAAACACGTGTTATGATTTCGCAATATTTATTTTTGAGTTTTGAATTTTGAATTTTGAATTTTGAATTTTGAAATTTGAATTTTGAATTCTGAATTTTGAATTTTGAATGATCCCTCTCGGCTTTCGTATATTTAGTATGTACTGTACGAATACTCACAACTGAATACTTGTTTATAATATACACCGTACGTATTATAAATCATATGTAGTGTATTATAGATACTCACGAGTCAATGCTGATATAGAATACTGTATGTATTGTATGTTTTCTAAAGAGATACTAGACTCGGTTATGGTTAAGTATACACCGTATGAGCAGTAAATAGTTATCAAAGGTGCCAGGATTATAATTTCATACGCCAGATGCGCGTTTCGTCTACATAAGACTCATCAGTGACGCTCAAATCAAAATAGTTATAAAGCCAAACCAATACAAAGTTGAAGGATACTCACGACTCACTATTGGTAAAATATTCACCTTATTTATTGAATGAACTTTAAAGATATTCACTTCCGGTAAATTATTAGTATAAATTTTATGCATCGTATGAACTGAAAGGATACCCACGACTCACTTTGGGATTGGAATTCGGTATTGACAGGGTTAGATAAACGTTGATTGATAGGAAAATTTCATGGGACAGAAAATTGTTCGGTTTTATCAAGGTTCGGTTTATCCAGGTCTCACTGTATATTATAATATTATGCGTTATGGGAGCTGCATATATAATGTATGTACTGTATGGATAAGTTAATATTTAATGTATGTACTTTATGGATAAGTTAATATATAATGTATGTACTTTATGGATAAGTTTATACTTACGACTCCTTGCGGGTACATTATACACTCTATGTATTGAATGTACTGTATGGATAGGTTGAACAAATACTTCTCGTTTATTACATGTTGTACATATACAAACAATAATCGCTAGCACTATTACAAAACCAATTAAGCTTCCTATAACAGCTCCGGCAATCAAAGGTATAGACCTGTAAAAAACAATGTATGTATTCCTAAAACTTATATATTGATGCACTTGTGAAAACTAACTGTTAGATTTGTAACGCTAGACACTTTCAATTTGCAAATCACTAATGGTGTATGATAGTAGTTCAAAATCCTTGACGTAACATTAGATGCCATAGCTTTGAACTATAATCACTTAATTTGTCTTTTCATTTGCAAATATTCCAAACACGTCCAGAAAGAGATCTCAATCAACCAAAACATCAAACAAGAAGGCTAAATAAATTAGATAAATAAAACTTAAAATACTGTTCGCTGGTCCGTATACGTACAAAACATTATTCTTAAACTATTCAAAATAAACACATTCATTTATATCACGTTAGAACATATGTTTGAAAAAGTACCATTACAGCAAGGACAAAAATTATAATACAATTAGTTTAGGGAACGACCATATTACTTAGAAGAGGATGGGAATATCAAGCTTTTTTCATGCTGAATTTTAAGAATAATCAATATAATTTTCACAAAGTTTTGTATTTATAATACTTACAAGTAAGAGGTACATTTTCCCTGGTAGTACGAGCCATGGTAATATGTATATGTAGAATAACAGGTTTTAGCTTTCACTGGACTGACTGAAATATAATGATGAAATCTCATGAACTATATATTGTGTTGACAGACAAGAGACAAATGGGCAAAAGAAAATATAAAGAATAGAGAAAGATTGACAAAAGAAAATATAAAGAATAGAGAAAGATTGACAAAAGAAATAGAAAGAACAGAGAAAGAATGACAAAAACATAATGAATAGAGAACAATAATGAGGTGGTAAAAGGTCCAAGGACACAGTTATCGTCCTTTGGTTTTCGTGTTTTGTCTACGAATATAGTCCCTAGTGTAAACAGTGTATAACTTGCATGTTTTATTTGATATATTTTCCCAATTTATTTCTTGATATCAAATGCATGAAATATCAAGTAGGGGGATGTAATTACATGTCAAAAAAATTTGGGTGCTGAATCTTTATGTTAAGTACTGATTTGGTCCAGTTCAAAAAGGTCAAATTTTATCACGTCTGAAGCTGTCAAACTGAATTTTACACCCCCTTAACACAGAATTGTCAAAATTTTGAGTTAGAGCTGGTAGAAGTTTCTATAATTTTGATATTATTTGTCTCACTGGTAGTACACTACACTGTAAAAATCTTTTTGAGAAAGAGCAGGTGCGATTTTTTTAATTTGAATTTATTGTCTAAAAGAAATGCAATAGGAAATAACTGTGTTCTCGGGCCAAAACATAAAGAGAATAATGGGCAACAGAAACTCTTCGAAAACAATTACGACAAAAGGGATGATGTTCGTTATGCTCGTGTCTGTAGTGACGTTTTTTATTTCAATGATGGAAATCTATGGTCTTATTGGCAGTCATAACAAATCCTCTTATAACTTATTACTGGTAAATGATTGATTAATTTAATAAAACCCGTGACCTGCTAATTGTAATTATTGTTAATTTATTCTATCTCTGAACAAGGATGAAATAGTTGCCACTGGATGTTAAGAATGTTAACAACAATCATACAATCACTCGTCTAGTTTTTACGCATTTACATCCAATACTTATAAAGAATAGATTCATTAGAATTATCATAGTAAAACAATAGGTACAACCTTACCTTTTCTTACTAAAATCCACAGCAAACTGTACATTAATTTAAAAAGAAAATTCATATTTTGACTTCCTCAAGAATTTGTTTACAAAACTATTTCTTTTTTATGCGAATATTTACCTTTAGTGTAAATATTCAAAATCGATGTATGGAGATGCATTTAAATACATTTATTACGTTTAAATTCGTAGTTCAAAGCTTTGGCTTGGTAAATTATGGGCTATAAAATTAGATTCTGTACTTGAGCCTATATCACAGTTAGATATAAGAGGTCTCGATTGAAAATTATCAATATCCATGTAAATATAAAATAGAATTAGTAAGTAAATTTGTTTTTGTGTGAATAGATGGAGATTTATAAAAATGCATAGCAACAACTTTTTACAACTATCACTAAGTCTAATAAACCTGTTTTTATTTTAAAGTTACACCATTACAGTCAGGTTTCTACTTCGTCAAAATCATATTCCCACGATACGTTGCAAATTTAGCTCTTGAAAACCGTTTGAAGAAATGAAAATTAATGCTTTATAAAGATAAATCTGTTATCTTTCTGTGTTTTTTTTTTTTTTTCTGCGCATAGTAATATGCTTACGCAACAAAAAAGATCAACTTATATTTGCACGTCTTACCACAATCGACTGTTTTATGAAAAGTCTAATTTAAAAGTTTACAAATGTATCAAAGCTCAGTCCTATAATTTTAGTAAAAACACGTTCATTTGTATATAAGATGCATACAATCCTTAATAATGCACCTTTATTAAACTTTTAACGTCTATTTTAATAGATGTAAGATATACTAATGTGGCTTTTTACCTTCTCTAAGAAAGAGTTCCATATTTTTGTTCGACTTCAACTCGATAATACCCTCTGACTTTTTAAAATTCGTTCTAAAAATAGCAAAAAATAAATCAATTTGAACGTTCCCTCTGTCTGTAATAAAATTAAAAATAAATTCATCATATATATTGGATTAAACTTTTGTTCGCCAGACGCGCACTTACAAAATGTAGTATACAAAGAGTTAACCGTTACGCTCGAATCAAATAAGAGAACATTGGGCATTTATAACATTTGGACTATCATCATATCATGTTACCTTCAACAAAGTTGCTTATGTACGGTAATGACATGAATTGAATGAATAATGTGTGCATGAAAATAAAATAACAATATTTTTTTTTTTTTTTTGGTATTACTATCAATGGGGTCGTCTTAGAATAATTACATTAGATGTAGGTTTCATTATAATACGTTATTCTGATTGGCTAACTGCACATCACATGCAATTGCATTACATAATAAAACTTATCATTCATGATAACACGAGGTCCCACAATAAAGTGCACAGGTGAATTAAATAAAAAAATTGATAAAATTCGTGTTTTCATGATCCTGTAATTATAAGTATTAAATGCTTCTTTTTTTTTAACTTCATAGGGTTGTAAAAGCGTTGACCGTGCGCACATTTTTAGAAATGTACTTCGGTCAACGCTTTTTCTCCCAATAAAGTTACAAAAAGAAGCATTCAATTCTTAAATATAATAGTTTAAGAAAGTAAAAAGTAAGATCACAAAAATACTGAACTACGAGGAAAGTTCAAAAATGAAAGTCGATCCCTAACCGAATTGCAAAATCAAAAGCTCAAACGAATGGATAACAACTGTCATATTCCTGACTTGGTTTAAGCATTTTCTGATGTAGAAAATGGTGGATTAAACCTGGTTTTATAGCTAGCTTAACCTCTCAATTGTATGACAGTCGCATAAAACTCCATTATATTGACATAGAAGTGTGAACAAAACAAACAGATATAACAGGTAAAAATGTCAAAAATAGGGGTACATCAGTCAATATTGTATTATGATCTTTATCACTATACACACACATAAATATGTAACAAAGAAGTACAAAAAGGCATATAGTATAAGTACATTTTAGAAAAATGAAAGACAAAAAGACAAAAAAATACCACAGCACAATAACACAATGACGGAATGTATAAGTACAGAGCCACATCATATGTTTCATAGAAACACAAAAATATCAGTCAAACATAATTAAGCATCGTTTGATACAGTTCCTGGATACGGTGGAGGATCTGAATCCGGAATTCCGGACGTGGAAGGAAGGTTTGTTCCGGTTGGCGGTGCTCCAGTTATAATTGCTCCATTTGCTGGAGAAACATTTGCTCCAGGTGCTGATGGTTCAACAGGAACATTTTCGGGAATGGCCGGCATGTTTTGTTGCCTTTGTAAAGATCCTCCAGGATTTTTGTTCGTATTTATCAGTCTATTTCCTGAACTGGGATACGGAGATGGTGCTGGTGGCATGTGTGGTCTCATTGGTGGTGGGTATGCCATACTAGTATTTGGTGGCTGTGCGGAATACACGTTCGGCGGATACTGGCTATAATACATGTTGTTATACTGTGGTGGCGCTATTAAACAAATGAGTTATTACTAGTTTTAATATTAGATGTGATTCGATACAAAACAAATATATAAAGAACTTTTAGTGAGCAAACCCATGTTACCATTCATATTTTACAGCTTAAGGACACTAGTGAAACTCGACTTTCGTTCATTTTTTTCAAATTTTGTTTATAAAAAAGACCGTTATTTTTCTCGTTTGAATTGTTTTATATTGTCATTTCAGGGACTTTTATAGCTGACTATGCGGCGTGGGCTTTGCTCATTGTTGAAGGCCGTACGGTGACCTATATTTGTTAATTTATGTGTCATTTTGGTCTCTTTTGGAGAGTTGTCTCATTGGCAATCATACCACATCTTCTTTGTTATATTGGCTGATTAAAACCTCCAACAGAGTATTTTACAAAAATACCAAAATGCACTATCACAGACCTCGTATCTGTTAAACTCGCTTTACAACATTTAATGACATGAATATCAATAATGCGGTCATTTCTATATATTTCCTGTTTACAAAAGTGAATTTTTCGAAATTTCGAAAACTAAGGATTTTCTTATCCCAGGCATAGATTACCTTAGCCGTATTTGGCACGACATATTGGAATTTTGGATCCTCAATGCTCTTTAACTTTGTATTGTTTGGCTTAATAAATATTTTGATATGAGCGTCACTGATGATTCTTAGGCAGCAACCATTTGATTTTCTGGGGGGGGGGGGAGGCTATGGCAGCTGAGGATGAAACAAATATATTTTTTTCTCAGAATCAAAAACAAATTATTTTTTTCTCAAAAAATGGAAACAAACTTTTTTTTCCAAAAAATACCCCCCCCCCCCCCACAGAAAATCAAATGGTTGCTTCCTTATGTAGACGAAACGCGCGTCTGGCGTACTGAATTATAATCCTGGTATCTTTGATAACTATTATTATACCGACACGTCCAAATATAATCATGGCTAAGTAGTTTCTAAGGCGATAAATGCAAGTTATAAGGCACAGACCTCTATAACAAACGATTTAACAAATTGACATTGATGATACCCGGAAAGTCTTTTAAAATCGAAAGTTGACTCTTTTTGAGGAGGTAAGTATATATCCTTCAGTATATTTTTTTTCAAAGGGAGATATTAAAATCCATCTTTAAGACAACGGAAGTATAGTTTCTAATATGTTTTTTTTTTATACTGGGAAATTAATTTTATTGCATCTTCTTTGAGTAACCAATATGAAATACTGTGCACGTCCCTAAGAAATACTTATAATTGTTACAGTATGTACAGTAGTTGCTGTATGGAATGGATGGAAAACTGTGCCACTATTTCTCATGACTTCTCTCTGAGATATATATTTACGGTGTCGGTAAGCTGTTATAGTAATTACAGTATGCAGAGTGTTCACTGTGTGTATTGGTTTGACTACTATATCACGACTTCCCTGTGATATACTTACGATGGTGGTAAGCTGGTATAGTAGTTACAGTGTGGACGGTACTAGATAATATCATATTTGGTATGGCTAAACTACTATACCATGACTTCACTGTGATATACTTACGGTGGTTGTAAGCTGGTACAGTAGTTATAGTGTGGACAGTTCTTGTTGTTGGATATGGCTGAACCACTGTACCACGACTTCCATGAGATTTACAGCATGATGCACAGATAACTACAACAATCGCGATTATAATAACTAGTCCAATAATTCCACCAATGACGGCTCCCGCTATAGTTCCAACTGACCTGTTATGATAAAACATTTAATTAATCTAAGTATTACATCAGTGACCCTTGCCAAGTTTCTGATTTATTTCTTCCCAAGCTTATAAGTCATACGCTAATAGCGATGGCTTAAACTGACATGTAATTATAAAAAAAAATGATATCAGTCGTAACTGTTCTATCAATGACAACTTTCGACTTACGCATTTGTACTTGTTATAATTCAAAAGTAATTTTTTTTCAGATTGCATAAATGACTGCTCTGTGAGTGATACCGCAATTATTCCCGTAAAAAAAGTAATATAGTTGTACATAATGCATGATAACATTGCTATTCGTTCTTTTTTAAACTAAAAATACTGTCCGATATGGTTCTGAGTTCCTTTGAAGACCATTAAATGGGAAATAAAACTTTGTCATATATTTCTTTTAAGAAATAGGGCATACTATGTTCGACATTGCGATCCCCTTCTTTTACTTGAATCCTGAATGTTTATCACATTGTCATATTTCATCTCAAGTACTTACAACTACGAGGTACTGTAATAATAGTATATGTAGTACTCACAACTACGAGGTACAGTAATAATAGTATATGTAGTACTCACAATTTCGAGGTACAGTAATACTAGACTAAGTATATGTAGTACTTACATGTACAAGTACGACGTACAGTACAATCATTATAGATATATAGCTATAGTACTTACAAATACGAGTACGAGTTGCAGTAATAATAGTATCCGTATGTGTAATAATAGTAGTATCTAGAATAGCAGTACCGCCCTGATATTGGAATAACTGGAAGTAAAGATGTAAACATAATATATATATGTACATGAACGAACTGCTCGTTATATAAATATCTACTAGAACACACCCGCGAAATCGCGGGCATTCAGAGCGTAGTTTAAAGTATGTAAAGTGTTGTTGGAAGAATTTTGTAAAATACAGAATGACTTGAGAATTTCAGCAAAAGTATCATAAGTCATAGGTTATTGGGGACAGGAAAATGTTTTTTTACCCTCCACCTTTATTTCCAAAGTTCCCAATTTTTGGTTTTCTATCAATTTCAATATGAACATACATTTAGTATGTTATGAACATTTATTTAAGTAAGGAGCCTGTAATTCAGTGGTTGTCGTTTGTTTATGTATTACATATTTGTTTTTCGTTCATTTTTTGTACATAAATAAGGCCGCTAGTTTTCTCGTTTGCATTGTTTTACACTGTCATTTCGGGCCTTTTGAAGCTGAGTATGCGGTATGGGCTTTTCTCTTTGTTGAAGGCCGTAAGGTGACCTATAGTTGTTAATATCTGTGTCATTTTGGTCTCTTGTGGAGAGTTGTCTTAACATGGCAATCATACCACATCTTCTTTTTTTTTATGTAATCAATGAATTTTGTAAAAGATTTAATGACTGGGAGAATTTCAGAAAAAGTATCAAAAGTTCACATGAATGATTTTAGCGCTTATCTGTATATTATGAACATTCATTACTATATAAATAAAGCGTATTTACTTTCAATTCTAAGTTTACTAATCGATCCATGGTGATCATTGATATAGTATACAGACCCTCTCTATTTAATAAACTATGTGACCGCCGTGGATAGTAAACTTGAAAATGATAGAAGATAAAATTCTGAAAATACACTTTATTCGTAGTATATGTATGTTCAAAGTATACAGAAAAACGCAAACCGGAAGTCTAATCTGACTTAAAATTTCGTACAATGACGGGACAATATCCGGATGTCTTTTTTCTCGTTTTTCTCCTAAAATAACTCAATCTGAATAATCATATGAATGGATGACAAATGCGACTATGCACTGTACCTATAGGACACAGAGGCGTGTTGATTAATTTATTCTGGAAAGAAGAGAAGCGACACCAAAAATGAGGTCTTCTCGTTTAATAGTATAGATGAACATTAATGCCCAGTTTGTATAGAAGTATAAAAAAACATATATGTACATAATATATATCTCATAATATATATCTTGCAATGGTACACATATTTATCATATGTTTAGTAGTAAATACAGTAGTTTTGCATATGTGATAAATATCCTGCTGTTTAATCCATATCGCGCAACTTTGATGCGCACCCTTTATCACACCCCTACCCTTTATCGCATACCCTTTATCACACCCCTACTTTTTTTTTTTTTTTTTTTTTATTGACATAGTCAGTTTTGGTTTTTTTTTTTGCTTTAGAAAAATTTTCCTCAAAATAGGTAAATTTTTTGAATGACGTCATTGTTTGGTATGTGACGTCACGAAGGTGGAGTTGTCATATTGTATGTGACGTCACGAACGTCAAGTTTTCATATTTTTTGGCACACTAAATGCAACTATGAAAAATACAAAACACACAAATTAATACAATAATAAACAAAATATTTTTAAAACAACAGCACGCAAATTGTAAGGTAACCCAGGTGCTTCGGATAAGTAATTGAGCAGTTCCTTTAAGGCCTTTGAAACAAGTCAAAAGTAGAACTGAACGTAACCCAGTGCTATGGATCAGAAAACAGTTCATATAATATAATACTCTTCTGTTGAAATATATGATAAAGTGTATAATACATGGCAAAATCCGTATCACATGCCGTATCACCCTCGACCAATATCATCCCTCGGGCCTAAAGGCCCTTGGGCTGATATTGATGTCTCGAGATGATACGACATATGATACGGATTTTGCCATGTATTATTCTCTATATATTCTACCACTGCATCGAGTCTGATACGATATTTATCCACTCGAGACAATTAAATTTTCAAATTTAAAACGCGAGGCTCGCCGAGCGTTTTAAATATTTAAAATTTAACTGTCAATAGTTGATAAATATCGTATTACACGAGATTTGGTGGTGGAATCTGTTTCTCTAATGATTTTCAAATAATAAACAGGCAAAATTTTCCCTTCTTTTCGAGTGATCTGCAAAAAGAGGTGTTCTTTCTACCTGACGTCATCATGCATGGTCGCCTTTTTTCATGTCGTCACAATAGGAAATTCAGAGGACAGCAACAAAATTCGACGTCATAATCAGATTTTAACCAATATAAAACTGAGATCAAACAAACCACACGTTGATTGAATGTTTTTTAGCTCACCTGGCCTAAAAGGCCATGTGAGCTTTTCTCATCACTTGGCGTCCGTCGTCGTCGTCGTCGTCTGTCGTCGTTAACAATTTTTCAAACATCTTCTCCTCTGAAACTACTGAATGGATTTGAATGAAAGTTAAAATGATTGTTCCTTAGATTATCCTGCACAAAGTGTGTGCTTCGATTTTTGATCCGTCAAAAAACATGGCCGCCGTTACTTAAAATAGAACATAGGGGTCAAATGCAGTTTTTGGCTTATATCTAAAAAACGGAAGCATTTAGAGCAAATCTGACATGAGGTAAAAATGTTCATTAGGTCAAGATCTATCAGCCCAGAAATTTTCAGATGAATCAAACAAACCATTGTTGGGTTGCTGCCACTTAATTGGTAATTTTAAGGAAATTTTGCAGTTTTTGGTCATTATCTTGAATATCATTATAGATGAAGATAAACTGTAAACAGCAAAAATGATCAGCAAAGTAAGATCTACAAATAGGTTAATATGACCAAAATTGTCAATTGACCCCTTAAGGGGTAAATGTCCTTTAATGACAATTTTTCACAATTTGTTCATCATATTTGCTAACTTTAAAAAATCTTCTCCTCTGAAACTACTGAATGGATTTGGATGAAACTTAGCATGATAGTTCCTTAGATTATCCTGCACAAAGTGTGTGCTTCGATTTTTGATCCATCAAAAAACATGGCCGCCCTTACTTTAAATAGAACATGGGGGTCAAATGCAGTTTTTGGCTTATATCTCAAAAACGAAAGCATTTAGAGCAAATCTGACATGGGGTAAAAATGTTCATTAGGTCAAGATCTATCAGCCCTGAAATTTTCAGATGAATCAAACAAACCATTGTTGGGTTGCTGCCACTTAATTGGTAATTTTAAGGAAATTTTGCAGTTTTTGGTCATTATCTTGAATATCTTTATAGATAAAGATAAACTGTAAACAGCAAAAATGATCAGCAAAGTAAGATCTACAAATAGGTTAAATATGACCAAAATTGTCAATTGACCCCTTAAGGGGTTATTGTCCTTTAATGACAATCTTTTCACAATTTGTTCATCATATTTGCTAACTTTAAAAAATCTTCTCCTCTAAAACTACTCAACCAAATTCAACCAAACCTCAACTGAATGATCAGTAGGGTGTATAAAATAAAGTTTGTGTTTTATTTTCTATTTTGTCTAAAAACATGGCCGTCATTCTTTATTTATAAACAGTAAGTCATATATATTTGTAATATTGAAGAATTGTTAGCTTTACATGTTTGCCTGGCATGGTTCAATATGTTCAATAAGGCATTGTTTACCAGGTGAGAGATTCAGGCTCTTGAGATCCTCTTGTTTATACAATGGGTGCAGATAGGGATAAATTGACGAAGAATTAGAGAAATATAGATTCTACCACTGCATCGAGTGTGATACGATATTTATCCACTCGAGACAGTTAAATTTTCAAATTTAACTGTAGATAGTTGATAAATATCGTATTAAGCGAGATTTGGTGGTGGAATCTGTTTCTCTAATAATTTTCAAACAATATGCAGGCAAACGTATTCTTTCTTTTCGAATGATCTGCAAAAAGATATGTTCTTTCTATGTGACGTCATCAGGCATAATCGCCTTTTTTCATGCCGTCACAATAGAAAATTCAGAGGAAAGCAAGAAAATTCGACGTCATAATCAGATTTTAACCAATGAAAAACTGAGATCAAACGAATCACACGTTGATTATACAACGGTTGCAGAAAGAGATAAATTGACACAGAATTAGAGAAACTTATTTACTGCACTTGTTATGAGTTGAAAATCAAGATTTTTGTCAGTGAGTAGCTGAATATTGACCGAGCAATGTCGAGGACAATAGTTCTTTCGAAGGGACGAGAAACTTGCCCCACCCGCTTAAATAGTCGTAATGAGTTCTATGATATCGCGATTATTCACATTAACGATCTGGCAAATAGTCTGTGAATTCAAATACATTGTAGTTAAAACAAAATACTGAAGCATACTCATATATTCATGTTATTAATAAGAGCAACTAGTTCAGTGGTTGCCGTTGGTTTATGTCTGTCATATTCATTTTTTTCTTTAATTGTTTCATTATAAATAAGACCGCAAGTTTGCTCATTGAAAGGTTTAATAGTTATCTTGTCGGGGCCTTTTATTCATATGAACAGCAAACAAACTGAGGTGTTATATTAATCTGATTGAAATTCAGATATATCGTTACTCGCTGCGTTATTCGTCGAGCGACATCGCGAAGTCAAAGTTCTATCTTTTATTGAGATTGGTGTCACCGCTAATGTGATATAACTGAACAATACATTTGACTTCAAAGGGTTTTATTTTTTCCTAAACAAATTATTTTAATCCACAATTTGATGAAAAGAAAATAACAGATGACAGCAAAAATATATTCTGAATTCAGATTTTCCCCATAGGATTATAGGCTAGTGTTAAATTTTCTGACTCAGACGAAAAAAACGTACCCTCCACCCCTCCCTCCTTTTTGAAGTTAAATGGTTTCTCAATAACTTCTGTATTTAACATCGAATTGCTTAATCTTACCGTTATACACAATGAAATAAAATAAAACATAAATATTTGTCATCCTGACGTCCATCTTTGATATTTTGAATAGTAATTTCATTCATAACATGTTGTTATGCATGTTGAAAGTTATAGATTTGGTATATTGAATACGATTTTAACAGATGCACGAATTACAAATCAATTTAAAAAGATCGATTATGTGAAGGTTATGATTCATCGAATTTCAATACAATTTCGAATCTAAAGAATTTTGTTATAAAGAATGAAATGAAGTACTTCAGTCTTATTACGTATGTATGTATTCAATTGTACATTTCCGTATGTAATAAATCTTGAGAAGTAAATAACCCTATTTGAAGAAATCACCTGTCTTCCTTGAGACTTTGCTATTACATTTACAGGAGCTTTATCTGTCGCAATCATTCATCCTGTTGAATATGCGTGAACTATCTGCAACTGGACATTTAGCAATCCCCAATTCATCAATCGTCTTCGACTTTTATTTAAATTACCATATTTTAAAACAGATTTTCAAAGTACGGAAAGTTTTAAAAAAGAAACAATTAATACTTCCCGGACTCGATATAACGTCTTTATCGACAAGAGGCCATCTGATTAACCCTCGCAAAGACCGTTAATATTGCACGATAGAATCAAATCAAAGTACTGAAGTACTTGACATCGGATGACTGCAAGTTCTTGTGGGTGGCCAAAAGCACTTGTTCCGGAAAAAAATCACACTTATATATGCGTGGATGATGAATAAATGACAGGAAATCCAACCTCACCGTAATAACTATTATATTGTAATGATACAAATCAGTATACACTGGTTTGTTGTTATATATTATTTAAGAATTGAATGCTTCTTTTTGTAACTTCATTGGGGTGTAAAAGCGTTGACCGAAGTACATTTTGAATGAGCGCGGAAGCGCTTCATATTAAAAATGTGCGCACGGTCAATGCTTTTACAACCCTATGAAGTTACAAAAAGAAGCATTCAATACTTATAATTACATTTTTTTAGCAATGATCATGAAAACACGATTTTTTTTATTGTTTTATTTAATTCACCTGTGCACTTTATTGTGGGACCACGTGTTATCATGAATGAAAAGTTGTATTGAGCAATGCAATTGCTTACGGGATAACACGTGATGTGCATTTGTACATGCTGTTGTGTTCCAAGGTTGGAAAGTTCCGGGCGGAAAAAAACTGACTAGCCGAAAAGTTCCGGAGGAACTTATTAACTAGTTACTTTGTTCTTCCTCTGGTTTAAAAGTTCCACCGGAACAAAGTGACTAGTTGAAAAGTTCCAACGGAACATATAAACTAGTTAGAAAGTTCCTTTTTGTCAAATTAGTCAAAACCGAAACTTACAAACTAGCCCAAAAGTTCCAACGGAACTTATCAACCAGTCACAAAGTTCCATTTGGAGAATTGATGCAAAGTAAAAGTGCAACATATTATATTTCAACTTTTCAAAGGGAAACCAGGATACTGATTACAAAAGTCACAAGGAACTTATCAACTAGTCAAAAAGTTCCTCTTTGGCAAATTAGTCAAAACCACAACTAACAAACTAACAGAACTTATTTACCAGTCACAAAGTTCCATTTGGAGAATTGATGCAAAGTAAAATAACGGAATGAGTTCTAATTTATTGTTATACATTAATCTGAAATTGATATTTTTAAAAGTACCCACATGAGGAGGGGTATTCTTCCCTCTCTTGGGGTTACTATGAATACTAAATATACATGAGAATGCAACTTATTCCGTTTTATGTGAGCTATGAAATACAAATTAAATTTTGCTAACTACTTGTTCTGTTCAGTCAGAACTATTCAGCTATAGCTACATTGTTCCGGGACTGAACGTACGTCTGAGTCAGTGACAACTCTGCGAAAGCAAATTTACAGATCTAACATTGTTAAGTTGATGTTTAGACGAGTAGTATATATATATATATTGCTTTCGCAAATTTTCGCAAATTTTTTGTTCTTCCCTGGCCGGGATTCGAACCCATGCTACTGAGATATCGTGACACCAAATCGCCTGCACTGTAGCCATCCCGCTAGACCAAACGACCACCTGGGCCTCACAATAATAAAGCTTTTGGTGGCCGTGTGTTACCTTTCCTCGTCAGTTTTAATCTAGGGTCGTACTACAGTACATGATATATAAGGCATGGAGATGTTATTGTTACAGATCAGCTCAATTATGTATAGTAAAGGATCTTACAAGTTAATGCAAGATACAGTCACAGAAAATATGTATATTAATAAGTACGTCTGAGTCAGTGACAACAACAGATTTATCCATCGGATCACCAGCAATGATGGTGATACATGGCTGTGTACATTATGTATATACTACTCGTCTAAACATCACCCCAACAATGTTAGATCTGTAAATTTGCTTTCGCAAATTTTTTGTTCTTCCCTCGTCGGGATTCGAACCCGTGCTACTGAGATATCGTGACACCAAAATCGCCTGCACTGTAGCCGTCCCGCTAGACCACACGACCAAGCTTTCGGTGACCGGGTGTTACCTTTTCACGTTAGTTTAATCTAGCGTCGTACTACAGTAAATGATATATAAGGCATATAGAACGAAATTCATAACAGTGTGGTCGACAGTAAAACGTTTATTAGTAATTGTACTGAAAAGTTTACCTTTAACTTGTTTGTCGTGGGCGATGGTTTTATGCTCACTCAGTCTATCGGAGGCCTTCAAGTGGGGATTTAAATAATCATTTGTTACACATTTTGATACATAAAATGAAACTTTCTTTTCACATATCATTTAAGGAATTTATTTTAAATAATTGTTATACCATCACTTACAACAGTTTCACTTTTAAGAATATTAAAGGGATAATTCGCGAATTTTTACTTATCAGCTTATTATGTCCATAATACCATAAAAAACATATTCACCAAGTTTTATTTGGATATGAACAGCAATAAAGGAGAAAATTAAGAATTATTAATTTTATTTCTTCGAACTTCCTGACTTATGTGACGTAGTTTAAGTCTTTAAGCATGCCGGGAGTGGAAATAATCTCATTTAAATCCAGAGCTGATATCAATAAATAATAATAATAAAAAAAAAAGTTTATTCATGGTAAAAAAAACCAAAAAACTTTTAAGTTAATAGGGACCCGCGTTATTTCAGAAAATATCTTGTTGATTAAGAGAACAAAAACTTCTACGTTGTGATCATTTAAGAGTGGCATTCTATTTATTCAATTCTATTTATTCAATGCTAACCATGTGGGCTTTGTTTTTTTTATATACCATAAATCGATCCGTTCATTCAGATATTTGTCAGTTTGCCTTGGCTCTTCAAGTCCAACACACAACTTCTCACGAAATTGGTATTTTTCTTACAAAAATTACATCATGTGATGTATTCTTTTCATGGAGAATGAATGTTGCACCTTATTTTATTTGTTATCGTTTTTTTTTGTGTGTATCATTGACGTATAAGACAACCTGAATCTTTTTTATTCAAATTTAAACAAGTGTGGACACAGATGAGTGTGGATAGTATAGTTGGATGTTTGACAGTGTTTTATGATAAATGTAGTTCTATGATTTTCCTATATGTGTTATTAACTGTGTTGCACGATGACAACCAACCGGAGCATTAGGAGTATTGTTTATTTTATATTAAGTTTAGTTTTTATTCAAATTTAAAACATACGAGATGGCAATTATGACACAAAATAACTAAATTAAACTTACAGCAGAAGAAAGATAATGAACATCGCTTTTATAGTCTTCTAAATATCGAAGACGCGTGGTCTTTTTAAAAATGATGTAAATTTATAAAGGAAACAACAAACAAAATAGTTCGAATATTTATATTGGAAAAAGTAACGGTGTGTAAATCATAACAATTATTTTATTTCAATGAAAATCAAACTGTTGAATTTTTTCCGCTGCGAGCAAATTTTTAATTTTGGTCGCATTTTGAAAATCAATAAATCTTGTATTCTTGTTGGAAGCTGCACTGTGTAGTTTATACTCGTTTTTTTCAATGCCACACAAATCCAACACAGACAAAAAAAATGGTAGGTTCAAGAAATAATTGATGCAAACTATACTTTATTGTAGTTTTAACATGGGTAGGCATTATATTCGTGATTATTTTTGCCCGAGCGATATCGAAAAACTATTATAAAAAGTGTCCTAGTTCAGTGAAAATGTATGTCATACTTATTTCCTAAACAAATAAATAAACAAACATTAATTAATTAACATACAACACTACCAAAGGCCAGAGACTCCTTACTTGTATGATTTTGTAAAAAAAATGCATCTTTTTAAAACAGTCGAAAACAAAATTGTCTGACCAATGGAAAAGTCGAAGCCCAAAAAAGATGAACAGTGCATTATAGAAACATAGAAGCTGGTTGCAAAAGTTGACGACACGATCTATTTTATAACTTGAGTATGGCCTAATACTATTAACCTGAAATAATTATATTTATAGCAATTCCCTTGATACGAAAGATCTACATGTTGCCTTGGGCTTTTTTTTTTCTTTTTTTTTTTTTTGCTCTTTGGTTGGGTTTTTGTCTCAATGACCATTCAATTTTCATTCTTATCATAGATATTACTGCATGTTAAAATAAGAATATGAAGTGTGATAGGGCTAAGGCAATCGGACACATTCTTTCCAGGGACCAACAGGCGTTATCAAGCTATAGGTCCCCGTATGGCCTTCGACCATTAGCAAAATACACACTTTATAGAATGAAAGCTCCAAGAGGTATTGGGATGAAAAAAACAAACATAAAAGATGAGCGAGAAAAAAATAGGGATACTGCATGGAAATTGGAAAATGGTCCGCAACATTAATTTAGTCAACTCACTTAGTTGAAATTAAAGACCTGGCGAATTTTAGCCTTTTGCAATGGATGTGATGTATGTTTAAAAAAAAATCATGGTTTGTTTGGACATTTTTATAAATCAAGTCTTGTTTTTAAATTATTTGCATGTAAGTTTTAAGTCATGAACAAATAATCACTCACAGAAAGACGTCAAATCCATCAACAAAAGAAAAACATTAATAGACGACCGACAACGCACAGAATATCATGTATGTGTTCCGGACCATATGAGTATTTGGACCATACGCATATATCATGACCATAAGGGTATACTAATATGGTCCAACCATACACGTATGGTCCAAATACTCATAAGGTCCGGAACATATTTTATTTGCGATCACAAATGCACGAAGACGTCCATTTCTATGTAAATTGGGTCGATTTTTTTATATAGATAAGATGGATGCGTTTCTGTTGCCAAGTGTTTTTCACAAGTATAGTAGCAGTATAGCAGAACGATTTAAGTTTCCTTTATACACCAAATGATACATTTTGCCAATACAATAACGTAAATGCATGCAAATTTCACAAGGTATAATCCAAATAGCTTTCTTACTATCCAATAACTTTCAAGTACGAAAAAGACAGGGCAGAAGTATATTTTGTCTTTATGTTTCGTATTTGCACAACTTTTGAAAGTGGATTATGCATTCGTTCTAAAATAAAATTAGACCAGATAAAAGTTAAAAGATTACATAACTCGACAATCGCAATTGTTAAATCCGAAAAAGATAATCAATCAATACATGCATTCAGTAAGTCATTCTTTTTTCTGAAAGAACATGGCTTTGCGATATCTTATTATGAAAATTGATTGTCGAAACATAACAAAAACACAAGTAAAGGACGTTTAATTAATCAATTTAAATCAAAACACAAATTCCTGATTGGTATTTCGAATTATTTTATATAGGCGTTGAGAACCTTTGGTGACCCTACGGTTTAAATGTTTATATTAAGAACGTCGTGAGCAATGGGCGTTATAGACGAACGTTCACCTAATCTGTCCCAGTCAATGGGATATTAAAGTGCGCCAATCAATGCCCATAGCCACACTGTTATGAATTCGATACTATTAAACGACAAAACATTTCCATATTATTAATTTCTGTTCTAAACAAAAACATTTTATCAGTATTCATTGAAGAGATGTATTTATAACAAACAATAAGGAATGCTTTTTTGCACTCGTAAACATCCGCGTAGTTATCATGTATATAGATCGGTTAAAAACCCAAAACGAATATAACGTAATGGAAATCTGGGCGATAGCAATACCCCGGAATGCCCTCACGGTCATCCGCTGTAAAACAAACGGTACAAACTTGAACTAAACGTAAGTGTATATAGTTTTAAAATATCTCAACTTGTTCGATTCGTTCGTGCATAAAACAACGTATTTAATTTTAACAAAAGAAATCTCTGTATTACTGAAAAATTACTATACCAGGGTTTTCGATATCTCAAAGGACATCATTCGCTAATATAAATAAACAGCCAGACATCTTAATATATATTTTTGTTGTCGGGACGTACAAGTACCCGTCCACGTCCACTTGTATTTTTATCCGTCCGATGAGTTAAGCCTTTTTCAACTGATTTCTATATTTCGTATGTTGTACTGTTATACCACTGTCCCATTTAGGGGCGATGGAAACACCGCCACATTATGTATTGATGTGTCTGTCCCAAGTCAGGATCCTGTTATTCAGTGGTTGTCGTTTATTTATGTGTTACATATTTGTTTTTCGTTCATTTTCTGTACATAGATTAGGCCGTTATTTTTCTCGTTTAAATTGTTTTACCTTGTCATTTCGGGGCCTTTTGTAGCTGACTATGCGGTATGGGCTTTGTTTATTGTTGAAGTCCGTACAGTGACCTATAATTGTTAATTTCTGTGTCTTTTTGGTCTTTTGTGGAGAGTTGTCTCATTGGCGTCAAACCACATCTTATTCTTTATATCTTATACGTTCCGGTATTTCACATCCAATCGTTAATGGTAATATTCTTTACAAAGCACAAATATGTCGGCATTCACAGCCAAACCTTTAAACAGGCTACTAGTATCAAAAAGGGATATAGTTACAATACTGATTTCAGGTCATTTAAGATTTTGGTATTAATATTGATTCAATCATAAGGTCTTTACATTTATTTTAAAACCAGTTTTTGGCATGATAGGGGTTGTGCATGTTCTTCTCATATATTTTATGATGGTATGGTACTTACCAACTAACGAGAGGGATTATGCTTGATTTGCATATGATGAAGACATAATCTTCAGATCAGTTTAATAAGGGTCTGGAGCTGGCATGTCAGTAACAGCTGCTAGTACTGTCCTTTGTTAATTTAATCATTAGAACATGATTTCTTTTGTTTCATATACTTACATCGGACTGGGACTTCTTGTAAACTGAGTTTTACTGTGCGTATTGTTGTGTGTGTGTGTTTTTTTTTTATATATATACATTGGCTAGAGGTACATGTATAGAGGGAGGATGTGATCTTATCTAAACATGTTGAACCCTGCCGCATTTTTCCGACTGTCCCAATTCAGTAGCCTCTGGCCTTTGTTAGTCTTTTATGATTTTAATTTTAGTTCATTTATATGTTTTGGAGTTTAGTATTGCGTCCATTATCACTGAAAAAGTACACATTTTTGTCTAGGGGCCAGCTGAAGAACGCTTTCGTTACGGATTTTCTTGCTGTGTTGACCTATTTGTGGCCTCCGGCGGCTGTGTTGACCCATTTGTGGCCTCCGGCGACTGTTTTGTTCTTTGGTGGGGTTGTTGTCACTTTGACATATTCCCCATTTCCATTCTCAATTTTGGAGAACAACTAATAACTTGTTCTTAAGCTGTTACAGCGCCGTCTATGGTTATGGATAAGGTTATTTGCCCGAAAATAAGTTAGGCCTTACGCATTCTGTATGTGCTTGTCCCAATTCAGGAGCCTGTTTACTGTTATTTGTTGCTGTATATTTTTTTCCGATTGTTGATGTGTACATAATGATTTAGCTGCCGTTTGTTTGTTTGAATGTGTTTACCTTTGTCATGTAGGAGCATTTGATAGTTTTATTTTTGATATACGAATCTTGTCCATTGTTGAAGTCTGCTGCTTTTTGACATGACTTTTATTTTTGAAGGCTGTACGGTGACCTATAATTGTTGACTTCTACTTCTTTTGGACTCTTTTAAAATTTCTCATTGGCAATCACACCGCATCTTTTTAAGTAATCTTATGTCCATTTGTATTTACGATACTAATCAAACTTAAAGTATGAAAGTGTTGTTTGGATCTCAACAGTAGATTAACTTATAACACCCTCGATATATCCTCGTGTGCCAAGTCGTGAATCTTTCGGCTAATATACACTGAATTTTAATGTGCGTATTGTTATGCGTTTACTTTACTACATTGGCTAGAGGTATAGGGGGAGGGTTGAGATCTCACAAACATGTTTAACCCCGCCGCATTTTTGCGCCTGTCCCAAGTCAGGAGCCTCTGGCCTTTGTTAGTCTAGGATTATTTTAATTTTAGTTTCTTGTGTACAATTTGGAAATTAGTATGGCGTTCATTATCACTGAACTAGTATATATTTGTTTAGGGGCCAGTTGAAGGACGACTCCGGGTGCGGGAATTTCTCGCTACATTGAAGACCTGTTGGTGACCTTCTGCTGTTGTTTTTTTTCTATGGTCGGGTTGTTGTCTCTTTGGCACATTTCCCATTTCCATTCTCAATTTTACTATTATTATATTTTTCGTTATTCGTAGACCTGGTATTGATGGCGGGTTTTAGATTACTTTTGTTATTTCCGTTCACAACATTTATAGAACTATGATGAGGGTGTTTTTTTTTAACGAACTTGACTACCCGTGAGGGTCTTGCACGGGCGGACCATCCGACTAAGAGCTTTAACTTTGACTACTGATGTTGCCCTATAAGTGTCCTTTGCTTATTTTTGTTGATGGGTTGTTTGTCTTCTTTTTTCCTCTTTAGCTATTCATAAGTCAAATATGGACGGAGATTCTTAATGATATCTGAATACTCCATTGGTTTTATCACATCACTGTTTGGATTAGGGGAGAGTTTGGTGCCCGCAAACATGTTTAAGTTCGTCACATTCTCTGTGTGCCTGTTCTTAGTCAAGAGCCTGTAGTTCAGTGATTGTCGTGTGTTGCTGTCTTTCATATTTTTTTCGTTTATTTGGTACTAGTAAATAAATTTTCGTTTCAATAAATTAACATTATCGTCATTTTGTCATGTCAGCGCCTTTTATATAGCTTTCTATGTGGTACATGTATGGGTTTTTTTCTTAGTTAAATGCCTTACACTAACATAAAGTTTTTAACATGTAAATCATTGGGTCTCTGGTTGAAAGTGTTCGTCTCATTGGCAAATATTCATACCGCATTTCATCAATGTTATAAACGACGCACATTTTGAATATTTTTTATGAGTATAAAAAAATCACATTAACCATGAATATTATAACAAAATAGGTTTTAATATAAATAATTAAAAACTGTACATTCATGTCAATGAAGAATTGATGAAAAATTAAAAATGTGAATCATCCTCTTCACTGCATCAATGATTGCTTCATGGAAGAAGTGTTGATCTAAGGGAAGGTGGAATAAGAACGGTGTCGATGATATGAACAACTCCATTGGACACGGCATCATCGGCTCGAACTACAGTGGATTTTCCAACCATAACGCTTCCTATAAAGATAAAGGAGTGTCCAATCAAAAATAACTACTGGATAAATATTCACATTTATATTTCAAAATTAAATTTATATTTATTTATACCGATGAACTCTCAATATGCGTTTTCAACACTAAACACCACATATACATATAAATGCAGTTAAAACTCAATGCATGCATGTTAGTAGTTATGCATATGTTACAGTAAATAGGTGAAATTAGGAATTACAAGTATTTACTGGACAATTCAGTTATTACATGTAACTACTTACCAATTTAGTAATCACATGTATTTACTGATTGTTGCAGGTATTACAGGTATTCACTGATTTTTTAGTAATTTTTACAGCTGTTTACTGCTACACTAACTATATGCATTAATATTGCTCAATTTATTTACCAATAACAATATATATCAATAACTTTTTACACTAAATAAACTTATCTTACCTCCTATACATTTCCAGGAATATGATTGGTTAAAATCGTCCGCGTGCAAACCGTGTATATTTGATATTAGGTTAGTAGGGAGGCGGGGCTTATCTCATACACGGTTAGTAGTGGAGTTAAGTCCCTTTATATTCCATATTAGGTAAGAAGGGGCGGGGCTTATTTCATACACGGTTAGTAATGGTGTTATGTCCCTTTATAAAAACAAAACGGTACTGAGAAAAAATCTTAAAAGTTCCAACAGACGAAGAAATTGACGATTAAGATTGAAATAAATTCATAAAACACATTTAAACGTTACAAGTCGTTATTATTGGCATCTGTTTTCATAGGATCAATGGAAGTATTTTCTTAATGCTTACAGTATTGAAGACTTGCTCATTTTGAAAATGACTAGTCTTAATTTCACACGTTAAGATAGTCGGTAAGATAAATTCGTTACATAGTGTGCTAGTGACGTAATATGGGGTCAGTAAATTCCACATGGGGTGAGAGCGAACCATATATACCGTATTAGGTCACTAGCACACTATGTAACTAATAATATTTGCCAATTACTGATTTTTTTTCAACTGGTTATATTTTCGAATTTCGAATTGGTAGCCATTGAAAATAAACTCTGTTCTGAGAACTTCCGTTTTTCTCACCGAAATGGTTTCCGTCTCTAATCATTCTACACACACATCGCACTTTTATACACATACTAACAAGAATACACGTACGATAAAGTATTATAAACAAACTAATTGGATTTTATAAATATTAAACAAACCTCCACTAATGGTGATCGTGACTGGTTTTCCTTCTACTGTTGTTGCTGACATTCCATTGGTTAATCCAGCGCTATAGAAGGTTCCAGAAACCACGTGGTATGTCAAAACGTCGGTCAAAGCTGTCTTGTTCTTTAACAGATTAGCCAATACTCCAGCGGGCAATTTTGCGAAGGCTTCGTTTGTGGGAGCAAAAAGTGTGAATGGACCATCGCCTAGAAAGAAAAAAAAACATTTTGTAAAATATATATATTGCTTGATTCAATGTTGCTTAAAGTCACATATATATAACACATAAGCGATATGAAACTGTGTCACAGCCTAGAGCATTCTTGATTCGAATGGCATATCGAAAAAGACAGAGATGCAAAATTGTAATCAACCATTTTTTTTCTTTAAAATAAAACACGATTTATTTAGAATTTATTGTACATAATCCCTTATATTTTGGGGGGATATTAGAAATTTAGACCTTAAGTTGGAACTATTGAACAGTTTGGTATTGATAAAGATTTGTACTGCAAAGGGAATATATATTTATACTGCGCTCGTTCTATTTGAGCAGTCAAAATGCGTTTACTATATTTCTATGTCATATACAGTCACTGACCCGATATCATTTTCCTCATGAATATTTAAATATAAATTGCCGAAATAATATTGAATTATTCGACATACGACCTCTTCAACCTGTTCTTGTTTCAAATGCATACACCGATGCGTGGAACGACTCAACATTGTTTATTTTGCAATTATTGAAAAAAACATATTTAATTTGTTAATATTTTTTGTTTGCAACCTATAAATCATTATGTTATATGCTTATGGTTGATATTTAAGTCCATACTCAAACGATTTCGTTCACCATCGAGTGTTGGTTTCAACAGGTAAATGTAAATTTCATTGTGTTGTATATTTCTCCGTGAACATGATGTGAGGCCTTTTAAAGGGTATTTCCCTCAAATTGAATATTTAAATCAAATAAATAACCTTAACGCATTAAGGTTTATGTACCCTTCTGTAGCCATTTTTGTAAGAATTTTTCAAACCTCAATTGTATCAAAACTAAAGATATAATAAATAATAGAGATAGGTCATTTAGTACATGTTCCTAGGGGAAACTTGATGCAAAGCATTATTTTTAACTGTTTCATTGCATTTGATAATAATTACATTAGATGTATGTTTCATTATAATACGTTATTCTGATTGGCCAACTGCACATCTCGTGCTATTCCTGAAGCAATTGTATTAGACAATAACATTTATCATTCATGATGACACGAGGTCCCACAATAAAGTGCACAGGTAAATTAAATGAAAATTTGATAAAAATCGTGTTTTCATGATTCTAGCTAAAAAAAAATGTAATTATAAGTATTGAATGCTTCTTTTTGTAACTTTATAGGGGTGTAAAAGCGTTGACCGTGCGCACATTTTTAGTATGAAGCGCTTCCGCGCTTCATACAAAATGTACTTCGGTCAACGCTTTTACACCCCAATAAATTTACAAAAAGCAGCATTCAATTCTTAAATAAATAAATTTGTTGTTTTTACCGTCTTCTGATTGGTTAAAATTGTTAGTTTTATTTTCAAAGTTGTCAATTTTGATGGCGACACGACCACTCTGACGTTGTGTATTCATACGCCAACATGTGTGTACGTTGTTATTGTTAATATAAATAATATAAAAAGTTCTTTGAGCCTTATTTTTGATAGAAATTTATTTATAATGAATGGCAATAATCTATTTTGATTTTATTGAACCATAAAACTAATTTTTGACTCTTCACATTTAACATAATCCGCTTTGCGGATTATTCAATGTGAAGAGTCAAAAATTAGTTTTATGGTTCAATAAATTCAAAATAGATAATAGCCATTCATTAAGAAAAAGAGGACTTTGTGGCAAATAAATCAAGATTTTTATAGAAAAATCCACAGCCTTTAATACAGAGATTTATGTTATAAAATTTGAAACATAAATTACTCACTTGATTTTCTATGATGTGCTAGTGTTTATTTTTTTACAAAACGTTCTAAGTAACCTGTAAATTCCAAAACACCTCGTACTGAGTCACTAAAGTCGAGCGCACCCTACAAGGTGTACTTGATTTTGACCATATTTATACTTGTCTTAACCAATAACTACATTTATAAACTTGTTTTAATGAAATCAATGCTAGCACTGCATGCAATAATCCTATATCTATCAGTCATCAAATTGCCAAATATGAGAGTACAAGGATAAAGGCTGTGGATTTTCTATAAAAATCTTGATTTATTTGCCACAAAGTCCTCTTTTTCTATTAAATGCAATGGAACAGTAAAAAATAATGCTTTACATCAAGTTTCCCCTTGGAATATGTACAAAATGGCCTATCTCTATTATTCATTATATCTGTAGTTTTGAAACAATTGAAGTTTGAAAACTTCGTACAAAAATGGCTACAGAAGGGTACATAAACCTTAAACAACAATTGAAAATGTTTTGTATTTTTTTAGATTGCAGTATAAAGACAATAATTATAGTGCATTGACTTGACATATCAACGATATAAGATTCGGCCTGAAACGGGAAAATAGCTCGGCACAGCCTCGCATTTCCTCGTTTCTAAGCCTCATCCTTATATCGTTGATATGTCAAGTCAATGCACTTTTATTGTCTATATATATATTTACCTGAGAGGGTTTGTACGAGATCAGCGGCCTTGACAGCTGTTAGGAGAGTAGACAACATAGGATCCATTCCCACCAATCCAGTTACTGGCACCAATGGTAAAGGAAACATGACTCTATCTATAACATGGATGACACCGTTGGTAGCATTCTGGTCTGGCAATACGACAGGGCTTCCTGTTGCTGTTATCACCTGTCAATTAAATACCAAATATACAGTTTCTCTGCGACACATTTTTATATTACAGTGACAAAGGAAAAGAATGAAAAGTGTGCGAGACAAACGGTAGCCGACAGGTCGAACTAGTTAATCTACACGTCTGGCGTTAATACAAAATTTAATCCTGGTATCTACAGTACCCCACGCCTGTCAGCACTGGGGTTTCAAAATAGAACACTGTACGTTTTACTTCTATCTCAATTGACTAGTAAGTATTCAGCAGATTCCTCTCGAAGATCGATATAGTTCTCCAACAGAAACCAGGTTTCCTCCCGACAGCTACGATATACTTGCAGCCACTATTACTAAGTTTAGGAACAGGGCCCGTATATTTAAAACCACTTAACTTAAGATATCCAATTCTAATGTTGATTTGTCGCGATCGTAGGACATGTAAAAACAATTCAGTTCTTTTGGAACAAATCTTAAAGTTTACCAAAATTGCTTTATTATGCATACGGGCCCAGCAGTTGAAATATTGATGATCAAATATCGTAAATCCGTATAAACAAGACGAATTAAAGTACCAAACAAAAATGAGGGAACGGCATGAACTCTAAAAGAAGCGAGACCGGATACATCGACAGAATGAAATTCTTCTAATAGAACACATCACTCGCCATGTAAACTAAAATTGCACACTCAGTCAAAGGAACACAATCGGAAAGTAATATTTTTCTGCAATATATAATTCATATACCGATATTCTCCGCGTGTTTAGGTTCTTACATCAAATTCTGGGTTTTTTAAAATTTGTTTGTATTTCTAACTTTCGTAATAAAGGGTATACATACATGTATACAGAAAAAAAGCTTCCTGTTATTTTTCTTTTTCATATACAAGTTGCAAATCATACATGTATATTACTACGTGAATTTTACACACTTTATAAGTGACTAATATAAAACAATCCTCTCATTACCTTTCCGCCTTGGTAAATGTTGATACGGACTTTAGCCAATGGGTTTAGTGAAGGGGCAGTCAACTCATTGGACAGCTGTGAAGAATATACTTTCCCGCTTAGGACGTGGAACTTCAGTACGTCAGCTAGCAGTTTTTTGTCCTCTTTTAACATTTTTACTACTTTAGGTGGTAATTTGCCGAAAGCATCGTCAGTTGGTCCAAACACAGTGAAGGGTCCTGAATAAAATTAAAAAAATATATATATAAAACTACATGTTTATCAATACTTGATTTAGTGTATGGTGCAATGGCATGGGGAAAAAAGACTTCAGTAGGAAAATTCGACATTTTAAAATCTTACGCATTATGGGTAATATTTTCAAAAGAGTACATCATTAAAACGTTGTGATTATCCTGGTTCTCGGTACTACGTTCCAGGTATTAGCTTATTTGCTGTCATATTTGTATTAGGCTGGTCCTCTCCCTTGCAACATACGGGTGTCAAAGCCAAACAGATAAAGGACAGGGAACCAGTCTATATTTGTATGTGCAACGTACTGACCATTGGGATCGGGAACCAGTCTACGTTGTGATTGACTTTCAACGTTCATAAAAGTGGGAAATTAACCAGTAACATTATTTGTATTTTGGGGGTACGACCAATTAAATGCCCCATGGTTCTTTTGATCCTGAATACGGCGAATTGCAACAACAACAAAAAATTAAGTCGAAAATACTATTCGAAAAAGACAGTCAAAAAAGTAACTGGTCAACATTTTACATTTTTTTTTATTGAATTAAGGAGATATAAATATAAATAAGATGTTTAGCAGATGTGCGGTATACCACAAGGATAAAGAAAACTCATAATTACCTAACCCAAAAAGAGACAGTCATAAAAGATTCGGTAATGGACAAGTATACATGTAAATAAACAATATGTGAGGTCTGGATGGGGTTTAAAGAATGGAGAATAATGAATAAAATGTGCAGAATAAATGGCAAAAAAATATTAGAGAATCAATCGAGGAAAGAACAATGAGGCAATAAAAAACAAAACAAAAAAACAATGGGGTACTAAAATAAAACGAATAGAGAATAATGAGAAAAATTTTATAAAGAATACAGAAAAAGATTAAAACAAATTTAAAGAAAACTTGAAGAATGAAGAATCCCCATCAAGACCCTCATATGTCGAGATCGATATCAGAATAGTTAGCTTCAGACAATGTTAATATATAAATGTACTTTGTTTCTTACAGAATCAGCAAAGATATGTTTTCATGAACACAAGCGGCAAAGCGGGGTGGGAAACCTCCACTCTTTCTTACAATTTACACAAATAATAATATAAGAAACGAAAATCGGTAAAGAGTATTAAACTGATAATGTTAGTCTTTAAAGACCGTAAATTATATAAATTTGCATAGTGAGACCGTTCCAAAATACTAATGTGTTTTTCTTTCCCTTTTCCTTATGCATAAAAAGTAAAATAACAAAAATACCGAACTCCGAGGAAAATTCAAACTAAACGGAAAGTCCCCGATCAAATGACAAAATCAAAAGCTTAAACACAACAAACGAATAGATAACTGTCATATTCTTGACTTTGTACAAGCATTTTTGAAATTTAGAAAATGGTGGAGTAAACCTGGAGTCAACCTGGTTTTATGACTAGCAAACCTGTGACTTGTATGACAGTCGCATATCATTATATCGACAACAATGTGTGAACAAAACACAGAAGTACCCACTGTGTTAAAATCTTAATCACTATAAAAACAAACAAATATGTGAACAAAGAAAAACAAAAGTACATTAGCAAAAGGGAAAAACAAGAATATAAAAATTTACCATGAAGATAGACAATAGAACGAATAGTTTCCTGTGACATGTAGCATATTGAAAATTCGACGACCAGTTTAATTATTTTTTTGTTTAACTTTACCTCCATTTGCAAGAGTGTCTGCTAAACCGGCCTCTGTAACAAACTCAACTAATGTTTTTGCTCCTAGTTTGGTAGCTAACTGTACTAGATTATCCCCAAGAGCAGGAATGGCCAGGCAGGCAATCAAACCAAAACAAATGAGCTTCATTGTAGTTATGTTCAGTGTTTACAGTTGACCAGTGATTCTTAGTGTCCATCTCGTCAGCACTGGCCATCATTTTTATATACAACGGTCACGAGATAAACAACTCGCGACCAGTCCACGTTTAAATCTTAAGACAGAAACAGGTGACAAGATAAAAAAAAAGTTATATAACTGACCAACATCAAGGACGTGATAAGTTTAAGGTCAAATTCATTGGCAGCTATGTTAGGTAAATGCTAGTAATGTGTTTATCTTCTTCGCAAACTTGTATCTACTTCAGTATTTAGGGTGAAACAGTACAGTCTTTTCAACTGATTTTAATATTTTGTTTCTGTGTTTTACTGAAACACCACTGTCCCAGATTATACAAGAGTTGAGAGCTCACAAACATTATGTATGTACCAGGTACTTGTCAGGAGTCTGTATTGTCGTTGGTTCATGTATGTCATATTTATATTTCGTAAATTGTTTAGTTATAAATTTGGCCGTTAGTATCTCAATTGAATTGTTCCATACTTTCATCGCGACCTTTTAAAGCCGACTACTAGTATATAGTTTTGGTTTTCCTCATTATTGAAGGCCGCACGGTTGCCTATAATTGCTTAATTACATTCACTTCATTTAGACTTTCGTGCATAGTTGTTTCATTGGCAATCATTCCGCATCTCCTAAGTTTTATCTTTCTACAACGAACAGATAAGCTTACCTGTTCACAAGATGTAAAGTATATCAAAAGGAATGTTGTTTGTCTTGTGGTCAAGAGTTCGAATGACCCTTTTGGTATATTTCGCCTCTCTTTTGCAGTGACCAGTGAAATTTTTAGCAATGAATTAAGAATTCTATATACAGTATTTTTCATATATAAAACTTACTTATAACTTGCTGGTTTCTATTGTAAGTTGGGGCAAGGTGAAATAATAGTGTGTTTAACTCTCCCCTTACCATGTGAAATCTCCTCTAGTGGTTTTGTCGAGTATGATTCGGTCTATGCCAAAATCGACAAAATTAATTAGGATAATTTTGTCTGTTATGTTATTTCTTACCCATCCCCCCTTTTCATTCGCTTTGTAATTCGCAAGCCCTTGCTAAAATACTAAAAGTTTAGTTCAGGTGTACTAACATCCATACAACAAGGCCTTGCTGAAATACTAAAAGTTTAGTTCAGGTGTATTAACATCCATACAACAAGCCCTTGCTAAAATACTAAAAGTTTAGTTCAGGTGTACTAACATCCATACAACAAATGATAATAGATGTGCCTCCTCATTGGGTTTTTGGTTATGTGATTACTTAGCCATTTTTATAGTAATTATTCGATTGATTACCAGAACAAATATTTCATGATTATTTGATAGTCTATGACTCCATTTTTTAATGCAAATTTGTGATTATATGATTACTTGGATACCCCCACGAGGGGCCTCACAGATCGTTTGTTATCATAACCTTCATTATGAAGTCTTTATCAATAGTCCTATGTTTGACCTTGTGATGGACATAATATTACGGTGACATGAAGGTAAATTAAAAAAATTAATGGACCGAAATACATTACGGCTAATTTTGGTCTTATCTTGAAGATAAATATAATACCCTTTGATTAAGGCATGTCATATAGTGCTACAGTGGTGCACGATTACTGGGGTCAAAGGTCAAAAGGGGTTATTTTAAAAAAATCGCAATATTTGGACATTTTGGACAATTTATCGGTAGTTCCCCATTATAAATGAGAAAATTTTTCTATGTAATGGGATCATGATCTGGGAATGTTCCACGAACTCAGCTAGTCATATATTCCAGTTAAAACAAATTTCGTTGTAGAAGGGTCTAAATACAGCACAAACAACATTTTCCAAAAGACCAAAAAAGTGAAGAAGTATATCTAAACAAAACGCATTTGACTAACAGGTTGTTTGTGCTGTTTTTAGACCCTTCTATAACGAAATTTGTTTTACATGCACACGTATAAAAATTGCGGTTTTTATCCAACGCAATCATACGTTTGAACGTAGTTTTCAATTTTGACTCGTTTACATATATATATCACCATCATTGCTGGTGATCCGATGGATAAATCTGTTGTAGAGTTGTCACTGACTCAGACATACTGATACATATAATTATATTCTGTGACTGTATCTTGCATTAATTTTTAGGATCCTTTACTATAGATAATTGAGCTGATCTGTAACAATAACATCTCCATGCCTTATATATCATGTACTGTAGTACGACGCTAGATTAAAACTGACGAGGAAAGGTAACACACGGCCACCGCAAGCTTTATTATTGTGAAGCCCAGGTGGCCGTGTGGTCTAGCGGGACGGCTGCAGTGCAGGCGATTTGGTATCACGATATCTCAGTAGCATGGGTTCGAATCCCGGCGAGGGAAGAACAAAAAATTGCGAAAGCAAATTTACAGATCAAACATTGTTGGGTTGATGTTTAGACCAGTTATATATATATGAATTTATTTTTCGCTTGTTCTACAGACAGTTTATAGTTAATATGAATAGTGCATTTCCATTTTATGTTCGAAACTGTAAGCTTTGAAATATTTGTACTGTTTGCTCTTTGTGAGGGCCTCAGGGTAGATTAGCGAAAGCTAATTGAGTCACACTCTTTAAATAAAGTTATTACTTACTTACTTACTAACAGAATTGACTAAAACGGATTTGAAAACCGATATATCAGTGAATTACAAACAAACACGAATCATAGAGATATTACGGTACAAAGAAAACTGTCTATGTATGTATTACACTAACATTAGACAGTCAACAATATGCACAACCGTTTGAAAAGGTACAAAATACTTTAAAAAAATATGTGGATGTCATGGTATGTTATACTTCCGATACAAATATCCGATACACAAATATCTTTGTTTGGAAGTGCACCAACCGCGTCAAGGTCAGAGACCACTGACAGGTTTGTTTGTTTTGGTTTTGGTTTGTTTTAGTTTTTTTAGAGAAAAAGACAAAGAGAGAGAGAGAGAGAGAGAGAGAGAGAGAGAGAGAGAGAGAGAGAGAGAGAGAGAGAGAGACAAAGAGAGATAGAGAAAGAGAGAGAGAGAGAGAGACAAAGAAAGAGAGAGAGAGAGACAAAGAGAGAGAGAAAGAGAGAGAGAGAGAAAGACCTCCTCAAACACATCAATTCTGGGACCACTAACAGGAGAAAACATGGAATATTGGGCATTGAAATTAAAAGTTTAATCATCATCCTAATCGTAGCAATCTTCTAAAACAATTTGATGAGTTGAGTAAGCTGGTTTCTCCTGACATCAACAAATGATGGTGTACGAGAAATTCTATTCGTGGCATACGCAAGATTTGCCACAAATAGTTTTGCTATTACATGTACAAACTAGGTCCTGTAAAATGTCAGAATATTGTGGATTATAAAATACTGGTATACTGAAACTATGGAGTTATTATTCTCAAGGTGACCTTAATGGAGGTTTGGCGATATCTACATTCATCCAGACCTCGAAGAATGTGCTGTTTGAATTTTTTTTGGCAATTCCGATTAAAGAAGACTTGTCGCATCCTGCAAGAGCGTGCGCAGTTGGTAGTGTGCCAGACATAAGTGGTCCAATAACTAAGAAAAATGTTCATGTGCGTGAACAGGTAACAATCGTCTTGCGTTTTTGGTTGAAGAAACGCTTCCAGTCTGAAACCACAATTTATTATGTCTGACATCTGATGGAAAAAACCTTATTAGAAATAAAACAAAAGTGTCTGATGATTTAAATGTAATACGACCCCTGGAATAACCTTTTACCATTTTCATTAACAAACAGAGACGGCGGAATAATTCTTATATTTGTCTTTTCAGTCACTTACAGTTCAGGCACAAAACTCTCCGTTTTTGTCGAGTATGATTCGGTCTATGCCAGAATTGATAGAATAAATCGTCAAATTTGTCTGTAAAGTTATTTCTTATCCCCTCTCCTTCATTTGTTTAGTAATTGGCAAGCCCATGCTGAAGTACTAAAAGTTTAGTTCAGATGTACTAACATTCATACAACAAATGATAATACATGATTCACAGATCGTCTGTTATCATAGCTTTCATTATGAAGTCTTTATCAATAGTCGCATGTTTGACCTTGTGATGGACATAATATTACAGTGACAAGTCAGATAAATTTTAAAATTTAATGGACCGAAATACATTACGGCTTATTTTGGTCTTGTTTTGAAGATAAATATAATACCCTTTGATTAAGGCATGCTATAGAGTGCTAAAGTGGTGCAGACTTTTGATTACTGTGGTCATAAGTCAAAACCGGTTATCTAAAAAAAAAATTGCAATATTTGGACATTTTGGACAATTTATCGGTAGTTCCTTTATTATAAATGGGAAAAAATTTATGGAATCATGTTCTGAGAATGTTACACGAATTCAGCTAGTCATATGTATGCATGATCCCCAGAGATAAGTGATGTGTACCCCCGCTTCCAACATGTAAGAAAATTAAAAAAAAAAATTTTTTTATCTCTGGAACTTATTGACAAAAATATTCATATTCAAGATTAATCTTTGCAATAATATATAACAACATATGAAGATATTTTTTGTGAAAGTTTTGTTAAAATGCCATCAAGAACAAAATAGTAATACGTACTTTAAAGGGGCACTAGCTACGAGATATGACAAAAAAATAATATATGATTTCATTTGGTTCAATCATTAATAAAAGTGAAATAAAGAAATAATAATTCGTTTTTAGCAGCCAATTTGGTTCAATTTTGTCAAAATTAGCAAAGAAATATCGCTGATGAATTATTCACTTGCAAGTGAATAATTCGACCTCATTAAATCCGTATTCATGTGACCTTCTATTTAACCCATTAGCTAGAGATCGGTTACGCATGCATAAATCATGTTCAGCCATTAAAAGGAAAAGAATGTCAACATTGAAAGTGAACCATTTCGTTGACTGATTCGATCCACAAAAAATCATTTTTATATAGGTAAAAACGTTAATTAACTTATTTTGTTTAACCTAAAACATGAAATCAAACAGACCTATACAGATAAAATTGCACGAGGTCGCAATCTATTTATATTATGTTTATGTTGATATCCGGTTATGAAATCATCGGCTGTATTCGGAGGTCATCTCGATAGTTAATTAGATGGGGACAGACTAAAATACACATGAAATTCTGATTTATATTATCGAGTACATGCTTTGTTAACTGTTTATTTCAGACTTATTGTAATTTGGATATACGTTCTAGTATGTTTTAAATCAAATATGAGAATTTGAGTCAAATCGGTGAACATATATTTGACAGCTAGCGTCCCTATAACGTTAACACCCGTCCATGATTTATTGAAAACATGATGAAATTCATTATAGATTATTTAAATCCAAAAGAAAGTTGGAACTATAAAAAAAGTCTTAAAGCTTAAATGTCAGCAAGATAGTATATGAACTTTTATTTATGTTAATATGTCAATCATTACAAGAGCAATATCATATTGAGAACTATCCCCCTTTTTATCAAACAAGACTAACAATGGAATGTATAGCAGAATAGACTAAAATCGATTTGAAACCAGATATGTATGTGAATTACAAACAAACACGATTCACAGAGATATTACGGTACAAAGGAATCTGTCTATGTATATGTCGTATACAAGTTGCAATTTTGTACAGGTTATAACATGTACAAAAATATTGTACATGTTATAACTTGTATAATGTAAAAATACAAGTTATAACATGTACAAAAGTACCTCATACATGTTATAACCAACACTAGTCATCAATATGCACATCCATTTTAAAAGGTAACGAAATACTTAGAAAAATCTGTGGATGTCATGGTATGTAATACTTCCGATACAAATAGTCGATACACAAATATCTTTGTTTGGAAGAGCACCAACCGCGTCAAGGTCAGAGACCACTGACAAGTTTGTTTGTTTGGTTTGGTTTGGTTTTTCTTTTTAGAGAAAGAGACAAAGAGAGAGAGAGAGAGCTTTTCAACCAAATCAAGTCGGAGGCCACTAACAGGAGAAAACATGAAATATTGTGCATTGAGATTAAAAGTTCAATCATCATCCTAATCGTAGCAATCTTCTAAAACAATCTGATGAGTGAGCTGGTTTCTCCTGGCATCAACAAATGATGGTGTACGACAAATTCTTTTCGTAGCATACGCAATATTTGCCACAAATAGTTTTGCTTTCACATGTACAAACTAGGTCCTGTAAAATGTCAGAGGATATTGGAGTTATTACTGAGTTATTATTCTCAAGGTGACCTTAGTGGAGGTTTGGCGATATCTACATTCATCCAGACCTCGAAAAATGTGCTGTTTGATTTTATTTTGACAATTCTGATTAAAGAAGACTTGTCGCATCCTGCAAGAGCGTGAGGAGCTGGCAGTGTGCCAGACATAAGTGGTCCATTAAAGGGAAAATTCACGATTTTTTACTAATGGTTTAAATATGTTCATTATGACATAATATATATATTCACAAAGTTTTATCGCTATATGTGCAGTAATAAAGGAGAAATTCAATAATTAATGAAAAAATATCAACTACTTCCTGTAGGTCGTGACGTTTTCTCCTGATTTTTGCATGCCGGGATTTAAAATACAATCATTAAAAGTCTTGGTTTTTAATCATATTTTAACGTAATCGTAAGCGCGCCGATGACTTATGCTTTATCTAATAACCATCCGATAATAAGAAGATAAAACGCACAGACGTTCAATTGTACTCATTCGTGAGATAAATTATCTATGTTAAACGTATATATTCGAATTATTTTTGTAGACAACACAAAAAGTTATAAATTTATTTTTAATAAATGCATTTTCGGACTGATAAGGTGAACAAATTAAAGTACAATAATCTGTAAAGACAATATGTTGGTGTACTATTATTGACCTTTTACTATCTCTGCTATGGCTAGGTTTATACGATGTGTGTATTCACGGTTCTGTGGCAATACTCGTAGATGGCTTGTTGAAAGGTAAATTGTTATTTGCACTTCGGTATTTAACCACGCCTCTAGGGCACACCTTGCCAGGTGTGACTGTCTATTCGGATCAGTGGTAGCATTTAATACACACATTAAAAATACATATTCAAGTTGGTGACAAATAAAAATTGGTCGCCGTGGAATTATTTAATTATATTTGGTGCTATTATTTATTTGAATTCAAATAAGTTAATCTACTAAGAAATACACAATTTTCGGTTAAAGACGGGAAACTTAATTCATATGTCAGAATGAAATGATATACAAGTCTTGTCCTTGATTTATGTCTCATAAAAAAGGGGGACTTAGAAATTAGAAATAGCTTTACTAAATCATTTTTATTTGTCTTTATTAGGCGAAAAAATGTACGAGAACACTTACATTTAGACTTTTGAAAGCCATGTATTAATTAATATATGAAACTATCTGAAGATAACTCTACCGAAGCGGAATATAATATGTGCAAATAAAGAAAAAAATATTTTTGTAATGGAATCGAAAAATTACGAATAGATATTCTTTTCAAGTGTGATAAACGTCAACCAAATTTATTTATAATGGGGAACGTCCTTATTAAAATCTGAGACAACTATAATAATCGTCGTCTCCCAACGTATATATATACTTAAATAACTATTTGATGTTTAAAATTAAAAGACAACGAATTTAATGTTATCTTTCCCTATTTTTGAATGTTATTATAAGTCTGTTCAACTTGCAAGAATACCCCTAAAGCGGACAAATATCCGACAAGCAGTTTATTCTTTAAATTGCTGTCATTGAATATCAAGAAAGAAAATAAATCCCGAAATTGATACTCAATAGTTTTCCTAGAAAATATTCACATTCCTTGGGGATTATTAGTGTACGTCCAGTTGCATATATTTTGCATGAATGTTGGAACAATTGTGATGATGACGAATTTCGTCCTTTATTCGAGAACAATTTAATTGATATATAAATCTGTGAGTTTACTATGTTCTTAACTTCGATGAACCAAAGCAAGTTATAAATTGACCTGTATTTAATCAAATTGTTTCTTTTTTTTTCTTCTTCTTCTTTTGGTATACAATAGTCTATCGAATTCGTTGATTACATACTGTTGGCATACATGGACTAGTCTATTTACAAAACTTTTACCACAATTTACACAAAATGTATGTTTCTTTCTTATGTTCAATGTATACATGTATACATATTTTAAATTGCGCTACTGACTATAGTTCCGTAACTTTCTACCAGGCGTATGTATACACGAATCGTCGACAAGTGCGCACATTTTTTTAGATCAATAATTCTGGTATGTTCCAATCTGTCCTAAACTATTGACAACGAGTATATATTACATTTTCCCAAATTAACCCTTGGAAAAATATGTAAATAGATTTGTATTTCTTCAATTATTTTTTTTTGTATTATTTTTTTTTTATAAATAATATTCTTTACACCAGAAATGTTATTTATAAACAAGCGTCTGAGTTCAGTAATGACTAGTATATTATATCACTTTCGGACACGCAAGACAAAAATGTATATTATACATGCACCTGATAGTTCAAAATGGAAAGTTATAAGTAACGGTCGTGTACACTGATCAATACCTACAGAAGTGAAACGATGCATGAACTTGCAAGCCCGCCGGACAGGAAATCGATTGAATACCTGGACGTGTCACCTTACACCCCTTCCAATACCTTTGGGAGTAATACCTTTAGCCATGCTGGTGATCAGATAAGGGAAGATCCGAATTTATTTAAATAAAGTTTATTACTTGAAAGAATTATGAACGAATTAGATTTTCGAAAACAATTTCCACGGAACACTTATTTATCATTTTATGATTTGAACTTTGACTTTTTAACTAATTACAATATTATCAGTTTAAAAATAACAGACTATATGGTTATTTAAAAATATAAGACCATTTTCCGTATCAAGTTAGTCAGTCAGATAAAACAACCGTACGATTGACAAGATATCGACACGCAATTACGACTACATCGTTTACTGTAGTTTTGTTCCTTTGTGGTTTATTGACATATCGGGATTTTTCATCGGAGAAGGTGACAAGATGGCGGAGAGTAGAGAACTGATACTCAAAATTTAAAATCGATGGTGATCTCTTATTTAGCGGAATAAAACTTTAATATCTATAAATTTGAGCATTTTTATACAGAATGGACATAATATCAATTTTTGATTTTTTTGCGAAGTTTCCCTTTAACTAAAAAAAATGTTCATGTGCGTGAACAGGTAACAATCGTCTTACGTCTTTGGTTGAAGAAACGCTTCCAGTCTGAAACACAAATCATTATGTTTGACATCAGAGGGGAAAACCTTATTAGAAATAAAACATAAGTGTCTGATGATTTAAATATAATACGATCCCTGGAATAACTTTTTACCATATTTTATTTAAAAAAAACAGAGACGGCAGAATAATTCTTATATTTGTCTCTTCAGTCACGTACAGTTCGGGCACAAATTTGCTTCACAGTCTATAGAATTTCGAAAGATCCCGCTAGCAAAATTTCGTTATTGTCTTTGCAAATCAAAATCATTGCAGTGCGGGAGTGCATAGTTACCATGGAATCTTATCAACCCCTGTTTAATTTTCGGGTGCACAAAAAAAAAGTTCTTAAAATCTCTAATCGGTCTGTCTTCAATGACTCGAAGATCATTAGATCTACTACCATTTGAAATATACCTCCTTGTTCGTTCTGCTGATTTTGCAGAATGTTCAACATCATATCGACCAAACACGTCCACGACACACCATAAGTTTTCAAAACAAACTATTTGGGTTTTAAAGGCGTCCTTTTCCAAATCTAAAAAAAATGTGGTAACTTTTTACATAAAGTCTTTGTACAATACTCATACCATCTCTGATCAGGGGTGTTCTAGTTATAGAGCAGGGATATCACACACTAAATTTTCGTACAGTATCACATGAGAGTGCATTGTTATCATTATCTATATGAAAATAATTGTCATCTATTATTAATACAGCTACTGATTTTCCACCACTGCCACAACAGCTGCTGATTTTCCACCACTGTCACTACAGCTGGTGATTTTCCACCACTGCCACAACAGCTGCTGATTTCCACCACTGCCACAACAGCTGCTGATTGTCCACCACTGCTACTACAGCTGTTGATTTTCCGACACTGCAACTACTCGAAGCTTTACGAAACAAGACTCAAATAAAACTCAACCATTTTTAATTATCATTTAATTTGTATATTTTGGAGTAAAACATCAAAATGTGTGAAATTGAACGTTACGGTAATTCAAGTTCCCAGAATCAAGTTTAAAATAATGCATCTGATTCACGTGACTTTAATTTAAAAAAAAAAAAAAATTTTGTAATTGCACAATGGAGGTTTTTGTCATTTAAACAATAATAAATACGAAAGTTAAGAAATTCGAGAAATAAAAAAAGAAGTGACATTCTATATTTACATGCCTACGATAACAATGAATGCGCATATCAATTTTCTTTTTAAGCTAATACACAATCTATAATTTATTATTAACTAATAAAAACATATTATATCTATTTGTTTGGCTGATTGACAATCACTACACGAAATCCCGGATTTGAAGAGGTATGAAAATGTTATGTAAATGTATTCAGAGACCGGCATTTACATATGTTTACAAACCGCTGCATTTAGTTTATCTTGTCTTTACATGTAGTAAATATCAATATTTCTTGTGCTATACCCTCCTATGGGCGGTTATGAGAGACCGCGGTTTATAAAATATATCAACACCTAATCAAACCATTTTAAAGTTTAGAATTTGCATATATTTATAACCATCTCAAAACTTTCGCAAACTTATGCATTTGTATACCTCTGCAAATGGAAATCTTTGTCATGTATTTTGCTATGATGTAAATTTATCCGCAAATGTGTTTCTTTGTCTAGGTAGCAAAGCATCATCATTAAAATACTTTTATAGGGGTTATAAAGTGTAAGGTGCATCTACATTTGCCTGGTGTGTAAACCAATTGAAAACGAGAACTTTATAGAGGGGTGTAAAGCATCATTTCCTTTAATCTGCAGAGACCTGTCAAATGTATTGTAAAGGAATATTTTTGTTAGTCTTTCTAGTCGGCTGAAATGTATGTCAAATCAGAACATATCAAAAGCCTTTGAGCATATTCCCAAATGTATGGTAAATACATAGATTTGCAGACAATTTGTTTAATTAAGAAATGTGGCCGAATGATAATATCAATGACATGTGTAAATATATTGGGCATATGTAACTTTGAATACATATACAAAGAAATGATAAAGAAAGATATTTCAGACAGCTAGAAATGTATGTGTAAATATATTGGGCATATGAAACTTTGAATATGTATGCAAAGATATTATAAAGAAAGATATTTAAGACAGCTAGAAATGTATGGTAAATAGTTATATTTGCTTTTAGTTTGCTGATATATTTGAAAGGTGCAGATTATATGGACAAATATTGCCAATGCTTTACTAAGCTATGATATGACAAATATAGCTGCTTTGGGATTGGTTTTGGCATATTGGTAATATCATTTATTATACATATATTTTAATAATTTCGTTTTAATAAGAAAAAACATCGAGTCTACAAAATCGGTTCTTGATCTCTTGATGTACTGCGTGAATTTCTTTATCCATCAAAATCTTCTACTCTCGAGAAGTTATGATGGTTCATTCGCGTAGCATAATACGATCGTTTCCTTTGAGTATCTCTTTGAAACTTCTGGAATTGCACGAGTCATAATTCACTCTGTTTATAAAACATAGAATTTACCTTTTTTTAAAAGAGACATATACACTACAATATGTATTAGAATGAAATTCAAAACAGTGTGGCTGTGACCATTGATTGACACATTAAATTCATCCATTGACTGGGACAATTTACGTGAGCGTTTGTCTGTAACGACCACTGTTCACGACGCACCTACGATAGACATTTAAACTGTGGGGTCACCAAAGGTTTCTTAACGCCTTTAATTATAAAATAATTCGAAAAATTAATCAGGAATAACCTTTATGTTTTGATTTATATAATTGATATAAATCAAAACATCGTGTTATTTCTGATTAATTTTTCGAATTACTTTATTAAGGTGTTGAGAACCTTTGGTGAACCCATAGTTTAAGTGTCTTTAAAAAGCACATAGTAAGCAGTGGTCGTTACATACAAACGTTCACCTAAATTGTCCCAGTCAATGAATGAATTTAATGTGTCAATCAATGGCCACAGCCACACTGTTTTGAATTTCATTCTATATGTTACTGCAGAGACATATATACTATATATATATATGTCTCTTGTTACTGGTAGAAATAATACACATATACAAATAAAGCCAAAACAATACTAGATAGTAACAAATTTAAAATCGGTACCATTCGGAAGGTTATCGAGCGATTTATCAAGTTTTTATAAAAGTCCAAGTTTCTGAAATAGTCTAGAAATATTCCTTCATCTGTAGTAAAGTTGCCACATAATATTTGACACAAAGCACATCTTGAGAGAATGTTTTTTTTTTTTAAAAAGAATCGGCTAGTTTGCACACATAACTATATAAACGTTAAATCTATTGACGAATATTTTCCTTATCCGTTTAGTCCTGTCACGAGATGTTGAACTCCGTGTGCTTCATGAAGCGTCCTCTGCAAAAACTTTCTTGTTAAAGTTAAAAATACAAACAAAGAACCAGTGAGTCACGTGTCATAATTGACATACAATTTAGCAATGAAATCAAACAAAATCGATAGATGGGCCTTTTTCAAAAAATTTGGATTTTCTTGTACAATCAATATTTCTAAAAAAGTGTAAATATTTTTATCCAATTTTTAGATACACCATTTAGTTTTTGGTGTGTGTAACAAGTTCCAGCAAATTCAATATGAAATTTAGCTACAGATATTGCTTCCAGTGGGTTTCAAAGGGTCCAAAAAACCCAAAATTGCTTGTACGAACTTGAAAAACTAGTCTTTTTTAAATGCTGGTTTTAATACCCAGCGGAAATTATTATTTTTCTTTTGTTATTATAAACATATAGGTATCACTGCAGGTATGTATACACAAATACAGGGAATTATTAGATTTTATTAGCTTTTTTTTTTACTTTTCATTTCGTACTTAAAAAAATGTCAACTACATAACACAAATGAAATAATGTTGCCAATAAACAACTGATTATATCCCTTGTAACTAAGGAAGTGTTCTCTACTTACTCTTCATCCTCTGATGACGTGCTTAAAGTTACAGGATGACATCATTGATTCATTTCATTATAGATTAGTTTTGGTGAGTACAAATTACTCCGTAATTTTATTCTATGTCAACTTTGTAACGGCAAAAACATTGATAAATTTTGGCATAAATATTTTTTTTTACATAAATCATTCAGTCTATAATACTGACTCTAATTCAATAAAAACCATTTATCTGTTAGTATTAGGGTCAAGAAAAACATCCAAAAACCACAAATAGGTCAACTACATAACGGTCAACTACATAACGCAGTGAATCGTTTTGTAGTTGACAAAAAGCGTTATGTAGTTGACAATGCTGAATTAAATTCACTTTAAAATATGTTTCTAAAAAGTGTTATTTTAACCATGTTAACTGTTTTGAAAAAAGTGTGATGATTTTTATGGAAGTATATATCAAGCAAAATGTAAATATTATTAAAAAAAATTAGGGACCGAAACTAAATCCGTTATGTAGTTGACATATGTCCCATACTTGTTTCTATGTTATTTTTAAAAATATTTTTGTAGTAGCATTTAAGATTGCATATTTTTATTTCAGGTTGTATTGTAACAGTTGTTAAACTATTCAATTTCATATATTAAAGTTGAAAATTGAATATTTTTTTGTATTGTTATTTCACTACTGAAATATCCACATTTTTTGAAAATGACACAGATAATATCATTCCATCGACGAGATGTCGCCCTTCCCCCGATCAACGGGGTTTATCAGCAGTTAAGTGTGACAATTATCACCTTTTACAGAAAGATCTGGTCCGAAAAGATCAATAGAAGACAACCGCTAGTATCAATATCCATCAATATAATAAGGCACAAATAATTATCATTTCTTTATGATTTATAAATTGTCTTAAAACAATGCTCCCGTTATCATTTGATTGTGTTGTTTTAAATACGCAAAACTTAAAACAAGTTATCGAACTATCAGTCATTCGAAATCTCATTTACCGCCTATTTTATCCTAAAATTTTACAGCGTTCATATGTAATTGACAGGAATCTTTTTTTTATACGCCCGTCTATGGGACGTATTATGGTATACCGTTGTCCGTCTGTCCGTCCGTCCGTCACTATAACTCAAAAACGCTAGACCCGATTCGCATGAAACTTTGGTGAATTGTTAATATCTATTGACGTAAGCTCCCTTTCGTTTTTTATAAATTTTAGATTTTTTTAAAGTTTCCGAGTTTTGGGGTTTTATTTGTGAAAAAAGGGGGGATTTTCCAGTGTTCGGACAATAACTCAAGAACACTTTCACCAATTTGCACGAAACTTTGTTGAATTTTTTATATCTGTTGACATGAGCTCCCTTTCGATTTTTATAAATTTTAGATTTAAAGTTTCCGAGTTATGGGGTTTTATTGTCGAGCCTGCAACTTTTGTTGCAGAAAGCTCGACATAGGGATAGTGATCCGGCGGCGGCGGCTACGGCGGCGGCGGCGGCGCCGGCGGTGTTAGCTCACTTCTTAAAAGCTTTATATTTTAGAAGGTGAAAGACCTGGATGCTTCATACTTTGTATATAGATGCTTCATGTTACGAAGTTTCCGTCAGTCACATGTCCAATGTCCTTGACCTCATTTTCATGGTTCAGTGACCACTTGAAAAAAAAGTTCAATTTTTTTGTAATGTTGAATTCTCTCTTATTATAAGTAATAGGATAACTATATTTGATATGTGCGTACCTTGCAAGGTCCTCATGTCTGTCAGACAGTTTTCACTTGACCTCGACCTCATTTCATGGATCAGTGAACAAGGTTAAGTTTTGGTGGTCAAGTCCATATCTCAGATACTATAAGCAATAGGGCTAGTATATTCAGTGTATGGAAGGACTGTAAGGTGTACATGTCCAACTGGCAGGTGTCATCTGACCTTGACCTCATTTTCATGGTTCAGTGGTTTTAGTTAAATTTTTGTGTTTTGGTCTGTTTTTCTCATACTATATGCAATAGGTCTACTATATTTGTTGTTTGGAATGATTGTAAGGTGTACATGTCTAGCGGGCAGATGCTATGTGATCTTGACCTCATATTCATGGTTCAGTGGTCAAAGTTAAGTTTTTGAGTTTTGGTCTTTTTATCTAATACTATATGCCATAGGTCAACTATATTTGGTGTATGGAAATATTTTATGATCTTTATGTCAGTCGCGCAGGTTTTATTTGACCGTGACCTCATTTTCACGGTTCATTGCACAGTGTTAAGTTTTTGTGTTTTGGTCTATTTTTCTTTAACTTTAAGTAATGGGTCAACTATTATATATGTTTTATAGAAGCATTGTTAGCTGTACATGTCTGCCTGGCATGGTTTTTCTGACCTTGACCTAATTTTCAAGGTTCATTGGTCTTTGTTTAGTTATCTTGGTTAATGTTAAGTTTATGTGACAGTTGTAATAAAGCTTAGCTTTATACTTTGGACTATCAACATAATATCAATGATTAGTATAGAAGGCGAGACATTTCAGTGTGTGCACTCTTGTTTATGTAAAAAGGGGTGATTTTCCAGTTTTCGGACAATAACTCAAAAATGCTTTCAGCATTTTTTATAAAAAGTTGGTGAATTGTTTATATCTATTGACGTAAGTAAGCTTTCTTTTTAATTTTATAAATTTTAGATTTTAAGTTTCAGAGTTACTTGATTTTATTCATAAAAAAGGGAGGACTTACCAGTTTTTGGACAATGCTTTGAGCAGTTATCATAAAACTTTGATGACTGGTTTATATCTATTAAGATAGCCTCCCTTTAGTTTTTCATGATTTTCTGATATGACATTGAGAAGTTATTGAACTTTATTCTTTGAAAAAGTGACGGGCGTATCATGCGCTCATGGCGCATCTGTTTATATTTTCTATCATGATCAAATAAGTTTTTTTTGGTTTTTTGTTGTTGCAATAATTTATTTATAATATGAGCCAGTCCATGCGAAAAGGTACAAAAACGAAAAATTTACGAAATTCTAAAAAGTGTGCATAATTATTGGTAGTAGACTTGTGATTTATAAAACACATTTACTTTCCCTCATATCATCAAGCTGTGAGCTACACGCACCTGCGAGTGTTGAGACCCCCCCCCCCCCCCCCTTTAGTTTTATCAATATTTATAGTGAATTATTTCATATATTTCAATCATTTTCAAAGTACAGTTTAAATGGCTTGATTTGCCAATTAATAATGTCAGAGACAGTATTATATGTCTCTAATAATGGTAACCCCGGTAGCAGTGGGGATAAGGCCCTCGCTTACGATGCGGATATCAATGCAATCAAACCGGGCAACGGTTCGAATCCTGTAACGTTGATTTATATAATATTAAATAACTTAGTTTTATATAATATTAAATAACTTAAGTTAATAACTTAACTTAAGTTAAATTTCAATTTCTAAAACACAAGATGTCATAGTTTTTGTATTTTCCCTCATGTTTTAATGTTATCTTACTTTCTTTAAACCTGTAGAACTGACGGAAATAATTGACTTTTGTCTCTGTAGTGTCATACATTTTTAAGTTTCTGGTCGGTATAGCATTAGTCCGGGGAACAAATGATTTTACACTTGCTCAAATACCAAAAATTCAGATATTTCTACGTCTTTTTTTCTGTTTTAGTTGACAAATTCAGGATAGAATTGACAATCTTATGAATAATTACATTAATCTGAGACTACTATATATAACACATTTTTTTCGGATAAAATCGTTTTTCAAAAATACTATAACAAACTTTGATAACGTGTCCTGTAAAGTTTACCAAAAGGACTTTTTGTACCTTTTCGCATGGACTGGCTCATATATTTATGCAAAGTCTTAAAATAACTACATGTATCATTTGTCCTTTAACAGCCGAGTCTAACACATATATCATTGTACTTGCTTTCCACACAGGCGGAAAATAAGGAAAGAGGGGCAACATAAATAAATTACCATCATTGTTAAATCGCATTGATAAGTTTTTAAAACTCTAAACAAGTTGAAATATTTTCCAATAAAAGAATAAAACAAAAAAGGTGACAAGCCCCTGTGTCTATATATATATATATCTAGGCACATTTCTGATTTTACAATCTTTAACTCGCATCATGCTTATCTTTATTCGTCCCATTGGCTATCATACGACATCTTTTATTTTACATACAACTCCTCCGTTCACGATGTTGTAATACCTATGCAGGTTGAACTTCAACTTAAAGGTTTATTTATTGAAGTTTTAGTTCTTTGGGTACCAAACGTGACCTTTTTAAATGAATTAATTTGTAATTAGTTAATTATGCAAAGTGCAAATCTGGCAGAATCTATCAATGCAAATGCCCATATATTCAAATTACTATTCAAAATGTGAGGTTAGTTTATAAATTAATAGTCATTGTAAAAAATGCTTCAAAAATAATAAAAATCACAGGTGGCTCAAATGTAAAAAGAAATGATAAAATGAATTGCTTTTGGCAAGAGACGCACACTCATTTCATGATTGTATCTACTAATCAATGCACAAAATTATGGACCAGTACTGCACCCGTATAGACTAGCATTGGTGGTCGCAGGTCATAGTCCAGGTACTAGCAATAGTGATTTTTTTTAATTGTTTTTTTTTTTTGGGGGGGGGGGGGGTGAAGGGTATGTGAAATACTGCAGTTTCTTGTGACGCATCTACTTGTTATTTTTCGTGAACTTAGGTTCTTGTTTGTTAGGACAACAGTTATGCGCTGGAAAAAAAAACTGCAGTTGCTATTTTCATTAACTAAGATAAAGATTGGGGTGCCCCTGACCACTCTTACAATTTTCTGTAAAGTTTTCAGTAAAAAAAGAATGTTGACAAATATGTGACATGCTATGAGAATTCAAAGACGATTTAAGTAGAGCAAATAAAAATTAAGCGATCGTTCCGAGAAGGGTAAAGAGTACTCTAAGGGTTGCAAGCGCAACATGAGTTTAAAGGCTGTCAATCCTTCTAAGATTGCTACTAGATACACTCTTAGCAGATGAGATTAATCTTTAGCACTAAGATTGTGCCAAAACTAATTTATGACAGACTGAGTGCTTCGTTTTTATCAACCAAGTTTCATTAAGCATTTACACAAAAAATTAAGAGTGAACGTTTACAACAAAAGGACAAAAGTACCGTCGGAAATGAAAAATGCTACCCAGGACGTCACAGTAGAGAGGAGACATGCAACAACGCCAGCGGATGAATACAATGAACGAAGTGGTCCACAAAAGTAAAAAAATAACCTAAGACTATGTTAAATGAAAGTCATAAAATGAACTACCCAAATATAAATCTTGTTCATTGTAAATAATGATAATCAAACTTAATATGTACGTAACTTTTTTGTAAATCGTGACTTTTTTGTCATGTGATTTCCTGTCCTTTCAATTTTTGTCCCTTATTCGTAAAATGCACTAGTAAACTGAACTCTGTGATTCGTGAAATAACGAATATAGATATCAATTTCATTTCTAATAATAAGTATAACTAGTTGACAATGTTTCCAACTATACAAAAGACTAAGTGAGAAAAAATAATATATTTCAAATCTATTTGTTCCTATGAATTACGGCGCTTCTTTCTTTTAACAGTCATAGGATAAAAGAGGGTCTGGAAAAGGAGGGAGGTGGGTGTTCTTCAATTTTTAATATTATTTACGCCATTTTCCCCTATTCTATTTAAATTTTGCCCATTATTCTCTATTTTTTATATTCTAGAAGCCCACTATTCTCTATTCTTAAATTTTTGGACTATCCTTTTCTTTTCTATTCTTTATTTTTGAAGCCCATTATTCTCTATTTTGTAAACTCCATCCACACCCTCATAGAAGATGCCATTCTAGTTATTTACGTCTTTTTTTTTATTTCACTCAATTATTATGATTGTATCTCTTAATGTTAATTTTTTTTTATTTCTTTTTTAAAAGTAGTGTCTTTTTCTAACCTAGATTTGTATGTTTAATATTGCTCCAGTTTTTTTTTTCATTTTCAATGCAGTTTCGTGTTCCCCTCTAAGTGGGCAATTTTTCTTCATAATCCAAAACTGTGTACTTATATTTCAAGATAACACGACACTGAATGGCATATCTCCCGATTTCTAAAATTTTTGGCACACTTGTACTTTGAATCGAGTTACATCGGAATATGTAATAAAAAAATGGCGGTCACCATTTTTGTTTTTTCGTAAATTTGATTAGAAAACGTCAATTTTGACGACAAATTTACACAGGGAAAATGCCTTGTTTTAACTTTTCTTTTTTTTTTTTAAAGATTTTTCAATAGATGACTTTGTTCTTATATACGGAGAAAACTAAAAACTAACACACAGTTGCATCTAAGATGCATGCTTTTTGTATTAGTTGTTATTAGCTTTCAACTAGCTGTCAGTAACTGCGAGTACTCTGTACTTAAAGTCTTTTGGTTGTTGGGATGTATAAGTACCCTTCCACGTCCACTCTGTTTTGTTAGATGTATTCTATTTGTATCCATCTGATGAGTTAAGCCTTTTTAAACTGATTTCTACAGTTTATTCTCATGTGGTACTGTTACACCACTGTTCCAAGTTAAACTGGTCCGTCATTCCATCTTAAGCTTCGCACCGTTAATGTAGCGATAAGGGAACACAACAGGGGTCCAGTTTATTGTTGTACTGCGGACGAGCAGGCGGACTGCTCCAGTCGTTTCCGTGCGATGACTTATGAACCTTTCATCCAAAGGTTTTCAAATTTTAATATGTTGTAACTGGGGAGAAAATGGAGGTAGAGTTCGATATTGACGATGTTTTAAAAATATTGAGCCTTCGATTAGAACAAATACATGTACTGGGATTTTTTTTTTATATCATTATAGTTGACCTTTAAATAGGATAAAGTCAAGATCGGGAAACTAAAGGGCACCAAGATATTTTATTAAAATTTTGAATTGATTGAATACCACCATATATATCTTTAGAATAAAACTGATACAGGAGAAGGAAGGTTATTGGAAATGATGTAGTTTTTTTTTTATTAATGTTGGTCATTTTAATTTTTGTTAAAACACGAAATACAGAGATTATACCTGATTCAAAAATTAAGTTACTTGCTTTGCATCGAATCTATTATATCTGCTACATGTATGAGAAGCGGGGAAACGAGAATGTTTTTCTTTTATATACAAAAGATAATTGTTTAAAAACAGTTTTACTGTATATAATTTCAAAATATTTTTAGATACAATGTTACAGTAACTGTCCTTATTTCTCTTTTAATTTTTTAGCATAGAAACTTTTAAATTATCTGCGTTTTTCAAAGTATTAACACGTTTTCACGAATACAAACTGCATGTTTAATGATGTCTTTATCTGGCAACTCTTGGCTTGCGTAATTGGTATTTTTTTATATAATCTGTTTACAACGTCTGGATTTTATTATACACAATTAGCGTTACATTGTATTTGATCAATTTTGGTAATTAACACATACGGTTTTCCTTTTAAAGTACCCTGTAGTGTTAAAAGAAGAACCATTTCACAGTCAGGAAAATCCCTTCATTTACATACAAGTGACACATTTACCACCTATTAAGGGAGTGTTAATTTATGCTCTTTCTTGGAAGTATAGCCAGTCGAGGTCGTTAAAAACTCCCATCACCATCATCATCTCTTTCTTCATTGTATTATTAGACATTTTCAATTGTAAACATAAACATTCTGACAACATTCTGATAAAATACATGTATGTGCATACTCGTGTATTTTCAAATTATAGGATCATGCAAAACACACGCCTTGGCTCAAGTTATATTGAAATAATTATTTTGTATTCTCTTGTTTAAAATGAAAAAAGATCACAAATAAGCAGAAGCTAAACTAACTTTTTTCCAAGTCCACACCAAGTTGGTAGACTTAAGCTTGGGTTGAGAAAACGTACCGTGTTTATCGATTTGATCTTATTTATTCTAGTTTAGAGTTCATTATTAATGACATCGTTGTTTTCATTTTTGAAGTACAAAAGAAAGCTTACAATTTAGTACAGTGTTATTATAATAGTGCATTCCTCCCTACACCTGAGATTCGTGTAGTATTTGCAACTGGACGTTTACACAAATCAATCCATCTACCCATTTATTATGTGGCTATAAGATGTAAAAAAAATATCAGGTTACTGTTACAATTCATCGTCTTAGTTAAAGGGAAATTCCGCGATTTTTTACTTATCATCTAATTATGTTCATCTTAAGGGCATACGATACAGTAGAGATCCCTCGTTGATTTTTTCCTAAAATTTTGATAGTAGGTCAATTTTAATGTGTACTTTCCAAATATGAAAAGAAAAAAGTACCTTCATGACTTACTTTTGGAGATAATTTGATTCGAAATTTGCATATTTGGAAGAAAATTCCCGAAAATTCATAAATAAGGACTTTTAAAGAAAGTAACAATACTTTTGAACAAAAAGTCATAACTTAACCGGGTTTTTTGTAAAACGTTCCCTTGATCCATGACATCTTCATGCTGAAACAAAATTAAGGTTAAACCAAATTATTATTTTCCGGATTTAGATTGATATATGCGAAATAAAGAAATTGACCCTATTTTTGCGTCTTTTCGGAAGTGCAGAAAAAAATTGATCGTTGATTTTTTCTTGAAAATTTGGCGGAGTGTTCTTGAAACAGTACTTGATTGATTGCAAAAGAAAAAAATATGGGTCCATGTGCTTGTTTTTTCAATAAAAGCCATATACCTTAATTTTTTACGACGTCTGCCAGTATGGCGCTAAATTACGTTACATAAAGTTTTAATCACACCAACGTCGTGTAATCATTCCCGCCGTACACGACTATGCTGTCAAGTATATGAAGGTGTTTTCCAAAGCGTTGATACTTATCATAAAAATTCATAAGATGGTTATTCGTAAAATCGCTAAACATTTACGAAACGTAATTTGGACAGGAACCTTTTCATAATAAAAAAAGGATATAAAAAAGGATCCCAGCAGATTAGATGTACGCCAAAACAGAAAAATCTTATAGAATTATAAAGGTGCAGCTCCGTCCGACATTAGTTTTAAATTGCTTCATGTACCAAAAGAGGATAGCCAACATTATTGCAAAGGCCCTAACATGGCTAAATGTGAACCAACTATAAATTAAGTGAGGTGATACAATTAATTAACAACCGTAAAACCTTCAACAATGACAAAACCTGTCAGCTTTAAAAGGCCCCGACGTACTTGGATTTGTTTCTTTTTACATTCAAAATATAATCATCTTTCAAATTAAGATTATAAAGAGTACTTCTTGTTCTATAGTTTGAGCTGTTTTGTGCAATTTCATGTCATAATTGCCTCAGTCGACTGAAAATGAAGTTGTAGTATAACATTTCATAGGAAGTACAGCAGCTAGTATTAGAGAATAATATTCAAGGATGTCTTATCAATAGATAAGTTGTTGCATTACCTTTCATACGGCGTAACTGTATGAATATTGGCGTACTTGTTTGTCTAGAATTAGAGCTATATTGAAAACACTTTATTTGTTCTTCTGTCCGATCGTCTAACTATAATTGTGTTACTTTTCTCAGAAACAACCCTACTGCATGACTACATATTTGCTCATCAGCTTGAGAGCGACGAGTTTTAACGTGTGTACACTTTCTGATCTGTCTGTCTGTCTGCAATTAGTGTACATTTGACGATACTTCAAATTATATCTCTCAATACATTGAAGTACAAAAGGGAGATGCTTATACACATAAGAAGACGTGGTATGATTACCAATGAGGCAAATCTCAACCAGAGACCAAATGACAAAGACATAAACGACTATAAAACATCGGACGGCCTTCATCAATGATTAAGACCCACACCTCATAGTCAGTTATGAAAAGACCCTACATTTAAACAAATGCAAAACAACTCAAACGCGAAACTTACGGCCTGAGTTAAGTACAAAACAATGAACGAAATACAAATATGATATACAATAACAAAGTTTAACGACACCATTGAATTCTTGTTTTGGTCTATAACATCCAGATTGATATACAAAAAAATAAACCAATTAAACAAACTAACGTGTGACAATTCTTCATCTATTGGCAATATTTTGCTTAAATTCAAAACAAAAACGACACCAATGTATTTTTTTAAAAATCTTTTTAACGGACTTTTATTGACACCTTTTCTACATACACATGTACATATATAATATCATATAATTTTAAAAAATCAATTAAACAATTTTATTTACGAATAGGGGTGTTGTACGACCTTGTCCACCCATGAGGGTCTCGCATATGCAGTCGGTTTTGTTATTTTATTGATTGTCTGTTAATTTCGACCGTACAATAACAATTCACCATTCAATTTGCAGTCTGTCCAATGCTATACAAGAAGAAAAAAAATAAAGACACAAACTATTTTGATTCTGATTATCTTTCAATTCAAGATAGTATTATTGACTTCATTATCAATGAATGAAAATAAATGTTCTCGTCATGAAAAATTTTGCACAGCTGTACCCCACGTCGTAGTAATGACTTTTGTGTATGGATTTCAAATCTTCCAACACTAGACCCGATTCGGCCACTCTACGCGCCATATATTTTGTTAAAATGTTCTTATTAATCACGGGTTCATACGTTTTCTCATTTCTTTTAGTTTCATAAAAATAACATGTTAATATCATAAATGTTCAATTTAATATTTGCCGCTGAACGTCAAGCAGCTATTAATAGATATAGGCAGATGTGGTATGAGTGGCAATGAGACAACTGTATCTGCTACTGTATCGTATTCCCTTAACATAAAAAACACATTTGCAAAGTTTTAAATTTATATTCCTTCTAATAACGGAGAAAATCAAGTATTTGTAACTTTTTTGGTTGAATTCTCGAGTGGGTCGTGACGTATTAGCCCGATTTATTGAATTCTGGGAAAAAATAAAATCTGTTTAACTCTTATATCTTATCGACAATATACGTAATTAAAAGCGCACAGCTGACGAATGGTCGTAGTCATTAACCACAATATAAGCATGAACGAAAATGAATATGCATATACCGTTTTGTAATGATGAATTAAATTCCTATTAAATTATCTCTAGTAAATGTTTTCGAATAAATTTCATTAATTATTGTTGAGATTTTTTTCATAAAATATTTATTGAACATTTTTACTGATATTGAACTGAAAATATTTCAGTTCTATTTACCGTTATTGTCTTGATAATCATTTCAATGCAACTAAAGTGTGAGCAGAGTGTGTATATTATTTTGTAAAGGTCACTGTATATTTCTCGGCTTGAGGTCAATTTGTTTACCTTGTAGCTATTTAGCCGCAGGTGTGAGTTCAAGCGAACACAGGTATACATGTTGTTATTTGGAAAGGATAAACAGAAAGGATTAGTAGAAAGAGTATGCTGTCACGATTTTAATACACTAAGATTTAATACACGATGAGAATAAAGATACAATAATTAAATTGTGTAAATTATTTGAAAATAAAATTCAGATTCGTAATTCAGAAAGTGCATAAAAATACAAGGAAATAATTTTTGATTACTTTCTTAGCGGCAATTGGCGTAAATGAAGTAAAAAATAGTAGTTTTAATCTTTAATAAAAACTAAATGCAATATTACCCAATTTGATATACCATTGCAAATCTGTTTGATATCATTGACTTTACCGGAATTTTTTTAACTTGTTTTCAAATCTGGCTGTGTTCAAATACTAATAAAACTATAGCAATTTTAAAGTTTTTAATTGAAAAAAAATACAACATACAAAATGCATGATGTTTTTTAGTTTCTTTTTAACATTTTATTCTTACATAATTAAATTCATTTGACAATCATTTACACGAACTTTTTATGAAAAGAATACCAATTATCTAAGCTAAGGCATTATTTTTTTTGAGGATTTTTAAAAAAAATTCTATGATAATATTTGTGCAATGTTGAACATGGTAGCCGTCATTAATCCAAATAATACAGTAGTTGTAATAAAACTTATATCTTAGTCATGCATAACTGATATTGACGAATTTAGAATAGTTCGTCCATACATCGTTGTTCTTGAAACAATCATTATTAGTATACATACATGTAAGTTTCCTGACGTATAAGCGCCTTTGAGGATGAGCTCCAGAGAAAGCAGACTAGTAGCGTTTCGTTCGTTCGTTTGTTGGGAAAGGAGATGAAATGCAACCACTTGTACAGATAAACGCAGAATTACCATATAAGCATTTATAGTCAATACAATCAGAAAGAGTTCCCATCGTTGGACAGGGAATATGAAGGCTTCCAAGAATGAACAAGTGACATGTCGAACTCTGAACAGTTAGAAAACGGACTATCGACATCGACCGCTTGTTCTTGATATTTGAAACTGCATGCATATATACGTATACGTTTATGATAGTGATGAGTTCTTGCGACTGACAAAAACTAAATTCCTTCATGGTTATATCTTGCCATACTTTTATATTGGTTTGTAAGGTGATTACTCAAAATCGTAATTTGAAAATCCTGTTTGTGAGATGTAGATTCATTTCAATACAGAAATTTCGTCTATATATTAAGTTCCACAAGTGTATAACACGGGGAAGCTCTGAGGGTCCATTACTCCCATTTTGTTTGGGTGTGAACCATCGATGTTTACAGCAATATCAAAGAATAAGATGATGATGGTAGAAAGAACTATGGGCGTTATGTGGCAAATATTACATGCATATCGGACCATGAGTTGTCAATCTGTATGAAAAGATTTCCAATACAACCATGTTATTGAGAAGCAAGGTTTACATGCTATACTCTCGTACTAGTATTACAGGGTTCTTGTGGCGTTCACCTTAGACACACATCTTTTTAACGATGTTTAAAAAAAACGACAGAAACAATTTAATGTCATATTTCCATATTTTTTTTTAAATATAACTAAAAGTCTTTTAACTGACAAGAATACCCCTATTTAGGCCTAAATTAAAATATTGTTTGTTTGCCCTTTTCCGACCCTATGTTTTGAAACAGGGTAGGTAGGTAGGTAAAATATTTTATTTTTTTTCCCAAAAAAATAACTTGGCTCGGTATATTATTTGTCATGGGTAGGCAGGTAGGTAAAATATTTTATTTTATAGATACAAAATCTGCATAATGTCATTTTTTTTGTCCGTTTTGTTTTTGCAAATAAGTTTTCCGCTGGGACTATTAGTTTTGAAAAAAAATATATAAGAGATAACTTTGTACTGGTAAGATAATGTCTGGGCAGATATAAATTACTAGTAGAAAAAAAAGTCCCTAGAGTGTTACAAATTTCGTGTGTGCCTTTTTTTCCAATAAAAATATGCTATAAGACTTAAAACTCAATTGTCACGTATTTTGCATCACATTTATAAATGATCTGTATGGAAAACTTGGCGATTTTACTGCCAGATATTCTCCACTTTACAGGGTTTTGTCACTTTTGGTTCATGTCAGATATAAATAATTTAGCGGCATCGTTAACATAATCATTCTGATATGCGGATCACAAAAGGCCATCCCTACATAGAATACAACGTCCGTTTACAAATTAGTTTGTACACACGTTAATACTTTTGTATCAAACAAACTTTTTTGTAAATGAACCCTGCTCTTTAAGTTTAAAGGTACAGAGTAACGTACTTCATATCATGATTTCAGAAAGCGTTCAACATCGATTTCAAACAAATGCTTTGAAACTTCAAATGCAAATGTTCATGTCAAACGCTCAGGTGATACCAAATGGACTGGACCTTATACGTAAAGATAAAACCCGAGGATTCCGGTAAAAAAGTTTTAAGCGGGAAATACAAATATAAGATTTTTGGTAGGAACGAAAAAATAAAATAAAATAAAATCTTGCTGGTAAATGCAAATAAAAGATTTTCAGGCGGAACGAATTGATAGGGTCGGTCGGTAAAGGGCAAACAAACAATATTTTAATTTAAGCCTTAGCGGACAAGTAATTTATTCTTTTTTCTGTAATTAAATACCAAGAACGAAAATAACTCCCGAAATTAATTTGAAACTTTGATACTCAAAAGTTTCCCAGCAAAATATTCACATCCCTCAAGGGGATAATTAGAGTTCGTCCAGTGGCATATATAACAATTGTGATGACGAATTCCTTCCTTTGTTCGAGGACAATCTTATTGAAATATAAATCTGTGATTTTACTATTTCCCGTGACAACTTCAATGAACCAAAGCAAAAGTTATACATCGACCTGTATTTAAATCAAATTGGTTCTCTTCTTCTTCTGGTATACAATAGTCTATCGACATTCAATGATTACATACTGTTGGCATACGTGGACTAGTCTATTTACAAAACTTTTACCCCAATTTATTCAAAATATATGATTTTTTTCTTATGTTTAATGTATACATGTATATATTTTAAATTGCGCTTTAGTTCCATAACTTTCTACCCAGTCGTATAAACGAATCGTCGGCAAGTGCGTACATTTTTTTAAATCAATATTTCTGGTATGTTCCAATCTGTCCTTCACCATTGACAATGAGTATATATTACATTTTCCCAAATTCACCCTTGGAAAAAATATTTAAATAGATTTTAATTTCATCAAATCTTATTTTTTGGGTATTATTTATATTTTTATGAATAATATTCTTTACACCAGAAATGTTATTCATAAACAAGCGTATGAGTTTAGTAATGACAAGTAAGACAGAGTTGTATATTATACATCTGATAGTTCAAAATGGAAAGTTATAAGTTATCAGCCGTGTACACTGATCAATACATGCAGAAGTGAAACGATGCATGAACTTGCAAGCCCGACAGGAAATCGCTTGAATACCTGGACGTGTCACCTCACACCCCTCACAATACCTTTGAAAGTAATACCTTTAGCCATGCTGGTGATCAGATGAGGGAAGATTATAAGTTATTTGAAAAAAGTTTATTACTTTAAAGAATTATGAACAAATTAGATTTTCGAAAACAATTTTCACGGAACACTTATTTATGATTTCAACTTTGACTTTTTACCTAATTCCAATATCAACAGTTTAAAAACAACAGACCATGGTAATTTAAAAAAAAATAAGAATATTTTCCGTATCAAGTTAGTAAGTCGGATAAAAAAAACGTACGATTGACAAGATATCGACACGCAATTGCGACTACATCGGTTACTGTAGTTTTGTTCCTTTTGGGTTTATAGACATATCGATTTTATTTACCGGGAAAGAAGACAAAATGGCTGATCGTAGAGAAATGATACTCTAAATTTAAAATCGATGGTGATCGCTTATCTAGCGGAATAAAACTTTAATATCTATGAATTTGAGCATTTTTATACCGAATGAACATAATATCAATTTTTGATTTTTTTGCGAAGTTTCCCTTTAAAGGGAAAATTCACGATTTTTTACTAATGGTTTAAATATGTTCATTATGACATAATATATATATTCACAAAGTTTTATCGCTATATGTGCAGTAATAAAGGAGAAATTCAATAATTAATGAAAAAATATCAACTACTTCCTGTAGGTCGTGACGTTTTCTCCTGATTTTTGCATGCCGGGATTTAAAATACAATCATTAAAAGTCTTGGTTTTTAATCATATTTTAACGTAATCGTAAGCGCGCCGATGACTTATGCTTTATCTAATAACCATCCGATAATAAGAAGATAAAACGCACAGACGTTCAATTGTACTCAGTCGTGAGATAAATTATCTATGTTAAACGTATATATTCGAATTATTTTTGTAGACAACACAAAAAGTTATAAATTTATTTTTAATAAATGCATTTTCGGACTGATAAGGTGAACAAATTAAAGTACAATAATCTGTAAAGACAATATGTTGGTGTACTATTATTGACCTTTTACTATCTCTGCTATGGCTAGGTTTATACGATGTGTGTATTCACGGTTCTGTGGCAATACTCGTAGATGGCTTGTTGAAAGGTAAATTGTTATTTGCACTTCGGTATTTAACCACGCCTCTAGGGCACACCTTGCCAGGTGTGACTGTCTATTCGGATCAGTGGTAGCATTTAATACACACATTAAAAATACATATTCAAGTTGGTGACAAATAAAAATTGGTCGCCGTGGAATTATTTAATTATATTTGGTGCTATTATTTATTTGAATTCAAATAAGTTAATCTACTAAGAAATACACAATTTTCGGTTAAAGACGGGAAACTTAATTCATATGTCAGAATGAAATGATATACAAGTCTTGTCCTTGATTTATGTCTCATAAAAAAGGGGGACTTAGAAATTAGAAATAGCTTTACTAAATCATTTTTATTTGTCTTTATTAGGCGAAAAAATGTACGAGAACACTTACATTTAGACTTTTGAAAGCCATGTATTAATTAATATATGAAACTATCTGAAGATAACTCTACCGAAGCGGAATATAATATGTGCAAATAAAGAAAAAAATATTTTTGTAATGGAATCGAAAAATTACGAATAGATATTCTTTTCAAGTGTGATAAACGTCAACCAAATTTATTTATAATGGGGAACGTCCTTATTAAAATCTGAGACAACTATAATAATCGTCGTCTCCCAACGTATATATATACTTAAATAACTATTTGATGTTTAAAATTAAAAGACAACGAATTTAATGTTATCTTTCCCTATTTTTGAATGTTATTATAAGTCTGTTCAACTTGCAAGAATACCCCTAAAGCGGACAAATATCCGACAAGCAGTTTATTCTTTAAATTGCTGTCATTGAATATCAAGAAAGAAAATAAATCCCGAAATTGATACTCAATAGTTTTCCTAGAAAATATTCACATTCCTTGGGGATTATTAGTGTACGTCCAGTTGCATATATTTTGCATGAATGTTGGAACAATTGTGATGATGACGAATTTCGTCCTTTATTCGAGAACAATTTAATTGATATATAAATCTGTGAGTTTACTATGTTCTTAACTTCGATGAACCAAAGCAAGTTATAAATTGACCTGTATTTAATCAAATTGTTTCTTTTTTTTTCTTCTTCTTCTTTTGGTATACAATAGTCTATCGAATTCGTTGATTACATACTGTTGGCATACATGGACTAGTCTATTTACAAAACTTTTACCACAATTTACACAAAATGTATGTTTCTTTCTTATGTTCAATGTATACATGTATACATATTTTAAATTGCGCTACTGACTATAGTTCCGTAACTTTCTACCAGGCGTATGTATACACGAATCGTCGACAAGTGCGCACATTTTTTTAGATCAATAATTCTGGTATGTTCCAATCTGTCCTAAACTATTGACAACGAGTATATATTACATTTTCCCAAATTAACCCTTGGAAAAATATGTAAATAGATTTGTATTTCTTCAATTATTTTTTTTTGTATTATTTTTTTTTTATAAATAATATTCTTTACACCAGAAATGTTATTTATAAACAAGCGTCTGAGTTCAGTAATGACTAGTATATTATATCACTTTCGGACACGCAAGACAAAAATGTATATTATACATGCACCTGATAGTTCAAAATGGAAAGTTATAAGTAACGGTCGTGTACACTGATCAATACCTACAGAAGTGAAACGATGCATGAACTTGCAAGCCCGCCGGACAGGAAATCGATTGAATACCTGGACGTGTCACCTTACACCCCTTCCAATACCTTTGGGAGTAATACCTTTAGCCATGCTGGTGATCAGATAAGGGAAGATCCGAATTTATTTAAATAAAGTTTATTACTTGAAAGAATTATGAACGAATTAGATTTTCGAAAACAATTTCCACGGAACACTTATTTATCATTTTATGATTTGAACTTTGACTTTTTAACTAATTACAATATTATCAGTTTAAAAATAACAGACTATATGGTTATTTAAAAATATAAGACCATTTTCCGTATCAAGTTAGTCAGTCAGATAAAACAACCGTACGATTGACAAGATATCGACACGCAATTACGACTACATCGTTTACTGTAGTTTTGTTCCTTTGTGGTTTATTGACATATCGGGATTTTTCATCGGAGAAGGTGACAAGATGGCGGAGAGTAGAGAACTGATACTCAAAATTTAAAATCGATGGTGATCTCTTATTTAGCGGAATAAAACTTTAATATCTATAAATTTGAGCATTTTTATACAGAATGGACATAATATCAATTTTTGATTTTTTTGCGAAGTTTCCCTTTAACTAAAAAAAATGTTCATGTGCGTGAACAGGTAACAATCGTCTTACGTCTTTGGTTGAAGAAACGCTTCCAGTCTGAAACACAAATCATTATGTTTGACATCAGAGGGGAAAACCTTATTAGAAATAAAACATAAGTGTCTGATGATTTAAATATAATACGATCCCTGGAATAACTTTTTACCATATTTTATTTAAAAAAAACAGAGACGGCAGAATAATTCTTATATTTGTCTCTTCAGTCACGTACAGTTCGGGCACAAATTTGCTTCACAGTCTATAGAATTTCGAAAGATCCCGCTAGCAAAATTTCGTTATTGTCTTTGCAAATCAAAATCATTGCAGTGCGGGAGTGCATAGTTACCATGGAATCTTATCAACCCCTGTTTAATTTTCGGGTGCACAAAAAAAAAGTTCTTAAAATCTCTAATCGGTCTGTCTTCAATGACTCGAAGATCATTAGATCTACTACCATTTGAAATATACCTCCTTGTTCGTTCTGCTGATTTTGCAGAATGTTAAACATCATATCGACCAAACACGTCCACGACACACCATAAGTTTTCAAAACAAACTATTTGGGTTTTAAAGGCGTCCTTTTCCAAATCTAAAAAAAATGTGGTAACTTTTTACATAAAGTCTTTGTACAATACTCATACCATCTCTGATCAGGGGTGTTCTAGTTATAGAGCAGGGATATCACACACTAAATTTTCGTACAGTATCACATGAGAGTGCATTGTTATCATTATCTATATGAAAATAATTGTCATCTATTATTAATACAGCTACTGATTTTCCACCACTGCCACAACAGCTGCTGATTTTCCACCACTGTCACTACAGCTGGTGATTTTCCACCACTGCCACAACAGCTGCTGATTTCCACCACTGCCACAACAGCTGCTGATTGTCCACCACTGCTACTACAGCTGTTGATTTTCCGACACTGCAACTACTCGAAGCTTTACGAAACAAGACTCAAATAAAACTCAACCATTTTTAATTATCATTTAATTTGTATATTTTGGAGTAAAACATCAAAATGTGTGAAATTGAACGTTACGGTAATTCAAGTTCCCAGAATCAAGTTTAAAATAATGCATCTGATTCACGTGACTTTAATTTAAAAAAAAAATATTTTTGTAATTGCACAATGGAGGTTTTTGTCATTTAAACAATAATAAATACGAAAGTTAAGAAATTCGAGAAATAAAAAAAGAAGTGACATTCTATATTTACATGCCTACGATAACAATGAATGCGCATATCAATTTTCTTTTTAAGCTAATACACAATCTATAATTTATTATTAACTAATAAAAACATATTATATCTATTTGTTTGGCTGATTGACAATCACTACACGAAATCCCGGATTTGAAGAGGTATGAAAATGTTATGTAAATGTATTCAGAGACCGGCATTTACATATGTTTACAAACCGCTGCATTTAGTTTATCTTGTCTTTACATGTAGTAAATATCAATATTTCTTGTGCTATACCCTCCTATGGGCGGTTATGAGAGACCGCGGTTTATAAAATATATCAACACCTAATCAAACCATTTTAAAGTTTAGAATTTGCATATATTTATAACCATCTCAAAACTTTCGCAAACTTATGCATTTGTATACCTCTGCAAATGGAAATCTTTGTCATGTATTTTGCTATGATGTAAATTTATCCGCAAATGTGTTTCTTTGTCTAGGTAGCAAAGCATCATCATTAAAATACTTTTATAGGGGTTATAAAGTGTAAGGTGCATCTACATTTGCCTGGTGTGTAAACCAATTGAAAACGAGAACTTTATAGAGGGGTGTAAAGCATCATTTCCTTTAATCTGCAGAGACCTGTCAAATGTATTGTAAAGGAATATTTTTGTTAGTCTTTCTAGTCGGCTGAAATGTATGTCAAATCAGAACATATCAAAAGCCTTTGAGCATATTCCCAAATGTATGGTAAATACATAGATTTGCAGACAATTTGTTTAATTAAGAAATGTGGCCGAATGATAATATCAATGACATGTGTAAATATATTGGGCATATGTAACTTTGAATACATATACAAAGAAATGATAAAGAAAGATATTTCAGACAGCTAGAAATGTATGTGTAAATATATTGGGCATATGAAACTTTGAATATGTATGCAAAGATATTATAAAGAAAGATATTTAAGACAGCTAGAAATGTATGGTAAATAGTTATATTTGCTTTTAGTTTGCTGATATATTTGAAAGGTGCAGATTATATGGACAAATATTGCCAATGCTTTACTAAGCTATGATATGACAAATATAGCTGCTTTGGGATTGGTTTTGGCATATTGGTAATATCATTTATTATACATATATTTTAATAATTTCGTTTTAATAAGAAAAAACATCGAGTCTACAAAATCGGTTCTTGATCTCTTGATGTACTGCGTGAATTTCTTTATCCATCAAAATCTTCTACTCTCGAGAAGTTATGATGGTTCATTCGCGTAGCATAATACGATCGTTTCCTTTGAGTATCTCTTTGAAACTTCTGGAATTGCACGAGTCATAATTCACTCTGTTTATAAAACATAGAATTTACCTTTTTTTAAAAGAGACATATACACTACAATATGTATTAGAATGAAATTCAAAACAGTGTGGCTGTGACCATTGATTGACACATTAAATTCATCATTGACTGGGACAATTTACGTGAGCGTTTGTCTGTAACGACCACTGTTCACGACGCACCTACGATAGACATTTAAACTGTGGGGTCACCAAAGGTTTCTTAACGCCTTTAATTATAAAATAATTCGAAAAATTAATCAGGAATAACCTTTATGTTTTGATTTATATAATTGATATAAATCAAAACATCGTGTTATTTCTGATTAATTTTTCGAATTACTTTATTAAGGTGTTGAGAACCTTTGGTGAACCCATAGTTTAAGTGTCTTTAAAAAGCACATAGTAAGCAGTGGTCGTTACATACAAACGTTCACCTAAATTGTCCCAGTCAATGAATGAATTTAATGTGTCAATCAATGGCCACAGCCACACTGTTTTGAATTTCATTCTATATGTTACTGCAGAGACATATATACTATATATATATATGTCTCTTGTTACTGGTAGAAATAATACACATATACAAATAAAGCCAAAACAATACTAGATAGTAACAAATTTAAAATCGGTACCATTCGGAAGGTTATCGAGCGATTTATCAAGTTTTTATAAAAGTCCAAGTTTCTGAAATAGTCTAGAAATATTCCTTCATCTGTAGTAAAGTTGCCACATAATATTTGACACAAAGCACATCTTGAGAGAATGTTTTTTTTTTTTAAAAAAGAATCGGCTAGTTTGCACACATAACTATATAAACGTTAAATCTATTGACGAATATTTTCCTTATCCGTTTAGTCCTGTCACGAGATGTTGAACTCCGTGTGCTTCATGAAGCGTCCTCTGCAAAAACTTTCTTGTTAAAGTTAAAAATACAAACAAAGAACCAGTGAGTCACGTGTCATAATTGACATACAATTTAGCAATGAAATCAAACAAAATCGATAGATGGGCCTTTTTCAAAAAATTTGGATTTTCTTGTACAATCAATATTTCTAAAAAAGTGTAAATATTTTTATCCAATTTTTAGATACACCATTTAGTTTTTGGTGTGTGTAACAAGTTCCAGCAAATTCAATATGAAATTTAGCTACAGATATTGCTTCCAGTGTGTTTCAAAGGGTCCAAAAAACCCAAAATTGCTTGTACGAACTTGAAAAACTAGTCTTTTTTAAATGCTGGTTTTAATACCCAGCGGAAATTATTATTTTTCTTTTGTTATTATAAACATATAGGTATCACTGCAGGTATGTATACACAAATACAGGGAATTATTAGATTTTATTAGCTTTTTTTTTTACTTTTCATTTCGTACTTAAAAAAATGTCAACTACATAACACAAATGAAATAATGTTGCCAATAAACAACTGATTATATCCCTTGTAACTAAGGAAGTGTTCTCTACTTACTCTTCATCCTCTGATGACGTGCTTAAAGTTACAGGATGACATCATTGATTCATTTCATTATAGATTAGTTTTGGTGAGTACAAATTACTCCGTAATTTTATTCTATGTCAACTTTGTAACGGCAAAAACATTGATAAATTTTGGCATAAATATTTTTTTTTACATAAATCATTCAGTCTATAATACTGACTCTAATTCAATAAAAAACCATTTATCTGTTAGTATTAGGGTCAAGAAAAACATCCAAAAACCACAAATAGGTCAACTACATAACGGTCAACTACATAACGCAGTGAATCGTTTTGTAGTTGACAAAAAGCGTTATGTAGTTGACAATGCTGAATTAAATTCACTTTAAAATATGTTTCTAAAAAGTGTTATTTTAACCATGTTAACTGTTTTGAAAAAAGTGTGATGATTTTTATGGAAGTATATATCAAGCAAAATGTAAATATTATTAAAAAAAATTAGGGACCGAAACTAAATCCGTTATGTAGTTGACATATGTCCCATACTTGTTTCTATGTTATTTTTAAAAATATTTTTGTAGTAGCATTTAAGATTGCATATTTTTATTTCAGGTTGTATTGTAACAGTTGTTAAACTATTCAATTTCATATATTAAAGTTGAAAATTGAATATTTTTTTGTATTGTTATTTCACTACTGAAATATCCACATTTTTTGAAAATGACACAGATAATATCATTCCATCGACGAGATGTCGCCCTTCCCCCGATCAACGGGGTTTATCAGCAGTTAAGTGTGACAATTATCACCTTTTACAGAAAGATCTGGTCCGAAAAGATCAATAGAAGACAACCGCTAGTATCAATATCCATCAATATAATAAGGCACAAATAATTATCATTTCTTTATGATTTATAAATTGTCTTAAAACAATGCTCCCGTTATCATTTGATTGTGTTGTTTTAAATACGCAAAACTTAAAACAAGTTATCGAACTATCAGTCATTCGAAATCTCATTTACCGCCTATTTTATCCTAAAATTTTACAGCGTTCATATGTAATTGACAGGAATCTTTTTTTTATACGCCCGTCTATGGGACGTATTATGGTATACCGTTGTCCGTCTGTCCGTCCGTCCGTCACTATAACTCAAAAACGCTAGACCCGATTCGCATGAAACTTTGGTGAATTGTTAATATCTATTGACGTAAGCTCCCTTTCGTTTTTTATAAATTTTAGATTTTTTTAAAGTTTCCGAGTTTTGGGGTTTTATTTGTGAAAAAAGGGGGGATTTTCCAGTGTTCGGACAATAACTCAAGAACACTTTCACCAATTTGCACGAAACTTTGTTGAATTTTTTATATCTGTTGACATGAGCTCCCTTTCGATTTTTATAAATTTTAGATTTAAAGTTTCCGAGTTATGGGGTTTTATTGTCGAGCCTGCAACTTTTGTTGCAGAAAGCTCGACATAGGGATAGTGATCCGGCGGCGGCGGCTACGGCGGCGGCGGCGGCGCCGGCGGTGTTAGCTCACTTCTTAAAAGCTTTATATTTTAGAAGGTGAAAGACCTGGATGCTTCATACTTTGTATATAGATGCTTCATGTTACGAAGTTTCCGTCAGTCACATGTCCAATGTCCTTGACCTCATTTTCATGGTTCAGTGACCACTTGAAAAAAAAGTTCAATTTTTTTGTAATGTTGAATTCTCTCTTATTATAAGTAATAGGATAACTATATTTGATATGTGCGTACCTTGCAAGGTCCTCATGTCTGTCAGACAGTTTTCACTTGACCTCGACCTCATTTCATGGATCAGTGAACAAGGTTAAGTTTTGGTGGTCAAGTCCATATCTCAGATACTATAAGCAATAGGGCTAGTATATTCAGTGTATGGAAGGACTGTAAGGTGTACATGTCCAACTGGCAGGTGTCATCTGACCTTGACCTCATTTTCATGGTTCAGTGGTTTTAGTTAAATTTTTGTGTTTTGGTCTGTTTTTCTCATACTATATGCAATAGGTCTACTATATTTGTTGTTTGGAATGATTGTAAGGTGTACATGTCTAGCGGGCAGATGCTATGTGATCTTGACCTCATATTCATGGTTCAGTGGTCAAAGTTAAGTTTTTGAGTTTTGGTCTTTTTATCTAATACTATATGCCATAGGTCAACTATATTTGGTGTATGGAAATATTTTATGATCTTTATGTCAGTCGCGCAGGTTTTATTTGACCGTGACCTCATTTTCACGGTTCATTGCACAGTGTTAAGTTTTTGTGTTTTGGTCATTTTTCTTTAACTTTAAGTAATGGGTCAACTATTATATATGTTTTATAGAAGCATTGTTAGCTGTACATGTCTGCCTGGCATGGTTTTTCTGACCTTGACCTAATTTTCAAGGTTCATTGGTCTTTGTTTAGTTATCTTGGTTAATGTTAAGTTTATGTGACAGTTGTAATAAAGCTTAGCTTTATACTTTGGACTATCAACATAATATCAATGATTAGTATAGAAGGCGAGACATTTCAGTGTGTGCACTCTTGTTTATGTAAAAAGGGGTGATTTTCCAGTTTTCGGACAATAACTCAAAAATGCTTTCAGCATTTTTTATAAAAAGTTGGTGAATTGTTTATATCTATTGACGTAAGTAAGCTTTCTTTTTAATTTTATAAATTTTAGATTTTAAGTTTCAGAGTTACTTGATTTTATTCATAAAAAAGGGAGGACTTACCAGTTTTTGGACAATGCTTTGAGCAGTTATCATAAAACTTTGATGACTGGTTTATATCTATTAAGATAGCCTCCCTTTAGTTTTTCATGATTTTCTGATATGACATTGAGAAGTTATTGAACTTTATTCTTTGAAAAAGTGACGGGCGTATCATGCGCTCATGGCGCATCTGTTTATATTTTCTATCATGATCAAATAAGTTTTTTTTGGTTTTTTGTTGTTGCAATAATTTATTTATAATATGAGCCAGTCCATGCGAAAAGGTACAAAAACGAAAAATTTACGAAATTCTAAAAAGTGTGCATAATTATTGGTAGTAGACTTGTGATTTATAAAACACATTTACTTTCCCTCATATCATCAAGCTGTGAGCTACACGCACCTGCGAGTGTTGAGACCCCCCCCCTTTAGTTTTATCAATATTTATAGTGAATTATTTCATATATTTCAATCATTTTCAAAGTACAGTTTAAATGGCTTGATTTGCCAATTAATAATGTCAGAGACAGTATTATATGTCTCTAATAATGGTAACCCCGGTAGCAGTGGGGATAAGGCCCTCGCTTACGATGCGGATATCAATGCAATCAAACCGGGCAACGGTTCGAATCCTGTAACGTTGATTTATATAATATTAAATAACTTAGTTTTATATAATATTAAATAACTTAAGTTAATAACTTAACTTAAGTTAAATTTCAATTTCTAAAACACAAGATGTCATAGTTTTTGTATTTTCCCTCATGTTTTAATGTTATCTTACTTTCTTTAAACCTGTAGAACTGACGGAAATAATTGACTTTTGTCTCTGTAGTGTCATACATTTTTAAGTTTCTGGTCGGTATAGCATTAGTCCGGGGAACAAATGATTTTACACTTGCTCAAATACCAAAAATTCAGATATTTCTACGTCTTTTTTTCTGTTTTAGTTGACAAATTCAGGATATAATTGACAATCTTATGAATAATTACATTAATCTGAGACTACTATATATAACACATTTTTTTCGGATAAAATCGTTTTTCAAAAATACTATAACAAACTTTGATAACGTGTCCTGTAAAGTTTACCAAAAGGACTTTTTGTACCTTTTCGCATGGACTGGCTCATATATTTATGCAAAGTCTTAAAATAACTACATGTATCATTTGTCCTTTAACAGCCGAGTCTAACACATATATCATTGTACTTGCTTTCCACACAGGCGGAAAATAAGGAAAGAGGGGCAACATAAATAAATTACCATCATTGTTAAATCGCATTGATAAGTTTTTAAAACTCTAAACAAGTTGAAATATTTTCCAATAAAAGAATAAAACAAAAAAGGTGACAAGCCCCTGTGTCTATATATATATATATCTAGGCACATTTCTGATTTTACAATCTTTAACTCGCATCATGCTTATCTTTATTCGTCCCATTGGCTATCATACGACATCTTTTATTTTACATACAACTCCTCCGTTCACGATGTTGTAATACCTATGCAGGTTGAACTTCAACTTAAAGGTTTATTTATTGAAGTTTTAGTTCTTTGGGTACCAAACGTGACCTTTTTAAATGAATTAATTTGTAATTAGTTAATTATGCAAAGTGCAAATCTGGCAGAATCTATCAATGCAAATGCCCATATATTCAAATTACTATTCAAAATGTGAGGTTAGTTTATAAATTAATAGTCATTGTAAAAAATGCTTCAAAAATAATAAAAATCACAGGTGGCTCAAATGTAAAAAGAAATGATAAAATGAATTGCTTTTGGCAAGAGACGCACACTCATTTCATGATTGTATCTACTAATCAATGCACAAAATTATGGACCAGTACTGCACCCGTATAGACTAGCATTGGTGGTCGCAGGTCATAGTCCAGGTACTAGCAATAGTGATTTTTTTTAATTGTTTTTTTTTTGGGGGGGGGGGGGGTGAAGGGTATGTGAAATACTGCAGTTTCTTGTGACGCATCTACTTGTTATTTTTCGTGAACTTAGGTTCTTGTTTGTTAGGACAACAGTTATGCGCTGGAAAAAAAAACTGCAGTTGCTATTTTCATTAACTAAGATAAAGATTGGGGTGCCCCTGACCACTCTTACAATTTTCTGTAAAGTTTTCAGTAAAAAAAGAATGTTGACAAATATGTGACATGCTATGAGAATTCAAAGACGATTTAAGTAGAGCAAATAAAAATTAAGCGATCGTTCCGAGAAGGGTAAAGAGTACTCTAAGGGTTGCAAGCGCAACATGAGTTTAAAGGCTGTCAATCCTTCTAAGATTGCTACTAGATACACTCTTAGCAGATGAGATTAATCTTTAGCACTAAGATTGTGCCAAAACTAATTTATGACAGACTGAGTGCTTCGTTTTTATCAACCAAGTTTCATTAAGCATTTACACAAAAAATTAAGAGTGAACGTTTACAACAAAAGGACAAAAGTACCGTCGGAAATGAAAAATGCTACCCAGGACGTCACAGTAGAGAGGAGACATGCAACAACGCCAGCGGATGAATACAATGAACGAAGTGGTCCACAAAAGTAAAAAAATAACCTAAGACTATGTTAAATGAAAGTCATAAAATGAACTACCCAAATATAAATCTTGTTCATTGTAAATAATGATAATCAAACTTAATATGTACGTAACTTTTTTGTAAATCGTGACTTTTTTGTCATGTGATTTCCTGTCCTTTCAATTTTTGTCCCTTATTCGTAAAATGCACTAGTAAACTGAACTCTGTGATTCGTGAAATAACGAATATAGATATCAATTTCATTTCTAATAATAAGTATAACTAGTTGACAATGTTTCCAACTATACAAAAGACTAAGTGAGAAAAAATAATATATTTCAAATCTATTTGTTCCTATGAATTACGGCGCTTCTTTCTTTTAACAGTCATAGGATAAAAGAGGGTCTGGAAAAGGAGGGAGGTGGGTGTTCTTCAATTTTTAATATTATTTACGCCATTTTCCCCTATTCTGTTTAAATTTTGCCCATTATTCTCTATTTTTTATATTCTAGAAGCCCACTATTCTCTATTCTTAAATTTTTGGACTATCCTTTTCTTTTCTATTCTTTATTTTTGAAGCCCATTATTCTCTATTTTGTAAACTCCATCCACACCCTCATAGAAGATGCCATTCTAGTTATTTACGTCTTTTTTTTTATTTCACTCAATTATTATGATTGTATCTCTTAATGTTAATTTTTTTTTATTTCTTTTTTAAAAGTAGTGTCTTTTTCTAACCTAGATTTGTATGTTTAATATTGCTCCAGTTTTTTTTTCATTTTCAATGCAGTTTCGTGTTCCCCTCTAAGTGGGCAATTTTTCTTCATAATCCAAAACTGTGTACTTATATTTCAAGATAACACGACACTGAATGGCATATCTCCCGATTTCTAAAATTTTTGGCACACTTGTACTTTGAATCGAGTTACATCGGAATATGTAATAAAAAAATGGCGGTCACCATTTTTGTTTTTTCGTAAATTTGATTAGAAAACGTCAATTTTGACGACAAATTTACACAGGGAAAATGCCTTGTTTTAACTTTTTTTTTTTTTTTTAAAGATTTTTCAATAGATGACTTTGTTCTTATATACGGAGAAAACTAAAAACTAACACACAGTTGCATCTAAGATGCATGCTTTTTGTATTAGTTGTTATTAGCTTTCAACTAGCTGTCAGTAACTGCGAGTACTCTGTACTTAAAGTCTTTTGGTTGTTGGGATGTATAAGTACCCTTCCACGTCCACTCTGTTTTGTTAGATGTATTCTATTTGTATCCATCTGATGAGTTAAGCCTTTTTAAACTGATTTCTACAGTTTATTCTCATGTGGTACTGTTACACCACTGTTCCAAGTTAAACTGGTCCGTCATTCCATCTTAAGCTTCGCACCGTTAATGTAGCGATAAGGGAACACAACAGGGGTCCAGTTTATTGTTGTACTGCGGACGAGCAGGCGGACTGCTCCAGTCGTTTCCGTGCGATGACTTATGAACCTTTCATCCAAAGGTTTTCAAATTTTAATATGTTGTAACTGGGGAGAAAATGGAGGTAGAGTTCGATATTGACGATGTTTTAAAAATATTGAGCCTTCGATTAGAACAAATACATGTACTGGGATTTTTTTTTTTATATCATTATAGTTGACCTTTAAATAGGATAAAGTCAAGATCGGGAAACTAAAGGGCACCAAGATATTTTATTAAAATTTTGAATTGATTGAATACCACCATATATATCTTTAGAATAAAACTGATACAGGAGAAGGAAGGTTATTGGAAATGATGTAGTTTTTTTTTTATTAATGTTGGTCATTTTAATTTTTGTTAAAACACGAAATACAGAGATTATACCTGATTCAAAAATTAAGTTACTTGCTTTGCATCGAATCTATTATATCTGCTACATGTATGAGAAGCGGGGAAACGAGAATGTTTTTCTTTTATATACAAAAGATAATTGTTTAAAAACAGTTTTACTGTATATAATTTCAAAATATTTTTAGATACAATGTTACAGTAACTGTCCTTATTTCTCTTTTAATTTTTTAGCATAGAAACTTTTAAATTATCTGCGTTTTTCAAAGTATTAACACGTTTTCACGAATACAAACTGCATGTTTAATGATGTCTTTATCTGGCAACTCTTGGCTTGCGTAATTGGTATTTTTTTATATAATCTGTTTACAACGTCTGGATTTTATTATACACAATTAGCGTTACATTGTATTTGATCAATTTTGGTAATTAACACATACGGTTTTCCTTTTAAAGTACCCTGTAGTGTTAAAAGAAGAACCATTTCACAGTCAGGAAAATCCCTTCATTTACATACAAGTGACACATTTACCACCTATTAAGGGAGTGTTAATTTATGCTCTTTCTTGGAAGTATAGCCAGTCGAGGTCGTTAAAAACTCCCATCACCATCATCATCTCTTTCTTCATTGTATTATTAGACATTTTCAATTGTAAACATAAACATTCTGACAACATTCTGATAAAATACATGTATGTGCATACTCGTGTATTTTCAAATTATAGGATCATGCAAAACACACGCCTTGGCTCAAGTTATATTGAAATAATTATTTTGTATTCTCTTGTTTAAAATGAAAAAAGATCACAAATAAGCAGAAGCTAAACTAACTTTTTTCCAAGTCCACACCAAGTTGGTAGACTTAAGCTTGGGTTGAGAAAACGTACCGTGTTTATCGATTTGATCTTATTTATTCTAGTTTAGAGTTCATTATTAATGACATCGTTGTTTTCATTTTTGAAGTACAAAAGAAAGCTTACAATTTAGTACAGTGTTATTATAATAGTGCATTCCTCCCTACACCTGAGATTCGTGTAGTATTTGCAACTGGACGTTTACACAAATCAATCCATCTACCCATTTATTATGTGGCTATAAGATGTAAAAAAAATATCAGGTTACTGTTACAATTCATCGTCTTAGTTAAAGGGAAATTCCGCGATTTTTTACTTATCATCTAATTATGTTCATCTTAAGGGCATACGATACAGTAGAGATCCCTCGTTGATTTTTTCCTAAAATTTTGATAGTAGGTCAATTTTAATGTGTACTTTCCAAATATGAAAAGAAAAAAGTACCTTCATGACTTACTTTTTGAGATAATTTGATTCGAAATTTGCATATTTGGAAGAAAATTCCCGAAAATTCATAAATAAGGACTTTTAAAGAAAGTAACAATACTTTTGAACAAAAAGTCATAACTTAACCGGGTTTTTTGTAAAACGTTCCCTTGATCCATGACATCTTCATGCTGAAACAAAATTAAGGTTAAACCAAATTATTATTTTCCGGATTTAGATTGATATATGCGAAATAAAGAAATTGACCCTATTTTTGCGTCTTTTCGGAAGTGCAGAAAAAAATTGATCGTTGATTTTTTCTTGAAAATTTGGCGGAGTGTTCTTGAAACAGTACTTGATTGATTGCAAAAGAAAAAAATATGGGTCCATGTGCTTGTTTTTTCAATAAAAGCCATATACTTTAATTTTTTACGACGTCTGCCAGTATGGCGCTAAATTACGTTACATAAAGTTTTAATCACACCAACGTCGTGTAATCATTCCCGCCGTACACGACTATGCTGTCAAGTATATGAAGGTGTTTTCCAAAGCGTTGATACTTATCATAAAAATTCATAAGATGGTTATTCGTAAAATCGCTAAACATTTACGAAACGTAATTTGGACAGGAACCTTTTCATAATAAAAAAAGGATATAAAAAAGGATCCCAGCAGATTAGATGTACGCCAAAACAGAAAAATCTTATAGAATTATAAAGGTGCAGCTCCGTCCGACATTAGTTTTAAATTGCTTCATGTACCAAAAGAGGATAGCCAACATTATTGCAAAGGCCCTAACATGGCTAAATGTGAACCAACTATAAATTAAGTGAGGTGATACAATTAATTAACAACCGTAAAACCTTCAACAATGACAAAACCTGTCAGCTTTAAAAGGCCCCGACGTACTTGGATTTGTTTCTTTTTACATTCAAAATATAATCATCTTTCAAATTAAGATTATAAAGAGTACTTCTTGTTCTATAGTTTGAGCTGTTTTGTGCAATTTCATGTCATAATTGCCTCATTCGACTGAAAATGAAGTTGTAGTATAACATTTCATAGGAAGTACAGCAGCTAGTATTAGAGAATAATATTCAAGGATGTCTTATCAATAGATAAGTTGTTGCATTACCTTTCATACGGCGTAACTGTATGAATATTGGCGTACTTGTTTGTCTAGAATTAGAGCTATATTGAAAACACTTTATTTGTTCTTCTGTCCGATCGTCTAACTATAATTGTGTTACTTTTCTCAGAAACAACCCTACTGCATGACTACATATTTGCTCATCAGCTTGAGAGCGACGAGTTTTAACGTGTGTACACTTTCTGATCTGTCTGTCTGTCTGCAATTAGTGTACATTTGACGATACTTCAAATTATATCTCTCAATACATTGAAGTACAAAAGGGAGATGCTTATACACATAAGAAGACGTGGTATGATTACCAATGAGGCAAATCTCAACCAGAGACCAAATGACAAAGACATAAACGACTATAAAACATCGGACGGCCTTCATCAATGATTAAGACCCACACCTCATAGTCAGTTATGAAAAGACCCTACATTTAAACAAATGCAAAACAACTCAAACGCGAAACTTACGGCCTGAGTTAAGTACAAAACAATGAACGAAATACAAATATGATATACAATAACAAAGTTTAACGACACCATTGAATTCTTGTTTTGGTCTATAACATCCAGATTGATATACAAAAAAAATAAACCAATTAAACAAACTAACGTGTGACAATTCTTCATCTATTGGCAATATTTTGCTTAAATTCAAAACAAAAACGACACCAATGTATTTTTTTAAAAATCTTTTTAACGGACTTTTATTGACACCTTTTCTACATACACATGTACATATATAATATCATATAATTTTAAAAAATCAATTAAACAATTTTATTTACGAATAGGGGTGTTGTACGACCTTGTCCACCCATGAGGGTCTCGCATATGCAGTCGGTTTTGTTATTTTATTGATTGTCTGTTAATTTCGACCGTACAATAACAATTCACCATTCAATTTGCAGTCTGTCCAATGCTATACAAGAAGAAAAAAAATAAAGACACAAACTATTTTGATTCTGATTATCTTTCAATTCAAGATAGTATTATTGACTTCATTATCAATGAATGAAAATAAATGTTCTCGTCATGAAAAATTTTGCACAGCTGTACCCCACGTCGTAGTAATGACTTTTGTGTATGGATTTCAAATCTTCCAACACTAGACCCGATTCGGCCACTCTACGCGCCATATATTTTGTTAAAATGTTCTTATTAATCACGGGTTCATACGTTTTCTCATTTCTTTTAGTTTCATAAAAATAACATGTTAATATCATAAATGTTCAATTTAATATTTGCCGCTGAACGTCAAGCAGCTATTAATAGATATAGGCAGATGTGGTATGAGTGGCAATGAGACAACTGTATCTGCTACTGTATCGTATTCCCTTAACATAAAAAACACATTTGCAAAGTTTTAAATTTATATTCCTTCTAATAACGGAGAAAATCAAGTATTTGTAACTTTTTTGGTTGAATTCTCGAGTGGGTCGTGACGTATTAGCCCGATTTATTGAATTCTGGGAAAAAATAAAATCTGTTTAACTCTTATATCTTATCGACAATATACGTAATTAAAAGCGCACAGCTGACGAATGGTCGTAGTCATTAACCACAATATAAGCATGAACGAAAATGAATATGCATATACCGTTTTGTAATGATGAATTAAATTCCTATTAAATTATCTCTAGTAAATGTTTTCGAATAAATTTCATTAATTATTGTTGAGATTTTTTTCATAAAATATTTATTGAACATTTTTACTGATATTGAACTGAAAATATTTCAGTTCTATTTACCGTTATTGTCTTGATAATCATTTCAATGCAACTAAAGTGTGAGCAGAGTGTGTATATTATTTTGTAAAGGTCACTGTATATTTCTCGGCTTGAGGTCAATTTGTTTACCTTGTAGCTATTTAGCCGCAGGTGTGAGTTCAAGCGAACACAGGTATACATGTTGTTATTTGGAAAGGATAAACAGAAAGGATTAGTAGAAAGAGTATGCTGTCACGATTTTAATACACTAAGATTTAATACACGATGAGAATAAAGATACAATAATTAAATTGTGTAAATTATTTGAAAATAAAATTCAGATTCGTAATTCAGAAAGTGCATAAAAATACAAGGAAATAATTTTTGATTACTTTCTTAGCGGCAATTGGCGTAAATGAAGTAAAAAATAGTAGTTTTAATCTTTAATAAAAACTAAATGCAATATTACCCAATTTGATATACCATTGCAAATCTGTTTGATATCATTGACTTTACCGGAATTTTTTTAACTTGTTTTCAAATCTGGCTGTGTTCAAATACTAATAAAACTATAGCAATTTTAAAGTTTTTAATTGAAAAAAAATACAACATACAAAATGCATGATGTTTTTTAGTTTCTTTTTAACATTTTATTCTTACATAATTAAATTCATTTGACAATCATTTACACGAACTTTTTATGAAAAGAATACCAATTATCTAAGCTAAGGCATTATTTTTTTTGAGGATTTTTAAAAAAAATTCTATGATAATATTTGTGCAATGTTGAACATGGTAGCCGTCATTAATCCAAATAATACAGTAGTTGTAATAAAACTTATATCTTAGTCATGCATAACTGATATTGACGAATTTAGAATAGTTCGTCCATACATCGTTGTTCTTGAAACAATCATTATTAGTATACATACATGTAAGTTTCCTGACGTATAAGCGCCTTTGAGGATGAGCTCCAGAGAAAGCAGACTAGTAGCGTTTCGTTCGTTCGTTTGTTGGGAAAGGAGATGAAATGCAACCACTTGTACAGATAAACGCAGAATTACCATATAAGCATTTATAGTCAATACAATCAGAAAGAGTTCCCATCGTTGGACAGGGAATATGAAGGCTTCCAAGAATGAACAAGTGACATGTCGAACTCTGAACAGTTAGAAAACGGACTATCGACATCGACCGCTTGTTCTTGATATTTGAAACTGCATGCATATATACGTATACGTTTATGATAGTGATGAGTTCTTGCGACTGACAAAAACTAAATTCCTTCATGGTTATATCTTGCCATACTTTTATATTGGTTTGTAAGGTGATTACTCAAAATCGTAATTTGAAAATCCTGTTTGTGAGATGTAGATTCATTTCAATACAGAAATTTCGTCTATATATTAAGTTCCACAAGTGTATAACACGGGGAAGCTCTGAGGGTCCATTACTCCCATTTTGTTTGGGTGTGAACCATCGATGTTTACAGCAATATCAAAGAATAAGATGATGATGGTAGAAAGAACTATGGGCGTTATGTGGCAAATATTACATGCATATCGGACCATGAGTTGTCAATCTGTATGAAAAGATTTCCAATACAACCATGTTATTGAGAAGCAAGGTTTACATGCTATACTCTCGTACTAGTATTACAGGGTTCTTGTGGCGTTCACCTTAGACACACATCTTTTTAACGATGTTTAAAAAAAACGACAGAAACAATTTAATGTCATATTTCCATATTTTTTTTTAAATATAACTAAAAGTCTTTTAACTGACAAGAATACCCCTATTTAGGCCTAAATTAAAATATTGTTTGTTTGCCCTTTTCCGACCCTATGTTTTGAAACAGGGTAGGTAGGTAGGTAAAATATTTTATTTTTTTTCCCAAAAAAATAACTTGGCTCGGTATATTATTTGTCATGGGTAGGCAGGTAGGTAAAATATTTTATTTTATAGATACAAAATCTGCATAATGTCATTTTTTTTGTCCGTTTTGTTTTTGCAAATAAGTTTTCCGCTGGGACTATTAGTTTTGAAAAAAAATATATAAGAGATAACTTTGTACTGGTAAGATAATGTCTGGGCAGATATAAATTACTAGTAGAAAAAAAAGTCCCTAGAGTGTTACAAATTTCGTGTGTGCCTTTTTTTCCAATAAAAATATGCTATAAGACTTAAAACTCAATTGTCACGTATTTTGCATCACATTTATAAATGATCTGTATGGAAAACTTGGCGATTTTACTGCCAGATATTCTCCACTTTACAGGGTTTTGTCACTTTTGGTTCATGTCAGATATAAATAATTTAGCGGCATCGTTAACATAATCATTCTGATATGCGGATCACAAAAGGCCATCCCTACATAGAATACAACGTCCGTTTACAAATTAGTTTGTACACACGTTAATACTTTTGTATCAAACAAACTTTTTTGTAAATGAACCCTGCTCTTTAAGTTTAAAGGTACAGAGTAACGTACTTCATATCATGATTTCAGAAAGCGTTCAACATCGATTTCAAACAAATGCTTTGAAACTTCAAATGCAAATGTTCATGTCAAACGCTCAGGTGATACCAAATGGACTGGACCTTATACGTAAAGATAAAACCCGAGGATTCCGGTAAAAAAGTTTTAAGCGGGAAATACAAATATAAGATTTTTGGTAGGAACGAAAAAATAAAATAAAATAAAATCTTGCTGGTAAATGCAAATAAAAGATTTTCAGGCGGAACGAATTGATAGGGTCGGTCGGTAAAGGGCAAACAAACAATATTTTAATTTAAGCCTTAGCGGACAAGTAATTTATTCTTTTTTCTGTAATTAAATACCAAGAACGAAAATAACTCCCGAAATTAATTTGAAACTTTGATACTCAAAAGTTTCCCAGCAAAATATTCACATCCCTCAAGGGGATAATTAGAGTTCGTCCAGTGGCATATATAACAATTGTGATGACGAATTCCTTCCTTTGTTCGAGGACAATCTTATCGAAATATAAATCTGTGATTTTACTATTTCCCGTGACAACTTCAATGAACCAAAGCAAAAGTTATACATCGACCTGTATTTAAATCAAATTGGTTCTCTTCTTCTTCTGGTATACAATAGTCTATCGACATTCAATGATTACATACTGTTGGCATACGTGGACTAGTCTATTTACAAAACTTTTACCCCAATTTATTCAAAATATATGATTTTTTTCTTATGTTTAATGTATACATGTATATATTTTAAATTGCGCTTTAGTTCCATAACTTTCTACCCAGTCGTATAAACGAATCGTCGGCAAGTGCGTACATTTTTTTAAATCAATATTTCTGGTATGTTCCAATCTGTCCTTCACCATTGACAATGAGTATATATTACATTTTCCCAAATTCACCCTTGGAAAAAATATTTAAATAGATTTTAATTTCATCAAATCTTATTTTTTGGGTATTATTTATATTTTTATGAATAATATTCTTTACACCAGAAATGTTATTCATAAACAAGCGTATGAGTTTAGTAATGACAAGTAAGACAGAGTTGTATATTATACATCTGATAGTTCAAAATGGAAAGTTATAAGTTATCAGCCGTGTACACTGATCAATACATGCAGAAGTGAAACGATGCATGAACTTGCAAGCCCGACAGGAAATCGCTTGAATACCTGGACGTGTCACCTCACACCCCTCACAATACCTTTGAAAGTAATACCTTTAGCCATGCTGGTGATCAGATGAGGGAAGATTATAAGTTATCTGAAAAAAGTTTATTACTTTAAAGAATTATGAACAAATTAGATTTTCGAAAACAATTTTCACGGAACACTTATTTATGATTTCAACTTTGACTTTTTACCTAATTCCAATATCAACAGTTTAAAAACAACAGACCATGGTAATTTAAAAAAAAATAAGAATATTTTCCGTATCAAGTTAGTAAGTCGGATAAAAAAAACGTACGATTGACAAGATATCGACACGCAATTGCGACTACATCGGTTACTGTAGTTTTGTTCCTTTTGGGTTTATAGACATATCGATTTTATTTACCGGGAAAGAAGACAAAATGGCTGATCGTAGAGAAATGATACTCTAAATTTAAAATCGATGGTGATCGCTTATCTAGCGGAATAAAACTTTAATATCTATGAATTTGAGCATTTTTATACCGAATGAACATAATATCAATTTTTGATTTTTTTGCGAAGTTTCCCTTTAAAGTTTCCGTTCTGATACAAGCATATCGAATTGTAAGATCTGCTGTAAGGAAAGTTATGAACATTTTAAAGCAGTGTTTTGTTATGCAAGCAAGATCTTAGCAAGAGTAAAGCTTAGGAGATTTCCGTATTTTTTCAAATAGAAAAAAAATATCATCGGTCCGACATATAAAAAGCACCTTGCCATTTTTTAATATCATTAATTATAACTTCAAGCAGTTCTGTTTTGAATCGGGAAGAACAATATCTACTTCAATTCAAATATTCGCTCGGTGTGACTCTGTGAAACCATCAATACGTGAACTTTGCTGCAAAAAGTACTATACAATATATGGATTTATTTTTTCCGTAAATGCGAAATAATCGACACATCTTACAGCATTTACTAGGGTCTGGATGGGGTCTTTCATATCTGTATTCTATGATAATTTAGATCATATTTCTCTATTTCTTTTATATTTTATGCCTATTGTCATGATTATTTTCTATTCTGTATATATTAGACCCTTTTTATCTATTTTTTTGGGAGTAAATTATTTTCTTTTTTCTTCTTTTAGCTCTAATCACGACCCTCATTTACGTTTGTTGTGCATGTGAGATATAAACTGCAGTCTCGCAAAGCTATACCTATGTGAAGACAACTTAACAGTATCAATGTTTCATATACTAACTATGAAGTAAATAAAATGCATGTCTTTACGTACATAAATACATCCGACAAATATAAAATGTTTGCAAAAATAAGCAAATATTTGTCAGCATTTACTTTGGTTGTAAATGTTTTATAAACCGCGGTCTCTCAAAAGTTTGCATACGTCTATAAAGATATGTTGCAAATATTAATATTTATCATAATAACTATGATAGTGGAAAGTATTAGTAAATAAAATACATGTCTTTACATACATAAACTATATCGACAAATGTTTGCAAATATAACACATACATTTGACAGCATTTACTTTGGCTGTAAATGTTTTATAAACCGCGGTCTCTCAAAACTTTGCATACATCTGTGAAGATATGTTGCAAATATCGATATTTATCAAAATATTTATAATAATGGAAAGTATAAGTAAATAAAATGCACTCCTTTACATTCATAAACGATATCGACAAACGTTTTCAAATATAACACAAACAGTTGACAGCATTTACATTGGTTGTAAATGTTTTATAAACCGCGGTCTCTCAAAACTTTGCATACGTCTGTAAAGATATGTTGCAAATATCGATATTTATCAAAATAATTATAATACTGGAAAGTATTAGTAAATAAAATACATTTCTTTACATGCATGAACGATATCGAAAAACGTTTGCAAATATAACATAAACATTTGACAGCATTTACATTGGTTGTAAATGTTTTATAAACCGCGGTCTCTCAAAACTGCCCACACCTCTGGAAAACATTTATGTAAATTTTAAACTTTGCATACATCTCCTATCCTGGAACGTGCACGCAAATCTAAGTCCTATCTTTACATATCTTTAGAATGTGAATAAAAATATGGAAATAAAATAATTATCTTTAGCATATCTTTGAGAACGTCCAAAATAATGCCAAAGGAATAATGCATTTACATATACATTAGTAGGTCCGCAAATATATCTGGCAGAAAAGTAGTTACATTTGTCAAACATTTGCATGATTGCCCAAATTGTTGTAAATCTGCCTTTTCGTGTAGTGAATAAAGCTGCGTTTGAAAACGTTTCATCCCTGCTGTAATAAATTAGTGTGTTCATTTTACGTCCTATCTCGACATAGTATAGCGATTTTTTTTACAAATACACACAGTTCAATGTGGACCATGATACACAAACATCAAACGCAGCTTTATTGTCAATCAGTCAAACAAATCTTAATTTATAAGTACTTCTTGATCAGATCGGTAGTTAAACAAATATCGTTCAATGTAATTACTTTACGGACCAGTAATGTAGTACTATATTTAATCTCATGGCAATACTTTAGATTTATGTGTTCTTTTCACAGATTAAATGTTATAGTTTATATGAAGTGATGTTATAAAAATAAGTCCAGAATATCACCCGTTTCTTCAAACTGGTACAATGGTTATATTATACGATGTAAACTTATGAACAATTGACTAGTGTTAAATTGCATGTTTGTTAAATATAATACGTACACAACTGATTGGTATCAAATTAGGTGTTTGTTTATTGGTCACATTAACAATTGAGTGGTATACAATTATTTATGTGTTGATTGAACGTCATTATTCGAGTGGTCTTTAATTACATGTATACGTGTTTGCTGAATTAACGTCAAAATTTGTGTGGTACTAAATGACGGGCTGTTGAGTATTATAAACTTACGTGTTGGTAAAATGGACGTATTGTACTGAACAATTATATTCTATTCAACTAGCCTAATATTTAGTTTTAATTCAATAAAAATTTCAAGTAAACTCTAAGGCTACATTGTGAATACAAGAACTTTTGACACAATGGAAAACAAGTTGTTTTCCGTAGCCTTTGTAAGTGAATGTTTAAATTTCCTATTATTAATCTCTATGAAAAGTCGAGAGGAGTTCAACATGACATTTATTAATCTGACGAGACATCTGTATAAGGAAAATAATATCCCAGTAAACAGTGTGTAATCTGTTTTAACTAAGATATATGCAAATGATTATTGCCTAACGTAACAAAGTAAAAAAAAAAAAACGAAACATAAGAAACAGAAAAACGAAAAATCTAATAAAATATACAGAGAAATAACCCAAAACAAAGCAAAATGAAAATAAAAACGAAACGAAACGAAATAAAACGAACCTATCGATCAGACCATAAAACAGACACACGAATAAGAGTTATAAAAGTCTGACTCTTATGTAAATTTTGATCAGATTCTTATTTATGAAAACAAGAAAACAAAGAAATACATGAATGAGAAAAATCAAAACAGCATGCGCAACCTGATTAAAAGTGTTGAATGAAAAAAAAAAAAACACGATTACAATATAAGACGATATAAAAGGTACCTGATCATCTGCAAAAGCAGGGACCTCGGTGGCCGATTGGTCTTAGTAGTTACTACTGTAAGCACTAGCCAGTAAACACTGATGTTGTGAGTTCGAACCCCGCTCGTGCGGGTGCACTCGACTCCAATCTTAATTGACTAGGATTGTCAGTTTTCCTATCGAAGGTCGGTGGGTTTCTCCGGGCACTACGGCTTCCTCCACAAAAAAAAACACGAAATAGCCAAAATGCGGTGCTTAAAAGTGGCGTTATAACACCAGAAATCAAAAATCAAATCAATCTGCAAAAGCAATGTCATATTTTCGGATAATGGTTATTTTTTTTCAGATTAATTGGTAATCATAGGACTATTAACTCTATTATTGAGAGTTTCTTATCCATTTGTAAAAAGAAAGTTGTTTTCTCAACATATGTTCTATGTTTCAATTAAAATAAAGCAACAAAGACTTCAAAATAGAAATCAAAGTAACGATATGTCAACAATAAGTATTGATTTGTGAAATAAGGATTTGAAACATAAATTTACAGTTAACGCTTTCACTACCTCAAAACCTTATAAGCATTAATTTAATGCCTTGCATGATTAAAATACTCAATGTAGAATAGAGTTACTGTTGGTTCGGTAAAATCTCAGTTGGCGGGCACTTTTCTCATTTATTATTACAGCACAAGTGATTTAAATTGAAACAAACTATAAGAGCAATAGAAAATATAGTACGAATTCTTTTACTTTGCTGTGAGTGATGTAAATGCGCAGACAGATTTCATTTCGAGATCTGATTAATCATGCATCTTCTTAATATAAACCATAAAAATCAATTTCGCAATAACATCAAGTATCTTAATAGTGTCGAAAACCCGGGGTATTTTTATTTAAAATACGCGTAGAATGTAAAAAAGGATGTATCCTTTAATCGAATTAATGTTTTCTGTCACCATGGAGTGATCAACATTATGTCGCAATAAAACGAAAACAGGATCAAATTGTTTTTAATGCTAATTTTTTTTTAAATTAATATGATTAAAAACTACAAATACATTCGACTTAAATGGAAAATTGTCTCGAATCACAACTAAACATTTTGTATCATTTCTTGAAAAAAAGTAAATTTTCATGATAAAAATTTACTCTCCCCATGCGTATATCACCCATAAAGCAAATCCACACAAAATTACGGACCATACGTCTTTCCTGGTACCGAAGATATAAAACAGAGAAAACATGTCGCCACAGACACATTGTATATCGTTCTTTAACTCCTGATTGTGGCCGTAAAAATATGTAATGCCGATTTCAAGAAAAACATAAAATGCGTTGTATGTATTTGTTAACTCATATTTTATGAGAAATTAATTATTATGAAAACCCTTTTATATGAAATGGCGATATTTGGACATTTTTAACAAGAATTTTTGTTGTTGATATTGTTTTATACTCTTTGCCTTATGTTTAGTAAACAAGTTGATTTGCCAGTGTAAACGTAACATATACACTGCAAACATTCTTTGATAGGTTTTACTTGATATTGTTTTTTTATACTGGATTTGGTATCCTTCTTGTCGTTTAAGATTTAGAGATGTCCTGTGATTTCTTTGTTGTTCTTGTAATGTGCATTGGTTATAAAATGCATCGAGGACAAAAATGGAAAGGTAGTGATTTCCTTAAACTGGTTTACTCCACAATGTGTAACACAGTTCATACTTCCAGGTCACTTCAATAATCCTTATTAGCCATTTTGGAAATTGTTGTCGATGGCCGATCTTTAATAGTTTATTAATAAGAATAATATATATAATAAAGAAGATGTGATATGATTACCAATGAGACAACTCTCCACAAGAGACCTAAATGACACAGAAATTAACAGCTATAGGTCACCGTAAGGCCCTCAACAATGAGCAAAGTCCATACCGCATAGTTAGCTATAAAAGGCCCAGAAATCACAAATGTAAAATAGTTCAAACGAGAAAAAATAAATGTGCAAACAAATGAACGAAAAACAAATATATATAACACAGCAACAAACGACAATCACTGAATTACAGGCTCCTGACTTGGGAAAGGAAAATACATACAGAATGTGGAAGGTTAAACATGTTACCGGGATCCCAACCCTCCCTCTTACCTGACACAAAGGTGTAACAGTACAGCATAAGAACTAACTATAAAAAATCAGTTGACAAAGGCCTAACTCATGAGATGCATACAAATAGAAGTAAATCTAACAAAAACATAGAGCGGACGTGACCGGATACTTGTACGTCCCTACAACAACAAAAAAAGTACAGAAATGAGAGTACTCGCAGTTACTGACAGCTACATGTAGTTCAAAACCGATAACAACTAATAAGAATAATCATGCATCTAAAACTAAAAACGTGACTTTTAACAACAAATCATAAGGTTGGCACAAAATTACCGGACAATTTTTTTCTGTAAAGTAAACAATTAGAGACCGTACTTTGACCTATAATGTTTTTTTTTTTTTTTACAAATTGTGACTTGGATGGAGAGTTGTCTCATTGGCACTCATACCACATCTTCTTATATCTAAAACAAAACATTGGGACAAATGTTAACGAGATACATATCAAGATATATGTTAAAGTAATGTTCAACTCTATGCTCTGCAAATCAATATTTTTATATTGGAGCGTCACTAATGACTGTTTCGTAGTAGTTACCGAATATACATGTGTAAAGAAGAAGTTTTATTAATTATAGATACACAAAATCACAAGTATATAAAAACAATATATAAAAGGAAACATGTATCACTGTGTATGTTATTTACTATCCCTGAATACCTTATTATGATATTTTGTCTGGTCGTTATTTTTGCTTTTTGTGTATATTTTTAATTTTTTGTTCTTTTTTGTGTGTTGTTTATTTTGGTTGCTATCTTATTTAGGTATACTCAACATATCAATTTATTCAAATCTAAATGCAGACTGAGAATAACATTGGAAAAATGCCGTTAAAAATTTACTGTCAGGGTATTTCCACTATGTAAAACAATATTTAGAAATGCAGTCATTCATAAAGTATATATTTTAAACCTCAACATAGGTCATTTAAATAACCAAACCTAATCAGACCTGGAGATATCATGCACGTACATTTGATAACTTTTATGTTCTGTTGTTTAAAAATGTACTACAGTGCTCCAGTTTTTGATGGAGAGTTTACAGGTCGAGTAGTAATAAACACAACCAATTCGGAAGGGTTTATTGATCGATTTATAACGAAACATGCTGGATATACATTTCTAAAAAGGGTACGTCGTTTTGTAAACACGGATTTTTCTTTTCTCAAAAATTTTAATTTTATTGTATACCTATTACCAATGTTATTTCAACTGATCGGGCGGAGCTTATGTTTTAATTTGAATAAGGACTGTCTATTTGAAAATGTGTGTGATAAGGATGATTGCCGTTATAATTATTATTGAATTCTAATCACTAATCAGTGTCACCAAAGGCATATACAAAAGAACTGAGTGTATGGTATGGGACGAATAATTGGACACTTCATTGATGAGCTTATCCCAAAACTCCTGTCTATAGATGGACTGGTCTTCAATGAGCGAACTTCTTAAACTCCGAGCAGTCAAGTCAAATAAATCTAGTAATATATGATCTTCAAAAGTAGATGTTTACTTCAAGAAGAACAAAAATACCTCTTCTATACGCTTAATCTAAACTGACTATAGTCAACTGGGATAAGTTTACCAAACTTTCTAATGTAAAGATATACAAATTGCAATGACAAATATTATGTATATATAACAATTTAAGGCGTGTTCCATAGCATGGTACTTTTTTTGTCGTATGACGTTGTTTTAACTACATGGAAATTCTTACGTATGATACCATAAATAATTCCCCTGTGCTCAACTAAAAGTCAGATAATAGACAATCACATCAGTAACAAATCTCAGTGTGAGGCCCCCTCTCAACATTTTTAACACAATGTTGACTGCTTTCTCCTATTTTTGACATATTTATCTATTATGTCTGTTTGTTTTGTTCACACATTGTTGTCAATATGATGGAATTTTATGCGAGTCATACCAGTGAGAGGTTTATCTAGCTATGAAACCAGGTTTAAGGTAGTACGGGTGTCCTTCGCCATATTGGATGGTAAAATATCAGAGCACAACAGGTGCAGATTTTCAATCAAGTCAGCAAAATGTGATGCAGGGGTGCAACTTACTAAAGTGAATTTTCATTTAAAAGAACAAATTTATAATATATTAACTTATAATTACTAAAAATTTTACAAACGCACATTATTTTTGCATGATTTTCAATTTAGTTAAATTGGTATTTTAAGGGGAGGTAACTTTGATATAGTACATTTTTGAAAGGAATCTACATTGAAATTTGCTATTTTATTTATAGCAGGAAAAACGTACGGTGACCGCATCTTTTCTTTTAATATTCTGAAATCACTTCCTAAAAGCTATCTTCTCGTATTTTATTTTACAATTCTATCACTGAGTGTATCTTCTATTCATTTAATGATAATTTTCCTGTATAATCCATACAACAGGTGTCATTTTTTCACAACCTGTAGCTTGAGAAAAAGCACGGTGACCTTTCATTTTGAAAATATCATATCAAAATATATACTACGTTTTGTCAAAGTATGAACAAATACTATCATTTTTAATTTATACTCCTTTCCCACCTTAATCCAACATTTTCTACAGAGGAAAATGCCTGTACCAAGTCAGAAATATGATAGTGGTTATTCATTCGTTTGATGTGTTTTTTAGCTTTTGATTTTGCGATTTGATCATGTTGATTATAGACTTTCTTTTTTTGAATTATCCTTGGAGTTCGGTATTTTTGTTATTTTACTTTTTAAGGTCCCTACTATGTATTGGCTACCTACATTACAGGAAAAAGGTGAATATCGACTTTATATTGTATACGGCCATTTTAAGAGATTCTCTCATATTTGCTCATGCATTTGTTTGGTCACTCAAATGTACACAAATGTTATTCCATTTCAAACATTATTTGATTATTAATTGACAGGTTGTTTCTCTTGAGCTATTTTTTGGAACTCGTGGAAGCAAACTAGCGTTTCCCCTAACATCCACTTAATAATTGTATAATATTTTTTTTGACAGATGAAATGTTACAAGTATTTAATGGTAAAAAGAAAACATAAATAGTTTTACATAGCAATTTCTCTAAGGCTCTTGTATCTAGACGATGTTGAAATATGTATTTTTCTGTTGTACAAAACTTTTTCTTGCACTCTCGATAATTTATGTTTGTATGTGTTTGATCTCATTGTCGTATACTTATCATCCTTACAGTTTTAAGTACTTGTAATGATAATAGGAAACCTTAACATAATATGTAGGACTCACATCCATGGCGGGTTCCAGATCTACGGCAGATTCCAAATCTATGATAGATATGAAGTCAGGCCATCCCAAATCTATGGCATCATTTTTAGAATCCAGATCTATGGCAAATTTTATAGTTTCATAATCTATGGACGATTTTGTAGTTTCCAAATCTATTGCAGATTTTCTGCAAATGGAGGACCTGTCAGTACATATCTGATAAAGGACTTGCCTTAAACAAGTGGACTTTTTTCAATAGTACAGGTATTCGACATAAATATAGCTCAAAATGATGTAGAAAGCCTTCAAAGATATTAGAAATCTATGACAGATTATTTCGTACAATAGTACATGGATATCGCTGTAATATCTGAAAAATGCTGTAGTTTATGCTTAAAAAATTTAAAGAGTACCATAGGTAAATAAAAACAGCTGTGCACTACAAAAAAGTATGAAAGAAAAAAAAATGTAAAAAAAATAACCAAAGTCACAATAAGAACTCATACAATCAAGGGACAAGGTACCACAAAGAACACAGACAAGTACGAGAAAAGAAGGAGCAGAAACAACCACGAAACACTTATCATTGATATGGTTATATTTATAAATTTACTGTTTACAAAATTTTGAATTTTTTGAAATACTAAGGCTTTTCTACCTCGGGCATAGATTACCTTAGTTGTATTTGGCAAAACTTCTAGGAATTTTGGTCCTCAATGCTCTTCAACTTCGTACTTTATTTCGCCTTTTGAACTTTTTTGGATTCGAGCGTCACTGATGAGTCTTTTGTAGACGAAACGTGCGTCTGGCGTATATACTAAATTTAGTCCTGGTATCTATGATGAGTTTATTTACATCAAAATCACCAAAAACTAAAGCATAAACAATGCGAATTAACATAAAATAGACGTTATTTGACTTTAGGTATTTGTGACTTTATATAGTTCACCATTTTCCCGGAAATTACGCAACAATCAAAATCTGCAATAGATTTGGAGAAAATAAAAACCTGCCATAGATTTATGATTTGTATAGCGTTTGTGATATCATATTTGCCATAGATTTGAAATCTAATATAGATCTGGAACTAAACATAGATTTGAGTCCTACATATATTTCCTGGAGACGCTATTTATGAGGTGAATACGGCAATTATTTATTTATTCACCAGTTAATTTTTTTTGACAAATATTTCAAAATAATTTATCTAATAACAGGGAAGAGGTCATTAAGGGCCTTATATGTTAAGGTATTTAGAATTTTAAAGTCATTATAAATGATGTTAACAATTGCAGAAACATCAACTATAAAGGTTCTTAAAAAGTAAAAAATAAATTTCACATTAGTAGAGTAAACATAACAGCATTCATGCAAATAGCGACATTTTTATATGTTTTTTTTTTTTTTTTTTATATTTCTGGCATTTATTTGCTTTGCACACATTAAAAGCGTATAAATTAGTTTAATATTTGCTCAGATTATCTAAATAATTTAATAATCAATATGTATGCGGCTGGCGTACAATATTTAATCGTGATATGTATGATGAGTTTATTCACAAAGATTGTTTTGTTACCTCCCGCAAAATGAGAGGGAGCATAAATAAAAAAAACTGCATTAATTATGAATTTCATTTTTCGCTTTTTTGGGGGGTAAAATACATCGATAAAAGTCGAGAATAAATGAATGTAATAATTCCCATTCAATGATCATGATGATTTTCAACTGTTTATAATTATTTCTTGTACAGTTTCAGATAGGGAGACACGAATACTTTGTATTTGAAATTAATGATACGCAGCGCACACGTAAAATCAGTAAGGAGATAGAAGACTTCGACATTAAGAATTTAAAACTGGATTCTGAGGTACATTTTTTTATGATTGATGCAAATAAATAGTTAAAATATAGATACTTAATTGGTTGTCTATCTATCTATATAATTTCATTGAAAATCCAATTGTTATCCATTCTTTTTATTTGTGCTATTAATTTCGCTTTTCTCTATTCTTTTTTAAATAATTATACCATTTATTTCGTTTATCTCTATACTTAAAACCCCATCCACACCGTCATAAAGCGCAATTATTTTACAAATCTTAAATACATATATATGTATTAGATACAGAACAAAGATAAAAATAACGCAGACTGGTAACGTATAGTTTTTATTCTGCACGAGTAGTCAGGTCGATATCCGAGGACCTTGAACTGACTACAAGTGCAGAAAAAGTATACGGCTGTTTATTACATTCCCGTTTATTATTTTTTTTTGTTGTGTATCTAAATTGTACGACGTTTCTGACAAGAAAGTTGTTTTTTTCAATTAAGACGATTGCATAATAAAAATAGATTGACCACAAAACAATTTGCATACCGCTGTATGTACCACGATGTTTGGAGAAATTTAGTCTTTAAAAAAATTATCGATTTTGAGTTAACACATGTAACTCTGGTGCCTCAATTCTACCATCTGTGTGCGAGTAAAATTACTGCTTCTTCCTTTTGCCTCCTCCCTACCCATTTTGATAGTGGGGGGGATAGCCCCTTTCCTGACTCAACCCCCCCCCCCCAAAAAAAAAAAAATACTAACAGATTTAAGATATCAAACAATTCAACAGCGTATGAAATAATTTAGTAAAACTTTCAAGAGACTGTTTGTGCTAACACAATTCGACTTGTAAAGCAAATTCCTTGAACATGAAGAGAAAAAGGAAACCCTCCGTATAGTTCGATTTGGACTATTTAAAAGATTTTAGCTTAACTATAAGCAAATCCGCGAGAGGTTTGTACATGGAAACATTTTATTGTTTCGCATCACGATGCAGAACTATTAGTTTCAGTCGACATACACGCCATCTTGAATTAATTACTTATGACATGACAGATTCTGATTTGTTGCATGATGATGCGGCTGAGATACAGCAACAACTATTGGCTTAAATAAGATGAAGAATAACAGTCTTTTCTCGTCCAGGACTAGACATCAAATGCCGGAAAATTAACTATGTGTACTTCATTTCCGACCAACTGTCATTAATTCATGTTCGTTTTATTACGCATATACTTCACAGATACATTCAATATTGAAATATCAATTATTAATACGTGTTTATTTGCTTTGTTGCTCTGCAATTTGCACGATTTGCTTTGCTAAACAGTGTTCCTATAAAATGTTTACAAAAATGCATTTTCTGTATTTTATAACTTCTGCCAAACTAGGTACACCTCAAGAGTCTTGTCTATATTTATAATTGTTTTAATTTTTAACAAGTAATTTAAAAATTTTAAAAGCATGGGTGTATAACGCACACTCTTAAAGTACATACATTTTATATCAATCAATATCTAAAAATACCACATTTCCAATACTAATTCAACAACCAAATGTACACATATTACCTTAAATTAAGATAGAGCGAAGCATTCCATAGCTTTTCAAAAAGCTCAAACTTGTGGTTGCAGTTACTCTTGCAATCAGTAATACCGTAGATACTTTTTTCAATTTCAGCATTTTGGGACAAAGTTAGCCTATTTGTAAATATAATTTTTATGACCACTTTTCATATATATTATATTTTAAAAACATGGTAATTAGGTCACAAGGTGTACGATAAAGTGTTTATGAACTCACTGAATGCACGAGTGACTTTATTCATAAAAAGAGTCCGTGTAACACACGTTATTGTACTGCTTTTTAAAGCTCTGCTGGGGGCAAAGTCGTACAAATATATATACATATTAGCCATACACGATTAGAGAAATATAAGTAATACCATGTGCAGGTATTAGAGTGATAACAAATTTACAAATGAAATAACAGACTAATAATAATTCAAAATTTTACAAAAAAAAGTATGTTTTTTTTGTTTTCAATTCCTTTAAAGCACATGTACTTAAAATTTCGTTGTTTTAGAGTTTAAGATATTGATATCTATTTTAGTTTTATATTCTAATGAATACTATATTGTTCTTAATCTGAGTAAACTGTTACAAACTATGTAACATATAATCCTATGATTGTGCTAACAAAGATCTACGTCATGTTGGGTAAGATCCAGTATCAATTTGACTGATTGAGATCATATACATTCATGTGATAATTATGACCTTTAAAAGTTTTGTTTGAAAACCAATGTCAGAAAATACGTGTATATGTTTTTAAATTACTCGGTGATTGTTTACCATAAGTGTGGTCCAGTTCAGATAAGTGCATTATTGTTCACTGTTTTAGGTAGATTTTGTAAATCAAGAAAAAAGATATCGTAGAGTACCAAAGACAGATGACACAGAATGGTCAAATTTGTGGCACTTGGTAAGAGATTAAAGAAGAGTTTCCCTTATCATGACTTGTATCAATTTATTTAATGAAAATTATAAAACGGTAAATGTATTGGTTTTCAGAAGAATACAAAACCAGCTCTTATTGTTCGGGAAACTGTCCTATGGCTATGGTTACTCAGTCATGGATTTTGCTATCACAAATTAATTGAAAGTTTACTAACTTATTTCGTAGATAGAAAGATTTGGTACAGAATTTTTTGGCTCTACCTGTATAATTTTTAAAACAATGGGATATCACACTCTCAGTGTTTATGGACTTGGATTTCGGTATTTTTGTTATACTATTTAGATACGACCGATGTAAACCCATTGATACTTTGAATAAACTTATTCTTAAAGGTTATCAATTTAACATCGTAGTAAAATCTTGATAATTTTATCGGAAGAAACATGGGTTATGTAAGTATTTGTACTCAGAATCTTACATTCTGTCAATATTATTCACTTATATTTTGGCATTGCACAAAGTCATACGTTTCATAGACTGTTAATGACATCTTTACGCTAAATTCGTTGAATTTTTACTGATCGATTCTGGGTTAACACGATTTAGTTGTTAGTTGTTATTAGCTTTGAACTTGCTTTTTGGTAACTGTGAGCACTTTCATGTCGAAGCTTAGTGTCTATAGTTTTTATGTTAGTTGTTGTTTATGCTTTGTATTGATTTTTTAGCTCAGACATTTACAACTGATTTTGTTTTTTTCTTGTGTTGTGCTGTTAAACCTGTCCAAGGAGAGATGACCGAGGGCTCACACACATGTTTAACACTGCCATATTATTTATGTGTCTGCCCCAAGTCAGGAGTTTGTATTTAAGTGGTTATTGATGGTTCATTTCATGATATCGTGAATTGTTTTGTAAATGAGAATTTATGTTTTCTCGTTTGAATTGTTTCACATTTTTCATTTATTTGTCAATTAAAGCTGACCATAAGATATGTTTTTTTTTTTGTTTATTGTTAAAGGCAGTTATAATGAAATATCTTGAACTATGGTAGATAGATGGCTCCTTGACAATCATACCACATGTCCTTGATTTTATATATACAATTATTATTTATCTACAAATCAGATGTTTTTAACACATAAACTGTCGATTTATGGTTGAATATGATTTCATACATAACGTTGTAATATTCAATCAATATTTTACAGAATGATGACGTATCACCTTCTATGAAGGTCAATGAAGCTTGGAATGCTGGTTATACCGGAAGTGGAATAACAATTGCTATCCTTGACGATGGTTTACAGACCGATCATACTGACTTAGACGCAAATGTGGTATTTGAAATTGGTTTCTTCTTTTTGTAATATTAGATATAAGGATTATTCCGTGCACGATGAGATTAGATGCATATGTTTGTTATATCATTCATCCTAATTGCTAATGTTGCAGTAATTTTTTTTCTATTTTGTTATTATTTTATCGATTTAATTGCGAATAGGGACATGCAAAACACAAAAAAAGGGACATAACCAATAGGAAACGAAAAATCGTCCCTTTTGTCATAAATGTGTGTGTGTAGTTTACCGTGTAAAGCTGAAATATCTAAATCTTGAAAAGGACAGTTATTTCCTTTTACATTTGAATTAGCTTAAGAAAGTTCATTAAGGTAATTTTTGGTAGTATATTTAGAAAATGTTTGATTTTTTAACGAAAAATATCATCAATATAACGGTAAGTTTTGTTGAATTTATCAATTCAATGCTATTTAGTCTGGTCTTAGCTGCATTTATAATCTGGGATTCATAACAGTACAAGATCAAATCTCCAATTAAAGTAACGAACAAGATCAAATCTCCAATTAAAGTAACGAACAAGATCAAATCTCCAATTAAAGTAACGAAATTGATGCCCATAGGCATACCTACCACCTGCTGAAAAACTTTATTGCTGTTATGTATACTAATGTTGTCAAGGAGAAAATTAACAGCATCATCTCACCTTCATTGAGTACATCAGGCATATCTACCTTTCACATTAAAGAAGTTTGTTTCTTATTCTAGAAATAGGCGTATTCTTTTTATACTTTACCTCATTTATGTTTAATTTCAGGACACAGTGAACGATTATGATTATCAAAGTACAGATGATAATCCGATACCCGATGTTGGTGACAGGTATGGCAAAAAAAATCGATGACGTTGGTATACGATATGTAATTCGTATGTACAAAATAAATGTAGTATCAGAAAAATATCACTGTTTTCACGTTTACTGAGCTACTGGACAATGACATTTTTATCAAATATGTGATATAAAAATTATGTTTCTGATATATTCAACCTTTCCTGTTTAGACCATTTTTGGTAATATCCTTTTTGCATGGCTCGGTATTTATATATCCCATCATTGTGTTAATTGTCACTTTTTATATGTTTATCTTTAATTCTACTTACATGATTTGTCTATAGAGTGTCTATATGTTAGTTTATTACACATTATTGTCAATATGACAGAATTCTATGCGACTGTCATACAAGTGACAGGTTTATTTAGCTATAAATCCAGGTTTAATCCACCAATTTCTACATAAAGAAATGCCTGGACCAAATCCGGAATATGACATTTGTTTTCCATTCGTTTGATTTGTTTTGAACTTTAGATTTTGCAATTTGATTAAGGACTCTTCTATGGTGGCCGGTTAAGGCCATTTCGCGTTTTCGCGTTTTCGCCCTTCATATTCTACAGGGCGTAAACGCGAAAACGCGAAATCGCGAAATGGCCTTAACCGGCCACCATACTTTTCGTTTAAAATATTCACTGGAGTTCGGTATTTTTGTTATTTACTATTTGTAGAGAAGAAAATAACTTGAAAAATACAAAATATGAGTTGATTATACTCGTGTAATTTATGTAATCAAACGTCGCCGAAATAGCTCGTGGAAAGAAATTCAACAGATAACCCATTACTGAGCGTTATAAATACCCTTTTCCTTTTCTAAGCCATGGTACAAAAGTAGCAGGTTTGATAGCTGCAGAAAAGGATAACAACGAATGCACAGTAGGAATATCATATGAATCAACTATAATTGGTAATTATGAGTTGTTATATCGCATAGTTACACCAGTTCAATAAGCACTCGAAGTAAAAGTAGTTTACCAATGTTAAAATCTCCTATAGCAGTTACGAAATCGCAAAGGTTAAAACCATAACTGGAAAATCAAACAGACTTTAAGGTGGTACCTAACACTACAGGGAGATAATTCTGTAAAATCAGCTAAACGTTTTAATTACGTTGTGTTGTTAAGGGAATATTAAGCTTCTCAGTGATCAAAATAAGTGTTTGTCAAACTGCTATATAACCTGTATAATTTTTCTGATAAAACGGTTGGTTCAAATTTGTTCAAATTTTTAGATTTTTGTTAAAGGGTCCAAGTAAATACTTTGTCAAAATTTTAAGAAAATTAAACGAGCCAAATTAATTTTAGTTAAAGTATTGGGTACCACCTTAAAAGGAACAAGACCCGATGCATTGACAGGGTAAGCTTTTCCTGCTTTACATGACTCACTGCCATACCACCCCACTCTCAAATCAACATGTCATAATAAGGAATAAGATACAGTTTGTAAATTTAAATGATGTTCGACAATTCTGGTACTATAGTATCTAAGAATCTAAGAACGAGAAAACATAGTATTGAGTTAATACACAACCATAGCGTATCGGTCACACAATTTGTGGTGCTGACCAAAAAATCACGGAGTGTCGTTTGCAGTCGTTCGTCCTCAGTTGGAAAATTTTTCGTGTTAGGAGCTCACCCCAATGTATGAAAACCGTATAGCGTTAACATTTACGATCGTAACGTATTTATATTGGTATGTTAACTATATAAGAGGATATGATACTGCTAAGAAATTTAAAGTTGACAATAAGAAAGTTAGAATCATGACGTTTGTCTTAACGCTTTTGGTTAAAGTTGTCCATATTTGTCAGTCGGTAAACTATTGTTACCTCTTATAATAGCTAGACGTCAAAACAAGAGTGATGATATGCCGGAGCTGCGATAGGTAAAACATAACAAGCATCTTTCCATGTTTTCATTAAAATCCGAAATGGAGGATAGTCATTCAATCGATTAACGAGATTTGAAAATAAGATCTCACAAAACATTTTAGCCCCGGCGCATTTTTGCGCCTGTCCCAAGTCAGGAGCCTCTGGCCTTTGTTAGTCGTGTATGTCTTTTTTTAATTTTAGTTCATTTTCATGTTTTGGAGTTAAGTATGCATCCATGTTCAATGAACTAGTACGTATTTTTATTTAGGGGCCAGCTGAGGACCACCTTTGGGTTGGGATTTTCTCGCTGGGTTGAATACCCATTGGTGGCCTTCGACTTTTTGTTGATGTTTGATCGGGTTGTTGTCTCTTTGCAATATTCCCCAATTCTATTCTCAATTTGATTACTACTGTCGCTTTAATTTACTAGCAACGTTTAGCGATAAATCTCAAATAAATGGTTACAATTCTTTTTTCTACAATATATGTTAATAATTGAACTAGAGGACTCTACTTTGAAAGATTTATGATTTATATTTTTAAGTGACTTATGGTCCAATGGGCCGGGTGTACGAATACTGTATTGACATATCTTATTATTATACTGTATATATACACAATGTCACTGTAATAAACACATTCGTATTCGTATTCGTATTCATATACGCAAGTTTCTAAGGTCGACTGTGATTGCGCAAGGTTATTGCGAAATACATTAAATGTATGTACTGGTCACAACCGATTTACTTTCAATTCCCATATTCTATTGCAAGCGTATGATGTATTGCTTCAAAAAAATAATGACGTAATGTGTTAAATCTATAAAAATGCATTTTCTAATTTATAACATCATTAAGAAATATGTGTTCACAATATGAAAACGCACACATATCATTTTCCAGCTCCATTTATTTCCAAACTGGAACATGAATCTCTACATCCACTTTTAGATGACGTCAAAACAAGCACATGCTGAATATATCTCAACATGAGAGCAGAATTAAAACAATTTGTTTGTATTATAAGAAAAAGTTGAAATGCTTTTACTGACTTAATCAAAAGGACATTTTGGTCACAGAATAGTTCAATTCTGCAGTAAAATGCTATTTTATTTTTCATTAAAAGGTGTTCGAATTCTTGGTACTAGCGGATTAACAGATTCGGAAGAAGCACAAGCACTAAATCATCATCTAAGCGGTGTAGATATTTATTCCAATAGTTGGGGTCCAACAGATGGATATGGCTTTTCTGAACCCGGTACAATTACTAAAAGCGCCCTTCTAGACGGAATTACTAGTGTACGTCTAAAAAAGTAATATGTTGCGGTACGAATTTGTTGCAGTGAAATGCAAATTAAAAAAACCCATAGAAACATAGTCAATGAATAAGATACCTTGGCCAATCAGCTCAAAATATTATTTTACATGTAATAGAAATTTATTTTCTACACACACACAGATGACCGATATCGTACTTGTGTTTTTAAAGAAGCAAAACATTCGTAAGTGTTACTTTGTCGAAGAATTTTTACAGTTTCTCGAAACAATCTCATAGTTCTTTTATGCTGAAATAGAAACCAAGTCACAATACACTGGAGATTGCTTTGTTATGTTTTCTATTAATTTTTGTCAATGCGAAATAAGGTTCATATACAATATAAGTACATATTTGGAAAATATCATTTTTTTTGTATGAGCTTTAGAAACAAGACGAAAAGCGAGGCTCGCCGAGCTGTTCTCTTGTTTCGTAGCGAGTACAAATAAATTTCATATTTTCCGACAATGTACTTATATAGGTTTTATCCTACTATTTACACTCGACATTTGAAAGTTTAGGGGTTAAAATTCCATTCATTGTCTGTAAGAAATCGACATAGTTTAAACGCGGACCTCGAAGAGGACCCTAAAAATGAACTGCAACGCAAAAAGAAATATCCAAACTACCGCTTGCTCCACATGGAAGCGGGGTAACAGGAAACTTTATTTGTACAATAACAAATAAAGCAAATAAACTCATCATAGATACCAGGACTAAATTTTTTTTATACGCCAGACGCGCATTTCGTCTACAAAAGACTCATCAGTGACGCTCGAATCCAAAGAAGTTAAAAAGGCCAAATAAAGTATGAAGTTGAAGAGCATTGAGGACCAAAATTCCTAAAAGTTTTGCCAAATACAGCTAAGGTAATCTATGCCTGAGGTAGAAAAGCCTTAGTATTTCAAAAAATTCTAAATTTTGTTAACAGTTAATTTATAAATATAACCATATCAATGATAATTCATGTCAGCACAAACAGTGCTGACTACTGGGCTTGTGATACCCTCGGGGAAATAAATCTCCACCAGCAGTGGCATCGACCCAGTAGTTGTAAATAAACTCATCATAGATACCAGGACTAAATTTTGTATATACGCCAGACGCGAGTTTCGTCTACAAAAGAATCATCAGTGACGCTCGAATCCACATATTTCAAAATGTATTTGTGTTGCTGTCATTTGCACAATGGTTGGCTGATTGCAGGTTAAATTATTTTGTATTGTGTTTTTGTTTTTGTTTTTTTTATCATCAGGGCAGAGGTGGCAAAGGCGTTATTTATACATGGGCATCAGGTAATGGAGAAACAACCGATAACTGTAATGGAGACGGATATGTAAATAGCATCTACACCATTGGTGTGACAAGTGTAGAAGAAGGACAAAATGCATGGTACTCTGAAGTTTGCGCAGCTTCATTAGCCGCGACTTACGGTGGCAGTAGCAACAATAGATATTTAGTAAGAGTCACAATATATAGGTACAGATATCCTGAATGTACAATTGTTCTTAACTTTTTCAAGTCACTTAAGCATTGTTGGTTACCAGAAGAACTTAACCAAAAATGAAAAATCACCTGAAACAAATATGTCTTCAAAACTGAATATGAATGATTTCAAATCTGAAAACATCGCCATCGACAGCTTTATTAGGTTATTGTGAGATAATACCTTATGTATATTAACTGGAAAGTATCCCACTTGAAAAATGTTAAATTTTAATTTTACGTGATAACGTCTTGTTTGAAAAACAATTTAAAGTATTTACTGTTTAAGGTAAAAAAAACCCTAAAGTCATTATCATATCACAACACGGAGTAAACTGATAATGAACGTATGTAAACAAAAGCACATGGTAATTAATCTAAAGATATAGGCATTTAGGAGGGGCTTATATGTCAATCATCATTCGATACTAGTTTCCAGCTGTTAATCCCTGACCACAAGATAAATAGTATGGTCTTATCTCATTGTGCAACAAAAGTAATTTATATAACATGGAAGTAAACAGAGAAAAGGTAAAAAATATGAAAAGGAGAAAATTATAAAGGGAAAAAATCTAACCAAAATGAACAAAACTATATATGAATAAGAGTCTTAAAGTATCTTTGAAAGCCTCTGAAAAACTTTAAAGGTTCTTACTACAACCAATAAGAAAACGGTTAGGAGTTTTAGACATTTAACCAATTTAAAATTGATGTTAAATTTTTCAATTTAATAAAACTCAAAAATCATGTGGGACGGTCTATTTTCAGAAAGGGGATGTTCTTGATCTTTTTTCTAACATGTCTTTTATTGCATAATTTTAATGTTCTAGCTATGTTCATAGTATACTTCTTTTTAAAATAAAAATGAAAATAATTCTTTATAGTGATAATAATGATGTTAAATATTGATTATATGCAGCTGGTCATTCCTGTTATTCCCTTATCTTAGACTGTCTGGACAGAGGCAGAGCTTTGTCTATATTTAATTACTACATTACAGATGTTGGTCAAATCTGTGACATCTAACTCCCGCCAAATGCCAAGTTAGTGTTGGTCAGTGCACTCATAATACAAAATTTACAGTATTAGAGCATCGAAGACACAAAGTGTGTGGTTCTATTGATAAAATAATGATGTCAGAACACTTCTGGGGTGTTCCAAGTGGAATTTTTGTGTCTATGTTGCAGTTATAGGCGTTCTTGTCGGGAAATTCAGTTTTTAGGTCATTTCTCAAAACAATTTTTCATGAGAATTGTTTGCAAAAAATGAAAATAGAAACTTTATGGGAACCTCTTTTGGTTTGACTTTGATATATGTGATTAAAGGTTGTATTTTCTAAAATACCGTGTCCCAGGTTTTGGATAATTTGTTTCGAAATGAATTTATAGGCGTCCAAAGATAAAAGGAGAAATGAGGTTTGGCACCCAGCAGTTTAATCAATATATCTTCTTACTGGAGGCATATATAAAAAATCTGAGTCACGGTTTTGGAGATTGTGTATGGTTGATTAAAGTGACGAAAACAAATTTTTACTACCATTTGACCTGAATGTGCCATTTTCATCCAAGTTGGGAGACCACTTTTTTGGCTATTAATGAGCTATATTTTGAAATTATTCATACCAAAAAAAAAACATTAATCTATAGATTAAGAAAGAGTAATATTTCAGCTTTACTATGAGTTTAAGATTTTAAAAATCCATTGAGTAGTTTTGGAGAAATAAATCTTTAAAGATTGTTGGTTGGAGTCAGAAAATTCTGACTGTAGTGCTACCTTAAACGAGTCATTTAATTTTTTGCAACAGTAACTCTTTTCAAATAATCGCCCACCTTAAACAATCTACTGGCAAAATGGTCCCTTCTTTTGAAGTAATGTAACTCATTAAACAAGGTTTACTTATTTGAAGCATTTTGTTCTGCTTCAAATAAAAGAACAATACACAACGTATGATTTGGTATCTTTTCGCAAAAACGTGTTTCTGAATAAATATTAATCAGGTGCTCTCGATTGCCAAAAGTTATAATAAACTTTAATAGAGCATGGAAACCAAAAAGGCCAGTGTAGCAGAGTCCAGGTTTTAATCATTTTGATTTATTACCCTAAGAGCTCATGTTATGCACAAAAATATGTTTGGATCATACGCTTTTTTCCAGTCTTATTTTGATTGGCAACTTAATCTTAACATCTCAAGATATATACTTATTGCTTTATAGACTTCAACGTCAACGTCTTCCGGTTGTACAAGTGATGGCGTACAAGGGACTTCATTTTCAACACCTATTGCTTCCGGTATCATTGCGTTAGCACTTCATGCAAAGTGAGTTCTTTTGAAACTTTATCACATGGATTTTGTGAAATGCAACTAAACACCATTTAGAATCATTTGCAATTAAAATTCATTGTTAAATTCATGAATATGACCTTTTACTGTTAACATATTTTATTAAAGAAATCGTTATATATATATATATATATATATATATATATATATATATAGCTACAAGGCTAAAGACATAAATACGAAAAATACAAAAGATTCAATAATTGGGATTAGGAAACAAGAGCAGTGTTCTTATATAAATTCATCTCCCTAAATTCAAAAATGAAATTACAAGCTATGAATACATGCTGAAAAGCAAACGAATAAATATGTAACAAAATACAGTGAATGATAACAAATACAATAGTTTTTGACCTTTTAGAAATAACTTTTTTACTCAACCTGCACCTTTATTTTTATCTTTCTTGATACACATAGATACAGAAATTATCTATTTTTGTTTTAGTTCTGCGCTCACGTGGAGAGATATTCAACATATGATTGTTCTGACGTCATCGAGAAATGGTTTTACAGATTCCTATTCCAGCTGGGGAACAAATGGAGCGGGAAAAGAATGTATGTACCTTACTAATGAATTAGCATATGGTTGCATTACGGTTTTATAAAAAAAAAAAGTAAATACAAAACGTCTGCTAATCAACTAGGACTTAGCTACCTGCATCTACTGGTTAATATCTGTCTAGAAACCAGAAACCATAAATCGTATCGATCTAATGACACAGTTAGACTGTTAAGTTCAATCATATACTGGTTCATATGTAGTAAAAAAAATGTACTTGCAAGGTTTGCATGACACAGTTATATTCAAGTTTAACCATTTAATTTTAGGCATCTGCTAAAAATCGTGAACTATCTTACTCACATATGCTATAGATTGCATTTCAGTAAATATAGACAGTGCAATTTCCTATAGGATTTCCTTTTATGGGCAAAACTGTGGCCCTTTTACAATGACGTTTTTTTTTTTCTTAAATTATGATCTAGATTAGAAAATTCATATGCACAACTTTTTTTTCAAAAGTGAAAACATAGGGTTGTGCGGCATATTTTCAACATTTATATGCCCCGAACTTCTAAGAGTTTTAACTTATACTAACATTCTTTACTATCCCTCCGTTCACTTGGATCTCCCTCAGAATTCGATTTTGCCGCTATCCGTTGTTTTTATACTGGTACCATTCCAAACTGATCTCTCTATGAGATAAACATAGAGATCACATCTGGAAACCAGTACGTAAACAAAACAAAATATCTATAAATATTATGTATCTCCCCAAAAGAGGTATGGTTTGTAAAACAGCTGTATTTGTGCAACATATTAACGATACGTTTTGGCTGTAAAATCAAATCATGGTAAGCACTTACAAAGTTACTAGGACACATATATACTCGTGACGTTTGAATCACACAGTTTGGCTGTCATATTTAATCATCAAATTGTAAAATTTTGCTTTTGCTTAGGTCAATATACGAGGCGAAGGTCAATGACCTTAACCATACTACGAGTGCAGTAAAACTATACGACTAATCGTTGCAATCCGTCTGTCTTTTGGTTCTTTTGTCTTGTATCCGACTTGTACGACGTTTTTATTTTGATAAAAAAGTAATGTATTCTGCATTTAAAAGATGATTCAATATTTGAAGAGAATAATATAAACACAAAAAAATGTTCAATACCAGTTTACGTACAACTAACTGGTGCGATATTTGGTCTTAATACAAAATTGATATGGAAATCTAAATATATATATAAGTCTAAATTGAAAACAACGTTCAAACCTATGATTGCGTTGGATAAAAACCTCAATTTTTATACGTGTGCGGGTAAAACAAATTTCTTGGTGATGGGGTCAAAATACAGCACAAACAACATTTTCCAAAAGACCAAAAAGTGAAAAGTATATTTTAACAAAACGCATTTGACTAACAGGTCGAACAACGAATGTTCTTAAACCCTACTGACTGCCATTAGCGATTGTCAATTAAATTGATCACCAGATGTAACATTGATCTTAATTATTGATTTAATACCAAACAGAAAACAAAAAACTTGCGAAAAAGATGGAAAATCGCAAACATGAGGTGCAAAAATTTGTATTCACCATATATATATAACCCTCCAGTCTAAGAACAAAACTAACAAACAGACGCACAAACAAACAAACAAACAACAACATATAAATGTCCAAAACGGGTTCTTTAAACAAAGGCGATATGGTATGATTGCAAATGAGACAGCTATTCACCAAAGTTAAAATGAAGTGTATGTAAGCAATTATAGGCAACCTTACTGCCTTCAACAGAGAGAAATCGGTGCCGACATGACAATATGAAATAATTTAATTAAAAAGATTAACGGCCTAATTCATAACCACACAATTAACAAACTTGGAACAGGCATTTTCATATGTAGAAAATGGTGGAGTAAACCTGGTTTTAAAGCTAGCTAAACCTCGCCAGTCGCAAAAAATTCCATTATATTGACAACGATGTGTGAACAAAACAAACAGACACAATAGGTAAAAATGTCAAAATTGCCAACGTCATTGCTTACTTATACCATTCACACTACCAATTGTACTGCACCAGATGCGCATTTCTATGATGAGATTAATTCAGAGGCCAAGACACTAGAAAACAAAACGTTGTTAAAAAAAGATGCAGAACTGATAAACAAAAACAAATAACAGTATAGCCAAAGCAGTGTACGGAATAGGAGTTTGCATGAGGGAGATGTGAAATAAGTTACTCTTTTTACTGCAGGACGAGTATACTGTTATATAAATCAATTACCGAAGTCAAATAAAATCATTCCCCGAATGGAATTAGGTTATTTATGCTATTAATATCATATTCAATGCTGAAAATTACACAATATGCCGTCTTCCCTTTGGCAGATATGTGCAGAAACGATTTAACGTATTGTATCTTTACAATGATCTCTAGATATCTAATCAGCAGATTTTTTTTACATAAATAAGGCCGTTAGTTTTCTCGTTTGAATTGTTTTACATTGTCTTATCGGGGCCTTTTATAGCTGACTATGCGGTATGGGCTTTGCTCATTGTTGAAGGCCGTACGTTGACCTATAGTTGTTAATGTCTGTGTCATTTTGGTCTTTTGTGGATAGTTGTCTCATTGGCAATCATACCACATCTTCTTTTTTACATTGTGTTGCAGATAGTCAAGTTCTTGGATTTGGATTGATGGACGCTGAAGCCATGGTAACTCAGGCTGGAAGTTGGACGAATGTTCCGACACAACAAACATGCACAACATCAACATTCACTGGATCCGGGTAAATCTATATTACATGAATATATTTTGTAACATATGTGCATTTATGCGTATGTTGCATTTAATAATATATAAATGTTATAGCTAAGTCGAGTGTGTCTATTTTTCTGTGTTGGTCTTTGCATTATGTATTCGGGTTTTGTTTTCTGTAATTAGTCATACTTTAGTTTCATTATGTATATCTTTTATATTCATTTGATAAAATTTACTGTATGCATAGCATAAATTGTTCTAAATAATAAGGATGTTCTTATCCCAAGCATAAAAACACAGCCGTATTTGACACAACCTTTTTCAACTTTTGATCTTCAGTGCTGTACAACTTTGTACTTTTTTCACTTTCGATCTTTTATATCTGGGCGTCACTAGTGAGTCTTGTGTGGACGAGGCGCGTTTTTGTCGTATTGAATTTTAAACCTGATGCCGTTTGTTATCTATCAATCATGTGTTTCTTTGTCTAATACGTTCTCCTATTTATTTGTATTGTAGTCTTGTAATATTATGTTGTCATTTCAATGTTATATTTAACATTGCCATTAAAGTGCTAGGTTTGGCATGCCACAAAACCAGGTTCAACCCACCATTTTTATCTTTAAAAATGTCCTGTACCAAGTCAGGAAAATGGCCATTGTTATATTATAGTTCGTTTCTGTATGTGTAACATTTTTAACGTTGTATTTCCGTTGTGTCGTTTGTTTTCTCTTATATTTGGGTGTGAATTCACATTACTATAAGACGTGTCACGGTACTTTTCTATCCCAAATTCATGTATTTGGTTTTGAAGTTATATTTGTTATTCTCATCGGATTTTGTCTAATGCTTAGTTCGTTTCTGTGTATGTTACATTTTAATGTTGTGTCGTTGTTCTCCTCTTATATTTAATGCGTTTCCCTCAGTTTTAGTTTGTTACCCCAATTTTGTTTTTGTCCATAGATTAACGAGTTTTGAACAGCGGTATACTACTGTTGCCTTTATATATAACCCCGATATCAGACAAACCAAGATGCCAGATGACCATTTACCCAGCCTTGATGATACACAAACCAATTGTCCTTTACTAATACTAAGAAGACATGAACATAATTAAGAAGTATCAAGAACATTAAATGACTTTTAATAAATTTATGATTTAGAACATTTGTACCTCACCATGTGCCTGTATTACAGAACCACTAGTATAAACATTACCATTTATGAACCACAATATACGATCACCAAACAATCCTATGATTCTATTAATTGATAGACATTTTGTAGTTTGACCAGATCGAACTATCATTTACTCGCACCGATGTGCACATAGACATTTTCTTTTACGTATTATTTTCATGTAATTTTAATAAAATTATCATTTAAACTTTTGTGTTTCTAAACCATTTCCAAAAACACAAATACCTAAAAAAAAGATATTACAGAATAATAAGCTGTGCGCAAGGAACTTAACAAGTAAAAAAAAATATCTATCAAATAAGTGTAACTGCCGAGAAAAAAATATACACAAAAAGTATAAAAAGACAGATAATTACATAACATTTTGTTTTGCATATATCAATTGGTCAAATCAATGACAGGTTTTGTTCTTGATTTAAGATTTAAAAAAACTCATTTTTTGGGCAGATCAACGTCTGGTTCATCCTACACAATAGACATTAGATCGATCTCCGCTTCCAACTGCTCTTCAATAACGTATTTGGAACATGTGACAATTGACATTTCGTTCTCATACACCGAATACCGAGGTGCGTCTGAATTTTACCTGGTGTCACCTTCAGGAACAGAAAGCCATTTAATGCATTATCGATATGATGACTCTATTTACTATGCCTCAGCTGGTTCATTATCATGGACATTTATGTCAGTTCATTTTTGGAGGGAAAGTCCAATTGGACAATGGACCTTGAAGTTTAAATCATACCGCGGCTTCTCAGTCGGTGAGTTAGTTTACTTTATTTTCTGCAAATTTCATGATTAAATAATTAACTGAGAGTTTTAATCGCTTTGTATTATTTGTTAAATTTAGTTGAATTAAATGCGGACGTCAGAACGACTTGAACGCAAACGTTTAAATGTACAAAATCAAACCAATTGGAATAATTAGATGAATCAGAAATAACATCAAGAATTAGCGCTTTATAAACAGAAATATTCATAGAATATAATCAAAATGACGAGTACCAAAAGTTGAGCGGGATCTGCACCCTTTCAGATCATCTGAAATCATTCCTGTTTTTGTGGCTGATGTTGATAAGTCTATAGTTGTTCTCTATAGTGCTATGTGAACTTAATGCTTTTCGCTCTTTTTTGTAAATCCTAAGCAAATTATTCATACGGTAACATTTGTGATTCTTAAATCGTATCCGGACATTTTATAGAAAAGAAACATCATCGAAATAAGATTGCAAAAAGAATATACAAAAAATCAATTATGCTTTCTCAAATCTGACTTACATCTACAGAATAAAAGAAGTCTGTACAATGTACATGTACACCTATAACAGAAACAAATCGCACGATTTAAATGATGTATCAATATCAAAATATGACAAGAAAGGAAATTTATTTATTCATTTTCATTTGTTTTACATTTAGATGCATTTATTTGATATTATTAGGACGAAAAAAACAATATCAATTAATGCAATGCATAGGTTCTGAAACGTTACCTTGGTAGTGAGTTTTGATTGTCACTGGGAAAAAGAGTATTAACAGAAATATAGGACTCCAAGACTATACTGTTTTTAATGAAACCTGAACATTTTCTTAACAGTATTTTACATATAAATGTATATTTCAGTTACTGTTAATTCTTGGTCGATAACATTTTACGGAACTTCCACAGATCCTCTTCCTAGTAAGTTGAATAAAACTACCATATGTGATATAAAATAGCAAACTCGCACTCACGAAAGCACACATATAATTTAAAATAGCACACTCTTACTCACGAAAGCACACATTTGATATAAAATAGCACACTCTCACTCAACAAAAATATCAAAAGGATATCAACATTGTAATATAGAGCATGAAAAATGCCTCATGCGCTCAAAGATATTGTAAATTCAGAATATTTTACGATCGTTTTAATGTGGACAAATTTGAAATGTAATTCATTATGTTAGTAATCTTCTTGTGTTGTGAATAAGACAATATACAGTTAACTCTCGTTATCTTAACCTCAGCTGACTAGAAACTGCGGTTGATTCAAAGTTTGTCAGAAGTCCCATGTTTCATATACATATAAATATTTCGACTCCTGTTGAGTCAAAATTAGATGAGTCAAAATTTAGGTTAAGCAAATTCAAATGTACAGTCCCAATGTTAACAAAAAGCAATTAAATTTCATTTTAGCTCACCTGGCTTAAGGGTCAAGTGAGCTTTTCTCATCACTTGGCGTCCATCGTTCGTCGTCTGTCGTCGTCTGTTGACTTTCACAAAAATCTTCTCCTTTGAAACTACTAGACCAAATTTAACCAAGCTTGTCAACAATTATCATTGAGTTGTGTAATTTAAAAGATGTGTCTGATGATCTTGTCCGCCAACCAAGATGACTGACATGGCTAAAACAAGAACATAGGGGTAAAATGCAAATTTTGTCTATTATTTTGAAAACCATTATAAATAAAGAAAATCTGACAGGGCAGAAATGTTCAGAATGTTGAGCTCTATCTATTGTTCATTTACGTAAAAACTGTCATACGACTTCTTATTGCCCTTAAATGACAAATTTTACCATTTTATCTTATGTTTGCTTTTATCTTGAATTGAATATAGATAGAGAGAAACTTTAAAATGCCAAAATTATCAGCTAGACATGTTCTACAAATAATTCTAATGGTTGAAATTGTCAAACGACTCCATTAGAGTTATGAATTTTTGATTATCTTATATCTTAAAAAATATAATAGATAGATACTTAAATAAGCAAAATTGATTAGTTAGACAAGATTTACTAACAAGTCCAATTTTGCCGATAAAGTTAGTAGAATGTCACTCTTTATAGGAGTGATTGCCCTTAATTTAGGATTTTTGTTTTTACCCTATTTTGTGTTTTTAGCAAAAAATAAAGAAGATAGAGAGAAACTAAACGGACTAAATTATCAGCAATACAAGATCAACAAAACACAGATTTTTGTCATGAATTCTATTATCGCCTACAATGTTGGAGAGTGTCATTTGTTAAATATACATATATAGCAAGTTGAGCTACACAGGCTCTTTAGAGCCTCAAGTGTTTATCTCGAACAAATACACGTAAATCAAAAAAATACCTCTGGAATTTAAATGGATTGACGAGTTAATTTTGCAATTATAACACCATTTATTAAATTTTCCGGTCATTTAACATGTTTAACACTGTATCGATTAAGACAATCTTTTCCCACGATTGTTTACATAAATAAAGTTTGATTAATAAATAATTCCAGATACATTGTTATACATTATGAAAAAAAAACAAATCCGGGTTACAAACTAAATCTGAGGGAAACACATCAAATATAAGAGGAGAACAACGACATAACAGAAACACAACACTAAAATGTAACACACAGAAACGAACTATAATATAACATTGGCCATTTTCCTGACTTGGTAGAGGACATTTCAAGAAAAAATGGTGGATTGAACCTGTTTTTTGCGGCTAGCCAAACCTCGCGCTTTTTTGGCAATGTTAAATATAACATTAAAATGACAACATTACATGACAGGACTACAGTACAAATAAATGCAAGAACATTCAGGACAAACAAATACACAAATAAACATTACAATAGCACATTTCGACATGCTAATAGTTATCAAAGGTACACGGCTTCTAATTTAATACACCATACGTGCGTTTCGTCTACATTAGACTCACTAGTGACGCTCAGATCAAAATAGTAAAGAAAGCAAATTAAGTACAAAGTTGAAGATCATTGGTGCCACAAAATTCTAAAAAAGTGGTGCCAAATACGGCTACGTTATATATGCCTGGGATAAGAAAATCCTTAGTATTTAGAATACTTCTTACTTTTGCAAACAGTAAATTTATAAAAATGACCATATAATTGATGTTCCTGTCAACACCGAAGTGGTGATTTACCACAGAATAAAAATAAACACGCAAAACAAAAAACGAAAGCACATAACACAGTCCAAAATAACATTGCAATGTCACCTATAGAATAGCGCTACGCTACAAAATGACGTCACGGAAATTTTCGAAAAGTTTAATTAATTGTATTATCTAGCAATATCTATGTAATTCCTCAGTAAAGGACCTAAATATCGTCCCCCGTCAATTATTAATTGGAATGAGTGTCGTAATATCATCCACGACTCACTCCATACTTACTGTATGAAATGGATAAAACGGGAAAAAGCTGACAAAAAATCTTTGGACTCTTTTTTTAATTCAGTAATGAAGATAGTTGATATACGTATTCAACATTTTAAAGAACATTTTACTATAAACAATAACCACAATAAACCTATTTCTCGTATCAAACATCAAATAAAAGAACTAGCCAAGGAATTTGTTTTTGTCCCGGCCGATAAAGCTGCTAATAATATTATTATTGTTTGACGTAAATTTTACATTGAGGTTCTGAAAAAGGAAATCACCAATTCACCAACATTCCAACTGACTCCATTTTCAGAAAACGAAATCTGTAACAAACATAAACTTTTAGCCACCGCTTTACAAGCAGAGCCAAATACAATGAAAGTCCCAACTATGTATTGGCTTCCGAAGCTACACAAAACCCCTTACAAATATAGATTTATTTCGTCTTCAAGCCATTGTTCAACTACTAAATTGTCTATTCTTCTTACCAGCACACTTGGTACAATTAAAAACCTGATAATAAATTGTTCAAATAAGGCCTTCGAAAATAGTGGAATAAATTACTTTTGGAGTGTCAAGAACTCGTTGGAAGTACTTGATAAATTGCATGCTTATATTGGTGATTTTGAATCTGTTCAAAGTTTTGATTTTTCTACCCTGTATACCACATTGCCTCACATTCTCATTAAGAAAAAATTCACACACCTAATTAAATGGGCATTCAAAAAATCAGAATGTGAATATATATGTTCAAACTCTTTTAGGTCATTTTTTAGTAGCAATAAACAAAAAAACTATGTTAATTGGACATGCTTTGATACTATATATGCCCTTGAATTTTTACTAGATAACTTTTTTGTTCGCTTTGGGGATTCCGTATATCGTCAGATTATCGGAATTCCAATGGGGACTAACTGTGCACCACTTATTGCGGACCTGTTTTTGTATTGTTATGAGTTACAATTTATGACAAAAATAAGCAAAGACCCATCGAAACAACATCTGATAAACAAATTTAATAATACTTTTAGATATTTGGATGATATTTTGGCTCTCAATAATGACGACTTCAGTATGTATATTAATGAAATTTATCCTGTTGAACTTACTTTAAATAAATCTAATACTAACAAAGACCACTGCCCTTTTCTCGATCTTGATATCTATATCACTAATGGAAAGCTGAATACTAAAATTTATGATAAAAGGGATGATTTTTCATTTGGCTTAAATTAAAATATTGTTTGTTTGCAGTTTACCGACCGACCCTTGAAAATCCTCCCGACTGTGAAAATTTTATTGCTTTAAATTTGAAGAAATTTTTTTTAATACTTCTATTGACGCGATCCGGAACTTTGGGTCCTTTCGGGAAATGATTTAAAGTCTGGGTCAATTACGCATTTCAAGTTCGGTTTTTCTTAGCTTCCCGTCAAGCGTTCGTGTGACCATTTAATGATAAAGCACATGGAAATTGTTTACAGGTATCCATGAAGTCACGGAGGAGTACTTTACGCTGTCGTCTCGTGTCAATTTTAAGACAAATAACAAACAAAAAAGTTTATTAGTAAACTGTTTATACAGATTCAGGCACATGTAATGATGTGTGATGATATCTGTGGAGCCTGACTTTATGGAACCAATTTCAGTGGTTAAATAATTCTACAGCAGCTTGAAGTATGGCATATTTTCTACAAATCTACAAATCGTTGTGAAGACGACAAAGATGAAACCACTCCTCCGTGACTTAAATCTTCATATCTGTAAACACGCCTGTACGGAGGAAGGGCTCATTTGAAATGTTAATGGATATAGATCATGCCAAATCAATAAGAAGCAACCCTAACTACACAAAGATGTAGAGAAAATGAATGGTTAGCTTGAAAAATAAATATACTCTCTCTATATTAAATCTATCTTCGATTGCAATGAGTATGCTCCTTTAGGATAAGGGGGGCTGGCCCACTCATTGCAATTATTCTCTTTCTTACAATATTAAATATGAATCCGGGTCCGTTCGCGCCCATTCACGTTCGCACCCACTCATGTTCGCCCCTTTTCACTTTCGCACCCTACATGTTCGCACCCTACATGTTCGCGCCCAATTTTAATTGGTTTTGTGTTTGATAACTTAGTAATCAAATTTTTTGCAAGTGTATTCTAATAAGTATAATTGTTGTCATCGTCTCAAAATAAAGTGAGACAGCATTTTTTTGTGTTGAACAAATCTTTATCATGTTTTGGATAGTGTATTGTTAATAAAATTAATAATCCTTTCTAAATAAAGTGGGATTCTGTCAACGTTTTATTTTGTGCTGAATAACTCTTAATCATGTTTTGGTTAGTGTATTGCTATAACTTTTGTTTCATTGGTCAACTTGTTTTAAAGTGAAAGGAGATTCTGACTAAGTTTTTTCTTCTGTGTTGAATAAATGTTATCATGTTTTGGTTATAATAGTGTACTGCTATATTTAATTGTTTTATTGTTTCAGGTCAAAGGGACCAAGCTGTTAAAAACAATTATCTTTTGTGTTTTTCATTTAAAATCTTCAAAGTTTTACTCATATTAAGCTATAAATACATTCAGTATTTACACCAAAGCAACTTTAAACAACAATCATAATTTTCTAATTATTCAACTGGAATGTGAATTAAAATTGGGCGCGAATGTGTAGAGTGCGAACGGACCTTGGGTGCGAACGTGTAGGATGCGAAAGTGTTTTGGGCGCGAATGGACCTGATACCATTAAATATACCCAAACTGTGTGGCCTGTGTGAATTCAATTAAAACATGTCCTTAGGAGCTATTCTGCCAATTTTTTTTTATGCATTAAAAACATTTCAGTACAGACCATTTACTTTTAATGGAGTGCTATGAATTTCACCCCAAACTTTAGATTTCTTTGGTTTTCATTAAAGCCTGGCAAAAATATAACCTTATCACATATAATTAAATATTGTTAGAAATATGAAAACAGTCGAATGTCTTAATACTTTTTTTCAAGTTGCCTTTTTTTCAATTGAGGAAGATTCAATGGTTATTTTTTTTTTATTAAAAATACACTCTTTAATACATTGTCTTATAAATCTTTAATATCTACATTTTTCTGAGGGCTATTCCAGAAAAAAAATGTATGGGGGGTTGGAAGGCACATTATATTAATAATACATGGGTGATGGGAATCAGAGCAACTTTTCACACTATAATGCACTATAATACTCAATTACAATTGTCTGGGTGGCAGGTGCTGACAAAAACTGCCTTCCAACCCCCCATACATTTTTTTCTGGAATAGCCCTGATGAAAATACTCTACTCATGAAAACATTCTAGTCAAGAAGCATACATGTCTGAATATATTTCTTTAAAACAGTTCTAGTCATAATGACATTCCTTGTTTATAAGTGTTCCAGTATTTAATAATTATACCATATTTTATGTCATAAATTGGATAATGACACTATGTTAAAGTTTCAGTTTTGGTTAAACAGTTTTTTATCTGAAAATGCCTGTTCATTTGATGTTGGTTTTCAGCATGTCCAGTGTTTGTTGTTTTAAAAAAAAATTTTTCTTCACAAGAAACTTGGTTTAGTGTAACTGCTTGTTTAAACTGTATTTTGGCTGATAAAATAAAATATTTTTCCTACCTACCGACCCTTCAGTCTGAAGGTACAGTCGGAAAACTGCAAACAAACATATTTTTAAGGTTGGCCTTTCCTATCGTTAATTATCCGTTTTTAGATGGTGACGTTCCCTTGTCACCATCTTACGGTGTTTATATATCTCAACTTGTACGATTCGCTCGTGTATGTAACAATGTGTTAGATTTTAACGAGAGAAATTTATGTATTACTGAAAAATTATTACACCAGGGTTTTCGATATCACAAACTAGTCAAAACATTTACTAAATTTTATCATCGGTATAAAGACATCATTCGTAAATATAGTTCAACATGCAGACTTCTAATACGTTCAGGTATTTCATATCCAATTTTTTATGGAAATATTCTTTATAAAGCACAAAGGTGTCAGTATTCACCTCAGAAACTTACAAAACCTTTGAATAGACTTATTAAGAAGGGATATAATTACGATACTGTTGTCAAGTCATTAAAGATTGCATATTTTGGCGTTAATATTGAGTCACTGATAAGGTCTTTGCATCGGAACTAAACACATTTATTCTAAAAACAGTTGTTGGCATGACACGGGTTATGTTCTTCTCATATATGTTATGATGGTATGATACTAAACCCCTAACGGGAAGGATTGTGCCTGATGTTCATATGATGAAATCATAATCTTTCAGTCAGTTTAATTGAAGTCTGGAGCTGGCATGTCAGTTAACTGCTAGTAGTCTGTTGTTATTTATGTATTATTGTCATTTTGTTTATTTTCTTTGGTTACATCTTCTGACATCAGACTCGGACTTCTCTTGAACTGAATTTTAATGTGCGTATTGTTATACGTTTACTTTTCTACATTGGTTAGAGGTATAGGGGGAGGGTTGAGATCTCACAAACATGTTTAACCCCGCCGCATTTTTGCGTCTGTCCCAAGTCAGGAGCCTCTGGCCTTTGTTAGTCTTGTATTATTTTAATTTTAGTTTCTTGTGTACAATTTGGAAATTAGTATGGCGTTCATTATCACTGGACTAGTATATATTTGTTCAGGGGCCAGCTGAAGGACGCCTCCGGGTGCGGGAATTTCTCGCTACATTGAAGACCTGTTGGTGACCCTTTGCTGTTGTTTTTTATTTGGTCGGGTTGTTGTCTCTTTGACACATTCCCCATTTCCATTCTCAATTTTATTGTCCATTTGACTTCTATATATTTGCAGAAAAAAATTCTTAAAAATTTATTTTTATAAATTAATATTTTTTTCCTTGATGTATCTTAATATACATGTATGATATGTACGAACTCTGACTTTTAATTTCATAATTTTGGGTCAATAATTAAAAGAGTTTCCCATTAGGTCTATATGTTAATTTTTAATTTTTGAAGTGTTGATTACCTGATGGAGTAAGTATAAGTAATGTAACGGCCTTCCAAACAAAACAAAAACAACATACATGTGCTTTTAATGTTTGTTTATTTGTACCATGTGACTTTGCATATTTAGATATTAAGATGACCTCTACTGACCATCAACCAAACTTAGATTTCATGTCATGTAATTGTAATAATCTATGATAAGAAACTGCAATTTCCATTTTCTGTTTTAAAAAATATTAGATATTGTATAAACTACATGTAGTAAAGTAGTACTGTATAGGGAAGGGATATGCAAATGAATATTGCTTTATATTTTTACCTTCATATGTTATATGTTAGTGGACATGAGTAATGACAGAATTTACCAACTATAAAAACAATTTTTTTTTCATTCCTAAATTGTTTGCTTCCAAGATGTGCATTTTGCACATTAATAAATAACTGAATGTATATTAACTTAAATCTGTTTTTTAAGTATCCAGAGCGTCTTTGTATTGTTATACAACTCACAATGCTAAAAGCATGAAAAGCTTGTGTATAGTAAGCTAACTTATATAATGATATAAAATCAATATTCAAAACTATAAAGTGATGATCATTTTCAGTGGTGTGCATGTCCTTTAATATTCAAATCGGTATAATCACATGATACAAATAAACAAACATTAAAAGCACATGCATGGTGTTTTTGTTTTGGTTTGAAGGCCGTTACACTACTTATACTTACTCCATCAGGTAATCAACACTTCAAAAAATAAAATTAACATAGAGACCTAATGGGAAACTTTTTTAATTATTGACCACAAATTTATGAAATTAATAGTCAGAGTTCGTATATACCATATATTAACATACATCAAGGAAAACATTATTAATTTATAAAAATGAATTTTTAAGAATTTTTTTCTGCAAATATATAGTCAAATGGACAATAGTTATTAATTTTATAAATAAAACTATAAAACAAATAAAACGTAATCATACATTAACGATGTTGATGTGTGCACAATTTGATAAAGACTACTCAGTCCGTGTTCTTATTCGTTTACATTTACTGTTGCGAAAAAAGATCGAAATAAATAAAATATGAAAAGAAATCTTTGTTTTCTCATAGCTATTGTATACGAGAATTTACAAATTTGTCAAATTTATATCACTCTAAGATCGACTGGAAATTGTGCTCTCGTTTTAAAACTACAGGAGAAATTGCGACGGTGGAAAGAAATAACTTAAAGACAAAACAAATATATAGTTTTATCATATTGTTGTACGACCATTAAATATGCGTACATAAAGAGACTAGCCTATCGATCCCCTACCAATATTCATCTGGCTTTACTTTACCTAGCAAGCTAATCAAGAGTTGTGTCCTTTAGTATGTCAACCTTCCGATAGTCGTTTGAGTCGAACTACGGGTACAGCGAAATATTCCTCTGTCCGTCTGACTTCGAGAGATATAATATATAGACAAAAAATGGCTATGTTATGTGTTTAAGTGTTCCGTTCGTTCAGTTCATTTAATTATTATTTCATATTTAAGATATAGACCAATGTATATCAGCACCATGTGAGAACAATGGGACTTGTACAAATAACGCCTATTCATATAATTGTCAATGTACTGATGGTTTTTCCGGGACAAACTGTCAGACCATTATCAGTAAGTACATATCATACTATTGGTTTTAAATGTCTTAATTGTTACATTTTAAATAATTGCTCAGCAAAAAACAAATAACACATTATTATACGTAGTTATCAAGTAATACTGGTTTGATATTATGCTTTAGTTTGTCATTTTATAAAGAAAATCGCAGATGGTTTTAATGCAGTCTGTCGGCAAGATCAATATATATTTTTATGGTTGTATAACTTGAACGATTTATCAATAGTACTTTTAAAGTTAATATATTTCAGCTACTACCAGTGCTCAAGAAACGTCCACAGAACCTCTTACGAGTAAGTTAAATAAAACCACCATAGGATAAAAAAAAAAATACATAATTTCACTCACTAACGTACATATCCATAAAATACAGCCTCAATCCAAGAATGAGTGATTGATTACTGATGGTTGCTTAACGTCCAGTTTCAATATACACATTCTCAAGACAAGTATTTTAAACTTCGAATTTCGTATGATGGGTTAATGTAAAAAAAATTGAAATTCGCATTTTAAATTTTTATTGCAATATTTTCATTCAGAATTTCCTGGTGTCGAATTAAATAATCAGTCTCACATTTCATTCTAACGTTGTTTCATGATGAATCTACGAATCCAACATTGGACGGCACCGTGTACATTAAAATATACCAGAATTTGTTATATAAGATTTGTTCTTGTGTTGTGAAAAAGTCATTACATAATATAGAGACAGAACGACTTTGTATGACGCCCCGTTCTAACTATATTATGTATGTTGGTTTAAGTTTATTTAGTTTATATTTCATGCTTTAGATATAGACCAATGTATTCCATTACATTGTCAGAACAAACGGATTTGTACAAATAATATCTATTTCTATATTTGTCAGTGTGTTAATGGCTCAATCTATTTAAAATGTAGATCTCCGATTTCGTTATACTATGTTACTCATATGTAGTAACGTAGTATAGCGAAATCGGAGATCTACATTTTAATTAGATTGGTTGATGGCTATTCTGGGACAAACTGTCAGACCATTTAGCTACCTGCAACTCATTACAGATTACTCAGCTTCTCTTCGTGTTGAGTGTTGAGTGGCTATCGTTTGGAGTACATTGCGGTGACAAATATTTGAAATAAAAAAATTCCCGAAATAAATAAAGGCAACAGTAGTATACCGCTGTTCAATAGTCATAAATCGATTAAGCGAAAAACAAATCCGGGTAACAAACCAAAAACCGAGGGAAACACATCAAAGCAACATTTCTTATTTATATATATTGGAGTTCAATGCTTTGCTTCTTTGCTTAAAGTTAGTGGTCATTATGTTGGTATCTAGAAGAAGCATTTCATGTTTGACTGTATATGGTCCAGAAAGGCTGAGAATTGTGTGCACATACCCTTCCTCACACAAATGCACACATGCATTACCTGTACTAATTCATGCTGTTGACCCTATTTGTATTGTTGTAGTATGGTTTTTCTAAAGCGTAATGTCTTCATGGTTGGTATTTATCTTCTGCCCAATAGTGTTGGTACTTAATATTATCACTATAATGTATTATTGTAATACTAAAAAATTCGTCTGTTTTATCATTCACAGATTTTTGTTCCTATCATGAAGGTGAAATATTTGGTAACACGAAAACAAGTCTTGTAATTGATGCCGATAATGGAGAACAGACATTTGAAATGATTCATTTTGCTAAGGGAAATGAGGGGAAAATTTTTAAAAATGAAATCCATCAAAATGTTTCAATTATTCTAAGCTGACCTTTTTACAAAACAGAGGACCATTAATGAACCTCCAGGCAGTCATATTCTCATATTACAAGGTTTTTTCAAACCATATTTTATTAAGTTGTGTGTTCGGCAAGAAAATTACATTAAAAGCATATGTGTTCTCCGCACTAGTAAAGCTAGATCGTGGATTGTCAGATGTGTTGGGACAGTGTCTCCCTGATTTATCAGTTGTTTTAGCTCATATTACATTGTTTAAGATATAGACCCTTCCATTTCATCTTTGTCAGAACGATGTGATTTCGACAAAAAACATATATTTAAATAGTTGCTCTTGTCCTTATTCCTGTGAAAGGACTTATTGCTCCGCAAAGACATATACAAATTACATTATCATATTGACAATAGTCAGTTTAGATAGATATTCATTGGCAATATTCAAGAGCAGACAAAATAACACACGAAGAGGGCAGACACTGTCATCCTCTTCTCCATCCACTCGTCTATCAACAAATTTCATAACATATTAATCGGTTTTTGTACCAATCCATGTATAAAGGATATTTTGATAGAAATTTATTAGGCTTTTGGATGAGTTATAAAGTGCATTTGATTTTTAGATTTGCCAGTTAGTAACGTCCTGCACGATCAGGTCATGTAGCTGATATTTAGCTATTTTGACTTAAGCTCATGATAGTTGTGTCAGAACGAGGGAACGTGTACAAATAACCTATTCTCTTATAGTTATGAATATGGAAAAACTGTAATAAATACTGCAGAGGACAACAGGTAGTTCTGATTTCATAAATACGTGCAAATACAAACATGTACTATTATTTATATATTAAATGTTTCAATATTTTCCAGCTGATGATAATGGCATAAGTACTACACTAGTAATTGTTGTAGTAGCAGGTGGTACTGTCGCTGTTATTGTGATTGGTGTCATTATAATTGCAGTTGTAAAGTCTTTTTCGGCTGGAGCAACAGTTGGCGCTGCCGATGTTGCAGTTGTATGGCAATAGGAAATGACGATATACGATAATACACTTGTTACTACTCACCAAAATAAACAATTATGTTTTTGATTGAACACGTAATGGTTCAAATGACTGAAAATGAATTGTTTGTAACATTTAGAACGTATTTCATATTGATATCAATGGTAAAACAACCTGATAATTGTGTACTTTCAACTCAAGTTAAAGAAATTTCATGAGTGGCCAAGAACATGAAAATTATAACTCGTCGACTGTCTTGTCTACCGTGATTATTTGAATTCTGAACATGTGCACACCTAATTTAAGTCATTGGAAAAATTTCAAGCTGACATATCCTATGAAGATCTTGTTATAAAACAAACCTCTGAAACTATGATATAGAAACAGTAAATGGCCATTAGAGGGGTGGAAGACATCTAGCTTCAACTTAACTAGGTGTTGACAGTAAACCCAAGACGAGGAGTATGCCATTAAAGATTTCATCAGTGGCCTACGTTTCAATAACTTAGAAACTATATTTCGTAGAGGCAAAATACCTTCATTATTGTACCTTAATTTATATACAGGTTAATAAATGAAAGATAAATGACATACACGTGTACGTTAAAACTACCTTTTTGCTTCGTAAAAGTCCTTATCAAACATATAGTTTGGGGTTATAAAGGAATGGTTGAAATAAATTCATTTTAAGATATCTAATTACTTATGAGGATAAAATTGTAGGAACATTTCAGCAATGCCATTTTAAAGATAATGTTCTCTCACTAAATAATTCAAAATTTGGTGACTATGTTGAACGCATCTATCCCATCTAACAAGAGATAGAGGATACAACAGATACTCAAACTATAGATAAAGGATACAACAGATACAGTTAAGTCTGCCTCATATCTGGACTTACATCTAGATATTGATAATGGGGGTCGATTGAAAACAAAACTTTACGACAAAAGAGATGATTTCAGCTTCCCAATTGTGAACTTTCCATTTCTATGTAGCAACATTCCAGCACCGCCTGCATACAGAGTATATAACTCCCAATTGATACGATATTCCCGGACTTGTATTTCTTATCATGATTTCCTTTGTAGAGGGTTGCTGCTCACAAGGAAGCTATTAAACCAAGAGTTCAAAATGGTGAAGTTGAAGTCATCCCTTCCTAAATTCTACGGACGCCATCACGAGTTGGTTGACCGTTATGGAACATGCGTTTCACAGATGATATCAGATATGTTCCTAATGTCGTAACTACAATCCCGTTCCCTTTTCAAGAATATGACCTACCGGGTTTTTACTAACATGAGCAACACAACCCTTCCGGAGCACCTGAGATCAACCCCAGTGTTTTGTAGGGGTTCGTGTTAGTCTTTAGTTTTCTATGTTGTGTCTTGTGAGCTATTGTTTGTCTTTTTCTTTTTTAGCCATGGGGTTGTCATTTTATTTTCGATCTATGAGTTTGAATGTCCCTGTGGTATCTTTCGCCCCTCTTTAAAGAGGCTATATCTAATAATACAAGGTTTACAAGGAAATAGGTTGAATCAGTTAACATCTGTAGCCTAAAATCACATTATTTCATCAGACTCTAAAGACCCAAGAATTACTTTGACGTAGTGACGATGAAGACACTTGAATCGTTTTGCATCACAATCAAACACAGCCTTAAGTGGTGAAACCCATGTTATAGAAGGGAATTCGTTTGGCTGATCAAGATGTATGAATTCGCATTTATGTAAAATAGGGACATTAAATGTGATACCTCGGGTAAGGAATGGCCACGCTCTATGCACAAGGTAAACTATTGGACCGTTCCGTAGGTGGTCTGTTGGAAGACAACACTTCTGTCCCTATCTAACATACGTTCATTTTAAGCGACAGTCAGAATGACTGTCCTTATCCGGATCAATTCATTGTAAAACTTAACTATTGTATTAACTATCAATTTAGTTTAGACTTTTGTAGAAATGCAATATTTTCTACTGAACATAAACCATGCAGTCAATAAAAAAAAACTTTTTTTCTCTTCTTTATGTTACACACTTCTATTTTGAATACAGACTTTTTTTTAGCTCACCTGGCCTAATAGGCGAGGTGAGCTTTTTTCATCACTTGGCGTCCGTCGTCCGATGTCGTCCGTCGTCGTCGTTATCTTTTACTAAAATCTTCTCCTCTGAAACTATATATAGCTACTGGCCCAAATTTAACCAAACTTGGCCACAATCATCATTGGGGTATCTAGTTTAAAAAATGTGTCCGATGACTCCACCTGCCAACCAAGATGGCTGACATGGCAACTCACACAACGTTCCCATTGATAAAATTCTATTTTTACATGTAGTTTAAATTATGTTTTGTCTACATGTAGTCGATAGTCGATGTAGACCTTGTGTAGGTTAAATGTACACAAAACTAGGCATTCAGAACTTTAATTTTCCCATGTATAGTTAAAAAAAAAGAAAAAATGTTGATATAAAATTGATACTTATAACACTGATTAATAAAGTTCTTTACAGAAATATTTGTCTAAACTTGATATATTTATTTGTTATAAAAACACTTTACGTAGCCTTATTAGAGGTCGGTCATTTAAAGACGTATCAACTGTATTATATACGTTAACGTATCCGCATCTTCAGATATACCAAAAACAGTATGTAACATAAAATATTGTCCTCCATGAAATATTGTCTATCCGACAAAATTTCATATAAAATATTGTCCACTAACAGTATTTCATAATGAAATATTGTCCACTGGCAGTATTTCATAATGAAATATTGTCCTTGCAATATTTTATTATAAAATAGTGTCTTTGTCCATGAAATTTTGTCACCTCTTTCTGGACAATATTTCACTGTGAAATTCTGTTCATGACAATACTTTTCTTGGAAATACTGATCAATACTGGCTTTGAAAATCTTTTTTAATCAAATTTTTTACACAATTAGAAATAGTACACAAGCATGCATCATGCACATTTCTAGATTTATAACTAAAATGGTTTTGTATAGAAAGGAATTTATATTATTACTAATAGTGAGTTTCAAATTTGCATACATACTGTACAAATGGTTTATTGTAGAATAAAGAATTAACAAATATATAGGAAGATGTAGTATGAGTGCCAATGAGACAACTCTCCATTGTATGTTTCATTGTATTACATAATAATAATTTGGTTCTACGTGAGCATAATTCAATACACAACCAAACGATTTTACCGTATTCACTCCTATCATGCATGTAGCTGTAAACTGTTCAAACTATCCGGAATATCTTTAAAAGTCGGATTACATGTTCCACAAAAACTCGACATTTGCTAATTGTTTTGTTATTTTTGCATTATTAAAATTACATAAAATCAAAGCTCGAGATCACATACTGGTTTTGGTATATCTGCAGATGCGGATACGTCAACGTAATACCACTAATCAAGACTCATTCATCATCATTGCCGAACACATAATTCATTTGAAAAGGTCTTCCCGAATCGATTGGACGTACACACTGACAGAAATATTTGCCACTGGTCTTTATACTCAAACATCGATTTACTCATAAATGCATTACTGAAAAAGGGCGAGGTTAATTGTTTGTTTGTGTAGTATCTCAGATCCGTTAAAATACAATTAGAAATTAAAAAAACATTACTCCCTCCCTTTGTCAAATGCTCCTCGGAGAAAAAAAATACCATTTGAAACAAACAGAAAAGATAGAAATTAGTGATCCTTAACATCGTAATTCTTTTACTTCGTCTGTAAGCATGCTGATGGTGAACCTTCGTTTTTAATGCCTAATCGAGACATCTTTAAACTATTGCAAATCATCCAAAATGACTTTCCTAAAGGAGCAACCACTTTACTTAAACAAGAGTGTGGGGGTTCTGAGTCAGAATTTTTTCTGGTGCGAAAGTTTATAGTTTTGTTTTTTTTCTCGATGGTACCAATTCATTATTTAACACTTTAATGTATGGGGAAACTTTGGATTCAGAATATTTGTTCATTCTAATCATCTTAATGACTCACTTTTTTTTAATCAAATTATGGGAAAAATCCATCTCCCCTTTTTTAATGTCAAATGGTCGTTCCCTAACTGCTAGAAAATTTGTTCGAAATTTTGAAATTTTGAATTCGGTTCTACGTAATGAACATTTAAATGACATATAGTTTACAATTGTGAACAAATCGTATGTACAGGTAGTTAAACAAGGTGTATAGATGTGAACAAATTTAATGTGAAACTAGTGTACATTACATTAAACCAAATGTAAACATGTTTACTGTACACGGCGTTTGGTGTGAACACGGCCTCATTTATTGTCTTCATTTGTTTTTGTTGTTGTTATATGTCACAAACTGTAAAGTTTATATGACAATAAAACTTTGAATTGAATTGAATATATATCCCTGACTGTTTAAGTATTTTTAAAAAATATGAAAAGACAAATTTAATGAAATGATAAAAAGCAAGAGCAGAGACAAATAATACAATTGTATTATATGTCTCTGGCAAGAGTATTCAGGATAAATACTGTAAAATGTGATGCTCAATATATATATATTTACTTTTTTGAATATTTGTGAGTAATTTATTATTGTAATTTTAAGTCAGTGTATTATTTATTTTAAGTTATGTAAACAATATATATTGTCATGTGCCTTTGTAATTCAAAATTATGAAAAAGTGAATATGATGCACCAGTTGTGCATGGTATCTGGGACTATTATAATATAATAGTCCCAGATGGTATACTTTATTTCTTGAATACATCACAACAATTAACTGACCAATCAGATGAACCCTTATGAACTTACTTCTGTCATGTCTGTTATCAGACTAGGTGTAATTTAACAAATTCCTTTGTTTTTATCCTGTTTTAATACAATGGCAAATATAAATATATTTTGACTGAAATTAACTTTTTCTTTTATTTTTCTATGGAGAATTTGATTAAATGATTTATGAGTTTTGTTCAAATATCTCTTGATATTTTCAAACTGAAATTGATATAGAAAAAATATTGTGTTATGGCAAGGTCTTAGGGGTTAGGTAAATATTGTCTAGCATAAAAATTAAATACCAGGATTACATGAATTATGTATGTACCAGACAAATTAAATACCAGGATTACATGAATTATGTATGTACCAGACAAATTAAATACCAGGATTACATGAATTATGTATGTACCAGACAAAATGTATGTAATGTCCATAGTGGTAATTATGGTAAATCTAAGTCTGTCATATCGAAGACAGAAATACGCCTACAAAACCTAAACTTAGAAAAAAATATTCATTAGGTTTGAATAACCTTAGAATTCAGAGGCGGATTTAGGGGGGGGGCCCAGGGGGCCCGGGCCCCCCCTTTTTGGGAAAAAATTTGGTTGCTTATATAGGGAATCACTGAAGCGTGACTGGAGCGGGCCCCCTCTTAGGTCAGTCAGTGGGCCCCCACTTATGAAAATTTCTGGATCCGCCACTGGAATTAAACTTTTGTATATTTTTTCCTCAATTTAGAATTCTCTTCCATCGATCATTGTCATACAGTGCATAAGTGCAGCTGGCTTCGAAACTTGTGATATTAATATTTTTTGTCATGGAGGCCACATTGGCAGCTGGACCTTCACAAAGTATTATTTTTCTCATTGTTTATTAGATTTTGTTATTCAATGTAGTAATGTTGTATTGTTGCAATTTTGTAAAGTTTATAAAAATATTTATAAATACTGTACATTATTCATAAGACTCTTATAAATATCTGTCTTCTATACTAGTAATCTTCCACTCCTTCATTCATCAGGCGGAGGAATACATCCTATGCCCCTAAGTGGCCAGGACAAATAGGTCATATAGATTTACACATTTTCAAATGGTTGTCATCACATTTTTATGGCTGCCGACTTAGGTCGGGCAATACAGTTTTACCCTTATCCTTCATTCAGCAATGAAAATTATACAGACTGTTTTCTAAACGCCTTAAATTCACATATTGAGCTGAATTTTAGAATGCAAGTATTCTATGATTAGTTACAGATCCAGTCTAAGTTTGGTTTCCCTCCACTGATTTTTGCTGAAATTATCGGCTTTTGACTTAAATATTTCGTGAAAATAACAGTTATATCTACTTTTTTTTCTATACCCCTTCACACATTGAGCTGATTTTTAATATGTGATTCTTAACTATGATGAGTTGCAGATAGAGTTTACATTTGGTTTTGCTCAGCTGATTATTTTAACACTTTTTTACAAGCAGGGCCATTCGTGTCTTTCCGACACATCTGTTTCCTTAAACCGACATATATCGTTCTGATAATTTTTATATTAGTGTTCGTATGATGAATTACATCTTGAGTTTGTGTTATTTTCTGGTTGACTGAATTTTGGAATTATTTTTATGTCGGTATTGGTTGCTTACACTTTTTTGCCAATATAAAGGAACTATAGTCACTGTCATACAAGTGGGAGGTCAAACTGACCGTAAAACCAGGTTTAAATGGCCTCATAAATCTCTCAATAAAGGACTTTAAAAAGATGATGAAATATAACATTACACTGTCATACAAGTGGGAGGTCAAACTGACCGTAAAACCAGGTTTAAATGGCCTCATAAATCTCTCAATAAAGGACTTTAAAAAGATAATGAAATATAACATTACAATGTCATACAAGTGGGAGGTCAAACTGACCGTAAAACCAGGTTTAAATGGCCTCATAAATCTCTCAATAAAGGACTTTAAAAAGATGATGAAATATAACATTACAATGTCATACAAGTGGGAGGTCAAACTGACCGTAAAACCAGGTTTAAATGGCCTCATAAATCTCTCAATAAAGGACTTTAAAAAGATGATGAAATATAACATTACACTGTCATACAAGTGGGAGGTCAAACTGACCGTAAAACCAGGTTTAAATGGCCTCATAAATCTCTCAATAAAGGACTTTAAAAAGATGATGAAATATAACATTACAATGTCATACAAGTGGGAGGTCAAACTGACCGTAAAACCAGGTTTAAATGGCCTCATAAATCTCTCAATAAAGGACTTTAAAAAGATGATGAAATATAACATTACACTGTCATACAAGTGGGAGGTAATTTAAAAAACTGACTGTAAAACCAGGTTTAACACACCGCTGTCATACAAGTGGGAGGTTGAGCTCACTGTAAAACCAGGGTTAACACAGATTTTCTTTTAAAAGTTCATCAAGAAAGAAACAAGTTGAAAATAGATTTTTTTCCTAGTCGTTCTGTTTGTTGGTATGGTCAATCTCTTGGTTTTGTCCATTGTAATGGAGTTCCATTTGGGTTTAGGCATTTTTGTTGTTATATTTTTATGACCCACCTATGAACATTATGTTTTTCGGTCTGCCCGTCCGTCTGTCCCGCTTCAGATTTAAAGTGGTTAAAGTATTTGGTCAAGGTAGTTTTTGATGAAGTTGAAGTCCAATCAGCTTGAAACTTAGTACACATGTTCCTTATGATATGATCTTTTTAATTTAATGCCAAAATTAGAGTTTTTACCACAATTTCACGGTCCGCTGAACATAGAAAATGATAGTGCGAGTGGGACATCCGTGTACTATGGACTCATTCTTGTTTACTTCAAACGTGTATATTAGTGTTATCCAGAAAATAAATTATGCAAATTGATACATTTTAACAATTGTGTAAATAGATCTGACACACTGAAATTTGTGGAACAAGTTATTGCATATACTAAGAGAGATAAAATAAAACACATTTACATTTATCAAGGATTCGTAAACAAACCCTTGAATTTACCGACTTGTACAAAAAAAATTGATTTTTGATTTTTTTAGTGTTTTAACGCCACTTTTAAGGGCTATTTCGTGGCGGCCAGTTTTTATTGGTGGAGGAAGCCGGAGAGCTCGGAGAAAACCACCGACCTTCGATAGGAAAACTGATAATCCTAGTCAACTAAGATTGGAGTCGAGTGCACCCGCACGAGCGGGGTTCGAACTCACAACCTCAGTGTTGACTGGCTAGTGATTGCAGTAGTAACACGGTGGGTATGGTTGTCCTGCGAGAGAACGTTCTGTGCTGGTGATTCGGTCCTGACGGGTGCTGGTGATCAATGAAAAAATGTAAACAAAGACGAAAATGATGATTTTTGACGTTTTCACTCATAAAAAATTGAAGAAAACAGTTGAGATTTTTCAATTTTGTTTCTTATGGGTTCATATGTAAACCATTAAAAAGTTGACCCTCTAAACTGTTTCAGTAAGCGTAACACAAAAATGCTCATTTTCAGAAAATCAAGAACTGAAAAAATAAAACAAAAATCTTATAGAGTCCGCTTTCTATACCGCAATCCACACGACAAAACTATTTTGTGAAAAAACATTGCAATTTATTAAAATTTAGCATTTTCTCAATTTACTCATGTCCTGATACTGTGCTGGTGGGTCCTGTCATTGTGCTGGTGGGTCCTGATACGGTGCTGGTGATTTTGGATAAGAAGTTGGTCATATTTGAAACAATGTTAAAAAATCAATAAAATTGGGCAGATAATAATGTTGTCAATAGGATCTATGACTCCTATTTTAGTTCTTGTGCATCCATTTGGCTGTTTAATATGTGTTTTCAAATGATCGTAACTTGACGTATTACATAATTACATAAAAGGGTAACATCTTTCGTCCAATATCAGATAACAAGATATAGTATCTAAAATAAGAATACATGTAGTTTTATTAAGATATTAAATGCCCCTTACATTGATGCTTCAACAATGATCAAAGCCCATGCCGCATAAACATGTTTGTTAGCGCTCCGCATACCCCTCCCCACTTCCACCCAATCAACCCTCCTCATTTCCTCCTTCATTGTTACAGTGGTGTACCAACACAACAATTTATCACATAAAATAATAACACAAAGACACACATTATTGAACAACGAATGCTCGCAGGTACTGAAAGCATTTTCAACTAATAGATAAACCGTGTTCTCATATACAAAAATCCCAATCGTGTCGATTAAAAAAGTCTCAAAACTTAAGTTCACATTTTAATGTTTGATGAAGCAGAACTTTAAAAGTGTGCAGTGAATCTTGTGCTCACAGTAGTTATTGTCATTATTATGTTTACATAAGACTTATAAAGGAATTAAGAAGGTACCAAGAAATAATTTACAGTTCAATTTAATGATCATGAATGGAAGGAAATGGTACGGAAGTTTACATATGACAAAAAGAAATTGATAGTATTTTTTGGCGAAAGACTTAAACGCTTCTTTGTATTATATAGTACAGCTCTTCTATAAAAGCATGCAAAAAAAAAACTTTGATTGAGTGACTTGCTTGCTATGTTTGCCTGGATGTTTTCAAACAATAGGTAGGCGGAGTTTCAATACATACTGGGATTTGATTGGACAAACACAAACTGACAGGAATTGAAGTTAATGTTTATTGTCCAAACAAATTATAGTATATAGTAAACAGACTACTTACCTGTCGTTTACAAACATCCAAACAATCAAAGCAAGCAATTTGATCAATGGTTTGCTTTGCATATATTTATAGAAGAGCTGTAAATTCTAAAAAAAAATTTCTTGTTGTCGTAGATGGTTAAATCCTCAACAAAATCTCAATAACTTTGTTAGAACGGATAAAGTTTTTAAATCAAATTTTCGTGGACTTTTTAGCTTCCACCCTGACGAGGCATGTTAGCTGTTCGTATGCTCTTGCACCTGACGCACGGAAACTTTCACATTTCCATCTTCTTTTCTGAAATATTTTACCCAGCTCATACTTGACAGGATTGTTATCCTAGTAAAATGTGTAACCAATGAATTTAACAGAAGTTAAAAATTCCACAATACTATATAATTCATTTTATGTGTCAATTTGTTTGAAAAAAGTCGAAAAGAAGAGAGTTTTTTTAATGTCATGATTATCTGTCGCTTTCTAGATCGATGCTTACTAGCATTTATTTCAGATGACATGGACTCCTCACTCTGGTGACCCTGCTGCCTTTCATAGCTTTAACCGTGTACATATATTAATAGATAAACAAAAGGCTGCAACTGGTATTTTTGTATTTAAAATGATTCGTTGTAACGAGAATATTTGTGGTGAATGGAAACTGTGAGGGTCAAAATCTTAAATTGCTTATAAATGTTGCTGGACCCAGTTTCGTTATCTGATCTGAATTTTCTGAAATGTGCAAGGTAGATAGACATTGGCCTTTTGATTTTTTTTTTACTCGGTAAGTTTTGGCCTAATTGGTTGAACTTTTTCAATATTAAAGCCGATTTCAATGAGTGTGTAGACAAAGGGAATATCCTTGGTTATCTTGCTAGCAGAACAGAAAAGACATTGTTAGGTTATGTAAACTACCCTACTTTAAGAGTAGACTAGTCCGACAAATGACACATCTTTCTGTCTGTAGGACCAGGCTACTTCGAAAGGAGGGTAGTATACCTTACCTAACAATGACTTCACGGTTTAGCTAACAAGTAAGCTAACCAAAGATATAACCCCTGCCTACATACTCAATGGAATCGGCTGTAACTAAAAACTCGAATACATTTTAACAGACAGTGGTCATGTTTGTTAATGAATATTGTTTTTCCTAGATTCACTCTTGAAAAATCATTTGGTAACATTTGGTCAAGTAATTTCAGATTATATCTTTTTGTAATTGCGGACGCCAAGACAATACATGAATCTCACACGACCCCTCGACACAGGTGAGCTTATATATGATCTTATAGCGATTCGGGTTGATAACCAGTTGAAATTAAGCCAGTTTTGTGTGTGTGTAGATTTGTATTGTTTTAAACTGTTATGACCTTTTAAAGTTAAATGTAGGTGTTTAATCTAAGAATTTCTTTTTTAAACTTATATACTTGTTTTATACTCAATTGGTAGTATGAAGCTACGAGGTATTTTAATTTTTGAAATTGACATATTCTAGTCTGCCCTTTCATTGAATAGTGATATTTTTTAGTGTTCTATCGAACTTTCGAAAAAAAAACCTGATAACCGTTCAGACAAAAAAAATTATGATGAAAAAATCTTACAGATACAGCAAGTGGTTCTTAATAGCTATAAGATACATTTTTCTTTTAAAATACAACTTTTAAATCTTACGGGAAACTATTCCAAGCTTAAAACTTTCACTGTAACCTCGCTCTAACTTATCCCCCATCCCCCCAAAAAAAAACCAAACAAACAAACCCGCAATACTATTGTCATTTTTATAGTCAGCACTAAATTGTTCACAAACAAATGTGTTTTAAGCTGCTAAAGACATATGATTCAAACGCTCAGAAAGTCTTTTGTTCTAATTTTTTGCTCTCCATTTTTATGCAAAACCTTTTACATTTTTATTTTATGGGTTATTGTTGAAGGTCGTACGATGACGTATGGTTTTTAACACATACTTCCTTTGGTTTCCATTGACAACAAACATACCACATCATCTACTTTATATAAGTATTGTATAAATTACAACGTATTTTGGTGATCTTGCAAAATGATCGTAATCCCGAAAATCGTAAACATATTTTCTTATCTTAAAAGGGGGGGGCAAGAAGGGTTCCATTAACAGGCCAATAAATAAGATTACAGTTAATTTAAAAAAAAATAAATAAAAAAAATAGGGGTATTTTTTCTCTCGTAATAACAGTAAGCAGATTCACAACAATGTCAATTTCAAGAAAGCAGACAACAGTTAATTAGTCAATAACGGTACAGCATCAATGATCTTGAAAATATGCCACTTTTAAGTAAAATATAAAGGCACAGAACCAGGACATAGGAGCACAGAACCAGGACCGTTTTTCTTATCACCAGCACAGCGTCAGGACAATTCCGTTTAACGAACTTGCACGACTTTTGCAATATAGTATTGTTGTAATATACTTTGCATGGTACTTATGACGCATCAGAGAAAAATTAAGCAACAAAACTGTCGTTTTATTGCCGTTCTGATACAATGTAAACAAACCCACCAGCACAGAATCAGGACCCACCAGCACCTGACAGGACCAAATCACCAGCACAGTACGTTCTCTCGCAGGACAACCATACCCACCGTGAGTAACTACTTAGACAACTCGGCCACCGAGGCCCCTGTACAAAAAGAAGGAAAAGATACAAATAATTAGTACAGGGGAAAAACAGCTGTATTACTGTTTCTAATACTAGTAATAAATAAAAAAATAATTGTAAGCAGGGGGTTGGGGGGTTACTGCCGTAAAATTCTTTATGATAAAAAAGAATGTTTTATAAAAAAAAAATGTAAGCACATGCTTACACTGCTATATTGGTGCTTCGCTACTGGACTCTCTTTTAATAACGTATACCTAACACATCTATTTATACATATGTATCAAAGACATTATTATATAAAAACGTACCCAACATGGACAGACGTTAATTCATTGATAATTTCGTCGTCATCTGTAAACTCCCCGCCATTTTTATTGTCATCAGTGTAGATCTTATAACGTTTTGTTTTTGTCTTCCTGTAAACAGTTTTGACTTCGTCGGCAGCTTTGGTCTCTCTTTTTGGACCCGTCTTGCGAGGCTGCGTTTGATTCATCGTAGCTTTGTTTCTTGTGAGCTTCTTTAAAAGATTATTTACCAAATTTTCCTGTTTATAAATATCGGATTGATATAAAACTGCCTCGGCCGTGTTGCTATAGAAAACGAGAATCATCAGCTGTAATGTTGATGGATCCAAATCAAGAGCAAGGGAGAAGATTAGCACTTGTATAACAGCATGTACCAAATATTCCTCTTCGTATTTGTCTTTCTTCATCGTTGAATATTTGATATCACAGATAACACTTGGCGTTGATGTTACCAATACATCAGCTTCTAACTTCTTTGTTAAGAACGGGAAACTGTCATAGTTTTTAATGCATATGTGATGTTCGAACGAGTAAGCAATGCTTTTACTTTTTCCGGCCGTAGACCTTTTTTACATTTTTCTTTAAAATTTCCCATGCAGCGTCTCCAGCTTTTTCAATAAAAAGGCTGCACTGTCTCTTCTCTTTCGGTTTGATTTTTGGGTATAACTCTCTGAACTTTTTCCAAGGGTCATCCTTCTGTGACGTATGTCCAGCAGCCTGTTGTACTGCGTATTCAAATATATCTCCATGAATAAATTTCTGAATCGGCGATTCGCTTCTTGGAATAGGAATACCTGCAATGTCGGCAGTCAGTTCGTTTCTAGAAATTTCCTTGAAATGATGATAGTTTTGAAGGGTTCCGTTTTCATCTTCTTTTAGCTGTTTAATGAACTGATGAACTGACAATAGGGGTTCTCCCGAGGTTGTCATTGTTAAAGTGGGGGAAAATAGTTTAAATTTAAAAATTTGTTGAAACATGTTCTGTATTATAACGGGTTAATATTTATTAAATTATCATTAAACTTTACGTATCTATCATGTAGTGTTTACTTTTCACTTGTACGTGTATCCATTATATATTTATTACACCGACAATAATTTATGCTGGGTGTTGATATCATAGAGTAAGTAGTTACAAAATTTTCATTTTATCAAAGATTTAATTTTTATTTATACTCAAATCGTTTATATGTCGAGCCTGCGACAAAAGTCGCGGAAGCAAGACAATTACGATCCTATGTCCATAACGTCACGGCCGACACTCGGCTAACCGAGAGATTGGTCGGTTAATCTATATTGAGTATGCGGCTATATCGGCGGTTGGTCTGTTAATCGGGTTGGCTAAAGTCTGTTAATCAGGTGTTATCGAGAAAATCATTGAAAGTTCAGCATGTTTCATTGTATAACTTTCTAAAAATATTTTCATCATAAAAAGTATTCATGTCTAACAAAACAATTTAATGTACTGAATTCAGTGGTGTAATTATTATTTTTCTAGCTTCGATGTACGATCTATAAAATGAAAAGGCGGGTTACTCATCAATAAATTTATACACATTTTACACACATAAAATGTACACAAAATGACACATTGGTTAAATTTACTTGCATTCAATATTTTGAACATCGAAAAAAGAAAGGCATTATGTTTGTTAACCATATTGATATCATTGTGTGAAAAATCTACACGAAAATCTATATTTTGGTGACATAAATCAATCTTTATTTAAAACCTGGTCTGTTAATGGGTCAGATGTATAAAACCCGGTCTGTTAATTGGTCTGTTAAGAGTTATGAATGGCAATAAAAGTATAATTTTATTGCTCTACGGGGTTTTATCGGATCAAATTAGTAGGCTCAAGACGAGCGGCTAAAATATACGAAAACAACACATGAGCAATGAAACATAACATATACGGAAACAACACATGAAATTGAAAATTGATGAAAATGGTTTCAAAAAGTGTAATATTAAAGTAATATTAATTTCATCCAAGAATGATCGCATATATCATGTTGATTCTGTTTAATTGTTATGAATGACACAAATTTGTCATCTACATTGGTAAACAGTATATAAATCAGAGATAAACGTCGTAGTGTAACTAAACATTAGTAAGTAAAATATATTGGGATGACAAAATATGAAAAATAAAGAAAGAATAATGAGTAAGATAAATAAAATGTAGAAAAAAATGACATAACAATTTAAAGAATACAGAAATAAACAATACCTCCAATCCGGACCCTCATGGTATACACGAGAATCTGGATGGAAACGCAGAATATAGAATAATATATAAGGACAGTAGAGAGTGATACATTGCTAAAAACGAGAGAAAAATAATGCTTGTTTAAGAATACACACATAAAACACATATGGCTTTTGAAACAGTAACGGATTGCGATGTACTTATATTGGTGACAAATTCTAGAAGTTTACATGCGGACAACCATGGTGGCAGGTTAATGCCATTTTGCGTTTTAGCGCTTTAGCGTTTTCGCCTTACGTATTCTATATGGCGAAAACGCGAAATTGCGAAGTCGAAAACGTGAAAACGCGAAACGGATTTCTCATTTTCGACTTCCTGTTATTGCGTTTTCGACTTCGCGATTTCGCCTTTTCGCGATGATGCTGACGAATAAGGGTTTAACGTCCAGTGACAAATATCATGTTCATATGTGAACGAGAACACGTTATATGTACCCTGTGTTGTTTTAGAAAGACACTTTCAGTCGGAATTTCGAACAGACACAAAAATTAAGGCTGATTGAATACGTCAATAAAAAATTCATGCATATTCCAGAGGCCAATCCATATCACGCTATATTGAAGTGACACACCCTTCAATAAAATGCAAAGAAAGTCAAAATAAAAATGCTCTTTCTATGATACTATGGCACCGTATTGTCATTTTTGTTTACTCAGGAACATCTCATTCTTAAATTTTTCAAGGGGAAAATATAAAGGTAGCAAAATTATTGTCGTGGCTAAATAACTCTTAACTGACACAATTTCAATTGTCCAACCCATTAACAGACTTTATTCCCATAATTTTCACTAAAACGTGGTATTATTTACGTTATTTTACAATTAAAAAATATTAACTAATGTCAATTTATTTTTCAGAACCACAGTACAATTTTTTGTCCCTCAAATGATATCTAAATTTTTTTGTTTCGCCTTTTATTAAAAAATTGCTATGCGTATAAGCATAAATACTACATACTTGCGCGACGCCTTTTAGTTTTACTGAAAACTGCGCAGACTAAGAAATGTTTTTACAAGTGCAAAATGTTCTATGATAGATATCATTTTGTCAGACACTTTTCTTTTTTTGATTTGGTTCTTATAACATGCCAAAAATCTGTATATTTAATAGAGTTTAACATTAAATTAAGCGTTTTACTCTTAACAGACGTAAAACCAACCCGATTAACAGACCAATCGCCCATATAGCCGCATACTCAATATAGATTAACCGACCAATCTCTCGGTTAGCCGAGTGTCGGCCGTGAACGTCGTTGGCGTCGTCAACATTTAGGATGCACAGGTGACTTAGTAAAGTATAATTTCTGTAACAGTATACATAATAATTATCAGAAACTCGTTTCATATGACTCAAAGATTATTAAATCCATTATCATTGAAATTTCACTTATTGTTCATGGGGTATTTGCTTTTCATTTGTACTTATCTATAGAACTATTTTTTTTTCTCACTTTGTCGCTTCTCCAAATTTCAGTTAAAATTTGCATGTCCGTATAGTAAGAATAGATAATTGTAAATAAACAGCTTCCTAACGACTTTCTAAACGTACAAAAATAGTCTAAAGATATAAAGAAGGCAACAGGATATACAAGCAGTCTTGAACAATAGGAAGGTGTTAAACTCTAAAACTATCAATATAACAAGAAGTAATTGTAACAGGATGCTGTTACGAAGTCTCCCAAACAAAGCTCCCATAACTCGCCATTCATATGGTCCCATGTTCATTTGATTTGATTTTTGTCCCATACAAGAATATATATGGCTTACTGGTGGGGATCTCCACCATTTACAAGTATTCAAACAGGAGGGGGTGGTGGTGACCCCAAGGGAATTTACCTACATTTCATTTGATTTGTTTTATTGTCCCATACAAGAATATATATGGTTTAGGGGTGGGGATGTTGACCATTAATAAGTTTTCATACAATAGTGGGGTGGGGTGACCCCCTAGGGACTTCCCTTTTATTTCATTTTATTTGTTTTATTGTCCCCTACAAGAATATATATGGTTTAGGGGTGGGGATGTTGACCGTTTACAAGTTTTCAAACAAGAGGGGGTGGGATGACCCCCTCAGGACTTCCCTTTTATCTCATTTCATTTGTTTTATTGTCCCCTACAAGAATATATATGGTTTAGGGGTGGGGATCTGGACCGTTTACAAGATAATAGTACATTCTCACATTGAACGGGGTGGGGGTGACCCCAGGAACTTCCATTTAATTTCATTTGATTAGTTTTATTGTCCCTTACAAGAATATATATAGTTTAGGGGTGGGGATGTTGACCGTTTACAAGTTTTCAAACAAGAGGGGGTGGGGTGACCCCTAGGGACTTTCCTTTTATTTCATTTCATTTGTTTTATTGTCCCCTACAAGAATATATATGGTTTAGGGGTGGGGATCTGGACCGTTTACAAGATAATAGCACATTCTAGAATTGAACGGGGTGGGGATGACCCCCGGGGACTTCCATTTAATTTCATTTGATTTGTTTTATCGTCCCATTCAAGAATATATATGGTTTAGGGGTGGGGATCTGGACCGTTTACAAGATAATAGTACATTCTCAAATTGAACGGGGTGGGGGTGACCCCTAGGGACCTCCCTTTAATTACGTTTGATTTGTTTTGTCGTCCTATTCAAGAATATATATGGTTTAGGGGTGGGAATCTGGACTGTTTACAAGATAATAGCATATTCTCAAATTGAAGGGCGTGGGGATGACCCCACATGGACTCATCCTATATTTCATGTGATTTGTTTTATTGTCCTATGATCATTTCTGAAGATTGAGTGTGTTTATCACTTACAGTTTTCAAGTTATATTCATTTGAAATATTTATAAAAAAAAATCCCATAGGGTTCTATAGTAAACCCCTCCCTTCTTTCTGCCCCCCAAAATACCCCTTAATAGACCCAAATGCACAAACGAAAGATTGATGGCTCACCTAGACATATTAGTCTAACATTCTATGAAACCCTAAGTAAATCTGACAAGCTGTTTTCGAGAAACGCTGCGGACAATTTCATTTTTAAAAGTGGCGGAAGAAAAAGAAGAAGAAGAAGAAGAAGAAGAAGAAGAAGAAGAAGAAGAAGAAGAAGAAGAAGAAGAAGAAGAAGAAGAAGAAGAAGAAGAAGAAGAAGAAGAACTGAGCAAAAACAATAAGTCTCCAAACTTTGTTTGGGAGACTTAAAAATAAGAAGATATGGTATGATTGCCGACGAAACCATTTCCACTAGAGACCAGATTAAATAGAAATTAGCAGCTAGCTATAGGTAACTGTACGGCCTTCAACCAGTGTATATCAAAGTTGTGTACTGAGTAGATTTACCAGAAACTATCCAAACTCTCCAATAAATATATAGGATTCTCAAAATAACAAAAACAATTATGATATGCCTATAGGTTACAAAAGTGCAATTATTGAAAATTGGAAATGGAAATGGAAATGGGGAATATGTCAAAGAGACAACAACCCAACCAAAGAGCAGAAAACAGTTTACATATATGCATTTTACCGGCAAGATGGTACTCAGAATTAAATCTTGCCGCTTCTCGATTGACTGATACAGAGTTGGAATTATTTCTCATCGAATATCGCCGTTCCCATTAAGCGAAAATAAAGACGGGTGTTTTTCAACTGCACTTTGGTTTTGGCTTTTATACAACGCTGTCTCTTATTTTAGGGTTAACAGGAACTGCTAACAATTATTTTTTTGTTTGTGTAATCTTTTTAGAAATAAAATATGGAACACCACTGGTACCCTATGGAAAATGCATTACGAATATTTGATCTTTTGTAACCATATGACAACCACTGGCGATATGGGCCAGGCATGTTAATGTTTGTCGGGTGAAACTAATTGTCCGAGATCACAACCATCCCCCTTTTCCCGTCTTGATCAGAGAGGTAACAGTAGGTTCACAAAACATACAGTAAGAATCAGTTTAGAAAAGGATCCCAACTCTAAAAAAATGATGTGCTACAGTGTATATAAAAAAAAATCTGACAACAATAGGATAAACCGTCGGATTCATTTATATTTAAAACCACTTGTTTTAATTGACCTCATAATGACCACTTTACGGGGGATTTTAGAAACAGATTTTATATATCATGGCAACACAATAGCCATGACTGCTCAGCCGATGATATCCCCGGGACTAAGGGTCAACCAGCCGTGGTATCGACACAGTACTTTTAAATGAAAATAACATTAAGAGCAACATATTATAATTTACATCAACCATGTCATTCTCCTTATTACTATAGTCACGTCTCATTGTGTCTGTGATGTTTTTGGTTGCAGTCTCGTTTAAAATACTTTCCCCCTCTTAACCTTAGGCAATTTGAAATAAAAAGATTTTAAATGCATTCATAAATGAAAACACGTTGTCAGATAACATAAGCCTTGTGTAAATTCGCGTTGGACAAGACTTGACGGATTCAAAGCACAATTTAGAATTAATGTCGGATTCATTGAACAAACTTTTCTATCGGATTCATTGCACAAGTGTTTATGGCGGATTCATTTTACAATTTTTGTCGGGTTTTTTTTTTGGCACAAGCATTTTGTCAGATTCATTGCAAAAATCATTATGTCATTTGCTTGGCACACATTTTAATGTTGTATTCATAGCTGATAAATGTCGAACAAAGCACAAATTGAAAAATACATTTCACAAACTTTTATATCTGAAACATCCATAAACGCATCAGTACTAGAAGGGTGACCCCCTCTTTTGTCTTTAAAAAATAGATAGTCATCTTTGAGAAAGGTTAAAATCTCCCTCTTTGACAAAAGATCACCCTTTGTTCATCCCCTTTCATTATTTTTCTGATAGTATTTTATGTCTTTGATTTTCACTGTTTTGCATGCGGGTCTTCTATATCGAATTCATTGCACAAGTGTTTATGTCGGATTCATTTTACAATGTTCTTGTCGTTTTTTTTTTTTTAGGTTTTTTTTTTGCACAAGCATTTTGTCAGATTCATTGCGAAACTCATTATGTCGTTTGCTTGGCACACATTTTTATGTCGTATTCATAGCTGATTAATGTTGAACAAAGCGCAAACTGAACTATACATTTCACAAACTTTTATATCCGAAACTTTACCACAAACATTTTTTGTCGGATACATACCAAAATTATTTATGTCATATTTATTAAACACACCTTTATGTCTGATTATAGCGAACACACTTGTATGTCGGGTTCATATCACAAATTGTTCGCTGAATGCACAACATTTACTTTCATGTCGGATTCATAGCACACATATTTTACAAAATCATTTTTCGTAGAAAGTCTCATGTCTAGCTGATGTCATTTACCAAATAAGTAGCCTAGGGTATGTAAAAGAAACAAAATCGACACTGATCTATTTTTTCACAAATGATACTCTTGCTATATACGTAATCGGTAAACAGAAAGTTCATCTTGATAATCAACAGAATGTAAAAACGCATCATATGGTATATATCATGCTAATAAGATTCTGAAGATTGATTTCCAATTTCAGAAAGCCGTGAAGTTACAAAGTTATTATTAGTAATTGGTCAACAGATTTTTGATGAGGGATGAATGTAAAAACGCATCACACAATAAACTATTTTGCTACCAAATTCTAGAAAGCCAAGGCCTTGCGGTCATAAAAATTTCGAGCCCGATTATCGTACTCAGACTCAAAAATCAACCAATCAAAATACTTGATTTGATATGTTTCGAGCACAAATTTTTTACTTCAAGTACTGAGTAACGTTTTATGACCGAGGTCCCTGATCTGTAGTTTCTAAGGAAAGTGAAACACAATTTCATGGGACGGAAGGAAGGACGGAGAGACAGACATAAATCAACATACCTCCTCCTTCGAAGCGAGTGTACAATTATAACGTCACATCACTTCTCAAAACACATCTTCTTGAAAGGGTTTAATTAATAATTCAATTATCATCTATTCAAATGATTTATTAAAACAAAATGTAAAAAATATCACAGTTACAATTATTTATAGAAAGTATATAATATAAAATATCACAGTTACAATTAGCATATAATATAAAAATCATGCTTTTAAAAAAGGCAATCATCACACACATATCTACTTAACAATAGGTACCTACATGTACGAAATGTTCAAAAGCTATTTAAAGATATATGGATACAAATTGTAAATTAATATGTTAATGATAAATGGTGTGTACGAATAATAAGGTATTCGTTTTATCATAATTTTGATTTTATTTTTGAGGACATTGAGAAATACTTGAACTAGCATTTTAAAATAAAATAATATTGAAGATGAAACTGTTTTCCTTGGTTGCAATTGAACTATTTACCCGCAGAATATTCATGACTGCTTAACGTACAGTGGCGAATATTACATGATAACTAGAAGGATATTTGTTAGTATATGTATATACCGAAGTGTTTACAATCCCGAATAGTACTCAGAAAGACATATCATTATACTCCTACATATTTTTTTACTCTTAATATTCATGATATTTCATAGCTCTATGAAGCGCAAGATTGATTTATCATATTTCAACGTTGAATTTCATATTTATGTCATGGAAAACTATGAATTATATTCTTGAAGACATTTAAAAATGTAGGTAAAGTAATACAAATGCATTGCAGTTCCAAAATATTCAAATATGTCCAAACGTTACCGGAAATTGTGATCTCTACAAACTGGATTTGACTCTGTGAATTCTTTATTAACAAATCTGTGCTCAATAGTAATCATAATTTTCCATTTAAGAAAACTGGAGGCTCTATAAAGTTTGTGTCGCTCACCTTGATCAATGTTCATCTTCAACAATATAAACTAGACTAGCATAAATGACTAACATCTGTTTTGTTATAATCTTATTGTGTTGCGGATCATTTCTTCTGTTTACAGGTGCTCTCTTTTTACTACCAAAAAGGAAAACAAAATGGTATAAAAATTATCATTTTAAGGGCTAAACTCTTATAAGGAGCCGACTGACAATTTCGTCTATATTGACTTAAAAGAAGATAATGTATTTCTTTATCTATTACAGTGTTCGCAAAAAAATTGGATGAAAAATTTTGTCCTGCATTTTTTTTTTTGTTGTAATCTCTGTCCTGCCTTTTTATTTTTCACTCTATTCGGTCCTGCCTTTTTTTTATATAGTCTATCCAGACTTTTTTTTACCATATTATTAACATTAGTAAACATTATCATTATTGGGAAATAACTGCTAGAAAGTGTCCACTATAAAATTGAGAATGGAAATGGGGAATGTGTCAAAGAGACAACAACCCGCCCAAATAAAAAACAACAGCAGAGGGTCACCAACAGGTCTTCAATGTAGCGAGAAATACCCGCACCCGGAGGCGTCCTTCAGCTGGCCCCTAAACAAATATATACTAGTCCAGTGATAATGAACACCATACTAATTTCCAAATTGTACACAAGAAACTAAAATTAAAATAATACAAGACTAACAAAGGCCAGAGGCTCCTGACTTGGGACAGGCGCAAAAATGCGGCGGGGTTAAACATGTTTGTGAGATCTCAACCCTCCCCCTATACCTCTAACCAATGTAGTAAAGTAAACGCATAACAATACGCACATTAAAATTCAGTTCAAGAGAAATCCGAGTCTGATGTCAGAAGATGTAACCAAAGAAAATAAACAAAATGACAATAATACATAAATAACAACAGACTACTAGCAGTTAACTGACATGCCAGCTCCAGACTTCAACTAAACTGACTGAAAGATTATGATTTCATCATATGAACATCAGGCACAATCCTTCCCGTTAGGGTTTAGTATCATACCATCATAACATATATGAGAAGAACATAACCCGTGTCATGCCAACAACTGTTTTTAGAATAAATGTGTTTAGTTCCGATGCAAAGACCTTATCAGTGACTCAATATTAACGCCAAAATATGCAATCTTTAATGACTTGACAACAGTATCGTAATTATATCCCTTCTTAATAAGTCTATTCAAAGGTTTTGTAAGTTTCTGAGGTGAATACTGACACCTTTGTGCTTTATAAAGAATATTACCATAAAAAATTGGATGTGAAATACCTGAACGTATTAGAAGTCTGCATGTTGAGCTATATTTACGAATGATGTCTTTATACCGATGATAAAATTTAGTAAATGTTTTGACTAGTTTGTGATATCGAAAACCCTGGTGTAATAATTTTACAGTAATACATAAATTTCTCTCGTTAAAATCTAAAACATTGTTACATACACGAGCGAATCGTACAAGTTGAGATATATAAACACCGTAAGATGGTGACAAGGGAACGTCACCATCTAAAAACGGATAATTAACGATAGGAAATGAAAAATCATCCCTTTTATCATAAATTTTAGTATTCAGCTTTCCATTAGTGATATAGATATCAAGATCGAGAAAAGGGCAGTGGTCATTGTTAGTATTAGCTTTATTTAAAGTAAGTTCAACAGGATAAATTTCATTAATATACATACTGAAGTCGTCATTATTGAGAGCCAAAATATCATCCAAATATCTAAAAGTATTATTAAATTTGTTTATCAGATGTTGTTTCGATGGGTCTTTGCTTATTTTTGTCATAAATTGTAACTCATAACAATACAAAAACAGGTCCGCAATAAGTGGTGCACAGTTAGTCCCCATTGGAATTCCGATAATCTGACGATATACGAAATCCCCAAAGCGAACAAAAATGTTATCTAGTAAAAATTCAAGGGCATATATAGTATCAAAGCATGTCCAATTAACATAGTTTTTTTGTTTATTGCTACTAAAAAATGACCTAAAAGAGTTTGAACATATATATTCACATTCTGATTTTTTGAATGCCCATTTATTACAATTTATAAGATAATAGGCAAAACCAAAAAATACAATTAGTAGACATCGTCATTTAAGGGCAATATTTAATACTAGTTACTCAAATTAGGAGTCGTCTGGCAATTTTGCTAAGAATAGACAAAATGTATATCTTGACATACTGCATATTTTTATTCTGTCAGATTTTCTGTCTATTTATAACGGTTTTCAAAATAATAGACAATTACACTTGCATTTTACTCATATGTGACATATGTTTAATTTTTAGCCTTGGCGGCCATGTTGGATGGCCAGCGGAATCAGTGCCGGATCCAGAACTTTTTATAAGGGGGGGGGGGGGGGCACTGACTGTCATGCTTCAGTGATTCCCTATGTAATCAACCAAATTTTTCCAACAAAATGGGGGAGCCGGGCCCCCAAGGCCCCCCTATGGGAATCATCGGACACACCTTTTACAAAAGATTACCAAATTGGATCAATTTGGCCCTCTTGTGTCATAAATGACGTTTTTTTGTAAAAGTTAACGGACAACGATGACAGACAGGACGCCAAGTGATGACAAAAGCTGATACTGGCCCTTCGGATCAGCCTCAGGTGAGCTAGAATTTATTTTAGCTGAAAACGTATTTTAATGAATTGACTGGAAAAATGTGTAATATTTACATATGTGTAATATTAACATAGAATTGTACGTAAGTTGAGCAAACTGATAAGCTATAATTTGGATAACTAACATAGTAAAAACATATCTTTTAAAATTATAATAACAATAATTGATAAAATAAGCAAGAAGTAGATAAACTTTTTTACTACAGAACCAATACATGGAAAAATGACATCCGGTAAATAATTGCCAATAAGATAACTATATATATCCAATAAAACCAAAAGACAAGGCTATAAACAGGTTATCATTAAATGTTCTTCATTAATAATTTTGTTAAATCGAATTGAAATATTTTGCCTCAATTTACAACTCGTTTTGAGAAAAAAGATACAATAAGGACTGTTACAAGTCATTTTGGGACATATATAATATATCAGTGACCGCTGTGGATAGTAAACTTCGAATTGATAGTAAATGCAAATACAAGTTATAGCTAGTATATATATATAAGCTCGTATAGTACAGAAAAATGCAAAAATAGTTGAAATTATTAGAAAAAAAAAAAATAACGGATTTTGGAAAAAAAAAGGGAGTGCTAAAAAAAATTGTCCTGTCCTTATATCATGTTAATAATGATTTTTACTTTTAAAGTTGAACTTTAAAACCTTTGTATTTTCAGTCAATATTAAAGATAAAGTTTTGGTTTCCCTTAGCAACAAAGTACCGGTCTGGTTTTCGTTTTTGGTGTTGATATGTTGATTGCACTGCATCTTCCTTTTAAACTGATGGATGCACCACATTACATCCAGTACCAAAACACTTAATTATTACCAACACTACGGTTACACAAGCCACTATAGTAGTAACTGTCACAACTATGATTATTGTAGTAGAACTGTCATCCTCTGAAAGAAAAGAAAAAAAAACAATGCAAATATAAAATTCACAATTTTTCTTCAAGAAAATAGTATATTTTGTATATTAAATATGACTGAAACTATTTTGCACGATAATTAATGTTTTAACAAGAAGTTTAATTTGTATCGGTTTGACAAAAACCCATTTGAAACCCCACCTTATACAGGCGCAGAAATAGCCATTTGGAAAGGGGGGAGGCGGGGTCGTTCATATGTTTTATTACAAAAGTTAATGATAAATTCTTTGATATTAGTTAGGCAACCTTCATAGTGGTAATCTTTAAATGTTCAGAAGAGGTCTTTAGCTGTGAAGTGGTTATGAATGATTGTTTAAAATATGACTCTCTGTGGAGCGCATGGACTTGACTGTAGAAGAATTCAAAATTTCATTCTTACGAACTTCCGAGTAGTATTTACGGCATACCACCACCACACAGTTGGCTGCTTTATCGGTAAAAACACAAACCGCTTTGCGAGTACTTGAAGTTTGTTTCCTATTCTAAAAATAGGCATATTATGTATTCTTTAACTTATTTTCAAAATGTGATACTCGAATATCCATAACATTCATACATTTATTTAAATAAGAATAAAAAAAAGAGATTTTTTTTTTATCAGATATATCAAGTTTACACCAATGTTTACAATCTGATGAAGGAGAGTCATAGTTTTATGACCTGACGACACTGTTTTCAATCTATTTTAGATGGGGGGTCTTAGATGGAGGACAATATTTTGGCCCTTTTATCAAAAAGTGTTTAACCTCTCGGGTTTGAACGATATTGAGGTCCCCCGTAATAACATGGCCATTATAAAGATCATATCTACTAGAACACACCCGTGATATCACGGGTCCGTGACTGAATTAAAGTATATAACTATGCGCAAGCCTTATTTTAGCATTAGTATTGTCATCTGATAAAGTCATGCCGATTATAAGATACACAGTTTTTCTCTGCTTTCAAGTCTTTCTGTTTGAACCCGTCGAACTGAAACAATAATATTAATTATTTGGAAAACAAAAGGTCCTGGAATGGAGTATTTTTTAATCAATAGCATTGTCCTATATAAGTTATAAATAAAGTTGAATTCTTTGCTTCGCTGTTTTACGTCAGTGCCCACTAACAAATTGAAAACTGTACCTATACGCCTTATTTTTAGTCCAGAATTTTAGTATTCGTATTGTTATCTTAGAAAGTCTTACTGATTAAAATACTACAATAGGCAACAATTTGACAATTTAGTAGTGTCAACCCTGTGGTTATGACCCGTGTATATAGCATATTAATCCTGAATACAACGTTTGGTGGTGCGCCTGTCAGATGCGGAACGTACAGATAAGGTAATAGGTAACAGGTGAATATACTATTGGTATCGGTAGCGGACTCGACCCGGGACTTCTTCATTATTGGCAATATTAATTACGTGGAAAACAAAAGGGCCTGGAGTGGTGTAATTTTTAATCTACACCTTTGTACTATATTAGTTATATATAAAGTTGAATTCTGTGATTCGTCGTTTTTACGTGATGACGGCTGACAAATTGGACCTCGTAATTTTAGTATTATAGAAAATTCGACGATTCACAGTCTCAAGAATTTATATGATATGGGAATGCTCGCATGCCTGTGCTGATGTTGTTCTGATAAAGTATTACCAGCGCAGTAGTCAGCACGACATAAAATACCATTGATATGTTCATTTTCTGTTTATAAAATGTTGAAATGCTTAAAACACTACGTTTTTATAACGCAGATACTGATAGCTTTAGCTGTATGTGGCACTAAAGAATAATTAAAAACTTTTACTACTTGAATAACTAGTATAACATATATTCTAGGATCCTTAAAATTCAAACGGATAACGATATAACAAAATCACAGATATGACTTCAAAAAATGCAGTTTGACGACGTTTCTTGAATTTTTTTTACACAAAGTAAATGAAAATACCGCCGACGTTGCGACGCTAATTAGAGAAATGTCGCAGTCAAAGGGTTAACAAAAACAAAGTAAAAAAAGTAAAATAACAAAAAATACCGAACTCCAAGGAAAATTCAAAAGAAAAGTCCCTTATCAAATGGCAAAATCAAAAGCTCAAGCACACTAAACGAATGGAAAACAACTGTCATAATCCTGACTTGGTACAGGCATTTCCATATGTAGAAAATGGCAGAGAAAACGCAGGAAACTTTTTGATGTCAATATACCAGTGTCTTGACAACACCCATTGTTGTATGACTTAATAGCAGAGAAATTATCGGTATATTTCACATGTGAAATAATCGGTTTATTTTACTGGTAAATCGCTGTTTTTCATTGCGACCAATGAATAATATAAATAACCTTTCAGTTAGGTTACCATGGTTACCGTATTGCAATGTACTCACCAGTATCTGATCCGTTGCTATTGGTAGTATTGATAGAGCTTGTGTCTGTTGCTGTAAAATATATTAATCATTTATCAATTTTAGAGATCCTTAATTACGCAATAACATGAATATAAGACTATTTTAGGTACGTCAATGGACCGAAAACAAACACATCGATAGAACTAATAACTCTATAAACAAAAGTAATACAAAAATGCATATTTTGTAATTTTAGACCTTTTTTATCTGAACTTATCTGAAAAGTTTTACTCCAGAATTTATTTGACCTTTTTTATTATAAAGAAACTAATATTTCTCCTTTTAAACTGTATACCTAACAACAAAATTATTTTCATTTACCTGTGTATAATATTATTGTAAATGGCGGATTTTTTTTTAAGGTTATTGTTGTTTTTCTGAAATTGTTTAACATTTCACAGGTGTATAATACTGTTACTTTAATTATTCATCCCTTATTTTATTGATTTTGTATTTACATTGTATCATAGATCAAATTTATTCGTTCAGTGTATGTTCACTTGTGTTAATATGTCTTTTGATTGAGTTTCAATTGATATTTTATAGTGTGTCTGTCTATGTTGTGATGTTACACTATTGTTTCAGATAAGGGTGAGGGTTTGGTACCATTAAAACGTTTAAACCCGATGCAATTGTTTGCACCTGTCCTAAGTCCAGTAGTTGTCGTTTTTTGATGTGGTTCATAAGTGTTTCTCGTTTCTCGTTTTTTATATATATTAGACCGTTGGTTTTCCCGTTTGAATGGTTTTACACTAGTAATTTTTGGGGCCCTTTATAGTTTGCTGTGCGGTGTGAGCCAAGGCTCCGTGTTGAAGACCGTACTTTGACCTATAATGGTTTACTTATAAATTGTGACTTGGACGGAGAGTTGTCTCATTGGCACTCATACCACATCTTCTTATATCAAATAGTGCACCGTTTTCCATGGTTTATGTATCATTCTAAAAACTCATCTATTTAGATAAAGCATCTTACAGTTAGAGTTGTAGAACCAGAAGAAACTATTTCTAACAACTTTGAGATGAAGAACAGTAAAAACCAAAAACCCGTATATTCAACTATCCCAACTATCCCTTGATCGGTACCTCTGCTTGAGAACTGTGTTGTAACAGGGTCAATTGTTGTTTCTTTTGTTGTAAAAACGCCAGTAGTTGTTACAGCGTCAGTCATTGTTTCTGTTGTTACTGCGTTCGTAGTTGTTTCTGTTGTTGTAACAGAGCCAGTTGTTGCTACAGCCTCAATTGTTGTTTCTGTTGTTGTAACAGCGTCAGCTATTGTTTCTGTTGTTACTGCGTCCGTAGTTATTTCTGTTGTAGTTACAGCGTTCGTAGTTGTTTCTTTTGATGTTACAGCGTCAGTTGTTGTTTCTGTTGTTGTAACAGCACCAGTTGTTGTTTCTGTTGTTGTAACAGCGTCAGTTATTGTTTCTGTTGTTGTAACAGCACCAGTTGTTGTTTCTGTTGTTGTAACAGCATCAGTTGTTGTTTCTGTTGTTGTTACTACGTCCGTAGTTGTTTCTGTTGTTGTTTCAGCGTCAGTTGTTGTTTCTGTTGTAACAGCGTCCGTAGGTGTTTCTGTTGTTGTTACAGCGTCCGTAGTTGTTTCTTTTGTTGTTACAGCGTCAGGTGTTGTTACAGAGTCAGTTATTGTTTCTGTTGTTGTAGTAAAACAAATAATCAGTTAAATTTAGGTCTGAGTTGTTTACTTTTACCAACGAACATAATTTTTAACAACTTAAACTGATGAAAAACGGAAAATACATAAAAGAAGTAGGTATGATACGAGTATTTGGTTCTGAAATTGCAAAATTTGTACATTTATTCCAGTTTTTCTGAAAGATGTTGATTTCTTTGATAAATAAACAGGTTGATGTAATCTGGACCATTTCATCCAGAAGGTCACTTGTGATGTCACAATGACGTCAGAAACATGTCCATAGTTTCAGGGCAAAATTGATATTAGCAAAGGCGTTAACCAAAAATATATTCTAAACTCATTTGCTTACTTATACAAGATATGTTGTAGCAAAACTTATTTTGGGATAAAGCCTTGGCTCATTTATGAATTGTAATGATTACCCAAAATGAGGCTATTTTTCAGTTTTTCGCAGATTGCACTAAATGCATCAAGATTGAAGCTATAATATAAAAAAATGTAAGACAACATTCAAAATGATAAATACTAATGTTTGAAAGTTTAATATTCTATGTTCATTTGGAGATTCTTATTTAGCATATTTAAAATAGTTTTTGATTTTCGAAATCAGTTGACGTATACATTTCCTTTTATAATACCCCGCTATAAATATTTAGTAAAAAAATATGTTGATGTATGATAGATGTGAAAGTGTATCACACGAAAAAGCATGCTCACATAAACCTGAAACCAAATATCTGCAAGCTACAAATCAGCAGGAACTGTTTATGACAAAAATGCACCCAAATGTCTTTGGACGGACGGACGAACAGATGGACGGACGGACGGACTGACGTAAACCAGTATACATATTCTTTTAAGCAGGGAAATAAAACAATTGAAGTTGTCAATATCTTTTGACATGCTTAAGTTATAGTTTCATGTATACTTTAAATACTAAACCAGCCACTTGTTGAAAACATAACTGGAAAAACATCGACAAAGCATTGGCGGATCCAGAAATTTTTCATAGGGGGGGGGGGGGGGGAGGCTTGTCACCGAAAAGATCTTTCGAAATATTTTAATTTGTTTATTGATATTTAGCTAGGTCATTATGGTATAATAATGATTATTATACCTTACATATATTTCAAACAATTCTATTGGGTGAAACCTTATCACGTGACATGGAATAATTCAGTTAATTTTCATTCAATTGCAAGGAAGGACGAATAACCCTAAAAATTTACACCAGCGGTGAATAACCCTATTAGTATTATTCACCGGTGAATAACCTTTTGAGTTTGTTGATTTATACTTGAGTTACCTCCCATGAAAATGACGTCACAGACGTAAATAAACAAAATGGCAGCGTTCACGTTACACTGGAAGCCCATCGAGAGACGAGGAAATAAGGCATTGGGCATGAATAGAGCTGAGAGTGCCAGCAGCCGATAATATCTCTTATAAACGGTCCTTTTCAGGGCCATCAATATTTTACAAAAAGATTCTACTTTTGTTGTAAATTCGAGAAATTCGAACACAAATGTATTTTCAAACGTCACTGTTAGTCTGTGTCACTGGTCTGTGTGTTATATGTTAGAAATATAGACACTATAGTAAGTGTTTGAAATGCCCTTCCACTGTTAGTTCGGTATAATAAAACAATTGTGGCCCCTTAAAATCGATGAATATCCAAAATTGTCAACCCTTAATAGTTATTTCACTTCGGGCTGAGCCCTCATTGAAATAACCTTCTTGTGTTGACAATTTTGGATATTCACCTTTTCAACGGGCCATAATTGTATATTAACTTGTTGTAAAACAACATTCAGAATTATAATGTTCATCATAATCAATTCGAATGACATATCGTGTATCTAAATGTTTCGGGAAAATTTGCAAATAACGTTTAAACATTTCAAATATAAATACTTAAAATTGAAAAAACTAAAAACATTCCACATCAAAGAAACCGAATATGTACACTCGGTGACACCTCCTAGATCCACCGCTGCAAAGGTCTTGCCTTATGTGTATATATTTTTAAACATAATTACTCTCAATATCAGCACAACCATGTTAAATCTGCAAATTTGCGGAAGCATATTTTTAAACATATTTTTTTTTTTATTATACTTTATATTTTTTAAGAATGGACTTTGCGTGGTATTTCGAAAGTTGATTTCTATATACATAAATTTGTGTTAAATTATGAAGGGAAATCAGTATCATGTTTTAAGGTTCTTGTCATGAATTTAAGTCCATTTTGGTTTTATCGGTTTTTCATTTTTTTAATAAATTTTCAAATACTTTGGCGTCGGGCATCACTGAAGAGACAATTATATTTGAAATGCACATCTGGTGCAGTAAAATTCGGTTCCGAACTACCAACATTTCCTACATTAGAGTAGAGGGGGAAGAAGCATGCCGGTGAGTTTAAATCAAGTGATACCTTACCTGGCCAAGGATCTGTTGTAGTTCCGTAAAATGTAAGGGACCAGCTGTTTAAGGTCACTGGAAATATAATGATAATTTAATGAAGATAAACATTACCATATATCTTTATCGAAAATCATCGAGACAACCCAAAGGAAACGCAGTATAGATATGCGTGTGTTACTGTTGGCAAAGTGTTTTCCTTGAACATGTTGAACTGGGAACTAGCAGGCAAATCGTTTGCAATCAGTCAAAACTGATCATAAGGAGATCCAACATTATTTATGATGAAGGAGTGCAGGATTTCGAAAATAACATCTTTTTTTCATGGTAGGACCAAAATACTACCAAAGTAACCGAAATTGCGTCATTATATAAAGGTAGCTATAAAATTCAATCATTCCTTCTACACTTATTTGAATGTTATCACATGTAGTTAGAATACCGAACATTCCATTTAAAACTTTTGAATTAAGGATGTTTGCTTGTCATGTTTTGGACTTTTTGTCAGATTTTCGGAATCCTCTGGTTTTATCCATTTGAATGCCATTAAAGAATATTGCCCACTAACCCCCATTTTTCTTTTTATAAATATTTTACATGTAAAATTATAAGCCATCTGTTTTCAAAAAGTCTTATAAAATCTTTGTTATTTTTTTATGGTTTTTGAGAACTTACTTGTCATTGATAAAGCTATGAAAAGCAAGAGAGAACATTTTCCACGCCAAAATTTCAAAGGTTAATATCTCGAAAACAAGGACATGGACCTATATATTTTGTTTCCCTCTTTTGATTCCATAATTAATCCCCTATCAATATATACTTGTATTATGAAAAGCTTGTTATTTTGAAACTGAGGAGAGAACTTCCTTAATTTGGATAACACCACCTCGTATTAATTGTCAAACAAGTGTTTGTATCAATCTCATGTAGATTGTAAATTTATTTCATCACTTTTATGAATGTTTCTATATTTGTTGCATTGTCGTTTGTTTTTTGTTGCACTTCAGTGTTCTGTTGTTTCGTTGTTTTCCACATATAGTTGATGTGTTTCCCTCGGTTTTAGTTTGTAACCAGGATTGTTTTCTGTCAATCGATTTATGACTTTTGAACAGCGGTATACTACTGTTGCCTTTATTTATCCGAGTAACCTCGTTGCCTTTATTTATCCGAGTAACCTCATAATGTTAAAACAAATCGCCTAGAGTGACATTAAAGCTCTGCTTTAGAAATAAGTTAAGGTTGAAACAACACCGATTTATATATAGAGATATTTGGGATTAGGTACACTTTAGAAACACAAAAAAATCAAACTTAACATGATGTGAAGATGTTAAATTAGTAGATTTCTTCCGAGAAGTACCTTAAACGGAACAGGACGATCCTACTCCCAAAGAATAAGTTAGAAATGATATGCAAAACGAATGATCTTGTAAAACATAATTCTCTCCGGATGAAATAACATCCGGCGGAAAGAAAATATGACATATGACCTTGTAAGATTCTTTCCGGAGGAAATTATTTCACAGTGAGATATTTTCCATTGACATGAAATTTTTACCGGCAAGTTTTACAGATAGAAGGTGTGAAATTGTTGTTTCAGCCAAAGTAGTCATATTTAACGATTAAAATATCGAAAAGTTAAGAAAAGACCAAATCCTTGCCAATACTATGGACTACAAATGGAATTATTAAATAAAAGCTAAAGTGGAGATCAAAAAACCAAAACAATTGTATTGTAATCGGAAATAATGTTACAGATGTTAATTGTGAAATAATATCCGGAAATAAGTTAACAGTATGATATAGTCCGTTTGAAACAAACAAAAATCAATTTCATAAATTCACATGTTGTCTCTTTGACACATTTCCCATTTCCATTCTCAATTTTATTTACAATATAAAATAGAAAACAATAATCGTGAAACACTTGTAACAAAACCAGATATAGTTTCACAGATCTTAATTGTGAAATAATATCCTGTTCAATAAGAAAATAAGGAAAGTGAGTTGTTTTCAGATGTGAAAGTCTACACATCACTGTCCACGTAGACATGTAAATAATGGTGACATTTTTTGATACAGCAATTTTCATTGTAAATGAAGACAAAAGAAGTAAAACAGTAAGCAATATTATGTAACTACCAGACAGCAGGAAACTGTTCTTTAGAGTTAAGAGTTTTCTTTAAAATTTTCTTTCTTTCAGAATACTATATTGTTATAATGTATGAGTATGCGAGTTTGCTAGAATTCGTTTTGGATGTAAATTTACAATCATGTAGAAAAATAATTCATCAAAGGTACCAGGCTTATAATTTGGTACGCCAGACGCGCGTTTCGTCTACATAAGACTCATCAGTGGCTCTCGAATCAAACAGGCCAATCTGAGAACAATGTTATCAAATCTACCATTTGAATTCATACATCCAAAAATTAAAAAAATCAGACCATATTGCTAACAAATAAATGACATAATAAAAGTTTCTAATATCTTACTTTCAATTGGGTACTTCACCAATTTGAGCTCTGGTAGTTGCAAAAACATACCTCTGCGTCTGTTCACTGTTCTATTAAAAACAAATTAAGTTACATATTGAAGATTATATTCTTACCTGTTACTCCAACATTCTCCGATCTTAGTTCCAGGATCCAAATTCCAATCGGATTTTCTTTCCAAAAATGCACTGACATAAAATCCCAGGTAAGACTCCCTGCTGCTACATTATCAGAAGCGTCTCGTGTTCTGTGGTGTAACAGATGACTTCTGGTACCGGATGGAGAAATTAAATACAAGTGAGTCATACCTCTTAAGCCTGAGTAAGAGAATGTAATGTCAGCTACCACGTGTTCTAGATAGTTTATCAATGAGCAGTCACCAGATGTTACAGTAACAGAATCAGATAGGAAGGTATTCGTGCTCCTTTAAAATAATCATAAAAATGATTTAATTTGAAGACTAATACGAATAGCTAGTCATTTGTATAATGTTGCAACTATAGATTCTGATATAAAAAAAAAGGTGGATGCTTTTATTTTCAAGAAACTTACAAACGTTTATTTTCTCTTTTGAAATTTGAATTGTTTCCCATTTTGTAATTCCATGGTGTTTTATAGCTTAAAATTTGTCCATTTACCTTTTTTTTTTTTTTTTGCTTTTTATCCTTTTCTGTATTCAGTAAATCCTATCCAAACCATTGTCATTGTTTCCTTTGATTTAAAGGCATATACAGGCATTTGGTACAGTTTTCTACTAAAGTTCAACATAAATAAGGATATGATGTACATGAGAAAACTATATCCACCAAAGACAAAAAGCCAAAAATTAAACAATAGTTTACTACAAGTCACCATATGGTATTGAAAAAATGAGCATATTAACCTATACCGCGAAGTAAGCTATTAAAAGCATAGGGATGACAAAATATAAAAACCAACGGCCTGAATTTTGGCAAAAGCAATTGAGGAAAAACAAATATGGCAGACAGCAACCAACAGCATTTGCCTTTTATAGCTGACTATGCAGTATGGGCTTTCCTCATTGTTGAAGGTCGTACGGTGACCTATAGTTGTTAATTTCTGTGTCATTTGGTCTCTTGTGGAGAGTTGTCTCATTGGCAATCATATCACATCTTCTTTTTTATATCAACCACTGGAATACAGAAACTTGCTTGAAACAAATACAAACAGAAACTCGCAGGGTCAACAGGGTCAACCTTTCAAATTAACACCTGTTGACCGCAGCAAGTTTGCTTTAGAATAATTAGGGATATGATAGTGATAGTTTATCATAATTATACAAAGTTTGTCTCAAATTAGGTCCAGTACAAAAGATGGTTCATAACCATATATTGCATTTACATTATATTCTCGTCCTGATATGCATAAAGTTTGACTTTGGACGTGGAACAGCAGCCCATCTTGATCATCACTAGATACAGATTTATCACTCAAAATTATTGCGATAATCTTTGTTTAGAACAACAGTTTTGCAGATCTATGTAATTTTTGTCTTTGTCTATATTTTCCAGTTATGTTTGCATCTAATTGGAATTATAATTAAATTGTGGATTTACTTGGCCCGAACTTGTATTTAGTTTTTATTCAGCCTTAATTTAAGTATTTGTAATGGTTTCTTCACTAGACTCTGAACTAGTTATTTGAGTTGGCTCAGGACCTGGTTGAGACTCCTCAAATAGAAGTTGAAAACTCCCACTTTTACACTAAGAAAGGCAAGCAGAGGTAACCATTAAACATACATGTAGGATGTTGTCTGAGAGGTGGTAGCAGCACAGCAAAAAAAAATACCATGGGGTCAAGGGCTGTGGGGGAGGTGTAAGAGTTATGATTGGATTAATCCCTTCAAATTATTGCGATAATCTTTGTTTCTATAAATAAAAATGTTTTGAAAGAAAAGGTATCGTTTTGAATTTTAAAAGAAGAGATGTTTTGAAAGGAAAGGTATCTTTTTGAATTTTAAAAGAAGAGATGTTCAGTGAATTGATAAATTGGTCAACCCTTTTAAAAATAATAAACACGATATCTTTCTTTCAAATTTACATCTGTTGACAACATTACACACTAAGGTAGGTTCTGAAGAGTAAGTACACACTAAGGTAGGTTCTGAAGAGTAAGTACACACTAAGGTAGGTTCTGAAGAGTAAGTACACGCTAAGGTAGGTTCTGAAGAGAGTAAGTACACACTAAGGTACGTTCTGAAGAGTAAGTACACACTAAGGTAGGTAAGAGAAAGTACACACTAAGGTAGGTTCTGAAGAGTAAGTACACACTAAGGTAGGTTCTGAAGAGTAAGTACACACTAAGGTAGGTTCTGAAGAGAGTAAGTACACACTTAGGTAGGTTTTGAAGAGTAAGTACACACTTAGGTAGGTTCTGAAGAGTAAGTACACACTTAGGTAGGTTCTGAAGAGAGTAAGTACAAACTAAGGTAGGTTCTGAAGAGTAAGTACACACTAAGGTAGGTTCTGAAGAGTAAGTACACACTAAGGTAGTTTCTGAAGAGTAAGTACACACTAAGATAGGTTCTCAAGAGTAAGTACACACTAAGGTAGGTTCTGAAGAGAGCAAGTACATACTAAGGCCACACCAATTTGATTCCTTGTTCGACGGACCCGCCCGCACCTTTTTTTTCAAAACAGAATTTTTTTATTTTTTTTATATTCCCGCTTCCCGCATCCGGAAATGTAATCATGTCCATTTCCCGTACCGTTTTTTTTTTTTTTGTAAATATTATAAAAAGATATCAACATTTGTTTTTAAAATCACAGTCTAACCTGTATATAACGATTTTAAACATAAAAGCACCCCACCACACATTGTAAATATCTGTGAGAATATTTGTTTCAGCATGAAACCTATTTATCCAAAGCGGGAGTGTTCCGATATAAATTTATAACAGCGTAAAAACCTGTAAAGAACAAAACATTGGTTACTTTCCCTCTTACTTATATTCCCTATCAAAAAATGTTCGTTGTTAGAATAAAGTACAAATGTACAAAGAACTTCTGAAGGATTTGCCTTCAACTGCAATTATATTGTATGCTGGCGAAACAAAACTATCCATAGCCGCTGCATGTTTATGCACCTGTCCTGATTGATTGAGGGCCCTGTCGTTCAGCAGTTATCGTTTGTTGATGTTGTTCATTGGTATTTTCCCGTTTGGATATACATGATATATAAATTAGATCGTTGGTTTTCCTGTTCGAATTGTGTACGCTAATAATTTTGGGGTCCTTTATAGCCTGCTGTTTGGTCTGTATCAAAGCCCTGTGTAAAAGGCCGTACTTTGACCTGTGTTTGTTATTATCAGGTTGTGGACAACCCTCCCTCAGACGAGGGGCCATTTTACTGATGTAGAAAAGAAAATAGAAATACCAAGGATTTGTATAGTTCTTCTATACAAAACCTTTGAAAACTTAGAATTTTGTACTCAAAAAGAGGAGAGTTACATCATATTTTAAACAACTTTTTCTAAAAGAGGGGTCCACTTATTTTGAATAATATTAAACTGTTAAAGTAAATGTGTTAACATGGTTAAAGTCCAGGAATATTATTCTTGGACATGTTTTGACCATTTAATACCAGATAGATATATAGTTCTTTGAGAAAATATGAGCCCTTTTGTACAAACAAATATAGTATAACTTATATTGATCCCTCATAAAACATGTAAAAGGGATATTTATAACATTAAGGGGTTGTCCCCAAACTGATTATGACTTGGATGGAGAATTGTCTCATTGTCAGTCACACATACATGTCAGTCACACATACATGTCAGTCACACATACATAGACCAGATTTAATTATTTCTTGGTGAACAGTGAAAAAATACTTCAGAAATTAAAAAATGTCAAAGTACAAGTGATAAATCAAGCTTTAATCATGTTTAATATTGTCAAAACCTACTATTTTATGTTTACAAAAAAAATTTATAATCGCTCGCCTTTACTTTTCAAGCTTCGCCTCAAAAATTTGCAAATTAAATATTTTTTTTATTAAAATTTTCAAATCGCTCGCTCGCCCCAAATTTTGGAGTCCAAAAATCCGTAGAACAAGAAATTAAATTGATGTGGCCTAAGGTAGGTTCTGAAGAGTAGTTACACACTAAGGTAGCTTCTGAAGAGTAAGTACACACTAAGGTAGTTTCTGAAGAGTAAGTACACACTAAGGTAGGTTCTGAAGAGTAAGTACACACTTAGTTAGGTTCTGAAGAGTAAGTACACACTAAGGTAGGTTCTGAAGAGTAAGTACACACTTAGGTAGGTTCTGAAGAGTAAGTACACACTTAGGTAGGTTCTGAAGAGTAAGTACACACTGAGGTAGGTTCTGAAGAGTAAGTACACACTGAGGTAGGTTCTGAAGAGTAAGTACACACTAGGGTAGGTTCTGAAGAGTAAGTAAACACTAAGGTAGGTTCTGAAGAGTAAGTACACACTAAGTTAGGTTCTGAAGAGTAAGTAGTAAGTACACACTTAGTTAGGTTCTGAAGAGTAAGTACACACTAAGGTAGGTTCTGAAGAGTAAGTACACACTTAGTTAGGTTCTGAAGAGTAAGTACACACTAAGGTAGGTTCTGAAGAGTAAGTACACACTTAGTTAGGTTCTGAAGAGTAAGTACACACTAAGGTAGGTTCTGAAGAGTAAGTACACACTAACGTAGGTTCTGAAGAGTAAGTACACACTAAGGTAGGTTCTGAAGAGTAAGTACACACTAAGGTAGACTCTGAAGAGTAAGTACACACTTAGTTAGGTTCTGAAGAGTAAGAAGGTCCTGTTGTAGAAAACAAATGCATGTCAATCATGTTGGTTGATTAAAACTATTACTTAAAACTGTCGGTTAACTGTATGGTGAACGTCTGGGGCTTTTTATGCCCCATGTATGGGCATTATGTTTTGTGCGTCCGTCTGTCCCGCTTCAGGTTAACGTTTTTGGTCAAGGTAGTTTGTGATGAAGTTAAAGTCCAATCAACTTGAAACGTAGTACACATGTTCCCTATGATATGATCTTTCTAATTGTAATGCCAAATTAGAGTTTTGACTCCAATTTTACGGTCCAATGAACCTAGAAAATGATAGTACGAGTGGGGCATCCGTGTACTATGGACACATTCTTGTTTAGTATAAATAAGAAGATGTGGTATATATGAGTGCCAATGAGACAACTCTCCATTCAAGTCCCAATGTATAAAAAGTTAATACTTATAAATCAAAGTAGGCCTATTTATCAACACTTACACAGACGGAGAGCTTGTTGACGTAATGCACGTTTGTTGTGTTGGAACTGTTACCCAGATGTTTCCATAGCTCACCATAGCATCAGCGTCAATTAAACCAAAACCAAGAAGCTGACTGACTGAAAATACGGAAAGTTATGCAGATGTCAAAATATGATATAAGTATTTATCATTTTATTTATCATCTCTATCATCAAAATCACAATATCTTGAAAAGAACCCTGGTTCTCTCAGGAGCTCTCTAAAACTAACATTATCAATATAAATAATGTATTGGTCATGTTTGATGGAAGTGTTTTTCAACAGAAAGTTACCATTCCAAAGTGAACTTAATGTTCTTCGAATGTTTGTTTTAATTTTTTTTCTGTGTTCATATAAGGCAAACACAAATAAATAAATTACTTATTCTTTTAAAGAGGCATACGTGTATATAACATGTAAAAGGGACCAGCATCGTTTATTTCCATGTCCCGCCATATAAAGTATATCCTCTTTTAATAATAATATCAACATTCCCTTGTAGAGAACGCTTCACCTAATTTGAGTTTTCATATGATTTTCATTTAATTTTGTTCTGAGCAACTCTACGAGTACCATCAATGAACAAGGAATTTTTATTATTCCAAGGCACGTGATATTAACCGAGTTTTTTAATGGCTTTCGTGTTTTTATGTATCTGTGTTTTGTATTGTAGACAGGTGTTTGTCTTTCCAATTTTTCTGTTTACAATAGTATTTTTCATGTCCTTCTTTGACTTTTTTATTGGTGTTTTGGTAACTTCTACGGTCTTCTTTTGCTACACACGCCTTTCGTCAGAGAGCAAATTATGTGGGGTATACATACGTCGAAACGACAAAATAAAACAAAATAAGACAGCGAGAGGTCAATATAACAATATGCCATTGTTAACAAAATATGTGCGACTGTAAAACGCCCCGAATCTGAAAACTGTAAATAAATTCAACATGGACTATAACAGATAGTCATTATAACACAAACACTGATTGTTTTATTTTTAATTGTACGACTTTGCCCCCCGCAGAGCTATAGAAAAACAGTACATTAACGGGTGTTACACGGACTCTTTTTAGACGATACACGGACTCTTTTTAGTTACACGGACACTTTTTATGAATAGAATCACTCGTGCATGATCAGTGAGTTCATGGGCACTTTAACTTTCAATTAGATTTGAACTTTTTGGTTCACCGACTTATTTCCTGTCTTTTTATTGAACAAAATATTAACGTTGGCATCAATATCTATTTTCAAACATTTCCATTAAAATACTATTCATATCAGTACACTAAGGGATTAGACATTTAACTTCAAAAGGGGGGAGGGGGGTATGGTTTTTTCCTAAAAAAAGGTATTTTGATCACAAATTTTATCAGAAAAAAATTATTATGGTCAAGCAGATGACAAATTAATGTTTTGCATGATTCCCTGATTTCCGAATACCGTAAATAGTGCTAATTTAAACAAAAACATTTGGGTGATGGCGTTGAAAGTAAATAGTTAATTAATGTACAAAAAAAAAGAACATACCGCCCCCTTAATGAAGCAAAATATTCGGTCAATATACGTTTTCTTCAATATATGGATATGAATAGTATTTTAGACAATGCTGAAAGTAAAGAAATGATGATACTGACGTGTATATTTCAATAAAATTAAGACAGGAAATAAATAAATAAAAATCAAATCTTATCAAAAGTTAAAATCCCTATCAACTCACCAATGCACGATTGATCCTATAAACAAAAAGTGTTCATGTAATACACGTACAAATAAGCAGCAAATCTAGAAGAAAATCATTCAACTTATGTCATCAATTTTGGGCGGTAAGCTGCGATTGGATCATATAGTAACACGTGTTTATTCCCGATCAACACTTGCAGATCTAGAGACGAGCATCGATGCATTTAAAAAAAAATAAATAAAGTATATGCCTGAATATATTTAATATTAAGACAAAATTCATTTTTTCATAAACATTTCATTTACTAATGAAATAGGAAATTCATTCTTTTGATACATTTATATTGTTATCGAATTTATATCAGTGGCGGATCCAGGTCCAAATCCAGGACAAAACAGGGGGGGGGGGGGTCCAACTTTATGTCCCCATTTAAATGCATTGATCATCCGAAACAAGGTTGTTCCAACCCCCGGGACCCCCCCCCCCCCCCCCCCACCACCACCACTGAATATTAAATTCATGAATTTGGCAACAAACGTATTTTTTTAAGGGGGGATGGGGGATGGAATGGCATATCCTGCATTTTTCATCAGAAATAAAGATTACAGCCTGTTTATCTTAAAATAAATTAGCCCCCCCTTTCTTCCCCGCTTTCCGTTTCATCCATAAAGATCAAACGTAATCCTACTTACCACTAAAATATTTCTTTAATATATTACTTTTTTTACGAAGTTGCCTTTTAAAAGTCTTAAATGTGTACAACATTAATCTTTTCCTTTAAATGGCTCTTTTTTTTATCAAATAATTAGATTCCTGATTTTTTTTTCTTTAAAAAAAATCTCGGTTGAAGGGAAATGAAAAATGTTTATACTTTAACTTACATTTACTGCTTTATGGCTATCTAAGTATCTAAAATGTTTAGTCTTGCAAAATGTATTATAACTTTCTTGAAACGTCGTACAAGTCAGATAAAAAACAAAAGTAACAAAGGAAACAGGCCGGTAACAACCAGCCGAATAGTTTTTCTGCACTTGTAGTCAGGTCAAGGTCCTCGGCTATCGCCTCGGACCTTGACCTGACTACTCGTGCAGAAAAACTATCCGGCAACGGTTGTTACCGGCCTGTTTCTTTGTTACCTTTGTATTTTATCTAATACATGTATTGGTTTTTTTTTTTATACTGCAACTAGTTGTGTGTATTTCCTAAACATAGTAACAAAGCTATATTTTGTACTATGTCAATTTCATTATGGATAACTTTTTACACAATCAGGGGTTCATTTAGGGATGAAAATAAGTTTGAAATTTGTGATACAATTTAAATAGCTATCAATGTATTAATTTAAGTTGCAGTATGAAAACAATATTAGCTCAATGTCAGAAAAATATAGACTTTTTTGTATTCGGCTCAAAACTGTGAAAAGGCTGGGTAAAAAATCCTCGCCTTTCCCTAGTTTCTCAGCCTCATGCATATAACAAAGTTTATAGTTTTCTGACATTGACCTAATTTTGTGTATCACTGAAAACCTCAAAAGGTCTATCCGTAATAATGTTGCTGCCACTAATTATAATTTGAGTGTTCAGACAATTTAAAAACAGATATTTGTTTGGACTGTTGTTTTTCTTTTCATTTTTCTGTTTCCAAACTTTTTCTATCCCTTTTTTACTTTTGATTGTTTATTTTCTCCTCAGTATTTTTTTTTTATTTAAAAAAAGAATTACAGTTGAATATGATTAAAAAGGATGTAGGATACACGTCAATAAGACAGCGATCCAACAAAACTTAAAATCAAAAGGCATCAAGGTTCTCAATAAACGACATAGGACTACTTAGCAACACGACGAGCACCAGGAATGGAATAGGAATTTTTAACCCTTCCACAGCATCTGGCGTTTACCCTGTTATTTGTTGGGTTTGGGGTTGCTCAGATGGATACCTTGGGTTTATGTGTTATGTTTCGTCGACCGTAGATTGTTTGTCTTTTCATTTTTTTCTGTTTACAATAGTTTTTTATGTCCGTCTTTGATGTTTTATTGCATTTTAAAACTGTTTATACTATTTGTGTTACACACGTATTGTTTAAGGGTAAAATTGATCTGAGAGTATAATTCTTTACAGAGAAACGCAACGACAAAAATAACAAGAACACATCAAGAAGATAACATATGGTCTTCAACAACTGACATGGGTCCTGTTCTTAATCGTCTTCAACAACACAAATTGGTCCAGTTCTTAATTGTCTTCAACAACAGGCATGGATCCGGTTCTTTGTCGTAGAAAAGCTTTGAATAAATTCAACAAAGGTCGTCTTAGATCTGCCATTACCACAATACTGTATACATGTTTGATCGTGAAATACTATAATGATCGTAAACATATTGTTTCAAATGTAGCGGTTTGAAAAATCTGACGAGGTCAATCAGTGTTCATGCATCTTTTTAACAAATATATTTATTCAGCTGTATACCAATATTGTTTGATGACGAAATTTAACAAACAGACAACAACGTGTTTATTTTAGTGCTAGTGGCCTAATTTGTAAATGCTAAATTCAGGATAAAAGCATTGTCAAAATGTTTTTTTCTAATTTTTTTTTTTTTTTTTTTTTTGAAAGCGCAGTTTCACTCGCGTAAATCATCAAAGATTTATTTTTTTCTATTCTAAATACTCAAAACTCACATTCTTTATTTGCCCCGTTCATTGACCAATCAGAGTAGGTGTCATTCAAACCATTTCTGGTTGATGTGAATGCAATAAGATGCTGGATGTCTCTCCAAGTCAAATCGGGACTGCAAATTAGGAGTAAATTTGAATAGTAACACAATAATTATATAAATCAATTGAAAAATACTGTAAATAAAATGCACTGTTACAATATCCGTTGGTAAGTTCTAAATTAGAAATGACCTATATTACCGAAAATATATTATAAAACTATCAACAATGCACATTAAAGATTATTGAAATTAACAAAGACAATAAATTAAGTTGAAAACTTTTTACTATTTCTGTCTATTTCATTTTAAAGTTAATTGAAGCAAAGGACAAGGTACGATAAGTATTAGAGAACGGGCCCCAATTTTCGTTCTAATTAAAAGTGACATGCCATAAATTATTATACTTTATTTCTAAAGCTTAAAACCTATATGTTTGTAAACATCAATAGATTTGTCAACTTCCGCTGCGCCCTCAGTGAAATAACCTTCTCGTGTTGACAATTTTGGATATTCACCTTTTCAACGGGCCATAACTGTATAAGATTATACGGTCACTGTGTTATGAGGCGTAACAAAACCAGACGCAATGATTGAACAATAATAATTACATTTATTTAGATGTATGTTTCATTATAATACGTTATTCTAATTGGCTAACTGCAAATCTCGCGTTATTCCTTAATCAACTTCATAACACAATGAAATTTATCATTCACGATGACACGAGGTCGCACAATAAAGTGCACAGGTGTATTAAATAAAACCTTGATAAAAATCGTTTTTTCATGATCCTAACTAAAAAATGTAATTATAAGTATTGAATGCTTCTTTTTGTAACTTCATAGGGTTGTAAAAGCGTTGACCGTGCGCACATTTTAAGAATGAAGCGCAATGTACTTCGGTCAACGCTTTTACACCCCAATGAAGTTACAAAAAGAAGCATTCAATTCTTAAATAAATGTATTTTTGAACAATAAAAATAATATATTGCAGACTGTTGATGAACATTATTTAGTATACATGTATAGAGTCATGCCAAAAATGGATGAAGAATAATTGGACACTTTGTCTGGATGGATGAAAACAGTGGTACAGAATGACCACAAAAAAAACCGGCAACAGCTATTAATAGTTCTGTTTAATCTTAAAGAACTTACTTTGCCTCCAGTGTTAGAGCAACTATACCAGTAACTATAGGTGCTGCGTACGATGTCCCCTGTATACCCTCGCTTGTACATCCAGATGACGTTGTAGTGGTAGTCTGAAATGGAAATATTATACCTTAAAAGGATGTACTTAGTTGAGGTTTAGGAATTTTTGTCAGATGTTCGGACTCCTTGTTTTTTTTTCCCTACTGAACAGGGTAAAATATTTTGCCCCATAACACCCATTTTTCTTTTCATATAAGACTTTAATAGCTCATAAAAAGGTCTTTACCAAAATATAAGTTCTTTTCAATCGATTTGAGACCCAAATAATACCAATGCAAATATAAGGTAAAAATAAATAAAAAGATGTGGTATGAGTGCCAGTGAGACAATTCTCCATCCAAGTCACAATGTGTAAAAAGTAAACAATTATAGGTCAAAGTACGGCCTTCAACACGGAGCCTTGGCTCACACCGAACAGGAAGCTATTAAGGGTCTCAAAATTACTAGTGTAAAACAACTCAAACAGGAAAACCAACGGTCTAATCTATATATAAAACGAGAAACGAGAAACACATATTATGAACCACATCAACACACGACAACCACTGAACAATTATTTATAGGCTCCTGACTTAGGACAGGTGCATACACATGCCTTCGGTTTAAACGTTTTAACCTTCGCCTACCTTCACCCTAACCTGAAACATTAGTGTAACATCTATAATACTAAAATTACGAGGTCCAATTTGTCAGCCGTCATCGGGTAAAAACGACAAATCAAAGAATTCAACTCTATATATAACTAATATAGGACAATGGTGTAGATTAAAAATTACACCACTCCAGACCCTTTTGTTTTGCACATAATTAATATTGCCAATAATTAACAAGTTCCGGGTCTAATCCGATACCGATACCAATAGTATATTCACCTGTTAGCTATTACCTTATCTGTACGTTCCGCATTTGACAGGCGCACCACCAAACGGTGCATTTAGGATTTTGCTATATACACGGGTCATAATCAAAGGGCTGACACTACTAAATTCAATCACATAGATGCCAACCATTACGATTTTTCCGTAGTTTTTCCGATTTTGCGATAAAAACTACGCTATTACGGTCAAAGTCGAATAGTTACGGATTCCCAATCATCGACGTTCAATTTTGTAAAACGCGGATTTTTATCATTACTTTTCCGTCCTTGTCCAGTATTTAGGAAACGCCAATGTAATGCTTCCGGTTTCTCGGGAGTTATCAACCTATTGTTGGGTAACTAACTGACTTCCGAAGAGACAAACTTGCATTTTATTAAGTAGCTTTCCCCCTTTCTCTACTTCTCCTTGACAAAACAAAAATGTTTGAGTCGAGAACATCTGAACAATCAATGAATGGAATACATACTACAGACAACATGTTAAATGACAAATTTTAGTGTACATCACTTTGCAACCACTCGTCAGTAATTTTTATTGGTAAATGCACGTTTATGAATGATTACTGAAAACTTTTCAAAAATACGGAAAATTTGATAGTTTGTTACTGATTGTGTCAAAAGGGGGTTGGCATCTATGCAATCATTGTCAAATTGTTCCCTATTGTAGCTTTATTCAGCAATCAGCAAGACTTTCTAAGATAACTAATATAGGACAATGCTGTTGATTAAAAAATACCCCATTCCTGGATAGCCTGGACCTTTTGTTTTCCAAATAATTAATATTTCCAATAATTGATAAGTTCCAGGTCGACGGGTTCAAACAGAAAAATTTGAAAGCAGAGAAAACTGTGTATCTTATAATCGACATGACTTTATCAGATGACAATACCAATTACTAAAATAAGGCTTAGGCATAGTTCACTGGTGTCAACGTGATGATCGTAACTGCAGTTACGATCATCCCAATATGGCGGACGCAAATACAGGGAAATTTTAGAAGGTTGATTTCTCCACTTTAACAGCTTATTTTCATATTTGTATTATGTCAATAAACATCTTTATAAGCATTGCCATTGAAATATTTTTTCGGACAGGATGGAAAAACAACTAGAAGAATGTAAATCGAGATACAAAAAATCACGATGATGATCGTAACTTCTATTTATTTTTATCACCGATGATCGTAACTTGTACTTAAGATGATCGTAACTGTCTGGTCCAACGAAGCATTTTCTGTTAAATAAGGAAAAATAAAGCTTTCTAGTATGCGAAAAAAATGTACATAATCAGCTGATATTGTAATAATAATGAGGAACGATCACTGGAGGGGATGGGGGTGGAGTAACGTCCTATTGGTTAGTGGACAAATGGTTATGACTTCGCGAGATTTGGTTAGTATTTTTTATCTAGTTCAATATTAAAATGCATTGGGGGTTAACAACTTTATATTGATTTCATATGTTTTATATAAATAAGGTATTGGACATTTTAAATTAATGACCAGTTTGTTAAAATAGAAGATTTTTTTCATTTTCCCCCTACACGTTGTAGGGACAATACTATAGTACCTTTCGAGGATCTGGTATTCTTGGGGAACTCAGACTTTATAGTTTCTTTTATTTACAGATTGACGATTTTTAAAGGAGAGGTTGAAAAAATAAAGCATTAAGAAGTGTAATCATATCTGTTAAATGAAAAAAAAAAAACCAATGAAACCGTCAATAAAGGACGCTACTATTTATTTGTAATTGGGGGAGGATGAATAATTTTATCCTGCATTTATTATGTTGAAATCTCTATCCTGCGTTTTTATTTTTACTCTATTCGGTCCTGCTTTTTTCATCCCGATTTTTTTTTACACAAATTGTCATCCTGCCTTTTTGTTTGGCCAAGATGTTCATCCGGCCTTTTTTTACTCAAATCTCTTGCCTTTTTCGAAATTTCATCCCTCTTATAAAAATCAAATGGTAGATCCCTTATTGATATGTTTAGCTTAACACAACTTCTTCGACTTACTTCAATAATACATGTCATATACCGTATAAATGTAAGAATTTGTAGCTTGAAAAATCTAATATGAACGTGTATACCATCTATTTCAACTTTTCCTACTTTACCTAAATAGCCAACCCATGGTAAATATAGGCAACAGTAGTTCAGTGGCGTATCAAGAGATTTTTATAAAGGGATTGGGGACTGGCTGCCTAAGAGTTGGCCCACTACAGTCATGCTCAATTGATTCCCTTTACAATCAACCAAACTTCCCCCACAAAAAGGTGATGCGAGCACCTTGACCCTCACTCGAAGTCCGCCAATATTTAATAGTCATAGTTTGATTTAAAAAAACAAGATCAGGCAACAATTTAAAACCGATAGAAAGTCATCAAAATAATGTAACTTCATGTCCTCTTTTACTTTATTCAGTGAAAGTTTTGGCCTGTTTTCTTAAACTGTATCATGAGAATAATATTTATATCAACTTCATATCAACGTAAATCCATTTTGAATGTTAACTAAATCATTCATAAGAAAATAATATTGAGGACATTTGCATATGAGTCTGCTAATCCCCCTTATGTCATTTCTTTTTAAAATAGCGGTTATATTTATTCTTTGTTTAATTTTAAAATAATATCTATTTTTTTATCGTGACTGCTAAATAGGGTGTTCATTTAGTGAAAAAATAAACATTCGTAAATTTTGATTTACGATCATCTTTTTATAAAAACAGATCAAAGTTACGATCATCTATAGCCGAAGTTACGATCATCATCGCGATTTTTTGAATCTCGATTTTCGTTCTTCTGGTTGCGTTTCTATAATTTACGAAAAAACACATTCAATGGCAGTGCTTATAAAGACTTTTCTTGATATAGAACAAATCTGAAAATAAGCTGTTAAAGTAGAGAAATCAACCTTCTAAAATATCCCTTTATTTGTGCCCGCCATATTGGGATGATCGTAATTGCAGTTACGATCATCACGTTGACGCCAGTGATAGTTATATACTTTAATTCAGTCACGGACCCGCGATATCACGGGTGTGTACTTGTTACAACATAAAAAGACACACTATAAAATATCAATGGAAATGGCTAAACTCGATCAAAAAGACATATAAACAAAACAAGTAAAACATACACTGAACGAATAAGTTTGATCTAAGACACAATATAGATACAATATTAATAAAAAAAAAAATTGGATCGGACTTTAAAATTGATAATTTAACTATCTCGATTGTGGATAAATCCGATAATCCACTAGTATCAGTATAAGAATCTATATATATTCAACGTTGTTGGCCTGGCAGATTATTTTCGTGTATACAACGTTGTTGGCCTGGCAGATTATTTTAGTGTATACAACGTTGTCGGCCTGGCAGATAATTTTAGTTTCTCTAATTCTATAGAAATTTATCCCTTTTCGAACCCATTGTATAAAAAAATTAATCAACGTGTGGTTGCCGTTGATCTCAGAAGATGATTGGATGAGTTTAAGGGTCATAACCTTTGTAGCTAACTGGATGAATAGACAATAACTGTTTAGTGTCTTTAAATATCAGCTTTATTTGTACGAGGCTAAGAAACAGGTGTAATGCGAGCTTTAGCGGGCTATTACTCCTGTTTCGAGCCCAGTACAAATACGGCTTTTTGTCTTTATCCTGCAATTTAAACTGTATATTGTTTGTGCTTTGAAAGACACAAAAACTCACATTTTTTGCCTTATTTTCGATTTAAAATCCCTTGAGGCCGCGTAGTAATATTAAAATCACACATTGATCAGCTGATGGCGGGTTCGCAAAAAAAGAATCTCGAATGGTCAACAATAATACATCGCTCCAGGGTAATAATTATCTATTTTAACATAACAACTAATTTCAACAGTAAAAACAAATAACAAAACATTGTTCAATTTGAAACAGATGTGTTCGAGTTGTCCTACGCTTCACAATTTTGAACAGAACTTGCCATTCGCTTAACATGCATGCTGAAATTGACATGGTTGATTTTGTTACACCTGTACACATTCAAGTTTTGAAATCGATGATTGTCGTCGTAGAAAATACTGCTGTTCATGTTTGTCTGTTATCAGAAAATTGGTTTAATTCTTATTGCTCTAAAGAAATGTTTGAAAACAAACAGAACGTATAAAAATAATCGTTAGTTCGCATAAGGTCAAACAATACGTCATTGGAATGCGACTGCAATACACATTCTGAGGTCACGCAGGTTCAAACAACACTTGTCAACAGCAATACACAAACGTAGTCCGGCAGTGGGTGGAGCTTTATAGCGATATCTGTATAATATACAGATACAGCATAGCGATATCTGTAGGGCTGTATCTGTATAGTAAGACACTCAATTTCAGGATAAATCAAGATATGCTAACAGGTGTTAATGAAATTGACAACTTCGTGGAATGTGAAAGGCACTCGAAGGGGATTTTCGTTTAACAAAAAAAGAAAATTTATTTTTTAATCATTAGAGAAACAGATTCTTACATAGTTACTCGTGGATTATCGGATTTATCCAATCTCGATAGTTAAATTATAAATTTTAAAGTTCTCGACATGCCGCCATTTTGTCGGCATCCCCGATCTAAAAACTCACGAGATATTTATGCACTAAAAAGTACCAAAAGAATCAAGGATTTACCGACCGTTCGTTAAAAACTCCCATCATCAATCGAAGATTAACGTAGTCGTCATTCAGTGTCAAAATGTCTTAATTGTCACATCTATAATACTAAAATAACGAGGTCAAATTTGTCAGCTGTCATGGGGTAAAAACGACAAATCAAAGAATTCAACTTTATATATAGCTAATATCTATAGGACAATGGTGATGATTAAAAATTACACCACTCCAGACCCTTTTGTTTTCCACATAATTAATATTGCCAATAAATCAACAAGTTCCGGGTCGAATCTGATCCCGATACCAATATAGTATATTCATCTGTTACCTATTACCTTATCTGTACGTTCCGCATCTGACAGGCGCACCACCAAACGGTGTATTTCGGATTTTGCTATATACACGGGTCATAATCACAGGGTTGACACTCCTAAATTTAATCATTGTCAAATTGTTCCCTATTGTAGTATATTAATTACTTAGACTTTCTATGATGACCATACGAATACTAAAAATCTGGACTAAAAAAATTAATAAGGCGTACAGCTAGGTACAGTTTTCAATTTGTTAGCGGGCATGACGTAAAACAGCGAATCAAAGAATTCGACTATATTTATAACTAATATACTAGGACAATGCTGTTGATTAAAAAATACTCCATTCCAGGACCTTTTGTTGACATTTTTGATTTTTTTGTTTGAGGACTGCCCTCGATGCAGTTATAACATCTAAACTGTCACAACCTTTGGAAATTTAGAGTTGTGCCAGTTCACATCGAATATAACTTTTTTCATTTGGCATATCTTTGTAATCTTTGCGCCGTGTTTGGAAATTTTAAAATTGTATCAGCGTCTGTGGTGTTCGCTTAAATTGTATAAATTTCAAGATTTAGAAAAAATTTCTCAGTTTGAATATATTTACATGATTCATTTGACATCGTGCTATTATTGAAGAAGGATATCTGTTATCCGAAATGTCTAATATTTGTTCATTTTATAGTTATCTAATGGTTATGTTGTACCCTTTTTGACTTGTTATATATTATATTTTGTAGTGTACAGAATCATATTACATGATCCATCGCCATGTAAGATTGATCGTTGACTATTTATTCAGTCATTTTATATATATATATATATATATATATATATATATATATATATAGATTGCCTAACAATGTAATTTTAACACACTATTTAGTATGTAAATATAAGAATGTTTAAAATATTTACAAAATGATGAAAATAAACGCAATATTTCGCTAGACCAACTAGCTTTATCAAGCGTGCATCTATCCAGGTGAAATAGGATGTAGATGATAAGAAACTTTTGCAGCTCAACGTCTGTGTTGCACTGAACTGCCTTCAAAATAAGAAAATTTTGCAGCTCAATGTATATGACCTCTTGCATTTAGCTGCTTTGAAAATAAGAAAATTTTGCAGCTCAATGTACATGACCTCTTGCATTTAGCTGCTTTGAAAATAAGAAAATTTTGCAGCTCAATGTACATGTTGCACTTGGATTTAGCTACCTTAAAAATACATAATTGGTAGTTGAAGTTAGCAACGTCCATTGGCCAATATTACGGGATAAAAAGGACGATGCTTTGTTTTAAATTATTCTTTATCTTTTCTGTATCTTTTTTCGTCTTTTTCGTTAAGACCATCAGGTTCTAAAGTGTGGAGTTGGTGGATCCAAAAGTTTTCTCTTCTCCTTCTCGCCGTGGTGTCCCATTCGGTGTTGACTTCTATAATTTGGAAAGTGACATTATCAAAAGGATGTTTCGTTGAACGAAGATGTCTTGTGAGAGGACAGTTTTTGTTGGTTTTGTACGATGAACGATGGTTATTGAGCCGAATATTAAATTTGTCCATTGTTTCTCCCACATACTGAATGCCACAAGTGTCACATGTTAATATATAAATTGAGTTCTCCGTTTTACAGTTGGAATTAGAGTAGATGGTATAATTTTGTTTAGTAACGGAGCTGATGAAAGAACTGCTTGTATTGGCAGCTTTACAACACAAACAATTCCTTCGACCACATTGTTTGTAGCAACCGGGCGATGGATTAGGCTGCTTGGTTAATACAGATGTCACTAATTTGTCACGGATGTTTTTAGGTCTTCTGAAGGCCATGACTGGTGGTGAAGAAAATACTTTTTTTAGATTTAAATCATTTTCTATAATTTTCCAATGCTTCTGAACAATGGATGACACATTTTTAAAATCAGGATGGTAAGTGAGTACAAGGGGTGTTCTGTTAGCTGCTTTATTCTTATCTTTGTACTCAAGAAGTTCTTGGCGACTAGTTTTGTTTGCTCTTTCGAAAGCGCTATCAATAATGTTGTTATTGTATCCTCGAACAACTAGATGTTTACGAAGTTGTCCAAGTCTAGCATTTTTCGTATTTTCAGTAGAGCATATTCTCTTGATTCGCAATGCCTGGCTGAATGGGATACCACGGGAGCAGTGTTTAGGATGGCAGCTTTTAGGAGAAAGGAATTGATGTTTGTCCGTTTGTTTGGTATGAAGGTCCGTTATAATGGTTCCGTTCTTGATGTAACTCGTAGTATCGAGGAAGTTTATTTTCTCCATAGATGATTCATATGTAAATTTTATTGAATGGTGGAAAGAGTTGCAGTGTTCTAGAAATTCATTAAGATGTTCTTGTGAATCTGTCCATTTGAAATCAATATCGTCAATGAATCGGAACCATGATAAGGGCTGATATGGAGCACTAGCCAAGAGGCGTTTTTCAAGTTGGCCCATAAATATATTGGCATATGACGGGGCCATTTTTGTGCCCATACTAGTACCGTCTATCTGGAGATAGTGTTTTTCATTGAAAGAGAAGTTGTTATTCTCCATATCAGCCCTTATCATGGTTCCGATTCATTGACGATATTGATTTCAAATGGACAGATTCACAAGAACATCTTAATGAATTTCTAGAACACTGCAACTCTTTCCACCATTCAATAAAATTTACATATGAATCATCTATGGAGAAAATAAACTTCCTCGATACTACGAGTTACATCAAGAACGGAACCATTATAACGGACCTTCATACCAAACAAACGGACAAACATCAATTCCTTTCTCCTAAAAGCTGCCATCCTAAACACTGCTCCCGTGGTATCCCATTCAGCCAGGCATTGCGAATCAAGAGAATATGCTCTACTGAAAATACGAAAAATGCTAGACTTGGACAACTTCGTAAACATCTAGTTGTTCGAGGATACAATAACAACATTATTGATAGCGCTTTCGAAAGAGCAAACAAAACTAGTCGCCAAGAACTTCTTGAGTACAAAGATAAGAATAAAGCAGCTAACAGAACACCCCTTGTACTCACTTACCATCCTGATTTTAAAAATGTGTCATCCATTGTTCAGAAGCATTGGAAAATTATAGAAAATGATTTAAATCTAAAAAAAGTATTTTCTTCACCACCAGTCATGGCCTTCAGAAGACCTAAAAACATCCGTGACAAATTAGTGACATCTGTATTAACCAAGCAGCCTAATCCATCGCCCGGTTGCTACAAACAATGTGGTCGAAGGAATTGTTTGTGTTGTAAAGCTGCCAATACAAGCAGTTCTTTCATCAGCTCCGTTACTAAACAAAATTATACCATCTACTCTAATTCCAACTGTAAAACGGAGAACTCAATTTATATATTAACATGTGACACTTGTGGCATTCAGTATGTGGGAGAAACAATGGACAAATTTAATATTCGGCTCAATAACCATCGTTCATCGTACAAAACCAACAAAAACTGTCCTCTCACAAGACATCTTCGTTCAACGAAACATCCTTTTGATAATGTCACTTTCCAAATTATAGAAGTCAACACCGAATGGGACACCACGGCGAGAAGGAGAAGAGAAAACTTTTGGATCCACCAACTCCACACTTTAGAACCTGATGGTCTTAACGAAAAAGACGAAAAAAGATACAGAAAAGATAAAGAATAATTTAAAACAAAGCATCGTCCTTTTTATCCCGTAATATTGGCCAATGGACGTTGCTAACTTCAACTACCAATTATGTATTTTTAAGGTAGCTAAATCCAAGTGCAACATGTACATTGAGCTGCAAAATTTTCTTATTTTCAAAGCAGCTAAATGCAAGAGGTCATGTACATTGAGCTGCAAAATTTTCTTATTTTCAAAGCAGCTAAATGCAAGAGGTCATATACATTGAGCTGCAAAATTTTCTTATTTTGAAGGCAGTTCAGTGCAACACAGACGTTGAGCTGCAAAAGTTTCTTATCATCTACATCCTATTTCACCTGGATAGATGCACGCTTGATAAAGCTAGTTGGTCTAGCGAAATATTGCGTTTATTTTCATCATTTTGTAAATATTTTAAACATTCTTATATTTACATACTAAATAGTGTGTTAAAATTACATTGTTAGGCAATCTATAATTTTATTTGTGTAATTGAATTAATCTCTGTACTGATTAATCCACACTCCCATAGATCTGTATGTCATGTGCTGCTATTTATAGGCACTTATATATATATATATATATATATATATATATATATATATATATATATATATATATATATATATATATATATATAACTCGTCTAAACATCAACCGAACAATGTTAGATCTGTAAATTTGCTTTCGCAAATTTTTTGCTCTTCCCTCGCCGGGATTCGAACCCATGCTACTGAGATATCGTGACACCAAATCGCCTGCACTGTAGCCGTCCCGCTAGATCACACGACCACCTGGGCTTCATAAAAATGAAGCTTTCGGTGGCCGGGTGTTACCTTTCCACGCCAGTTTTAATCTAGCGTTAGACGAGTTGTATATAGATAATGTACACAGCCATGTATCACCATCACTGTTGGTGAATCGATGGATAAATCTGTTGTAGAGTTGTCACTGGCTCAGACGTACTTAATATAATTATTTTCTGTGACTGTATCTTACATTAATTTGTAGGATCCTTTACTATAGATAATTTAGCTGATCTGTAAGAACAAAATCTTCATGCCTTATATATCATGTACTGTAGAACGACGCCAGATTAAAACTGACGTGGAAAGGTAACACCCGGCCACCGAAAGCTTCATTTTTTATGTATATATATATATATATACAACTCGTCTAAACATCAACCCAACAATGTTAGATCTGTAAATTTGCTTTTGCAAATATTTTGTTCTTCCCTCGCCGTGATTCGAACCCATGCTACTGAGATATCGTGACACCAAATCGCCTGCACTGTAGCCGTCCCGCTAGACCACACGACCACCTGGGCTTCACACATAATAAAGCTTTCGGTGGCCGTGTGTTACCTTTCCTCGTCAGTTTTAATCTAGCGTCGTACTACAGTACATTATATATAAGGCATGGAGATGTTATTGTTACAGATCAGCTCAATTATCTATAGTAAAGGATCATACAAATTAATGCAAGATACAGTCACAGAAAATAATTATATTTATAAGTAAGTCTGAGTCAGTGACAACTCTACAACAGATTTATCCATCGGATCACATATAAACAAGTCTAAATTGAAAACTACGTTCAAACCTATGATTGCGTTGGATAAAAACCGCAATTTTTATACGTGTGCATGTAAAACAAATTTCGTTGTAGAAGGGTCTAATGCTGCCCATATGTAAATAGCACCTTTACCATTCCCTTCCTTCGATATGTATTATGTTGTTACCTATAGATACCCGTTTGCAGGATATTAATTTCTTTATTTAATGTATTACTAAAGCACAACATAAGACTTGCCAGAAATCTATCGTCTTCACTGCCACCATAAGCTGCAGCTAACACAGGAGCACATACTTCAGAGTACCAGGCATTGGAACCAATCATTGCACTAGAAATGGCTACAGTATAAATACTATTGACATAGCCGTCAGCATTACAGTTGTCTTCTGTACCCCCGTTACCTGCTGCCCATATGTAAATAGCACCTTTACCATTCCTTCCCTGCAATGTGTAAGTGCTTCACTAGATACTTAATATAACAATAAAAAGCCTGCATTGCTCAAAGGATATTTATATTCCCAATTTAAATATTACCTAACTCTAATAAACATACCCAATCTACTAGAAAAGGCATCATTTCCAAATAAATCCACTAAAATGTCCCATTTTTGTTGCTCTGAATATGCAAAATATGGTTATTTTCAGTTGGTTTTTAACAGATTTTTACAACAAGCATTATTCGTCCGTCAAAACTTGACAAAATATTATAGTTTTAGTATCCGTTTATTTTGGGGCTTACAGGTCTAAAAAGTGCATTTTTGGCATTTTTTGGATACATGTTAAAAAAATCAACAAAAAGACGTGAAAATTCTTACAGTACTTTTTAATGTATTTTATATCTATATAAGGATTTACATATGTGTTACAAAGTTTTTGTTATGCTGAGCTCTCTTACACCGTTACCATGGCAACAGAATCAAAATGTGTTATTTTCATGTATTTTGGTCAATTATCCGTAGCATGAAACTTGAATCTTTTGATACCGACTTATTATATTTAGCATAAAAGTGTATTGCAATACGATAGTATGTTACGTATCATAATGACCTTCAAATAGCCTTGACCTTTAATTTCAAGGTCAAAACACTTTATTTTTGTTTTGTTCATTTGTGTGTCTAAAAACTTCCTTTTTCTCCATTGACATAGACCTTCGATATTTAACACATCAGTGCAGCACCTCAATTTGATCTGTCACGTACCAAGAACGATCACCTTGACTATAAACCTTTTAGGTATAATAAAAGGTCAAGGTCAGATGTTTACTTTTTCTATGTCTACCCTAAAACAATATATTTTCTTCTTTGCCATGCCAAGACCTTTCAATGCAGCTAAGTTTTTTTTATATATATATATTTATTTTCATATCATTTTGAAGTCTCATCTTCAAATAAAGATGTACACAAAAATTGACAATAACTCACAAATATATGGAAAGGAATAATTATTCCAATAGATCAGTGAGTCAATAGTACAACGATGAAAACAATTCTGAGCCCTTTTTCCTTTTATATAATATTATCAACATTTGATCATTTTTTCTTTATTTTATTGATTGAGCACACACAACTGATAGTGGCCATGTCAATCCTATAATAATATCTAAGCCATTCAATTGCTTCAATAATTATATATATAACGGGTGGATTTTCAAATTAAAGGATGACTTTTGTACTTGGGTGAGGTTTGGGAATTTTTGTAAAATGTTCGGACTCCTTGGTTTTTTCCCTACTATACAAGGTAAAAGATTTTGCCCCATAACTTTAAGAAAATTCTAGATTTCTTTTCTTTTGATTTGAGACCCAAATAATACCAATGCTAGTCCGAGTCAGCCTTTTCCTGCCAATTTTTTTAAGTTAAATATCTCGAAAAGGAGCTCCATAACCTATCAATATTTAGATTGTTTTGTTCCTTAACTAATGCTCTTCTGACTTATAGTAACAATTTTATTCTCTTGATTTTTTAAATTTCACCTAAGAACTCCCTAACTCGACATAAGTAAACATCTTGTACTTATTTCTTCAAACTTACATTAGTCACTCCATCCTGTAATGCTGCTTTTGTCAATGAACCAGGACCATTGAAACCAGTACCATCAGCAGGTCCCCAGCTATTGCTGTATATATCAACATTGGTAAGATAATGAGAAATACCTTGAGCTTCCTCTGAATCTGTTATAGCAAAGGAACCCAATATCCGAATTCCTTTAAAAGAAATAAAGCATGTCCCTTACGCCATATGGTCCGAGACCACAATTATTTCGTAGTGCATTTCTTTTAGAACATAAATGGAAATAAAAAAAATCCCACCTGCGCTTTCTCAAAGAAATTTTTACAGTGTGTTGTACTACTTTTGGGACAAATTATATCAAAATTATAGAAAACTTCATCGGCTCTAACTCAAAATATAGACATTTTTATGTTTGGGGCGTCTTGAAATCTTTTGACAGCTTCCATAGTGCTAATTTTTAACGGCTTTTTCAGCTGGACCAAATTACTACTTTCCTTTAAAATTCTGGACCCAAATATTTTTACAGTGTAATTTCACCCCCCTACTTGCAATTTGAGGCATTACACATGGAGAAATGAATTTGGAAGGGGTATAAAAATTAATGGCAAGTAACCCACTGTTAACACTAGGGACTATATTCGTGAACAACGAACGGTGGTCTCGGACCATATAGTGGCTGATTAAGACTTTGTGCTTCATCTGAATCATATATATACCACTGGAACCTTATATCAGAATTCCTTTAAAAGAAATGAATCATGTCTCTGAGGCTTGACTGTGGTTGCAAATCATCACATTACTATTGTGTACATGCATATAATATGGCAGATGAGTAATAATATTGAGTGAGGCTTGAGGAAAGGGTCGTTCAAGAATAGAGTATTCTATATACACAAACTCAAAGGTTGACAAATACATATTGGTCCTGTGATAAAATGAATAAAGACTCTGAATTGTGACACGATACCTCTTCCTGGGGTTCAAAAAAGGACTACCTCAAATTTGGACCAACACAACAGACATGTCTGAAACAGTGATCTTCAACCCGTGCAATATAAATATACGAAGATGTGGTATGATTGGCAATATATGAAACACCAGAGTCCAAATGAAGTGGATGTAAACAATACGACCTGCAATAATGAGCGAAACTCATACCGTATAATTAATTAGCCTTTTCTAATTGTTTTCGATTGGTCCTTTTTACATATGCAGAGACTACTTATAATCTTGACAGGCTTACTTCTTAAATTTTTATTTATTCGCAAAGTTTGAAAGCAATGGCAAGACTTTGCATTATGTTGTCTTGCAAGATCGTGTGTTCTTTATCGTGTTGAGATCTTTTGATTGAGAATCTTTGAGACTTTGTTGGAAATGATGAAATATTTACATATTTAATAGATATTTAAATTTATCAAGTTAATTATAAACGTGTCTTAATGTCAAGCAGATCTCCCAGGTCTTTCTATGAATGCCACCTTAGACAATATTATAACGTCTAACCGTATAAACCAGATGCTAGGTCTTTATTATTGGACACTGACGTCATTATGAACTGTCTGCGGATGAGTGTGTTGTACGAATGAAGAGTGACTAACTAAAGCTGCTTTCTACAACTTTGGTGTTACTGTCAAACGTTGTCAAGAACTTATGATAATCACAAATCTATTATTGTAGCATTTTTAAACACGAATATTTGCAAAAAAAAAAAAGAAGAGATATTCTTATAATATAAATTGAGAAATATATTTTTGTGGATCATCTCATTATGCATAATCGATAACTATTGTGGATCATTTCATTATGCATAATCGATAACTATTGTGGATCATCTCATTATGCATAATCGATAACTATTGTGGATCATGTCATTATGCAAATTCGATAACTATTGTGAATTTTGCTCCAATTTTTAAGGCTTTTTCTATTTTTTCAACTCATTAATGTTTGTGTTACATTTAGGATTGCCTTAAATTTGGGCATATAGCCTTCCAGACGAATCATTATTTCTCAAAATTCTTATCTGGCCTAAATAAAGGATATCTCTGTTTTTGTGTTACCACTTTTCTATCACAAATTTTGTACTCTCTGGCTAAATTGCTAGAAAATTATATAAATGTAACTTTTATTTGATTTTTTTTTCTTTTCCATAACTTGTATACAAGTCTTGAAGAACAGGCACAAACCTTGCATGTCCTTTATTGCATTACAATCATGAATAATTACATTAGATGTATGTTTCTTTATAATACGTTATTCTGATTGGCTAACTGCAATCTCGCGTTATTCCTTAATCAACTTCATTATACAATGAAATCTATCATTCATGATGATACGATGTCCCACAATAAAGTGCACAGCTAAATTAAATAAAAACTTGATAAAAATCGTGTTTTCATGATCCTAGCTAAAAAATGTAATTATAAGTATTGAAAAAAAGAAGCATTCAATTCTTAAATGCAATTCCATATCGAAGAATACAATCTATAATAATCACGTATCGTACGTATCATGGCCATCGTCATCGTAGACTTCAGACGAATGACACTGATCCAGAATACTTGTCGGCTTATATACGATTATAAGGTTCATTCCATTATTGCAGAAGGGATGTTCCCTTGTATTCTTTATTGTTCATCTTATAATTTCCTTTCGAACACCCCATTACATTTGACCTTACCCAAGGTTTACCCGCCAAATATCTTATTAATTTTTATGCTTTATCAGAGTATATAAGTAAATATACATAAAATAAGGCTTCTGCCGAACTGTTACAAAGGTAAACTATCTAACTTCAGATACAAAATCTTCACGGTTCTTTCTGTGTGGAAGCCACTCCCAAACTTCCCGAATCATCATTCATTGACGTACTACTTTTGTTGACTTTTCTATGAAAAAGTTTTTAGTTTTATGGTTTTATTTCAGAAATGAATGCCTCTTTATATAATTTTATTAAGGTTTAAAAGCGTTAACCGAAACAAATTTTATAAAAAATGTGAGCACAATCAGCGCTTTAACAACCCTATATAATTATAAAAGGAATCATTCGACTCTTATAATTACATTTTTATGCTACAACTATGAAATTAAGAGTGATATCAAACTTTTTTTATGTTTTTTATGCATTTCTTTATACGGATATCAAGTGCATTCATGGCTTTTGAATTTTATACGGAAATAATAGTTTATATATAAGTGCCACGAAAATTGTGTCGGCCAATCAAAAGTTACATATTCTAATGAAATATACAAGTAATGTAATTATTTACCATTATACATATTTTAATGCTCCTATAACGTTTAGACACAGTTTCGGCTTTTTTATGTCGCTATTTACTGCTTAGGCCTTTTTAATTTTATTCTCTCATTTTTTTTTTTTTTTTATTATTTAAATTGAAAACTGAGAGCATAGATAATACAGGTTATTCCTTAAAACATGTTTAATTTGTGCGTATTGGAGTCGGCATTAAACGTTGTATAATACAGCTGGGTCGGTACCTCTGCTGGTGAACTATCAATCACTAAAGGTATGGTTACCCCAGTAGCCAGTGCCTTGACACCGGCATTATCAAAATGAAACATTTTGTCTATATTTTTTCAGTTCATAAAATATGTTTTTGCCCTTAAACTAAGGCTGCCACTCACTACGGAAAAGTTAACCTCGGATTGTTTTAGCAGTTGTGTTTCAAGTCCAGAACGTTGGTCTAGCATACAATGTGCATTGTGTTACAGAAATACGTGCTAGTATATATATATATACAAGAGTGCACACGCTGAAATGTCTCGCCTTCTTTACTAATCATTGATATTATGTTGATAGACCTAAATATAAAGCTTTATTACAACTGTCACATAAACTCAACATTAATCAAGAAAACGAAATATTGATCAATGAACCATGAAAATGAGGTCAAGGTCAGATGAACCATGCCAGGCAGACATGTACAGCTAACAATTCTTCAATACAACAAATATAGTTGACTTATTGCTTATAAATTAAGAAAAACAGACCAAAACACAAACACTTAACACTTAGCAATGGACCATGAAAATGAGGTCAAGGTCAAATAAAACCTGTGTAATAGACATATAGATCATAAAATATTTCCATACACCAAATATAGTTGACCTAATGCATAACCCAAAAACTTAACTTTGACCACTGAACCATGAAAATGAGGTCAAGGTCAGATGACACCTGTCAGCTAGACATGTACACCTTACAATCATTCCATACACCAAATATAGTAGACCTATTGCATATAGTATAAGAAAAACAGACCAAAACACAAAAACTTAACTATAACCACTGAACCATGAAATTGAGGTCAAGGTCAGATGACACCTGCCAGTTGGACATGTACACCTTACAGTCCTTCCATACACCGAATTTACTAGACCTATTGCTTATAGTATCTGAGACTTGACCACCAAAACTTGACCACCAAAACTTAACCTTGTTCATTGATCCATGAAATGAGGTCGAGGTCAAGTGAAAACTGTCTGACGGGCATGAGGACCTTGCAAGGTACGCACATACCAAATATAGTTATCCAATTACTTATAATAAGAGAGAATTTAACATTACAAAAAATCTTAACTTTTTTTTCAAGTAGTCACTCAGTCTGAACCATGAAAATGAGGTCAAGGACACTGGACATGTGACTGACGAAAAGTTCGTAACATGAGGCATCTATATACAAAGTATGAAGCATCCAGGTCTTCTACCTTCTAAAATGTAAGAAGTTAGCTAACGCCGCCGCTGTAGCCGCCGCTGCCGCCGCCGGATCACTATCCCTATGTCGAGCTTTCTGCAACAAAAGTTGCAGGCTCGACAAAAACCATGAGATTGAAGAAAATACAAATCCGACTTTCTCTCCTTTTGGTACTAACATGTTCACACCATACGGACTCCGTTAATAGATATGTGCTCCTTTTACAAAAATTGTACCAGCAAGTTATGAGGAAAAACAGAAGATTTTTGGTAACCATCTCGAATTGGTTGACAGATCTGGTGTGTTGATGTCTCAACGCACTAGCGTCATGTTTTCGCGGTCTAAGATATCAAAATACCAGTATAGTCGACTAAATTGTAGTGGATTGGCAAGGCGGATGAGGCATTCATAGTAGGAAACGCTTACCTTGTCGACGCAAACAGTCCCGTTTCTTTTGAATTCCCTCAGTTTTCATGCTCCAGTTGTTCGGATAACTTTTTTACCTAAATATGTACATTTTTAGCTCACCTGGCCCGAAGGGCCAAGTGAGCTTTTCTCATCACTTGGCGTCCGGCGTCCGTCGTCGTCGTCCGTCGTCCGTCGTCGTCCGTCGTCGTCCGTCGTCGTTAACTTTTACAAAAATCTTCTCCTCTGAAACTACTGGGCCAAATCAAACCAAACTTGGCCACAATCATCATTGGGGTATCTAGTTTAAAAAATGTGTGGCGTGACCTGGTCAACCGACCAAGATGGCCGCCACGGCTAAAAATAGAACATAGGGGTAAAATGCAGTTTTTGGCTTATAACTCAAAAACCAAAGCATTTAGAGCAAATCTGACATGGGGTAAAAATGTTTATCAGGTCAAGATCTATCTCCCCTGAAATTTTCAGATGAATCGGTCAATCGGTTGTTGGGTTGCTGCCCCTGAATTGGTAATTTTGAGGAAATTTTGCTGTTTTTGGTTATTATCTTGAATATTATTATAGATAGAGATAAACTGTAAACAGCAATAATGTTCAGCAAAGTAAGATCTACAAATAAGTCAACATGACCAAAATGGTCAGTTGACCCGTTTAGGAGTTATTGCCCTTTATAGTCAATTTTTAACCATTTTTCGTTAATTAAAGTAATCTTTTACAAAAATCTTCTCCTCTGAAACTACTGGGCCAAATTAATCCAAACTTGGCCACAATCATCTTTGGGGTATCTAGTTTAAAAAATGTGTGGCGTGACCTGGTCAACCAACCAAGATGGCCGCCATGGCTAAAAATAGAACAAAGGGGTAAAATGCAGTTTTTGGCTTATAACTCAAAAACCAAAGCATTTTGAGGAAATCTGACGGTGGGATAAAAATGTTTATCAGGTCAAGATCTATCTGCCCTGAAATTTTCAGATGAATCGGTCATTCGGTTGTTGGGTTGCTGCCCCTGAATTGGTAATTTTGAGGAAATTTTGCTGTTTTTGGTTATTATCTTGAATATTATTATAGATAGAGATGAATTGTAAACAGCAATAATGTTCAGCAAAGGAAGATCTACAAATAAGTCAACATGACCAAAATGGTCAGTTGACCCCTTTAGGAGTTATTGCCCTTTATAGTCAATCTTTAACCATTTTTCATAAATCTAAGTAATCTTTTACAAAATCTCCACTGAAACTACTAGGCCACAATCATCTTTGGGGTATCTAGTTTGAAAAAATGTGTCTGATGACCTGGCCATTCAACCAAGATGGCCGCCACGGCTAAAAATAGAACATAGGGGTAAAATGCAGTTTTTGGCTTATAACTATGAAACCAAAGCATCTAGAGCAAATCTGACAAGAAGTTTAATTGTTAATCAAGTCAATATCTATCTGCCCTGAATTTTTCTGATGAATTGGACAACTGGTTGTTGGGTTGCTGCCCTCCAATTGGTAATTTTTAAAGAAATTTTGCCGTTTTTGGTTATCTTGAATACTATTATAGATAGCGATAAACTGTAAACAGCAATAATGTTCAGCAAAGTAAGATCTACAAATAAGTCAACATGACCTAAATGGTCAATTGACCCCTTAAGGAGTTATTGCCCTTTATAGTCAATTTTTAACAATTTTCATTAATTTGGTAAATTTATGTAAATTTTTACCAAATATAGTTCTCTGTTACTAATGGGCAAAGTTCATTATAGATATAATTGTAAGAAGCAAAATCGTTCAGTAAAGTAAGAACTTCAAACACATCACCATCACCAAAATACAATTTTGTCATGAATCCATTTGTGTCCTTTGTTTAATATGCACATAGACCAAGGTGAGCGACACAGGCTCTTTAGAGCCTCTAGTTTTTTTTACTTGTCAATGTTCTTAGTTTCACTAGAGCTTACATCGCCGTTGGCTTATAGATATTTTAATTAATTGAAAAAAGAAGTGCCTATGGTATATTATTGTATCAATGACACTGTAGTACGCTTTTACGTTTTGGAGAAAAAAATAATTTGTTTTTGATTCTGAGCAAAAAAAATTGTTTGTTTCACCCTCAACTGACACTATATGTTATGCTAAAATTGAAAGAAAAAAATTGTTTTCGACTTGTGAAAAAAATTTGTCCAGAAAAAAAAACCATAGCCCCTCCCCCCCCCCCCCCCCCCCCGAAAATCAAATGGTTGCTGCCTAAGGGTTATGCGTATTCTGTCAATACCAATATATCTTAACATTTGTGCTTTAACCATATCGCATCGTATCACACTCACCTATGAGGGTGGAGTTAAATGCGACACCAACTACACAAATATTGTTATCTTTCACAGCTGCAATTAATCCACTTACTTGTGTACCATGACTGAAACAAAATATGAAATCAGATAACATGTATTGCAGAGTTATCTTTATTTAATAAAAAGGCTCAGAGCTGCCTACTATCCCGACAACAGCACCATAAAGGTTGATGTTATATAGCATGCAATGCATCATGACCTGCAGTATGATCGTAGCACAACTATAACTGTACAAACGTATAAAATAGTCAAAAGAAAAAAGAAATAATTGTTTGATGTATGGGTTATTCCATCGTTGAATACTAGTAAAACGCAAGCCAACGTCATTGGATGGATTTTCATTCTTTAAGCAAATCACAACGTTTTTGATGTACGCTATTGAAAATATTACATCAATGTATTATATTTTGAAATGCCGAATTGCTTTTTCTGTGTTCTTTGTGCATATTTTGAATTAATGTTATCAGGAATCCGCATATATATATTCATGATATTACACACAAGACCGTTGTGTAGTTTGTATATTTCCGCTTCAAGATTATTTTGTATTCGATGTAATTAAGAAATACTAATATCTAATTTTTTTTTATACGGTTGTATTGTTATTGGTCAGGTTACCTTTCATTATATAGGAACCACTCATTGATGGCCCCATTGCTTTCTAAATATTTCAAAATTTACGTTTATGAGTATAAACCATTTTGTATTAAATATGTACTAACAGTCTGGAGTATTTTTTAAACTTGCAGTACTATTTGTGTCTGTATTAATGAATTCAATGCGCGTCAAATTCGCTTTTACTGTCCGAACGACGTTAACTTTTAATTCGTATTAACAAAAACGCATTTCAAATGCGAATTGGATAATGCGATTTAGCCAATTCGAATCAATTCGAATTAAAACTAGAGGCTCTAAAGAGCCTGTGTCGCTCACCTTGGTCTATGTGAATATTAAACAAAGGAAGCAGATGGATTCATGAAAATGAAAAATCACAAAATTGTGTTTTGGTGATGGTGATGTGTTTGAACATCTTACTTTACTGAACATTCTTGTTGCTTACAATTATCTCTATCTATAATGAACTTGGCCCAGTAGTTTCAGTGGAAAATGTTAGTAAAAATTTACAAATTTTATGAAAATTGTTACAAATTGACTATAAAGGACAATAACTCCTTAGGGGGTCAATTGACCATTTCGGTCATGTTGACTTATTTGTAAATCTTACTTTGCTGAACATTATTGCTGTTTACAATTTATCTCTATCTATAATAATGTTCAAGATAATAACCAAAAACAGAAAAATTTCCTTAAAATTACCAATTCAGGGGCAGAAACCCAACAACGGGTTGTCCGATTCATCTGAAAATTTCAGGACAGATAGATCTTGACCTGATAAACAATTTTACCCTGTCAGATTTGCTTTAAATGCTTTGATTTTTGAGTGATAAGCCAAAATTGCATTTGACCCCTATGTTCTATTTTTAGCCATGGCGGCCATCTTGGTTGGTTGGCCGGGTCACCGGACACATTTTTTAAACTAGATACCCCAATGATGATTGTGGCCAAGTTTGGATTAATTTAGCCCAGTAGTTTCAGAGGAGAAGATTTTTGTAAAAGATAACTAAGATTTACGAAAAATGGTTAAAAATTGACTATAAAGGGCAATAACTCCTAAAGGGGTCAACAGACCATTTTGGTCTTGTTGACTTATTTGTAGATCTTACTTTGCTGAACATTTTTGCTGTCATAGTTTATCTCTATCTATAATAATATTCAAGATAATAACCAAAAACAGCAAAATGTCCTTAAAATTACCAATTCAGGGGCAGCAACCTATCAACGGGTTGTCCAATTCATCTCAAAATTTCAGGGCAGATAGATCTTGACCAGATAAACAATTTCAATCCATGTCAGATTTGCTCTAAATTCTTTGATTTTTGAGTGATAAGCCAAAAACTGCATTTTACCCCTATGTTCTATTTTTAGCCATGGCGGCCATCTTGGTTGGATGGCCAGGTCACCGGACACATTTTTTATACTAGATACCCCAAAGATGATTGTGGCCAAGTTTGGATTAATTTAGCCCAGTAGTTTCAGAGGAGAAGATTTTTGTAAAAGATTACTAAGATTTACGAAAAATGGTTAAAAATTGACTATAAAGGGCAATAACTCCTAAAGGGGTCAACTGACCATTTCGGTCATGTTGACTTATTTGTAAATCTTATTTGCTTAACATTATTGCCGTTTACAGTTTATCTCTATCTATAATAATATTCAAGATAATAACCCAAAACAGCAAAATTTCCTTAAAATTACCAATTCAGGGGCAGAAACCCAACAACGGGTTGTCCAATTCATCTGAAAATTACAGGGCAGACAGATCTTGACCTGATAAACAATTTTACTCCTGTCAGATTTGCTCTAAATGCTTTGGTTTTTGAGTTATAAGCCAAAAACTGCATTTTACCCCTATGTTCTATTTTTAGCCATGGCGGTCATCTTGGTTGGTTGGCCGGGTCACCGGACACATTTTTTAAACTAGATACCCCAATGATGATAGTGGCCAAGTTTGGTTTAATTTGGCCCAGTAGTTTCAGAGGAGAAGATTTTTGTAAAAGTTAACGACGACGACGGACGACGACGGACGCCGGACGCAAAGTGATGGGGAAAAAAAAGAGAGTGTGTGAACGCCATTACTAGCGAATTCGATTCGCATTCGATTCGAATTCAATTCGAATTAAATGTTCGTGTGAACGAGGCACAAGTCCCCAATGTTGGCTGTGCATATTGATTGTGCATAATCATCGTGGTATAAATGCTTTTTGGTGTAATCTATGAATGGTCTTTAATGACCACTATAAACGATTGTCGTTTGAATATTCAAAATATTTGACAGACCAGTAAATTCATGTTAGTTGAAATTGAAAAAAGAATAAGGTACGAATTTAATTCTTACCTTTTGCCTATAGGTGGATTCGGATTATTATCGAAACCATAAATGTCTTTGTCGTTAATAGTATCCTGAAATACAGAGATATTCATGCAGAAATAGCATGTTCAGTTGAAGAAATATATCTGAGAAAAATATCGACCTCATGTCTGACAATTTTGCAACTTATTTTAGACCTCTCTATGTATTTTTATATATTTGACGCTCAAAATGTTTCGAACGGAAAATTGCTGGAATTTAATCCATAAAAGCATCAGACTCGTATTTTAATGCAATTATTTTGTTGGCAGTGGCTATTCGTCCGGCTAGCCAGATGAACAGAAAAAAATGTCTTTTCTCTGCTATTAAGCTATTATTCCGTAAAATTACTAACTCAGGGCAGCAACCCAACAACGAGTTGTCTGATTCGTCTGAAAATTTCAGGGCAGATAAATCTAAATCTGATTAACATTTTTGCCGCCGGTCAGATTTGCTCTAGATACTTTAGTTCAAGAGATATAAACCAAAATCTGCATTTTATCCCATGTTCTATTTTAAGCCATGTCGGTCATGTTGGTTGGAAAGCGGGGTCATCGGACACATTTTTTAAACTAGATACCCTAATGATGATTATGGCCAAGTTTGGTTAAATTTGTATCAGTAGTTTCAGAGAAGAAGATTTTTGTAAAAGATTACATAAATTTACGAAAAATTGTTAAAAATTGACTATAAAGGGCAATTACTCCTTATGGGGTAGACTAACAATTTTGGTCTTGTTGACTTATTTGTAGATCTTACTTTGCTGAACATTATTGCTGTTTGCAGTTTATCTCTATAATAATATTCAAGATAATAACCAAAAACTGCAAAATGTCCTTAAAATTACCATTTCAGGGACAGCAACCCAACAACGGGTTGTCTGATTCGTCTAAAATTTAAGGGCGGATAGATCTTAACCTGACCCCCATGTCATATTGGCTCTAAATGCTTTAGTTTCAGAGATATAAGCCAAAAACTGCAGTTTACCCCTATGTTCTATTTTAGCCATGTTGGCCATGTTGGTTCGCAGGCGGGGTCTTCGGACAAATTTTTTAAACTAGATACCCTAGTGATGATTGTGGTCAAGTTTGGTTAAATTTGACCCAGTAGTTTCAGAGGAGAAGATTTTTGTAAAAGTTAACGGACGACGGCGACGACGGACGACGGACGCTAAGTGATGTCAGGTCAGGTGAGGTAAAAAAAAGTTTCCAATCACTAAAACAAATAAAAATGCAAATAAATTTTCTTCATAGTAATTTATTTTTCATTTTAAGGGAAAAGGTGGGAAAAAAGGGGGGGCAACAATGCCTCTCCTCTTTTAATATTCTACATAAGAATTTCCTGCAAGGTTAGCAGTCCACTGATTTATGGCTTCAATGGGCATGCATGATTCCTAAATTAGGTCCTGACTTTATCATTTCCGTGAAGTTTGATTCCACTGAATGCAGTCGTCAAATGATTTTGCAAGATTTTTTATTCAAAATGTTCGTTGTTTTTTAACACAAACACAAAGAGAAAGTGGTTGGCACATGTTAAATTGTCCTAAAAGAAAGGCTGTGGTTATGATAGTAAAAACATTTATTGAGAAAATAAATAAAACATAATGAAATAAAAGGGATATTAAACCCCAACCCTGTTTTACTATTCCCAGTCCCGGCATATCGTAGCATGTTCATATATCTCCGTTGTAGTAGAACTTAGAAATAATGCATCCAAGTATATTTGTTTTAATCGTTTTCCTGTGAATTGATTTTATTCGTATTGCCTCCAATGATATAGGTAAAGGTACTGATTGGGGTAAATCAAAATTTCAGAAAATGAGTTTGATTTTCCGCTTTATTTAATTCTGTCAGATGCGTGCACACGCTATTGTTCAGGAGTATGCCCTATAGAAGTTTGTTTCTAAAGCAATCACATTCTCTCTAATTTTCTTAAGGACATCATAAGATACAATTCCGATCATCAATTCTCAAAACGTCCATTGCATAGTTTACGCGCGTTTGCAATCCCACACCTCATCATGACATGCGGTTGATATTGAATATTTGCTCATGCTCAAACGAATGGCCGGAAAAATAGAGATGTAAAACTATTCTTCCGGCTAGCCGGACAAATAGACACTCCGTATTTTGTATCAATATGGTTCTAATTGGATGACAATAAGCGTAAAATTCTCTATTTCCCTGTCTGTAACTAAGGAAGCCGACATTTTGAGTTCCTGAATATATTGACATGTAAATAAGCAAACAAACTCACAGTTTGCACCTAGACATCTTCTTTTTATCAAATTTTATTACATTATGAAGCGGACAAGAAGCCAGAAAACGCCCGGTAAAATTGCGACTGTAAAACTACCGATTGACGTCCGCAAAGCTTCAAATACAACACGGTTATCTCTAAAATATCTGGCATGTTTCTGCTTGATGTGCTACAAATTGGTTGACAGTACCATAGGTGCTTGAGGACAGGATCCTGTTATGAGCCCCTCATAGTCCCTCCCCCTTATTATCATAAATCTCAGATTTTTTAATATATATCACTTATTTGTACCATATATATACTAATATACCATATTTTTACTTTAAATATGCATGTTTACTATCAACGTGAATCTCGACTATAGAGCAAAGCGATTTGTTATGTTATAATAAATAATTATTTACTTTGAGCGATGTATTATAGTTGACCATTAATTCGAGATTCTCAGTTTCTGCGCACCCGTCTTCAGCTGAATGTGTGATTTTAATATTAATACTACCCGGGCCTCAAAGGATTTCAAATAGAAAATAAATGCAATAAATGTGAGTTTTCTGTCTTTCAAAGCAAAAAAACAATATATACACATGGAAAAAAGTATTGCAACACCTTGATTTGTTAAAACTTGAAAAATCATCCTCTTTTTTTGGATGAAATATCATAAAATATGTGTATAATATTATTGAAACATAGTTTATGATAACATAGGCATTGAAACGAACAAAAAATGTTTGAAAACAAATTATTTATATAACCACAATTTTAATAACAAAATGAAGTGTTTTTTGTACAAAAAAATGCATTTTACAACTTTTACTGTAGTCGAACTTTACAATGTCAGACATTTCAAAATTAATCTTCAGATGACTGTTCACATCATGGTTGATCGTTATATGCCAAAAAATTAGTACTTTGTGCGAAGCCTCCATTCAAACGGATAGCGCATCTTAACGTCTTCTGATTCCTGCCATAAATCGACTAATTTGTTTCTAAGGTAGCAGCAACCATTTCTGATGAAGGGCATTGTTTATTTCATGATGTGTTTGAACTGGGGTATCCTTTCGCGCACCTTCCGCCCAATAGTGTCCCATATATGCTCGATATGGTTCAAAGTCGGGCTACGATCGGGCCAAGGAAGATGAACCAAATTCCATTTGAACATTGGATCTTCCTCCACGATGCTAACTTCCAACTTTGGCGGGCTCTGCACTACATTAGATACGGAAAACTGTGTGTCTGCTCGTTAGCAGAGGTCTCCGAAATGGTCTTATCGCACGATAACCAGTAGCGATGAGTTGATCTCGAACAGTTCTTGTTAAAAGGCTCCTGTATGGCCACCACTCTCTTTTTAGGATTGTCTTGTATGCAATGGGTTTCCTTCTGACCAACCTTCATTATGCTTGATTTTCTCTAGCAAATGGTATAGGGGGTCTTCATTATCTCGGAAGGTCTTTAACAGCGTTTATTGCCTGATTTTTATTCTCAAAACGACTTATAGTGGAATGGTGATGACCAATAATACGTGCAGTTGTTACAGCGACATCCCTGCTTCTCTTATGCTGATAATCTGCCATCTTGCTGCAGTTAAGAGTTGTCAGGGACCCATTACAAGGTGTCAATCACATAACTTTTAAAACTTGGTTATTTAAAGTGTTGAAAACAATGAGGGTAAAAACATCTGTTTTGCTGTTTACGGGTACAGTAGCTGCATGTGCAGATAAAAACTTATCGAGTCGATATTTATTGATTAAACTCAGGTGATACTTAAATAATGTTTAACTAGTTCTATTTTACCAAATTATATCACAAAAAAATAAAGAGTGTTTTTTTAATTTCAATTTTAATTTGGTGTTGCAATACTTTTTTCCATGTGTATATAAAATTAATTGCAGGATAAAGACAATAACTGTTTTGTGCCTTTAAATATCAGCTGTATTTGAACTCGGCTCGAAACAGGAGTAATAGCTGCTGCTCAGTCGCTGAAGCTCGCGTTACACCTGTTTCTCAGCCTCGTACAAATACAGCTGTTATTTATAAAGACACTAAAGAGTTATTGTCTATATATGTTGTTCTCCGAACTTTTACAGCAACAACAAATGGCAAGCAAGCGTGCACTAATTCAATTTTGATTTTCTTCCTTCCTTAATATTCCATGAAAAGCCTACACTATGCTGAGGATGAAATATACTAGTATTTAGTAGTAAATACAAGTAAATGGTATGTGTAACAGAATAAACGGCAGCCATCCGTGATGATATCGATATCAGTCACGGTCATCAGACTGTATCACACCAAAACAGAAATACATCTGTTTTTAAAAGTATTTATCATATATTTAGTACTAAATACAGAAATTTTATATATCTGATAAAGGTTCTTTTCTCCGGTTTGTATCATCTACCCTGTATTGCATACCCCGCATACCTAAACCCGTATCGCACCACGTATCGCACCCCTTTTGGGTCCTTTTGGAACATCTCGATATTGTTTCCGGAACTCCTCAGTTGTTATCCGCTTGAAATTTCAGAAGACGACAATGATGTTAAGTGATCCTCTTCATGCTGCCGGATGGACACATGTGTCCATATATTTAATTTATGCAACCACTTATTCATTGCCGCATCTCTTTCAAATAAAAGACTAAAGATTATATGGTTTAATCTTTTTCCTAGGCTTCGATACCTGTAACTTGGCATTGCACAAGGTCATGTTTTTCTCTGGCTGTTTATGATGTCTTTACACTAAATCCATTGGATGTTGGATGTGTACGGATTGATTGTTTAGTCTTAGATGCATGATTTTTTATTAGTTGTAAGTGGCTTTGAACTAGCTGTCAGATAACTGCGAGTACTCTCAGATCTGTTCATTAAGTCTTTTTGTGTCGGGATGTATAAGTACCCGGCCACGTTTACTTGTATTTTTGTCCATCTGATGAGTTAAGCCTTTTTCAACTGATTTTTATAGTTCGTTCTTATGTTGTACTGTTATACCACTGTCCCAGGTTAGGGGGAGGGTTGGGATCCCGCTAACATGTTTAACTCCGCCACATTATTTATGTATGTGCCTGTCCCAAGTCAGGAACCTGTAATTCAGTGGTTGTCGTTTGTTTATGTGTTACATATTTGTTTTTCGTTCATTATTTTTACATAAATAAGGCCGTTAGTTTTCTCGTTTAAATTGTTTTACATTGTCTTATCGGGGCCTATTATAGCTGACTATGCGGTATGGGCTTTGCTCATTGTTGAAGGCCGTACGGTGACCTATAGTTGTTAATGTCTGTGTCATTTTGGTCTTTTGTGGATAGTTGTCTCATTGGCAATCATACCACATCTTCTTTTTATATTCAACTGGTCAATAGCGCTTGAAAGAGTGCTAAGCAACAGTCTGTTAGGGTATGAGTGGGAAAGGGGGGAGATACTGGCACATTAAATGAGGTCAGAATATTTATTTCAAACATAAATTATTGATGTTCACTCAGACAAGGACAGGATGTATATTTTCTGCTCATCCCCAAATTGACTCAAAATCTGCCGCTCTTCGATACTCCTCAGCATCAAATGTTCACCCCATAAAATAATTTATCTTTTATGATACAGATCATCCTTTTATAGGATACACATACAGCTTCAAACAAATAGAGCAGTCAAAATGAAGTCTCGAATATCTATATATTCTATTAATATGAAAATATAATATCATTACAATCGAGGGATCATGGTTCAAGAAAAAAGGGTATTATTATCCAAAATGGTAGCGAGTCAATTTTTTTATTTTGGAAGATTTCATAAACAACATTTTATTTATACAGGTCAAAAAAGGGGGGGGCGTTCACTGCGTATCCCTCAAAACAACCAGACAATGCTTCTTTGCGGATTTTCTGTTAATATTGGACACCTTTGTGAATGATAACAAAAATGTATATGGGGCAAGAATTCTTATTTTTATGTGTGATAAAACAAGATTATTTATTTTCACCTAAATGGACGCCAGAATATTTATTTCTAGAATCTGCCAGGCCCCCATCTCAAAATCAGATGGTTAAAATATATGATGAACAGAATAATACATGGCAAAATCCGTATCGCATGCTTTATCACCACTCGACCAATATCAGCCCTCGGGCGGACTGATATTGGTTTCTCGTGGTGATACAGCATGCGATACGGATTTTGCCATGTATTATTCGATATATAATAAAGTGTATATGAAATGGCATTTGCAATATCATACTCCGAACCAGCCCTCGGCCAATTTAATGCCTATAACAGAGATCTTGTGATCAAATGCGGATTTAGGTTGATACAGGTGTGTTATCGAAAAAGCTATATGATATTCTTTATTTATGTTTTTGACATTTTTGCCCGAGCGATTAAGTTTTCATTCAGAAATTTCAAATTTGATACTTACAACATTTGCTGCAAGATCAGGATGGTTGGTTTGTAATCCATCGTCCACTACTGCAATGACGATACCAGAACCAGAGTAACCTGCTGACCAGGCGCTACTTACTTTCATTGTTGGGGTAACATCATCATTCTGAAATTAATAATTCTGAATCTTATTACTTTAAGATTTCATGCAGAGAGAGAGAGAGAGAGAATTAATAATTCTGAATCTTATTACTTTAAGATTTCATGCAGAGAGAGAGAGAGAGAATTAATAATTCTGAATCTTATTACTTTAAGATTGCATGCAGAGAGAGAGAGAGAGAGAGAGAGAGAGAGAGAGAGAGAGAGAGAGAGAGAGAGATGTTTCACACGTTTATTTAAACAATAATTTAATTCTGGATGTAACACGTCTTCTGATAGGCTGAAATGCTGAAAGTGTGTTGTTTATCATCTCATTGACAGAATTTTGTCATGTGACCGTGATGTCATCAACGTTTTTTTCATGATTTACTCCTTTTAAAATTGAATTTAAGATTAAATTATAATGCATGACTGTTATATTGTTTCTGTCTAATCGAAATAACCTAAAAAATGTGGTACACTTTTAAATAACCCGCTACGAAGGTTATTCAGTGTGCACCATATTTTTTATGTTATTTCTTCATAGACCGAAAAAATATTGAAGTCATTCCTTGAAAATATTTAGTAGTACATGTATCAGCATAAAATGATACAGTTGAGGAGAAAGACCCCGATAACTGAGTATATACAGTGGAGATCACTTCTAACCTCTCATTAGAACTGTCAGAATAATCTGTCATACACCTGTTCTAAACTGTCTTAGAACAGTTCTACCTAGAACAGTTCTACCCTAGAACTGTTCTAAGTAGAATTGTCAGAATCAGTTCTAGGTAGAACTGACCAAATCAGTTCTAGGTAGAACTGTCAGGATCCGTTCTAGGGTAGAACTGTCTAAAACTGTTCTAGGTAGAACTGTCCAAATCAGTTCTAGTCGTAGAACTGTCAGCTGAACTGACCAAATCAGTTCTAACCGTAGAACTGTCAGCAGAACGGACTAAATTAGTTATTACCGTAGAACTGTCAGGATTGTAGAACAGTTCTAAATGACGTCACTGCAGTTAGAGAAATGTTAAAACAGTGCTGTGATGAGAATTTTTTAATATATATTCTATTCTATTGACTTATTTATATTTAAGACAAAGAGTTCTTAAAACTGTTCAATCTATGGATAGAACTGACCAAATCAGTTCTAATCGTAGAACTGTTCTAGTCGTAGAACTGACCAAAGATTTGGTCAGTTCTAGGTAGAACTGTCTCAAACTATTCTAGGGTAGAACTGTCAGGTCAGTTCTAGTTCTAGGTAGAACTGACCAAATCAGTTCTAGGTTAAAACTGTTCTAGCTATAACTGACTAAAAGGTGTCAGGCTGACAGTTCTACATACTGTCCTAGAACAGTTCTCCTGAAAGATTCTGACAGATTTGATGAGAGGTTAGAAGTGATCTCCACTGTACGTATATGCGGCCTCCATCTTTTATTGCAATTTGTTTTGTTTTGTAAGTTTGAATCATATTTCTTTGTGATGTGCAAATATTACGATGGAAAGAAAGTTTCTTACTATCATTACGACATGCACATGCTTAACACATGTTTGAAGATTTTTTTTATCTTAAAGATAAGTTGCAGAAATATACTTCACTTCTTGTATTAACTTATTCGTGGATAAATTGATATAATAGATAAAAACAACTGATAATCCAATTAGAAAATTAAAACAAAATTTTAGTAGACTAAGTTTTAACTTACAATTCCAAAACTTATATAGCTAGTAAAACAAACTTGCATTTAGAAAACAATTCTGAGACACCAAAGTATTCTCAGTCTTTCAAGAATCTTTTTCAGTAATATTAATTACTTATTATTCAAAATTTTGCACAAATGAGAGAGATTCAATGGTAGATAATTTCAAGTGGATCTAACTACAGACTTATAAAATTTTGCACTATTTTGTGAAATTGCAAGAAGATGAAAAAGAGGAGCAAAAGATACAAACGTGACATTCAAACTCATGAGTCGAAAAAAAAACTGACAACGCTATGGCAAAAAACGAAACAGACCAAAAGACAAACAAACAACAGTATACAAACCTGAGACTACTATAACACTTGTGTTATAGTAGTCTCAGACAAAACACAACACTGAGCAACACGAACCCCACCAGAAACCGGGGGTCATCTAACTTCCATTTTTTTTTATTCCACAGAAGACAATAAACTTATTCAATGCATTATAGCTCCCATCCCTACACCAGACTCCAGATCGACTAAAAATCGCATTTTTTTCCTTTGTTCTATTCGCCAATTATTATTATTAAATCATTGTTAGAATTTGAGCCCACTAATTTTTTTTTAAATAACTACAGTGAAATATTCTTCACTCTGGATTCTTAAAGTATGATCTCCCTTTAAGGAAAGTTAAAATAAATGTCTATGGTATATTAATCATATAGTCTAATCATCTTAATGACAATGCTCTTCACCAGAGACACTATAAACATAATAGAGCAGTGAATTCCTTTTTATAAACCTAGCATGTCTCATACTGACATTGCTTTCGAATTTTCCGGTTTATTTCTTTAAAAAAAAACACAAATAAATATAACAATTTTACAACCTACTATACTTACCAATTTGAAGATAATATTTAACAACAGACATTATCATTAGTATCTGGTCTCGTTTCTTTTTTTTTCATTATTATTCTAACAGAACAGCGAAAAATGTATATAAAAACTTTTGGAAGAAATATATGCCTGTGAGTATCTATTCTATGACATTTGTTAATTTAAGAACCTACCAAATACCAAAGATTACTCCATTCCGTATCCACAGTTTTTGGTACTCTGACATGACCTTTTTCTTGTTGAACCCATTTAATCTACAATTAAATATTACTTACTACAAGCTTATTATCTGCATTAACTAAATTATATGGCGGAGTCAGGATCGAACATACGGACTTTTGTGTGTTCGGAAAATCAATCGTAACTGCTCGGCCATTTTAAAGGGGCACTAGCTACGAGATATATAAAAAATCTAAAATAAGATTTTTTTTTTTTGTTCAATCAATAATGAAAGTGAAATAGTGAAATAATAATTCGCTTTTAGCAGCCAAAATGGTTCCATTTTGTCAAATTAAGCGAAGAAACATTGATAAATACTTATTCACTTGTAAGTGAATAACTCGACCTCATTAAATCCGTATTCATGTGAACTTCAATTTAACCCCTAGCTCTGACAGATTGACAACGTATACATTGTACGTGTACTGGTTATTTAAAGAAAAAGAATGTCAACAATGAAAGTGAAACTACAGTAAATCATTCGATTACTGATTCGATCCATATAAAATCATTCTTTTACGGTTAAAAACAATGAGCAGCATATATTTGTAATCTTTAAAATAAAATCAAACAGACCTATAAAATCCAATTGCACGTGTTGATTTAATCTATTCATATCTTTATTTATGTTTACATCGCTTATATAGTCATCTGAGGTCAAATCGATAGTTAATTAGATGGCATCTGGACTAAAATACACACGAAACGAACCTACATATTATCTACCCCATGCTCTGTAAACTGTTTATTTTAGACGTTTGGTAGTTTGGATAAATGTTTTACATTGTTATCAATCAAATATGAGAATTTGAGTCAAATCGGTGACCATGGATTTGACAGCTAGTGCTCCTTTGAAGTATAACGAGATTGTCAGTTTTTATTATTGATCGGAAAATATTTTATACATATTAATTCCAGCAATCTTGTGCACAATGCAGAGGAATATGATCTTCTAAAGGTGAAGCGTGCGTAACTGAACAAAGAATTGGGTTTAACAGATATGAATCCGTAGTTACGCGAGATCTCATTTACAGTAGAAAATGAACTATTGATGCGAACATGCAGGTCTGGAACTTCTCTGGTCAGTTTACGGGAAAAAAAAGTAGTCATCAAATCGCTGTACATTATCAGAACCAAACCTAACATTCGATTCCTGATCATTACAATACACTTAGTTGATCATCCCTTAGCACATAATTTGTGGACAGAATGACGTGTTCTCGGAGGTTTTCTATGTGAATTTGTTTATTACACTGACGGAGACTTAGGCTTTGAAATGCTGATCGCTCTTGGCATTGTAACATGTCTCTTACATTTCAACTATAATGTAGAAAACGAATTAAGTGTGTAACTATTGCCTATAAAAGGAATATTTCAGATTGTAATCCTGATACATCGTTATCCAAGTTACAAGATTGGACGATGGTCTTGTTCATGGCAAAAACCACGTCCACATTTCATTTGGAAAAGAATATCTAATGACAACCTTACTTATATGATATGATATAATTACATCAAATAATCAAGATACATAACATTTTTGCATATTGTATATTATCGCTATTTTGTGCATTTTTCTTTTGATCTTTTTTTGTGATAATTTTCATATCATGCTTCTCGCTTGAGATGGAAAAATTATCGCTAGAAACTAAGGAGGCCACGTGGCGTTGCTAACGAAATTGACATTGAAATTGACAACGTCGTCATAGGTAAAATAGCGATAAACAGATTATCATTGGTTATCTCAACTCGATTGCTTTTCTCACGGCTTTCGCTGTACCAGCTCAAGCGAGAAAATTAATCTCGTTGAGATGATCAACGATAATCTATAAGTATATGTTACTTATCATGTTTGGTTTGTTGCAGTTTTTATTATAATGTTATAATTCTTTAGTGTACAACTGTGGTTTCCTGGACTAAGACCCGTGTTGAAAGTGCATTAGCTTGACTCTGTTGAAAGTATAAATACGCACACACAATTTTTTTTTTCTTTTGTTAAGGAAAGTGCAATAAACTAAGATATATAATAACTCAGTGGACGGATGCACAAAAACTTTGTATTACAAATATTAAATATCATTAAATTTCTCAAACTTCACTACTCGTTTTCAGTATGTCATTTATACCTTTTCCTTGAGTTACACCCCCCCCCCCCTTTAAATAGAAATTTAATAGAATTTTCACAAAGGAAACGGTACTTCATTGTAGTATTAAATTTTATTCTTTTCAGAACTAAAAGAAGAAACTTTTATTATTTTTTCCCAAATTAAGGGAACTCGTAACAATCCTATTTAGTTTGAAAAAGGTTTCTTGAGATGTAGTACAAATGATTTATTTCTTTTTTTTATAAAATGAAAACTAATAAATGTTCATGACTTTTTACGTTTTCCAATTTCCTAAATATTTCAGAGGCGGGTATCTTTCAAAAAAGGGGTGGAGTTTCAGCCATGGAATAACATGAAAATGATTATGTTGTACCATAGCTAAGCTCCGCCTTCTTTCCTTTAGATTCTAGTTGAGCTGCATATCTAATTATCAAAGTATGGTACAACATCAAATTGCAGATAATATACTATGATTTTCCCTCAACACACTTTTTAAGCAAATTATTTCATTAAAACATCAAAAGAAAAAACGCAATTTATATGATTACAATTATAATTAAACAAGTATTTGCTCATCGTAGAAAGAACAACTCAGTTTCATGAGGGTCTTGATGCGGGTTCTTCGTTTCATTAATGTTTTTTCGTAATTTTTATCTAATATCCTTTATATTTTTGCCATTTAGTCTCTATTCTTTATTTTTTTAAAACAATCAAACTATATTTTTATGAAAGCAATAAGTAAAAGCCATCAAGATATTTACTCAATTCCTACCCAGAGAAAAGTTCTTACCAGGCCAGAATATACATTTTCAAAATCCTCCTATACTCACCCCTCCTCCCCAACCCTTTCCGAATATCAATCGGTTGTTCCGGGCCTAATAAAGATACGCCATGCATTGTTATACAATATTTCCATGTTCTATAAGCAATCTTTTCTTTAATTTGGATAGCAAATCAGTAAATATAATCCTGATGGCTTATACCTTGGTTTTCATGCAAATAACAAACAGTAATGAATAATTATAGTGAGTTAGCCCTGCCGCAATCTATGTCCGTCAAAGTTAGTCCAGCTATTTAGTAATGATATTGAGGAAATAACAATTATAGAATCGCGGCAGCTTGGGTAGTAAAAGTAACCACGTGATAAGGATGATATTAACCTAACTATTATAATAAATAGCCATTGTCTTACCCCTGGACTTCGTCTCAATAGATTTACATCATTGTCTTCCTTAACAGTACTCAGTTTTTCTCTTGTTCTTGTCTGTCGAATCTGTGCTTTGATATACACTTCTTTTCCTATCCGAAACTGAAATAATTCGTAAGAATGTTAAACTACAATCAACAAAATATTTAAATTTCTATTGTAGTTTTTATCCAATTGTATCCTACTCTACTTCTTTTATATTATAAGATACTGTTGTTTTTTACCTTTGCATTGATTGAGTTAAAAATCGAAAAAGTGAAAATTGTTAATAAAATCGGGAAAATTAATCAATTTTAATGTTCACAATTTGCATTTGCTGTGACCATTTTCATAATTTTATTAAAAGTGCATTTATGGTAATTACTATGATGTCCTTGTTTTTTAGGCAACGAATAATATAAAAATATATCCAGTATTGACAACTGACATGCAAAATCCAAAAAATATCAAGGGCAATCATGACCACAGAATGGAAGAAAAACATCCAATACCGTTGTCAAAAGGAAAAATAAATACAAACATACAAACAATAGTCCACAAAACTCTATACAGAAAACTAAAGAGCAAACAAATCCTGGGTGGTGAACTCCGGTGCTCCGATTGGGCCAGAAGATCCTTCTCCGCCAGTATCAACCATCGTGTACATGTAGCTCATAACAAGCGAAATTCTGATGATAGTCGTATTCGATGGTACTGGGAAGGGAGGGGCTTCATTTCTGTAGTTGTTTAATTCTTAGGGCATTTTTTCATTCATTAGAAATAACGCTTATTTTGTAAAATTATCATGAGAATGATTTTACTATCTTTTTATTTACATATTTATTGCTCATTTTTCTCTATTCATTTTTTTTTTTTTATTTTTTTTTTTTTTTTGCCATTATTCTCCATTCTGTGAACCCCATTCAGACCCTCAGGTAGGAACACAGTATTCAAATATATATCTAAAAGTGCAGTTCACAAATAAATTGCGTAGTACAAAAAAAAAAAAAAAAAAAAACACATGTCATGCACTTTTAAAAGTGTACAGATAATTGTAAGGGCCTTTATACCAGTTACATACTAGTATAAATAACCATTGCATCCGTTATGATAATGATTAAAAAAAAATCGTTCCTTTGATCTTGTTCAATTAAGATTAAAATCGGATTCAAGATAAAAAGAAATGCTTAAAAACACACAGTAATCACGCATTGAAAACACCAACGCAGTATATTTTAAATACAATTTCATTATGAAATTGATTACAAAAAAATCTAAAAAGGACTTTTGGAAATGTACCAAATATCAAAGGGGGTAGATAGTATATCTTTTAAATTGGTTTCATTTGATTACGCACGTAATGACGTTACGCACAGTGTTCGGTTTAGTAATGGTAACGTAATTTTCATTTATTTCAATCGACTTCTGTACAAAACGTTAAAAGCTTTGCACTATTTTTAATACAGATGGCTTTTTGGTGTTTGACTACTTATTTGAAAATTATAGACTGTGAACATGACTGATTATATATTTTTGACAAATAATCTTTACATTCTCGATTTTATTTATTTCCTCATAATCTTAACTTATTGAAATAATTTTAGGGTCTTTCTATCCGTACTACCAACATCCCAAATATGTGTCTTTCGAGAAGATTATAATGAAAAATAATTCTCATTCGGATCAATGGCAGCAACAGCTACTATATGTATCCTCTTTTTGCTTGATCTATAATTTCAATTTCACCCTCAGCTTTTGGAAAGAAAACAGCAGTTTGAAATTGCTCATTTTATTAAGATTAAAAAGTGATCTACAGTCCTTGAAATAGGATGAGTATTTTTCACATGCGTCAGTTTGTCGGATGCGTGGAAATAACTGTTAGTGTATGCAACAAACATTCGTACTAGCAGAAACATTTCTTTTACTATAGATCCGAAAGTGGAAACTTAAGGTTCGGTATTATAGAAAACTTATCATTTATCAACAACTTGGACGCCTTTAAGATCAACACATGGTTTACAAAACTTTGATTTATTACATTTTAGAATAAATTTTTGAAAACTCTCCAAAAAATATATCATTCATTTTTAAACAGAACGTGTGAAATGCTTAAGACACAAAAATGCTAAACTTTTAGTCTATGGAAAATCAAATATATATAATACGTTACATTGACGTTCCTTGCAAAAAACATTCAATTTGGACGTGGTAACATTAGGGGAGACATGGACAACTTGATGGAAATTGATGAAAAATTTAGCGTTTCCTTAACATTGAAGGCTTAAACAAATCTTTAAAAAATCACATTTCAGTAGTAACATTTGTTTTCATAGTTCATTTGTCTGTCACAAATTTAAAATACCCTTAATTAGCATGGTACTGAAAAATCTTAAACAATGGCTCTATGGTACAATGTAACATTTAAGGGAGACACGGAAAATACTGAAGAAAAAAAGAATGAGAGAAGCTATATATGTTAGAAATAAATATGTGTTCGTAAAATTCAATAAAATTACATTTGCATGTAGAGGTGGCGAACCTTTTCTATGACTTATGTGAAAATATTGTAATATCGAAGTGATTGCTTTCATTTTTGTATACTCGAATTTTCAAATCTTACAGCTGTATGGAATTTCGAAAATGGCCACTAGAATGCGAACTGACATGATATTTATCGTAACCGTTTCACACCATGCATATGATCATATTTATATCCCACCTGTTTGAATTTCATCGTAATCCATTCAGTAGTTTTTGATTTTTTTTTTGTTTATATTTATATGGTTAATTATTGTTGTTACGTCTTACACGGCAAAAACGGCATTATGAACACGGGACTTATTGCTTAATTATGTAATAATACATAAAATTAAATATATTAAGTTTGATTTAATATCGATTAAAATGACGAACCAAGACAAGTAATTATTTAATAATACGCAGAATTGATTTGTTTTTGTCCTACTTATGCATCAAGAAATGGTCAAATGAAAGATAGACCGAATACCGTGCGTAACGTCTAACAGGTCGTCGACATTCCAAGTATGTTACCGAAAAGCAAAAAGAAAAACAATAGTTAACACAAACTCACAAATAATATCCACCCCTCCCACAAAAAAGAAATATAAAGAGAAGAAAATATCATAATACAAATGTAAAAATCATAAGAAAATAAATTGCTTTCTTGCTATATCACAAGTTTGATCTGGAGTTGTAGGTACAAGACAAGAGATTGGATACATGTACATACGACAACTAAGTATACGAACGGCTTTTTGGTCATGCCATTCTATGGACACTAAAATTTTAGAAGTGTGACCTATTCAAACTTTATATCGTCTGCTGTGAACATGTTTATGAATATCTTTGTTATCAATTTAATTTGTACTAGTATGTCTTTAAGCAGGGAGGTGTTTCACTCTTGTTCTATTAGTGTTGGTACCATTTCCAATCTCCCCTTTCTGACAAACGCCATGTCATACACATTTAAAGAGGAAATCCTATATAAGGGGAGATTACGGATTGAGGAGGGGGAAGGGAGTAGGAGGATTTTGAAAATAAATATCCTGGCCTTGTTAGAGTTGAAACTGGATATTCTTGCACAAGACAGGACGAAAATTAATATTCCGCAACACAAAATGCAGGTCATAATAGTGTACAAAAGTGACAGGCTAAGCAGCGAAAACAAAAACAAAAAAAAAAACATTCGTACCAACAAATAGAAATAAATATTTAATCCATGAAAAATTATCCAGCCCCTTCCACCATATCAAATTGTCGCCCCATAAAAAATCTCACATTCACATATCATCGGCGTAAACTATAGAATTGTTGTACGGGGTAGTTTTCGAAACGGAAAAAAAAGGATGCTGTTTGAACCTTTTTCCGTATACATATAGCCAAGTTTCCATGCCAATATTTCCCCTATAATATGGTTTTCACCATATATATACATCAAATTCGATCATTTATTGCAAATATTTTTCATATTTTTTCAAGAAAAGATTGATTCCTGGAAAGCTAAAAAAACAGTTTTTCGGCTTGGGTTGCATAGAAGAAATGTTTGGTACAAACTGTGTTCGTTTTGTTGACACGCGTGTCACTAGAAAGGTCTGGGGGTTGGGGAGTGGGATGGGTCACCTATATTTTGTTACAGGGGTGCCGTTTGCATTTGAAAAAAAAAATATCCCGATTCATATATTGATTCTGTCCAAAAATTCGATTTATTCGTATGGCTCACATGAAAATTGATGTATTGTTTAATAAAATTGCCACCCATTGATATATGATAGGTTGATATTTTCCATCCATTCATATATTTAACATCCTGAAAAAAAACGAACATCGGTATAGAACTTATTTAAAGGAGTTACCCTACATTAAACATTGTTTGTGCAGCCGTTTGTGTCCACTGGCGTGCGCATGCCAGATAGTATGGTGATTTCAACCCACACTAGTATCCACAAATCTGAGCTCATTTCTGAATGTCTAAATTTTCATTAGTTTGTCTTCATGTCCAGTAGACTGTTAACATGCATATCCACAAATCTGTGTATATGTCCACAAATCCGTTAACATGTTCACCAGATTGTGTTTATACTCACAAGTCTGTCGACATGCCTACAAGTTTGTCTACATGTCCACCAGTCTGTGTGTCTCCGCAAGTCTCACTAAATGTTCAGTTCAACCATTCATTCGACATGTTCCCCAGTCTGTCTATGTGTTAGCCAGTCTGTCTACGTGTCCACTAGTCTTTAGACATGTCTACAAGTCTGTCTAGATCCTCCAGTCTATATAAGGTCCATATGCAGCAATTCTACACATCTACCAGTCTGTGTGTGTGTCCACCAGTTTGTCAATATGTTTACTGGTATGTTTATGTGTCCACGAGGATTGTTTGATAATGCTTAACTATTTCAAAGAAGGTTACTATCATTTAATGAATAATTTATTTGCAACTGACGTCGCCGACGTTACAAGGGGGGAAAATGAGCTGCTCGTGTTACTAGGGGGAAGAGTAGTCCTGATCCTGGTTTTCCCCCTATCACACTGAGGGGGAAAAGTGGAATCATACTATTTTTCCGTGGGGAAAACTGGATCGATCCAGTTCTTCCCCCGGAAAAATTAGAATGTGGAAAATGGCTATAGGACACCGGCAAACATATAGAATAACGCATTTTTATCAAAATTTCTACGTTATTATGGTTAACTGTACTATTAAGTTACGATTTCTAAAGTAAAACATGAATAAAACAACGAAACCTTACTTAATTCTTTGTGAAAAAGAGGAATGCTATTATGCAGTGCATAAAATCGGAACAACGTCAGGAAATTATATTAAATAGTTAGAACATCGAATTTCCAATCAATATTCGGAAATATTTCGTAATTACCCCAAAAATGTCTGATAGTCTATAGCAAACAAATACAATTTGTAAGGACAGATTTGAATGGATGATTAAAGATTAAACACTATCCCTCACACACATCTAAATGAGCAAAGTGAAAGATCTGATTTTTTCAGATGGTATCCAGACCTTCCTCAATTTTCATTTTACTCCCCAATCGAGATTTGAAATTACCACAATAACTTGATTCTCGTGCTACCCGTAACCCTCTCACCGGAAAGTGTTATCTTAATGGGAAGTCCAACCCCAACTGGCCTTGTATTTAAGTTGATACGTCCGTTGCTTTCGTTTGATGATCTTTGATCACTGATGAATCATATATACAGCTTTTCACATTCTTTTAAAAACAGTCCGGTGGCAGTGTACTCTTGTAGGAAGCCCTCCACAGATATGTAAGTCATGCTGAAATGTTGGTTTGTTTAAATGATATTCTTATGATTTCGGCTCCGACCACATTTCTTTTTTGGGGGGAATTGTTTTTTTTTTTTTTTTTATTTAACATGCACGAACATTTATTTGTTAAGCCCGAAAGTTTTATTTAATTATTGTTTTTCTAATTTTCAAAGCAAACAAACTAATTTTTTTTTCATTTCCCACTTGAAACATTTTTTTCTCAAGAATTTTAGAATTAAACAATTTCTTTTTTGAAAAAAAAAAACTCTTTCCCTCCACAAACATAAAAGGTAAATGATTCTTCTCTTTTGTTATTACAAATTAGTAAATTGAAGAAGAAAAAAACCCAAAAAACAAAAAACACCTCGATATTATTCACTTCTATTAAATGTTACAATGTCACAATTTTATAACATTAATATTATCTAAAAGCATATCAATCTCCGGCGCAGAGATCACATATCCGTTCCGTTCAATACTACGTAACACTACACTCAATATTAAGTGTAGTATTGCGGAGCATGTAAGGAACGGATATGATCTCTGCGCCGGAGATTGAAAGCATAAACGAACCTAACCAATGAAGAAAAAAGTCCCGGAACTATATATTGTATTAATTCTTAGCATATGTTCGATATCTTGATATGTTTTTCTTACATCGTTATATTTCTGTATAGGCTATAAGTATTAGGTTGAGTTATATATTATATGATATATATATAAAATTTAGCTTTGATCTAATATGCTTCTCGATTCTGTATCTAAATTTTATAATTCATGATGAGCGATGAAGTTATTTTAAAACTATAGATATCTCATTAACATTTTTTTTTAAATATAGGACGATATTATGAATTAATTTTTGACACAAAAGCACTACGCTGCATTTGAGCCTTTATTGTTGTTCTTCGTCTAAAATTTATTGTAACATACCTGCTCAATATACTCAAATCCTGGATGTTCCTTATTAAACCATATTTTTGGATCGTCTTTTCTTGATGTTGTGAATACTATCCTGTCAGTAAATTCTCCATCTCTAAATTCTGATCTTCTCAAACCAAAAACCGAATGGAACAAGTATAAACTAAGAAGCGCAAAATAAATTTTCATTTTTTTAAATTTTTTTTTCAGTTAAAAAAAAGTCACTATTTAGTTATTCTTAGTTATTTATATTTTTTAGAATTGTCCCGTTGACAATTTGAATAAAGCAATGTTTTACTTTTCTGAAGATTTCTTAAATATCAATGTTTTTTGTTTTTTTTTTATTTATGAAGGGATATGCTTCAGGTACGTTTATCCTTTAGCTTTGTCATTGGTTTATGAAATTTAAAACGTTATTTTTTTAATACTCGTAGGTGTTTTGTGCCAACATGAAATGTCGCTTCAAGGACTTTATTCAATTCAATCATCTTATTTATAGTTTGAAGCAAAATTAAAATTTTCTTTTCATTTTGCGTAATTCCGTTAAGATTTTTTCTGAGCATTGCACAATAATGTGTCTTCCAGTACTGCTTATGGCATGTTGAACAATCACCGCAGTACTTTGAGCTTGTTTAATGTAAATGCGAGTGTTCTATGATACGGTATTGTTTCACGAGTAACTATTTTTAGCTCACCTGGCCAAAAGGGCCATGTGAGCTTTTCTCATCACTTGGCGTCCGTCGTCCGTCGTCGTTAACTTTTACAAAAATCTTCTCCTCTGAAACTACTGGGCCAAATATAACCAAACTTGGCCACAATCATCATTGGGGTATCTAGTTTAAAAAATGTGTTCGGTGACCCGGCCAACCGACCAAGATGGCCGCCATGGCTAAAAATAGAACATAGGGGTAAAATGTAGGTTTTTGGCTTATAACTCTGAAACCAAAGCATTAAGAGCAATTCAGAAATTGTTTATCAGGTCAAGATCTATCTGCCCTGAAATTTTCAGACGAATCGGACAACTGGTTGTTGGGTTGCTGCCCCTGAATTGGCAGTTTTAAGAAAATTATACCGTTTTTTGGCTATTATCTTGAATATTTTTATAGATAGAGATAAACTGTTAGCAGCAATAATGTTCAGCAAAGTAAGATCTACAAATAAGTTAATATGACTAAAATGGTCAGTTGACCCCTTAAGGAGTTATTGCCCTTTATAGTCATTTTTTACCAATCTTTCATAATTTTTTGTAATCTTTTACAAAAATCTTCTCCTCTAAAACTACTGGTCCAAATTTAACCAAACTTGGCCATAATCATTATTGAGGTATCTAGTTTTAAAAATGTGTGCGGTTACCCTGCCAACCTACCAAGATGGCCACCATGGCTAAAAATAGAACATAGGGGTAAAATGTAGATTTTGGCTTATCACTATCTATAATAATATTCAAGATAATAACCAAAAGCTGCAAAATTTTCTTAAAATTACCAATTCAGGGGCAGCAACCCAACAACGGGTTGCCTGAATGGTCTGAAAATTTCAGGGCAGATAGATCTTGGCCTAATGAACAATTTAATCCTGCCTGGATTTCAAAGATATGAGCCAAAAACTGCATTTTACCCTATGTACTATTTTTAGCCATGTCGGCCATCTTGGTTCGCGGGCAGGTCATCGGACACAATTTTAAAACAAGATACCCTAATGATGATTATGGACAAGTTTGGTTGAATTTGTCCTGGTAGTTTCAGAGGAGAAGATTTTTGTAAAAGATTACAAAAATTTACGAAAAATTGTTAAAAAATGACTATTAAGGGCAATAACTCCTTAAGGGGTCAATTGACCATTTTGTTCATGTTGACTTATTTGTAGATCTTACTTTGCTAAACATTATTGCTGTTTACAGTTTATCTCTATCTATAATAATATTCAAGATAATAACAAAAAACGGCCAAATTTCCTTAAAAATACCAATTCAGGGTCAGCAACCTAACAACGAATTGTTTGATTAATCTGAAAATTTCAGGGCAGATAGATCTTGACCTGATAAACAATTTTACCCAGTCAGATTTGCTCTGAATGCTTTGGTTTCAGAGATATAAGCCAAAATATACATTTTACCCCTATGTTCCATTTTTAGCCATGGCAGCCTTCTTGGTTGGTTGGCCGGGTTACCGGACACATTTCTTAAACTAGATACTCCAATGATGATTGTGGCCAAGTTTGGTTAAATTTGGCCCAGTAGTTTCAGAGGAGAAGATTTTTGTAAAAGTTAACGACGGACGACGGACGACAGACGACGGACGACGGACGCCAAGTGATGAGAAAAACTCACTTGGCACTTTGGGCCAGGTGAGCTAAAAATTGTACTGTCATCCCTTTGTTGGGGCGCATTGCAAAACCTTCACCGAGTTGACATCTCTTATAGAGATCCAAGGTGTTTAACTTTGAGGTCCATGGTCCAACGAAAAGAAAATGAGGACGAGATCAATGGTCAAGGTCATACATGTATTCTAAATTTTGATTTGGCTTATTATCGCTTCTTCTCATAATGGTATAAGATATTGACGAAATATTTTTACTAGATTGTTAGTTGCCACATTTCGTAACACATACATTTTGGTTGCAAGGATATGTTTGATGGGAGTTTTCTCCGTTTTTATATTTAAAATTTTCTGTTTGACGAAATAACTCATAAACCGTTTATAGTAGAGACTAATAGTCTTTTGATATGTGGTCCTTGCTATATGACCTTGAAGTTGAGGTCAAAGATAAAGTTTAATACTAGTATCTGACCTCTGCTGTAACTTCTTATTGGTACATGATGAAGTCATATGGTCTTTTACATTGGGCTGCAGACATACGACCTTGAAGAAAGTCAACCGGAAGTATCAAATATCATATGATATGTTAAATATAGATATATGTTCGTAAAATATAATAAAATCACTTTTTTGTGCTGAGGCGACACACCTGTTCTATAATTTTTATGAAAATATCACAATGCCGACCTACTGGCATTTATATTTTTGTCTTATAATTTTCATCATTTAGACATTTCTGGATTTACCACTTTAAGTTTGAATATACATATAACTTTCATTGAAGTGAAAATAATTTACTGTTAGTATAAAAAGTTTAACACCAACTCTCAAGACATAGAACCAGCTTCTTTATTCTTGTAAATTATAACATTTTGAGTTGATTTGTGTATCTATTGTTATAAAAACGTAAGATATACGATTTCATTGTCAATTTATTTTTATGTTGGCTCCACTCTGTATTTATTTGACACGGCTGGTAGGTCAATGGATGACGACATTTTAGGTCTGTAAAATGCTGCAACCAATACAGTGATAATAACACACATATATAGAGACAATAGAACTCAATAGTATCACGATTATCAAGGAGGAATTTGTTTTGTTAGACTCTGAAAAAGAAAATGTTCAACGTAATTAAGTGGAAAGATATCAGCAAGTTAAATGCTTTGACCGAGCTGCATGTAGTAACTGCGAGCATTGTTTAAAATTAATATAATGTTATATTGTTTAATATTATTGTGTTTTGCATTGTTTGAGAGTAAAGTGATTTTCTAAATACAAAAAAAAGTTTAAACCCGCCATATGTTTTTCATACACCTTTTTAGTTTTAAAACTGTTTGATGCTCTAAATGTGTTTTGGTTATTTTTCTCCATTGTGTTGCTTTCTCATTAACGTTTACCTTACATCCCCAATTATACTTTATTCAATATATGTTACACAGATTGGTTTAGAAAATGACTCAACTGTATATAGGTTCGAAATCACAAAACAACTGAAATTCATTGCAAGGTTGATTGATTGATTGGTGCACTGTTGGCTATTTCGTGGCGGCCAGTTTTAATTGGTTGCCAATGAGGAAGCCGGAGTGCCCAGAGAGAACCGCCGACTGTTCACTTTTACATTCTTCGCCTAAGCTTTTTGCACTTTTCGTTAAACATTTTTGCACTTTCTGTTTTCCTTTCTGACTTGTACATTTTTGTTTACGCTATACTTTTCTGTTTACACTATACAATTTTGTTTACGCTATACTTTTCTGTTTACACTATACAATTTTGTTTACGCTATACTTTTCTGTTTACACTATACATTTTTGTTTACGCTATACAATTTTGTTAACGCTACACAATGAGATACATTTTTGTTTATGCTATACATTTTTGTTTACGCTATACATTTTTGTTTACGCTATACATGTTTGTTTATGCTATACAAGCTATACATTTTGTTTACGAGAAAAGACAAGATACCAAGTGGACAATAAAAAAACCCAAATGATACCAATGGCATGATCAAAATACAAACAAACAAACAACAGAATACAAAACACAGAACAGACAAAAATTGAGCAACACAACTCCACCAAAAAACGGGTGGTCACCAGTTCCTGTACATGTTCGGTGCCATTATACATAGTTATCAATCAGTTTCTTACCTTCACTAATTCTTACGTTTGTTCCTTTTGTAGTCTCAAACTGACAGAGATTTTGTGAACAGTTAGTTTTATCTAATTTTATATCACAGTCTTTCTCGTTTGACATTGAAGTATAATTAGTCTTGTTTGTTTTTAAAGAAGAACAGTCTATATTGTCAGAAATTCCGGTACAATTAGTTTTGTTTGTTTGTAAAGAAGAACAGTCTATATCGTCAGAACTTCCGGTACAATTACTAGAATTGCAACCTCCTTGATTATATTCTGTGATATTGTGAATATCGGTGTAGTTATTATGCATGCATTTTGGATCTTTGTCAGTCGAATTGTTTGTACAGTTAGTGGAGTTAATTGTATTCACTCCATCTAGAGTTGTATCGTTATTGTCGTTACTGTAGTTACTCTGATTTATTTCTGAGTCACAAACTTTGCTACAAAAATTGTAAGTGCAGTTGCTTGAGTTTGATTCCACTTCAAAGTGTGTACTTTATAATATTCAGTAGAATTATTGTGCTTAATTTCGTCTATTTGACAGTCTGTCACATTCGAATCTCCAAGGCATTTTCAATTTGGTTGACTTTTCTTTAATTCACAGTTTGCACCTGTGTAGTCTGCAGTGCAATTACAACTGTAGTTGTAAAACACTTTGAAGCACTTTCCGTTGTTTTCACAAGGTGTACTCGAACACTGATCAAAATCTAAAGCAAGGTACCATTTTATCATTAGTGATGCAATACTAAGGATAAGGTTTAAGCATAGTATATATGACACACTATTTATTATGTGATGTATGTAAAATGCAAGTATTTTTTTATGAGGTAAAGCGAGCTTTCTAAAGCTTACGGAAGCCTTACGGGCGCATACTCTACCTTGCCTATCATGTCGGCCAATTACAGGCAAGGTACATTCGGGCATGAATACTTTAGTATCTGAATATGCATATAATTTATGCCTTGGGTTGCTGTCTCTGTTCACGTATTCCCAACTTCTCATTATATATATATATATATATATATATATATATTTATATATAGCATGTAGTTATCTTTTTAAATCATGCATACATTAATTAAAATAAAGAGCTGCGCCATGAGCGCATGATACGCCCTTCGATTTTTCAACGGATAAAGTTGCATGTCTCCTCAATGTCATATCAGAAAAAAGAAAAAAACTTAAGGGAGTTTACGTCAGTATATCTAAACAATTCACCAAAGTTTCATGAAAAAAAGTATCCGCTATCAGTCCCAGAGGGTATCAGCTCAGTAGTCAGCACGACGGTAAGGTCATCAATTCTAGCAAACCTTTCTTAAATTTTCCGTTTATAAATTTAGAAATTATTAAGAAACTAAGGTTTCAATTCCCTCATGCAAAGTTTACCTATGATGGATTTGGTTATCATTTTAAGGTCCTTCTGTGTCATATACCTTTCCAACTACTTCAGTTCTTATACATCCTTTCTTTCGAATATTCGGCTGTCAGCGTTCCTGGTGAGGGTAAATCCAGAAATGCGCTTCGGATGCACGCAATTTATAAAGTTCTATTTTCATATTTTTTAGTTAAATGAAATTTAACTTCAAACATGTAGAAACTGTAGTCAATCGATGCAGATATTCATACGGTGATGTCCATTGATAATGATTTGCATTTTACGTTAAAGTCTTGTAAATTTTTCTGAACACCCACTTAATCAATGTTAATCTTAAAATGGTGTATTTTTTTTAGATAAAGACCTAAAAGTTGAAAATGTTTTTGAACATTTCTAAAATCAACTCAATAGACGGACAAACGATATACATCTTTTCAGTGTTCTATACAATTGCACATTATTTCATATTGGCTAGAGATAAGTTATCATACTCGTGTTTCTTTTTTCAGCAAGGCAATGAACTGCGTGTAGTCGTAACTAACGTATTCTAATATACATACTTGCTAAAGGATTTGTACGAGTACCATATAATGCAAGAAACCAGGAGTCCAATGTAACTTAAAAGAATAGTTAAAATATCAATTACACTCTTTTATTTTTCAATGTTTCATTACATCAGTTTAGATGACGCACAATTGGTCAAAGTTTCGTGGAAATATCATTCCTCTATTTTGATATAATTGAAAGTGAATTATAACAAGATGTGTAGCTTGTAAGGATCAACATAACTGATACCACTGGAGGAGTAGGAACTCATTACCCTTCCGGAACACCTGCAAATTCACCTCTACCATATCATCTGAGTTCAGTTCCGGTTTTGCGTGTTCCTCCATCTTTTATTTTTTTATTATGTATTTTATCGACTGTTTGTTATGGTGGCACGGTAGTATTTCCTGGCCCATAAGGGATAATGATAGCCTTTTTAGAATTTTCACCACTTTCTAACACTGCAAAAAATTCTACATTCACAGTTAACTGAATTACTTTCATTTTACTTTTCAGAAATGAATTTGAATATGTATCATGACCGTTTACTTTTTTTGCTATTTTTAAAAACCTAAGGCCACTAGTACTTTTAGGTCTTTTATGGTGCAGTGAATACAAAATTTAAAAAAATTCTCAAAAATTCATTTTCATCTGTATGTAAAATTATTTCATATTTTTCTACACCTGATTCATCCCTCAGTTTGGGAAAGTATGTTCAGTTGATACTGTATTTTTTGTCCAATCACACTGTTTAGATACATATACCTAAGTAGGGTACACAAAAGAGCAAACTAAATTCTGGAATGCAAATACTACCGTGCCACATCAACTTTTTATTGATAAACTTACAAATTGCATAGGTAAAAAAAGTTCCTTTATTGATTTAGTGTAAAGGAACTTTTTTTACCTATGCAACTTGTAAGTTTATCAATAAAAAGTTGATTAAGGGCAACTATGATAAAAACAAGCCTTAAATTCCACCCCTGAGAGAAAAAATTGCTGATTCAGCAAATTTTGCCTGATCTGTAGGTAATAATGTAAAAATTTACCTAGAAAGTAGAACTTCATTATTTTTATGTAACTTGCAATACATTTTTAATTATAAATGAATTACAGACTTTTCTCGTCTCAGGATAAGACATCAAGTGCCCTGCGAATTGGCGAATTTTGACTGTCAATATTTGCAATACATGTAAGTGGTCACCTCTGTTATGATCAGTCATTAGACAGTTCATAGTACCCTTTTCCGGTACCACTGTGTAAGGTACCTTCCATGTATTGTAAAGAATTGTACATTTGGCCTAAGCACGTTTGAAAAGTCCCGTCGCAATATATTTCTCAAGTTTTCATGTGCTAGATAAGAACACCCCAATCATTGTTTATTTCTGTACAGCAGGAATCTATCTTCCGACAATGTCCGTTTCCAGTGACCGTGAAAAGAGACTTCGTCAATATCACGAGGCACTGCGGGTACGTGCGCAAATCGAGTGCATGTCATTCAGGAACGGAATCCGTTGAATTCAGGAATATGCTATCAATCTTAGCCTGCCCATGACACATTTCTTGCAAAATTGTTAGGGAACGACCATTTAACTTCAATGGGGTATGGTTTTTTTTCTTAACAAATATTCACATCCCCAATTTGACGGAAAAAAAATAATTGTGGTCATGCATCTATTACAAAAAAAAAAATTCTGAATCCAGATTTCCCCATACCTTATAGTGTTAAATTTTAAAAATTATAATTTGATTCATAGCGTCGAAAAACTAAAAGAAAATGTTCGTAAAAAGCATCAAGCAAAGACTCTAGTGTTTGATCAATTCCGATAACAATATTGTCTTCTTCGTGTTTATGTGGCCCTTTCTGCTAAATTACGATCTTTGGGGTTTGATAATCTAAGTCATAAAAGTGTGAAGTTGATGCCTTTTGGTTCTGTCCGTCCGTTTATACCGTCAAATCGCTATATATTGACATCATCAGTTATGTCAGCTATGAGGTCTCAAATCTGAATGTCTGATATTATATATATATTTTTTTAAACTGAAAGAATTTAAGACCTTTTTTTTATTTGTGAAAATACACAAAGACAATTTTCCCTGATATTCTGACTACAAAGTCCCTTAAATGACCGATTCCTCAACATGACATTTTTTTACAACCATGAAGAAGTATTGTTTGATTTTTGAAGTTCCTGAATAAAAGGAGAATACATCTCAAATAGTGTAATTACATTGCTTAGTTACCTGGGAAACAATGTAACCTTTATTAAGATTTAAAGGGGCACTAGCTACGAGATATATAAAAAATCTAAAGTTTGATTTTTTTCTGTCAAAATCAAATATGAGAATTTGAGTCAAATCGGTGACCATGAATTTGACAGCCTAGTGCCCCTTTAATGCAGAACATTATTCGTAGTGTTAGGTTTATAACGTGTATTTGTAGGTCAGTTGGTTTAGATAGACAATGCAACGTATCCATAATTTTTTTTTTAGAGGTTTCGTATGGAACGCCATGACTGCCTCATGTTAATGATCAGCTTTATATGCAGTGGTCACATCATTATATGAAGTGTTCACACCATTATATGCAGTTGTCGCACCATTATATGAAGTGCTCACAACATTATATGCAGTGCTCACAACATTATACGCAGTGGTCCCAACATTATATGCAGTGCTCACAACATTATACGCAGTGGTCCCAACATTATATGAAGTTGTCGGGACATAATATGCATTGGTCACAACATTATATGCAGTGGTCACAACATTATACGTTTTTTGTTGATAAAGGTGATGATCAGTGATGGTGATGATGATGGTTGATGTATGTGATGGTGGTGGTTCAGATTCGGTAAACTTCGGAATTTTATATCGGAAATTACCGAATACACTCATAATTTATAATGCTCCGCAAACAAATTGAAACAGTTGTTGAAGTCATGTTATCAAGGCAATTCGATTGAAAAATCAGGAAAAAAAACGCCTGCTATTGTCTGCTAATTGGAGATATAATTTTATTATTTAAGGGAAAGTTCAATCTGAGGAAATGATGAAACTAAGAGTTGAATGAATGAAATAGTTCTGTTCGTCGTAAGAAATACGCATGGCATATATAATGTAAGTTAAATAATGAAAAAAGTTAATGAAATATCGAAGGAAATTTTGTATGATATATGCCTCGAGTTCATTTCCTACTGAAGAACTTTAGCAAGGTGCCACTTTATAGTCAGTACTCAGTTTAAAAAAGCTTAAATAAATTTTAAATAAAATAGTCAGCTTTCTATAAGACCTAAGTCCCATATATCCTGGTTCCCGGTACTACGTTCCAGGTATTAGCTATTAGCCATACTCTCTCACGAGGTCCCGGTACGGGGTTATTATTTAAATTTCAAAATGGACCGGAAGTTGGCATTTGGGAGTCCGCCTCAAGTAAACAAAAGCTTTAAATTTTGGCCTTAGGAGACAGAAAATAACAAAACGACTTTGCACATTTCTGCAAAAAAGTATTTTCTTTGATTTAAGACATTAATGATTTAAATTGGAACACAGACAAAAAATGTGCAAACGATTTATTCCAAGCACATCCAACGACAAGGACTTGTATGTTGGTCAGACCAATGTCAACCTATAAATTACACCCTGTAAGACTTAGTTAATAGCAGTTGATAAGTATCGGACAAAAAAAAATAAAGAAAAAAATCAAATTTGTTCGGCTGAATCACCGCAATAGTTTAACAATAAATGTATGACGACGGGCAATAATCATGATAATGTAAGCAGTAAGCAGGGGTTAAGAAATTTTGATATAGCTCACTAGCCCAGGGCTACTTGGTTTCAAGATTTTACTAGCCCTGTTGGAAGAACTACTAGCCCAAGAAAACTGACTTGCTAGCCCTAGTATGCCTTACAAATTCAGAGTTTGCTGCAATAACAAAGAATTCTATAAGCTTAACATTTTTTATCCATTTACGGCATTGTACAGTAGATTTTGGCAAATTGGATATTTAAAACTTACATCAGCAAAGAATCCATTAGCATATAAATTCAATTAATCGATAATTGAATATTCACTGAAAATTCTGATATACTGAGTTGACCAAATCCAGGGATGATACAAGTCTTGACCACTGCTATACGTGGGTATGTAAAAGGATTGGAGGGGTTTTATCAGATACAGTTTGTGTAAAAGAATTATCAGCACATATTTCAAATTTATATCTGACAAAAGTCAGGTTTCTGCTGTCAATAGGGATTCACATTTATATTGCAATAAATTAATCAGAAGGAGGTAAATCAGGTTGCATAAGCAAAGTACAATACCACCCCCTGTACTGACACATGAAAGTACAAGATCCACCCAGAGTTATTTGTTCTATTTTAAAACTTGTACAAAATCAATTCAAATTCTGGGAATCCCGGATGACGTAGTTGAATCTGATTGGATAAGAAGAAAAGTGATGAGGAGATTTTCCCCTTTCAATTTTTGAAACGCCAAGAATTTTTTGTTACTAGTCCGTCGGGCATTTTGGGTTACAAGATTTGGTTGCCCGAGGTCTAAATGTTGTAGTCCCGGGCGTCGTGCTAGTAGATTTATTAACCCCCGAGTAAGTTTTGAAGCAGAATTATATCATACATGTATGACCAGATATGACATATAAGTGGGGAAATGTCTATATTGCACTTATACAAATGAAAAACATGAAGACCATCTGTTTATTACAGGTAATTTACACATATGGTCACATTTGCACCTGAAAATTTACTATGGGTGGGTTGGGTGTAGACAAACTGGTGCATGACTTCAACTAAAATGTTTAAATCCATCAGGTTTAATAATGTAACAAAAAAGAGTGACATTTGATATCTCAAGACATTTGTATCCCCCCCCCCCTTCTGACGGTTTCATTTGATATATGGTCCACTCTATATATCATGTATTATATATATAGTTTGTTTGCAGTCTTCATAATTTGACATAAATGAGTTAAATGCACATGTAGTGAACTAAATATTTTATGTTTATCTGACCACCAATTATTTTTAATGATGAAAACAAATTCATCTGTTTATTGATGAATGATACCATTTAGATCAATCAGCTGCTGCTACAGAACTTATTAGTTTTAAAAAACAAAACAAGAACTGAATAATTTTAATATAAATAATAATATTAATTATATGTTATTTTATTTAGTTCATATTATGTTGTATTGTATACTTTGTTTTGTAATTAAAATGATTATTCTGCAAAGAAATGGGCAATAAATTAAATGCTGCATCTGGATATACATTGTAGACACAAGAGACTACAGATTTCATATTCTAAAATTTTGAAATATTTCTGGAATCACAGGTTTAAAGATGAATTGCAGTCTTCAGAGGGTTGAGTTTTAATTTCTTAATGTTGATTTAAAATTCTGAAGAAATCAATTGTACAATTAAACAAAGAATTAAGTATTATGTAGTCTGTGGAGAGTCCATCATCACATGTTTTTAAAAGTATACCTCTATTTTCTTCCCAAAAAAACCTGTTTAAGTATTACTATTTAAATTTCCACCACTAATTTTTTAACACCTAGCTATATAGATTAAGAACAGTGAAATTGTGATCGCAAACAGTAAAATTTTACTACCTTATATCATGTGTATAAAACCTTGAATTTTACAGCAAAATTTACTCCCACTACTGGGAAAAATCTGTTACGAAAGTATCAGTTGATAATATAAAGCCTTCATTTTAACATTTCTTCAGCAAATATGGATTTTAGACATAAATGTTTGCATCAAAGGCAAAAATTAACCTTCAATGCTATTAAAAAGAAGTAAAAAGTTCATTTTTTCCAATTTTACAAAAAATAAGCTATAATCGATATATAAACCTATATGTTTAAAATTTTGGTATATTAAACTTCAAAATCACAATTTGTGACGAAACTATAAATTTGCTACTTATAGATAAGTGATTTTTTTTTTACTAATTTCAGTAGGTCCCTGGGCTGGTGTCTGGATCTAGAATTTTTAAAGCTGGATCTAGCAAACCAACATTTATAATAATACAATGAAAGACTATGCATGAACCATATATTGTTGTCGTCGTAATCCGGCGTCATCGTCCACATCGTCCAAAGACACTTAGTTTCCAGACAATAGCTTTAGTTAAGCCTATGATCTGTATGAAATTAAATCACAAGGTTTGACAGCACAAAAGGAAGGTTGGGATTGATTTTTGGGGTTATGGTTCTAGCAGTTTAGGAATTAAACGCCTTAAAAGGGATCCAAATAGGCATTTTTCTAGTTTCCAGAAAGTAACTTGTATGCAAGTGTATGGATCTTTCTGAAATTGTAATACAAGGTTCCATACAAAAAAAGGAAGGTTGAGATTGATTTTTGGGTTTTTGGACCTATAAACTGGTTAGGAATGAGGGCCAAAAACAATACTTGTCTTATACTTTGATTTCAACAAAAAATCAAGATATGGGGTTCTTTGATATACTGAATCTTACCATGTATTTAGATTTTTTATTTTTCGTCCCTGTAATCAAATTGATCCATTTGAGGTCAAAAGGGTCCAAACTTAAACTTTGTTTGATTTCCTTAAAAATTGCATTTTTGAGGTTCTTTAAAATGCTGAATCTAACCATGTATTTAGATTTTGGATATTGGACCATAAAAGATAAATGTCCAATTTAAAAAAATTTAAGTTCTTTAATAGACCACATTCATTCTATGTCACAATCCAAATTCAGAGCTGTATCAAGCTTAAATGTTGTGTCCTGGGATACTTGGCAGTTGCCCAAACTGTTCAGGGTTCAACTTCTGGGGTTGTATGAACCTGTGCCCTGGAACATTTTATTAAATTTTATTATACTTAATTTGTTTGATTGTTTATTCTTTGAGCAAATTTTAATTCATTTAAAAATATAGGACAACAGAGTTGGTGTACGTGGGTTCGATTCCCACCCTAAGCATTCATTTATATCAGCTGGTGCAAAGCGGGCAGTTTAGCTTAGTGGCCCCACACTGACTCTGTTGTTCCAATGTAAAAAAAAAAACACTTTCTATTTTTTTTTCTTATCAAAGACAATGAAAATCAAAATCATGGTATACCTTTGAAAATTATATCAAAGAAAGTGAGATTTATACTCGGGTTGCATTCCCATAGGTTTCATTATACAGCTATAGGAAGATATTATTAACTATGAAAATACAATGTCTTTTAATAGGTATATTATATACATAATATACAAGGCATATTACTTTGAAGTACACAAAATGAAGTATGTGGGTTACAAAAATTCAAGCTGCTGCCACATTACTTGGATGCAATATACATATCTGACTCCCAAAGTCCCCTGTATATGTCCTTGTACATTGTATTATAGATCAAATTTATTCATAGATTATTTTACAATAGTATTTTTTGTGGTCCTTTTTAGCTTGCCGTTCCGTGTGGGCAAAGCTTTACCAACCTCATCATTACAAATTAATACTCATGACCATGATGACCAAAAGAAAGAAATACCAACCAAAAAGCAAATTAGCTTTAAAAAAAGAGTGCCACAAAACTAGAGGCTCTCAAGAGCCTGTGTTGCTCACCTGACTCTACTTGGGTTTTTGAAAAAAAGATATTAATCATGACAGGTACTTAAATAATGATTGAGACCAAATTTGGTTGCATTCCATTCTGTGGTTCTTTTAGAGAAGATTTCCCTATGTTAAACTAAGTCCCCCGCTGGCGGCCATCTTGGATGATGGATCGGCTACAAAGTAACCACACTTGGTCAGCACCTCATAAGCGGTTCTCTAAAAGAAGACATTTGTATGTATTTCCCATAGGGTCCTATGTTAAACTAAGTCCCCCGCTGGCGGCCATATTGGATGATGGATCGGCTACAAAGTACATGTAACAACACTTGGTCAGCACCTCATAAGGAACATTCATGCCATGTTTGGTTTAATTCCATTTAGTGGTTCTCTAGATGTTCAAAATGTAAAAAGTTAACGACGACGGACGCCAAGTGATGAGAAAAGCTCACTTGGCCCTTCGGGCCAGGTGAGCAAAAAATCAGCTACAAACCAAACAACAAAAAATTACATAAAACTGAATCTTAAGTGATACATGAAATTGATGTAAAAAAACACTAACAGAAGATAATCAAGAAATTAGAATACATTTATACTGCTGAGCAGTGTCCTCCCCCATACATTTCAAATAGAATCTCAGATAATAGACCTCAACACATATTACTCAAATTATTCAAATAACAATTGCTGCTTTTTTTCAATGGATTTTTTTCTTCAAATAAGAATTCTATTAAATGAACCCTACTTTATCAAAAATATGTTTTTTCAAATAAAAAACAAATATTTGATGCCAAAACCTGGACTAGTAGAACAGAGAAATGAATAGACCTGAACTGATCTGAAAATCTAAGGTCAGACTTATTTGAACTTCAATAATTTTTTTAGTATTCAATGTATTTTCTTCAACTGTAGATTTTGTAAAATGAAAAACAGATTAAAATTTAATCATGAAAAATATGTTTTGGGAACCAAAACACTGACCTGAATGGTGAATTAAAATCTTAAATGGACCTGAAATTTCACTAATAAATTCCATTCATTTATTTTCTCGAGTAATTTCCTTGAAATCTAGATTTTGTCAAAAGCATTAATTGAATATACTATCAAAAAAAGATTTGATCGGAAATTATCTGGTCAATACAGGTATAATATTTTAATTGGCAGTGGCTATTATACCGGCTCTGATTAAAATATTTCAATTCAAGCAGGCAAAATGGCCTATTTATCTAGAAAAGGCTGTTTTACCAGCAACATAGTTAATTTGTTATTTTGAAGGGTCTTTGTATCAAAGAGTGAAATTTAATATTTACTTTTGAAAAGTACTATGACAGTGTGCATGGTCAAAGGGCTGATCCCGAAATCAAGGGCTTAATAATATGAAATCCCGAGGTCCCGAATTTAAAGAAATCCCGACATCACGAAATTTCGAAAAAAAGAATTCCCGGATCCTGAAAGGATTGATCCCTAATACCAAGCTTTAAAACACCTGATCCTGGCCCTGGAGTCCCGATTTGTCATATAACATATGACCTCGGGGCATTATTCACTATTTCTATTTACTAAGTGTTCTTGCGATCAATGTGCCACCTTGAATAAGAATGCGAAGTCATATGTTATAGGACTAGAGCCCCGATAAATGTCCGACCCACCTCATATATACATGTATCATATGAAAATAAAACTCAGATTTATTAATTGTTGGTTAAAAAAAAAAGTTGAAAATATCATTGCCAGGGCCGTAACTAGGGTTCGAATTCAGGGGAGGCAGGGGTATGGGGGCCGCCGATTGAGGCCCTCAAGAGAGGGGATTTGCCCCCCCTTCCCCCCCCCCCCCCCCCGCCGATTTTTTTCTCAGTAAAATGACTAAAAAAGACCCATTTTCCTTCAATTTCCTTTAAGAAACGTCAGTATTGCTTGAACCTGGAAGCAATTTATATGCAAAAAACCTTTCTTTGACCTATAGTTATTAACATTAAATATTTTTTTTCTCAATATGTCTAAAAATCACCTGTTTTCATTCGATTAAGAAACATCAGTATTGCTGGATCCTGGAAACAATATTTATGCATACAATTGTTATCCGTTTTATAGATATTTTTGTTAGAAATCAAACTGGTAAGTTAAAAACACATTTAAAGATATTTTTGTTAGAAATCAAACTAGTAAGTTAAAAAACATATAAAGATATTTCTGTTAGAAATGAAACTGGTAAGTTAAAAAAACATATAAAGCAAGATCATAGAACGCAAGATATTTTTTTTTATCGAGGACCTTGAATTTCAATATTATTGAAAGCTGAACAGACATGTATATAACTACAACCAGGGACTATTCAGCTGGTAACGAATTTCCGATATCATAAAAGATTCACAATAAAAAAGGAACTTACTGTGCTTAATTGAGCCCCTAAATAAATGTGAATAGTTGAGTTTTATTCAAAATTGTCGAAAGCAAAGTCTCATATGTGTTCTCGTACGAATACTGAATAACAGCCGGACTAGCCTGGGGTCCTGGCTAATCTTGTCAGTATAGCCAGTCGTGTATCACTGTACTGCCTGTCAATGATTGGTTAATACTAATTTTGTCCTCAATGTTTGTTTTACATCTGTATCCAATCAATTCTTGTTTAACATCAATTAGTAAAAATTAGACTGCAATTATTTTTCTTTATGTCATGAATTGATGTATAGTGTTATCATATCTAATTAGTAGTATGATGATAATTAGTAAGCAGAAAAGGGTTAATTCTTATCAGCAATCGCCTGGTGAGAAAGTTAAAAGTTTAAGATTTCACATGTCCAAGGTGTCAATTGGATTCCAATTGTGCTTGTTTACATCAAACATCAAAATTTTATGCGTAAACAGAATAGTTTTTAGTTTGGCTTCCGTTTACCTCATGCCAACACAATAAACATATTTTCTATTTTTCCAGCACCCGCAACACAGTCACGATATTGCTGTTGCCGATAAATTAGCCATTTCAGAGATATATTATTCAGAGCCGACAAAATAGCCACTGCCACTTTGATTCCCTCGCTAAGGTCCGAGTTTTGACAATGGTGAACAATATTTTTCATAATTTCTTATTAAATATTTATATATAGAACTTTTTGATAAAGTTAAAGAAAATCCATTGAAAAATAAAACAGTAAAAATTTGAACATGTTGAAGTTAGAATAACTGATAACTATGATTTCAGGTACGTTCAGGTCTCATCATTTCTCTATTCAGATCGAAGTTCTGGAATCAAAAACTATTTTTTTGTTATTTATACCATTTCATTTTTTCTTTTCATTTGTTCCTGTTTATCTTTTTAATTATGATGTTCAACTTGACAAATAACATCTTCGAGAGATGGATCTCGGAATTCATCATGTGAAGGGCGTCTCGTAAGACGCCAAAATTAAAAAGTTCGCCAATAGACGACGTTTGGTTTAGAAATACCTCCGATTTTGAAGAACGTTGTAAACAAGTTCAAGGTAACGTGAAGTTCGTCCCGGTCGTTATATTGGTATATGTGTAACATACTGAATATTGCGATCGGGAACCAGTCTAAGTCCCATATTACGCTAGCTTATATATGTCATGAAAGAGTCATTATTTGGCATCGATTTTCAGAATTTTGCATTTTTACATGATTAAGTATCTAACAGATATGAAAAATGCAGTTTTAAAGCATTTCATTGTAGGTGTTTAACCCTTTGAGCGCCGAGACGTTGTTTTTTCACATGGTTACGTTGCCATACATATTTCAATGACGTTACTAAAATGATACGTAACGTAACGTAACGTCAACACATTCCCGTACAAGCACATGCACGTTTCCTCGTTAATCGATTAATTGGACATCTCATACATTCGGGGAAATTTCCCATATCTCTGGTGACCTTTGAATTAACTTGAGTACACGTAGCAAACTATGCGTAAATTCTATGTTCAGGGATTTTTACTTAAGTTTCGGGCTAAAATTCGAAGTTATTTTTATTCTTTTCTAGAATACTATTAAAAAAACCCGACAATATGGAAATGAATGAAGATTCTTATAGCATAAATATTATTAACAGTGAAAATATATTGAAGAAAATATAGCTCAATTACTGTATTTTGATATTAAGAGGGTGGTAAAGGGTTATTTTCGTGTAACGTGTTTTGCTATTTTTATTTCACGTGCAGCCGTGAAAAAGGTTCATTATTCACCGTGTTTTGTGAAATCGGTAAAAAAATCAACGTGCAAGAATTTTTAATTGTTCGTTCATCGTGAAATGGCAACTTTATTTCGCCTTCCTTCTTTCAGTTACCCCCTCTCTTTACGCCCCTCTATGAAGCATCATCATATGTAAGATTTGATATCATCAAATGATTAAAAAAAACGAGCAGTGTTCTCAGTTTCTTCATACTTAGCGCGGGTCTGGTTTTTTTTTCTAAAGCACCATCGATGAAGAGTTCGACTTAACACTTTGCAGATCTTTTCATATCACCACAATATTAGGGATACAAGTAAATAGCATTGTAATAATTCAACCATCATAAGTCTCAAATAATTGAGTAAAAAATAGTTAAGCCGAAAACATTTTATAAATATACAACAATACTTATCTTTTTTTTCCGATAACGTATAATCTGAAATAAGTTTGCTTTAACTTAACAATTGCGTGACTTATCTTTCATTTTGATTTGCCTATTTGGTTTTGAGGAATGTCACTTTTCTGACTAGACCAGTACATGTAGTAGTGAACATTTAGCATTTATTTTGCTTCTTTTTTTTATAAATATATCCTAAACTGATTTTTTTTTATATTCAAGTCAATCAATATTTTACATGTCAACGGCATGCAAATTTTCATAATTTCACTAAATATTTTTTTTTTATGCAACACTTGATGTCTCAATTTAATGTATTAATATCTGTGGTTCACTTGACCTTTTAATGGTGTAAGCTGATTTTTACAGATACTATTTCTATAAAATGTTATGAACTTAATATCAGTAAAAAACACAATTATAGGTCCTATGCTGCATGTGCTAAATACAAGTCCGACTTAACCTCAGTCATTAAACGGGGTCTGTCGATAAAAATATTTTATGTTTCTAGTTGCGATCTTTGACATCGATAATCTGATGTAGATCCCTTTTTCATAGGTGTGATTTCCGCAGAAAATAAGGAGAAACTATCTAATCGTAAAGACAAATTCTATTGGCAAGAGTTTCTTTAGGTATTTCGTTAAAATCTACATAGCCCCAAATGCTTGAACTATTTTCTTTCATAGATTCGTACATTATGATGTATGTCTATTTTTGTTTAAACTAGTACATGTACACGGTAAGGTTGAAGTTTGAAATAAAAGAGGTAAATGTTGGTACCAATCATAATTACGGACGACGTACTTTCCTTTTGACTGTGATTGATTCTATAAGTTTTGAATTTGATTTGAAACATGCACAAATATAATCACAAGCTCAATTTTAAAAAGAGATCCAGACTCGGTGTAAATGAGACTTGAAAATGACACTCCAGGACACAAACAAATTAACAAAGATATATAGAGGTCAAATTACTGTCTGAAAAGAAGATAGTCGGACATATGCATTATATGATATTTCAAACACTAAAAGCAAAAGTATAAATTGGCTGTGAATAAATTTATTCGAGACTACCAGTATTTGCTATATCATTCATTTCCTAAATCAGAATATAGCAGTCTGATATCAACGAACGCAATCGCTTGGACATTAAAAAACCCCACTCAAATAATATCGAAAACAACGACTGAGACAATAAAACAACTTTCAGGCATGAGTGGAAAACATCGCCGATGACTGACACAGATAAATTGCCCCGGGTTAAAATGTTGTCATTCATATCCCATCCAGTTAGATAGAAGATAATACGCAATTTTAGACGACCCTTTATTTTCCAGTATTAAACCAAACGGAAAATTAAAAAAACACTGGTCTTAGAATCACAAGAGATGCCTCATAATATGTTTTTATATTTTTAACTCTTTTCCATAGCTCTATTTGATTATATCTTGATCTTTTTTATGTTATAGTCATACGAAGTAGCTAGATTGGAGTCTTGTTTAATCTTTCCTAGTAACGAAAAAAAAACCGGATTCAATATGATGACAATAGTGTAATAATATTAATGAATCTGATGGACTGATCTACATGCTAACTTCTGTATATAAACAAGTTCGTATATCAATTGCGTGTGTTGGGTTTGAATTGTCAGTACTATAGTATAAGCTTGTATGTAATTTTTATAGAATCATGCACTGCCGTCCGTGTTTATATATTGTTTATTCTTTAGCTGTTGTTGAACAATTATGTTTGTTAAAATAAATAATTCAGAATTTTCTTTTGGCACCAGTATTATTTTTGAAAGAGTCCGTTATGATATCTGAAAGTTATGATATCTGTAGTATGGTTTACAAATGAGACACATATAGCCACCACAGTCACCAGAACAAGGCTATAAACTACGGGTCGTCGGCGTACTGCCTTCGACAATAGTTATGTATATATGATCTCCCCCAGTTTTTGGTTGGGTTAATGTTGCTCAGTCTTTAGTATTCTTTGCTGCCTTTAACTTGTCTTTTGGGCAGTTTTAGTGTTTTGCCATGACATTGTTAGTTTGTTTACGACTTGTGAGTTTGACTATCTCTTTGGTATATTTTACCTCTCTCCTTGTATGCACGATTGGTCACTATATAATTCAATGTGAAACACTTAAAATGAGATAATCACGACATGCATGTTTAAGTATTGCAGAATCGAAAAAAAACATGAAAAGAAAGTGTATGTGATACGACAACTTTGCCAAAGGCTTCTTCCTAGCTTTGGAATAACTCAGTAAATTTTTGTAGTCGTTAATTCCCTCCTCCAATCTAGAACTGTCGGGTACCAGTTTAACATTAGGATAAATAGCGAAAAGCTTTTAAAAAGAGCTTGACTTGTCAAAATTGGACCAAGCACAAAAAAAATAAAAAACCAGCACAGTAACAAAGGACAAAACTAAATCCAAAAATACTCAGTAAGTGATGGGTAAATAAAAACACGACCTTAACTAAAAGTTGAATATGTATTCTAACATATTGAATTGAAAACAAAGTGAGACGGATGTACAGTACACATAAGGTGGAGTATGCAGATTGTATGCCGTATTTAAGTATCAGAATGATCAATCAAAAAAATCCGGGTTTGATTTGGTTTTCGCAGAAATTATCTTATTAGACCGGCATTGTCAAAATTATTCCTAATAAGTTATAACTTTAATTGATTGTTTTAATACTAGTGAAGTAAACCTATGTTTAAGCCAACCCAAAATGGGTAAATTTCTCAAGAAATATGATGGGTAAAAGAGTGCATTCAAAAAGAGATATTCCCGGATTCTACCGACTATAGCTGCCGAGCTAACCTTCTAAATTTGAATAAACAGTTTTATTTAATATATTTACAAACAGCAAACTGTGTTACCAATTATCGAATGATTTTCGATCTGTAACACTTCACATTGTAAAAATCGGTAAAAAATAAATGGTTTTACTGCAAAACGTTTCCAGTAATTTCAAGTACCTGCCACTTTTATACGCACAAACGTCACACACAGCACCAGTTTTGATGACGTCATTCAGATAAACGTTACAATTTAAAAATAAAATAACAACTGTATTTTTTTAAGTCAACCATGTGAACTAATTTCATTCAGTTAACTTAATAAATAAAGGCATACAAAGTTTATAATTGGAGTATAGATTATGTAAAAATTTGCACATTATCACAGAAAAAATAGTTTTCAACACCAAAATTCAATATGTATTTGAGACTTTTATTTTTATTCTTGAAACACAGAACAAAGTCGATTATTTTTCTTTAAACCTTATATGGTTTCGGAAGTCAAATGAAGTTTTTTATGTATGTTTTTAATGCTTTGTGGTTTCTACTAAAAAAGCGACAAAAATGTCGTTTTGGCGTGCTAGCGGTAAACGACAAAAATGTCGTTTTGGCGTGCTAGTGGTAAACGACAAAAATGTCGTTTTGGCGCCGAAAGGGTTAACATAACTTTACATCAATTACGTCAAGCAGTTTGTCTTCTAAATATGATCAGCAGCCTTATATAAAGATATAAACTTTCAAAAGAAAAATTTACCCTTTCTAGACCCAGTTTAACATTTTCATTTATAGTTATCATCTCTTCTGAAAACGGAGTTTGTGGGAGTGGATAAAACGTTTACTACGTTTGTTCGTCAGTCTGTCATGCACGTTTAAAATTAAAAAAAATCGTGGTATGCTTGCCAATGAAACAACTCTTCATAAGAGACCAAATGACACAGAATTAACAACTATAGGTCACAGTACGGCCTTCAACAATGAGCAAAGCCCATACCGCATAGTCAGCTATAGAAGACCCCGAAATGACAAACGTAAAACATTTCAAACGAGAAAACTAACGGCCTAATTTATGTACAAACAAATGAACGAAAAACAAACATGTAACACACCAACAAATGACAACCACTGAAATACAGGCTCCTGATTTGGGACAGACACATAACGTGACGGTACCCAAATTGCACCTATTTTGACAGTTTTTTCAACTACGTTTTTTTATGATCAAGACAAACATTTCCATTTTGTGTTTATTTTGTAGCCGTATCCTTCTTTATTATATAGGTACACCAATTAGATTTTCAATTCATATGGAATCATAGAAAAATTGGTCTGAACTAACCTCCAAACCATCAATGATTCTGTAATGAGGAGTACCCAAATTGCATCCATGCTTAAATTTGCATCGTCAAAAGTCGAATAACAGAGCTTTTGTTTATTTTTTTCAAATATTTTGAACAATTGGATATTTGTTCATGCTTACTCTTCTTTTTTTAAGAAATGGATACTTAAAACATATTGTATTTGCTAATTTTAAAAAGATGACGTTTTGATGACGTCGCACTGTGGCGACGTTTCAGTACATTTTGCTTTTTCAGTAAACACTTCATCTGTTGATAAATCCTGTAAACGTTTTGTGTATATCTAAATATATTTACCTATGTTGAAAGACGTGCATACTATCAGATCATAAAAATACAACTTGTTTAGTCTCTAGGAAATCTTGTAAGATTTCCACTGCTATTTTTGCTAAATAGGTGCAATTTGGGTACTCGTTGCAATTTGGGTACCGTTACGTTACATACATAATGTGGCGGGTTTAACCCTCTTGATGCCAGATTTTAAAAAATCAACGTTTCGACGTTGTCAATAGGCAATAACAATTTGACGTCGCCAGTGCCGAATTCTTTTGACGTCGTCTTTTTGGCGTTATTTTTTTCATATTGATTTATAAAGTAGTTTTTTCTACACGAACGGCATTCACAAGGGCGGTGACCAGGAGAACATTTTGATAATTCTATATTGACTGATTAAAATCTTTCTATACAAATTTGCATCTTGATGGACCAAGGAGATTCACAAATGTAAAGTGAACTGATATTTTTTTCAAAATGCTGTTGAATTCGTGCAATTATTAAAAGATCTTTTTTAATTGAGAGAGAATTTTTTTAAGTATTATGCGCCGCCTACAATTTTTTGCTACATATTTTCATATCATAACAGTTTTTAAAAAGATATTTTAGGGTATTTATGGGCGGATTTTTACCAAACCTTATGTTGAAAGACACGGAATTGCCGGAAATACATTTGTTTATATGGTCATAATTTTATCTTTGATTGTTTTTATTTTCTACTGATGTGGACATCTATAATAATATTTTTCAAACCAATTTTGGTAAAATATATGGCAAATTTCAGGATAAAAAATTAGTGTTTATATCTCCAGTAAAAGATAGTTGTTCAATGATAAATATAACCTGATAAACAAATAGATATGTGATAACAAATAAATCTATTGGTTGATTGACATCCCATAAGAAATAACTTTATAAAATTTATTAAAAAAATGCAATATATAGCCCAAAGTTGTTCTTGAAAATATTCTTCTCGCCACTATATGAAAGGGGTTCGTACATCATTTCTTATAAAAGGGTAATAAAGCGTCAGTTATAATCGTTTTTTCTTTTATCCATGTTCAAGAACTTTTATTTTTCTATTTTGATATAACAATTACCGATACAAAAGGAGGCGAATAATGTCGGGATATTTTAGCCTCATATCATTGTCCTGTGCTGTCTGAATACACGAACCATGCGAGCAGAAGCCTTTTTTTTTATATCTCACATTTTTTTCTTGCATATAATGTGTAGGGATAAATTCAGAAGACTGGCTTGAATTTATCCCCGTCTCGACACGGGACTATTTACTTTATGAAGTATTATACATTTTGTAGATGTGATTACGTATTGAATGTTTGTTTTAATTTATTGTGTCTTTTGATGTTGGCCTATATAAAAAAAAAATAACATGAAGGTCACGAAATTCCTTTTGTGTAAATTTCTGAAGAACCACATCCATTTCAAAAACCTACCAAATACAAAACAGTATGAAAGGAAGTATTGCCCGTAACTATTATCTAAAATAATTTTAGTATTCATACTCCTTCTACTCCTCACGTGCAAAACAACTTATATTATTTCTTAATTGTATATGTTACATCATTATCCGAATCAAAAGATAAAAATAGGTCCAGATTTTAAAGGCCTAAAAACCGCTGCTGGTTTTGTGTAACAAAATTGTGCCATTAGAGGGTGTCTCCTCTTATATATCTTTTCGTGTTCTCTTCTAAGTCTTCTAACGAATGTCAAAAAAATGGGTGTTCATTTTGGATTTTTTAACGTGAATCATCGCACAGATAAATAGAGAATTATTTTATCGACAAGATCCTTTTAAGTTAAATTACAAAAATGAATGTCAAACACTCGGAGAACATATTGTTCCATCAGTTTATTCTCTATAATTTGGTTATGAATATTTCATGACCAGGTCTTTGGTTTCCCGTTTAGTGAAATTCAAATCCCTAGCTTCTTTTAAATCCGGAAAAGTCCGACTTCAAATAAAAAAGCCTTTAAAATTTTAAGCTAGTTACAGAGGGTGCATGCATGCATGCATGGCTAAAAAATACCAAAATAATGTCATGAACCTGTATGTTTAAATAAGGATCTGTAAAGGGTCTATATGGAATTCAATTAAGCTGATGCTAATATAGATGAATAGTCCCTGAGAAATACAGTCTCCTAGAAATCATATTGGATATAGAAATACAGAACCCGTTACAAATATTTAAAGGTTAAGATTCGTTATTTTTCATTTTTTCCCTCTCAATTAAATGATTAATACTTATTTGTTATACACGAGTATGAATAAGCCAAATATAGTATTATGAATTAGGCCATTCATTTTCTCGATTCAATTGTTTCCCATTTTACATTTCAGGGCCTTCTGTAGGCGATTAGTTGTACTGTTTTTTTCTCATTGTTGAAGGCCGTACGGTTGCCTGCAAAATTGCTAACATCCACTTCATTTCAACGTTGTTTGATTGTTGTCTCATCATGTTCATTGCCAGTTAAACCAAATCCCCTTATTTTTATATTATAATTATAAGTATGAAATATTTGTCGCTGAACTAAATGACACGCAATTAATTAATCGTAAATTCAGTTTTAAAATAGCTATAGTTAAAATTTAAAATTAAATATTTCGTCTATCAATTATGTGAAGCCGACTGAAAGTGTCCGTCAATAATGCACCATATATATATAATGTTTAATAGTGACACGATTTCAGTCCTAAAATAAATGTTTATAAATATTTCTCCTACGGGATTCAGACAAATAAAAGTCTTAAGTTTACGAAACGTATGTTTGTAAAAAATGAATAAACCCTTTCCACCTTCATAGCAGGAACTAAGCTAGCAATAATAAAGAACACTTTAAACATCAAAAGGAGTAATTCCAAAGGGCGAAAACTAATAAATATGAAATTTATTTTATCAAATTAAAGTCAACTTGCAAGTATTTGTCGCTTATCAATCAAACACCATTTGGATAAAAGGAACTCAATTTAGATAGGAAAATGTGAACATTGACAGTGTGTGTTTTATCGATCATTTAAGGTCAATTTTGTTTAGTTCCATGCTGAAAATTAGTGTTTTTCTAAATTTTCATAACTCCAAATCTTAACATTCTTTTCAGTGTTAATAATCGAGTTTTCTTGTGCCATTATTCTGTCATGAGTGGACGGGCCGATTTCCTGTTTCGGACTGTCTTAGAGGATAAACACATAAACATTAATATTCGAACATACGTAATGTGCGAAACTTTATGAGTCATTTTTCAACACACAGTTTATCGAATATGTCGGAAATGCGTCAATAAAGTGTTTTTAATTATGTAAGTCTAATAAGTAACGATGCAAAAAAAAGCGTGACCCGGTTTTATTCAATTATCTTGTGTTTCCAGCTCTTATGTCAATCACTAAATTTCAGCACCAGTGTCATGTGCTTGCATAGATCTGCAAATATAAAAACCAACGTTGCCGTTTGCCGCTGGTTAACGTGTTTTTTTGCCATAATTATAACGTCATAATGACGTCATGCATATTACGTCATTGCTTCAAAATACATTAAGATGACCGATGGTCAACAATGTTATAAAGGTTTAATTATTTACTGAAGTGAAGATTGCTAAATTTTGATTTATAGTATATACTATTGTTGAAACGACATATATGTCGCCTTGGCATCAAACCCCCAAACGACATATATGTCGCTTTGGCATCAACACTAGAACGACATATGTGTCGGTTTGGCATTAAGAGGGTTAAACATGTTATTGGGATCCCAACCCTCTCTCTAACCTGGAACAGTGGTGTAACAGAACAACATAAGAACGAACTATAAAAATCAGTTGAAAAAGGCTTAACTCATCAGATGGATACAAATATAAATAATCTAACAAAAAAAACCAGAGTAGATGTGGCCGGGTACTTGTATATCCAAACAATAAAAAGACACTGATCTGAGAGTACTCTCAGTTACTGACAGCTAGTTCAAAGCCACTTACAACTAATAAAAAAAAATCATGCATCTAAGTTTTGCATTTAGGTAAAGATTGAAACAGACTGAGTAAAAAAAAGAATGATTTACCATTATTGGATAGTAACGATTGTCCATGAAAAAAGAGTCATTTTGACCTAAAGTAATTCTGGTTAAGTTTTGAATTAAGATACAAAATGTAATCAACTACAAGTCATAGAAGAATCAGGGGCGTAGCTAGCATGTGAATGAAGTGGAAGCACAAACCGAAGAGCGAGGGGTCTGGGGGCCGCTTAAGGCCCCCAGTGGGTCCCTGGTAGGGGGATCAGGGGGGCGAAGCCCCCTGGACGCTCCGCAGATTTAGCGTTTTAAAACAGTAATGACCTTATTAAAATTTGTATATTTTTGTTGTGTTTTTTTTGGTCAATTATTTATTTAACTTCGAAATGTTCGAATCAAATGAACATTTTACACGTTTTTTTGGTGTTTTTTTGTACGCCGTGAGATCTTTTAAAAATCACGGAGGTTTGTTCCATATATATATATATGTATTTGGATATTTGTATTTGTATTGAGCAAAGAAGATATAAAAATAAGGAGGTGTGGTATGATTGCCGAGGAGACAACTATCCACCAAAGTTTAAATGAAGTGTATGTAAGTAGATATGTATATAAAAAAAAAACAATAATCAAAAACATAAACACAAACACAATACTACATTTGTATATTATGTGGAGTTTCTGTTAGACATATCAAAACAATTATTCAATCTTTTGAATTTTTAACTAAAAGTCAAATTAATTTTGGTCGGAAAAAAGGAATCCCAAACGACGTTTCTTCTTTACAGCAAATGTGTCAATGACTTTTTTAGTATCAATTTCCCAATGTTTGTATGCATGCAGTATGGAGAGACTAGAAAGTCTTTCTGTATGCATTTCACTCTTCTCATAACGCTAAAACTCCTCTCTGCTGTTGCTGTTGTCACAGGCATTGTCACTAGAATCAGCAGACAAATGTAAATGTTTGGGTATAGGTCACAGTTTGTCACTGACAGAGTTTCCGAAATAGTGGATGGCTTTGGGTTCGCTGCTATATCCCACCTAACAATCCATCGTTCAACTTCCTCGCGAAATTGTGCAACATTGTTAATATCAAGGTCATCATCTCTAAATGTCTCAAATAAAGTATTGATAACTTCTTGATTAATCCCATTTAGCTTTGTTGGTATCAAATACTGGGCAGAAAACCGATCTTCGTTGGAAACAAATCTGCGTGTAAGTTCTTGTATCAGGTGATCAAGAAATGGCAGAAACATTGCACGTTTCCAGTACTGACTGGGCGTTTCAGCTGGTACATTTACGCGATGACGCTGTCTACCGGCAGCACTCGGCATGGTAGGAACCTCCTCCACGGTATCGGGTACTTGTACTGCTTTCTCAAACAACTCATCCCAGGCTTCTATGCTGTTCCGTTTTCTGTTCAACTGTTCTATTACAACTTTACTCTCAGAAACAGCTTCAATGAGATCAACAAATTTCCTTTGTAGCATTTCAGAAAGGGGAACTAAGGGTTGCAAAATATACTGTGCCGCATCCAAAGTGATAATAAAGTCAAATTTCTTGATTGAACAAGCATAGCTACGAGCTTTTGAGTCACCATGTTGCTCTAGGTTCTCTTGGGGATCAACTTTAACTTTAAACGCAGTAAGAAAAGTATATAACGATTCTGATCGACTGGCCCAACGGGTTTCACAAAGGGTTTTCAGTTTCTGACGTCTATCCATTTCTTCTCTTACTACTGCATTCTGTTCCAGGCTTTCTTTAAAAAAAGAGGACTCTTTTTGCTGAGTAATCGAATGCGAAAGCAATAGCCTGCACAGTGTTCATAAGATTTTTAATTAATGGTTCTTCACTAGCATGTACTATTGACAAATTCAGGTTATGGGCTTTGCAATGTATGTAACTTGCTCCAGGTATTCTTTCTTTTATTCTCGATTGGACGCCTTTATGTATACCAGACATATTAGCAGCCCCGTCGTAACCCTGAGCACGCATATGATCAACATCGATCCCTTTCAATTCTAGTTGTTCCAGAAAAAAATCTGCCAATGCCTCTCCTGTTGTTCGGGATGCTTCCGCGAAGCCAAGAAATTCCTCTCGAATTGACTTTGTCGTCTTGTCAAAAAATCTTACACAGATAGACGCCTGGTCTTTGGTTGCACAGTCAGATGCCTCGTCGGACATGAAACCAAAATATTTTGAATCATTACAATCCTGGACCAATGTCGAAATAATCTGATCTGCACATATTTCAATGAGTTCATTCTGGATATCTGGTTATGTATACTTTTTCTGTGGATCAGCAAAAGCAAGATGATCTGCACTTACGATGTTATCCTTGGCTCTCGTGTGAAGGAGAGCAACAAAATTGCTATGTTTTTCCTCGTGACCTCTGATTGCAAGATTTTGTTTACCGCATAACAAAATAGCGTCAATAATACAAGAAAGAACTTCTCGGTTTCTCTTGATTCTAGCATTGAAACTCTCCGACATTGACTCCAATATATCGGACTTTTCTCCGGATTTTATCCGAAGAAATTCAGTTGCTGCAAGCACGTTGTCGTGATGCTTACTTTTTTCATTAATATGTCGTGAGACGCATCGACTAAGATTTCCCCAATCTGTGACGGGAGATGACAGTGAAAAAGTCGTTTCCTTTGTATCTTGTCTCTGTGGCCCAAACCAAACACAAGGTGCACAATAGACAGCATCATTCACAACAGAATACCTCATCCAAGGGTATTTTTCATGCCAACTCCACTGCAGCGATCTGTTGACATTTCTAATGGTTCTACAAATTAAATATAAATACAATTGAGTTTTCCTATTTTGAAACGATTTCTAGGTGAATTTTAGAGATATAACGAAAAAAACACTTGAAAATAATTAAAGAAGGTGCCTGGGGACAAGAATGTGCCTGAGGAAACGAATGCCCCCGCTCAAGCCTTGCAATTTTCCAAGATATAAAGGGGCATTACTTTAAATGAATCACTGTCTAAATTAAAATGTGTGTTTCGGTCGAGGGTACTAACTTAATGTCCCATTCGACTAGCGGCAGGTGCATTCAAATGTGTCTCTTCAAATCGATAAACCATACTTTGTCTTTTTATTTTTTAGCCATTGCGTTGTCAGTTTATTTTCGATCTATGAGTTTGACTATCCCTATGGTATACAAAATCGACAACTGTGAGCTAATGCTAATAGCTATGAATTTATAAAATATTGAAATAAGAAGATGTATCATTGCCAATGAGACATATCTCCAAAAATGCCACCACATCTTCCATGTCTGACCATAAGTACGAAATAAAAAAAGGTCGTGAAACAGGAGGAGTAATTTGATGTGATGAATAGATTAGTTGCTGAGAAAAATGTTGTTACGGACGGACGCACGGACAGTCAGAGGTACACGTGAACCAGTTTAAAACGTACTCAATTGGGCAAGGAACGGGAGGATAAATAAGTGCAGTATGTGGCAATTAAACCAGCCTTTACCGTTTTTACAGGTGGTGGGCTGGCTTATCTTTTTACATAATAAATACATTCGGCATATATATTGTTCAATTTCTAAATAATTTTTAATTTCTTTTGTTTGCAAAATTATGAATTACCTCAAAGGAAACTTGTATTTAGCAACATGTTCCCAAGATGTATTTGTCAGCAAATCTAGTTTCACTCTTTCTTGTTGTGAACATTCTATGGTGATATTACCAATATCTGGATAAGGAGGGTGGTTAGATGAAGACGGAGTCGACGAGTCAGTTAGTGACGGTGATGGGGGATCATCAATCTTTGTGGAGGTGTGATCATCTGAGCCTGTTCCTTCAGGACGCGAATCAGATGAGTTTGGGTTCGGTTTGAGATAAGAAAATATCTTTTTCTGCATGACAGCTTCATCAACACTTGTAACTATGTTGTCAAACTAATATCCGGGAAAGACGGAAAAGATACCAACAGTCTCCGAACGTTAAACAAATATCATAATCATATTAGTCTTAGATAATTATACATGCATCACTCTGTTCTGTCGATTCGTATTGACCAATTCACCTCTTTCGCTCTCTCATTATGTTTTTTTTTGTTTTTTTTTTGTTGGTGAAAACGACGTGGAAGCACGTGCTGTCGTGCCTCCGGGTAGCTACGCCCCTGTCATCTGAGCCTGTTCCTTCAGCACGCGAATCAGATGAGTTTGGGTTCGGTTTGAGATAAGAAAATATCTTTTTCTGCATGACAGCTTCATCAACACTTGTAACTATGTTGTCAAACTAATATCCGGGAAAGACGGAAAAGATACCAACAGTCTCCGAACGTTAAACAAATATCATAATCATATTAGTCTTAGATAATTATACATGCATCACTCTGTTCTGTCGATTCGTATTGACCAATTCACCTCTCTCGCTCTCTCATTATGTTTTTTTTTGTTTTTTTTTTTGTTGGTGAAAACGACGTGGAAGCACGTGCTGTCGTGCCTCCGGGTAGCTACGCCCCTGAGAATGATATATTTTTGATAACAAAGGACCTTGGAAAACAGTTGGTCGCCTCGACCTATATTAAAATATTACGCACGAATGATTCTGATCAAAATTTGTAATAAGGTCCACATGATAGCAACAACACATAAAAGAGGAAAGCTATTTGTTACTGCGCACTTCTTTGATTTTATTGAAGGTCCGCACAAAAATGTTGTCACCATAACAGAAGCACAAAAAACGACAATCGTTATTATGTCAATATATAATTGTAATATAATTATATTAATGGAGAACTACTAGTATTTTTTTAATGTATTCTTCTCGTTGTTGTTATTGGCGTTCTAATTCTCCTCACATACAAGTTTGTCTATAGTCTGAGGATTTCTGTTATTTTTGCTAAAAAATGTTTTTCAATATCCCATGTTAGGATCAATGTCAGAGGTTGAAAATTTCATATTTGAATATTTTTCGTTATCTGGAAACGTTACTTTTAACGGTGGATCTTGATTGTTTCTGTGGGGATTCTTTCTCCTGTATATGGATCACTCACGGGGTAAAAATTGGAAATTGTCGAAACTTATTGGACTTTTATGTATAGCATAGTCCGAATTTTATACTTAAAAGGATTACAATTCACAAAATAGTTATTTTGCACTAAAATTGCTGTGCCATGCCTTTTTAAAATAAGATTGAAAATCGTATATGTTTAAGTAAAATCATATTTCGAATAACATCGCTGACCAACATAAATAAAAAATATCCAAAATGCAATGAACTGTTTACTTCTGACAGATATTTGGTTCTCCTTGAAAAATACTGGGTCATGATATATCTAAACTGCAGTCCCGAGTAAATAAGATATTTATTAAAGTTAAATGATCAGAAATGCACATTTATATTTGTGTATGAATATATATGTTTTTAAATACGTTTTAAAGTATATACATATTAAGTTGTGAATATGATGAAACTGATCATCAAAACAAGATCAAAATAAGTTAAAAATGCCCTGGTGTGGAATAAATTTGTGGTAAATTGATCACACTTCTTAATTTTCTTATTACAATCAGAGTTTTAAATATTGTATATTGCCTTAATGATAACATGACTTTAATAACTGGTTCAATTTGTTTGCTGGGCATTAATTACCAATGATGACTGGATTCGGCAATTTCCGCTAAAAAAAAATCCGAAGTATACCGAATCTGAACCACCACCATCACTTACATCAATCACTGATCATATTCACCTTCATCAACAAAAAACGTATAATTTTGTGGCCACTGCATATAATGTCCAAACAACTGCATATAATGTTGTGAGCACTGCATATAATGTTGTAAGCACTGCATACAATGGTGTGACAACTGCATATAATGGTGACCTGTGACCACTTCATATAATGTTGTGAGCACTGCATATAATGATGTGACCACTGCATATAATGTTGTGACCACTGCATATAATGCTGATCATCAACATGAGGCAGTCATGGCGTTCCATAGTTTCGTGTGATCAATATTTATATACATACTGTTGACAGTTTTTTTTTTTTTTTTTTTTTTTTTTTTTGTGTGTGATTGTATAAGATTTATGATTAATCTAAGTATCAGCATTTTGGTTTTATTTTTCATTAAAAAAGCACTGTTTAATAAAAAAAAATTAAAATAACTCAACACATTTCATGTTTGATTGACTTGAGGCGCATTCGATTGTCTATCTCAATCATCGAACTACACCGGTACGTATCGTATGTGAACAAAAGACGGGACAAATTGGCCCAGCCCTTTTCTTTGAAGGTTCAAATATTTTTAAAAATTGCAGAAGTTCAAATAAAAATGTACGCTTTATGTTTGGCATAGCACATTGACACGTGCGTATTGTTATTATATTTTACGCTAGAGCATAGTGTCAAAGAGAAGAGAAATAGCTAAGAGAAGTTTGGGGTTGAAAGGTCAGAATAAACACGGACGGGCAAATATAAGAACATTTATGCCCTCGACTTGTATAATAATGTGTCACCCTGTCGGATTATCGAATTGCCGGACTACAAATGGATCGAACTGTCGGACTACAAATGGATCGAACTGTCGGACTATCGAACCGTCGGACTAAAGGAGCGTCGGACTGTCGAGCGGACCCCAACTAAAACACATTCTAAACCCCATCCCAGAATTTGTTTGTCATATTGGAGTGTTTATTAAGCAGTCTTTAGAACTGAGGGGGGGGGGGGTCAGATCCAGGTCAGACAAGTTTATGGTTGTGTTTTTTGCATAAATTTGTAAATTGAACTCCTCCTTTAAATATGTTCTATTGTATTGTATTGTATTGTATTGTATTTAATTGTATCATGGTTTGTTTGTATTGCTTGACCCTTATTGGTGTAATTTTGCAATAAAGATATTATTAAATACATGAACGAACCATTGAATAGATGCTTGTGTTGAACAATCTTACCGAGTATTGTTGATCCATATGCCAAGCCAACAGAGCATTGGCCATTATCCTTCTCTGCTGCTAGCAAGCCAGATATCTGTGTACCATGACTAAAATATCAAATATAAAATAAAATATATGTTTGTCCTGCAAACAGATATCTGGCTTGACCTTTATAAAAACGTTAAACAATTTATAATGAAAAATTTAATACACAACTTGAAGATTTAGCGTCTTGAAGCTTGTTTGATCTAACAATACGCAATAAAGTGCACGCGGGCAGTAGGTTTAATTGAATGTAATTCAAATTAATATCATTAACTGTTTTCCTGCAATCCTCACGCTTGTTCATTTGAGGTATAGAACTACTCATTCGGGACCGGTCAGAAAGGACGCACAAGAAAGTAGTACATATTTTAAACACAATAGTTCCTACGCATAGCTGTAACATTGTCAACCAGTAAAATATTTGCAATGGGCAATTTTGGTATCAAATGAAAGTTTAAGGAATTAGGAACACTGTAGAACCCTTATTGAATATTAAAAAAAAGTTATGAAATTATAATAGATGGGCACATTTGCTCTATTGTTCAGATCAGAAGTACCTTTTTTTTACAACCAGTGAGTGCGCTCTAATATGCAATTAAAGGTATGTTGAAATTTTCAGCACAAGTCAGGATAAGGTATAGTTTTGACATGAAATTACTGCCACTTTATTTGAACAAAGTTGCAATTAATGCTTGAAATTGAAAAAATTAACATAAAAAGCAATGGGGCTATGACTTAGTGGTTTTATTCCTTGATACTTTAATAGTGATTGCTGAATACAAAATGACCGCGGGGATAATCAGATAACTGTTAATGAACATTTAAGATAGAACTATAACAAAACACAATTATTAAAGTATTTTACTATGACAAGCCAATATCAACATTTATCATAAAAATAAGAAGATGTTGTATAATTACCAATGAGGCAAATCTTCACCAGAGAACAATTTTGAAATGACATAGAAGTTAACAGCTATCGGTCACCGTACAGTCTTCAACAATGAGCATAACCCATATCGCACAGTCAGCTATAAAAGGCCCCGGAATGAAAAATGTAAAACAAACGAGAAAACTAACGGCCTAACTGATTTATGAACAAAATAAGGAACGAAAAACAAATATGATATACAGCAACAAACGACAACCACAGAATTACAGGCTCCTGACTATGGATAGGCACATACAGAATGTGGCGGAGTTAAACTACTTGTGCTGAAAAATTGTTTATTTGTCAAACATGCTGACATGTGGTCATTGTCAATAAAGAGACATTTCGGTAAGGAAATATTGTTATAATTTAACATTGAGTTTGGAAATTACCGCGTTGTACGGTATGTGTATAGTGGGAGGGTGTGTGTGTATGTGTTCAGCGTTTAATATCTCTACCTGTCAAATTGGTTAGCAGGACTTGGATCTTCATCATCATCATAATAATCGTAATCTTTATCTGTATCCTATGAAACACATACACTTGTGTTTTGAATATGTAATTTATACAAACATGGGTATAATTGAGGTCTGGAGCTGGCATGTAGGCCAAGTTCGGATGGAACTAGAGTTCTGACTAGAGTTCCATATGAACGGTAAATAATTTTGAAGAGTAAGGTCTCTAGATTACCGGAAGTACAAGGCCCCTACTCTGAATATGTTTACATTCAAATTTGATTGGATTGACGTCATAACATCCGGGATATCGAGTCGATCTCTATGAACCCTGCCACAACCAGGGTTCCTCGAGTGTTAATGGCGGAAAAGCTTTATCCAATCATAACAGGTGTTATATATGACCATGTCAATTCAATCTACTCTAGATATCCATCCGAACTTGGCCGTAAGTAACTGCTAGTAGTCCTTTATTAATTTGTGTATCATTGACATTTTTGCTTTTGTTACCTATTCTGACATCGGACTCGGAAGGGTTAGCAGATCCTGCTCCAAATGCAAAACTATCAGAATATGTTTTAGGGTTATCCTGTCAGATTAGTTCTAGGTTAGAACTATCAGTTTGTTTTGATAAAATCATTTAACCAAAAATAAAACATTAAACACTGATTTGTTTTCTTTAAATGCTGGAACTGTACTTTTTGCTGCATGGTCTTTACCATGAGCATTCAATGTTTTTGTTGACTACATCTATTGTGATTCTGGCTAAGCAGCTTTTTGGGGTACATTTATACGTTTTGTCTTCGTTTTTTAATACATTTGATATCCTAAATGTGTGATGTTTTAAAAAATTACAGACGCATTTCCTCCTCTATTTGTCTCCGAATGAATTATGCCCATTGTGTCACCTCGAACATGTGAGCACTATACACTTTTATACCTTTAAGTTGCTCTCAGTTTTGTATGATAAATGGGTTTGAATTCGCCTACTAACATAGAGCGATACTCTAAACAACATTTCATTACGGGTACAACTGATGTTAAACCGTTTCCATTATATTTTACCTGTAAATTGGCACAAAAGCAGTATTTATATTTTAGGCAAAGATGAAATACAGTACTTTTTTTTTTTAATTTGCGCAAATGCAATGCAAACCAATCCCCCCTTTTCCTTCTTGAATGCAAACGCAGTTTTTAAAAGCGTAGGTTGTAATAGTTGTGCCATTGTCGAAAACCAATATTTAAAAGTATACCACATTATCATCGATATCTGGGTGACTAGTTTCCACTCCGTCGACTCGTCTACGACAGCTATGACCACTCCGTCTCCATTATATCCTGCTGACCATGCGCTACTGAGCAAAGTCAGTAATGATTATATATATGAAATGTATTTGTCATGTATATACTTTTTTATTTACTATTTGTTAGAATTTTTACATTTTTCAGATATTTTCAGTGTTGGTAGGTGGTCATCAGAAATTCTTTCACCACTCCAGCCACTACACAATTTAGCAAAGTGTCTTCCAGAATTTTGTCTACAATCTAGAGCTGAAAATACGCGAAAGAAGTACAGGTGCCTTTAACAATTTTTGAAGATGGTGTAATTCATTTAATCTTATTTCTTTACCAGCACCAGACTATGATGTTTCGTTATACCTGATTCATTTATGTAAAAAACACAAATCCGCATCTATAGTTGAAGGAGCTTACATTGTACTATGCAATTAGTTGGTCACATAATCTAGCCGAATTTGCCGATTCTTGTAATTCTTTTTTATGTACATCTATTAAAGAAGGAGTTCATAGGTCAATCGGGCATTACATTGTAAAAAAAAAAGAGCATATTACACCTGAAATTATGTACCAGATTGTACAAAAATACGGTAACAAATTAAGCACTTTGAAACATAGAAGAATCGCCTGTATGTGTCTTACAAGTTATGCAGGATTTTTAAGATTTTCCGAACTCGTTAATTCGAAAAGATCAGATATACAGTTTTATCCTACTTATATGTGTCTATTTATCGAAAAAAGTCAGACTGACCAACACAGAGAAGGTAGTAGAGTATTGATTTCGAAGACTATAGTTCTATAACATGTCCGGTATCTATGTTACACACATATTTATCACAAAGCTAACATAGCAAAAAGTAAAATCACAAAAATACTGAACTCAGAGGAAAATCAATTCGGAAAGTCCATAATCACATGGCAAAATCAAATAACAAAACGCATCAAAAATGAATGGACAAGAACTGTCATATTCCTGACTTGGTACAGGCATTTTCAAATGTAGAAAATGGTGGATTGAACCTGGTTTTATAGCTAGCTAAACCTCTCACTTGTATGACAGTCGCATCAAATTCCATTATATTGTAACCGATGCGTGAACAAAACAAACAGACACAATAGGTAAAAATGTCAAAAATAGGGGTACAGCAGTCAACATTGTGTTATCATCTTAATCACTATAAAATCGATTCTAACGAATTCATTTTTAGAGCAGTACCTTTTCGTAAGAAAACAATCACTTATGTATTAAGAGGAATTGCTCCTCTATCTTATACAAGGGCTAGAGAGTTGTTGTTAGACGTTCTTGGATCTTTAGGTCTAGAAAAATCTAATTTTGGTTTACACAGTTTGATAGCAGGTGGTGCGACGCTGCTACCCGCTGCTGGTATAAATGACAGGTTATTCAAGAAACATGGAAGATGGGCATCTGAAACTGCAAAAGATGGGTATGTTCAGGAAAACATATCAGAAAAATTAACAGTTTCTAAAATCCTTGGTATATGACCCCCTTTTTTCTTTCTTTGTTACTTTCGAAAGTATGATACCCTCACAAGGAGAGCTCATTTCTGATACATGTGTTGAGTTTTATTGTATAAATAATTTATGTTCGTTTAAGTCTGGCGAATTAGAACATAAATATATTTAATTAAAGAACCTTAGTGAGCGCGCTCACATACCCCACGTCCCCACATTGTCATTGGAGAAATAAAATATGTGTAAGAAAAAAAAATTGTATAAGAAAAAAAAATTGAGTCATAATTTCCTTTCAATATGCACATCTACATAGTTTGTCCTTATTATCTACAAAGTTTTTATGAATTGCGATGACAAACTGTTGCAGAAGTACATTGAAACAAATAAGTTGAAAGGGGCGTAACTCCTAGAAAAAAGATTGAATCATAATTTCCTGTCGATATGCACATCTACATAGTATGTCCTTATTATCTGAAAAGGTTTCATGAAATTCTGTTGTGTGGTTTGAGAGGAGTTGCGATGACAAACTGTTGCAGAAGTACATTGAAACAAATAAGTTCAAAGGGGCGCAACTCCTAGAAAAAAAATTGAATCATAATTTCCTGTCGATATGCACATCTACATAGTATGTCCTTATTATCTGAAAAGGTTTCATGAAATTCTGTTGTGTGGTTTGAGAGGAGTTGCGATGACAAAAGGTTGCAGTAGTATATTGGGCAAATATGTTCAAAGGGGCGTAACTCCTGGGGAAAAAATTGAATCGTAATTTCCTGTCGATATGCACATCTATGTAGTATGTCCTTATTATCTGAAAAGGTTTCATGAAATTCTGTTGTGTGGTTTGAGAGGAGTTGCGATGACAAACTGTTGCAGAAGTACATTAAAGTAAATAAGTTCAAAGGGGCGTAACTCCTAGAAAAAAAATTGGATCGCAATTTCCTGTCGATATGCACAACTACATAGTATGTCCTTATTATCTGAAAAGGTTTCGTGAAATTCTGTTGTGTGGTTTGAGAGGAGTTGCGATGACAAACTGTTGCAGTAGTACATTAAAGTAAATAAGTTCAAAGGGCGTAACTCCTAGAAAAAAAATTGAATCGCAATTTCCCGTCGATATGCACAACTACATAGTATGTCCTTATTATCTGAAAAGGTTTCGTGAAATTCTGTTGTGTGGTTTGAGAGGAGTTGCGATGACAAGAAACAGGACTGACGGACGGACTGACGGACGGACGGACGGGTCAAAAACATTATACCCTCCGCAACCTGTTGCGTGGGGTATAATAATAGTACGGAAGCACATGTATTTGTTTTGGTAAAACACGTGTGTTTGTTTACATCAAAACGTGTTTTTAGAATACCTGTAATGTTTACAATGTATCCCATTGGACGATATTTGTCGCATTGCGACTTTAAAACAGGTATCCTAGGTATCGTATGATTTTGGCTCGTGTTTCTCGTGCTTGTTGTTTGATATAAATTAAATGTAATTTATAATGTTATTATTCGAAGTTCTGCCTTACGCTGATTAGCATACTCCGTACTACTGCCTTGCCTGTATTAAGCCCCCACCACCATCACCAAGATTATCTATTGTTTTTATGTGGAAAGCAGTGATTTATTTATGATTTATTTAAGTTGTATTTCTTGTATTGTAGATTGGTGTATATTTGTATGTATTAATGGATGGCTGACTGTGATCGAGCCAGTATGACTGTTTTTAGTGTCTCAGTAATGACTGAGAATAAGCCGTAGTCGCTTAAAAATGAACCTTTATATTATACATTGGTTAATGAAAAGTATGCTACCCTCACAATGAGAGCTCATTTCTGATACATGTGTTGAGTTTTATTGTATAAATAATTTATGTTCGTTTAAGTCTGGCGAATTGGAACATAATGGTACTAACTTAATTAGTCACTATGATTCTTTCTTCCTATGGTCTGTCGATTTTAAATATTAACTGATCTCTATTTGAATTTATGCGGAGACTTCATTAAAACTGTTTAAAGCATTTGATGGTTTTTCATTAAACGACAATACTCAACCATCAGCCATGGCTACATTAATAAGCTTCCTGTATTAATCACATTTGACTTGACTGGGGGTATAGAAATACGCATTCGGAACTACTCTGCCTTTCTGGTTGCACGAATAAATAACGTTATTGTACTGCGTAGCGAGAATGGCCGAGTAGTTACGATTGTAGAAATACGAGCATCCCTGTACTTCGTCATTCCGGAATCAAAAGCACGTGCTTAAGAAGTGAATCAGTTTGGCTGCGCATGATAAATGTAGGAATACGCACCCACGTCTGGTAGGAATGGCCTTAATGGAATTCAAATTTATCATAAAATATCAAAATGGCCATAATTTGGTTCTAAAAATGGATCTATTTCAAAAGCCATATATCAAGGTTGAATAAATCTCATCATTCGAGTACATTCTAGACTCCAAAGTTAGCACATTTTTTATATATATATATATTGTCAAAAAACGATGATTTTGTGCATTTTTCGCTAGAAGAAACCCTTGGCCGCAACCTAGGATTCAAAATGTTCTGTGGTCAAAAGTTGTCAATGGTGATATCGAGTCCATAGACACAAAACATTTCTGGATCAGGGGTGGCGGCTAAAGGAAAATATGTTAAAAAGCGTTTAGAATTAGTGAAAATTTTACCAACACAATAATGCATCTGTACTTGAGGGGTTATTTCTTTGTCATTTTTAATGTGATGTGCCAAAAAGAAGTTATTTTGTATAAAAGGTTAAGTTATATAACAACTATTTCTATGTGAGATTTGTAGTATTTTGGCCAGATTTTAAAAAAAAAACATCAAATTCTTAGGGCCAATCTCAACCCTTCATGAATTTTCTTCGCCCTTGTGAACGGATTCATCAACGTTTGAAACCTTAGTGGAATAATACTTTGACAATAAATCTTTAAATGTGTAATCAAAATTAGGAAGAGTAATCTGTTTGTGCAATGTGATAATGATTTTTAATATTTCTCTGATATTGTCGCCCATTTACTTAATTATTTGTGTGAAGTTGAAGTGAAACGTATTTGGATAATAAACCAATAAATCCTAGGTATACTATAAGTACATACATTAAGTTCTAAATTAAGACATTCAATATCAAAATAAGTGTCGGCGTTACCTTCTGCAGCCGTACTTTTGTCGTGTTAATGGACCTATTTTCGCATGTACTTATATCTAGGTTTAGTCATGTTTTTTAATTAAAAAAATACCTAACACCTTCAGATTTCCCAATGACTATTCAAGTGTATGAACGTTTTTAGATAATTATAATAATACTTACATTTTTATCATTCTTTAAGCTTTTTAATGATTCCAATTGCCACAATGGCATCTCCATATTTTTTACCTTTCTTATTGTTAAAATATAGTACTGTTTATGGTTTATCTGAAACTGAACAAAACAGGTCATAATATTATGATCTGAAACGTATTTTTATTGGAGGTTTCAGTTCCACTGCTGCCTGTTACTCGCATTTAGTGATATTATTTATGTAATAAATGTAGTCCCGGGACTGATTTTGTCTTATGATGTTCCTGCATAATATTTGTAGCTGTAAAAATTGATCAAACATACACACTGAGTAAAATTTTAGAACGCTCGACGGGATCTGGATCAGACTCACCAGTTGATTGACTATAGAAAATAAAAATTCCAATTTTTCACATTTGTTTTTTTATTAACTATTTTTAATTAAGATACATATATAGCGTGCGCACTATACTAGACTCTGAAAAAGAAAAAAATCAGAAATGCTCTAGACCAAATATTTGGAGTGCTAAAAACGGTTAAGAGTATGAAAACCTATAAATAGGGCATCACAATCCGTCTGTGTTGGAAACTTGATTTTTAAACAATACTAGTGGGTTGTTTTGTCGTTTAAATACATATCCAATGATAATACCCGATCTGCAAAGCGAAGTGATGTAAACAAAATTAAGATTATTATTTTATACACACAAAAAAGACATCACAATCTATAACCAAATCAACACCTTCGTAAAATGCTCAGTTGACGAATTCTTTTAATTCACAAAATTGCAGGCAATTGCTCTTTTCAAGCGTTTGTCTGATAGTAATCTGTTACTAGAATTGCAATTTCGATTCTCAAGTGTTTGTTACCTAATTTTACATGTTGCTACCATTCCAGCTTTGATAGCTTTAATAGCACTAAACGTTTGTTTTTGTTTCCGCAGGAGAAGTGGTATGATTGTTAATGATACAACTATACATTAGAGTCAAAATGACAAAGATTCAAACATATATCCCTTAGAGTCCACATGACAATGATTTAAACAACTATACCTCAGAAACCAAATGAAAAGAATTTAAACAACTATTCCTCAGAGTCAACATGACAAGCATTTAAACAACTATCCCTCAGAGTCAACATGACAAGCATTTAAACAACTATCCCTCAGAGTCAACATGACAAGCATTTAAACAACTATTCCTCAGAGTCAACATGACAAGCATTTAAACAACTATTCCTCAGAGTCAACATGACAAGCATTTAAACAACTATCCCTCAGAGTCAACATGACAAGCATTTAAACAACTATCCCTCAGAGTCAACATGACAAGCATTTAAACAACTATCCATCAGAGTCAACATGACAAGCATTTAAACAACTTTCCCTCAGAGTCAACATGACAAGCATTTAAACAACTATTCCTCAGAGTCAACATGACAAGCATTTAAACAACTATTCCTCAGAGTCAACATGACAAGCATTTAAACAACTATTCCTCAGAGTCAACATGACAAGCATTTAAACAACTATCCCTCAGATTCAACATGACAAGCATTTAAACAACTATCCCTCAGAGTCAACATGACAAGCATTTAAACAACTTTCCCTCAGAGTCAACATGACAAGCATTTAAATAACTATTCCTCAGAGTCAACATGACAAGCATTTAAACAAATATTCCTCAGAGTCAACATGACAAGTATTTAAACAACTATCCCTCAGAGTCAACATGACAAGCATTTAAACAACTATTCATCAGAGTCAACATGACAAGCATTTAAACAACTATTCCTCAGAGTCAACATGATAAGCATTTAAACAACTATCCCTCAGAGTCAACATGACAAGCATTTAAACAACTTTCCCTCGGAGTCAACATGACAAGCATTTAAACAACTATCCCTCAGAGTCAACATGACAAGCATTTAAACAACTATTCCTCAGAGTCAACATGACAAGCATTTAAATAACTATCCCTCAGAGTCAACATGACAAGCATTTAAACAACTATTCCTCGGAGTCAACATGACAAGCATTTAAACAACTATCCCTCAGAATCCACATGACAAGGGTTTTAATATCTATCCTTCAGAGTCCACATGACAAGGATTTTTTAACAAAATTTAATATCCCTCAAAGTCAAAATGACAAGGATTAAAACAAGTATCCCTTAGAGTCCATATGACAAGGATTTAAATAACTATCCCTTAGAGTCCACATGACAAAGATTGAAACAGTTATCCCTTAGAGTCTATATGACAAGGATTTAAACAAATATCCCTTAGAGTCTATATGACAAGGATTTAAATAACTATCCCTTAGAGTCCACATGCCAAATATTGAAACAACTTTCCCTCAAAGTCCAAATGACAAGGATTTAAACAACTATCCCTCAAAGGCGACATAACAAGGACTTAAACAACTATCCCTCAGAGTCAACATGACAAGGATTTAAACAAGTATCCCCCCCCGAGTCCACATGACAAGGACTTGAACAACCATCCCTCAGAGTCCACATGACATAATTATTATTTGATGTAACTTTGGACTTAGCATCAACTAACATTAGTGCTGCTGTTTCTTTACACAATTTGTGATTTATTTTTAAATGCCTAAGCAAATCATTTTTCCTTTTAAATGATTTTTTACACTTTCCACAAAACGTTATGGTGATTTTGTTTGTGTGGACTTTTTTCCAATGTTTTATGTAGCCGTTATACGAAAAATATTTTAGAGTAGAGCATCCATCGATCTCGCAAGTCATGCCTTCTACTGGAAATGGTAGTCTTAAATTATTATTTAATGCTTAAGTCTCACGCTCATCTACCTCAATTTGTAATTCTGCCATAATAAACTGAAATTTACACAAAAAGAGTTAAAATGTTTTCTCTCTTTTTGTTTTGTGTAATACATGTATTTACTTATACAAAACGGAATATATATAATAAACGGTACTTTATTCCCAAGTATTATGTTGTCTTTTTGTTTTATCAACCGCATAACACCACCGTATATGGGCACATAACTTAATACACCGATAAATCACTAGATCAAATATCCCTACTTAATATTCGGGAGGTTTTTAAATTCTACCAACCTATTCAAGAAATTAGACTAGGAGTCCTACTAAACTTCGGAAAACCTATTTAGTACATCCATCTAATGACTACACCTATATTGAGCACTATGGGGCTTATATCTAATTTCTCATCAAAAGTTAGTGTACTAAACAAAATGTCTTCATTAAATACTCATAATAATATTTATTGTTAACTTGTTTTCGTCCTTATTTGACTTACTGTGTAGCTGTTAATTGCGTGCCGTAAAAGAATTATTTGAGTTACTGTCTTGCGGTTAATCGCGTGCCACATAAGAATTATTTGACTTACTGACGAACGTTAAATCGCGTGCCACATATGAATAATTTGACTTACTTACGGGCGGTTAATCGTGTTTCGTATAAGAATTATTTGACTTATTGACGGGCGGTGAATCGAGTGACACATAGGAATTATTTGACATATTGACAGGCGGTGAATCGTGTGCCGTATGAGAATTATTTGTCTTACTGACGTGCGGAAAATCACGTGTCATATAAGAATTATTTGACTAACTGACGGGCGGTGAATCACGTGCCGTATAAGAATTATTTGACTTACTGCCGGGCGGTTAATCGCGTTCCGTATAAGAATTATTTCACTAACTGTCTGGTGGGGAATCGCGTGCCGTATAAGAATTAGTTGACGTACTAACGGGCGGCGAATCGCGTTCCAAATAAGAATAATATAGGGTTATTGCATGAATATTGGGGAATATTGTCCCGAGTAGAATTTTATATTGCACGAGCTTGCGAGTGCAATATATGTTCTACGAGGGACAATATTCCCCAATATTCATGCAATAACCCTTTTATTGTATAGCAATATAATATTTAAAAGTAAAAATTGGTTTAAACTAAGAATTTGTCGTTGATGACGTCATGAATTTTGAAGATTTATTGCACTAGTGCAATATTAGAATTTATTGCACGCTAACTTTTGGTTACTTTCTGTGGGAAATATTATATTGCTATACAATAATTTGACTTACTGACGGGCGTTGAATAGGCGTGCCACATAAGAATGATTTGACTTACTAACGGGCGATATAAGAATTATTTGATCTATTGTCGAGCGGTAAATCGCGTGCCGTATAAGAATTATTTGACTTACTATCTTGTGGTTAATCGCGTGCCACATAAGGATTATTTGACTTACTGTCTGGCGGTGAATTACGTGCCGTATAAGAATTAGTTGACTTACTGACGAGCGTTGAATCACTTGCCGTATAATAATTATTTGACTTACTGACTGGTGGTGAATTGTGTGACGTATAAGAATTATTTGACTTACTGACGGGTGGTGAATCGATTGCCGTTTAAGAATTATTTGACTTACTGAAGGCCGGTGAATTTCGTGCCGTATAAGAATTATTTGACTCACTTACAGGCTGCTAATCGCGTGCCGTATAAAAATGATTTGACTTACTGACGGGCGATGAATCGCGTGCCGTATAAGAATTTTTTGACTTACTGACAGGCGATGAATCACGTGCCGTATATAAATTATTTGACTTATTGTCGAGCGGTGAATCGTGTGTTGTATAAGAATTATTTGACTTACTGACGGGCGATGAATCATGTGCCGCAAAAGAATTATTTGACTTACTGACGGGCGGTGAATCACGTGTCGTATTAGAATAATGATGTGGTGGCCATCAATTCAGACGTACATTATATTAGGTACAAATATACATGTATGTCATTCGAATGTATCTTATTAATAATTTCTAATTCATTTTCTTTCCTTTTATTTTGGATCGCTATATATAATACATTTAGAAGCAATACAAATACGAGAAAAGATCAAGGACAACGTTAATTTTAACAAATCGCTTAATTTACACGGTATCAAATGTTCGTATGTTGAAATTGGAAACAAACAAAAAATGGAAAAATGTGATAATTGTTTAAGTAACATTTAGTTGTTAATATACTGCCTTTCAATTGACGTCAAAATTTAGAGTCAAAAAGTTTGTCTCACGTCTACACACTTAATTGTTATTCATGACTTAAGGCAATTTGCAGCAATCTAAAAGTTTCTTTATTTAAAACAATCCTTTGTTTCTTTAATATTTAGTTGTGAATAATAACTTTCCCAGAAAGATGTTGCATAAGAAGATTGTATGTAATATTTGATTTACAGACGACACAAAAATACCATTGACGATTCAGCGAAACAAAATACCATTGAAGGATCAGTATCATTGACAGGAGAGTTTAGCATTTATTGAAAATAGCAAACAATGATAAAACGCTACAATTTGAAAATAAGGAGATGCTGTATGATAACCTATCAGACAACTTTCCACTCCGACTAAATAAAGTGGAAGAAGAAAGAAGTGCATATCTTAAACAAAATAGTTCCTACGCATGAATGAAATTGTATCAATAGTTAAAACTTAAATATAACCTTGTGACGCACAAGAAACACTAAATTTTCAATAATTAGTACAACTATTATTTTCAATAATTATAAAAATCATATAACTTTTTAGAAATACTAATTGATACAATTTATTTAACGTATGTAAGAAATTATTGTAAAAAAGGATTTCATAGCTGAACTAGAACGTATAAAACGAAGGTTTATATAGCTCCGTCTTGTAAATATGAAGGTAGAATTTGGTGGTTGATTGTCTTTCACAAATTGGTGCACTGTAACTTTATTCACAACTTAATAGCTTTACCTACAATGTATTGAACTTCGAACTGTATTTGGTCTTTAGATTTTAATTCATTTTGCTTTATTTCAGAAATCATAATTCGTATTCAATTTGTAGTAGAATATTTAATAAATCTGCGGAAAAGTAGTAACTTTTGAACAGGTAAATTTCGCAAAACCGAGATGCGCTTTCTCGAGCAAATGTAGAAAACATTCGCGCAAACGTAATGCGCCGGTTTGATTCCAGTGTTATTTGTGTCTTTTTGTTATTGTCTTTTTTAATATTTACCTCGCATCTACTATTATCTCTACATAAACGATTTCTTCTAATTCGTTTTAGATGATTATCAATCATATCATTTTTCTCCATTTTATTTTTTTATTTTTTTCTCATTATTTTGATAAATTGTATTCTCTTTTGGCTGGGTCAGTTATATATTTCACGGAGCAGATTCATAAGAGAAATATCTATGTTGGCGAGTATTAGGAAGATTCTGATAGATGATTCATTGACAAATTAAAAAAAACAAAAAAAAAGTTATATAATTAGTTATCAAAGTTACCAGGATTATAATTTAATACGCCAGACGCCTACAGACAATAAACACAAACAGCAGGTGAATACACTCAGTGTTAACAGAATAAAAACAAATAACGAAAGACAAGAACCATTGACAAATTACAAAACAATAAAAACAAAAAAATATTAGAAAAATGACATTGATTACACAGGAATCTTCTCAATATTAATACATTACAATGTAGGATGTAATTTAGCCGAGCAAAACGTCATTATTAAATGTTACGATTGGTTCATTACACGCTAACAACATAAGGTGGTCATGGAAACACTAAGGAATTCAAAACCCAATGTTCTTGAAAACGAAAAACATTTCTTGTTAGAAGGTACTATACAATCTAAAATGATATCTTTTACGGTTAATCAAAAAGATGAAGTTATCATTGTTAATTCCTACCCTCCCCCCCCCAAAAAAAAAACCCTCAAAAAGAAGAGAAAACTTATTAAATAAATTTGTATCATTAGAACCAAAATATATAAATGGTCAATTGCATTATACATGTACATATTTATTAAAGGGATGATGTTTAACTATATCTTTAATAAATATTTATAATGCGATTGACGTTTAGTACTTCTTCAGTTTAGAAGTACTAACATAAGAAAAAGAAGAAATGCTATGATTGCCCATGAGAGGCCAACACATGATTTAGAAGGTAAACCTATGGGGCATTGTACTGCATTCAACAAAGAATAAAACCCATACCGTATAGTAAGCATCCCTATTATAGAGTGTAAATTTTAATATGTTTTGATAGATTTTGGTTCTCACACGAAGGAAAATGTTTTAAAAAGATGATAACATTAATGAATGATATTAACAACTATGAATGTCAAATGCTTCTCTGGCGGGAGACACCATTATCACATCTTTATTTTGTCTTCCTTGGATTTTTTTGTGTCACCGTGATGAAGTGGGGCGTCTTTTTGTCTGTGCGGGATGAATGAAGTATAAGGGTGTTGGTGGGGGTAAACAGAATAGAGAATAATGTGTAGAGAATATAAGGAATAGAGAAAAACGGACAAACAAATAAAAGATAGAGAATAATGAGGTGCTAAAATATAAGGAATAGAGAATAATGGGCAAAAAGTGTAAAAAATAGAGAAAAATGGTCTCAATAATTAAAGAATACAGAAATGAAGAAGCCGCATACAGATCCCAACGTATTAGACCTTTCCCGACGGAACATGGGTATTAAATACGATACCTCGTGTAGGGTGAGTGCCACGCTCTTTGCATGTAAAAGAGCATGTACAATAATTCTCTAAGCGGTCGGTACAATACCTGTTGGAAGGTAAAATGTCTGTCCCTATCTATCCTACTCGCATTTTGAAGTGGCATTTCGAATTTTTGAGCCCTTTTCGCTGTCGCACTACACCATGCAAAACCTACCTATTTCATAAATGGTTAATGTGTTCTAGTTTTGGATATGCGTGTAATGTTTGCCACTGTATGCAATCAATCAATCAATCAATCAAAATACCAATATGAAGCCTGCAGTAACCCAGAACATTTCCGAGCATCTGAATGGTGTCTACAGAACATATAATTATGTTTTTTTTTTTTTTAATAAATGACCAAAACAAAAAGAAGAGTGATACATAGGGAAATAACAAAATAGTGAAAAAGATAGAAATTTAAATAATTGAATATAACAAGAGTGCACACGCTGAAATGTTTCGCCTTCTTAAAGGGAAAAAAAATGAAAAATTGATATTTTGTTCTTGAAGCATAAAAAAAGCACATGTTCATCAATAATAAAGTTTTATTCTGTATGTAAAGAGATCAAAATCGACTTTTGAAATTGATTATCAGTTCTTGGAAATCGCCATCTTGTCGGCATGTCCGATATAAAAAGTCACGTGACTTCTGGTGATATCTATAAACCACAAAGAACAAACAGAATCGAAGATTTACCGACCGTGCGTTATCATCAATCAATCGGGTATTGCCGTAGACGTCATACAGTGTTAAAATTTCTTGTCAAGTGTAGGGTTGTTCTGTCAAACAAGGTTCTGACAAAAGTGTACCTAGTTTTCCCGATCCCACAAAACAAGAAAGACATGGTTGTGCAGCCTTAAACTAATAGCAAAAAGTTTCATCTATAGCAAGCTTAAGTTGGTGTGTGAAGACCATTTTGAACAACCTTCTTTCGAGGGAGATTGGTAATTAGATTCCTTAATAACAAAATAACCTAGCAGTGCTGATAGCTATAGTTATAAAATCCTTATATGATAAGACCTCGTTGATCAAAAAAAAATATATAGATTTGATGAGGAAGAAAAGTTTCAATTATAAGAAAGACAAATAAACAATGATGATTTAAAAGATTCATTAGTATGCCTCTTTTATTTAAAGTACATTGATTTATATCAAGAATAGTTCCGTACATAGACAAGGTTATTTTCTCAAATTAATAAAGTTATACTATTATAAATAACATTTGTTTAATTATGTTATTCAACGGCTATCAACAAGGAGAGATGTTAGGAAGAGCTTTAGCTTGGACATAATATGTTGATATACAAATGTAATATAATATTTCCACTGCCAGTCTGCCAGGTTATAGAAATGTAACTATCGAAACATCGGACATTTCAATTTCTTTATTAAAAGAGTTGTTTTTTTAACTAATCTTTGAATGATATACGGAATCAATTCAGAACGGTCATTTATAAAGACACTTTACAGTAAAATGTGTGACCCTATCTGGTATATTCGGTGAAAAATGTATAGGTTTTGTTTCCTTTTTAAATTTTATTTCGTTATCTTATTAAATATTTATGTTGGCTTCCTCCCGAATTGACAAAAGGTATGTCAGAATTATTGTTAGATGTAATGTCAGAGTGACAAATTCAGCTAGGTATTCCAAGGACGTATATTCGATACATGTCCCTGTGTATTCCAGTGACATCCTGTCGACTAAAATTCCTATTACACAATAAAACAATACAGGTTCATGTATGGTCTCTTTATTGATGTACCCGGTGTGCACAGGTAACATTTATTGACTTAAGTGTTGCATTACTTTATATCTGCATCTTTGTCAATCGACAAAAGCTTGTATTTGCATGAAGATTTTTTTTTTCACAAAAAGGCTCCATAATCATGACAAAACAGTATAAATTTCGGTAAACGGACAGAAAGTCACAGGACAAAAAGTCACAGGATATAAAGTCACAAATTTGGTAGGACAAAAAGTCACAATTAATTTGTTGACAATTGTTTGAATATATAAGAGAAATATCTTGAAATATTTACTTTTTAATACATATATTCATATTAAAGTATAGGAAATGTGTCATTATATTTGAAAAAGGAAGATTTATTTAATCTTAATCATGCAAAAGAACGATTTCTTGGCACCATGAAGCCATATAAGTGCCAAGCCACTTTGACATTTTGTTTTTTTTAACAATTATTTGATCATCTTTGATATTTTTTGGATAAATTTTGTTTACAAAGTTGATTCATATACAATAGTTCAAGAAAAATACAAAAATATTTATGTAGAAATAAGCGTTTTTTATTCAAAGAAAATAATCAGAAAAAAGTGAATTGTGACTTTTTTCCTGTGACTTTTTGTCCGTGACTTTTTGTCCTGTGACTTTCTGTCCTACATTCTGAATTTCTGCATGCAAATACAAGCTTTTGTCGATTGACAAAAATGCAGATATAAAGTAATGCAACACTTAAAGTCACTATCAATATTGATTTATTGAGGATAAGAGAATCCCTTCTATGTCTGTCCGTGTCCCTATCTTTATAAGGATTAGGATGACACGGGAATTGGTCTTTAAATTAAGAAGCGTAGATAGAATGGCATATTGAAAAAAATATATAGCCGAATAGAGAATGATCGACGAAAAAGAGAAATAGTTATTGCAAAGGAGCAGAGATAAAAAGAGAGGCAAATTGGGAAACAAATGTTTGCATGACAAAGTTATTGCTCGCTTTGATATTTTTAGTTATACAAAATCACACATCGTGTTCCTAATTGATATTCACGTGCACTTACTTGATGTCTGCATAGCATGGTTATAACTTTAAAATAATTAAGTTTTCCATTTGTTACATCGTAGTGTTGCTGTGTTTCTTTATTAATGATTGTGTAAACTGTATAATAAAATCTTCATATACTAGCTACTCAATATGGTTGTATTTGAATACAGATTGACAACTCATGGTCCGACATCATGTAATATTTGCCACATGAAGCTAATATTTCTTTCTACCATCATCATTTTATTCATTAAATATTGCTGTAAACATCGATGTTTAACACCCAAACAAAATGGGAGTAGTATATACCTTCAGAGCTTCTCCGTGGTATATACTTGTGAAATTTATAGACGTAATTCGGTATTGGTGTGAATCTACATCTCACTAAAACAATTTTTGAATTACTATTTTGAGAGAACACTCACCATACCAAAGCGAGCGTATGGCAAGATATAACCATGCAGGCATTTAGTTTTCGTCAGACACAAGATAAATAATCACTTTCAAAAACGTATATATGCATGCAGTTTCAAATATCAAGAACAATTAACGGTCGATGTCCATAGGTCACTGTTTAGTCCATTTACTAACTGTTTAGAGTCAGACATGTCACTTGTACATTCTTGGAAGCCTTCGTGTACCCCATTCGACGATGGGAACTCTTCTCTGATAGTGTTGACAACATAAGCTTATATGGTAATTCTGTATAAAAGTGGTTGGCCTCGTCTGTCCCAACAATCAAATTAACGAAACGCTACTAGTCTGCTTTGTCTGGTAGAAAGGACCTCTGGAACTCATCCTCAATGGCACTTATACATCAGGAAACTTACAAGTATACAAGTAAAGATTGTTTCAAGAACAACGAGGTTGGGACGAATTATTCTATATAAAATCGTCAATAGCAGTAATATACATAATTAGGTATGCCTTTTATTACAACTACTGTACTACTAATTTGGATAATTGACCGCTATCCTTGTTCAGCATTATCACTTATCATGCATAGAATAAAAAAAAAACTTGTAAAAAAAATCCTCAAACAAAATAATGTATTAGATTAGATTTATAATATATGTATATCCATTAATGAAATAAACGATAATTGGCATTCTTTTCGCAAATAATTTAGTTAGTGATTGTCAGATGAATTTAAATAAGTAAGAACGAAATGTTAAAAAGAAAAAAAAAAATCATGCATGTTGCACTGTTGTATTTTTTCAATTAAACACTTAAAAATTGCCAGATTTAAACACAAGTTAAAAAATTCCGGTAAAGTAAATCAGAGGTGCAATAATTTTTATTTGGGAAATGCAACATTTAATTTTTAAGGTTAAAAGTACTGTTCTTTAAACTTTATATTTTAATTTTATGCTAAATGCATAGAACGTAATCGGATATTGTTCCATTTTTATGTTGTATACACTTCCAAAATTAAAAATTTAATTTCAATAAATTTATACAATTAAATTATTGTTTCTCTATTGTCATCAGTGTATTAAACTCGCTATACCCTTTCTGTTAATTCATTTGAAGTGACAACATTCACAGCTGTGTACGCTTGAATTCACACCTGTGTACACCTGAGGCTAAATTGCTGCAAGGTAAAATTCAAACCAATTCTCCTCAGATCGAGAAATATACAATGACTTTACAAAATAATATACACACTCTGTTCACACATATTTTTCATTGAAATGGTTATCAAAGTTATAACGCTAAATAAAACGTAAAAGATTTTCAGTTCAAGATCAGTAAAAATGTTCAATAGATATTTTATGAAAAAATCCCAACAATAATTTTTGAAATTAATTCGAAAATATTTATATTTATATAATTATATAGGAAGTTTTATTCAATAATACAAAACGGTACACGCACGTTCATTTTGATATTGTGGTTATTAACTTCGACCAACGATCATCTGTGCGCTTTTAATTACGTAGTATTGTGACAAGAAATTAAGACTTTAACAGATTTTATTTTTTCCCAGGATTCAACAAATCGGGCTAAAACGTCACAACCCACTCTCGTAGGTCAAGCAAAAAAGTTACAAATACTTGATTTTCTCTGTTATTAGAAAGAATTTAAATTCAAAACTTTGTGATTGTGTTTTTTATGTTAAGACGAACATATTTAGATGATAAGTAAAAAAATCGCGGATTTTCCCTTTAACTAACAATTGATTTTATGTTGTTAGTCCTAAATATAAATATTGACCAATGAACCATGAAAATGAGGTCAAGGTCAGATGAACCATGCCAGACAGACATGTATACCTTATAATACATCTATGCATTAAATATAGTTGACCTATTGTTTATAGTATCTAAGAAACAAACTTAACCATGAAAACTTTACATTGACCAATGAACCATGTAAATGAGGTCAAGGTCAGATGATACCTGCTAGACAGACATATACACCTTACAATCCTACCATACACCAAATAAAGTTGACCTATTGCTTATAGTTTAAGAAAAAAAGATCAAAACACAAAAACTTAACACTGAGCAATGAACCGTGAAAATGAGGTCAAGGTCAAATTAAACCTGCGAGACTGGCATGTACATCATAAAATATTTCCATACACTAAATATAGTTGACCTATTGCATATAGTATTAGAAAAAAAGACCAAAACTCAAAAACTTAACTTTGACAACTGAACAATGAAAATGAGGTCAAGGTCAGATGACACCTGCCAGTTGGATATGTACACCTTACAATCATTCCATACACCAAATATGTATAGAAGACCTATTGCTTATAGTATCTGATATATGGACTTGATCACGAAAACTTAACCTTGTTCACTGATCCATGAAATGAGGTCGAGGTTAAATGAAAACTGTCTGACGGGCATGAGGACCTTGCAAGGTATGCACATACTGAATATAGTTATCCTATTACTCATAATAAGAAAGAAATTAACAGTACAAAAAATCTTATCTTTTTTTTAAGTAGTCACTGAACCATGAAAATGAGGTCAAGGACAATGAACATATGACAAACGGAAACTTCGTAACATAAGGCATCTACAAAGTATGAAGTATCCAGGTCTTCCACCTTCTAAAATATAAAGCTTTTAAGAAGTAAGCTAACGCCGCCGCCGCCGGATCACTATCCCTATGTCGAGCTTTCTGAGACAGAAGTCGCAGTCTCGACAAAAATTAATTGGGAAAGAAAAGAAAAAAAAAGGAGATACATTGCCTTGAAATAGAGAATTGGAAAATGAAGGTCCCATTCCGGACCTCATTCCTAGATAGGGAACAGTGTATATCACCTTAGGATGTAGTCCTTACCTTAAGTGTACTTCTTTCCCCGCCAGAAGTCGCATAAGGCCTCCTTATGTAGTCATTTCAGGTAAAAGAAATTTTTGTCAGATGTTCGGACTCCTTGGGTTTTTTCCTACAATACAGGGTAAAATACTTTCCTCCATATCATCCAATTTTCTTTTCAGATAAGACTTCAATGGCTCATAAAATTTTCATAATAATCAAAAAATTGTAGCTACATATTAGATCAATGTCATAATTAAAAATACTAATTGTTTTGTATTCGGCACGTTTCGAATAGTTTTCACCTAATAATAAAATTTAGAATGGAAATGGGGAATGTATCAAAGACACAACAATCCGACCAAAGAGCAGAAAACAGCCGAAGGCCACCAATGGGTATTCAACACAGCGAGAAAATCCCGCACCCGGAGGTGGGCTTCAGCTGGCCCCTAAACAAAAATGTGTACTAGTTCAGTGAAAATGGACGTCATATATTTATTGTTCCGAGTCAAGAACCTCCATCTTCGCTAGTCAAGGGTTATGATCCACTCCCCTCCTCTCCACCTTTGGCAGATTAAGCCAACATTTGTGATATTAACAATGTTTCGCCATCTATCGGATGATTACAGTCACGCCCATTCCGAATACATTATTCTTTACAAATGGTAGCACTTGAGCTCTCTGTGGAGGTGAAAACACGGAAGCGTCTAGAGTCTACAAACTTGGTGAAGCAGGAAACGAAAATATACGTTGACATTCCAACATTTGTGCAAGAAACATACACAGGAACTTCTATTAGTTGATTAAAAATATTTAAATTGTCACTAAATATCGTCGTATGTTTTGGGGTGTAAAGACTTGTTGCACAATCAGCTCGTGGCAATTATACCACTTTATGTTATAGTAACTAACCTAATCAGGTAGCTTTCATAGAAATGCTTTTATCCAAAAAAAGTAACTGAGATACAGAAATTATTCATTTTTATTTCAGATTTAATAAATTGTATTTTTTATATAAACTTTGTGTTATGTCATATATTGGGTTTCCTTCCTGTGTCACTTCGTGCATTAATATAAGTACTTGGTCATAGTTTTGTTTACACATGGTTTCTATAAGTTCTTTTCTGCTTGGCAACATAAACGTGACAAATCCCGCCATTTTTTGAACGATCCACGGATGATGATTTGCTAGTGTTCTTTTGTATACTGTGTGCGCAATATATGAACTTTTATCTTCGTCCTCACTCATACTCATTTCGTCTATAAATCTTAAAATAAATTCCAACGCTCTTTGTAATCTGAGTAATGTCCTTGAACCCGACGGCACACGACCTCTGAAGGTCGTTAGTCCATACTCGACTTCGTATTTGATCATTGACTGAACGGATCTGTAATTGTCACAAGTATCACAACGACGCCATGTTTCGAGAATACCGATCTTTTTTTCTAAATCTTTTGCTACAAATCCAAATAATCGTCCTTGAAGTCGAAAAAATCTGAAAAAAAGAGCGGATATTGTTTTTTTTTCAAATCATATGCGATTGTATCAATCAATTTATTATTGTTATTTGATATGTTTAATAAAACGTAAAACAACTAAAACACACGAGGGTCTTGGTCGATTGTCCTTCATTTCTTTATTCTTTAATTTTTTTAACCATTTTTTCTCTATTCTTTATATTTCAGCACTCCATTATTTTCCATTCTATGTCTTTGTGGCCAATTTGTCTCTATTCTATATATTTTTGGTCATTTATTCTGCACATATTGCCCACTATCTCTTTTATGTAAACCCCATCCAGACCCTCATCAATTTACTTGGTTTCCATATTCTTTTCCAGATATTTCACCAGAACGAAAAATAGATTCTGGTCAAAATTTCATAAAATATCAGAAATAACCTTGTAAAACATGTAGCTAAAAATTTAAAAGAATGCGCTATAACTTTGGTTTCTATGTATTAATTTCTATATTCATAAACGGATAATTTAAGGAGGATACAAAAAGAGAAAAGTATAATATGATAAATCCAGTCAGTATCATAGAACAGCTGACTACTAAGCGAATGATATCATCGTATAGTCCGTCGACCCACTGCTAGCATATAAAAAGTAAGGATTTAGGAGGCAAGGGACCGCCCCCCCCCCCCCTTAATTTTTTTTTTACAAAATCCTAGATCCACATCTGGCTAGAAAAAAAGTCCCACTATTCAAAAATTTAGGGAATCCAAAGCATTTACCGGGTTTACTTATAAAAAAGATGTCACAATATGTATAACTTTGGGTTTTTTTTTCTTCAGTTTTTTATTTTACCCTTTTTATTTTTTTATTTATTAACGATAAAATTTTAATCCGGGTAATTATGATGAGTTCAATTTATCATCAAGATTTATCATTACAGCTGTATCATATTACGTGATATAAATGATTGTTTTGTCATTCAAGTTGATTGAACTAATCTACCCATTGAATAAATAAAGTATCAAGATTAGTAATAGTTCATTACTAGTACTTGTGACGTACATTGATCAACATATAATCATGTACAATGTAGATCACTTTTACCAATGAGGACCATGATTAATTCTGGTTAAATAGGATGTTTGTTTTTTGTTTCTTTAGTTTTTACTACAAAATCTTCAAAAACAATGTATTAACTCTTAAATACAGAATACTTATCGATAACAAGGGATAATCTCTATTATAATTGACTTAAAAAACAGTCGGTCTCTAAAAATAGTTAAAGAATTAGTTTAACTCGCATAGAAACATTATGAAAGAATGAAAAATAAACTGTGAAAAAAAGATACAAAAAAACGAACAAAATAAAAACGCTTAAAAATAAGATAGTAGACTAATTTATTTTTATTTTTATATTTATTAGAAAAATGCGCATTTATGGCCCAAAGCATACTGTTGAACAATTGTCCTAGTTTATAGGGGGAGTGTTTAGTCCTATAACATTTGACATTGCATTTTATTTACGCTTTTCTCCTTTTTAATTTTTGGTTGTTCGAAATGTGAAAATCGTGGTAAAGCATTCAAAAGTAGGAGGCAAAATTCAGAAAATGAACACTAGAAGCTAGGTCTTTCTTATAGGACATGGGGAAACAAAATGTCAAAAACTGCCCTAGTCTTTGCGTGTCTGTTCCCAGTAGCCTTTATTCAAGGTATAGTCCGTTTTTTGTTGAATACTAGTGAAATTTGTTTTTTGACTGTTTCACATGTCCTTAAGTTACTATGATGCATATGTTTTGTTCATTGATAAATGCCACACCTGAGTGCCACAGTCATCTTTCGGTCTTTTGAGGTGAGCTGTCGCATTGGCAATCATACCACATCTCCTTATTTTTATATCAAGGGTCTATACGGTATGGGTTTTTCGCGTTGTTGAAGGCGACAAGGTTGACTATAACTGCTTACATCCACTTTATTTGAACTGTGGATAGTTGTCTCATGGCCAACCATACCACATCTCCTTATTCTTATATCAAGGATATAGCTAACATTATTATACTAGTGGGTACATGCAAGATACTTTCATTTGTCAACTGAAAATTTCTTATTCTTTAAACGTATGTTCCTTGTCTGAGACAAATCCCTACATATTTAAGTTTGGTTTATGATACCAGCATTTCATTCCTAATAAACTTGCTGTTCTCAAGCTTATTTGTTTAGTAACTATAAATTAAATATTGTTTTAATTATGTCAGTACTTTTAAAAGAACATGACTGTTATTTCAAACTTAAATTCTAAAGAAATTTAAATTGACTGATCGATTTTAATTTAAATTTCTGAATACAGGTATTTTAAAATAATACACTATATATATATTTAACCTTCGCTGTTTATGTAAAACATCATAGTATTAAACACGTGATTTTATTTACCTGCATAGTTCTCTGTAAGCTTTTATGTAATATTCCAATAAAATAGTATCATCGTCTAGTTTGCATTTCTTCAATAATTCTAAAACTTTCTCCAAATCGAAATCTTTCTGTTCTGTGTCGAACATAATATCCCGCTTGTTCATTAATGTATCGACAGCTGATGTATGTTTACCTTTATATATCACGCATACGTCAGTATATCCCAAGCTATTTTTAGCCTTTGTCACAATGAGGTCATGGATAACAATCTACGTGAATCGTTAGCGGTGATTAAACAGGAAAAACGTACCGATTGAGCTTTGTCAAGTTTGCCTTGATTTAAGAAATATATTGTAAGTACATCCGTTCTTATGGATATACACGTCGTTATATAACTGTATGTTTTAGGGTCTGGATGTGGTTTATGGATAAGAGAATAACCGGGAAATGTGCAAAATAAAGGTGAAAAATATAACGATTTGAGGAAAATAGGAGAAAAAAGAATAAAGAATGATTGGGAGCTGAAATATACAGATTAGAAAACAATGGGAAAAAATAAAGAATGGAGAAAAAAATGGTATAAAAGATTAAAGAAAAGAGAAATGAAGGACCCCATCCAGACCCTCATGATTGACGCGATAGTTTACACTGTCAAAAAAAAATAATAGGTACTTTACTTTATGTTTTATTTATATTACACGTAGGTTTATATTTATAATCATGATTTTGATTTAGAATTTGTATTTTGTATCCGTAACAATACAAATAATTATTTAAATAAGTAAACCTTTGTTAATTTATGTAATATTGTCATTTTGTATAGTTTCTTTTGTTACCTATTCTGACATCGGTCTCGGACTTCTTATAAGCTGAGTTTTAACTGTGTGTATTGCCGTGTGTTTGTTTATTCTACATTGGCTAGAGGTATATAAAGGGGGGGGGGGGTTATCTCACAAAACATGTTTTACCCCGCAGCATTTGCGCCTGTCCCAAGTCACGAGCCTCTGGCCTTTAAAAATTTGTTAGTCTTGCATGTTTGTTTTTTAAAATTTTTGTTCATTTGTATGTTTCGGAGTTTGTGATAGCCATTTTCACTGAACTAGTACACATTTTTGTTTAGGGGCCAGTTGAAGCCCGCCTCCTGGTGCTGGGTTTTCTGGCTGTGTTGAAGACCCCTGGTGGTGGCGTTGGGCTGTTTTCTGCTCTTTTGTCGGGTTGTTGTCACTTTGACAAATTCCCCATTTCAATAATTCTCATTTTTATTGTACAAAACAATGATTCTAAACAGAGTTAACTTTCTGTCATGCACTGCATGAAATACATAATAATAAAAAGTATTTTTGAAGAAATAAAGTAAGCAGTTTTGAGTATTATGAAACTTTGGTTGTTGATTATTTGAAATTTAGATACTGAGTGAATGGAAATAAGAAAAAAAAAAACATATTAGATACATTGTATAACTATTAACTTGGCATCTAGAATTAAAATATCTGTACATGTAACAAGTGTTCATATTACACCTGTCCAATAATTCAAGTTTAAAAAATCATATTTTGTAATTGTTCTTCTCAAATGCCTGTTATAACAGTTCAAGTCACGCTTTTTTACTCTTTCATATGACCTCAGTATATGACCTTTGTTTTTGATATTGTTACTCAAACTGTGCAAAGTCTTTTGTCACCACCATAAGTGGCAGATCCAGGATTTTTAAAAAGGGTACATAATTAAAGAAGAAATAAACATATTATATATACCGCCGAGCAGAGCGAGGGTGAGATTTTTTCAACAATTTCATGCTAAAAAATCATAAATCGTGAGAAACGTGATAATTTTAATTTATTCTGGCGATTTAAAGAGGGGAATATTTTATTCGAAGTAACGGATATTTTGAACTAAAATTCATTGTGTTTGTGACACACTCATTAATGATTCGGTTTTTTTTGGGTGTTACTACCTGTTGGTCCTTTTTCGGAATTAACTAGCTGTTCAACACGTTAAAAGTCAGTGTTTGATTAACTGAAATAAATAACAAAGTATAAAATATAATGCGTACTATGTTAAGTATATTACCTACTTTTAATAATAGGTACATGTGTTCTCAATAACAGATACAATATAATACATAATAATATGGGTGTGCATATTGTGTACAAGGTCGTGACCAGAAGATAATTTAGATAAAATTGAAATAAAAATCAAAATATTGACTCCATGTTATGTCGTTTATTCTGACTTTGTTAAAATCGAGGTCCTGTCATAATGCGGTTATACACTTCGGGCACTCGGGCTTCTTCCACCAATTATTCTGACAGGCATGACATAGCTAAGTGGGTTTAAAGTGGCGCTAAACACAAACCACTAACTAATGTTACTAATTTAGAGAATACAAACCGCAGGCGGTATACGTCATTGGGATACAAAAAAAAAGCCACAAAAAAACTAAAGACTGAGCAACACGAACCCTACCAAAAATCAGAGTGATATCCCAATGACGTTTACCACGTATATAAATATTAATATAAGCTTACTACTAATCAAAGATTTACAGTTCACAAAAGACTACCACTGTCGAATGAATGTTGGGTTGAACAACACTTTCAGTACCCTTTGCTTTATCAAGATGGCCCAGTTTTTACTGATAGAGAAAACAAAAGTACCCCGATAATACCACGCAACTTAGGCAGAAAAACTGACAGACCTGTTCATTTATGATCGCACTCGAACGCACCTGCCTAGAGCTGATGGTTAGAACTCTCAACCTTAGATTCGACTTACAATTTTAAATATTATAACCATCACTCTTCACTACACTATACATACCGGTATCAAAAACCAAGATACCAGGCTTTCGTCTGCAAGACTCATCAGTGACACTAGAATTAAAAAATAAAAAGGCTAAATAAAGTACGAGGTTAAAAAGAAGGAGAGATTGCGTCAATGTAAATTATCCATTCCCTGGATTTATCGTTCATATGAATTTTCCGAAAGACAATTGACAGCTGTTAATTTCCATTATCCATGATATGTTGCAACTGGAATATATATATACTTGTAACATAATACGGCATTTTTCCTTTGAAGTTTTTACGTGATAATCTGCTTAATAGTTCGGTTTCTGAAAAACCATGGTTTAATATCTATACTATTAAATGAGAAGACATCATTTTGTGTGTCGCTTCTCTTCCTTCCACAATAAATTAATTATCATGCCTCTGTGTCCTAGAGGTACCATGCATAGTCGCATTTGTCATCCTCGCTTATGATTATTCCGTTTGGGTTATTTGGGGAGGAAAAGGAACAATGAGGCGTCCGGATATTGTTTCCGTCATCGGACGGAATTTTAAGTTATAGACCAGACTTCCGTTTAGGACTTTAAATTACACATAATTTCTATTACTTGGGGACAGGACAATTATTTTCGCTTTTTTCTGTATACTATGAACCTACATATACTATAAATAAAGTGTATTTGCTATTTACTATCAATTCCAAGTTTACTATATCCACGGGGGTCACTGATATATTATAATAATAGAGAGTCTGATGCTATTTGCTAATTGATAGTAAATAGCAAATACACTTTAGTTATAGTGTATGGTCGTATATGTATGTTCATAGTATACAGAAAAACTCGAAAATAATTCAAATTAATAATAAAGAAAAAATAACGGCTTTTGAATAAAAGGGGGAGGGCTAATAAAAATGGTCCTGTCCCCAAGTACCTATGAATTAAGTTGAAATAATTATCACGTCTTGAAAGGCTATTTTAATTTTTTTTCTGTGACGCCTTCCTACGACGTCGCAGAAAAAAAGTCGTAGGAAGGCGTCACAGAAAAAAATTAAAATAACCTTTCAAGACGCCATAATTATTTGGACTACTATGACTTTTGATACCTTTCCTGAAATTCACAAAAAATCATCCTACAACAGTTTACATACTTTCAACCACGCTCTAAATGCCCGCGATTTCGCGGGTGTGTTCTAGTAAAGATTGATATGTTATTCCATTAAAAAGAATCATGACGTACTTTGTTCTTGCAACTTCATGTAGATAGGCGGAGCTTGGGCTATGGTATAATCTGATATTTTTGTATGTTAAACCATGATTTAAACTCCGCCTCTTCGTCACGCCTCCATGTGATTGACAGTTTAGTGAATGCACAAGGACAAGGATTTCGTTTGTTTTACAAATAGGATTTCTACTTTCTGGGAATTCCGTCACTGACTTCATAAATTTCAACGAAATTTTTAGACACACCCTAACGACATAGCCAGTGTTTCATGAAAAACAGAGAAGGCATCTGGTCCATGCTTTAGTCCAAGTTTTAGGAACAAACTATTTAATTTTCGGGGGGGGGGGGGGGGCTGTTTATACCTGAGCCAGATTATTTTTGCCAATGCATTTAATAAATGCAATAAAATTTTGTTGCAATAAAATTTTGTTGGGGAAAATTTTTTTTTTAAAGAAATTTTTTATTACAAATCAGAGCCGGAATATTTTGTTCTAAAAATTCCCAGGCCCCAGAAAATCAATTGGTTTGTGCCTTAGAGGAGCCCGAGTCGCTCAATTCAGAAAAAATAACTTTTTGTCATGTCTGATGTGCCGTATTCCCCTTATCTTTTGTTTCTTTCAACTGAAAAAGGATATTACCTAGTGTATAGGATTAATTTATTGGAATGGCTGGAGTTCTTGTTTTGTAGTTCATTCCGGAGCACCTGGGGTCGCCCCAGTTTTTCGGGGTCCGTGTTTCTCATTTGTTTTTAGTTTTCACTGTTAAATATTGCTGTTTGTCCATGTGTGTCTTTTTTGTTCCCGGGTTTGTCTTTTGTCCATTAATTCCCCTTCTTCTTGGATATCGCTTCGATTGTATACACTTCTTTTTTAACTGCTCAATTATAAACATGTTTTTTTTTGGGTGATGCTGTCTTTTTTTCAATTTTGAAAAATGTACACATTTCTACCAGGAGTACTTAATAAATATGACAACCCCTCTTTTGAAATAACCATTTAATGCCAAATGTACCCTATTTTAAACCATGTTACTCCTGACGAAAAATGAGCTCACTTTTCGTATCTAAAACATACAAAGAAAAAGAAACAATTTCCAAATTATGTAATATCTCAAAAATCGCACTAATACAGGATCATTTATAGCACTTTGAAAAAAATAATGGTTGAAATTTTATCCATCTTGCAAAATATGAATCTATTAAAAAATGTTTGCTTTTCTCTGTCAGACTACATAATCAAAAAAATATATTCTGAATTGCACATCGCGACTGTCTCTATTAAAATAAAATATTAAGTATTTTTTACCTCATATCATTAAAATTTTATAAAACATTACTTATCAAAAGGCACATAAATATCTGGTTGCAAACAACAGTGCACCTATTTTAAAGTCATATAAAAATATTTGCATCATTAAAAATTGCAAACATCATTTCGGTATCTTTATTTTTATATATTTCAACAACCCATCCAATGGCGGTCAATAATTTCAATTCAAAAAAAGAAATGATTGCATTCTTATTCACATTTAAAACAAAAATATTCAGAGGCATTCAAATTGGCTGAATGCAAATAACATTGCATTATTTTGGATGAATAGAAATATTGGCATAATTTAAACAATGCCAACACAATTTTGTAGCTTTTCTCTGATATTTATCAGTATTTGTGAAAAACGACCTATCCTGATGTACAAAAAGATACAAATATTCCAATGGCGGTTCGTGATTTCGAAATGATTATTCAACCCTTAACAAAGCTTTAAGTTATACGTTATATTATTTTCATTTTTATCATCTAGTGACATTTAAATGCATAATTGCTAATCAAGGTACTTATTTCAAATGAAATCCTTTATAACATTTTGTGTGTAAAGCTTTATAGTGATGCAGAAAACTTCTGAGCATGACATTATTCTGCACTAATGTATTTTATTTGGCAGAAAAATAAGAGTACCAATAATGAAAAAAATACATATAATGCGTGAAAAGTAATTTATATTTACTTTTGTATGCTTTATTGACACCATTGGAAACATCAAAATAATGGTATACACCATTTGTAAATTTACAAAAATTTGTAAAAATGCCAATAATGCATTGTAAACGCCTATAGCTATCAGAAACGTTTTACGTGAATTTCCAGTTGGACATTACAAAAGTTGCAAAGTAGCAAGGAAACCATTTCCCATTAGACTTGCTGCAGCAAAAACGATTCATCGATCAAGGAGATACTTAACAGCAAGTTGTTATTGAATTTCCAACAAGGAGAGAAAGTCATATGCACTATGTTGCCTTACGCAGAGCACAGAAAGCAGAGGATATATATATTATTGGTGATATGAATGCTGATAAAATTAGTGTATCTCAAGAGGTAAAAGAAGAGACGAAAAGACTTAGAAATGACAGAGCATTGAATCTTTGCTATACATCTTTGTACACCATTGAGGATTCAAAATTTAAAATATGCTTTCATAATTCACAGTCCCTACATTTACATATAGATGATGTCAAAGCAGATGAGAATTTTATTGCTTCAGATGTAAATATGTTTGTTGAATCTCAGTTATGCAAAAAGGACAAAGACAGTGATTACACAATACCTGGCCCCGGCGCCATAAAACTATTTGAGTAAAGTTTTTTTACTCAGCCTGAGAATTTTCTCAATTTTTTTATTCTCAGCAAAATGCATCGCCATAAAAAAATTCTCAGATATTTTCTTACTCAAAGTTAAGAATATTCTTAAATATTTGAGTATAGCCAAAACCATACTTAAGTATATAAAAAAATCTTAAATGTCTTTTTTTAAGGTAATTTGATATAAAATTACAAATGTTGATAGTGTTTTTGTTAAAATTTGCAATGAAGAACTTCACTTATCACCTCAAATCAAATTCTATCCAAAGGAACATACAGATCTTTATTCCTTAACATATTTTTTTTCATACATTTTTTAGGATGAATACTCAAAATCAATGTTGTCTAAAAAAGCTGATTAATGGGGTGCAGTTTTTTACATAAAAAATAAGAGTAAGGTAAAACGACTGAAATATGTCTCATAATTCTGTAAAAGCATATGAAAATTAAAAATATGTCTCATAATTCTGTAAAAGCATATGAAAATTAAAAATGTAAGTTGATAACCCCATCTTTGTTAGTTGGTTGTACCATATTAATCTTACCAAATTTTAAAAGATACTACAAAAAAGCGACCAATTAAACAGCTTATCGTTGTAGATACTTCTTCACTTTTAACATATCCCGCTTGACGCTTGAATATTTGATCTTTCTTAGAAATTATCCAAATAAACGAGGCGATTAACAGAAAAGAAAATACCCCCCCCCCCCCCCCCCGAAAAAAAAGAAGAAGAAAAAATGTGCAATAAAAAAATAAAGAAAAAAGACTGAAAAATGGGGTGCTAAAATGTACTATTTTCTTATATAAAAATTAAGAATAAAGTAAAACGAGTGAAATGTTGAACTGGTCGTAATCGGAATTGGTCAATTGATGTACGTAAGCATTGCAATTTCTGTACATCCATAACCATCAGTATTTTGCTCAAAAATCACGGTCTTGCATCAGGAGTTAACAAATCTTGACGTATCATTTCGTCCACTATTACAGACAAAGTGTCAACCTAACATCCTTCTTCTGCATAGTGTCAGAAATTACACAAACATTACCCCATAATAAAACAGTTCGTGTCAGAGATCAGACCAATATGATCATTGACAAAAACGCTGCAATAGTGGAAAACAAATTGAAAACAACAAATCAGAAATATGGCAAAGAGACGAAGGTCAACTTTGTCCGAGTTGAAATCTCAGTTTCTTTAAATTTATAAATGAACAACTAACGGTAATTAAAGTCATAAGAAACCTCAAATTAAACAAAAATAATGCATATGTTTTTTTATAACTCAATAGATAGTTTTCATTATAAAACTTATGTACATATACTTTTTTCTGAAGAAAATTCTTTAATTTGTTCATATTAAGAAGAAATTTACATTATTCTAATTGTTTCCTTCCAAGAAGCAATTCCCCGACATATTTTCCGTATGCAAAGTGACCTCCGTGTGACCATCTCGTAAAAATCCGGTGATCGCAATACGCATGGATGTCCTTAAAATAAACTATTATCTGATTGTACATGTTAAACACGTGCTCAATATCCATGCTTTTTGGTGGATTGTTGACAAACAGGTGACAATCGTTAAACTTCGGCTTCAAAACACGAACTTTAATTGCCTGCTATATTTTCACAACACTGACCGATTGAAAAAAAAATTGACGATTATACGAAATTTATGTGAAAAAAATGATAAAATCGTGCACAGAAGACTAAGTTTATGATGTTTGTATGCATTGGTTCAAGAATTGGAATAACATTTTTTTCACCGGTCACTTGTTTATTATGACTTTAAATAGAATTACAGAATCAAAAAAGTCTGAGCTCACGTTCGCCAGCATGCTTACTACGTCTTATGATCCAGTTTTGTAAGATCCATAATTCATTGCAATTTAATACAACATTTTTTGGTAAGGGCTGTTTGACTGATACTCGAGGACGGATAATTACATTGTTTTCGATTTTTTGTTTGTTTTGGTTCACTTCCAATAAATTTTAATTCTAATGCAACAACGTTTGTAACGTTCATTTTGATTGGATAACGTCACTTTCTTACATGGCATCAATTGACAATTGATGCTATGGGACGTACGCGCAAGCGCAAACGGCATATGACAGATTTTAAATACATGTTTTAAGTAATATTTAGAGTATATTAATTGTGTGTATCTTGATTTAAACTGTCAAGGGGGCGTGCCCCCGAGAATGTTTAAATGAAGATACACACAATTAAATATACTCTTAATGTTTTGTATCACAACCAATCAAAATTCAGACCTTTTGTTTTAGAGACACAAGTCTTATGTAAACAATTCCTGTTTGAAAAATTGCACGAGTTTCTTGACCCACGTGTTTTTACGCCGCCACAAATGATTTAGTATATTAAAAACCATGGAGCCGAATACAAGTTACGAAGACTCGTTTAATGATGGCTTAAACATAGTTATGTCTCAAATTCCCGAACCCAAACCACTCATAATGGGGACTCGAAACGTTTTTGGGGCCAGTTCAAGCACATCCCTGACAAATGCATTTGATGACGACCTGGACATAATTCTGTCTCAAGTAGCCGACCACATGGAACAAGAGTATGCGTGTACAGAATCCCTATCACATATGACCATTTCTCAATGTGTAGCGGAATATTTGGAACCTGGCGATGATTTACCAAACTTTTTCCTGGGTTTTGGCGAGGAAACCAAAATGGTAGAGTCCTGTGAAAAGAGATTTGGGAATCCGGCAAGCAAAGAGGACTTGGACAAATTAATAAACTCCCAGAAAAACCCAAATACAGAAAAAAATACCAAATGGGCTGTGGAAGCATTCATGAAATGGACGGAACAAAGAAACAAAGAAAATGAGAATATCCCCCTTTTAAAGCATATGGATGCCGAAACCATGGACAGATGTCTACAGCGGATTGTTGTTGAAGTATACCCCCCAAAATCACTGTATTATATAATTTGTGGACTTTTGAGACATTTGAGAGACGAGGAAATCCATGACAAGAATTTTCTAAATGAAAATGACATTAGGTTTGCCGTTTTCCGTAAGGTACTAAACGCTAAAATGAAGGAATTAGCCTCCCGGGGACTCGGAAGTACTACGAAACAGGCCGACCCCATCACCAAAGAGGACGAAGAAAAAATTTGGAATTCTGGAGTGTTCGGCTGTGACAATTCCGTGGCGTTATAAAATACAGTTTTCTTTTACAACTGTAAACTGTTTGGAATGCGGGGTTATGATGAGCACAGAAATTTGGAGTGTGAACAGTTTTCTATCGGATGTGACGGTTCCGAAAGTAGATTCATCCATTTCACTGGTAGGACTAGTAAAACTTTCAGCGGAGGATTAAACCAGCTTCATGTGAAAAGTAAAGATATTAAACACTTCTGTCCAAAAACTAAAGGTGAGTTTTTGTTTTGTTTGTTCAGTAACGTTTTGACGCGGTGAACACCATTTAATACTAAAAGGTCTGATTGGATAAGGCTATGTTTAAACTGAAAATCTATTTCTTTACTTGAAAAAAAAAACAAAATGTATAATATTTGTATAATACGCATAAGCACTGTATGCGTCTTAGGTGTTTTGGTTCATGTGGACCCTTTGTCTAAAATGACTGATTTTTCACCTCAAAATTTACTGAGTACATACAAATCTATGCATTTGGAAAATATTTTAAGCATAACATGCCCTAGATAAATAAATTTTAAATATTATATTTTTGTTTTGTTTACAGAACTTCTATAACAGAATGCAAAACAAGTCATTGATTAACTTGTTGTTTGCTATATTTGTTTGGATGTTTGTTTACTATTTACTGGAACTTGATTGGACAATAAACATTAAATTCATTTCATGTCAATTCTTATTGTCCAATCAAATCCCAGTATATGTAAAAACTGACTGAAACTCCGCCTACCTATTGTTTGCAAACAACCAAGCAAACATAGGAAGAAAGTTGATCAATGTTTTGTTTTGCAATTTATAATTACATTAGATGTATGATTCATTATAATACGTTATTCTTTTTGGCAATCTCGCGTTATTCCTTAATCAATTCATTACACAATATGATTTACCATCCATGATGACACGAGGTCCCACAATAAACAGATAAATTAAATAAAAGCATGATAAAAATCGTGTTTTCATGATTCTAGCTAAAAATGTAATTATATAAAGTATTGAATGCTTCTTTTTTTTTAACTTCATAGAGTTGTAAAAGCGTTGATCGTGGGCACATTTTTTTAGAATGAAGCGTTTCCGCGCTTCATACAAAATGTACTTCGGTCAACGCTTTTACACCCCAATGAAGTTGCAAAAAGAAGCATTCAATTCTTAATTAGTAACGTAAAACTTAACAGGATTTTGCCGTGCACTTTTTTCATTCCGCCAGAAGGTGCCAAAATAAACCGTGTTGGGAAAGAGGTTTGAGATGCACATGTGGCATGTTTGTCTGTACTCAGAGTGAAAATTGAGGTGAAAACACAGTAATTTTAGCCAACGGGTCCACATGAACATTAAGGAACACCATTTGTATGTGGCTTTAGTATATCAGCGACTCGATTTAGCATGTAATATTTGCCGCTGAACAAAAAGCAGATATATGTCAATGTATCTGTAAATTCTTAAACTTCAATTCAATTCAATTTCAATTCTTTATTACTTTGAGCAAATGATGCTCATCAGTACAAATATAATATATATGCAAATACAATATATCATAAATAAATACATAAAACATACATAACTGATAAATGAATACATCCGAGAAGAATAATAATCTATATTAAGTATTGGTTATAACATGTCTGTTCTACGTTTAAATGCATGGAAAAGAAATTTACAAAGGTTACATATGTCTTTTACATTTTCTGTGCTCAACAACTGTAAAAGCTTAAATGACGATGGACGCTTATAATAATATGGCTTAATATACTGTCTCCTAATTGCATTATAACAATCACACTGTAAAATGAAATGAAACTCGTCTTCTATTGTATTTAAAGTACAGAGAGTGCATTTTCTTTCAGATCTATTAACACCGTGATATCGTCCTGTTTCAACAAATAAGTTATGTGAAGACAATCTTATTCTCGTTAGATACACTCTAAAATTCACATGTTTAGTAAGGTAAAATTGTAAACGAACATCATTTATACAGTATTTATATAAAAAACACTTTGGCGAGCCATCCAATAATTGATTCAAATGTTGATTAGCTTGATCAAATATTCTAGTTTTGACAAAATACTTAAGAGTGTCATTTACAACTAAATTATCTTGGTTATACCAGAAGTCATTCAGACCCAAATTAAACAATAAATACTTCAGTTGATAAATCCAACTATTTCTGTTATTACATTGATTCCGTACCTGCTCTTTGTAACAATTTTCAAGAATACAATTATTCGTTGATAAAAGTTTAAACCAGTATCTTATAATATTATACAATCTAGAATATATCAAAGGATATCTTCCAAGCTCATAATACACCATTACATTTGTTGTACATTGTTTGACACCTAAAATATTTTTGCAAAAATCTAACTGAACTTTTTCAATATTAGGAGCTTTATGAAAGCCCCATATCTCACTGCCATAGCATAAAATACTACTTATATATGTATCAAACAAATTAATGTATGTGAAAACATTCAAATATAAGGATGACACTTTTGATTTCAAGGCAAATACAGCTTTCCTGCCTTGCTCAGCTAATTGTTTTTGAGTTTTTAAAAATTTTCCGTTATAATTCAACAGAATACCTAAATAACAAAATTCATCAACAATGTCAATAACACTACCATCAAAACTTAATATTAATTATAATGACATTTTCTGAAAAAAATTATCGCACTATATTTTTCCCTATTTGCAGTTGGATCCCTTTATCTTAAAACTCGGAAAAAAAACTCTTATTATGGTAACAGCATGTCTCATTTATTATTACATCAACCTACTTCTGTCAGATTTCTGAAGATATGGTATGATTGCCAATGAGACAACTCTCCACAATTTACCTAATGACACAGAAGTAAACAACTATATGTCATCGTACCGCCTTCAACTATGAACAAAGCCCATACCGAATAGTCAGCTATAAAAGGCCCCTTGATGACAAATGTCAAACAATTCAAACGAGAAAACTGACAGTCTAATTTATATACAAAAAATGAACGAAAACAAACCACTGAATAAATTGCGAGTATAAGTTCATTTTAAAAATGGTTTATTGTAAAAAATTGAAAAACAATTCAAAATTCAAAAACTTCTATACTAATCTTTTTGGATATTTGATGAGGATTTTAATTTTCGTTTTCGCTGTTGGTGTTAAAATAAATAAACACCAGAATTAAATTTGATACTGTCCACTCAGTTACACCCTTAAACTCATCTTGTTGTGTAAATATCTATTGTCCTGTATTAGCCATGTCTATCAAAAAATCAAAACAATACACTAAGGTTGTTACCTGAGAGGACCATCTCAAAGATATAACCCAGCCAACTGTGAAATGTTTACATGTAATCTGAGAGGAACTATATCAAAGATTTAACCCGTCCAACTTTGTGAAATGTTTACACATTCTACAGGATCAGAAAAAAAAAATGCCAATCAAAATTCAAAAAAATAAATTATCTTTCTGAAACACAAAATGCATTTAACTTTTAACTTGTCTAGTGGATGCCAGGCATTAAAACTTTTTTTCAACTAGACAGGCAAGTCTGTGCTCTTGATTTTTTTTTGAAAGTTCAATGCATTAAAAATAATCTAATTAACAATCTTATGGAAAGGTGCAAATGTTCAAGAGTTTGTAAAATAAAACACCACAAAGATATGAATTTCCAAAAGCCGGTTATTCAAACACACGTATCTACTCAATTGTTATGACTCGAAAGAAAGATATATTGACCCATATATTTGTTTTAGTATTGTGAGTTTAAAATGTTGTGTATCATCCTGTAGCCTATAAAGCTGTATCAAATATTTGTGCTAGTGCTTTTCTATACGTTGTTTTCCTTTTCAAAGCAATTTATGTGTTCTTTTCCCCCATTACAGTTTTGTTCTTCAAGTTATTCAGCACACACTTTCACAGCCTGGTTAAAAGTGATATTGGCCCGGTTATACTAATATTGGACTGGTAAATTGCATAGCCTATAGGTTACTGGTATCATTATACGTGATGCTTTTCATATCGGCAAGATATGCGTGTTGGGCATATGACTAGGGCAATATGAAAAACACCACGTAATAGGCGGATTGATAATTTCAGATAAGGGAGTTCAGTTACCGCTCCCCCTTTTGGGCCCCTCTAAATCCACTTTTGATTCCTGGACGACTATAGTAAATACTTTTTTTTTTAAATGCATATTTAATGTGCAAGAAGGTTTTATTAACCCATTTGATTGTGCATGTTATACTTTATTAACTTTAATTTCTTGCTTTGCAGATAGATGTTGCATCGCTGAGTATTATGAAAAATATTTAGCTGCTCTTGGCAACCGTGGCCCGTTTTATCGAAGGCCCCTAGCCGGATCTTCAATTCGTTATGGGGAACAAGCTGTCGGCATTAATAAGCTGAAAGGATTCATGAGAGAAATAACTTCAAAAGCTGGCCTACAGGGGAATTTCACAAACCACTCGGGCAAAAGAAGTTGCGCAACTCAGTTATACACCGCTGGTATCCCGGAACAGGAGATTATGTCCCGAACGGGACATAGGACCGAGACGGCTGTTCGAAAATACAAAAGGTCTTCTAATGAAATTCTCCATGAAGTTTCAGATGTGTTGTATCCGCCTATGAAAAAGGAAAAACCGGGAAATGCTCTACTGGAAAATGACATGGAAGTTGATTCCCCAAATAAATCAACAGAATTACTCACCAGGAGTCCTTTTCCAAAGCCAATGCAAGATCTATCTAACTTGCCCGACCAGAAACCGTCAGTGTTCAACAATTGCACTTTTAATTTTTGAATCTTTTACTCAGACTGAGTCTTTACCGATTTGCAATTCTGACTTGATTGATACTATTCGTTTGAACATGTACGTGGAAAGGAATTCCAATTGTAAAAAGACAATTTTTGCACTTGTTTGTTTGGTGGACTTCTATTTGTGGTATATATGTCATAAAATTGTAGTTGAAATAATCAACCTTTTTTGTTACAACTTAAGGAAAAGGGGGAGGTTATATCAAATTTCCCAACGAATTATAATTTAGTAGATTTCTTAGATTCTTGGTAATAATTCATCACTAATATTTTTTTACTATAAATATTGGAAGATGTGGTATGAGTGCCAATGAGACAACTCTCCACCCAAGTCACAATTTATAAATATATAGGTCAATGTGTGGTCATTAATATATAATAGACAAAAGGAAAAGCAAGCATCAGTGAATTTGTGTGCTCGGGTGCATAGATTTACCATCAATTATCCAACTGAAAGGTAGATGTGCTAAAAGATTGACACATTTTCATTCATGTGACCTTAATACTGCTAAAAATAAACCGTGCATTAACAGTACTCCAGTTAGAGCACGTATAGATAGATCACAGTTGCACTATAATAGCATCATATAAGCTCCGCCCCACCGACGTTTATCCTGAAATAAAGAACACCTATCATCAAAAGAAAATACACCTTGTTGTGATACAACGTTGTTTTCTGTCAGTTTCATTAGAATGGAGATAACAATATTGTATTTTAAGCTCCGACGGCATCAATTTGGAATTTGATGGTCGCAAATACCCGTTTAACGCGTCGCCAGTAAACTTAATTTGCGACCATCAAATCTCCAATTGATGCCGTCGGAGCTTAAAATACAATACAGTTATCTCCTGAATATATGCTCAAAAATAGATGATAGATAGGCAATTTTTTATATTTTGTTGGACAGTTGGGCTTATCAATGTCTTTTCTCTCTTAAATCTATTTTTAAAATTTACAATTTACTACTGGTACATCAATTAGATTGCAGTACCGGTACCTCATATCTACTAAACCAAATACATGTATAAATCAAATATACCCACATGTTATGTCATCCTATCTACTATTTATTATCTTAGATATCAAAAGTTTTACAAAGAAAGTAAAAAAAAAAAAATCCCCCCCCTGTTTGGTTTTAAACAGATATTAGTTAAAATATTGATATTCAGGAATGTATCATTTGTGCAGTACAGTAGTAAGGTGACAGATTCGGGGGGGGGGGGGTATTGTTGTCATACATATGTCGTTGATCCAGACAAATCATTTATCATGTCAAAATTATGATACAGAAGGAAATTTCCATATGCACGATCAGAATTATATCGAAATGACTTAAGCATAGAAAGGTCATCATTTGGGAGTGTAATATATAGGGTAAAGATGGGGAAAATCGGAAAACGGGGAATTTCGGACATTTTTATAAATTAAGCATTTTAAATATGATAAGAATAAAAAAGTACCAATCTTATATATTAATGCATTCGTATATATATTAATAAATAATTATTTTGTGCTGTCCTCGGAATTTGTTTACGGTATGCAGAATTACCACTTGACATACTTCTGTACTTCCTGGATCACTTCCGTCAACACTGGCAAAAGAAAGTTTCTGTGGCGGCAAATATACAAACCAAAAGAATCTTTATTACTCAGTATTTATAAACAGGTAATACATTATTCATGTCTTTTTCTGAGCAAACGTTTGTAAAAACCCTTTGGGAATTCACTATTTGTTAGAATATTGAGATTTAGTCAATAAATATATGATATTTTAGTCTTTTTTAGCTGTCCGTATTTCCTCATACAACTTTCAATATGAAAGAGGAAATTCGGACAATGATTTTTGTTAATGTTCAAAATGGATTACTCACTTAAACACAATATTAACTCACTCTAAAACAATATACACAATATTTACTCACTCGTAAACAATATCATAAGATTCTATATAACTTGTTTGATGTTCGATGATAACAATATTTCCAACAGAGATGAGAAAAAGAACAATACTTATATTATGTTCCTCCATTTTAATTATAATGTTATATAGTCTAGATATATATAACATTATAATTAAAATGGAGGAACATAATATAAGTATTGTTCTTTTTCTCATCTCTGTTGGAAATATTGTTACCATCGAACATCAACTGTCTAGATATATATAACATTATAATTAAAATGGAGGAACATAATATAAGTATTGTTCTTTTTCTCATCTCTGTTGGAAATATTGTTACCATCGAACATCAACCTTGTCATTTTAGGATGAAGATGCTTATTATTCATAATCTTTGGTGTTTTGGGATGCACCACTGGGGACCAAGGCAACTAGCCGTTGGCGCCGGGTATAAGTTGGTCAGAGAAATGAACAATCCAAAAGATGCAAACGCAGTTTGTGTTTCAGAATGGCCTAACAAAAAAGCCTACATGAAGATAGAAGATGCCCAAATTCTGGAACTTCATCCCCACTGGCAGTATGTACATCAACCCAACAGAGCTATTTAAGTGTAGTAAATGAAGAAAGATGTTCAGATTGAAGACTCGTTTAATGCAACATATATTATACGGCCATAGAGTAATGGAAGAGCATTTAGAAGATCATGTTTAAATTATGTCGTCCTGAACATGCACGAAATGTAATTTAGAGCTGGTAAACATAGTGTATGATATTAAATATTTCTGGTTATGGAATACATTCTTCTGCATTTATTTCCATATTTTTCTAGAAATTCACACTTGCATGTTTGTAGTATAATTATTGTGTGTGTACTAAAAAAAGTTGTTTCGGTTATGGTCATGTATCCTCATCAGGTATCCCTAGCTTATATGTTTCCTTCCTTGTAATATGTAGAATAGTTCCAATTTGATTTCTCTTATGGGGATATACGTTATTCTCAAATAGAACAACATATTATAATCTCTCAAATTGATACTGCTATTAATAGAATAGCAAAAATAAAGTAATCTCTCAAATAGAGACTGCTTTAATAACTAAATTGTTCTCAAATAGAATAACAAAAAAGATATTTAATCCCTCAAATAGAGTATTAAAAGCAATGAGAAAACGTTTTACATACAAAAAGACATAATAATCTAAAAGAGTATTTAACGAATTCAAAGAAGAAAAAAATATATAAACAGACGAAATCAAGATAAAAATATCACGAACAATCAACTAATCGAAGATCGAGCTTATAAATAAAAAAGAGGAAACAATACCAAAACAAAAACAGAAAGAAGAAAAATGAAAAAATGTGACATGCCGAATTATACTTGTGACCGAGTTTGTAATAAAATGAGCAACACAACTGGTTCCACTAGTGGAGCAGGATCTGCTTACCATTCCGGAGCACATCCAGTTTTTGATGGGGTTCGTGTTGCCCAGTCTTTAGTTTTTTGAGTTGTGTTTTGTATACTGTTATGTGTCTCTTGGTATTTTTTCGTCTTTTGCCATGGCGTTGTCAGTTTATTTTTGACTTGTGAGTTCGAATGTGCTGTAACGGAAATTGGTCATAGTTCATTTATTTCTATGTGAAACATCAGTTGTCTTTCCTTATTAATTGTGTTTCTATGTGTATATAAGTTTCTCCATAGTTGGCGCACCATCTATTACTTAAAACACCCCTTAAGTTGGTATAATCTTGATTTTCACCCCTTCAAGTATAATGGGCCGTTCCATATGGTAGTATATAAACCAGCTCAAGACAGAGAAACTTTGTCAGTTTTATGTGGATCATTGAAGGGTAAACTTCTAGGATTAAATATTCCAACTGGTAAGTAGAGTGGCTTCAGTGATTCCAAAGGATATATAAATAGTGTTCGGATTTCTATGTGAATATTGCAATAGTGATTGTGATACAATGTATAAAGTGAATCTGATATATATAAGTGGTTATTGTATTAATGAGAATACAAGGTGTAGACTTGCTGGTGTTGCAAGTTGTACTATGTGGAAGTGTGAATACTTCATAGATTTGTATTAGTGAGAATACAAGGTGTTTACTTGCTGGTGTTGCAAGTTGTAATATTTCGGAAGTGTATTAGTGAAAGTGCACTGTGTTAAACCTTACCAGTTGGATAATATTCATTGTGTGGGAACTCAAAGGGATAGTTAGTGCGTGAGTTCAGCTGTGTTTATATGTATATATTCCTTGTGAATTGAAACATTCTGCAAGTGTAATTGTGTCATTGTGTTATTGTGGTTAGTTGCAGACTAACAAGATGATACTACATATTGGTGGACGTTGTAAATAGAAGTTGTATATATGTGATTTTGCGTTCATACGTTTTGTGAGATACTTACTTGATGCATGTTGCAAAGTAATCTGTTGGTGACATGGTTTAATAAAGGGCCGTATGCATGTTGTATAATAATCTGTTAGTGACATTGTGAATAAATCGGTCTGATACATGTTGCATAGTGATTGCATAGTGACATTGTGTATATATGTTCTGTTATGAAACACTGTGTCTGTGCATTGTGAATGAGGTAAATTGTTTTAGATATGACAACTTGTTGTGGTGCAAATTTAAGTTGAACACTTGAAATCCTGATTTATTCAGATACGGATCCATTGATCGCCCGGTTACACGTTACAAATTTGGTGGCAGCGGTGGGATTTCATGTATTGATTTTGTTACTGTCAGTACTCATTTGATTCAAAGTTGTTGTAATATTTAAAAGTTATTTGTGTGTTGCGTTTATAGCCATAGTATGGTACATTTTTTTAAAGTAAAAAGGAACATTAAGTCAGACTGACAGTTGAAATTGAAAAGGCAGAAAATCTGTTTGATTTGAAAATTGGACTTTTATCAAGTGAAATTGAAAAATTGGAATATTGTTTTAGACACTGTTTTATGCAATTTCAGCCTCTTATTCTTTACAAAAGGAAAATGATTCAGGAATTAAAGATGGTGTTTAATTAATAAGAGATACTGTAGTGTTTGGAAGAAGGTAGTCATGAGCCTGAAAAGAGGAAGCATTTTGGGTAAAGGATCACTGTATATGTGTATATAGATAGTTTTGTAGTGTATATAGTGTACATAGAGTTAAATTTGAATCCGTCGGATGGGGACGTTAAATCCGAGGTCCCATGTACAGGAACATGTCACGCCCTGTGCATGTAAAAGACCCCTCCTGCAGATTTCGTTAAGAGTAGGCTCTTTGGGGCCGCTGCAGAGGCAAAACTTGTTAGGGACCTTTTAAATTAATCTTTGGCAGTGACGCTTAAAATTACAGACGTTAATGGGAAAGAGGTTAATGTTAGAAACAGAAATACTTTGAAGTAGGAAGTTTTAAACAGTTTTATTCGGAAAAAAAAGAGAAATCCTGCGATTAGTGTTTGTACATAAGAAGAAAGTTCTATGTGTTTGATATGGCTGACTGGAATTTGGACATATAGGTAGACTTTGTATCTACGGGTTGTGCCTTGTGATGTCATCAGTTTAGACCTGATGGACAAAAGGGGTAGCCTGACATTTTTGTCGGATGTAATGATGCCTGACGTTGTGGTCAGAAGATATGTCCAATGGAAATAGTGCCTGCACTATGGTAGAGTTTGGGTATGAAAAATGACCACTTTGATAGATGATTTATCAGCATGTCAGATGTATTCAAGGATTCATGCGAGGACGCATGATTTTTGAGGTGTGGGTAGTGTAACGGAAATTGGTCATAGTTCATTTATTTCTATGTGAAACATCAGTTGTCTTTCCTTATTAATTGTGTTTCTATGTGTATATAAGTTTCTCCATAGTTGGCGCACCATCTATTACTTAAAACACCCCTTAAGTTGGTATAATCTTGATTTTCACCCCTTCAAGTATAATGGGCCGTTCCATATGGTAGTATATAAACCAGTCAGTTTTATGTGGATCATTGAAGGGTAAACTTCTAGGATTAAATATTCCAACTGGTAAGTAGAGTGGCTTCAGTGATTCCAAAGGATATATAAATAGTGTTCGGATTTCTATGTGAATATTGCAATAGTGATTGTGATACAATGTATAAAGTGAATCTGATATATATAAGAGGTTATTGTATTAATGAGAATACAAGGTGTAGACTTGCTGGTGTTGCAAGTTGTACTATGTGGAAGTGTGAATACTTCATAGATTTGTATTAGTGAGAATACAAGGTGTTTACTTGCTGGTGTTGCAAGTTGTAAAATTGTGGAAGTGTATTAGTGAAAGTGCACTGTGTTAAACCTTACCAGTTGGATAATATTCATTGTGTGGGAACTCAAAGGGATAGTTAGTGCGTGAGTTCAGCTGTGTTTATATGTATATATTCCTTGTGAATTGAAACATTCTGCAAGTGTAATTGTGTCATTGTGTTATTGTGGTTAGTTGCAGACTAACAAGATGATACTACATATTGGTGGACGTTGTAAATAGAAGTTGTATATATGTGATTTTGTGTTCATACGTTTTGTGAGATACTTACTTGATGCATGTTGCAAAGTAATCTGTTGGTGACATGGTTTAATAAAGGGCCGTATGCATGTTGTATAATAATCTGTTAGTGACATTGTGAATAAATCGGTCTGATACATGTTGCATAGTGATTGCATAGTGACATTGTGTATATATGTTCTGTTATGAAACACTGTGTCTGTGCATTGTGAATGAGGTACTTCACCCGGCATTTTGATTTATGTGCATTGTGCTGTGTAAATAGTTTTTGTTGTGAATCAATTTTAGGATGTGTTAATTGTTTTGAATAGGACAACTGGTTGTGGTGAAAAATTGAATTGAACACTTGAAATCCTGATTTATTCAGATACGGATCCATTGATCGCTCGGTTACACGTTACAGTGCCTTATAATTATCTTTCGTCTCTCTTTTATACAAATGTGTTCTTTGTTTTGATAAAGTCATTGATTCTCTTAAAATGATTTCGTCCACTGATAATGCATCTAAAACGATATTTCTTTTTAAATATTTGGAGACACTTAATAGTATATTTCCAACAGTCACCACAATATAAGACAGCACTAATCATAAAACAAGTGGAACAGAAACTGCACCTTTAAAAGGTAACAACACAGAAAGCTGTAAGTGCTACAGTATAAAAGAATTACAGAAATCAGGATTTGACTATATCTATGTTGTAACATAGCAGAAGTTGACTATATCTAAATGGTAACGTAGCAGAATTTGACATAATTGTTAGATGGCTCCCCTTTTTAATTAAAAAGGAATCAACATTACTTTAGCTAAGTTTTTTATGGACGAAACGCGCGCCTGGGGTACCAAATTATAAGTCTGTTATTTTTTGTGAGTTGTTACAACTGCTGCGTTGATGCCACTGACGTTCCCACAGAGTTTTCAGCACTATCGACATGTTCATATAGTTATACAATATTGACCTATTCGAAATACTAATGTTGTTTTACACCAAAAATTATATTGCCTAAGCCGTTTTGAAGCCTTTTTTTTAATGCCCTTCAACTTAATTATAGATTTGGCCTTTTAGTTGTATTGATTCAAGTGCCACTTGTGAGTCTCTTGTACACGGTACACGGAACGCGCCTATCTAAAGTACCAGGTTATAAGCCTGGTATTTTTTATGAGTTTTCTCTAAATAAATACTAGTTTATGTTTGGTCTATTTTGGTTCTTTCAGCTCTTAAACATTTTTTTTTATATCAAATTGAAATAGATTGGCGTAACATATCTGAAGCGATTTTTAAAACAATTGTTAATTATGAGATAGCAATCAAATGATACTTTAGTCAAAGAGACATTTACAGAATCTGCTAATCTAAATTTTATTTTTAATATCATTTATACTTTTTATCTAAAGGTATTGTTTATGTTTTATAGATGATGAAAGTATTGTTTGGATCATAATTGGTGTTGTTTGCCTAATTGTTGTAGGCGCAATAATTCTGGTTGTTTTGATATACATAAAGAAATGTTCTCCGCTGAAAAAAGTAGGTCAGACACCACAATCAGATTCATCAAATAAGCAGAGAAAATCAAATAATATCCCACCAATTAGAACTTCTATAGAAAACAAATCGAACAATATTCCATCGTTCGGTAATAGTGAGGAGATAAATTCCAACAAGCATCAACCAAATAGTAATTTAAAAGAAGGACATTCATATAATCTACCATCAAGCAGCAGTAAGAAGGAGATAAATTCAAACCATTTTCCACCAATTGGCAATGAGAAGCAGAAAGTTTCAAAAAATGTTCAACCAATCAAAGATTTAGGACAGCCAACTACTTCAACGCCATTGCAATTGCCTCTTACAAAGAATCAATACAAGCTTCCACCAATTAGTAAATTCGCTCTAACTGGTTCTCTTTACGCTAAAATAAAGGCGGAGTACTCGCCGAAATACAAATGATTTCTTTTTTTTTTTTCATTTATATTATATAAATATCTTAGTCTTATTTTGTAAAATTACGAAATAATTCCTGCTACTTTCGTACTATATTTAAATCCACAGCGACCGAAAAACACAATCCAAAAAGTTGGTTAAACCTTAATTGTAGTACGTATTAGTTTTTTAAGTGTTCTCTATTCGTTCAATCTTGCCTTATTATGACAATAAAGGGTAGATAATTAGCGCGATGGAATACTCAAACACATCATCAGAAATCACATGACCTATAAATTTTGTTGATTTAGTTAGGCAACACATCTTGATGAATATTGAAACCTTTTAAAAATTACACAAAAGGACAAAATTTACTATTTCGTTGCATGCCGACTTGAGTGTCGTGTTACCGAAATTTATACGTTTAGCGTGACTAATAATTGACTATTGTACATATAATTGAAGAAATTATTATGTAAGGAAAATTTAAGAGAGAGCGAAAAATAACATCTCGCATCTTCAACAACATAAACTGTTGACAGCGGATATTTAACTGCCGTAAAATCATTCCAATCCTTTTTCCTCGAATGTGACATTACCGAAATAGACCTTTTTACCGTGTTTTTATATGACAGGTGTCACTTGTTAAACAGGATCTTCTGACCCTTCAGAAGCAACTGACATTAGCCGGTAGATTTTGGCGAAGTTCGTGTTGCTCTGTCTTAAGGTTTCTATGTTGTATTTTGTATTCTGTATTTTATTGTTTGTATTTTGGTCGTTTTCGGGTTGTTTATCTTTGCTAAGGCGTTGTCCGTCCATGATCGACTTGAATATCCCTTTGGCATAGTCCGCCTCTCTGTAACAGTTCAATTATTCTATACTATATATTAAGGCGTTCAAACATTTTCAAAATCAGTGGCGTAGCTAAGTCATTTTTACGTGTACGCCCGAACCTTGGTGAGGGGCCTGAAGGCTCAAGCAGATCAAGGTCACAGAACCTGCTGGTAGTGGATAAGCGGGGGTTGAAGCCTCCGGAAGTTTAAGAATTATCGAGAATGACATACCATTCCTGTCATTGAAAACTCATCAATAACAACATTCTTTAGATTCAAAATTGTTCATTCTTTATGTTTTATCTGTTCATTGTGTTTCATGATTTAAAATTTAATGACGGTCATTGGCTTTGGAGTAAACGTTACTTTCAAATATGATTAAAGCACTAGGGAGCCGTGGGGTAAAGCACTCAATCAACAAAAACACATTTTCATGTGCAAATTTCGTAAATGAGTTGTTTAGTTGAAATATTAAAATTTGTAAAGGGTTCTCTATGGAACCCTGGTTCTCGCCTGGGATTTCTCCCCGCAAAAAGTATATTCATTTTTCAGTCCATTACAGGATTTAAACAAATCAAATATTTTCATTAGATTTTTTCTTGGTCTGGAATATTAATTTCTGCACAAGTTTCATGACAAACTATGGAGGTTTATAAATTTATCACATAAATTAGCTCATCATAGATACCAGCTTTGAAATTTTGTACTTGCGCCAGACGCGCGTATCGTCATCAATGTCGCTCGAAACAAACGTTACAAAAATTCAGGATCGTCTGATTTAATTTGCGTAAAGATACGTCCATCTGTCAGTATAACACTGAAAAATGAACGAAAAAAAAAGTTTGCTTCTGAAATTAACCATGAAAAAAACCTTCAAGAAAGTTTCATTAAATTCGACGAATGTTTAACGAAGTAATTGACATGTAACAAATTTTAACCTCAGACTGTAAATGCAAAAAGAAATCCCTTTTATCCATAAAATACGGGAAAACTAAGCATATATGATTTCGTCATTATACTCTGGATACTCTTTTGACCATCAACAGTTTTTGTCCAGCTACCGTAAAATTTTTACAAATGTTTGACAATTAAAGTTATTGATATCTTAAAACTTTAACAACATACTGAACCTATACATGTACATAGTTATAATATTGGCACCGACGACGAAATTTAGGATCGAAATGTCTCGCTTTCGCGACATAAATGTCAATGGCTTCACAAAAAATGAAAACCTGACATATCGAATCTTAGCACATAATGAATTGCTTAAAAAAATGAAAAGGAAAGTGAGTATAGAATTCACGGTATATTTAGACTTTGACAGAAAGTGAACAAATATATCATAAGATAAAAAATTTCGTCTCTTTTATTCGCAATTACAAGCCATTGAAGAAAGACTTTGAAGGTTGATGTACTGTTATTTAATTCTTTTAATTTTATTTAGATTAAAATATCTTCTTTTTGCCAAATTCAAGTGTACGCCCGGGCGTTTTGACGTAAACGTAGCTACGCGCATGAAAATTAATCAACCTATATTTAAATGATTTGAAGTTGACATATAATGTTTGTTTTTCTTTATCTATATATCTTTTACAGCTTTGAAAAATCGTTAAAACTAACATATATAAAATGAAATTTTGCTATATTACATGAATGATCTTGGCGCATCAACGTCATGGTAAAAAAATACTTCATATGAAACTCTCCAGCTGAAAGTTTTTCCGTTAATTCGGACTTTTTTTGTTCATAAAAATGGCGTTTATGAAGTAGAAGATGTTCACCTTTGATTCTAGTGTGTAATCGAACATTTATAGATTTCAGGAAATCAGCATGATGGCAAACTCAATAATATGACATCTCAACTCTGGACTGTGTGGTAATAAGTAATAATATGTCGTTGCTAGTTCACCAAAGTGGACCTGCAAGTTACTTATTTCGAGAAAAAAAAACCATCCGGTCATTAAGGTGGTACATGTTACTGATAGTGTTCTTAATAACCTGCTTCCCATACACATCATATCATAATAAAGATTAATTGCACTAACTCAAATAGGTTATTTATTCATGTTATTATTATCTAAAAAATATTTACCTACAATTGTCTTTGCTATTTTAATATAAACTGTTCCCAATCATACAGTTGAACTTGAATGACAACATCCAAATGAATGTTCCGACAAAAAAAAGAAGTATCAGTTATATGACAGAGTAGCTACACTAACAATAATTTATTTCATGAGATAATATGTTATTATCATTAAATTCACCTATGCCGTCATGAAACACATTGCTATTTCCATTATTTGTTTTGCTATCTTACTATTTATAGTTAGTGTTTATGATTGTTATACCACAAGAAGTTAAAACGACATTACAACGCATATCAAAGAAATATAAAAAAAATATAAAAACACACGGACAATAATTATAAATATTAATCAAAATCTAAATGAACGAAAGGAAATTATATTGATAAACAAAACTAGAAAAATAAAATAGAAGAAAAATGCATAGAATTATGACAGTAATCACCTACCACAAAAAAACAGCATAAATATAATCTAATTTTATGCTTTTGTTATCTGCTAATGTTTTTTTATAAATCAGATTTATAAGTCCTGCGTTTGCATCTATAAATCCTTCCTGAAACTATACTTATACCAACGAACCAGAAGAAAGTTAACAAATCAACACAGCTATTGACATACATTAAACATTTCAACGTACATATACAATACATTTTGTTACATTCTTTTGTATATATTAAAACAAAATATCATCCTGACCATGTAAAAAACATTTGTAAGTAAAAATCAATCAAACTAAACAAAATGATATACACATGTAGGTTTTAGACAATAATAGTACAAAGAAAAGCAAAGTAACTTTCCCCGTTCTTGGTATTTGTTATTCCGTGACTGAAAATGAATACATAATACACTTGATGAGTCCGAGGAGCTTTTCTAGATTAAACGTCATCAGGAACGCTCAAATTTTATTTTATTGTCACATTAACCCAATATGTCTGTTTGGCTTGCGCTGACCCAATTTTGTCAATATAACGGAACTTTGATTATAATATATGATTGTAATCTATGTATTCCTAGTAAACTATTAAGTCGGGGATTTTGTTTCCATAAATTACTTAAATCCTTTACTAAATCTTCTAATAGATACAAAGATGTGGTTTGCAGGTTTGGCTGAAACTTATTTCAAACGGATATTACTCAATTTATTTCACTTGACTGGGCGGAGTTTATCCAGTTCGCTCAAAATAAACCAGTCCATCTATAGATAGGTGTTTTAGGATACACTCATCAATGCATTGTCCAGTCATTCTTTTGTAAATTTCTTTGAGGTCACTGATAGGTGATTAGAAATCAGTAATAACTATAACGGCAATCATCGTAATCACACACATTTTCAAATCGACTGTCCTCATGCAAATTAAAACGTAAGCTCCGCCCGATCAGTTGAAATAACATTGGTAATAGCACATCCTAAATTTTGCTGTGATGTTGTTAATTGAGCCCATAAATTTAGATAAGATCCGGGTAAAGTTATGAATCATTAAAATAAACTTATTCTAAAAGGTTACCAATTCAACACTGTATCTAAATCTTTGAATATTGTTTTTATTGGTATAAATGTAGATTTTTTTATCAGTAATACTAAATATTATTGTTATACACAAATGTATTTTCACAGTACTACAATCTGTCGATACCTATATTTTGGCATTACACAATGTCGTGTTTTTCTCTGACTGTGAATGACGTCTTTACGCTAAATCCATTGGATGTTGGATGTGTACTGATTGATATTTTAGTCTTAGATACATGATTTTTTTTACTAATTGTTATTGACTTTGAACTAGCTATCAACAACTTCGATTACTTTAGAGTACCTTCAGATCTGTACTTAGTGTATGTTTTGTTGTTAAGGATGAGGGATGGATAAATACCGTGCCACGTCCGGTCTGTTTTTTGTTTGATGTTTTTCTGCTTTGTATCGATCTGATGAATTAAACCTTTTTTAACTGCTTTGTTATGATGTGTTCTTATGTTGTGCTGTTACACCACTGTCCAAGGTTAGTGGGAGGGTTGAGCGCTCACTAACATTTAACCCCGTCACATGCTTTATGTGCCTATTCCAAGTCAGGAGCCTGTAGTTCAGTGGTTGTCGTTGGTTCATGTTTGTCATATTTGTTTTTCGGAAATTGTTTTGTTATAAATTAGACCGTTAGTTTTCTCATTTTAATTATTTCATATTTTTCATGTCGGGGCCGTTTATAGCCGACTATATGGTATAGGTTTTTCTCATTGTTGAAGACCGTACGGTTGCCTATAACTGCTTACATCCACTTCATTTGAACTTTGGTGGATAGTTTCATTGGAAATCATATCACATCTCCTTATTTTTATATAAACAACTGTCATACAAATGGGCGGTTTAACTGGCTATAAATCCAGATACAACCAACTATTTTGTTCGGAAATGCCTGTACCAAGGCAGGAATATGGCAGTTGTTCTGTTGACTGAAAGCGTTTGATTTTGTCAGTTTTTATCTACTCTCTTTTTTGAAATTGCCGTTCAGTTCGCTATTTTTGTAATAATTTTTTATATAAAAGCGAGAGATTTGTGAATATGGAAGGAATTAGAAATGCATATGGAAAAGGGACGTATAGTTTCAACCACACACATTCTAAGTTAACGTTTTCCAAACGTTTTTATGCTTTCATATAGAGTTTAAATATTTTGACAAACCGTCATGTATCGTAAATAGTTTTGAGTCTTACTTACATACGTGACCAATTTAACCAAAGGAGATTTGAAGTTGTTAACCATGAAATTAGACAAGAGGCCCTCAGTAGATTTCTATATGTGATTTCTTGTAATTTTTAGAGATATATGATTAATTTTGATTTTCTTAAACCATTTCAAAACTTTATTCAACACTATTCTTTATGGAAGCGTGCTTGCAAATTATAATTATGCTTGCATCACAGAATAATTTCATAGTAGAACTCCCTAAACACAACATCACCTCACTATTAATATATGTTATCATTTTTTTAATTTGACATTACATTTCCATTTTTATTTTACATATTAATCAACACAACGATTCTTTAAACAATTTATTACCCGAACATCAAGAACTTTGAAATAAAATTACAAAAAACATAATGCTGGAAGAAATGCATATTTCTTTTACAAATTGTAGCCAAGGTTAGGAATACGGTGGCAGAATGGGGCCATGAAAGAATTTTTTTTTATGTTGTTCCCTCAAGATACTATGTCGTTCGCTCAAGATGCTATGTCGTTCCCACAAGATAGTTATCTCGTTCCCACAAGATAGTTATCTCGTTCCCTCAAGATGCTATGTCGTTCCCTCAAGATACTATGTCGTTCCCACAAGATACTATGTCGTTCCCTCAAGATGGGAACGAGATAACTATCTTCTAGGAACGACATAGTATCTTGAGGGAACGAGATAACTATCTTGTGGGAACGACATAGTATCTTGAGGGAACAACATAAATTGTTTTTCTTTCATGGCCGCATTCTGCCACCGTATAGGAATGTGTAAATGATACTGCGTCATTGATTTATGTATGGTTGGTTTCCTTTTACATTCTATGATTCTAAGATCTGGATTTTTTTTTCAAATTGATACAAGTACAGGTTAAATCACATTTGTTAACAAACTCGAAATAAAGTAATGATATACTCAGCAAACATCAATACATCGCAAACAGGTAACACAATAAAAACATACAAAGTCAAATTACCACTGACATATGGAAGATATTAAATAACAAAAAGGTACTACTGGATAAAGTTCGGTATGTTATGTCTAAGTGCTGCATTGATTTACCTATAGTTCGTTACGCCTATAACGGCTCTTATGATTGCTGCCACCACTATGTACATCTGTGGTCATGTGTGGCTTCACGGAAAGGGCAATGTATCATTGCACAAAAATAGTTTTATGTTAGTGAAAATAACTAAACATACCGCAATGCATTTAATGTATTTGTTACAAAATGTTAGAAATTATTTTAAATTAAGGAATGTATCTTCCTCATGCAAACCCTGATTCCTTGCCCGGCTTCGGCTATAATGTACCCCTTGGATTATAGCTCTTCATCTTTTCAACAAGCTTTGGTTTTTCAAGTTTTTGGCCTCGAGCATCACTGAAAAGACATTTATTGTCGAAATGTGCAGAAAAATTAGTACCGTTAATGTTATTACTTCCAGCATCAAGACAGCCGATGGAGATCAACCTTTTAAATGACAGTACTATGAGCGCAGCTCCGGAAACAAAAAATCCTCATGCTCTGGCAGCAAATCAGCATTACAATTTTCTTTTTGTACCAGCGAAAAAGAGTTACCAATTAAGAATGCAAAAAATTAATGCATGAAAAAAAAACAACATATCTCCCTTTAAGGCGTCATTTGCATCTGCATGCTTTAAAAAAAGAAGGGAGTTTATGACAATTATTTCCTACAGACAAAATAATAACGCTACTTAATACAAAACAACTAACTACGAAATATATTTGAAAAAATCACAAAAACAAATAGTGCTCTCTTATTTGAAAGTGAAGGGAAAGCCACGCATGTGCCTGTAAATTCACATATAGAACACAGACTAATATGCACGATATGCTTAATAAGTATACGCAAAATCGGATGACCTACCAAGATGAAAACAAACTTGTGTAAACAATAGCTGTAGAAAATAGCGCGAACTATAATTTAATTAACCTAGATTTAGTATCACATACATGTATTAGGACTGATTCATTTCAAAACTTGAGTAAATTTAGCATCACATGCAAAAATATGTTGAATTTATCGACATATATCCTGCAGTTTTATAAATTCTTTATTTTTTCAAGTTTCTATATTTATACTATGAACATTTCTTTACGACAATACATTACAAACTTATCAGAGAATTATTATTAGACAAATTACAATTGTTCGCAGTTTCCATGATAAACCGCCCTCTTCCAACAAAAAGATCGTGATATTCTCCCTGTTGTCTGTGTGCTAATATTTTTGCCATGATGTGGAGAATCTCAAACTATATTAGCTAGGCTTCCTGCTAAACATGATTTGATCGCCACTGTATAATACTGTATCAAGTTGAAAGGTTTGACTACACATATAGTTAGCTTTTTTTTATTACAGGTATATTTCCGTGTCGCTAATTAAGAAATAATTCCTTCGTATCATGCTCTATGCTCATTTTAACATTGGTAGGCTTTATATTTGTCGATATTTTACAATGAGCGTTCACATATAATGCCTACCCATGTTTAAATGAGCATAGAGCATGACATGAAGGAATTATTTTGATTCTAATAGGACAAATACAGTATTTGTATAGGCCACAGCGTACGAAAATACCTTAGAAATGTTTGGCTTTCCCGTTTCTTACCCGTGGAGTATGTACATCATATTTAATAAGTTTATAAACTAATAGAAGGGTAAATATATATTGTTTAATAAACAATATATAATAAAAGTTTATGTAAACAGCTAAAATGTATACATTGTATTAGAATAAAAATGAAAATAACGAGAATTCAAACATTAAATATTTTGTTCTTATCAGAACACGGCTTTGTTTACAAAGCGTAATAAGGACGTCATATTAAAATTGATAATACTCTTTAGGCGTAGAGTAACTAGACAGCAATATGTTACCGCCATGTATTTGTAATCAGTACATATATAAACAAACAGATTTTTTTTAAAAGAAATATTTTAATACGAAACAGAAGAATGGTGCTGTATATTACATTGATATTAATCGCAATATTTGACAATGGTATGTTTTATTTTATTGATGAATATAATATGATATATTTTGGTATTCAAAATTACAATTGGTCTTTTTTCATTTGTTATTTGATAGACTTAGATAAACACTTTGTTTTTCATGAGGTAGATATTTTTGGAAACCAAATTAATACCAAGAAAACTAAGAGATATTCATATATTTTAAAGGTTTATTCATTTAGCTAAGGCAAGGTTTATAAAACATCCAGGTACTGTCAATGCTCTTCAACTTCGTACTTTATTTGGCCTTTTGAGATTTTTTTTATTCGAGCGGCACTGATGAGTCTTTTGTGGACGAAACGCGCGTCTCGCGCAAATATAAAATTTCAATCCTGGTATTTATGATGTTGAGTTTATTTATATAGCACGGGAAACATTTTTCTTCATTTCTTTTTCTTTTTCTTACTTTTTCGGGGTATATAACTGTTGACGTGATAATAAACATTCAATGTCCAATGGTTTAAAATTTGTTGATAGTGCAATCGTAATAAGGGAATTTTGTAACATAAACAAAACAAGATTATAAGCTATTCTGCAAAATAAAATCGAACAAGCTTAAAACGCAAACTTTTGTCATTTAGCAAGAAACAATGAAAACATTTTTTTTTTTTTTTCGTTTTTCTTGTTCTAACTTCATTCAACTTTTAAAATAATAGGGCCACAATTTTGAAGAAAAGATGTGCCGTATAGGCGGTTTTTGGCTCTAACATTGATAATTTAAAGATAAAATGATTATTCAGCTTAGATTATTGCAAGTTTTGTGCAGACTTTAAACTACAACAAATTTCAAATATTCATGTTTTTGCATGTACTGATAAAATTAAATTTGAAATGAGCCAGTACTACTAATATAGTACTTATTTGTCCCTTCTTAGAGGTTATAACTTAAAGCGGTTTGGCTATTTTGAGCCTTGATATGAACAAAGCAAGCATAATAATCTATTCATTTTTTTAATTTATTACTTTTACCATGACGTTGTATAGATCAGCTAGCATTATCTCGCAAAATCATTAGAATGACTATATGATGGGAAGCTGAATTTACTCGGTTTAATTTGATTATTAGACTTATATTAGAAATATATTAAGGAAAAGGATAGGTGCATATCGTAGTAGTTTTTAGGATGAGTGGGTAAATATCTTTAACTTCTGTAACTGGATGAATTGAAACAGAAAATGTTTACCTTTAACCAACCATTTTCTTCGGAAAATGCTTGTACCAAGTTTAGGGATATGGCAGTTGTTTTTAACCTGTTCTGTTGATTGGTTTAGTTTAATTGTGTCAGTTTTAATCAACCTCACCTTATTGAATTTGCCTTGGAGTTAGGCATTTTTGTTATACTTTTTTTATACATAACATAAGTTTATGACGTGTCAAACCTTTCGCAATAGACACATAGTAGAAAACAGGTTTACAAATGTCTGGAAATAACAGATAAATGCGATAATATTGTGTCGGACTGCTTAATTATAGTGTCTCGATATCGAATCTAGTCCTCCCATATCATTATATATGCATACTTGAAGATCTGGGATACACGTCAATAAGACAACAAACCAACAACAGAAAACGTTCGATATCTAGAGATCAACATACTATCTGCAGCAATAAACAAATGTCTATCATATATTCATTATGTTAAGCCCTTAATAGCATCGAGTCTACACAAGTTTTTTTTTTCTGGGATAAATTTGAAGTGTCCAGTGTTAATTTCATAATCTTAAAAATATTTGTTTTCTAGAGAAATTCAACTGAAAAACTTGTGAAACAAAAGGCAATACAAAAATCGAATTACAGTACAAAATAGGAACTATGATTAACAAACATTAGTTTGCCCTCAATTTGAAAACAAATCAAATTATCTAATATTCTTAAATTTGTATTAATATATTACAATGAAGCTATTAAACCAGGAGTTCCAAGTGGTGAAGTTGAAATCATCCATTCGTAAATTTTACTGACGCAATAATGAGTTGGCTGACCGTTAGGGAATATCTATTTCACAGATGACAGCGGATATGTTCCAATAGTCGTAACTACAATCCCGTCCCCATTTCACCGAATGTGACCTACCGAATTAGACTTATCATCGGGTATGAACTTGCATGAGCAACAAGATGAGTGCCACATATGGAGCAGGATCTGCTTACCCTCCCGGAGCACCTAAGATCATCCCCGGTTTTGGTGGGTTTCGTGTTGCTCAGTCTTAAGTTTTCTTTGTTGTGTTTTGTGTACTGTCGTTTGTTTGTCTTTTGTTAGAAATGTCGTTGTAAGTTTATTTTCGACTTATGAGTTTGAATGTCCCGTCCCGTTGATATCTTTCGTCTCTCTTTTACCAGGATAGAACTAGAATTTGGTTATTTCTTGGTAAAATGAAAACCTATGTTCAAATATAAAATGAGTCTCCTTCCAACCAAAATGAAAACACGCAGAAAAGGATATAGTTTGTTGTATTTAAATGAAAATTTGATGTAACAAATGAAATACTTCAACAACGAAATCCAATATCAAATATAATTCAACGCATGACCAAATAACACCGACAATGTGCGCCATGCTCTAAGTCAAATTCTTATTCCATACTATTGATATATTAATAAGATGATCTGTATACTAAAGTGTGCAATATTATAAGTAAAAAATGTACCAACTGGAAAACAACTGTCATAATTCTGACTTCGTACATGCATTTTCTGAAACCTTGTTTTCCAGCTATCTAAGCTAACTTGAATAACAGTTGACTATATTTCCTTTATACAGACAGACATTATGTGAGTCACAAAAACAAAAAATAATTGGTTTACATGACAATAATTGGGATCCAGCAGCCAAACATTGTGTATATATGCATATATGTGTATATGATTTAGTTAAAACATTTTGGGTGTGTTTAATTTTTGCTTTGTTTTCGGAAGCTAAAAACCCGCGAAAAATTGACTCCGCATAAATTTCCGTGCTCATTCCAAGATTTGCCGTTGTTAGAAAATTTCAAAATATCGAGTCGTTTGGGCTGTTTAACAGATCAAAAGAATGTGCATACCTTATCAAGATCTCTTATTCCATAATAATCAAATAAGCTAATTAACATATACATCTTCTCACAACGCAGCAATCAGTGACTTTTTAAAACATGTTAACATGTTAATTAGCACCGAGGTATTGATTAGTGTCATAGCACGAACATTTTGCATATAATTTTAAATTAAATTAAAAAACATCACATTTTCATGGATATTTACATATCGATTATGATCACAACCTTAATTTTTAGCATACCCCAATAATATGATATTAACATAAAATACGTTCCTTGAATTATGCGTATTTTCGTTTGTAGAACTTATATTTATTTGTAATCGATTACCTGTCAGTCAATTAAGTTTACGTTGTTTACATCTTCAACAATACGATTCATTTCTTTTCGCGTGCATTTTCCAATTCAGCCAAAATTAAACAGGTAAAAAATTTAACCTGCCCATTGTTTAATTAATTCGCAAAAACAAAAAAATATCCGGTATGTGGAATGGGTATACATGTGTCCAATCCGAAATAAATAGTTAAGTTTTGAAGATATTTTAGCTTTTTTTCATTGTCTTGATAATTATGGAATGCAATGAAGAAAACAATCTACATTTGACCATTTATTATACACAGACAGCTGCATTATAAGCGTCATTTAACTGCACATTAATTTTGTGGACGATTTCGTTATATATAAAAATAAGATGTGGTATGATTGCCAATGAAACAACTCTCCACAAGAGACCAAAATGACACAGAAATTAACAACTATAGGTCACCGTACGGCCTTCAACAATGAGCAAAACCCATACCTCATAGTCAGCTATAAAAGGACCCGAAATGACAAATGTAAAACAAGAAAACAAGAAAACTAACGGCATAATTTATGTACAAAATAGTGAACGAAAAACAGATATGTTACACAACAACAAAGGACAACCACTGAATTATAGGCTCCTGACATGGGACAGGCACATACAGACTGTGGCGTGTTCAAACTCGTTTGAAGGTGCCAACCCTCCTTAACCTGTGACAGTAGAGTAACAGTAAAACAAACTATAAAAATCGGTTGAAAAAGTCTTAGCTCATCATATATGGTTACAAATGTTTCTTTTAGGAAATACAAAATGTGCTACTCTTGAATGTAAAAGTACAGGGTCATTAAAGGAGTGTGTTCATGGTAGTATAACATCAAATCAACAAATATTAAGCATGGTACCAACAGGCGCTAAGATTCCTGGATACATCAAGAAAACAGACAAATGGTGTAATGATAATGAACCTGGATTACCTTTTGTCAAACCACGTAAATGTGGTTTCATCACAGAACATATACCAGCGCAGGATTGCCAAGAAGGACATTCATTTGGGTTTAAGAAAAGTACAATTTGGGTACACCTTAAGTGTGCAGGAAAATTTAAAGTCTGCTTTGATTCAGGTAAGTACAAAACTTTTAAAACCAGGTTTGATTGGATACTGATTTTAGAAATGTTCTTCTGTATTAAGTTGTAAATGGTTTGAAAAGTTTTCTTTTCGATCCTTTCATTTCCTTTTTTTCCAGCTTTCGCTCCTTTAAAAGTTTATCCTATTTCTTTTATTGTCTTCACTTGGAGTACGTAGTCTAAATGTATTTACGATATTTTAACACCTGTAAGTACTGTTGTCGTTTATGAATTATCATTGATATGATCATGATTATTAATCAACTGTTTTGAAAACTTGTTTTCGAAATACTAAGAATTTTCTACCCTAGGAATAGATAACATTAGCTGTATTTGGCAAAACCTTTCGGTATTTTGGATCCTCAATGCTCTTGAACTTCGTACTATATTTTGACCTTCTACACGTTTCTGCTTCGAGCGTCACTAATGCGTCTTTTGTAGATGCTTGCAAAATGTTAAGCCTGGTGTACATAATAATCAAAAACGTTCATAGTAAACCAAACACGAGAGTTGGCGTTAACAACAGTTTTATGAACAAATCCCTAATATGTTGATTTCTATACATACATGGTTTACCTTCACAAATTCCGTATCTTTTCTTTTCTTTTCCTTCATTTTGTTTTGAATATCAGTTACGTGGTTAAAATTTTCAATTGATTTTATTGTTGAGTTTGGTAGGCGTGCTCATAATCGACTTTCGGCATTCGTATTTGAATAAACGTCAACCTCTTATCGGCAATTTGTTCTACGTTCGTACGATAAGACCTCAGGTATGATTGACGAATGAAAAGTAATTAGCATTATTTTTTAATTTCCTGGTATACATGGTACAGATGATATGCTTTTAAAGATATTTTAAAGTTTAGTGACTAGCTTGATCGAATATGTTCCATTGTAATTGAAATACTACAGATAATGTTATGTCTGCTACATATCTGAAATTACATATAGAAACTAAAGGTGCTTGTCGGATGAAAACTAAACTTTATGGAAAAAAGAGATGATATATGTTTCAAAATGTGAAATTTCAATTTCGTTGTTGCAACACTCCTGCTTCAATTGCACATGAACTATGTATATCTCCCAAGACATATAGTAATCCTAGGCTTGTGACTGTATCGTCATATCATGAAAAAGGTGGCTGGTTTGACTATCCATCAGCAAAAGAGGACGAAAGATACCAAAGGGACAGTCAAACTCATAAATCTAAAACAAACTGACAACGCCATGGCTAAAAATGAAAAAGACAAACAGAAAAACAATAGTACACACGATACAACATAGAAAACTAAAGAATAAACAACACGAACCCCACCAAAAACTAGGGGTGATCTCAGGTGCTCCGGAAGGGTAAGCAGATCCTGCTACTCATGTGGCACCCGTCGTGTTGCTTATGTGATTACAAATCCGGTAAATAGTCTAATTCGGTAGGTCATATTCATGAAAGGGAAGGGGATTGTAGTTACGACGTAAGGAACATATCCGATATCATTTGTGAAACGGTTATTCCATAACGGTCAACCAACTCGTGATGGCGTCCGTAAAATTTACGAAGGGATGATTTCAACTTCACCATTTGGAACTCTTGGTTTAATAGCTTCCTTGTGAGCAGTAAACCTCTATCAAGGAAATCATGATAGGAAATGCAAGCACGGGAATATCGTATCAATTGGGAGATGTATACCCCGTATGCAGGTGCTGCTGGAATGTTGCTACTTAGAAATGGAAAGTTCACAATTGGAAAGCTGAAATCATCTCTTTTGCCGTAAAGTTTTGTTTTCAATCGACCCTCATTGTCAATTTCTAGATGTAAGTCAAGATATGAAGCCGACTTAACTGTATCTGTAGTATCCTTTATCTCTAGTTCGATTGGATAGATGCGTTCCACATAGTCACCAAATTTTGAATTGTTTAGTGAAAGAACATCATCTATATAGCGGAAAGTAGAGTTAAAGGATATTGCTAACTTCTTATCTTTCTTCCTAAGAAGTTCCTGCATGAAGTCAGCCTCATATTAATAAAGAAACAAGTCGGCGAGTAGAGGGGCACAGTTTGTTCCGATTGAAATGCCGACAGTTTGTTGAAAAACACGTCCTCCGAAAGTAACAAATATGTTGTCAATCAAGAAATCAAGCATCTTGATAATATCAGTTTCAGAGAATTTTTTGTTTGAATCAGAGTGATTCTTTACAAAGTAGGATTTATCCCTCCCTGTGTGACAAAGGAGCAGGAATTACTAACCCATCCCGAAACCTTGAATTCATTCTGCTATTTTGTGAGGTTCGTGTTGCTCAATTTGTTTGGTGCAGTGTTGGTTGCACAGACTGGTGTTGGTCCATTCGTTTTTATGAGCTATGATGGAATACATTTTTCTTCGAAATGGTGTTTTTATTTCCCTCTTCCTCGGTTGATACATTCTCTTTCTATCATCTAATATATGAATTCCAAAGTTAAAGAACATTTCCCATTCATTGTGCAATCACTGTTTTAGTTCAAATTTTATAAACGCATACCAACTTATAAAATTTATCAGTTTTGTTTATACAATTAATGTTCATGACATTTAATTGAAAATATGAAGTTACATCAGTACATTGTGTTTTTGAGGTTACTAAATTAATTAATCTCATTAAGTGAACATTTACATCAAATCTAATAATTGGCTATATAATAATATCAGATGATATATGGACGGGCGTTCTGAGGAAAATCCTGAAACTGCAAAAAGTTAGTCATTTCGTACATTTCTTAATGTATAGTGATGAACTCTATTGCATTACCATGTTAAGATATGTATATTATGATATATTTAAAAATGAATATTTAGTAAAATAAAAACCAATGAAAACAACACTTTATCATATTTATGAATAGCATGCGTCTGACGAGCTTTTTCTGGATTTATCTACAAAACGCCAAAAGTCGAAAATAGAATATGAGAGCTATTATTATAAACAAAGATGACCTACTAGTCTCAATAAGGAAGCACCCAAATGTAAACGAAAAAACAATAACAAAAACAATCCAGATCAACAAACCAGCTTTGTCAACAGACACATAAACAATATGTCAGTGTTTTGTTTGTTCGGAATTTCAAACGCAAAATTCGTCAATAAGTTAAACAGAAACTGTTAAAGATCTGTCATCAACCCCTATTTCTACAAATAACAGAAACGTAAATATAGAACAATTAGGGCAAACACAATGACATTTGTTATTTAAAAAATGGATTACTTAATATATTCAAGTTTTATTTGTCAAAGGTTCTACTGCCTGAATCTTTGGTCAGGGTCAAATTTCCAACTAAGTTCCTAAAAGTTATACATTAATTTTACAGCATCTCGATTTAGTTGTGACAACCAGAGACTAAAAAGCATAAAGAACAAGAAGTGGGAGAAAATAGACTTAAACAATGATCTGGTAGTAATGACTGTTTGGAAAAAGCGTTCACCTACTAAGCCATGTATAGCACATAGGACATACGACAAGTCTGGAAAGAGAGCTTGGGTGGACAGAGGTTGTAAAGCTCTGTTTCGATTTTGTGTGAGATCTCTTACAAACAAAGTAAAAATAAGATAAATATATTAATAAAATGTTATCATATCAAATAGTGTGTAAAATAGCCGTGCTATTTAGCAAACTATACAAATTTCTCAAAATGATGCTTACTTTTTTTTCATATCGTCAGAATACTATTTTGATATCCGATGTTTTTTGTTCTTTGTGTCGTTAGAAGGTCGTCTGGTTGGCATATGGAATTTTGATCGGTTCTCATCTCAATTAAAAACTGGTCTTTAGCAGTCTTTATAATACTACTCCTAACACCGTATATCGATTTTTGTTTTCGCGATCTTAGATCTTTGGATACCAGTAAAGTCATCTCATTTAGTTGATTCTGTATTTGCATGGCGGGTGATGCATACATAGCAGGAGTCGCTCACATTGTCATGGCACCTGGTTTTGCTCATTTTGTTGTCCGTTCGATGTTTTATTAATCATATTCATCTTATTCATTTATAGTTGTATTTTATTTATCTATATTATTTCTTTTTTTAATTATTGGTTTTTATTTTCATTCTGTCTTTTAATTATCTATACTTGTTTTATTATAATAATATAAAAATATTATTTCCCCACAAAATGATAAAGGATACCGTTATAACTTTCATGATTTGATTTTTTTGGTGATTAACGCCACTTTTATATGCTCAATGCTCAATGCTCTTCAACTTCGTACTTGTTTGGCTTTATAAATATTTTGATATGAGCGTCACTGATGAGTCTTATGTAGACGAAACGCGCGTCTGGCGTATTAAATTATAATCCTGGTACCTTTGATAACTAATTAAGCATAGCTTTTGGGCTATTTCGTGGCGGCCAGTTTTTATTGGTGGAGGAAGACGGAGTTCCCGAAGAAAACCACCGACCGTCGATAGGAAAACTGACAATCCTAGTCAATTAAGATTGGAGTCGAGTGCGGCCGCACGAGCGGGGTTCGAACTCACAACCTCAGTGTTGACTGGCTAGTGATTACAGTAGTAACTACTTAGACCACTCGGACACCGAGGCCCCCAATTTCATGATTAATAAGGTCTTTCCACATTTCCTTTTGATTTTGTTCTGATTATGTATTTTTACTTTTTTCGCCTCGTTTGTTTCCGAAATGTCGATTTCATATTTGGTCTATAATGTCGAACAGTTATTGAGCTTTTGTAAATCTTAAACCATAAGTAATAGAGACCCAAAGACCTTAAGGCATCTTATATAAGGTCACTGGTACATATAGTAAATAAGCAATAATTGAGGTCAATAGCATAGGTTAAGGTCGTGATCTAAGTTTCGACCTTTAAATGCTATCATTACGCCTTAGAAACCGTAAAAGACATCGACATAAGGCTTTGGCAAACGGTAAGTTGCGACATGACGCTACGCCAATATATATATTTGGGTCGAGTTGCTCGAAAAACATTTTTAACTGTTTTCTCCTCTTGAATATTCAAAATATCAAATAAGGAGATGTGATATGATTGCCAATGAGACAACTATCCACCAATGTTCAAAATAAAAAAGTAAAATAACAATAATACCGAACTCCAGGGAAAATTCAAAACGGAAAGTCCCTTAACGAATGACAAAATCAAAAGCTAAAACATATCAAAAGAGTGGAAAACAACTGTCATATTCCTGACTTGGAACAGGCATTTCCTTATGTAGATAATGGTGGATTAAACCTGGTTTTATAGCTAGCTAAATCTTTCACTGGTATGACAGTCGCATATAATTTCATTATATTGACAACAATGTGCAAGCAAACAAACAGACATATCTTCTTATTTATATAATAATAGGTAAAAATGTAAAACATTAAGGTACAGCAGTCAACCTTGTGTTATAATTCGAAGTCGCGCCAACGTGGATGTCGCAAATTATAGGTAACCATACATCCTTCAACAATAAGAATACAAACCATACCATATATTCGGCTTTTAAAGGCCCCGACATGAAAAATGTGAAAAAAATCAATTGAGAAAACTAACGGTCTTATTTATAACAAAACAATTTACGAAAAACAAAATATGACAGATATGAACCAACGACACCAACTGAAACACAGGCAAATAAAGAATGTTGTGGGGTTCACGTTGGACAGTGGTATAACAGTTCAACATATGAACAAACTATAAAAATCGGTTGAAGAGGGCTTTACTCATCAGATCGATACAAAGCAGAAAAACCTCCCTCACAACAAAAGTACATATCAGAGAGTACTCACAGTTACTGACAACTATTAAAAAAAACATGTATCTAAGACTAAAATACCAGCAAGTTTGCATCTAACATGCAATGGAGTTACTGTATAGAAGTCATTAACAGTCAGAGAAAAACATGACCTTGTGCAATGCCAAAATATAGGTATTGAAAGATTGTAGTACCGTGAATGTGCATATGTGTATTACAATAATATTTCGCATGGTTTTAATTTACCATGTTAACAGATAACAATATCAATATTTATTCCAATAAGCACAATATTCAAAGATCTAATCGCAATGTTGAATTGGTAATAAAAGTATTGATAAGTGTACCCGGGTGGTATCTTAATTTCTGGACTTACAAATTATGATATGCTTTTCTGTTTGAAATAAGTTCTCTACAGTCACAGCCAAACATTCAAAACCAAATATGTGTATCTATAGAAGAATTCAGTAAAGGTGTTAAGTAATTTGTGGTAACGAGATCCCTGACCTAATCATTTACCAGTAATACACAGATTACGATTGCGTTTAAACATGTTAGCTTTTAAGCACTAGTCAGGATAAGGTATACTTTTGTTATGAAATGATTCCTCTTAATTTGAACTTTAGATAAAATAGCTATAAATGTTTGAAATTGCATTATTTAACATGGAAAGCAACAGAGCTATGAATAAGTTGTTTTATTTCTGTTACTGAAATGCATGTGAGGTATTTTTTTCAAAATTATACCAATATCAATCAAAATCGGACATATTTGTTGCTAGTTATCATGATTAATTCACGTGTTTATGAAAAATTATGTTGGTCTCAAATTACAACCCTCAAATAGTGCAATAGGGTATTTCAGCCTTTTCAATTATTGAGCAAGCATACATTCAAGACTTAACCTGAATTTTCAATGTTTGGATTATTTTTAAGTTAAATCAATTCAGCATGTTTATTTTGATTGGTTTATAGTAAAGGTTGCAGTCTTGTAATTGACTGCTCCATAGGCTTACATGCAAAACAGCTGATCTTTGAAAATAAAAAAATAAAAAATGCTACATAGAAAAAAAATTTCATGTTCATATCATGTATGTACTAATGTGAAATTGTGATTTAATAAAAAAAAAAAAAAGGGGGTCTTGCCACGAAGAATAAAAAGTTACGCAATCCTGAAGTCAAAACATTTTTTTTCTACTTTCTGTTTGCTATTTTTACTAGGCCGCACCACTTCCAGTAAACATGATATCCTTCCACTTTTCTGGATTGATATCCCCAAAAGATGCAAGATTTTTTTTAAAGTCTATATATATGTTTCAATTCAGCATAAACCTATAATCAAACAGAAAAAATTGAGTTCAGAAAAAAATTCAGAAAAAATGCACTATTTTGTTTCCCTCCATGTTTTGACATGCACCGGAAATTGGAGTTGTAATACAATACTGGTACCTAAAAGAATGGCTTTTGGTTAAATAATACTGTGTGTTTTCATGTTTTATTGTGCCTCTTTTTACATAATTGTATGACCTTCGAAATTGGTATATACTTTTATAAGAATTCCAAAATGTCACTTGGCAAAACTGCTCGGAATTTTGGGTCCTCAATGTTCTTCAAGTTCGTACTTTATATGGCCTTTTTTTTCTTTTTTGATTCGATCTTCACTGATGATCGTGTCTTAAGTAGACGAAACGCGCGTCTGGCGTACGAAATTTCAATCCTTTATTTATGAAGAGTTTATTGAAATGCCACTTCTTTTATTTGATCAAGTTGTCTGACTGGGAGATACATGTTATATTGTATTAATGATTATATAGAAGTATGGCTTTTTCTAAGAAAATCCCCCTCTTCCTTCTTGCAGAAAAAAAGGTTGGACAAAATTGTCAATTATAGTGTATGTTTGGACAACTGTTATTTCTCTATTCAAAGAACACATCCTGATAAAATAAAGACGCATTGATAAGAACATGTTTATTTAAGTAGATATTAACACACTAGAACTGTTAATTATAAATAAAGTCTCATCTTGTATGTTCACTATTATTATCCCTATGTTGTTTTATTTTGATAATGCATACGCAACTACTAGTTTAATTTGTGCTTGAGTTAACTCAAAAGTATTTGGTAAAAGTTTTGTTTGTGCTGTTCTTTGCTAGGAAAAGATCATGGAATAGAATTAAGCAAATAGGAAGTCAATATAGCAAGTTTGGTATTGAACCACCAATTCAGGCCTGAACACACAAGCAATTTGAACATATCTTAAACAAAATATTTCCTAAGCATAGCTATCACAAATTAAAACATGTGCTTAATTTTCTTAATATGTATTTAAAGGTATGTTGAATTTTTCAGCACAAGTCAAGATGAGGTATAGGTTTGTAATGAAATGACTGCTACCTGCTACTGCTACTTTACTTTATAAGGCAAAATAGTTATAAATGCTTAAAATTGCATACTTTAGCAACATTAGAAAGTAAAGGGGCCATGCATTAGTGGTTTCATTCCTAATTGGACCCAATCAGAAAAATTTGAATTGTAAATGGAGAGAAAATCATCACTAAAACTTTATGTTGAATTAAGGATGCACTTAGGTGAGGTTTCGGAATTTTTGTCAAATGTTCCCACCCCTTGGTTTTTCTCTACGATACAGAGTAAAATATTTTGCCCCATAACACCCATTTTTCTTTTCATATAAGACTTCAATAGCTCATTTAAGGTCATTTACAAAAAATTTAAGCAGATTCTAGATTTCCTTTCTTTCAATTTGAGACCCCAAAAATACCAATGCAAATATAATGTAAAAGTCCGAGTGAGCCTTTTCCCGCCATTTAAAAAAAAAATAATATCTCGAAAAGGGGTTCCATAACCTATCAATGTTTTTAGCTTATTTTGTTCCTTAATTAATGCTCTTCTGATTTATACATGTTATAATATCAATTTTAAATTCTTATCTTTTTTAATTTCACCTACGTACATCCTTAAATGATCTTGTTTCTTTGCTCTTCTTAAATTTTATAACATTCTGAAGGAACATCAACTTATGTGAAAAAAGAAAAGGTCGACCAGATGAGGTGCACAGTTTGGTCCCTTATGAATGGCGACAACCTGTTAAAAATTCTACCTCCAAATTAAATTAAAAAAAGATTGACAATGAAGAAACTTGTTCTGCGGTGAAGCATGTTTTATTTTCGGGTTAAGTTTTAACAAAATTTGTTGAACTATATTCCAAAACAATAAATGTGTAACGTATGATACCATTTTTATGGGGAAAGCATTGTGGTTCATTTCGTAAAAGACGGGTTTCTAATTTTTATATGGTTTATGGTGGTGTAAAAGGTGGAAATATTGAAGGTTTTAATAGAATATATTTCAAAGAATGACTGAGTTTAAAATTTTCTAGAAGTTCTTTCGATTTCATAAGAAACCACCTATGGTTAATGCTACTGTGTGAGTAAACAGTGTCACGGTATTTCAGTACCCCCCCGTTTCACTGTAGACAAAATGTTTGTAAATCTAACGGACGATTTCACAGATGATCATACACGTGAGCCAATATACCGTTGTTTGTCCCGACCTTTGAGAAGTTAAGGTATCAAATATAAACAAGGTGAGTCATCGTATGTGATGCTCAGTGAAATATGAGGGTTTGGATGGGGTTAAATGATTAAAGAATAATGCCCTTAAAAAATGAAGATTAGAGAATAACGGGCAAAAAAATGAAGATTAGAGAAAAAAAGGGGTTAATTTTTTGAAGATTAGAGAAAAAAGGGGTGGAAAATAAATGTTTACAGAATCACAGACCCCCCCCCCCCCCCATCCAGACCCTCAAATATTCAATGAAATTAAACACTGAAATAATTAATGAACATATATCAATTACAATAACCAGTTTATTTGTGGTTTGTTTATTATTTCAACTTTGTCTATTTTATCTTATATTTGTACCAACAGATTTATAAGATTTTATGTCACACACATTTGCACCATTTTAGACATTGGAGACATATTTCTTAGTGAGTTGAATAATTATACATGCTGGCTTATAAACAAGTGGTCACCTGGCTGTCTATGCAACTCGCTTTCATATGTTGCAATTGATGCTTCATGTTTGTACTGTTAACTTAAAGACTAAAAACAAATCACATTTTATTTGAATATTAGGTTTGTCGAATCTTGCGCTTTTTATTTTCTAGGTCTAAATGTGGTTTAAAACTGACCTATTTTGTTAAAGAGAGACGAAAGGTAACGAAAGGATATTCAAACTCATAAGTCGAGAAAACTGTCAATGTCATGGTAAAAAACGACAGAAAAAAAACAGACAATTAATAGGGCGCAAAACTCAACATAGAAAACTAAAAATTGAGCAACATGAATCTTATAAAAAAACTCGGGTTTCTCAGGTGCTTCGGACGGGTAAGCAGATCCTGCCCCACCCGTCGTGTTTAATATCAGTTTTTTTGGACTATGTTTGAATGTAAATGTTTAACAAAATCTCGAAAAAAAAGGTTATGTCTTACTTTCTTACATGTCTATTCATCAACTTTATATTTTGTTTTTATCTTGAAACAATGGACTATGACCATATGCAAACTTACTAAATCAATGGCCAACAAAGTAACAAGGCTACTTAATCGGGAAATTTTCTGAAATTGAACTTCTCATGTATAGCTTATGTCAACACAAAAGTGCTGACAACTTTCCTTGTGATACCATCGGGAACAAAACGTCCACCAGCAATGACATCGACCAATAAGTCGTAAATAATAATCAAAGGTACAAGGCATCAGATTTGTTAAGCCATACGCCAGTTTTGTCTGCAAAAGACTCAACTGTCGCAATCAAATCAAACCAGTTGGAAGGTAAAAACAAATACGAAGTCATGAAATTTTAAAAAGTGTAATTTTCAATTTCTTACATACTTCTTATCATTTAACTACGGTACATTATTCATTTACAGAATATGAATATTGTAAAGTACATATATCATGTATATATAATTACCCACTGACTGATGTTACTGCAGAATGTTCTAGGTTAATGCAAATGTACGAAATACATTTAAAGTACGACTTCAAGACATTTTATTTTAAAAAGCCTCCGAGTGATGTAAGGTTATTTTTGCTTGCCGGCAATTTAAATGCTAGACCAAATTCAGACACTTTAATTTTGATACCATTATTCATATTCCATTCAGGATCTTTAATCGAATGTTTAACTTTTTTGCAAAGCACCATTTAAGAGTGATTCATTGCTGCAAACAAAAAATTTAAAAAGTGTTATTTTCAATTTCTACGTAAGCTTATATTTAGATTGTTATACATTGAATATTGCAAACTGTTTGTCGTTTGAAATGTTTTTTTTTTTAACTTTTCGTTGTAGGAAAATCATGGTATGTAAATGTACAATAGTACAAAGAATTTAAAGAAAGACATTACACTAAAAAAATATATTCAGTACGATATCGAAGGAGGCCTAGATACCATGATACACCAAGAAAACTGATAATCTGGTTTAATTATAACGAACCACATAAGTGTGGGTTTACAACAGAGAGTGTACCAGTACAGCATATACAGGAAAACATCCCTATTTTTTTCATAAAGTGATCAGGGAAAGATCATGGTCTGCTCTATTCTAGGTGCGAATAGAACATCGTACCGATATATCATTTGAATTTTATGCATTTTTAATGCATTTTTTATTTTTATGTATACTATTTTTTTTAACTTCTCTGTAACCTTTGTACTTGCATGGTTTTATGAGAATAAACTATCTATCTATCTATCCAATCTTTCAAAGAATAGATTGGTGTTAATATCCAGTTTGAACACTTTTCTCCACAGTAACCGAATTGAATAAAAGTATTAACACAAACAGAAAGTTGTTATATACGAACTAGACTTTTTTGTTGTTAGGGATGCGGGATGGGTATATACCCTACCACATCATGTCCGTGTTATTTGATTGATGTTTTTCTTTCTATCACAACTGTCCCAGGTTAAAAAGGGGGGTTGTTGAGCGCTCACAAACATGTTTAACCCCACCACATTCTTTATGTGCCTGTCCCAGGTCAGCAGCCTGAATTGTTTCATATTTTTCATGTCGGGCCTTTTAAAGACGACGATACGGTATGGGTTGAGGGTTGGGTTTTTTCTATGAAGAAGGCCTTGTTTTTGCATTTAAACATTTGATTTGTTGCAACAAATTGCAATTTGATAACAGATTGTGTAAAAAATGAAATCATATCAAATTTAAATTTTGTCACAAATAAAAAAATATATGATTAGATGATGGTGTGAAAACTATTGCAGACGTAAACACAAGACATAAAATTGTTCTTACAATAAGTAATTAAGTTTTGACAGCTACCATTTACATGTACCAATGTTTATGTCATGTAAAAAAGTTGCGACAAATATCAAAGAAATAATAATAGGAAATGCAAGTTCTGGAATATAGTATCAACTGGGAGATTATGCCATCACTTGGCGTCCGTCGTCGTCCGTCGTCCGTCGTCTGTCGTCGTCTGTCGTCGTCTGTCGTCGTCGTAAACTATTTCAAGAATCTTCTCCTCTGAAACTACTGGGCCAAATACTTTCAAACTTTAACTGAATGTTCCTTAGGGTATCTAGTTTGTAAATTGTATCCGAAGTTGTGATCTATCAACAAACATGGTCGCCATTGCTAAAAATAGAACATAGGGGTCAAATGCAGTTTTTGGCTTATAACTCAAAAACCAAATCATTTAGAGCAAATCTGACATGAATAATATTGTTTATCAGGTCAAGACCTACCTGCCATGAAATTTTCAGATGAATCAGACAACCTGTTGTTGGGTTACTGCCCCTGAATTGGTAATTTTAAAGAAATTTTGCTGTTTTTGGTTATTATCTTGAATATTATTATAGATAGAGATAAACTGTAAACAGCAATAATGTTCAGCAAAGTAAGATTTACAAATAAGTCAACATGACGAAAATGGTCAGTTGACCCCTTTAGGAGTTATTGCCCTTTATAGTCAATTTTTAACCATTTTTCGTAAATCTTAGTAATCTTTTACAAAAAACTTCTCCTCTGAAACTACTGGGCCAAATACTTCCAAACTTTAACTGAATGTTCCTTAGGGTATCTAGTTTGTAAATTGTATCCGAAGTTATGATCTATCAACAAACATGGTCGCCATTGCTAAAAATAGAACATAGGGGTCAAATGCAGTGTTTGGCTTATAACTCAAAAACCAAAGCATTTAGAGCAAATCTGACGTGGGTTATATTGTTTATCAGGTCAAGATCTATCTGCCCTGAAATTTTCAGATGAATCAGACAACCTGTTGTTGGGTTGCTGCCCCTGAATTGATAATTTTAAGGAAATTTTGCTGTTTTTGTTTATTATCTTGAATATAATTATAGATAGAAATAAACTGTAAACAGCAATAATGTTCAGCAAAGTAAGATCTTCAATTAAGTCAAATTGACCAAAATTGTCAATTGACCACTTAAGGAGTTATTGCCCTTTAAAGACTTTTTTTCACAATTTGTTCATCATGTTGACTTACTTTAAAAAATCTTCTCCTTTGAAACTGCTGTATCAGTTTCAGCCAAACTTAGGCTAAATGAGTTTCAGAGTATCTAGTATAAATTTTATATTTTATTTCCTTGTATGTCAAGAAACATAGCTCCTATGGCTAAAATAGAACATAGGAGAAAATGATTATTTTTTTTGGCTTTTGAAGAAAATAGGACGATCCAAAAAACATTTAAATAAATTGAAAAGCCAAAATAATCATTGATGAGAGATTTAACCAAAAGAATTAAGGTGAGCGATTCAGGCTCTTGAGAGCCTCTTGTTTAAGTCCTTCGTTGTATGCATTAGATATTTTGATCATGTCCAACAAATCATCATATTCCTAACAATACAATTGAACAAATATTTGTTTATATTAATATTTTTTTATTATATGACTATATAAGGAATTTGTCACGCGTTTTCTATATAGCAATGATTTATTTAGGAAACGACTAACATTTTATTTATTTCCTGTAAATTGTATTTTATCAGTAACACACTTCTATTCATAACAAAAGATTATTCTTGTAATTGTTTTTCGTCAGCAACATACTTCTTATCATTTAACTACGGTACATTATTCATTTACAGAATATGAATATTGTAAAGTACATATATCATGTATATATAATTACCCACTGACTGGTGTTACTGCAGAATGTTCTAGGTTAATGCAAATGTACGAAATACATTTAAAGTACGACTTCAAGACATTTTATTTTAAAAAGCCTCCGAGTGATGTAAGGTTATTTTTGCTTGCCGGCAATTTAAATGCAAGACCAAATTCAGATACTTAAATTTTGATACCATTATTCATATTCCATTCAGGATCTTTAATCGAATGTTTAACTTTTTTTGCAAAGCACCATTTAAGAGTGATTCATTGCTGCAAACACAAAACTAAGAAAAACAACTTTATACTCTTTTCAAAAGAGTAAGAAATCATTACTTTTTTATTTAAGTTACAAATTTCGTACAAAAGTGCTACAGTTTTTTAATCAACATTCTTCTATTTAAACCGTTTCTTTTTGTTTTTTATGACTTTGTTTTCTATGTACTGATCATTTGCCATGGATCATTAACAAACAATTGTCATATTCACAAACAAACAATTAAACACACACATTTTTGTATAGCTTATTTTAAGTATATAACATGAAGAACTTAATAACATTTTCTTTATATGCAAGTGGTTTATAAATAGACGACCTACATGTCAGTTATTTTCTGTAAATTGTATTTCATAGTAAACCTTTTCAACATCTCTCATCACCGACTAATGACACATACAGTTTACAGGTAAAATGGATGGGTCGTCTCAAAGACAAAAATCATCATGATTATCAATACGTAACATATTGGATTGGCGGTTACATACTGTCTTGACTATATAGCTTCAGAATATAATTATATCAACCAAATTAATAAATAAATATATGTCACTGTCATATAAATATTCTTATTTTATAAGTATTTACACGACATTTCATGTTGAATGATTAAAACAAATACAGCAACCGTTCTGCATCCTAATCCGCTTTCTCTTCAATTTTATGATTATGTGAGTCCTTTACCAATTATTTGCCGCATGTAAAAAAACGATTAATTTGTTGGTGTAAAAGCTTTTATGAAATTTTCCAACATTTATGAAAAATAATTACTTGACTGTCCGTACGCCCGTATCACATTTGTGAAAATGACCAAATTGGTATTTTTCAACCGATCTTCACCTTCGTTGATGTACATATTCAATTTCTGGAGGGATAATCACATATTGATTTTGAAAAAATATAATTGACTTCTCGTTTTAATGTTACAACATTGTAAGCAGTGCATTTTTTTACGTACCTGCGTATGGAATTTATATTTCAAGTTGTTAGTTAATACTATAGGGCTTGTTGACATTGCAAAATCAATATGGACAGTGCTAAGCAGGGGTTTGAAGACCGACGACTGATGTCCCGAAAACAACATACATTGTCCCTTCGTCATAGTGTCCTTCCCCCGTTCCTGAAAATAACCTTTCGGTTTCTTACAAGAAGTTGATCAAATTTCGTTGATTTTATTTATACACTGTCATTGCTATATTTTTGTTTTGTTTTCATGGGGTCAGAATTTATTTCTCTATATCCAATTTCCGGAACAAAGTTTTGTACCTTTTTCAAGTTTTTTCGTACTTCAGATTTTTTGTATCTCATCTATGACCATACATAAGGGAGGTTTTGAATCAAAACAGGGAGAAATAATCCGCTGCATTTCCCTTAGAGACAAAGTTTATCCATATCGCCATCCTTTAGTTACACCATTTACAACACCTCAAGTTAATCGAAAGCCAGAACATTTGAGAGAAAGAGCAGAAAATTTAATCGCGTGATTGGTGAATACAGAATTCAAGTGGAACACCAAATTGGTGAATTAAAAATATACAAAGTATTCAGTGCATTACGGAGGCACACAAGGCCAAAACTAACAGACATTGTGGAAACATGTGCCGCCTTTGTCAACTGACATAAAATATTGTTTGATTAAATATCAAATACAATTAAACATGCTTTGTTCTTTTCATTTTCCAAATTCCCCCATGACAGCTAGAAGCTCAACGTCTAAAATGATGAAATGTGACTTAAAGCCCATCATTTTCTTTATAATAAATTTTAAAAAATCCATGTTATTTGAACTCTGTAGGAAAGTTCTATCATTGTCAATGAAAGCAATAAAATCAATAATGATTTCATTTTTTTTTTATTTTGAGACGACCCCTCACATTTTACCTGTCGTAGTCGTTCTCAACTGTAGGTGTCGAGAGATGTTGAAAAGGTCTAGTAAGGCGTACAACACAAGGGATCATTCATCAAAATGACAAAGTCAACCAGCGTGACGAGATCAAAAAACTGTCATACAGTAACGCAGTTTTTATCACGAAGACAGTGTTTCATTAACTCACAGATTTGACTCATTTACAAGTACTCAAATCTACTATTACCGACTGATTTTGGAGTTTGATACAGATTTGTTCATAGTTTACATGTAAGTATCTTCAAATAATTGCTGCAATTTTAAGGACTCATTGGAGCTTGAAAATTTGAATAAATTTCTGTATTTCGTGTAAGCTTGAAAATTTTGTTAAATATTTTTTTATCATGAGGTTTCAACAGCGCTACTATTTGTAATGCATTTTCAATAGGCAGGGGCGTAGCTAAAAAGAAACGATGTGGAAGCAACTACCGCCGAGCGTAGCGAGGCGAAAAATTTTTGGGACCCTATTATGCAGAATTTTTTTTTTTTTTCGGTTTTCGGTCATAGGACGGTTAAAAGAGGAGCTATATGTAGATAAAAATTTATGAGTGTAAAACTATTAATAAATCTTCTGAATATAGTAATACATAAACAACAAATATTTGTGATACAGAATTTACTCAAAATTGTCCAAAATCTGCTCTTCGGGTCTGGGCAGAAACAAACTTCTCTATTACTTTGTCAACATTCACACTGAAATGCCGATTAACATGCAGTAATCATGGTAATGCTATGTAACTTTCGTTGTTCATTGTTGATCGTACATTTGTACATTTGATCTCAGGGCCATCATGGCATGGTAGCACTCGCGAGATGTTATAAACCAGCGTACGTGTTCGGCATCGAGCGACCTCCCAATTGAATTCGTCGAAATTACATGCTAGGTCAGTTTCGTATGTTTCAGACAATATTGAGATTTGTTCGTTTGTGATATTTCCTTCAACACGATGAAGCCGTGAGATACAGCACAAAGAAGCGATTTTCTGATAACTTGACGCGACACCACTCTCCAGTTGCCATATCATATGGTCTATGAACGCAAAAAATAATGAGACTTTCCAATACTGTTTTGGCGTGGTTGCAGGGTGATTGGCTCGGCATATTTTCAACGATATCGAAGGGATCTGATAATTCTAATGCCGATTGGTACATCTCATTCCAAACTGATAAACTGTACACTGTAAAATGTGCTCCAAAACTACATATCTTAGAATAGACTGAGTATTACAAATTCAAAAGTAAAAATCTTGTAAAAGATACAAGTAACCTTCCGATTTTGTCATAATCTCCAAAAAAAAAATTATTTTGAAACCAAATGTCGTTATCTAATGATATTTCATCAATTAAAAAAAGTGACAACATAGGTGTTTCCTTTAACATTCAATTTATATTTTTTTATTTTGCCATTTCTTTTTTTTGCATGCCGAATCAATGTGCACGCAACTTCGGAGCTACGATCTTTTTCTGAATGAACAGCCTCATCAACACTTGTAACTAGGTTGTCAAACTAATATCCGGGATAGACGGAAAAGACACCAACAGTCTCCGATTCCGATTGACAAACTCATCTCTCTCTCTTCTGCTTTTTTTTTTTCTTTCTTTCTTTTTTTTTTTTCTTTTTTTTTTTTTTGTGAAAACGACGTGGATGCACGTGCTGTCGTGCCTCCGGGTAGCTACGCCCCTGATAGGATACCAGTGGTGTTCATCTTTCGTCGTTAATAATAAGAAATAACTAAACAAATGGGTAGCATTTCCTGTCACTATGCTTAAACTCATGCTTAAAAATCAAGACGGCTCACTTATAGAATCATTCGAGCTTTGGCATCTGAGCGATGTTAGTGGTTGTCCGGAGGCTCGAAATTTTTGATTTTTGATTTTCAGGCATGAGGTGATACAATACCATGATCGTCTCCAATATGGTTGAAATATGTGTATGTTCACAGATCAAATCCATGAATTGGAAAACATAATTTGCTTTTGAATTCCAAACCAAAAAAAACTTTACATCAAATACAAGTACTACTTCCTTAAGGTGAGGTCATTAGGTAAAATGGAAATATGTGTTATACGATAATACATGAACTGTCTTTTATATAGTAAAATTAGTTCAATAATAAATTAAATGTATAACCTTACAATCATTATTCATGTTCATAACCGCTAAACGTACCAACAATCCAAAAGTTACTTGTGTATTTTATTACCTAAAAACGATAAAATGAAATCGTCACACATGTTCTCTATTACTAGGATTTATTTATAGCTCACCTACATTTCAGTTCTGAAGTGGTTGGGATTTTCTGTAAATTGTGTTTTTCCTGCTGTTTATTTGTGTAAATTTGATGTGTTCAACAAAGGAAAAAAAAACAATGTGAAGTTGATAAACATGATGTACATGCGACATGGAGTCACCCGACACTGGCGAAGTAGCATGCACTGTTTAACCTAACGTAGCAGACGAGTTAAATCCCCAGATTTTCATGTGGTTCATGTTGTTTAATCTTGACATAGTGCTGCCTATATTTGAATATGTTTTTTTTTTCATTGCCCCCTTTCTGGAAATTCTTGATATCTTCTTTTCCTTTCAAATGCATCTATAAAAAACACATTCGTAACGGAAGATTTTCCCACAATTTATGAAAATAGAATAATGAAACTAATATATTTTCAATATTGAGATGTGGCGCATTTTTTAAACACATTTGGACTATATCGTGCCTTAGATGAGTAGGTAACAGAAAGAGAGGTCATTTAATTTTCTACCTTCTGTAATTTTAACCTTTACTGTTGTGATTTTTACTCCTTTACATATTATAGAACGCAGTCACGATGAGTCAGATTGGTTGCACGATGTAGTTATCATCGAGTTAAATAACAGCTTGTTTATGTGAGTTAACCCCTTTTAAACAAATTCACACCGCAACCCATGTTCATATAAGTTAACAAACCCTTTTGGCAAAATTCACAGCATAAACCATGTTCATGTAAGTTAACAAACCCTATTGGCCAAATTCACAGCGTCACCCATGTTCATATAAGTTAACAAACCCTTTTGGCCAAATTCACAGCGTAACCCATGTTCATATAAGTTAACAAACCCCTTTTGGCCAAATTCACAGCGTAACCCATATTCATATAAGTTAACAAACCCTTTTGGTCAAATTGAATACCCGAGTTATTTGAACCAAATCCAATTAATCACGTTCTTACACTCTTCAACTAAAAGGTTTATTTGTTGTAAGGGGCCCAAGAGCTACGACGGTTTTGTTACAGCTCCTACAAAAAGTTGATTTATTTGAGTAGAATGTCGGATGACAATTAGATTTTGCTGAGACGAAGTTGTATATATACTTTGAAGAGTGTAGAACAGTTGAAGAAGTCAGTTATGTTGAATTCTGAATATAATTCAAAAGAAAACTTAGAAGAAAACAAAGACAAATCCAATATGGTGGACACTAGTGAACAGGGTGAGACATATTCGTCTATTTTACCAACACATCACACCCAAAACTATTACGATATTGAAGAAGTTAAACCAGACAGTGAGTCTTCATACTAGAAAGTGATTTGTTTGGCAGCAATAAGCCAAGTAGAGATCAATTTTTAACCCACTTAGAATTGTACAAAATAATTGATGCAACAGTTTGCCCAGCAATCCATTTGAGAGGGCTGCAGAGAGTGAGAGGGTTATGGAGGATCTATTTAGATTCAGAGACAGATAGATAAAATTGAGAATGGAAATGGGGAATGTGCCAAAGAGACAACAACCCAACCATAGAAAAAAACAACAGCAGAAGGTCACTAACAGGTCTTCAATCAGAGAATCTTTGATAATATCTGGCATTTCGATTCGAAATATACAAGTGTACACAAGAAACCCAAGAATAACTCAAAACGAATATCCAGAGTTCATTAGAGTTAGGGTAAAAAATATTCCATGTTCAGCAGAAGATGGACAGATAGAGCGCTGTCTTTAGTTTAATGGATGTGACATCTTTAAATTATATAGAGAACGTTTGAGGGTAGATGGTCTAGTAACCAATTGCCAAACTGGCGACAGAATTGCGATAGTTGCTCCACTTAGTAAACCATTATCTAGAACACTAATGATAGGCAAATACAAAGCTTTAGTATTACATCAAGGACAAGATAATCATACAGGACATTATGAAATATCTTGCAATAAATGTCTTCAGAAGGGACACAAATATGCACAATGTCCTAACGATTGGATGTGTCGTCAATGTCATAAAGAGGGACATCGGCGGGCAGAGTGTGACTCTCCTCTTAGTGAAGTTGATGATACACATGACCAAAATTCTGATGGCGATGAAGCTGGAGTAGATAATAAAGAGCCACAATCCAAATCTGTACTGCAACAAGAGGAAAACGCAGTCAGCCAAATATCTATTGCTCTACTAGACAAAAACAAGACATCAGCAAACATAAATACCAGTGACGATAGCGAAAAAGAAAAAAAAAACTCAACAACAGAAGATACTCTAAGTGAAAAAAATAAAGGGCCTAAAAAGAAAACGGGGATAAGAAACCCAAGAAGAAATACAACACAAGGAGGTATTAGCCAATATTTCCATGGCACACCTGGAACTGTACACCCTGAAAATAATACGCCTACAAATAAAACCGACAAAAGAAATGCAACGACCCCCACAGACGAATACCACAAACGTACAGGTCCTGCACAAAAGACAAGTAAAAAGTAGTGCAAGACTGTATCATATTATAGTTGTATTTATATATATATATAGATAGATTTATGCATTATAATATGTAAAAAACAAATGTACAAAATGTATATTATTTTTATTATTTTCATAATAATTATTGAAAAAAAACAAAAAAAACATGAATGTGATGTGATCATAGATTGCATTCATTCAAAAAGAAATGACAAATTGAAAGTCAAAGAAATGTTTGTTGTGAAAAAGGAAAATATTCCTATATGGTATAAATGTATATGTATGCTATAATTAGCACAATAAAATCTGCTTTTTCTGGCAGAAGCATAATACTTGATGTGAAGTTAATAATTAATCATTTTTCCAATATCTATTTTCCCTTGTGAAAACAATTAAAAAATTCACTGAAAACGCATTTGTTATCAAATATGTGATAGTTTGTATCGCAAGTCTTCGCTATGTGCAAGATGCATAGCAAAGGAAAGTCCAATTCTATTTTTAGCTGTTCACACAGTTCTAGTATTCCTAGGTAAATCCATGAATAATACGTGCCGGTTTCAAGTTTCCATTAACATATGGATTACGAAATTTTACATATCCAACATCACATAAATTTTCTATCAAACCAATTGTGAACATCATGTGGCATTTAAATTCATCACAGGTGAAACTGGGTCAAACTATTATTAAAGTCAAGGTCGAACACCGACTGAAAATAGACAATAAAACAACAATTAGTACAATATGTACAATGTCACAATATTATGAGATACACATTAAAAGCATAATTTACAGTTTGTATATGTATCGCTTACATAATGGTATATTTATTTTTTTATTGAATTAACAAGTGTATGTAGAAGGTGTATAACATATAGATTTACAAAAATACATATTGACTTTGCATTTGTTATTATTATGTTGTTAACATTAGATTTGGGTAAACATTGTATTTTCATTAAGACACTTATGACAAATAATGAGTGATACTATACATATATGTTCATTGAATTGTCAGGGATTAGGATCAAAAGATAAAAGACAAAGACATCATATGTGGATGAAACATCAACATTGTAATATTTAATTATACAAGAAAGCCATTTCACTGTTAATTTAGAGAAGGATTTGAATAAAGAATTCAAAGGTGACGTATATAATAGCTATGGTAATTCACAATCAAGAGGGGTGTCAATTTATATTAATGAGCAAAAACAACATGAATGAAGCCTATCGCATAGATTTTTTTCTTATATGCCCAGAAATAAGATCACATATATATACTCATCAGATATAAGACCTGCACTTATATCTCACACCGACCACCAAGCTGTATCATTAAAGTTGAAAGGGAGATCACAATCAAAAGGGAAAGGATATTTCAAAATTATTACATTGGTTTCAATGAATTACATTGATTTCCCAGTTAGATAAAAACCGATAATTTCACATGTGAAATAAACGTGGTTATTTCACTCTCTGACGTCATACAACAATAGGCGTTGTCAAGACGTCGATAACGTCGGATCAAAACAAATTTGTCAATGCGTAGGAAAAAGATATAGTTCCTTACATTTTCTACATTAATTTCACAAAAAAAAAGCCATTTACCAATGTAATAAAAAGAATAACTAATCGCCGTATTTGAATATCAAAAATAAGACAACTTGTGACCGAACGCCGCTATGGATTAAACTCGTGCTGCGCACTCGTTTAATCCATGCGTCGTTCGGTCACGCGTTGTCTTATTTTTGATATTCAAATACGGCGATTAGTTATACTATACTTAATAACAGCATTTTGGATAATATTGAATATAAAAACATAATAAATGGCCTAATTCATAAATATAAAAACAATCAAACACTTACCACTAGGACACCATTGGGATTTATTCAAAATTGAGGTCAAAGAATACACCATTGAATACTGTAAAAGAAAAGCAAAACAGAACATAAGTGAAATACATGTATTGGAAAATAAAATCAGAAAATTAAATGAAAAAATTAACAAACATTGTAAAGATGAGGTAATAAAGCATTTTCAAGAAGAATTGATTAATAATGAGAGTAAATTGAAGAAAATATATGAAATAAAAACAAAAGGAGCTCAAATCAGGTCACGAATTCAATGGGTAGATGAAGGGGGGAAAACACACGAAATTCTTTTTAGGTTTGGAAAAAGATAGACAAACAAGAAAAACTATAACTGCACTAAGAGATAAAGAAGGAGTGATACAAAATGACTTATCTAAAATTTTACAAGTAGAGAGAGAATTCTATACGAAAGAATTCTAAACTTTACGACAAAAGAGATGATTTCAGCTTTCCAATTGTGAACTTTCCATTTCTAAGTAGCAACATTCCAGCAGCACCTGCATACGGGGTATATATCTCCCAATTGATACGATATTCCCGTGCTTGCATTTCCTATCATGATTTTCTTGATAGAGGGTTACTGCTCACAAGGAAGCTATTAAACCAAGAGTTCCAAATGGTGAAGTTGAAATCATCCCTTCGTAAATTTTACGGACGCCATCACGAGTTGGTTGACCGTTATGGAATAACCGTTTCACAAATGATATCGGATATGTTCTTTACGTCGTAACTACAATCCATTCCCTTTCATGAATGTGACCTACCGAATTAGACTATTTACCGGATTTGTAATCACATAAGCAACACACGACGGGTGCCACATGTGGAGCAGGATCTGCTTACCCTTCCGGGGCACCTGAGATCACCCCTAGTTTTTGGTGGAGTTCGTGTTGTTTATTCTTTAGTTTTCTATGTTGTGTCATGTGTACTATTGTTTTTCTGTTTGTCTTTTTTCATTTTTAGCCATGGTGTTGTCAGTTTGTTTTAGATTTATGAGTTTGACTGTCCCTTTGGTATCTTTCGTCCCTCTTCTATAAAGATATTTATAAAAGTACAAATCCAGATATAAAATTTATAAATGATTATAACAATGATACAAATATTGATCATAAATTAACAACTCAAGAGAGTTTTGGAAGGAAAATTAACTATAAAGAATGTACAGATTCACTATTTAAGATGAAGTTGAACGAAACACCTGGAATTGATGGTTTAAGTGTAGAATGTAATAGAACTTTTTGGGAAGAATTCATTGTATCCACATTTAATTTTTCATATATAAAAGGGGAGTGAACAACTTCTCAGAAATTAGGAGTTATCTCTCTTATCCTTAAAAAAAATGATCCACTGAGTTTAGATAACTATAGACCAATTACTTTATTAAATGTTGATACAAAACTAATAGCATATTCATTAGCTCAGCGCATTAAAAATGTCTTACCAAAAATTATCCATGAAGATCAAAATGGGTATGTAAAAAATAGATATATAGGTTATAATATCAGACAGATCCAGGATATAATTGATTATGCAGAAAAATTTAATATAGAAGGTGCATTATTATTTTTAGACTTTTCAAAAGCTTTTGACTCTTTAGAATGGGATTTCATGTTCTCAGCATTAAAAAAATTTGGCTTTCAAGATTCTATGCTCAAATGGATAAAAACTTTGTATAGTCCTTTGAAAAATGTTGAGGGGTTCAGATATTCACCCATTATTGATCAATGTAATTCTCAAACATAAGCTCACAGAGTGAAAAGTTCAATGTAGTTCATTCGATATGAAATGTTTCCATCATATGCCTCAATAGAAAGAAAACAGCAGTGTGATATATTTTAAAATGGACGATAAACAAATAATTCAATAATATACTGCGAGTATATATGTTCAAACTCATTTTTTAGTAGCAATGAACAAAAGAACTATGTCAATTGGACATGCTTTGATACTATATATGCGCTTGAACTTTTACTTGATAACATTTTTGTTCGCTTTGGAGATTCCGTATATCGTCAAGTTATTGGAATTCCAATGGGGACTAACTGTGCACCACTTATTGCGGACCTGTGTTTGTATTGTTATGAGTTACAATTGATGACTAAAATTAACAAAGACCCATCGAAACAACATTTGATACAAAAATTTAACAATACTTTTAGATATTTGGATGATATTTTGGTTCTCAATAATGACGACTTCAGAATGTATACTAAAGAAATTTATCCTGTTGAAATTACTTTAAATAAAGCTAATACTAACAATGACCACTGCCCTTTCCTCGATCTTGATATCTATATCATTAACGAGAAGCTTAATACAAACATTTATGATAAAAGAAGATGATTTTTCATTTCCTATCGTTAATTATCCATTTTTAGATGTCGACGTACCCTTGTCACCATCTTATGGTGTTTCTATATCTCAATTTGTACGATTCGCTCGTGTATGTAACACCGTATTAGATTTTAGCGAGAGACATTTATGTATTACTGAAAAATTATTACACCAGGGTTTTCGATATCACAAACTGGTCAAAACATTTACTAAATTTTATCACCGGTATAAGGAAATAATACGTAAATATAACTCAACATGCATACATCTTATACGTTCAGGTATTTCACATCCAATCTTTTATGGTAATATTCTTTACAAAGCACAAAAATGTCAGTATTAACCTCAAAAGCTTACAAAACCTTTAAACAGACTTATTAAGAAGGGATATATTTACGATACTGTTGTCAGGTCATTAAAGATTGCATATTTTGGCTTTAATATTGATTCACTTATACGGTCTTTGCATCGGAACTAAACACATTTATTTTAAAAAAAAAAACAGTTATTGGCATGACACGGGTTATGTTCTTCTCATATATTTTATGATAGTATGATACTAATCCTCTAACGGGAGGGATTGTGCCTGATATTCATATGATGAAGACACAATCTTTCAATCAGTTTAATTGAAGTCTGAAGCTGGCTTGTCAGTTAACTGCTAGTAGTCTGTTGTTATTTATGTATTATTGTCATTTTATTTATTTTCTTTTGTTACATTTTTTGACATCGGACTCAGACTTCTCTTGAACTGAATTTTAATGTGCGTATTGTTATGCGTTTACTTTTCTACATTGGCTAGATGTATAGGGGGAGGGTTGAGATCTCATAAACATGTTTAACCCCGCCGCAATTTTGCGCCCGTCCCAAGTCAGGAGCCTCTGGCCTTTGTTAGTCTTGTATGATTTTTAATTTTAGTTTCTTGTGTATAATTCGGAGTTTAGTATGACGTCCATTATCACTGTACTAGTATACATAGTTTTAGGGGCCAGCTGAAGGACACCTACGGGTGCGGGAATTCTCTCTACATTGAAGACCCATTGGTGGCCTTCGTCTGTTGTCTGCTCTATGGTCGGGTTGTTGTCACTTTGACACATTCCCCATTTCCTTTCTCAATTTTATTAATGAACACTGTTTGGAACAGTCAACATTTTAAAAGTCACTTCTCTTAATTCAAAAATGCATTTATCTCATCATTGATTTTTGTTGTTCTTTTCTTTGAATTTTACACAATATAATTATCAGTATTTAAATCATTGGTTTGTACCCGTCTTTGTAATATTTTTCACTGAAAACGTACCATTGAGATGTATTTTCCGGAATTTTACGAGTATCACCGGAATGCCATGCGATAACGTTACGGAAAGGCATGTGATAAAAATCAAAGCATGTGATACACTTTTCATATCAGCCCGCTAAGCAACAATTCGAAAAATATGAAATTTACGTAATTAAAATGCTATTATCATACTGTAGAAATCATATGTTATTTAGTCTAAGTATATGATAAGACTTGTTATTCCATTAAACAAGTAATTTTGTAGAAGAGAAATGCCCAAATACATTTTCCTCACGGCTACTTCATTCCAAATTGTTGTTTATATTTCCAAAAAAAAATCATTCCATTAGAATATTATTAATTCATTTTATCCAAAACTTATGTAGTCAGTCAATAAGGTCAAAATATGTTGGATCTGCTTATTTTTTTATTTTTTTTTTACATACGTTCGATTTAATGTCATTTTTGTTTACCTCACACAATCTTGAAAGACACTATAGCAGTATTTGTTTTAACATAATTTCCTTTAAATGTTACAACAGATATGGGTTTTTTTTATTATCAAGAAGTGTGTTGTTTTAACTAGCGGATCTCAAGAGCCTGTGTCGCTCACCTTGGTCTATGTGCATATTAAACAATGGACACAGATAAATTCATGACAAAATTGTGTTTTGGTGATCATGATGTGTTTGTAGATCTTACTTTACTGGACATTCTTCTTGCTACAATTATCTCTATCTATAATGAACTTGGTCCAGTAATTACAGTGGAAAATATATTCAAAATATTTACAAAAATTTATGAAAATTGTTAAAAAATGACTATAAAGGGCAATAACTCCTTAAGGGGTAAACTGACAATTTTGGTCACGTTGACTTATTTGTAGATCTTACTTTGCTGAACATTATTGCTGTTTACAGTTTATCTTTATCTATTATAATATTAAAGATAACAACCAAAAACTGCAAAATTTCCTTAAAATTATTAATTCTGGGGCAGCAACCCAACAATAGGTTGTCTATTTTGTCTGAAAATTTTAGGGCAGAAAAATCTTGACCTGATAAACAATTTATCACTGTCAGATTTGCTCTAAATGCTTTGGTTTCAGAGATATAAGCCAAAATCTACATTTCGCCCCTATGTACTATTTTTAGCCATGGCGGCAATCTCGGTTGGTTAGCAGGGTCACTCCACACATTTTTACAACTAAATACCCAAATGATGATTGTGGCCAAGTTTGGTTAAATTTGACCCAATAGTTTTAGAGGAGAAGATTTTTTAAAAGAATACTAAAATTTTGGAAAAATGGTTAAAAATTGACTATAAAGGGCAATAACTCCTTAATAGGTCAACTGACAATTTTGGTCATGTTGATCTTACTTGGCTGAACATTATTGCTGTTTACAGTGTATCTCTATCTATAATAATATTCAAGATAATAGGCAAAAACTGCAAAATTTCCTTAAAATTACTAATTCAGGAGCAGCAACCCAACAACGGGTTGTCCGATTAGTCTGAAAATTTCAGGGCAGATAGATCTTGACCTAATAGATTATTTAACCCCATGTCAGATTTGCTCTAAATGCTTTGGTTTTAAAGTTATAAGCCAAAATCTACATTTTACTCCTATGTTCTATTTTTACCCATGGCGGCCATCTTGGTTGGTTGGCAGGGTAACGCCACACATTTCTTAAACTTGATACTCCAATGATGATTGTGGCCAAGTTTGGATTAATTTGGCCCAGTAGTTTCAGAGGAGAAGATTTTTGTAAAAGATTACTAAGATTTACGAAAAATTGTTAAAAATTGACTATAAAGGGCAATAACTCCTAAAGGAGTCAACTGACCATTTCGGTCATGTTGACTTATTTGTAAATCTTACTTTGCTGAACATTATTGCTGTTTACAGTTTATCTTTATCTATAATAATATTCAAGATAATAACCAAAAACAGTAAAATTTCCTTAAAATTACCAATTAAGGGGAAGCAACCCAACAACGGGTTGTCCGATTCATCTGATCTTGACCTGATTAACAATTTTACCCCATGTCAGATTTGCTCTAAATGCTTTGGTTTTTGAGTTATAAGCCAAAAACTGCATTTTACCCCTATGTTCTATTTTTAGCCATGGCGGCCATCTTGGTTGGTTGGCCGGGTCACCGGACAAATTTTTTAAACTAGATACCCCAATGATGATTATGGCCAAGTTTGGTTTAATTTGGCCCAGTAGTTTCAGAGGAGAATATTTTTGTAAAAGTTAACGACGACGGACGACGGACGACGACGACGACGATGGACGACGGACGCAAAGTGATGGGAAAAGCTCACTTGGCCCTTCGGGCAAGGAGAGCTAAAAACTTAAATAATTTTGCACAGAAGTATATAACTTTTAGCTGGGGATATTCGATGTGGTGTGAAATACTATTTTCAAATTGACACTCTTTTAAAAAAAAATCGGCCGACATTTTCCTCTTCTTTTTGTGAATTTGCTTTCATTCGTAAATATACGATAATATGATAGTCAGTAAACCGGATATACGATAGCGATTATGTATTATAAAGTGATGCTTATCAGTAAAATCAATTGTATTGGTTATTTTAATAGATTTATGTAAAACTATTGTAAGTTAAAACACTTTTGATTTTTTCCCTGGTGAAGTGAGGCTGATAAATTACAGGGGTCCCTAAGTTTGCGACCTGGGCTACTTAGGTATTTAAATATCAGGAAATATTTGTTGTCGTTAAAAAAAAGATAATACAAAATTCGATATTTTCTTTCAACAAATCTGTCGATATACTTCAAATATATTGTGCCGGTTGTAGAAAATTGGTCCGATATCAATATTAGAAGCTGCTAAAAAACGAACTGTAATTAATAGTTAATAATCCCATAAGGACGCGGTGTGTCAGTGTAAGATCATGCCGATGGCCGGAGGCCAGAGGGTGATCTTACACTGACACACCAAGTCCGAATGGGATAACTATTTTACATCCCAGCTGTTTTAGATTAGACGAAAAACAATTTATAATTCATAAAATCTAGTTTAGAACGCCACACAACCATTATTATATACTTTATATATTACTATATGATGTATACCCTTTATGACCCCCTAACACGATGAGTAGATATCAAACAATGTCAACTCGCCCCAATGGCCAATCGGCCCACACTATATCGTCACTTTATGAAAAAATCGCCCCACTCTTGTAACCGACTCGCCCAACTTTAAAAAAGTGTAAAATCAAATTGAACAATCAGTCTGACAACTCATTTATTTAACGAAAAGGGTTTAAACCCCACTGAGTAAAGGTCTGCCAACTCGCCCCAGTTATAAAAATATCTTGCTTCCTTAAGTATGTTAAATTTCTGATAGTTCGTATCCAGTCGTCCTGGTGAAGTGGTATGTGTCGTGGCTTGATATGCTAAAGGTCTTGAGTTCGAATCCCAACATATACACTGGATTTTTTCTACGTGAATTTTGATAGATAGTCTTCTCTGTATAATTAATTATAAGTTTTGTACTGGATTTGACATTCCCGCCAAAATATTACAGAACAAAGGAAAGCATGCATAACAAAGAAACTTAAACTGGGGTGATCTGGTAGGAGTGCTCCGGCTCAGATCACCCCTGTTAGAACAAAGGAGCTGGGATATAAACACAAAGAACTGTGAACCAGACTTGATCTGTTTTGCTGTGTGACAGGCTCATATTGTGAATTCTTAACAAACAAAAGTGAAAAGAATTTCAATTGTCTAGACTTGTTTACGTCATTCGTAGTCTTATTTTTAATGGTAGTGAAATAACTCTAAAAGCTCGTCAAAAACTGTACAGTAGAAATGAACAATTTCATTCAAAATTTGCCACAGATTTGAAAATGTAGAATATTTATACTTTATTTTTTTTTTCTTCTAAAAGAAATCCGATTTTTCTAAAATTCTGTTTACACTTTGTACTGAAAAGCCGTTAAAGATGTTTTCAAAAAATGATTCAAGAAATTTCCAATAGGTTTTACCTATGCCCATTGTACACCAAACAGTTTAAATGTTCAATAGTAGCTTAAATAGTTTTTGTATTGCATTGCGGTTATTTTAGTTGAAACGGCAAACCGTTTTAGGTGAAATCTAATTTACAAAATATAGCAGGATGAAAAATACTTAAAATAGTTCTATTGTTTGACCATATTTCAATACAAAATAGTGTATTTCATTGCGGCTATTTGAGTTGAAACGGCAAACCGTTTTAGGTAAAATTCAAATTTAAAAATATAACAGGAAGATAATCTTAAAATAGATCTATTGTGTGACAATATATTTCAATTTATACTGCACTCGTTCTATTTGAGCAGTCAAAATGCGTTGACTGTATATTTCTATGTCATATACAGTCACTGACCCAATATCACTTTTCCTCATGAATATTTAAATAGAAGTTGCCAAAATAACATTTAATTATTCATACGACCTCTTCAACCTGTTCTTGTTTCCAATGCATACAACGATGCGTGGAACGATTCAACCTTGTTTCTTTTGCAATTATTGGAAAAACATATTTCATTTGTTTGCAACCTATAAATCATTAATTTGTTATGCTTATGGTTGATATTTTAGTCCATACTCAAATGATTTCGTTCACCATCGAGTGTGGGTTTCAACAGGTAAATGTACATTTCATTGTGTTGAAAATTTCTCCGTGAGCATTGAGGCCTTTTTAAAGGAGATTTCCCCAAATATTTAAATCAAATAAATAACCTTAACGCATTAAACAACAATTGAAAATGTTTTTTTTAGATTGCAGTATAAAGACAATAATAGTGCATTGACTTGACATATCAACGATATAAGGATTCGGCCCGAAACGGGGAAATAACTCGGCACAGCCTCGCGGTAAATATCTGCAAATACAATAGTTGCAAGGTAAGATTTTGTGGTCTGCATTTTACGGTTTGATTAAGAAATTTTCCTTCCAAAACAATGTTGTAAAAACAAAATTAACTGAGGTCACTATGTGTCATTAAAATATGTAGTTCTTATCAATATGCGTTTTTCCTTTAAAACATTTTCAAGATGCGTTTATCAGTATATCAGTATTTGTTTTAAAAAATGTCGCAACAGGTATTATACATTAATAAAACATTGCCGTTTTAAAAACCTTATATAAGAATACACAGATGTAAATATAATCAAGGCAGCGATACACAAAGTACATCTTACGCAGGCCAGATCATCCCTTTAAGCACATCTATAAATGTGAAATCCATGATACGTAATGGTTAGATTTTATGTATCCTGTTCAAATAAAGTCATCAATTAAATGACCATGTTGTAGGTGGCATTTAGTCCGTCTACCTGTACGTACGATCGTGCGTACGTCCCCAAGTTAGTTTTCGTTCTCTAACTTTAATTTGCCTTAACCAAATGTTATGAAACGTATATACAATGCCTATGACCAAAAAAAACACAGATCAAGTTTGCATTTTGGTTTGTCACTTTCATCGTTCTAGAGTAAACCTATGCCTCTTTATAAATGGAAAAATTGCTTAACTTTAAGTTCCTGACCCCTTACTTTAGTTGGCCGTAACCAAATGTTATGTACCTTATACACAATGCTTTTTATCATATAACATGTATTATATATATAATAACACAGATCAAGTTTGAATTTCGGGGTGTCATGTGTACTCTTTTAGAGTAATGCCTCTTTGCAAATTAAAAAATTTTAAAAAATGCAGAATAAAATTCAATTCTTTATTCCCGTTTTCCAACTTTAAATGTTCATGCACTGATACTTAAACACAATGCTTATTACCACGTATGACAGATCAAGTTTTAATTTTGGTGCTTTCGCCGTTCTAGATTTATGCCCCTTTACATACTAAAAAATGCTGAATGTTTCGTTTCCGTTCTGTTACGTCAGTTTGCCTAAAGCAAATATTAAGAAACTTCTACAAAATGCTTATTTTTACAAACTCAAAATAGGAACACATTTGAGTTAGTAAGTAAGTAAGTAATGACTTTATTTTTAAAAGAGAGTGAAACAATTAGCATTCACTAATCTACCTTGAGGCCCTCCGTAAGCAAACAGTACAAATATTACAAAGCTTACAATTTTGAAAATGTTATGCAGATGCAACATTCATGCTAACTATAAATTGTCTGTAGAACAAGAGAAAACTGATACTTAAACACAATGCTTATTACCACGTATGACAGATCAAGTTTTAATTTTGGTGCTATCGCCGTTCTAGATTTATGCCCCTTTACATATTAAAAAATGCTGAATTGTTCGTTTCCGTTCTGTTACGTCAGTTTGCCTAAAGCAAATATTAAGAAACTTATACAAAATGCTTATTTTTACAAACTCAAATTAGGAACACATTTGAGTTAGTAAGTAAGTAAGTAATGACTTTATTTTTAAAAGAGGGTGAATCAATTAGCATTCACGAATCTACCTTGAGGCCCTCCGTAAACAAACAGTACAAATATTACAAAGCTTACAATTTTGAAAATGTTATGCAGATGCAACATTCATGCTAACTATAAATTGTCTGTAGAACAAGAGAAAAATAAATTCATATGTATAAACATAAAATAAAAAATCATTAGGGTATATGAGAGAGTTTTTATAAACCTTTTACAGTCAAGATATCTACACATTTTTGGTTAAGCGTGTCCCTGTTTTCATAACATTTTATTTCATTTGTAGTTTATTCCAAACTATTGATGAGCTATATGCGAAAGATTTCTTCATTGAATTTGTGTTCGGTCGTACAACAGCTAAATTATTATTTGCAGATGACCTTAGATTTCTACTATGTAGGTTAACAGTTGGACAACAGAGTTCCTTGAATTAATCAGGTGATATATCGTTGCGAATTTTATTGACAATAATAAGTTTATGAAATGAATTCTAGATTTGAAATTCAACCATTTTAGCTCTTTAAATAAGATTATTTTAGATGTTAGAGGTGTTAGATTTGGTGCATCAAGTATAATCCTTGTAGCTCTTTTCTGCATTTTAAGATTTTATTTATATCCATCTGCATAGCAATTTCCCCATATTGAGCAACAAAAATAATCGAATTTGGGCAGATTATAACATTATAAAATAGCTTTATACAACTATTCTACAAAATTTTCTTTATTTCATAAAGCAGTGCGATAAGAGAACTTTTTATCATACATAGTTAATTTGAAATTTCCAGTCCAAATTTTTGTCAATATTTACTCCCAAAAGTTTCTGTACTTCAACGTATGTGATTGGGCTATGTTGTATAGAAATATTCATATCATTTCCTTACACATTCCGTTTTTTATTTGTTCCAATCAACATAGAAGTAGTTTTTAACGGATTTATAACCATCGTGCTATTTATGAATGTTATGGTGTTGGCATCGCAATTTAAAAATATGTTTAGGGTCACTTTTACTGTTCTTGATTTATATTCCTTTATAACAGTTTATGCAAGCAGGGGTATCATCTGTGTCCCATCGACACATTCCTTATTTATTCTTATTAGGTTCTAACTATGTGCATGGTACTTCTCGTTTTTAATTTGATCAATAGAATAGGTTACCTGTATTGCACTGAAGTTTGTTTTTTTAGATAAAACGGGGAAACCGTCTAAGGTAAAATCCAAATTTAAAAATAAATCAGAAAGAAAATCTTAAAATAGATCTATTATATGAAAAACATCTATAATCACGATCAAGTCAAAAAGATGTTAAAAGGAAAAGTTCGGGTTATATTTCTGCAAATATCACACAATCAAGATAAAGTTGTAGTATAGAAGATTTTTTAGAATCCTATAGTGTTATTGACATATATCCTGTATAAATGAAGTTATCAAATAACCCTGATCGGTAAATGACTTTACAAAAAAAAATTTTCTTTTTTATATTTCGATTGTCCAGTTTAACATGTTTAAATCTCAAGTCATTCCATTGTTACAAAGAGAAGCGAAATATATCAGAGGGATAGTCAACAAGTTTGACAAGTGAATTAAACTCCTGATTTGTATTTCAACTTTTATAATTCATGTGTGTATATTGTCCTGTCTCGTCAAGAACAAAATGACTGGCTTAAAATAATTTTGGTGCTATAATATATAGTTATCAAAGGTACCAGCATTATAATTTAGTACGCCAGACGCGCGTTTCGTCTACATAAGAATTATAAGTGACGCTCATATCAAAATATTTATAAAGCCAAACAAGTACAAAGTTAATAGCATAATGTTATAATGCTTTGATTAAAAAGAAAAATCAGGATGGATAAATGCATTTTTGCATGTGTATATATCATTTATATATTGAAGCGCACTTTTTTTTATCTTATGTCTACATTAAACATAATCTCATTTCAGAATGGAAGAAGAAAAGGCCAATTGTTTCAGATTCATTTATTTGATGGTTGAAGTAGTTCCGGAAATTTTGCGATTCCGTCTTAAACAGTCTTACAGAAATTCAAATCTCAAAACGTTACCCTCTTTCTTAAAAGAGACTAATGTTTTGCATACTTTGTTCCATCTGTTTTATGATTCCTCCTCTTACTGCTGCTGGAACGGTTGCAGAATACAGCGAGAGCGACCTAAAGGGTTTTCCAAGGAACAATGGAACATTCTTTATGACGCTAATTTTACTAAGTATTGTCAAAAAAATCCAAAGTACCCAAACAAAATATGTATTTGTTGTGTTATTCCAAAAAATATTGATGAAAAAGTTTTGGATTTATCTCTCCTCTGCTTATTACTGAATAATTGTTCTAATTTAATGCCTAATGAGAAGGAAGCTGTACAAAACATTCGAGAACTAAAGAACGATCATGTCAGCCATAAATCAAGCTGTAGATTGTCAAAATCAGACTTTTTGATTTTATGGGAAAAGGCAGAATTGTATATCAAGTATCTAGATAATACAAACATATATTTACATCAGCGAGAAAATCTGCTGAAAGGACCTATTGATGAATCGTTGATGCAACAGTATTTTGTGCAATCCTTAGAAACAATGTCTGAGGTGAGGCTTATTTTTTTTTCCTTTACATATGATTTACATATTTCATTTGAACAGCGCCATCCTATTTCACATTTGAAAAAAATATAAATACTGGCAAGGTATAGTAAAAACCGCTTACTGACATTATATCTATATATTAATCTAAACTATGTATTCTACGTTGGATAAACAACACTATTGTTTGTTCTCGTCTGTAGATCAATCTACCATACATTGATTGCTAAACTTAATTAATATATACAACAAACATAAACTTTAACAGAAAGTAATATTACACAGAAAATGGTCATTAAACCGCTTTTAAGGTTCGATAATTTTCCAAAACAGTTTTTACTTTACATATTGCAGATTAAAATGGTCCATGCTAGCATTGATAAAGGAAATGAGGATATTAAAAATATTAAAGAAACTGTTGACAAGATGAATTCCTACTTGATAAACATGCAACAACAAGGTAAGACCTTCCTCGAACAATCAACGTCGCATAATTCAAATCTGATTTATGTGTCTTTAACTTTCAACTTTGAAATGTTCAAATATATTGAACACCTGGGATTTTGTAGAAGATAACATTTCCTATCCTGATATATAACCGTTAAAATATGAAATACCAAATTAAAAAAAAATAAATAATTTATATGTGTTTGTATCTCCAAAATAATAAAATTCGAAATGCAGAAATTTTCTATATTCATATTTTAATCTACTTAATCTTACAACGATTTTTAGTTGACTCGGTCCATAAGATACTGGCGTCATCGTGATGATCGTAACTGCAATTACAATCATTCCAATATGGCGGACTCAAATATAGGGATATTTTAGCAGGCTGATTTCTCAACTTTAACAGCTTATTTTCAGATTTGTTTTATATCAAGAAAAATCTTTATAACCATTGTTATTGAATGTGTTTTTAAATTATAGTGAAACAAGAAGAAGAACGAAAATCGAGATTAAAACAATCACGATGATGATCGTAACTTCGTCTATAGATGATCGTAACTGTGACTTGTTTTTATAAATAAATTTACGAATGGTTTTTTTCCCACTAAATGAACACCCTATTAAGCAGTCACGATAAAAAGTATTATGATTTTAAAATTAAACAAAGCATAAATAAAAATCGCTATTCTAAAAAGAAATAACAAAAGGGAGATTAGCAGACTTATATGCAAATGTCCTGAATATTATTTTCTTATAAGTAATTAAGTTTACATTCACAATGGATTTACGTTGATATGAAGTTGATATAAATATCATTCTCATGATACAGTTTAAGAATACAGGCAAAAATTTCACTGAATAAAGTAAAGGAAGGCATGAAGTTACATTATTTTGATGACCTTCTATCGGTTTTAAATTGTTGCCTGGTCTTGTTTTTTTACTTAATCAAACTATGACTATTAAATATTGGTAGACTACAGAGGCGGACTTAGAGGGAGGGTCAAGGTGCTCGCATCATCTTTTTGCGGGAGAAATTTCAATGATTGTATAGGGAATCAATGAAGCATGACTGTAGCGGACGTACTCTTAGGCAGCCAGTCCCCCATCCCTCATCATCGTGTTTTATTTTTGTATCTCGATTTTTATTCTTCTTGTTGCTATTTCATACTGTCCGAAAAATATTGCAATGGCAATGCTTATAAAGATGTTTATTGACATAATACAAATCTGAAAATAAGCTGTTAAAGTGGAGAAGTCAGCCTTATAAAATTTCCTTATATTTGTGTCCGCCATATTGGGATGATCGTAACTGCAGTTACACTAGTGAAAAGAGATTATTTGAATTTCTATTCATTTAAGCTGTTATAAGTATTTTGGCTCTTTCTGTTACTATTTTTGGATAATGTATATTTGATATTACCTTTAATCAACTATTTCCGATTAGCTTTTTTTCCAACTTTTCATGAAGCCGTACAACAGAACGCTTTTCTATGAAAGGACTTAATAATTTGTTTGGTTTATCTCTTATATTGTACATTAAATTATTATTTAGATTTAAGCCTAAAATGTATGGCGCGGAATCAGGGACAAAATTTTTTTTTTTTACGTTTACACGTAATTATTTCTGTATTTACGAAATTCCATGTATGTATATACGTAGATCGAATTCTGTATATACGTTAATCGAATTCTGTATATACGTTGATCGAATTCTGTATATACGTTTATCGAATTCTGTATATACGTTAATCGAATTCTGTATTTACAGAAATATTTTTTTTTATATGTTAGTCGAATTCTGTATATACAGAAATAATTTTTTTTTATACGTTAAAAATTATGTTAATACATAAATAATTATGTATATACGAAATTTTATTGAATGCAAGAGTATCAGGTTCGCATTAATTAAAATTCGTATTCATCATCATCATCATACTTTATTTCCTCCTATAGGTGATTGACAAAATGTATTTATAAATAATGTACAATTACAAGGTTTTGAAATTAGATAATAGAATTAATGTCACTAAATATTTTGGATTGAAAAGTATTTACAGTCTACAGTATTTAAGAAAGGACAATCCTTCGTTAAGGACGTCTAAACAATGCTTTGGTGTTAAAAAGTCAAAAAGAGCTTCATGATTGCTAAGCAGAAAGCAGGACACGTACTCGTCTGATTTTGAAAGCAGTATGTATAAGAAATTGTCACTAGTCATTTCTGATAGTCTTTTATATAGCAAGTATCTTTGTGTTGAGAGTTCTGTGCACATTCTAATTTGATGTTAAAGTGTTTCTTGAACAAAGTGTCCACACAAGTTGCAGTTTCCGCTTGTCGGGGAAGTAGACCAAAGTTTAGCTTCATTTTTCGCGGTTCGAAGTCTGCCAGTATAGTTTGCATATTGCCATATAAAATCATAGCCATTGTTATCAGACAATCTTAGAAATCTTATAAAATCGTTGTCACTTCGCATTCGTTCTTCTTTTTGAAGTATCTCATTCAGGTTAATCGCACTATTGACAATGTTCTTCCACTGAAATTTGGTTGGGAAACAACCGGTAAACATATAGCTTTTCAAAAAATTAAAAAAGTGAATATTTTGATAAAATGTTAATTACATCTAGGATTAATCCATATTGTTTCCTACCGGTATCTCCGAAATACTGATAAAGTCTATAAATGAAAATTTGTTTGGTAAGTGATTGGGCCTTCATTTCGCAAAGTTTATACAGGAACATCAATTTCCGTTTTTTCTACTAGTATAGGTAGTCTCGAGGTTGGTCATAGATTCACACATATCTGACCATGTTCGTTTCGGGAAGCCTTGAATATGTCTAACAATGAAATGTTGGAAAGTTTCAAGACACCTTATGTCTTTTGGTTTTTTCCCGTCCCATAGCTCACATCCGTAAAGTATGTATGACAATTTATTGTAGAGGCCACACACAGTTAACGGATTTAACAAACAAGGTCCAGTACCGGCTATAGCAAAATAAGCATTGCGACCCTTCCTACATGAGTGCTGAATATCTGTGCTCGGTGATAAAAGAGGGACGAAAGATACCAAAGGGACAGTCAAACAAGTAAAGGATTGTCGATAGTACACCACCTTGTCTGACGCCCTGTCGGACTTTGAAGGGTATTGATACGTATTCATTGACGTAAACGGCACTTGTTATATCACTATAGCAATCAGAAATCACTTGTAAAGTTTTACTATTTATTCCAAGTTGGTACAATTTGTAAATTAGGCCGCTATGCCACACCGTATCAAACGCACGGGAACTGTCCAAAAACGCAACGTACAATTTGCATCCTAATTCTAAAAGGTAATATATAGTTTCTTGGAAGTTGAAGGAGGCAGTGATACAGCTAAGTCCATTTAGAAAACCTTGTTGTTGTGAATTTGGGAACAAATCTTTTTGTACAGAGGTTAATAGTCGCTTCTTTAATACAGTTTCGAACAGCTCATACATTATTGGCAATAGCGATATAGGACGATAGTTTTCAGGCGTTTGTTTGGACTTTCCATTACCTTTAAACAATGGAATCAATAAGCCATGCTTCCAACACAACGGAATACGACCGAATCTCATCACTGCATAACAAATACGGAGAATGACTGTATGTAGTTTACTTCCGCTGTATTTCACATGTTCGTTTTGCAGCTTGTCATATCCTTGTACCTTTTGTAGCATGAGGTTTCTTACGACTGTTCCGATTTTGTACAAGGTTATTTCACCTCCTGGGAGGAGGCCATTATTTGTTTCACATGACTCGAGTGTGCAATCTACGAATGCAGTCACATGAGTCTTGCAATCACTGTCAAATTTGGCGTTTTCGGTTGGTGTTTAAACGTCTGCATAAAAGTCAGCAAAAGCATTTCAAATATCTTCTGACGATTTACATTGTCGTTTGTGATGTAGTATTTCTGAAATTTGGTTGGTTTTACGGTTTTTCTGACGTGATATTAAGCGCCAAAGGAGTCTGACATCACACTCAGCTGCTTCGTCGATTTCACGGTAAGTATTGTCCATGAAGGCATTATATGCAAAACGTTGACAATTCTGGAATTCGTTTTTCGCAGATTTGTATTCGACGTAAGAAGGAAAGTTCGTCCCTCGGGGTCTGCCTTGGTTAATCCATTTCCTACGAGCCAAACGTTCAGCTGTATGTGCTTGTTTTACTTCATTTGACCAATACGGCTTAGTTTTGGGATTAAAGCTTCCCGATGGTATTGTTTCATTTGCACAGTCTTTCAATTTATCGGTAAGTTTGTTAGCTAGTGTATCTAAATCGGACAAATTAAGTACAAGAGCTCATCTGCTATTTTATTGGTAAGTTCTTTGTATGCATCAAGACTACTTTCCGATGCTTTGTGCCACGACGGCCAAACAGTATTGCAACCATTTGTTGAATTGCAAAACATAAGATATACTAAGTTTCAAGAAAACAGGTAGGTGATTCGAAGTAAGACTTAATAATCCTTCGGGAATATTTTCGCAGGAAATTACGTCACCAGCTAATTCATCGCTGACCAAGAAATAATCCAGTACAGTTCGAGTTGGAATATACGTAAATGATGAAGCATCACAAAGCGTGCGTGCATTAACCGGGATAATGTTATTCCTTAACATGAAATCTGAAAATACGATTGATTTATTCACTTTGGTTCGATCAAGGTCGGTTACTCTTCAACTAGTGTTGAAATCACCGGCTACAATTACGGGACCAAATTTTGAAAAGTTGCTGACAAAATATTCAACAATGTTCATTTCATATTTATTATTCTGAATATTACTGTCTACGGGTAAGTAGACCGAGAAAACAAATATAGAGTAGTTTCGTTACCCTGTATTTCAATTCCTAGTATTCTTTCGGAGACGAAACAGTTAATTGGTTTTATGTTGAACTTCAATGTTTTCTTGTACATGATTGCAACGCCACCTTTTCCACATTTACTGTTTTCAATATTAACACTTGTATCCGCTATACCTAAACTATGGTAGTTATTATCTAATGTTCTAGAAAATCTACAGAGTCGTAAGCGCCAGGTATTATAGGATCTGATTGTTGGGGGTATATATATTGATATTGTCAAACTCGACACGTCATAACTTTATTAGGTAGTTTAACTGTCTCGGGTTCTTTTTTCTGATGTTTAAATCATTGTATCGAGGCGTCATCACTTGAAAAATATTGTGCTGTTAAACAATTTTATCACAGTAATTACTTTCTGAAAATATAAAATGTATGTTATAATTTTTTCTCCAAAAAAAGGCACAAGTTATGCTTTTCGTCGTATATATTTATTGTTAAAACTTAAATTGTACAGCTCTTGATATAGAAAATCTTAAATAGTCCACTTTTAATATTTCAATTTTAAGAACCAAGAAATGCAGTTGATAAAAGAAGAAGACATGAACCAACAAAATGTTCAGATGTATCCAATGGTATGTGTTTAACTGTTGTTTTTTTTTTATAAGATTTTGTTAAAGGGAAAATTCGCGATTTTTATACTCCCGTTGACGGATGTTCTATGGTATACCTGTAACAAGAGGGTCGGGTGTCTATGCGTCACCGTTCCCTGTTGAGTACTTATGTGAACCTAGATTGCCAACAAAATCCAACACCAACAAAATTTGATCTATAACCAGTGTAATTATACTTTTATTCAATTCTCTAACCTAAAATGCGGTAAACGATGGATGCATTTAATATTGGCAAATATATACCACCAACTTTTGTGTTAGCAATTCAGGTTTCTCGTCTGTTCCTCTGGGATATTGTGTTGTGGCAGAAAAGACTCAAGATTTATTCAGATTCAGATAATTTATATAAAAATAACATAAATTTGCATGTAACAATTAACAAGTGTAAACGAGATCCAGAGTCACTATAATTATACCAAAAAGGCGAAATAAAACTATAAAAAAGTTTTCTACAATTTAACTTTAAAAAATCGGTACTTTATTTACAACAAAAATAGAGCACCAAACAACAAAATATGCAAAGATAAACTTATTTCTTTCTTCAAATTGAATTTATATAATAAGAAGTGCAGCTACCTAAATATTAGTGTTGAAATATCGGAACAACCTTATTACGGAAAGTCGAGTGCACCACGACACGAACACAAATATGGCTAATATATTTATCAATTTCATTGTAACATCGCAAAGTTACTAAATAAATTTAAATCTAGAATTAGAAGAACACACTGCTGTGAACGATTGAAAAGTTTCCAAAGTAAAATTATACATTTTTCTTTTAATTTTAAAAGTCTACTTAAATTGAGGACAATATTTAATCAAAACTTTTAATCATTGACAAAATCTCGGCTATATATATAGAGAAGATAAAGAAGTAGACCTTACTCAAATCACTGGCCAAAAGACAAACCAAACTTTCAAATCGGCCGCTTTTAAAACGCCGTTGACCAATGAAATTAATTCTTCAAATCTGTTTTCTTTAACCTGAAATTAGTAAAATATGTAAGACAAAGTTAAACTAGATGGTAAGGGACAACGTCTCTCCCTCTTATGTAAACACAAAGTATAAAATTTAAATTATATACGATATAGAATGTATCCCAATTACAAAGATGTCCCATCCGCACTATCGTTTTCTATGTTCAGTGGACCGTTAAATAAAGGCAACAGTAGTATACCGCTGTTCAAAACTCATAAATCCATGGACAAAAAACAAAATCGGGGTAGCAAACTAAAACTAAGGAAAACACATTAAATATAAGAGAACAACGACACAACATTAAAATGTAACACACACAAAAACGGACTAAGCATTAGACAAAATCCTATGAGAATAACAAATATAACATCAAAACCAAATACATGAATTTGGGATAGATAAGTACCGTAACACGCCTTATAGTAATGTGAATTCACACTCAAAAAATAAGAGAAAACAAACGACACAACGAAAACACAACGTTAAAATGTATCACACACAGAAACGAACTATAATATAACAATGGCCATATTCCTGACTTAGTACAGGACATTTTTAAGGGAAAAAATGGTGGGTTGAACCTGGTTTTGTGGCATGCCAAACCTCGCACTTTAATGGCAATGTTAAATATAACATTAAAATGACAACATAATATTACAGGACTACAATACAAATAAATAGGAGAACGTATTATGCAAAGAAACACATGAATAATAGATAACAAAAGGCATCAGGTTTAAAATTCAATACGCCAAAAACGCGCCTCCTCCACACAAGACTTACCAGTGACGCCCAGATATAAAAGTTCTAAAGTCAAAAACAGTACAATGTTGTACAGCACTGAGGATCAAAAGTTGAAAAAGGTTGTGCCAAATACGGCTAGGGTTTTTTTGCTTGTGATAAGAACATTCTTATTATTTAGAACAATGTATGCTATTGCAAACAGTAAATTTTACAAATGAATATCAAAGATATAAATGATAAAACTGAAGTCTTAACTAATTACAGAAAACAAAACCCGAGTGCATAATACAAAGACCAACACAGAAAATAGACACACCCGACTTAGTCCAGGCCTCAACACAAAAAGTCATAAAAATGACGTCACATACGAAGTGGTGAAAAGGCACAAAAATTACGTCACATTTGAATTTCTGAAAAAGCACAAAAAGTCGTCACATTTGAAAAACTATATCGCAAAAATAAAATAGAATTAGGATTGATTTAAGATTATAATAGAACTAAATACTGATATTACACTGAAACACAATGCACATTGCAATACTTATTAATAGCAATTAACTATATTATATATATGTCCGGTTTGGTTTGAATCTAACTTCAAACGTAAAACATCGTACAGATTACGTTGAACAAAATCAAATCTAATAAATGAAGGCGGTGATTAATTTTCTTTACCATAACACATAAATATAATAGAAAAGACGTCAACACATTTGACAAAATCCGATGAGAATTACAAATATAACATTAAACATTTAAACTAAATACATGAATTTGGGATAGATAAGTACCGAAACACGTCTTATAGTAATGCGAATTCACATTCAGCAAAACAGTCACAATCGGTAATAAGTCACGTTTGGTAAGTAAAAGATTAGACGACGTAATGACAAACCACAATCTACCATGTGGTAAAAATATCCTTAGCTAGTTTGGTCAAAGACACATAGTATGTATCCACCAATTCGTGATGGTGTCCATAAAATTTACGGAGTGTCAATTTTAATCTGTCCTCCTCATAACTTTGTTGGAGCAGTTTCTGCGTAAGGAGCACACTCCGGTATATCAAGTCCGTATAGTGTGAACAAGCACGAGAATAACGTATCAATTGTGATATGTAAACACCATACGAAGGGGCAGAGGGTGTGTTACTGCTGAGAAATGGGAAATTGATAATTGGGAAGTAAAAATCGTCCCGTTTATCATAGATTTTTATGTGAAGTCGTCCATCTGCGTCAATATTGAGGAAAAGATCAAGGTGTGAAGCAGTCCTTCTAGTATCAGTAGTATCCTTAATTTCAAGTTCACCGGGATATATGAGATGTAAGTTTTGGCTGAAACATGGGTTATTCAATGATAGAACATATATTTCAATATATCGGAAAGTAAAATTAAAGAATTTCGCAAGGTGCTTTTTCTTTTTGTCTTTTAGAAGGTTCTGAAATAATTCTGCTTCATACGAGTACAAAAACAAATCGGCCAGCAGGGGTGCACAATTAGTACCCATTGGAATACCGACTGTCTGTTGAAATATAAAACCTCCAAACTGAACAAATAAAATGTCGATCAAAAGGTCCAGCATATTGATAATATCATCTTCAGTTTATTTTCTGGAAGATTCAGTGTGATTCTTCACAAAATATGAATTATTGTAACCCAGAACAAGAAATTTGTATCTACGATTCCCATTTTTATAGAAAAAGCTTTGTTTTATGAGGGGGGAAATCTCTAATTTCGCATTATAATTAGAAATATCATATCATAGGAAACATGTGTACTTAGTTTCAAGTTCATTGGACTTCAACTTTTTCGAAAACTGTCTCGACCTAAAACTTTAACCTGAAGCGGGACGGACTAAAGAACAAACGAACGAACGGACGGACAAACGCACAGACCAGAAAACATAATGCCCATAAATGGGACATAAAAACCGGAAAACGTTATTTTTACAGGCAATTTCATCAAAACAATTAACTTTTATAATCCAATTTCACTACATACCGTTGTCCGTCCGTCGTCAAACATTTCGAACAATATCTCAAAAATTCTTTAACTAATTTGAATGAAACTTTGGTGATTTGTTTATATCTATTAACATGATTAACGGGAGAGAGAATGTGAGCTCTCTTTCGTTTTTTATAAATTTTAGATTTTAAGATTCAGTGGGTTTTTTTAATAAAAAAAAGGGGGATTTTTCAGTTTTCGCACATTAACTCAAAAAACTGTTTCATCAATTTGCAAGAAACTTTGATGAATTATAAAATATCTGATGACATGAGCACCCGATAGTTTTTTTTTTATAATATTTGGATTCTACGTTTCGGAGCAATGTGATTTTATTCATATAAAAGGCGGGATTTTCCAGTTTTCGGTCACGGCTTTGAGAAGTTCTCGTGAAACTTTGGTGACTGTTTATATCTATTAAGATAGCCTACCTTTAGTTTTACATGAGTTTCTGATATGACAGTTAGAAGTTATTGCACTAAATTCTTTGAAAAATCCACGGTCGTAGCATCCGCTCAAGGCGTAACTCTTTACTTATATTTTAAATATATTCATCATGACATAAAATACCTATTAAAAAAAATTATAAGTATGTGTGCAGTAATAATTTTGTATATATAAAACATCGCCTTTTGGGCCTGATCTACAAGTTTCTTATTGGTATAAAAACTGTACCATTACATTTGAAAATGACACCCAAATACGAAAATATATCTAAAATTTCAAGAAAATCTCCTGCAATGTAAATTTCAGATTGTGTTTTGTTTATGATAAACAATTATACTTCTGAGTCTAGAAAATCCACTTTTTTTAGCTTGCCGAGAATGAATAAAAATGCACTCGAATTGTCTAAGTGCTTTGAAAATTGCCGTTGAAAAAGTCGGGATGATAATCGTAACTCTATGACATTTTTCTTATTTGATAATCGTAATTTCTATATCGGATAATAGTAACATAATAAATGTGTCTTTCAGCATTTCAATGGTATTTTGTGTGTTAAAATGCAAATGTCCAGTTTAACGATGACATTAACACATATAAAAATAAATGAAGAAACTTACAGGTTGATATCTAGGACAAAATTACTTATATATCTCTATTCATAACTAACAACAATATGCATAACCTTTTAATATATACATGTACCTGTTAAAGTACATAATATGGAAAATGAATCTGATGTCGAGTCAGTTATTGTGGTAAGTATATATGTTTGTCAAAGTTTGAATGTTGTGTGCGCGTTTAAGTTGGGGGTTTTTTTTTTGGGGGGGGGGGGGGAGAAAAAGGGTGGATTAGCTATATCCCATATCCCAAAAGTGCAATCCTTTCAATTCATTGCTCAAAATGAAAGTCACGAATACCACATTTTCAATTGTCATATGTTTTGCCTCCAATATTACGTTTATACTAAAATTTTGCGCGAAATGAACAAAAGTTTCCTCCAAATACTTTATACCTGCATTATCGGATTTAATAGTTGATACTTGACCCGGTAAATACGAGTGTTCATATTTCCCTTTTCCTTATATTTCAATAAATATAGCGGTCCATATTTTTCCCCTTGGAATCACTTTTTTCTATTTTATACTGATATAATATGATTTTAAAAATTGAAGTCAAATGATCAAATACCTATGTATTTTAGGACGTTTCTTTAAACAGTGTGGATGGTAAAGGATCTAGAATAGTTACTAGTTTATTGTTACTATTGTTTATTGTTACTTTTGTTCTTTGTTACTTTTGTTTATTGATACTTTGTTGGGTTTTTTTATTAGCCTTACCTATAGTCTTAAGAATCATGTGACGGTGGTACAGTTTTAGCCGTAAAAGGAGTTCCTATGGGAAATTGCATTGTCAATATTTACAGAAATGCAACCTATATAGGGTGAAAAAAGAGAACATTCAGAATTTAACCAAATTTGCTTTAAATCACAGATTTTAAAGAAATTAACTCAAATCTGAAGTTTTATAAATATTTCATGAAGATTGATAGAATCCTGGGCCTTAGATATGATGACTCAGCATAAATTCACAGTTTACAGTATGCATAGTTTACTTAAAGTCCTGAATACAAAATTAATTCATAATATTTGCATATATGTAAGTAAGTTAAATTGTTAAGAAGTGCTTATATTTACTTTTCGCAGTCATTGAAACTCATCGATCCTTCCTGAATATTATTTATGGGGTGTTTGTGTGCTGTCGATAACCCAAAAGTAAGCCGTAACACCTAAATCTGCTTTTTTGTCACAACTTCTAGTATATTTATAAGGTAAATTGTGTCAGATATATGGTTACAGAAAGACGGACGAAAGATACCAAAGGGACAGTCAAACTCATAATTCTAAAACAAACTGACAACGCCATGGCTAAAAATAAAAAAGACAAACAGAAAAACAATAGTACACACGACACAACATAGAAAACTAAAGAATAAACAACACGAACCCCAGATGATACTGTTGTGACAAGAATTCTAAATTGACCATTTGAGGTAGAAAATGTGAACTTTAATTGACAAATAGGCATACAGTAAGATGTGGACTGTTTATAATTAATTGCGGTTCCTTCAACCAACATACGTAATAAATCTCAAGACTTTACACCGTTTTTTTTTCAAATTTCATTTAATGTTGCCTATAATTAAAATAATAACTAACAGTGTTTCGGGATTTTTTGCTTATACTATTAAAGCATAGGTCACTTTTCAAAAGTCTCCCAACTATTTCCTTGATTTAGCAAGGTATTCTTTGATATTTTTGTTACGTTTATACACTATGATAGGCACCTGGGTGAAGATTTCACTACATTGTTTGTCTCAAATTTGACATACACAGTCATCTTAGTACCAGAATCTATGACAAACGAGACGATTTTAATTTTGAAATTATCAATTTCCCCCACCTTAATAGCAATATACCAACTTCACCTGCATATGGAATATACATTTCCCAACTTATTCGGTATTCTAAAAAAGTTCATCGGAAGGTACCCAGAACTTGATAAATATTCCGTATCAACTTCACAAATAATACACGATGGTCTCGAAGTATAGATTTTGCGTACTGACGTTGTTTATCATCTTAATAACGTGTTATATTATTCCTTTATTTGTCTTTATTAATATTACTTTTACTGTTAAGTCTGTTTTTTTAGATATCCTTTTGACGTAACTCTGTGCTTATGTATCCCATCATACTTTGAACGACAAAATTATTTTATGATGTGACTCTGTACCTGCATCCCGTCATACTTTGAACGACAAAATTATTTCATGTCTACCTGTGCGAATTTCAAACGCGCAATTTACACCAGTACTCAAAACCCTCCTTCCTTGATGGGTGCATTTTACATAGACAAATAAAATCGTATAATGTAATCAAAATGAGGATGTTAATTTGATGTATGCCTTTTTGTGCTCTTTCGTTACATTTGTTGTTTTTATAGTGATTAAGATGATAACACAATGTTGACTGCTGTACCCCTATCTTTAACATTTTTACCTGTTGTGTCTGTTTGTTTTGTTCACGCATCGGTGACAACATAATGGAATTTGATGCGACTGTCATACAAGTGGGTGGTTTAGCTAGCTATAAAACCAGGTTCAATCCACCATTTTCTACATTTGAAAATGCCTGTACCAAGTCAGGAATATGACAGTTCTTGTCCATTCGTTTTTGATGCGTTTTGTTATTTGATTTTGCCATGTGATTATGGACTTTCCGAGTTGATTTTCCTCTGAGTTCAGTATTTTTGTGATTTTACTTTTTACAACAACCAAGTCGATGTCAAGTTTCTTCACAGAAGAAACTTTACTGCTGGTGGATTATTCCCCGAGGGCATCATTAACTTGGTAGCTTTATGCATGATTAATACAAATAATAGGAAGAACAAACCGGCTGGGACGTCGCCCGGGTTACCAAGGTCCTCTTTTGTTGCACGGAACACTGTAGCATTTGATTTGTGTGTTCCACAAAATATCCTCCGGGATACCCCTGATTTGACATATGTTCAGCCAGAAGGTTATTACTATTTCAAAAATTCAGATACCTTTCATAAATTAAAGCCATGTTGTGTCAATATTTTTGACTGTTTAAAGGCACCTGCTACAAGTGAATCAACACCTATTATTTCTTCTTGTAAACATAAAAAAGGAAAAAGGAGCACATGTAAGACATGTGATATGTCAATCACGACTCCTGATGTCACTAATAATTTAACATCTAAAACATATTATACTAAATCTTTCGAGCCTCTGGACTGTTCCACGGACAATGTCGTGTACGGAATCGAGTGTACTTTGTGTGGACTACTTTATGTTGGTGAAACTCGTCAAACTTTGCGTAAAAGAATGAATCAACACCGGTCTGATAATAAAGATCCGCAATTTAGAGTTCTTTATAACCATTTTAATCAACCGGACCATGATCCTTCTTTATCTATGAAAGTACGCATCATTGAGAAAATTTATCACCACACAAATAGCCCTGTACTAAGTACTCCTTTCCGCAAAGATAGAGAAAATTTTTGGATAAGGGAGTTAGGGACTGCAATGCCATATGGTTGCAATGACAATATTAAAGGAGTAGGAAATTTGTCAAGTCCTGCCTGCAGTGATATTAATGTAATGAGTTTATTTAATACTACCTTACGACAACAACGTAGTCATGGGCAAACACATTACCATCGGCCTAATGTAAAAAAGTCTGCCAAATCTAGATCACTCTCTGGGAGCTTTGATGATCTTCTTTCACATCTTCATCATCCACTAGGGTTACATTACATAAGAACTATTCTCTTTTCACTGCCAGTTAATTTTCTAAAACGTTTGAGAGATTATGTACTTGACAAAGGAGGCACCAATACATTTTCTGCAATATACAGACTAGTCAGTATTATTTGTGATGTAGCTTTTTTCCGTCTTTTCAAACCAGTAAGATCGGAACCTTTACATGAGGAAAAGAGGAAATTCCTTCATGTTGATTTTGCCAATAGAGGAATTGATGCAATCAATATCGGCAACGAAAACCATTGCACCTAAAATATTTAACTATAAACAAGCATTGCAGAACCTTGACTTAGAACAATACTTAAAAAGCCCTCCGACATGTGACTGTTCCCACTCCCCTTATAATTACAGCCCCTCTGGTCATGTTATAACTGGAGATCTAAACATAATTCAACATGAAAATCTCCGAAAGGTGATCTCTCATGGTCCTACGTTTTAGAGAACCCCAACACATCAATTGGAACCATAACTTCAAAATAATTATGGATTCCATTGAGGACTACGCCAGAGCATGGGCTAAGCGAGAAGAAGTTGAACTGGACACTTTGTCAGAATGGGTTAAAACTATCAGGTCTCTGATAAAACGTCGCATTCACAAGTTGAAAAACTGTGAACGATCGACCAAAGTCCATTTTCAGAGACAAAGAGGCCATGAAATGTCTATCATCTCTTCATGTTAAGTATGTTGTTGTTCCTGCGGACAAAGCTTTAAATAATATTGTCTTTGTATGTAAATCGTATTACTACGAATGTCTTGTAAAAGAATTGGGTATAAAGGAGCACTCAGGTAATCCCACATACAAAGACATACCATTTGACAAGGATGAGATTTTAGCAAATCATAAGTCCTTCATGGCTTCAATAAACATTACATTGAACACCAAATGGGAGAACTTACCTTGTTTGTATTGGATACCAAAGCTTCATAATATCCGTACAAACAACGGTATATTGCTGGCTCATCTTCATGTTCCACTAAAGAATTGTCCATTAGATTGACTAAAATTGTATCCGCAGTGAAAGAGGGTCTTCAGAAATACTGTGAAACTGTTTACTCGCGTAGTGGTATTAACCATATGTGGATTCTTAAAAATTCTAAAGAACTTCTGGACAATTTTAAATCTCGGTCTATTTCTGAAATTAGTTCTATCAAAACTTTTGATTTTTCAACCCTGTATACCAACATTCCCCATGTGAAATTGAAAAATCGCCAAAAAGAAATAATCCACCATGCCTTTCAACATAAAAATGGTAGCATACGCTATAAATTTATTACTTTGGGATTTCATAAGGAATATTTCGTTAATAGTGACAAAAAAAGGTAAAACATGCTACACAAAAGAACAAGTGGTCAGTATGCTGGAGTTTCTTATCGACAACATATTTGTTGAGTTTGGAGGTAGACCTTTTCAACAAATTGTCGGCATTCCTATGGGAACGAACTGCGCGCCTCTCCTTGATGACCTCTTCTTGTTTTCATATGAATCGGAGTTCCTTCAGACACTTGTCAAAAACAAGAAGATCAAAGAAGCCAGGTTATTTAATTTCACTTTCAGATATATTGATGATGTTCTTTCCATTAACAATCCGAACTTTTCTGATTGGGTTCCATTAATATATCCACCAGAACTAGAAATTAAAGATACAACAGACACGGCTTCATCCGCCTCATTTTTAGACTTATACCTCGAATTCGACATACACAGTCATCTAAGTACCATAATCTATGACAAACGAGACGATTTTGATTTTGAAATTATCAATTTCCCCCACCTTAATAGCAATATACCAACTTCACCTGCATAAGGAATATACATTTCCCAACTTATTCGGTATTCAAGAGCTTGCAGCTCCTACTCAGACTTTGTAAAACGTCACCAGTATCTGAGCAGAAAGTTGATGAACCAGGGGTATGTCAAAGAACGTCTCGTCCTTTTTCTAAAAAAAGTTCATCGGAATGTACCCAGAACTTGATAAATATTCCGTATCAACTTCACAAATAATACACGATGGTCTTGAAGTATAGATTTTGCGTACTGACGTTGTGTATCATCTTAATAACGTGTTATATTATTCCTTTATTTGTCTTTATTAATATTACTTTTACTGTTAAGTCTGTTTTTTTAGATATCCTTTTGACGTAACTCTGTGCTTATGTATCCCATCATACGTTGAACGACAAAATTATTTTATGATGTGACTCTGTACCTATGTATCTTGTCATACTTTGAATGACAAAATCATTTTATTTATTAATATTACTTTTACTGTTAACCCACTTTTTTTGTGATATACATTTGACGTGACTCTGTACTTATGTATCCCGTCATACTTATTATTTTATTTATTATTATTACTTTAACTGATAACAGTTTTTTTGTTATATCTATTTTGCGTGACTGTATTTATGCATCCCGTCATACTTTGAACGACAAAATTATTTCATGTCTACCTGTGCGAATTTCAAACGCGCAATTTTACACCAGTACTCAAAACCCTCCTTCCTTGATGGGTGCATTTTACATAGACAAATAAAATCGTATAATATAATCAAAATGAGGATGTTAATTTGATGTATGCCTTTTTGTGCTTCTTCGTTACATTTGTTGTTTTTATAGTGATTAAGATGCTGTATCCCTATTTTTGACATTTTTACCTATTGTGTCTGTTTGTTTTGTTCACGCATCGGTGACAATGTAATTGATGCGACTGTCATACAAGTTGGAGGTTTAGCTAGCTATAAAACCAGGTTCAATCCACCATTTTCTACATTTGAAAATGCCTGTACCAAGTCAGGAATATGACAGTTCTTGTCCATTCGTTTTTTTATGCGTTTTGTTATTTGATTTTGCCATGTGATTATGGACTTTTCGAATTGATTTTCCTCTGAGTTCAGTATTTTTGTGATTTTACTTTTTTGCAGATTGCTCCAATGTTTTCTTATAACCTTACTAAGAAAAAAAATTCCCAACAAAAAAGATTTAACGGCATTTGTTAAATTAATACTAAGAAACAATGAATTTGAATTCAATGGACAATTATACAAACAAGTTATAGGAGCGCCTATGGGTGGTATATTTTCTCCGACATGCACAGATTTACATCTGTCTGTACTATTAATAAATATCTTAGATAAGTTCCAACGGAGAGAAAACATCAAATTACACTGTCAATACAGAGACGACGATTTTATGGTCTTCACAGGCACATTAAAACAGGTGGAAAATTTCTTTAACATAGCGAACAAAATTGACCCTCTACTTGAATTCACATTTGAGGTGTCTAGTTCTAGTATGACCTATTTAGATACCGAAGTGTACAAAGGTGAAAGATTCCACAATAATAACATCCTTGATGTTAAATCACATATCAAAAACACTGAAACGTATCAATATTTACCAATCACTAGTGCACATCCGAAACACACATTCACAAGTATTACAGTGTGTGAATCTATACGTCATATTAGAAATAATAGTGACATCAATGAGTTGGATAGACATTTAACTAACTTACAAGATAAGTAAGTTGAAAGAGGGTACTGTAAAAATAAAACAGAGAATGTTATTAGAAACGTTAAAAATACCACAAGCAGAAAAACAACCTTATTGAGGGCCAATATGACAAAGAATGTCCCACTCACTCTCATTACTAAATATAATCCAATGGTAAAAAACCTTAGTAAGGTTATAAGAAAACATTGGAGCAATCTGCACAAAGACAAACAATGTAGTGAAATATTCACTCAGGTGCCTATCATAGTGTATAAACGTAACAAAAATATCAAAGAATACCTTGCTAAATCAAGGAAATAGTTGGGAGACTTTTGAAAAGGGATCCATGCTTTAATAGTATAAGTAAAAAATCCCGAAACACTGTTAGTTACTATTTTAATTATAGGCAACAAACTTTCATTAAATGAAATTTAAAAAAACGGTGTAAAATCTTGAGATTTATTACGTATGTTGGTTTAAGGTACAGCAATTAATTATAATTTCTGTCAGGCTACAATTCTGATTAATGAGTATTAATGTGAGAAAAACTGATTTTAGATAGTTTTCAATTTGAATAAATGTTTGTATAGATTGCACTTTGTAAATACAGCTGTTTCTCAAACCACGCTTCTTTTTGGGAGATTTAGAATATTCATAGAAAATTAATTTTGTTTACATACTGGTTCCCAGTTATGCTCTCTGTGTTCCATCTCAGAGAGACATAACTTGGGAATGTTACCAGTAAATAAACGTGTGCATATAGTTTACATTGAAATCTATGGTAACCCTTCATTCGAGGTAGGGGTAGTTAAGAAAATTAGTGTTAGTTTAAACTCTGAAAAGTTTAGGGCATATAAACGTTGAAAATATGCCGCACAGCCCTATATTTTGACCTTTGAAAAAAATTGTAGTGCATATGAGCTTTACAATTCTAGGATACGATTTTTTTCAAAACTTCATAGTAAAAGTGTTACAGTTTCAGCCATAAAGGGAGTTCCTATGGAAAATTGTATAGTCAATATTTACAGAAATGCAACCTAGAGTGTACGACTTTAGTATTGCCATACTTCCTTTGATCGTTATTATGGTAATTTGATGTTGCTTTTGTTGATTTATATACCAACTATTCAGCATGAAGATTATTTAGTGTAACAAATCGTTATGTGTTACCCCGAAAAAAATATGACGTAGATGACGGACTTCTTCTTCTATTCTTGCTTCATTTATTCAGAGCTTATGCAAGTGATTGGATATTTGCAAATCATTGAATATGCACTATCTTGGGCGTTTTAGCTAGCTAGAAAACAAGGGTAAATCCGCCACTTTTTTTTTTTTTTTAGGAAAATGCCTATGCAAATTCAGCGGATAACACACGATAGCCTTACATATAAAATAGAAAAATAAATACAGGCTAAAATAAACGTTGTCTGATGCAGTTATTTAAACATTAAATGGTCTAGATTTTATTCAACCTTATGTGATTTCGACATACTATCTCTCCCATGAGGCTCGATGCATACATTTTTGGAAACCGGATATTGAAAACGTTGAAAAGCTGGTAGTAATAAATTATTTTTTCTTATATGTTTTTTACAGTTCTTCCCTAGAACTGTTTTGTACTGTAAAAACCAAAAACAATTTTAGACTGCTCAACCAAAAAAAATTCTAACAGTCTCTTCCATAGAACAGTTTTCGGCACTCCTCCCATAATACCCATAGAACAGCATGTGACATACCTTCACTGTTTTTTTTTTTTATAAACGTCAGTTAGAACGTATTATGTTAGTTCTATGCTAAAACAGATTTAGACAAATCCAGAAAGTATACCTTAGAACCTGTTTACGTAAGATTCTGTTGCGCAACATTTGCAACAGACTGTGTACAATATATATTCGTACACCAATGGTACTTTTAATCTTCATTGCAAAAGGTTTCTCGTCCTAGATAACATTTTATTAATAGTGTTATATTCGGGTCATTAACTAGAATGAGTGTTATTAAGTGTCTTTATTTTTCTATGTTGTGTTTTTGTACTATGGTTTGTCTGTTTGTCTTTTTCTTTTTAGGCATGGCGTTGTCAGTTTATTTTTGATTTATGAGTTTGATGTTCCTCTGGTATCTTTCGCATCACTTTCAGTGTGTTGGATAATAAATTGTTCAAATAAACATAACTAAGTATTTCTATTGAATCCACGTGTAAAACTAGAATTCCATTTCTATCAGCTTGGATAAAACACTAAAATGGCTATTGCTATAACCTACATGCAATTGGACCGCTGTTAGAACATAATATTCGTAAACACCAAATAATAGTCGTATTATATAGTAATATAAAAAAGAGTCAAAGGATACGAAGGGAACTTTCAATAATCATAAGCCGAAGAAAAGTCGAACAAGTAAAAGGTCTAATACAGATGACAAATAGATTCTTCAAACGTTAAACATATCTGCATAATGTGTTGCATTTTTGCATAAACTGGTTTTTGTAATTTCTCAAGCTAAGACTGTTTAAAGCTACTATAATCAAATGAGTAAAATGTTTAGTTTATAGAATCATTTCAAAGAGCGCATACTCTTAATACAGGTCAACAGTTTCCGACCTCAGCTTCATAGTTCAGTGCTTGTCATATGACCTTAATCAAAACATAAGTCTGGGGTCATCACTAGTCTTCAATACTTCAATCAATCAAAGCAAAGGTCACCAAATAATGCCAAACAGTTATGCAAAAACAACCCATAAAATTAAAAGTGTTTATCAAACACGGAATTACATAATACACTGATTTTTTTTAAGAAAACGAACAAAGTTTGCAATAGACTTTTATACAGAATAAATTAAACATGCTCAATCGTAAATCGTGCAATTATTTGAAATAAAAGAAAAGAATGAATAAAAAAATAAGCTGTAATACATGTTTTTTTCATGTAGCACAGGACTCAGTATCAAATATGGGAGGAGCATCTTTGAATACAATTTCCACTGACGATGAAGATGGAGATATTTGGAAAATGAGTGACGCAGTACTTGAAGATGAAGGTGATTATTTGTCGAAATTGACATCAATTTCTTCATTTATTAAGTGCTTAATGCCATATTATATTCATACACAACAAAAACTGGTACAGGAACATTACATAGTAAGGATACAGTTGCGATATCACAAAATGAACCAAGAACATGTAGATGGGATTTGTTTATGTACTCTTTTGGAAATATGATTATGACACACCTTTGATATACCTTTTACAATTTAAAATATATCAGGGATACGTTTTTGTTAACCTCTTGCTTACCGATTCCACTGTTCTTTCCTTACTTAATTGTGTTGTCGTTACCAATGACAACCTTTTCAAATTCAAAAACCATTTGTTAAAGATTATGTTGTTTAATAGTTTTAAGTGAACCACTTCATTATCGCATATTGAATTCTAACTACACAGGTTAAGAAATTCTTCCTTTTCTCCCGAAAGTGCAATTTCTTACACGCATTATGTATTTGAGCATGCAGAGCTTGGAGTGTGCACGACTTCGCTATTGTCATACTTTTTTATCATTATTTGACGTGGCCTTTGTAGACTCATCGACCAACTTTAAAGCACAAAGATTATTTTTGAAATCCATTTTTTTTATCATGAATTATTATGATGTAGATGACAGACATTCAATAGTCTTGTTTCATTTATTCAGAGCGTATGCACATCATTGAATAATGCAGTAGCGGATACCTACCAATAGCATAATACATAATAGAGAAAAATAGATATAGGCTTAAACAAATGTTGTTTGAAGCAGCTATAACCTTATTAAACGGTACCAATTTAATTAACCCTTCTGTGATTTCTACATACTGTTTTTTTCATGAGGCATGATGCATAAAGATTTGAAAAAAAAAACCAAGATATTTCAAAACGTTGCAATGCTGATATAATTGATAAGGACAAAACCTTTTGCAAAACCCGGTCAAGGAATCAGAACAATGCAGCAAGGATATACCTTTCTAAATATCAAATATTTATAGGATTGTCAACAGGCGATTTTGATGAACGATATCCATTTTTTATATGATTTGAGGCAATAATATCGTATAATGCAATGACAACTTACAAATAAAAAGTAGCAATGACAGAACCGATGCATTTCGACCTTGTTGATGGTAAAATAGTATGTATGTAATGTACAAGTTATCATTTTGTACAACTTATAATTTGTACAAAAAAAATGTACAAATTATAATTTGAATGTTTACTTTGTACAAATTATAATTTGTCCAACAAATGCTTGTGCAAATTAACATGATTACATTTGACGAAAATTCACTTATAACTTTCATCTACCAATTGACAATGAGGGTCTGTTGAAAACAAAACTTTAAGACAAAAGAGATGATTTCAGCTTCCCAATTGTGAACTTTCCATTTCCATGTAGCAACATTCGAGCAGCGCCTGAATACGGAATATATATCTCCCAATTGATACGGTATTCCCGGGCTTGTATTTCCTATCGAGATTTCCTTGATAGAGGATTGCTGCTCACAATGAGGCTATTAAACCAAGAGTTCCAAATGGTGAAGTTGAAATCATCTCTTCGTAAATTTTACGGACGCCATGACGATTTGGTTGACCGATATGGAATAACCGTTTCACATATGATATCGGATATGTTACTTATGTCGTAACTACAAAAACCTTCCCTTTTCACGAATGTGACCTACCGTAGTAGACTATTTACCGGATTTGTAATAACATAAGCAACACGACGGGTCCAAATGTGAAGCAGGATCTGCTTACCCTTCCGGATTACCTGAGATCACCCCAGGTTTTTGGTGGGGTTCGTGTTGCTTAGTCTTTAGTTTTCTATGTTGCGTCTTCTGTACTTTTATTTGTCTGTTTGTCTTTTTATTTTTAGCCATGGCGTTGTCAGGTTTTTTTTTCAATTTTGACTGTCCCTCTGGTATCTTTCGTCCCTCTTTTGTACAAAGGATATATGATAATTTAACAGGATAGAAAACAATTGCCTTTTATATCTATTTGAAAGTAATACATTTTAATTGCCTTGAATAAAACATTTTTGCATTCAACTCTTCTTGGACATTTTGGACTGTTCATTATTTTGGGGTCAATTGTTTTAATAAGTTGTTAAAGATACATATCCACTGTGTTTGTTAACACTCTTTTTGTCGTTTACTTTTTTGATGTTTTAGTGTAAACATGGCCAGCATTGTTGATCAGCAGGATAAATGCGTCCAAGAACCTAGCGGAGATTAATACATGAAACCACAATCATGTGTTCACCAAGGATTTTTGGTACCGCATTGGAACAGCTGTAGGAATTTTAACAGGATATTTGTCCAGAATTCAAATTGAAGCTGTTCAAGACACAATTATATTCGTAGCAACGGTTCATAGCTTCAACTTTCGCTACATGAAGCAGCTAAAAAGCTTTTTAAAACTGGTTGTCAAGGGTTTAATTTATATAACTGCAAAGGGGTTGCAGCACTTTTTATTGTAAAAACTTTTTTTTTTAATTTTGAATTTGGAATAATTTTGAATTCTAGAAAACCTGTAAGAAATGTATGATAAAAACTAAATCAATTAAAGAGGGTAAGTCATGCATGCATGCACGGCTAAAGGGGGTAAGTTAGTGAACCGTGAAAAATCAGTGAAAGTAACTTAAACCTTAGTAATTACGCTAAAGTTCGGTTAGTTTTCATCATACTTTTCTTATTAATTTTCCAGAATTCAATATTATTCCAGATTCAAATAACTCCTGGTATTAAAGATAAAAAGCAAAAGGTGTTCTGCACTTCCTGATTCAATCATTCTTTCACTTGCTCAAACAAATGATAAAAAACTATTTTTGTATTTTGAAAATACGGTTTACTGTGTGGTCAGTAGAAATGCTATGGTGATTATTAATGCTTTTTTAACCAAATCCATATTAAAAAATGTTGTACAAGTTATAAATAAATTCTAATAAAATTCTGTACAAGTTGTAATTTGTACAAGCACGTTTTAGACGAATTACAATTTAAACAGAGTTAAAATACACAAATTATAATTTGTACAATCTTTTTGTACAAGTTATAATTTGTACAAAATGATAACTTGTACACAACATTTTCACCTTCAAATGTTTCTGTCCAAAGTAATGGGAATGACATATATTTATATAAAAAATTAAATTGCTTTTAATCACGATTTTGTGTCTATATATTCCGTGTAAATGCTTTTGATAAATGTGTGAAGTATACTTTGGTGGACTGTCGATGTCAACATGTAAAATGCTTCGGGTTTTGTTTTTGTTTTTTTTTGTTTTTTGGCAAATCATACGTACGCATCTTCATGTATCAAAAAAGATGCGTAATTACATTTAGGAACATATCGATATTTCTAAAATGATATGAGCCCTACATATTAATGAGCAAAACACAAACATATCTTTACACTTGGTCTAAATGAGTACGTTGTAAGGTTTCTCTGAAATTCTTTGTATGTTTCTTACATATTGATTAAAGTATCTACGTCCGGAAAACGGATCGTACATAGTGATTTAGACCATAAGACATTGCATAATACAATTACTAAAATACGTTATATTCTTCTTTAGCTTTAGATAATCCAACTCTGTACGCTAATCTTTACAATCAGCTGGGATCAGAAGGCCCTTTAAGAACAGGAGCCTCAATAGAAGAAAGATTAAACAGATGGGAAACAGAAGAAATACAATTTGGAATCATCGGTCGGGCAGCAATGGGGAAGTCAACATTTATCAATTTGATGCTTAATCTTAGTCCTGGGGATTATGAGTATGCCAAAGTTGGACGAGGGGATTGCACACAATCGATTAATATGTATAAACATGGAAAGTTTAGTAATTTCAAGCTTGTAGACTTCCCTGGTTTTGGAACGATCAACATGACGAAAGATCAATTTCTTGTCAAATTTAATTCTGTGAACCTAGATTATTGTTTTGTTTTTTTTGACACCGTATTTATGGAAGAAGACATATGGATAGTGACAAAACTAAAGAAAAGAGGAATAGCGTATTCGTTCGTCAGATCCAAGATTGATTTAGTTGTCGAAGAAGCGAGAAAAATGGGAACAAACGAGAGACAAGCAATCGCCACAAAAAGGAGAGAATTAGAGGATACAATGGCACGTAACATTATTTTAAGAGGAACAAAATTATTTCTGATTTCAAGTTTCAGAGAGTATTTCTATTGTGGTGATTTAATCAGATTACTGCAACACATAACTTCCATAATCCCCCAGGGTAAAATCGAAGCGCTACTTTTCTTTCTTCCTTTGTTAACCCCAGAACTTATTTTATTGAAATGCAATACATTAAGAAAAAGGATTAAATTTGTAGCTTTTGCAGCAGGGGCTGTTTCTACTATCCCAATTCCGCTTATTGATTTACCTGTGAACATTGCTATAATTACTAGAGAGGTATGCAGATATATCAGAATTCTTCACCTAGACCATAAATACGTCAAAAACGTTCCAGGATTAAAACATCCGTCTTTAAAGAATAATAACTCATTAGAATCAATAAGGGCACAATTTATAAAATGCTTGAAGCTAGGAGCAGTGGCAGCAGTATCGCAACTTGACTGGGTATTGCCTGGTATTGGTTCCGCCATTGCAGGACCTTCAGCAATAGTTTTGGTTGCACATCATTTGTACTCGGAATTAACAATGCTTCGAGCAGATGCAGGAGTTGTATATGACTATCTTTCAAATCAAAAATCATAGACGTAGGAAATGTAAAAAGTAGAGGAACTGAGAACAATACACCTCTACACTGAAATAACTGAACATTGTTTGTCTGCCACAAATTTTTTCTCAATAAATACTTAACAAAAATTTGGGGGATGCAAGTTCTAGCATATCGGCTATGTCACAGATATTGGTAAAAGTTTGCATACAACTTTGGCTCGTTGAACTTTAACTGAAATTCGAAAGAAAAAAATGAATTTACCTTTTTTATTATCAGAAATTATACTGAATTGCTCTCTTACAAAATAGGTGAACATTACATTTGATTTAAAACCATTAGGTCTCCAAATTCAAATACAAAGATTTTTCTTACAAAACAATATATTGTTGATACATAACTTTTCGTTTTAATGATGTAAAATATAAATAGGGTCACCGACTTCGTTTTTCCGGTATACACTGTTCAAAGTGGTGTTCTAGGTGAAAAAATACCACAAAACATCAAAATAAGCGAAACTTTATTATGGTGTAGGTCATAACAGATCGATTTATAACGTTTTTCACTACCAAATATGTAACAGATTGGTTAATAGACCACAAACAAAATATCGGTGATCATTTGATTTTTTATATCAATAAAACGGAAATTTATGTATCAGAAATTCTATGATTTGAAAATTGGAGATTTGATGATGTCAGACAAATTTAAGAACGTTTCTTGTCGAAATTTATGTGATTTCTATACAAATCGACCTATTTTTATAGAATTCGATTAGTAATATTAGTAGAGATAAATGAATTATATTTTCGATTTTCTGTTATAATTCAACGAGCCAAGGTTGTATACAGTTTTACAAAAATCTGTCACACAGCCCATTTCCTGTTATTTGACCTTTACGACAAGTATGAATACTGTACAAAAAATTAATATGGCTATAAATGAAAAAATACACATAGTTTCAATGTGTGTATCCAAATAATGATGTTTCAGTAATAAAATGTCATAAAACGACAAAATATTTCGTGATGACCATAAAAAAAACTGTACACATTTGTGGGTTATAACATTAAAAAATTCATCAAAATAGGACCAAGTTTTAGTTTTTCACAATGTATTTATATGACATAATAGGGGAATTAGTGATTGGTGAAACAATTTAGACCTTAGACAGTAGAAATGATATTTGCACGTGAAATTTATTATTACAATACGGAAGATCAACTTGAGTATAAACGCTTCCACTGAAAACGCATATAATTGAGGTTAAAGAATGCAAGACATACGTTTCTTTCTCTAAAAAAGAATTAACTAAAGGTATCATCGGATACTGTCCTGATTCGTATGTTTTGATTATTTATCTTGGTAACAACGTTAACTGGAATGCTCACCATTCGTTTATCAACCTGTTATGGATTTTACTATTAATCATTTCCCCCTACTTTTAACACTCATAAAATTTTGATGCTAAGTTAATAGATGACCTTCAAAAAAAGTAATTGCTTTCAACGTGGATCTTTCAATCTAGAAATGCAATAGATATGACCACTTACTTATATACTGAGAAATTGTTACTCATACAAAAATCCAATGTCTTCATTATATTCATTTTTTCCGGAACGTGCCTTATCCTGGTGCATAATAAGGGACTTTCAAGATCAATCGACTTCATATCATTGCTGTTTTCATATACAAAACAAAATACAAATGCTACCGTTTTTGGACATGTTGGACTATTTGCAACAAACACAAGATACTAATTTATTTGCAGTGCTTATGTGTGATAGAAACACTTGAGTTTGGGGAGACATATTGAGAAAGGATTTACATATTCTTGTAAGTCCTCATAAATTGGAAAAATAACAAAATGATTGAAATAAGATTTTCGATAAACGTCAATGGAGTAGAACCTAGCACCATTAAATCAATACCCCCCTTTGTTTGTCAAAAAAAACCAGTCCAACCTAATCCATGTTAAAAAAAATAAGCACAAACAGATATCAATGGTGAAATAAACCAGTAATTAAATTAAGTCCAATACACCATGACCAAACACAAATTACTAGAAAACTATGAGAAAACAAACAACAATAAATCACAACTACAAAGACGAGTTAAGATTGAATAAAACCAAAACATCGCAGTTGAAGTTAGGTGCTCTGGTTATGTTACCAGTTATTTCTAACTCAATCTATGACAACCGACGTGTTAATGATTATAAGTGGAAATTCGGAGATACAATGCATTTGTAATGAGACTATTAATAAAAAGAATTGGGTTTTGGTTTACGAAAAATTTCAGTAGTGTTAAGGATCATGATAGCACCCGTAAAAAGTAAAATAGCAAAAATGCCGAGGAAGGAAAATTAAGAACGGAAAGTCCTTTATCAAATGGCAAAATCAAAAACTCATGCACATCAAACGAATTGAAAACAACTGTCATATTCCTGACTTGGTACAGACATTTCCTTATGAAGAAATTGTTGAATAAACCTTGTTTAATGGCTAGTTAAACCTTTCACTTAAATGACAGTCGCATAGAATGCAATAATTTAAAACATACCTCTGGCAATACAACTTTGGCTCGTTGAACTTTAACTGAAATTCGAAAGAATAATGAATTTACCTTTTTTATTATCAGAAACTATACTGAATTGCTCTCTTCCAAAATAGGTGAACATTACATTTGAGAGGCAAAGAAATGTCATTAAATAAAACCATAAATTTAAGACAGTAATACAACACTATGAGAAAACAAAACAAAAACAACAAGGGGGCATATCTCACTACACAGAAATATATTAATTGTTCAAAAGGATCCTTAGTAAAAACGGTCGTAAATCCATGTTCATCAATTGTATATAACGGATTTTTTTCTCTACTAGTTTCCCACATTTTGTAACTCATACATGTACATGTACATTGTAAAGGTGCAGTAATGAGTTGAGTTAGAAAATTTAATAAGGCAGGAAAGTAAGACATAAGTGTGTTAATGACCAACCTATATAGACATTTGGACATTATGATACTGCTTTTCCATAACTTTCAATCAAGTTAAATGAGCGTCTGTAAAGTTTTGTAGCATAGTTCCAACTTATTGTTAAGAATCCAATATAGATACAATGGCAAAACACCATGTCACTCCTATAATAATGTATAAATAATGTAAATCGATCAAGACGAGCCAAATCAAGGTAGCAACTAAACGGTAACGGCATAAACTCCAAACAAAACAAAGCATATCCTGCTATGCATACATCACCTGTCATGCGAACAAGCATTCAGTTAAAATGTCACAATCGGAAATAGGACACAACTTGCAAAATCCCCGACCAGATGTCTATACTGCTATATTAAAAATATAATATCGTGAAAACATGTAGCAAAAAAGTTGAGACACCGACAAAGCGTAGAGGTCAACCAATCTGTGATGGGGATCTTAAATCTCATGTACTAGTAGTATCAATTTTGGTCGTTCTTCCTCATTATTCTGTTGGATCATTGAATTTATAAAGATAATGCCTATGTAAATAAAATTCCTATAGTGTGAACATGCACGAGTGTTAAGCACTTACTGAAATATATAAACGCCTTACATTGGAGCAATTGTTATGTGACTGCTGAGAAATAGGAAGTTGATCATTATTTAAAGCGGATTTCTTCGTATTTTTTTTCTCTTAAATTCTACTTAAAGACGACCATGTGTATTCATTTTAATAAAAACAAACCTGAACATGTTTCTGATATAAATAGAAAATATAAATAAGAAGATGTGGTAAGAGTGCCAATGAGACAACTCTCCATCAAAGTCACAATGTGTAAAAGGTAACAATTGTAGGTCAAAATACGGCTTTCAACACGGAGCCTTGGCTCACACCGAACAACAAGCTATAAAGGGTCCCAAAATTACTCGCGTAAAACCATTCAAACAGGAAAACCAACGGTCTTACCTATAAAAAAACGAGAATCGAGAAACACGAATGAATTACATAAACAAACGACAACTACTGTACATCAGATTCCTGACTTAGGACAGGTGCAAATGGGATTAAACGTTTTAATGGTAAGAGTGCTAATGAGACACCTCTCCATCAAAGTCACAATGTGTAAAAGGTAACAATTTTAGGTCAAAATACGGCTTTCAACACGGAGCCTTGGCTCACACCAATCATTAAGCTATAAAGGGCCTCAACATGACTATCGTAAAACAATTCAAACAGGAAAACCAACGGTCTTATCTATATAAACAAACGAGAAACACTTATGAGCCACTCCAACAAACAACAACCACTGAACCATTGAACATGTTCATTTAAAAAGAAAACATGTTGGTAAGAGTATAAAAGTATTAACCAAAATACTATTAAACTACAAGATAAATTTAAAAACGTGGGAACAATCATAAAACACAAAATCAAACGCTCGTCTATGTCAACCAACCAAGCGAATGGAAAACAACTGCATATTACTGACTTAGTAACATTTTCTTCCGAAGAAACATTCTAGGTAAAACCTGGTTTAATAGCTAGATTAACTTGTATGACAGTTGTGAATAGTTTCGCTATATTTACAACATGTGTTGAGCAATACAAGTCAACATTATCATGATAATTGGTTACTGTGACAATAACCGGGATACATTAGCCAAAATTGTGTTAACATTCATTACAGACATACTAATAAATCTGACAAAGACGCCAGCAACAACAAAAAATATCGCAGATGATATAACATTGTGAACTTTACTTTCCCGAAATGTCAACTTCATTCCAAAGTAATCGCTTAGATTGGTTATCAACATGCTGTTAAGGATAATTTATTTTCAAAGCAATCATCAGGTTTTGATTACGCACATGTTGATGGTAGGATAAAAAAAATCGGAGGAAAAATTGTGTATGCTGATAAGACATACATAAGTGCAGTTATCATTATGAAAACCTTGAGAGACACATATTGATTTGTTTTTTATTAGTACTACATCTCATATTTTCAACGTATGAAGTCGTTCAAATCTCAAATTTTCAACGTATAAAAGCGTTCAAGTCCAATTCCAAGCTTTTTATTATGACGGTGTAAGCTAGTGTATTAAAAGTTGTAATGCCAAGGAATATTCATTTATTCTTTTTATATAAAAAAAAATGGGGAGGGGTGGTGGGTAGGGCATATGTTTTGATATTTAAAGATGAATTGATAGATTCTAAATATCATTAGAATAATTAATTTCAGAAGGAAAATCGATAAAACAAGAGTGTTTATATGGATAGAATATAAAAATTAATGGAATACATTTAATGTAGCTTTTCGTCACCTACGCGACAAAAAAAAAAACAGCGCACCCGGGGCACTTAATTACTTGTCTTTTATAATTGATGGCTTTTAACTGTTAAACGAATTTTTAGCAAAACAATCTTCGGTGTTTGACCCATCTTTAAAATTAGGGGTTAGAACAGAAAAAACTAAACCCCATTTGATATGATTTCAATGCATGTATATGTGCTGTTCATTTTCTTTGGTAACTCAAGACTGAACATTGGTTTATTCAATTTATGTACGGCGTTCCTCAAAATCTGAGCATTATGATTTATTAAAAAAACTAATTTCAAATGTGGTAAGCTACCAGATTCAGAAACTCACACCGGCCACACAACTGCAGCAATTGTATCATGATCAAATAATGATTAGGTTTGATATGAGGTTGTGGAAATTTCTGTATTAAAACTGGATTAATACTTATTTCTCAATAAGTACCAGAGAAATTTGATTCATGTGAAATACTTTTGGCTTGCAAAACGTTAAACACCAACACTGATAGGTCATAGGTTTGGAACATATTTCAATCACGCATCAAACCCACGGTTTGGGTCTCTAAAATTTGAAAATAAAAATGTATTAGAATATATCAGATAAGGTGTTGACATGATTTATTAACAATTTGTTCATTTTCTGTATGTTGACTGTTTGTCAACTCTTTCCTGACTTACCAAATTATAAACATTGTACCTCGTATTAGTGTTTCATCCCGAGAGTAACACCGGCCTTGCAGTCAGAACTTATGTGTTGACATAAAATATCCTCGATTCATTTGTTCAGTTGTTGCTCATATTTATTTTGCAAACGCTATCAGCACTTGTGTTTTGACGTGAAAATTATATTGATTTGTTCAATTTATGTGAGTTTATTGTTTTAACATCTCCAATGATTCGAAACACTAAGGTTTTTCTACCCCTAGGAATAGATTCTATAAGCCGTTTATAAAAAATCATTTTAGAATTTCAGTTTTTACGATAAGTCGTATGTAGAGAAAACGTGCGCCTGGTATCACGTTTTAAGCATGATGTCATCGATTAGTGTTTACAACCACTTCGTCGATCATGCCAATGTTGGTGGAGGGTATCAACAGCATAGTAGTCAGAACTTGTGTCTTTGATTCATTTGTTCGGATGTTGCTCATATATATTTTGTATACACTTTTCGTGAAATACCGATTTTGAGTCAAAAGCGTAAATTAGGACATGTCAATGACGTTAAAGTGACATCACAAGTGATCTTTCTGCAAGAGTATATCAATCTAGAAATAAAAAGATGTGGTACGATTGCCAACATGACAACTCTCCGTCATAGACCACATGACAAAGAAGTTAACAACTATAGGTAACCGTATGGCCTTCAACAACGAGCAAAAATCATACCGCATAGTCCGCTTTTTAAAAAGCCACGAAATGACAAATGTAAAACAATTCAAAAAAAAATAACGGCCTGATTTATGAATTAAAGAACGAATGAAAAACAAATATGATACACAGCAACAAACGACAACTACTGAATAACAGGCTCCTGACTTGGCACAGTTACAAACGGAATGTGATGTGGTTAAACTGGTTTGTTGGCGCCAAACCCTCCCCCTTATCTTGGATAGTAATATGACCTTGTGCAATGCCAAAATGCAGGTATCGACAGATTGTACAGCCACTAACGTGCATATGTATATTAAAATTATATTAAGTTTGATTTTGATAACAAAATCAATATTTAAACTAATAAAAGCAGTATTCAAAGATCTAATTAAAGTATTCAATTGTTATCTTTTGAAATAAGTTTATTTAAGGATCGATAAGTTCACCTCGATCGTATCTGAATTTCCGGGCTCGGTCAACAACATCTCCGTAAAAACTAGGATGTACTATCCCGTTTAATATAGTTTTCTACAGGTAGAGCCACACTTCCAAATGCCATTTTTCAATGAAATTAACGTAGTTTTTAAACTACTTTTATATATATACATAATTACTCATAATTACTCTATATATATATATACATATCAATGTGATTTGAGTACGTTTACTGAATTAAGAACCAAGTGTGTAGAAAAATAAACTCATCATAGATACCAGGACTAAATTTTGAATATACGCCAGACGCGCGTTTCGTCTACAAAAGACTCATCAGTGACGCTCGAATCCAAAAAAGTTAAAAAAAAAAAAAAAAAAAAAAAAAAAAAGCCAAATAAAGTACAAAGTTGAAGAGCATTGAGATCCGAAATGCCTAAAAGTGTTGCCAAATACAGCTAAGGTAATCTATGCCTGAGGTAGAAAAGCCTCATTTCAAAAACCCACATTTGAAAATTTATTGAAAACAAAAGTAATAAAAAATGTACATGTCTTCATTAATTAAATAAAAAAAGCTCGTTTAGAAATGTTGGTGTCATTTTATTTGGGGAAATAACGGTAATAGTTATAAGAATGTTTGGACCACATTCTCAATTCCAATGTAAAACATGTGTTTTATAAACAAGTTTTAATGTTTACAACTATGAAATCAAACCTAACCTGTAACAGTTGTTTGACATGCATTTAATTATACTTTCTAATTTTCCTGAAGTGTTTTCAATTATTGGTCAGTTTGGATTTAAATAAACATACATACATGTATCATGTACAACCTGTCGATACATGTATCTTGTCATTGCACAAGGTCGTGTTTTTCTCTGACTGTTAATGACGTCTTTACACTTAATCCATCGGAAATTGGATGTGTACTGATTGATATCTTAGTCTTGGATGCATGATTTTTTGTATTAGTTGATTTTGGCTTTGAACTAACCCTCATTAACTGCGAGTACTCTCACATCTATACTTAGTGTATTTTTGTTGTGGGGATGTATATTAAATTATAGCGTTGGGTGAAGCCACTCACCTGTACTTTCGATTTTAAGTTGTTAAGACATATAATTAAAAATTAAAATTAAAGTAATGTGCACTATGTTATAGAATAATAGTATTAAAAGAATAAAAACTCCAAAAGCACAAAGAGAAGGAAGAGGTTCTAATTGCAATTCTTTGGTAAATATTGTAGAGGAAATTAAAAAAAAACGAAATCAACACTCTATAATTAGCATGCGTCCGAAGTGCGTTTCTTGATTTTTTTCACCAGGAACGCTCAAAGCAAAATATTTAAAAGTTAAGGATGTAATAAAACTGAAACAGCTATATGACAAAATAGCCAAATCTAATATCTAGAGTCAACCTTGAAATCTTAGTTGTTTAATAATTTCTAAATGTATGAACGGACAATCAAAAATAAGTTATCAATCATGTCATAAAGATCCCAATCAGCACGATCACAGGAGGAATAAAAATTCCAAACTTAAACATTTTTGTAATAAATTTATTGAAATCATTAGTTTTACCTTGCAAAGCATTCAGACTTCTGATGTTTTATTTTATTGAGAAAAAAACAACATTTTCTTTATTGTGTTGTTTTGACACAACAAATGCCTTTAATAGAGCAAATACTTATAATCGCCCCGCCTCACATGGCATATCATTTTGTTAAAAGGGTTTTTGCGATGGTCAGTGTTCAAATTCCTGTGATAATTCCCACCTCAAGTATAAACAAATACAACTGTTTTTCATACTAAACCCTTTATGCATAATATGCTACTTTGTCTTTAATATTTTAGTCCTATACCGGTAACGCACTTATATTTCTCATAATGTACATCAGACGTATAAACATCGAAGCATGTCGAATGGTAAAAAATCCGATGTCTTAACTTATCGCAGAGAAAACCAGATAAGTTATTACCTGTTGAAATAAATATACAAAGAGTATAATACTAAATATAAACTTTAATCTTATTTTGGATTGAAAACAAATACACTTACAAGCTAGGTATAATGGAAAGCAGAGGTTATTTAACATATTTACGTATAAATGGATGTATAATGTCTTCACTTTCAAAATGTATGACGCATACTGAATTGTGCAAATTATTCAAATATAGAAAAGAAGATGTGGTATGATTGCCAATGAGACAACTATCCACAAATGACCAAAATGACACAGACATTAAAAGTATTGTGAAACTCTTACACGGAAGTAGTTTTCCAAAGTTGATTTAGTACTCATAAGATAAACCCCCTTTAAATCTGTGTTTGATTAACCAGATAAAAGGTAGGGCGAACTGTTTACTAACTTAATAAAGGTATGTGTGTATACTAATCAACATCACTGCACCCTTAAAGGTATCCGGGTGCATTGACCTTGATTCGAAACGGTTATAACACTGATGTCAACTTCTAAATAAGTCCTTTAATTTACACGTATAGTTTATGCATTAATATCTCAATTAAACATTAGCAATAACATATAAATCCATTATGATCATACAAATGTAATATATATATATATTTATCCTGCAATTGGGTGTCTTACTATACAGATACATCCCTACAGATATCGCTATGCTGTCAGATATCGCTTTAACGCTCCGCCTAATATAAAAATAAGAAGATGTGGTATGATTGTCAATGAGATAACCCTCCACAAGAGACCAAAATAACACAGAAATTAACAACCATAGGTCACCGTACAGCCTTCAACAATGAGAAAACCCATACCGCATAGTCAGCTATAAAAGGCCCCGAAATAACAAATGTAAAACAATTCAAACGAGAAAACTAACAGACTGGTTTATGTACAAAATAATGAACGAAAAACAAATATGATATACAGTAACTAACGACAACCAGTGAATTACAGGGTCCTGATTTGGAACAGGCGCATATAGAATATGGCGGGGTTACACCAGCTTTTAGGTGCGTCAACCCTCCGCTAACCTGGGACAGTGGTGTAACGGTACAACATAAGAACAAACTATAAAAATAAGTTGAAAAGGGCGTAACTCATCAGATCGATCATAAGCAGAAATACATCTAACAAAAACACAGAGTGGACGTGGCAGGGTACTTATTCATCCCACAACAAAAAGACACTAAGAACAGATCTGAGACTCCTCGCAGTTACTGACAGCTACATTAGATCAAGCCAATAACAACTAATAAAAAAATTATGCATCTAAGACTAAAATATCAATCAGTACACATCCAACATCCATTGGATTTACTGTAGCCTGATATCTATGATGCAAATTCTTGAATTGTTCAGCTTTTGCTATACAGGGGCCATAACAGCTTACCATACGACCTTGCTCGTCATGTCATGCTGAACGTCGACCTTCATTGATACCAAACTTGTTGGGTTGTTTTTTTCAAATTGTGCATAGTCGTCTCAATGGTAATCATGGCAATCATACCACATCTACTCAATAGCATTGATGCTAATTTAATTTAGATTTTTGTTTTGGTTAATATTTCTCCTCTTTCATTTTTGTTTATAAATTTTTGTTTTACCCGCCCAAAGTTTTAGTCATTTTTTAAATAATAAAAAACAACTTTTTGTCTACTAATTTCCATGGCAAAATCTCATCACACTTCGCTTAAACTACAGTTTATGACAAGAAGTTTTGGCTATTCGGTAAAGATCTTTTTTAGATTTATGCTCTAAAATGTTTAACATTTTTCACTTTCAAGACTTCAAGTCTCGAACGTATCGTGTGATTAAAATCGTTTTTGAAAGTTTTCCATTACTATTTTATTGCTATACGATTCTGTTGCGCGGTTACAAAATATCGGTAAAGAATTTCGAAACACATTAAAACACTATTCCTCTTGGTGATATTTCAAAATTACACAAAATAGAAAGGATAGGTTTATTCATTATTTAAATCTACGGCATAAAAAATTAATCAATAGCACATAAAGGACGTGAAATGAAATCATATGTATTGATAATATGTTTAGGGCTTTACGAAATAATTGTATGCTCATTGCTACACGAAGAATACACTAAACGAATTACCGCTTCCAGGTTTAGTACAGAACATGCCGATCAGTTAAGTTTTATTCGTGACATAGAGTATACAGGGCGTATTATTGTGAACACCACAAGAAGAGAGGGTTTTGTTGAACGGTTCTGTTTGAATCATACAGGATATATTTTTCGTCGACGGGTACGTTTAGATGATTGAAATGAGAGCATCATTATTTAAGTTTTATTATCCGTTTAATTTTTTTTTCCCACTTTTTCATTTTTTTTTTTTTTTTTTCCTTAACTTGTCAACTTATGTTCCCTTATTTTATGGACCTTGATATTATCCATAAATCTTAAAATTAACGGTTGTTGATACGGGACACTCTTTAAAATAAAAACAATAATTACACTATTGTATGATAAGAACAGCAACAAATAAACTAAGGGGAGGGTTGAGATTTCACAAACATGTTTAACCCCGCCGCATTTTTGCGCCTGTCCCAAGTCAGGAGCCTCTGGCCTTTGTTAGTAGTAAATTGTTTCTTGTGTACAATTTGGATATTAGTATGGCGTTCATTATCACTGAACTAGTATATATTTGTTTAGGGGCCAGTTGAAGGACGCCTCCGGGTGCGGGAATTTCTCGCTACATTGAAGACATGTTGGTGACCTTCTGCTGTTGTTTTTTTCTAGGGTCGGGTTGTTGTCTCTTTGGCACATTCCCCATTTCCATTCTCAATTTTATCAGTTAAAATAGTAAGATAAAAAAATAATAATAAACACCCAAAACATGCCACAGGGTTCATGCCTCATACACACTTTGCTTTTGATGTAGTTCAGTGTTTCTTATCCGTTGTTTGATGTGTTTCCCTCGGATTTAGTTTGTTACACGGTTTCGTTTTTGCTGTATCGAATTATGACCAGTGGTATACTACTGTTGCTTGTATTCATTTGGTTCAATTCAAAAGTTTAACATTTTTCGAGTATTTGCCATTTATTCAGGTCATATTCATTCATCATTATTATTTAGAAGTTATCCTTGTTTTATTTTTTGTCTATGATTGCAAATCAATAAATAAGGGACTGTATACAATTTTTGAAACGATCTTCATTTATTCAAAAAACGGGAATAATCTGAAACTTTAATATTTTTTAGGTTTTTTTCTTTGAGAAGAACGTTATCAAATACCTTCCTCCCTTTTTAAAAGGTTTAATGGTTGCTTCCCAGTTTGTTTTCCAAAATTGTTTTGAATGGTGTATATATTATGTATTCCATGTGAATGATTAATATCCAGACTTTCTCGTGACTAGATGCGATTTTATTTTCACAGGGATAGGAAGTTTTCTTTGTAGTTAAACTCTTATTTTCAAAGATTGGTGTCTTTCATATTAAATTTTTTGAACAATCATTTAAATTTTCCTTGGAAATCGGTATTTTTGTTATTTTACTTATTAATAGAGATATAATTACACAAAATTATGAAGTGAAATTGGATTAAAAAATTAAATAAAATAATAAAGTCATTCTATTTATTGGTACATGTACATGTACTACATTTTAATGTGAATAAGCTAGATTATAAAAAAAATAATAAAAATCATTTTACCTCATACTGTCTGCTTGACGTTTATATAAATATATAAAATATATTTTAGAACGTGGAAGACCAGGATGCTTCATACTTTGTTAATAGATGCCTTTTGTTACGAAGTTTCAGTCTGTCACATGTCCATTGTCCTTGACCTCATTTTCATGGTTCAGTGACTACTTGAAAAAAAATGTTAAGATTTTTTGTATTGTTATTTTCTCTCTTATTATGAGTAATAGGATAACTATATTTGGTATGTGCGTACCTTGCAAAGTCCTCATGCCCGTCAGGCAGTTCTCACTTGACTTCGACCCCATTTCATGGATCAGTGAACAAGGTTAAGTTTTGGTGTCATCTGACCTTGACCTCATTTTCATAGTTCAGTGGTTATAGTTAAGTTTTTGTGTTTTTGTCTGTTTTTCTTATACTGTATGCAATAGGTCTACTATATTTAGTGTATGGAATGATTGTAAGGTGTACATGTCTAGCTGGCATGTGTAATCTGACCTTGACCTCTTTTTCATTGTTCAGTGGTCAAAGTTAAGTTTTTGAGTTTTGGTCTTTTTTTCTAATACTATATGCAATAGGTCAACTATATTTTGTGTATGGAAACATTTTCTGATGTACATGTCAGTCTCGCAGGTTTTATTTGACCTTGATCTCCTGTTCACGGTTCATTGCTCAGTGTTAAGTTTTTGTGTTTTGGTCTGTTTTTCTTAAACTATAAGCAATAGGTCCACTATATTAGTTGCATGGAAGGATTGTAAGCTGTACATGTCTGCCTGGCATGGTTCATCTGACCTTGACCTCATTTTCATGGTTCATTGGTCAATGTTTAGTTTTCCTCGGTTAAGTCTGTTTCTTAGAACCTATAAGCAATATGTCAACTATATTTAGTGTATTGAATGATTGTAAGGTGTACATGTATTTCTTGTTTGGTTTATATGACCTTGACCTCATTTTTCTTGGATCATGTTAAGTTGATGTGAGGGTTGTAGTAAAGCTTTATCAAGACTATCAACATAATGTCAATGATTAGTAAAGAAGTCGAGACATTTCAGCGTGTGCACTCCTGTTGGTTATACATCTCATTTTAACATATTTGTTTTTGGATAAATCCTCAGCATTTTGTGGATTGTGGAATCTGTCAGATGTTTGTACTTGTTCAATCACTAGACATAACATTGGTAAATAATAGCATACATACTATGGCATGTTAAGCTGTGAACTGTGAGTATATAAAATTCTAAAACAAAAAGACCCTGTACTAGATTAAATTTATGGAAATGTTTACTTCCTCATTCAACTTTAATGGTGTGGTTTGTCCATTTACTGACGGAGGAGATACTAAGGAGTGTAGAATTTACACAACACTATTAGTTTATTCTTTTTAAAAGATATTATTTACGTCTCAAATCAAGAACGGTATGAGGCTAGTCGTGTTTCTTCATGCTTTTTTCATATTAGTATTAGATGTTGATGTCAAATAATGTAATACAAATAAATCTTAAAGTCTAAGCTTAGAGATAGTAAGAGACGTTGTTCTTATTCTAAAGTTAAAGACCGTCTACCTTTTATACATATTGTTTCATTGCCATTTGCTGCTGAGTTGCTTCTAACGCGTTTATGCTGTAACTCCTATTGATCATTTTCGTGTTGTTCACAAAATTAGTATAATTCAGTTTCCCATTGACTTAATTTCTATTGAAGAGCAGTTTCAACATTTTTTATTATTTCTAAATCTGCTTGAAACGATAGATTTCAAGCAATGAGCTGTATTGTTGTATCTCTCTATAGTTTCAGATTGGTGACCTCTTTTACTATATATTTGATATTGATAAATTATCTAGAAAAGCAAACAAGCAAATAGAAGACACAGATATACGAAATATACGACTTGATACCGAGGTGAGATATATATTCATTTATTTCTTAATGTATTAATTAATTAATTAATTAATTATATTTCTATCGAATAATACAAAAGAACTCCCAAAAGTTATTAATTTTAGTGTTTGTAATTATTGCTTCCGTCATATTTTAGATACCTCGCTAGTAGTTGTATTTGTGCCGTGAACTGTTTTTTCAACCTAAGGATTTGACAGTTCTTTGATAATCTTTGTTCCATTGATGCACAACCGGTAAATATAACGTAGAGTGATCGTTTGCTTAATATCCAGTTGCAAATATTTCATTCATATTTATGACGATAAAAAAACTAATAATAAATTGAAAGGAGTGTTCTGAGACGTGGATCGACCTGAGTTCAGAACAGGAATATCGACTCCCGCTACCAAATGGGGTTATTTTGTAAAGTGGCAGATATTTTGTCTTGCAACAGGCCACACACGAACCTCTCTAAATGGTGTTACAATGTTTAATTGATGTGCTGGGGAAACTTTGCATACAAGCAGCATTGGAATTATCACATTCTGACCGGATGTGGCTGTATATTTATGCATCCCTCACAGCTATATGGACGCTTTAGGATTACCTGGAATGACCACATTTCTATACCCCAGTCAACCCTTTGTGATTAATGTAATTAAAAGCTTTATATACAAAACTATCATCAACATTGTTGTTTTAAAAATGCTTGTTCTAAAAGAACTTGGTGTATGGTGTGTTGTTCCCTTTTTTATATGCTTAAGATAATTTCAAAAGTTCAAACCCGTGATGTGTTATATCACGTTACCTCAACTCGTATTCAAAAACAATAAGCCAAGTACGTATATCAAAGTCAAAGTCAACGAATGAAAGACTTTCAACAATTTTGTTATACAAATGTAACACATGACGGGTGCCACATGACTTTGTGTAGCAGAATTTATTTACCCTTCTGGTTCCAGTTTTTGGTTGGATTAGTGTTGCCCATTCGCTTTGTATATTGATCGTTTTTCGTTTTTTGCATTTTGTCATTATCAGTTTGTTTTGGACTTGTGAGTTATCCCTTTTATATCTTTCGCCTTACTTTAACATTAATTTTCCTGCGAGATGTCAACTGCTATAAGCGTACAACAAAGTAGACAAGAGCTTGGTAAACGTTGTGATAAGTTTTTTTGTAAGTATCAATTAAGTTATGCAAATGTACCAAAAAGGAGTTGTGGTATGATTGCCAATGAGACAATTATCCAACAAATATCATTCAAAGTTGATGTAAGCAACAATAGCCTTTATTGTGCTTGTTTTTAAGAACCCGAAGTTAACACCTGAGCTATGTTTTTGCGGCAGACCCCGAAAAATTTATTAACAAGTGATGTCGAATGCTTCATGTTATTTCTGAGGAAGAAAATGAATCAACGATACTCCTAGCTGCATTGATACAACATATATAGTATATGTGAATGTTTTTAAGTTGTTTGTGTTTCATTTTGATTGTACCCCATTGTAGGTAGAGTTTATTCAGCAGGAAGTTCGTCAACCAAGAGTGCTGAAGACTGCCGATCCAGAATGGTATAAGCTATGGCACTTGGTAAGTCATATTACTATCTTTACTCAAGACAAGCTAAACAATAAGAAAATTTTGTATCCTGTTGACGTACATGTTACTGCAACTAAGCCAGCAGTTAGGGGAATTAAATATAAAGCACTTGATATTTTACAGAATAATGACATCTCACCTTCCATGCAGATCAATGAAGCTTGGAATATTGGGTATACCGGACGTGGTATTAAGATTGCTATCCTTGACGATGGTTTACAGACTGATCATGCAGATCTTGTTTCAAATGTGGTATGTTAATTATTTGTATTCTATATGTACTCTTCTGTTATACCGATTGATTATTGTTGTTAATAAGCACATTCACTGCAATGCTTTATATGATATCGTGTCAATCAACAAATTTGGTGATCGATTTATTTACACGAATTTAGCAAGGAACAAAATGACGGGAATATCAATTGGCTCGAATATCCATAAACTTATATAAATATATAAAAAAAAATAACAAAAGTTTAACTGACATCTAATATTGATAAAAAACGACCTTTATACATCTTACTATTGTTATATTTCAGGATCTAGTGAACGATTATGATTACGTAGATGACGATAACAATCCTATGCCTCCCTATGGAAGCAGGTGAATATCAACGATTATGAAATTGAGATTGGGAATGGGAAATGTGTCAAAGAGACAACAACCCGACCAAAGAGCAGAAAATAGCCGAAGGCCACTAATGGGTCTTCAACACATACAAGATCAACAAAGGCCAGAGGCTCCTGACTTGGGACAGGCGCAAAAATACGGCGGGTTAAACATATTTTGTGAGATCTCAACCCTCCCCCTATTCCTCTAGCCAATGTAGAATAAACAAACACACAGCAATACGCACAGTAAAAATCAGTTTAAAATAAGTCCGAGTCCGATGTCAGATTTACAAAATGTAGTAACAAAACTAAATGTGTCAAAGCGACACAAATGGCCCCGTCCCAAAAAGTTGAAAAATCTGCAATTTCAATAACACATGTGGACACAAACATGATGGTAGTCTCACATTGATATGTTCATAATTATAAATTAACTGTTAACAAAACTCAGCTCAAAATGTGGAGGCCTATAGAAAAAAAGTCTGTATAACTGTTAACAAAACTCAGCTCAAAATGTGGAGGCCTATAGAAAAAAGTCTGTATAACTGTGATTTTCAACAATTTTCAATGTTGTAAACCCTTAATTTTGGCAAAAATTAATGGAGAGGAATAAAACTTAAACTTGATCTGTAACTCATCATGAGTAACTCACATACCAAAAATCAGCCCAATATCTGAAAGTGTTTAGAAAAAAAGTCTGTATAACTGTTATTTTCAACAATTTATCAAAGTCTAAAGCCCGTAATTTCAGCAAAAATTAGCGGAGCGGGACAAAACTTAAACTTGACCAGTATCTCATCATGGTTACCTCTCATACCAAAAATCAGCCCAATATCTGAAAGCGTTTAGAAAAAAAGTCCGTATATTTGTGATTTTTAAGAATTTTCAAAATTGTAAACCCTTAATTTTGGCAAAAAATAATGGAGAGGAACAAAACTTAAACTTGATTTGTAACTCATCATGGTTAACTCACAAACCCAAAATCAGCCCAATATGTGAAGGCGTTTAGAAAAAAAATCCGTATAACTGTGATTTTCAACAATTTATCAAAGTCCAAAGCCCGTAATTTCAGCAAAAATTAGCGGAGCAGAACGAAACTTAAACTTGATCTGTAACTCATCATGGTGAACTCACAAACCAAAAATCAGCCCAATATCTGAAGGCGTTTAGAAAAAAAACTCCGCATAATGGTTTGTTGCGGAATGACGGAATTTCGGAATTTCGGACAAGGGTAAAACTATATGGCACAGACAACTTCGTTGCGGGGCCATAAAAAACTATATGCATAGTTTTGCTTGTTCACACCAGACTGATGGCGAATATCTTTTCAAATACCACAAGAAATTATTTGTTTTCTAGTAATAGTTGAAACATTTATGTTGCAATTATTGGGTTTTTTTTACTAGTTAATCTTTACATCTTTTATGAACTTTTTGGATATAACATGTATTAATGATTTATTGATATATTTTCAGTCATGGAACAGAAGTTGCGGGACTCATAGCAGCAGAAAAAGATAATAACGAGTGTATTGTTGGTGTTGCACATCAGTCAACTATAGTTGGTAAGTTTGGTATCCCCTCATACATGTATCTTATTTCAAATAATACATTGCACGGAGTTCCAGTATTTCTGAACTGCTTAACATGCAAAACAAAGTTTCCGGTGATAGCTTCCTGATAAGAGATTCAATATATTGATTTTGTTTATTTTGTTTAAACGTAGTGACATTTGAACATTATAAGTTAACAAACGTTCATCGTTTTCATAGGTAGAATGCGTGATGTGAAAGTTCTACAATGAAAACGATACAAGCTGTACACATGTAATTTGACAGACCAGATGCGCGTTTCCTGTACAAAAGACTCATCAGTGGATCTAAAATATAAAAAGTTGACAAGACAAACAAAAAAGGAAGTTGAAGGCAAATAAAACTAAAAAGCGGTGCCAAATATAACAAAATTAATTTATACCTTGGGATAAAATTGATTAGTGTTTCGAATAAATCAACATTTTTTTTTACAGTAACTGGACAATAATGACCGACTAAGTGGTTACAATACAACTGTCTGTGTTTAACACATTTTGGCAAAATGTCTAAAATTATCATAGGTCAAATTATATACTGTGACATTGGAAAACGTAAATGTGTTACTCCCCTTAATATATAATAGTTAGGTTCTGGGTTTGGGATTGGTTGTGCTGAAGAAAGCCATATACTATGAATCATTAATATGTATGACAAGCGTGATGAAAACTTTTCAATACTAAGAGTTAATTGATGTTTTTACTTGGTATTTCAGGTGTACGTTTACTTGGCAATCGTGGATTAACAGATTCAGAAGAAGCACAAGCTCTCAATCATCATATAAATGAAATAGACATATATTCTAATAGCTGGGGCCCTCCAGATGGGTACGGTTTTTTTGGTCCTGGAACTTTAACAAAAGAAGCTCTGAAAGCAGGAGTTCAAAATGTAAGTTTATGCTATGACTTCGTTTACACTATTTGGCGTAGCTCTAACTTTGAGTGAATGTATATATATACAAACAATATATTAATCATGCTTGTGTTGTCTTACATAATATATATTACCAATATACATGTGCGAGAACATAAGTATGCTAATTTATGCATTTCCATATAAGGTAGTGGTCCCGACCTGTTGAAGCGCATTCTAATTCGAATTAGAATTGACGTTAGGACGTTAAACGTATTGAATGCGATTTAAACTAGTTCGAATTCGAATTACGTGTGAACTCAGCATAAATGTGTTGTTTTGTCAATTGTATGATATTCTGTTTTTGTATGAAAGTATTTTATAAGGATAAGTTTGCTTTTAGTTATATTGCAGTCTTAAATTTTTTTACAAAAAATGTCAATCTCAAAAATTACTGTAAACCAACTAATTTTCGCGAACGATTTTTTTCGCGACTTTCACATTTAGAAAAAAATGCAAATATGAATTGTCGCGAAAAGGTAACACTTGGATCTTTCCCCATTTAACTGCATCAAGTTCATTTGAAAATCGCGAAATGATATATATCCGCGACAAGGGCTATAAAGGGCTAAATTAACGCGAAATTAAAGTATCCACGAAAATAAGTTTTTTTACAGTATGATATCTCATTCGGTAAATATTTGTCATATTTCATTTGAAAAAATTGTTTGAAATGTTTATGAAAATATCAACTCAAATGTCAATGACCTAACATACTCTAAAAAGTGACATCTTGCACGAACGATATCGCGGTAGAAATGAATAACAATATTTTCATTAGAACTGTACCTACCCATATTTTACGATGGTCATATATTATTCACAAATGTATTAACTCAAACTCTTATTCAAATAGGATTCATGTAATTCAATTAATTTCTTGAGCAGGGTAGGAATGGTAATGGCGTCATATTCATATTTGCATCAGGAAATGGTATGACACGGGACAATTGTAATGGTGATGGATACGTCAACAGTATTTATACTGTGGCTATAACTAGCGTACAGCAAGGACAAAATGCGTGGTACTCTGAAGTATGTGCTCCAGCTTTGGCTGCAACATATGGTGGAAGCGAGGAAGATAGATATTTAGTTAGTATCAATGAATTACGCCATATAATTTCTAATTCCGACCACATATAAGAACATAAATAAAATTTATGTATAGTTTAATAAACACCTCCAGTACAATTTTTTTCGGTCAGTTAAGAAATCAGATTTTGTTGTGAATTACTCTTTATATTCCAATAGAGTGACACAATTTAAATACTATACACAGAAAACATAGTTGAAAGGGTGATAGAGCAGATTGTTACCCCGAGAAAACATTCTAAAACGAGGCGGAGCCAAGGTTGACTGTCTCTTAGATGGGTAACAATCTGCTCGATCACCCTCTCAGCTATGTGTTATTTGATTTATCATACTGAATGTTCTGTTATTACTGTCTATTACATTTCAAATTCAAAGTAATAAACTATAACGTCTTGTACATAACAACCATCCGTATTTAATAAAGCTATGGCAAGCCGTCCTCGTCAAAACTATGTTTAAACCCTTTTTTCGAAAAAAATACACACTGAGATTTAAAAACCTAAAATAACACACTGAGAAATCGAAATTACACACTGAGATTTAAAAAAATAAAAAACACACTCTGAGAATTCAAAATTACACACTGAGATTTTAAAAAGACACACTGAGATGAAATAAATTGAAAAACACACACTGAGAATTGTTAATTACACACTGAGATTACAAAAATACACACTGAGATTAATATGCAAATTACTAATGAATATTCATGAGATGAATAATTCAACAGATTAATATCTTGATCTCAAGAACTCTTGTCATTATAATGAAATGCGATTCCTTCAACCAACATTCGTAATAAATTTCAAGACTAAACATCGCTCATATTCATAAGTTTGTTGCCTATTATAATTCAGATCATAACTACCAGTGTATCGGGATTTTTTTTAACTTAAAACCGTGGGTCCCTTTTCAAAAGTCTTCCAACTGTTTCCCTGATTTCGCTAGTTAATCTTTTATATTTTTGTTACGTTTATATGCTATGATAGACACTTGAGTAAACATGTCACTGCATTCTTTTGCAGATTGTTATTTTGTAATAAGAGTAAGTGGGTATTTTTCTTGTTCTTCTATTTCTAAAGTTTTTTTTTATTAATAATTTGGAACCAAATCGAAGAACTAACGAGTTCTGTCCCCTTGTTGTATTAAGCTTGTAATAGATTCAGATTAAGTATGCTAATTAGATATGTGGGCATAAAAAGTGCGCACAAATCTCAGTGTGTAATTTTAAATTCTCAGTGTGTAATTTCAAATTCTCAGTGTGTGTTTTCAGTTTATTTATTCTCAGTGTGTCTTTTTGAAATCTCAGTGTGTAATTTTCAATTCTCAGTGTGTAATTTTCAATTCTCAGTGTGCGTTTTTCATTTTTGTAATCTCAGTGCGTCTTTATGAAATCTCAGTGTGTAATTTTTAATTCTCAGTGTGTAATTTTCAATTCTCAGTGTGTAATTTTCAATTCTCAGTGTGCGTTTTGAAGTTTTTAAATCTCAGTGTGCTCTGTTGTAATTTTCAGTGTGTAAATTATACGAAAAATGGTTTAAACATAGTTTTGACGAGAACGGCTTGCCATATAAAGCGCACAATTGATCAAGCGTCTCCGTGAAGGGTTATTATAGAGTATTTTCAATGGGCTAGAGTAAATTATCTACCTCGTATTAACCAATCAAAATCTTGCATTTTGACATGAAGTATATTACACATTTCAGAGTAAAAACATTGAGCATTTTATGAACAATGATAAATAAATACACTATATCTCTGTCTTTTATTTGCATTATCTTCATATGGTGTTTTTTTAGACAACCACTACAACTACCGATGAATGTAAAACAAATGGTACCCAAGGTACATCGTTTTCAGCACCGATAGCATCTGGAATAATTGCTCTTGCTCTTCAAGCAAAGTAAGTGTACATGATATCTGCATAACAAGGGCAAAGAGAATAGTTAATTATATTTATAAAAATAAGAAGATGTGGTATAACTGTCAATGAGACAACTCTCTATAAGAGACCTAATGACATAGAAATTAACAGCTGCATGTTACCGTACGGCCTTCAACAATGCGTAAAACCCATACCACATAGTCAGCTATAAAAGACCTCGAAATGAAAAATGTAACGAGAAAACTAACGGCCTAATGTATGTACAAAATAATAAACGAAAAAACAAATATGACATACAGCAAAAACGATAACCACTGAATTACAGGCTCCTGACTTGGGACAGGCATATACAGAATGTGGCAGGATTAAACTTGTCTACTTTTATTCAAAATGCAAATCGATTGAATATTCGTTGACTATATTGATGTCACGATAAATAATTTAAACTGACAATTTCCCACGAAAACAAAACGAGTTTAATGTAATAATTGGTAATGTAAAAAGAAAAAGTACATATCCCATGTGACAATCAAAAAGTCTTCTGTTCAATAAAATTAGCAAACACCTGCCTAAAAATAAAAACAAAGAAAAAAACAAAGAAAACCAGAGATTACGCAACACAAACACAACATTTCGGGATGAACTCTTGTTTATCTAAATGGTGTTACACCCTTTCGGCTGCTTATGCAAGTGGAAATCTGGTAATAAGTCGTTTCAGCGCGTTTACAAATGTGATGCCCTCACCATTCTAAGAGTAACGTTCTGGCATGTCAATTGTACCTTAGCATAACATTTCTTTCGGAATTTTGAAAACTCATTGCTCTTCAACTACGTACTGTATTTGGCCTTTTTCACATTTTTGATTCGGGCGTCACTGATGCCTCTTTTGTAGATGAAACGTGCGTCTGGTGTAAAACTGGTAACAATGATGAGTTTATCCTCTGTGTGTGATGTGACTAATTCTATTCATAATGAAAATACCATGTTGTTTTCTACTATATGAATGAATTGAGGATAATAATCATAATCAAATCTAGACCTTTTACTGCGAAAGACATAGTGAGATTGGTTGTCATCATGTGAAAGTCACATTTCCGGTTTTCCATATTGATTCGACATTTTTTTATCGATTGATGGAACCTCGTATCATTGGATTTCTTTTATCGCACGCATACTATCATCCTAATTGGTACGCCTTTAGGTCCGTTTGGCCGAAAGTTTTCATATTTGAACTGTAACGTGTAACCGGGCGATCAATGGATCCGTATCTGAATAAATCAGGATTTCAAGTGTTCAACTCAATTTTTCACCACAACCAGTTGTCCTATTCAAAACAATTAACACATTCTTAAATTGATTCACAACAAAAACTATATACACAGCAAAATGCACATAAATCAAAATGCAAGGTGAAGTAACTCATCCACAATGCATAAACACACTGTATCATAACAGAATATATATATACACAATGTCACTATGCAATCACTATGCAACATGTATCAGACCGATTTATTCACAATGTCACTAACATATTACTATGCAACATGCATACGGCCCTTTATTATACAAGGTCACCAACAGATTACATTGCAACATGCATCAAGTACGTATCACACAAATCGTATGATCACAAAATCACATATATACAACTTCTATTTACTACGTCCACCAATATTTAATATCACCTTGTTAATCTGCAACTAGCCACAATAACACAATGACACATTTACAGTTGCACAAATCCTTCAATGCACAAGGAATATATATATAAACACAGCTGAACTCACGCACTAACTATCCCTTTGAGTTCCCACACAATTAATATTATCCAAACTGGTAAGTTTTAACACAGTGCACTTTCAATAATACGCTTCCACAATATTACAACTTGCAACACCAGCACGTATACACCTTGTATTATCACTAATACAAATCTATGAAGTATTCACACTTCCACATAGTACAACTTGCAACACCAGCAAGTATACACCTTGTATTCTCACTAATACAATAACTTAATATATATATGTTTCACTTTATACATTGTATCACAATCACTATTGAAATATCCACATATAAATCCGAACACTATCTATATATATCCTTTGAATCACTATATTCACTCTACTTACCAGTTGGCAAATAATCCCTGATGTTATCACTTCCACGGTCCACATAAAACTGACAAAGTTTCTCTGTCTTGAGCTGGTTTATATACTACCATATGGAACGGTCCATTATACTTGCAGGGTTGAAAATCAAGATTATACCAACTTTAGGGGTGTTTTAAGTAACAGATGGTGCTCCAACTATGGAGAAACTAATATACATATAGAAACAGAATTAAAAGGGAAAGACAACTGGTGTTTCACATCAAAATAAATGAACTATGACCGATTTTCGTTACAGAACAAATTATATGTCATTATTTTTAGATATACATTTTGTTCTGCTATTCTAATTGGACAATTGCTGCGGCACTTTGACCATGTATGGCCATTTTAAGGATACTGATACCTTTTGTAAACTACTCCGCTAAGGTCATTTCCCAAAAAGTTTTCAAACAATGTTTATTGTTTGTGTTATTTTTCTTATCACTACACCATTCGGCAATCCTCGGTAGAATCCGCTACTCTCCTTCTACGCCGAATTGGCCGAGTTGAGACGAATGATTACTACACTTTACCAAAATTAGCATTTAAAACATTTAACATGAGTTATGGACATTGCTTTATTTTCTCCCATTTGTAGTAAAACATCACCTTGTGAACACTACTTATCTTTGTACTGTTTTTTTCTTCTTCATGATTTCTCACTTTTATGCAATTTTAGTTACATTTTTGCCGGAATTATAGGACTTTCGCATTTATTATATTTTTTGGTTCACTGTGACACAATCAGTTTTCTGAAACTTTTTGTAGTGAATTATCTCTTAAATGAATATCTGGAATAATGCCAACATTTGCAACAATCGACGAATTCCCAGCCTAATTTGGAGACTTTTACGATGCGTATATATCCTGACGTCACATTGAACCACACAGTAGCATCCTCGTTAAACATGATCATGAAAATGAAGCACTATCATTATTATTATAAAGTATCTTTCACAGCGGCGCATCATATAATATGTTAATTACCCTAAGCGCTTTAATTTTACAACATAATATCAATTCACATATACAAGTATTTAAAATAGAATATGAAAGCCTTCGATAAAAATTAAGCATATGAGAAATGATCACTCATTACTTTTAAAAAGATTAGAAAAGAGATGTCAAAATTTATAAAAAATCTGATTTTAAATTTCTTGCATATAAATTATAAATCTATAGTATTTAATCAACTAATAAAATAATTTCCAAATAATGAGCATGGAAAAAAATAAAAAGACAATAAAACCGTATAAATTAAATTATATAGGGAAAATTCCCCCAAACATTACAATGAAGTAGAAATATTTTTTTTCTGAAAAACGTTCCCAGAATGTATGTTTTGTAGTTCATTTGGGAAATCCTTCCACAGAACGGCGCCTTCTTTTTCGAATTTTCTTTCCCATTAGTTTTAGTTCTTACATTTGGCGTTGTTAAAATCATGGCATTTTTGGGGGATTTCAGTGCGCTCATCGGTTTGTAAATAGTAACGAGTTCTTGTAGGTATACCGGTGTGTCCTCATGAAAAGCCTTGAACACATACACATGAAGTTTATTTTGGCATCAATAAGTTGCATGCAGCCGATGAAGACACTTATGTACAAATGATAGTTACATCATGAAATGATATTGACGGATTTTTTTTACAGTCCTTATCTAACGTGGAGAGACGTTCAACATTTGATAGTGTTAACATCATCTAGGAAAGGATTTAATGACACATATTCCGACTGGTCTGTAAATGGAGCAAACAAGGACTGTAAGTTGCCATACATAATTTCCTTTGTATTTTAATAATTTGTTTTATATTATTAATTATATTTATTGTTAATATAATCCTTTCCTTCTCGATAAAAGCTCTACTCTATTTATATGACTCAAACACTGAGTGGACGGGCATATATTATGACATGTTCGTCAATCCTTCATTTTATCTGTCCTTCTGTAATTAGTTGTTTAAAGCCTGTCAATTTTATCTAATTGTTTTAAAATGTTTTCTTACATGACTTACAATGCCCAATGCAGATACAAGTATCTTGTCTAAGTAAGGGATAAATCGTTCTTCAAAAAACGTCTCAGATTCAAACTGAAATATCTATGAAACTAACATTAACAAGATGCTTAATTTCTTGATTGACACATATTAGTTACGTTTGTGCACTTCTTCTTGCCTACTTGTTTCTTATTCATATTAGGTAGACCTCATACAAAAGATTTTTTCGGATGAGTGAAAAGAAGCAAGCATTATCATTTAACTTCAAGTTTCGGTAGAAACATAGTGTTCTCTCACTAAATAATTCAAATTTGGTGAATGTGTTAAACGCCCTTGAAATAAACGATACAACAGGACAATTTCACCACAGGCGCAATCACGAAAGCGCAAGTTGGTTGACCCTTAGGAATTTATGTTTTACAGATGGCGACGGATATTTTTCAATTGTCGTTACCAAAATCCTCCTGTCCACGAATGTGAGCTATTAAATTAGATTTATCACAGGATTCGTACTAACATGAGCTACCCGATGGTGATATATGTGTAACCGAACATAGCACAACATGGAAAACTAAGACTAAGCAACACGAACCCCACAAAAAATCGATGTGATCCCAGGTACACTGGAAGGGAAGCAGATCCTACCCCACTAGTGGCACCCATCATGTTGGTTATGTAATGATTATACCGGTAATAAGTCTTATTCGGTAGGTCACATTCGAATACAAGAAGACCTGGTTGTGGCTACAACAATTGGAACAAATCTGTCGTCATCTGTGAAACAGATATTCTATTACCATACAGTGCTGAGTGTAATGTTTAAAAATGGTGCTAGGTAGAATCACACATCCATAATAGGTTTCAATTTTCTTATTTCTATTTCTAGAGCACACGAGAGGGTATTGTAAATATCTAGAGAACTAATCAACAAACAAAAATAAAGGCATTTAATGTTATCCATAAAAATAAGAAGATGTGGTATGATCCAATGAGACAACTCTCCATAAGAGCCAAATTGACACAGAAATTAACAACTATATAGGTCACCGAACGGCCCTCTGCAATAAAAAAACTCCCATACCGCACAGTCGGCTATAAAAGTCCCTTATATTAATATCTAGATAACTACTATTTTTTTTTATTTGTTCATTTATGCCCTCTTTCAGTTAAGTCTCAGGTTTTTTCGTTTTAAACAATCCAATTATTGTAAACATGAATACGCTTGAAATGTATTATTACCAAAATCTTTAATATATTTTGCAGTTAGCCAAGTCCTTGGGTTTGGTCTAATGGATGCCGAAGCCATGGTCAATAAGGCTAAAACATGGGCCACTGTTCCAGTACAACACACCTTTACAACTCGAACTAGGTTTCCTTTTATGTATGTATTTCCTTGCAATATGATATTCACAACTAAACAAATTCAAGAGATTGCTTTTTTATACTCAATCGTATTTGCCTTAATTGTGACATCATACATCCATCTCCAATTTTTATTTCTTAGCAGTTACATCTAATATTGTCCGCACTTGTTTTTTTTAATAGCTTCAAAGTGTTCCGTTTCTTCTGCTGTTGGAATCCATTATCAGCTATAATTATAAACACCAGAACACACCCGCGAAATCGCGGGCATTTAGCGTGGTTCACGGGTAGTAAGGTCGTCATATCGAGGAGCGTTTAGTACAGTGATTTTGTCATAGTTTGGATAAGTTTGACATGACGGTGTTAAGTCTTTTTGATGACAATCAATGCAAAAATGTAAACATTGGGATATTTTGTAAACGGAACTTCTGATCATTAATTCAAGCTGGTAAGTACCTTTGTATAAAGTAAATATGTTAGTACATCACAAGTGGTATCATATGGTTAATGATTTAACACAGAACAAAGCTTGCGTATGTCAAAATTTAAAACTTGCTTATTGGTTTATCGTGCATAAAAAAAGTTATTTTCTTACAGTTTGTTACATCACATATATCCTTCGTGATATAACACTGCGGTCAATTATTCTGAAAAATACCTACTTTTGCAATCAATTCAAAATTACTGAAATATCTGTGTCATGGTTTGGTTCATTAGTGTCATGGTTAAGTTCATGTTCGACATGGTTCAGTTATGTAATTCTTCTCGTGTATAATGAAGAGTTACTATCAAAATTAACAAAAATCGTTCACACAAAAGGACATAAAAACGCACAAACAATGTAGTAATATGTTATAAGTAGATGCAATATGATTGCCAATGAGATAACTATCCACCTGAGATCAAATGACGTAGATATTAGCAGCTATTTGTCATCAAGAGGCCTTCAACATTCAACAATGAGCAAAACCATATTGCTTATCAAGATATAAAAGACTGCGACAAAATTCAATGTTTAGGAATTCCAATTAGAAAATCATCAGCCTAATTTCTGTCCAAAATAAATAGCAAAATATGATACAGTTACATACGATATTCACGGCATTACAGACTCTTAACTTGAGACAGTATATACAAAATATTGCGGAGTAAAACATGTTTGCGGGCTCCCAAACCTCTTCTTCGCCTTACCCATGCAACACATGTATACTCACCAGATCGGGTTGAAACAAGAAAATCAAGTAACAGAAACACTAAAGACACAAATAAATTACGATATATATTTAACACTGCAGTTTCATTGAATAGCATTATATGAAACAATATTGAGAGGATCCTATTTTTCAATATTTGTTTTTTAATCTTTAAATCTTTTATTGCCGCAGTCATATTATAAACTTGAATCCAAAAGAACTAATTAAACAATACTACGTTTATTTATTTCAGAAGCCATGCAAACTGTTTGACCAACCCCGAAGATCTGCTAAACGTAAATAGTGCAATCGTGAACCCATATGATGGATTTACACATGGTGCTCAAGGAATTCGTCAGTACCATATAGCGGGAAAGATGAAAAAAAATCCTTCCTCATAAAAGAGCATGTTATGATATCTAAAAATGTCATTATCTTGAAAATGAGACAATATATCATTTAAACTTTATGAATGCTTGAAATGAATCAAAAATCAAATTCTAAATTTATTAAATACTTATTATTTAATAAATATTTTGTTTTACATATTTTACTGTGTCTAGTGAATGATCGAACCCAACGGAAGGACTTTCCACACATACATGTATGCTCTTTCTGGTCGTGTTTCCCACTATGGTGCTGGTCTAGTGAAAGATTGCTGTTAAACACAGCATTACATTCCATACAGATGTAGGACTTATTCCCTTGACATTCTTTGCCATGTCTTACCATTGATTGTCTATAAGCGAAAGCCTTGCTGCTGCATACGGTACATTTAAATGGTTTGTAGTTTAAATGTTTACTGTTGCGATGACCTTCAAAATGTGCGTTATCGTTAAACCGTTGATGGCAAATATCACACTCTATTGGGCGTGAACTAGCATGGTCTCTTAAATAACGACTAAGGCCATTTCTTGAAGTATATTTTTTGCCGCAAACATTGCACATTAAAGGGTTTGAATGTCGTGCTTCATGTTCCGTCAAGGCCCATCTATCTGAGAATTTCGCTGGACAATGAGAACAAATCAGTTGATCCCCGTGTGTTCTCATGTGGCGTGTTAGACATTTTCTTTGAACAATTTAAGAACAGATGTCGCACTGAACTTTAGTTGTTTTTGGCAAACCCTGTTGATTTTAATTATTGTTTTCATCTAATTTGTCATCATCTTTATTGAGTGAAACCACTGTTTTTTTCAATTAAATCAGTATCACCAACAGCTTCAAAAATGACCCGTCTAAAGGAGCAATAGATGCAATTGCCTCTGAAAAATTGTACGAGTCCAATTCAATGCATGTGACTGTGTAAAATTTGGAGCCTTATTGTGTAAATAAATAACAAAAAAACAAAAACAAAAACAATTATGAATTTGGCTGCGTTTTTTTTTATGCTAAACATATTTAGTTACACAAATTGAAAAGAAGTTATAAACTACGAAATCCTGAAAATATAAGTTTTCAACACAGACACCAACAGGCATTCATAAGTGCTAACTATTGTGAAAGGAAGGGTTTTACACATTTAAATTCAAAAACATATTTACTGAATTCCGAAGTTGCGACTCACCAAAAAAGTCCAGAACCTAGTGACGCGACAAGTTGTCCTATGTCATACCTTACTGTTTTACGCTATACTGATAGTTTGGTGGTTTCAGAACTCTGGTTGTCTCTGTTCAATATATTTACCCATTTTATAGAAACAGGCAGATATAGAGTTTGGCCAATTTAATTCATCCTATTGTGGAAGAATTCATGTTTGTGGTGTTGGTTTGCTGTCTCATTTATGTATTTCACATCTTACATTTGATATTACCTTGTAAATTGAAAATCAAATAAGCAAAAATGATAAAGGGCAAATATAGATAGCATAAAAATATCATTGAATGTTCTAAGAAGTTCAAATGAAGTGTACTTGTGATATATATATCAACAAACTTACCATCTGTTTCATCTTCGTCCATCTTATAATGCGTTATGTCCTATTACAAACGATGATTTCTTGTCTAGCCAGTCAATTAAGGTCGTACACAGTTTAAATGTACATGTAGCCAACAATATAACACGTGTTTCGTTGAATTTCAATCCTTTTTTCAATCACACTAGAACACACCCGCGAAATCGCGGGAATATATACAGCTTGTAAACTGCTGTAGGATGATTTTTTGTAAAAGATACATGTATTATGACTGTAAAATTTTATATAAGGTATCAAAAGCCCTCTCCCTTTTTTCTAAAGTCCTTTATGTGTTTCTTTTCTGTTAAATTCAATTATTTTTCGTGTTTCTGGCCTTATACCACAATTATTCTTCCCCTTTGCTACAATGCATTTTTTGATAAAAGTCAAATTAAATTAAAAATTTGCACCGCTTCAAACATGAAATAAATGAAACTGCTTATAGACCATTATCATTCTAATGAAATGTGCTTCTATGACAATCCATCAGTGCTTTTCCTTTTGAGAGCCCTATTAACATGCAAAATGGTACGATTTGAATCTCGTATAAATGACTAAGGCTCATTTGAGGGGTGGTCTGAGGGGCCCTGATACCGAAATCCCGGGCTTAAAAACATGAAATCATGAGGTGCGTATTTTAACGAAATTCATCCCTAAAAAGACATCCCTAAATCGAAATAAATAAATATTCCAGCATCCCGTTAAGATCAATCCCGAAATCCCGAGCTTTAAAACACCTGATGCCGACGTTCCGAATAAGTCCTGCCTCCCTCTAATATCTACCCTACTTTCATTTTAGCCAAATCAGTACTTTTACTTTCAACAATAAATTTTTATGCCCCATTTATGGGAATTATGTTTTCTAGTCTGTTCGTCCGTCCGTCCCTCCTTCTGTCCGGCTTCAGGTTAAAGTTTTCACTTTCAACAATAAATTTGCATGCCCCATTCATGGGAATTATGTTTTCTAGTCTGTTGTACCGTTCGTTCGTTTGTTCGTCCGTCCGTCCGTCCGTCTGTCTGTCCCGCTTCAGGTTAAAAGTTTTTGTCGAGGTAGTTTTTGATGAAGTTGAAGTCCAACCAACTCGAAACTTAGTAAATATGTTCCCTATGATATGATCTTTCTAATTTTAATGCCAAATTAGAGATTTTACGGTCCACTAAACATAGTAAATAATAGTGCCGATGTGGAATCCGTATATTATGGACAAATTCTTGTTTCCACATGTCTTACTTATTTCAATATACATGATATATATGCAACTGGTATGACCCCTTAGATAGTAAATATTTCAGAAAAAAGTAGACAGAATACAGAGAGTCTCTGTATATTATAGTAGTTAAATCGTAGTTTACAGGTTGATAAACACGAAAACATAATTGTCTCTAAGGAGGTATAATAGTTGTGGTTCTTGCGATCTAAAAACGATGATATAGAGAACGCTCTGATTGGCTTATTTATTTTTCATTTTTGTAATCTTTCATAGTTACGATTGGTTGTTCTTGTGCATGTTTAAAACAGGAAGTCTTATCTATGACTAAAAGTCAGTCTGATAACGGAAACACTATCCGGACATCTATTTTTCGTTTTTCTCCCAAAATAACTCAATTTGAATAATCATAAGAATGGATGACAAATGCGACTATGCATTTTACCTAAAGAACACAGAGGCATGATGATTAATTTATTGTGGAAGGAAAAGAAGCGTCACACAAAATGAGGTCTTCTCGTTTAATAGTATAGATTACCACCTCATACTTAAAACTAGATAGCAGGAGTTTTTTTTCAGATAGTATAGAAACTGTATTACATAAAAAGTAAAATATTTGAAATAATTCAATGATACTATACACGATGCATTTATACAATATTACAAAGATTTTTATTGATTCCTAATAATAATTGATAAACTTGAACATCATATCGGCTTAAATCCAAAATTGGAGTTGTGATCTTTCATATATAAAATTCGAACTTTGAAAGTACTTTTTATTGTAATTTCACCTATTATAGTTTTAAAACCAATAAGTTTTAAAACTGTTGTCCATGTCACGCGTGACTATTCGGTTTCGTAAATGGTTGAAGACTTATGTTGTCCTCTTAATATCCTTTGGTTAGTTTTGTAGTTGGGTTACTGTATCATGGACCTATAACCCCACATCTCATCATAAACTAGTTCAAAATTTACAATAAAGAAAAACCAACAAATGAATTGTTTTCTAGAAAAGAAAATGAAAAACAAGAACTACTTTTTGACTGGCTGCAACTTTTGAATAGAAGTCTTTAGCTATTTGACTAGTGATGCCGCTCGTGATATCCCCAGTAGAGTCAAGCATGGACATATGGAAAAAAGTTTATATGTGAAACAGAAGCAACGCTTTGTCTTTTTTGTTTGTAAAATTATATCGAAAGCTAGTTTAAAAGAGCAGACTTTTAAATTTATATTGTAGAAAACTTACGAAAAGTAAAATGACATGTTTAACATACGCTTTGACGATTACACCCACTTAATTTGGTTAAACAGGCTTTTTTTCTTCTGAGGCAGTTGATATATAGTGTAACTTAGTTCAATAACAGACGCTATCAATCAACTTTTCAGTATTAAAGTGAAACACATATATATTTATTTTTATCTAAACCATGACAATCTTGACCAAAACCATGACGAATTACTAGACTCTTAACCGAACCATGTCAATCGCATAACCAAACCATAGCAATTCCGATATCTAGCTTATTCTGCGTTAATTTTGTGAAACAACAATTCCAATATAGATCGTTTGACCTCAAATACAGATTCAAGCATCTTATTTGCTTTTTATCTGCTCTTGTAAATAGAACTGAGGCAATAGTTTAGGGAAGCAACATAAATTAACCATGTCAAACTTATCCAAACTATGACAAAATCACTGTACTAAACGCTCCTCGATATGACGACCTTACTACCCGTGTGGTTGAAAGTGTGTAAACTGTTGTAGGATGAATTTTTGTAAAGTTTTTATGACTGGAGAATTTCAGGAAAGGAATCAAAAGTCAAAGGTACTTGGGAACAGTACAATTTTTTAAGCTCTCCACCTTTTTTTCAAAATCCGTTATTTTTTTGTTTTCTATTAATTTCGATAATTTTCGCGTTTTTCTGTATACTATAAACAGACATGTACTATAATCTCTATATTATATATGACCGCCGTTCATTAGTATATTTGGAATTGATAGTACATAGTAAATACAATGTACACTTTATTTATAGTATATGTATGTTCATAGTATACAGAAAGAGTGAAAAGAACCTATGAAAATTATGTGTTATTTTAAACAATCCTAAACGGAAGACTTGTCTATGACTTAAAAGTCCGTCTGATGACGGAAACAATATGCGGACGCCTTTATTTTTCGTTTTCCTCCAAGAATAACCAAAACGGAATAATTAAAAGCGAGGATGACAAATGCAACTATGCATGGTATCTATGATGAGTTTACCTTCAGGCATGATGATTAATTTATTGTGGAAGGAAGAGAAGCGCGTTTCGTCTACATAAGACTCATCAGTGACGCTCATATCAAAATATTTATAAAGCCAAACTAGTACAAAGTTGAAGAGCATTGAGGATCCAAAATTCCAAAAAGTTGTGCCAAATATGGCTAAGGTAATCTATGCCTGGGAAAACCTTTCGGAATTTTAGTCCTGAATGCTCTTCAACTTCGTACTTTCTTTGGTCTTTTGAATTTTTTTTTTATTTGAGCGTCACTGATGAGTCTTTTATAGACGAAACGCGCAATCGTAAAACACCTTAATATAAAAACAATTGATGTGGTATGATGGCAAATGAGACCAAATGACAAGAAATTAACAACTGTAGGTTACATGTACCGTACGGTCTTCAACATTTAGAAAAACCCATACAGAATGCTATAAACGCTATGACAAATGTAAAACAATTCAAACGAGAAAACTAACGGCCTGATTTATGAACAAAATAATGGACGAAAGATATATATAGCAATAAACGACAATCACTGAATTACAGGCTATTAACTTGGGACAGGCACATACATAATGTGGCGGGTTAAACTAGTTTGAAGGCGCCAACATCCCCTAACCTGGAACAGTGGTGTGATAGTACAACATAAGAACAAACTCCGGTTGCGGGTATTTCTCGCTACATTAAAGACCTGTTGGTGACCTTCTGCTGCTGTCTTTTCTATGGTCGGGTTGTTGTCCCTGTGACACGTTCTCCATTTCCATTCTCAATTTTATTATAAATCATTTGAAAAGGGCTCAACTCATCGGATCGATACAAAGCAGAAATACATCTAACAAAAACACAGACCGGACTTGGCGGGGTGCTCATACATCCCAACAACAACGAAAAGACAGTTAGTACATATCTGAGACTACTCGCAGTTACTGACAGCTAGTTCAAAGCCAATAACAACTAATACAAAAATCATGCATCTAAGACTAAAATATCAATCAGTACACATCCAACATCCATTGGATTAAGTGTAAAGACGCCATCAACAGTCAGAGAAAAACATGAGCATGTGCATTGCCAGATACAGGTATCGACAGATTGTAGAGCCATGAATGTGCATATGTATATAAAATAATGGTTTGATTTTGATCTACTGATAATAAATTTAACATTAATACCAATAAACACTATATATTAAGACCTACATTAATTACAGTTTTGAATTGGCAACCTCGTACTTTATTTGGCATTTTTAACTTTTTTGGATTCGAGCGTCACTGATGAGTCTTTTGTAGACGAAACGCGCGTCTGGCGTATATACTAAATTTAGTCCTGGTATCTATGATAAGTTTATTTAGAACAAGTTTATTTAAAGGATCGATATGTTTACCCGGATTGTATCTTAATTTCTGGGCTTGATAAACAACATCTCCGTAAACATTAGCATGTGCTATCCCGTTTAAAATAAGTTTTCTTCAGGTACAACCAAACTTCCAAGCCTGATAGCTATGATGCGTTTATTGTCAATTGGCTCCAGATGAAATCATTGAAGTAACGTAATCATTGTCGGAATAGTGTAAATAAATTAATTATGAAGTTCTTCTTTTATTTTAGTTCTACCAGAAGTGATATGTTATCGTCCAACACCATATTCGTTTCCGGGAGTGATAGTTTAATTCGTTGCTTAGAACAAGTAACAGTTCGTATTACATTCTCCTACAGTAAATTTCGTGGTGTCACAGAACTATATCTTGTTTCCCCTAGCGGAACTGAAAGTAATTTACTTCATTTCCGGTATGAAGATGCCGTAAAACACGAAAGAAGAGGATCGTTGACATGGACGTTTATGTCTGTTCATTTCTGGTCGGAAAATCCTGTTGGTATATGGCGACTAAAATTTGGTTCATATAAAGGACATTCTGTTGGTTAGTTTAACAAATCCTTTGTTATTCGATTTATCCTTCTGAGAATCAATCTGCCTTTTTAAAAGATCTTTATATATTGGTAATGATTATTAAACTATTGTTTTTCTTTCCTTTAAAATTAAGTTTGAAGTATTGTATTTCCATGTTGCATAATTTTGAAATATACATTTCAACAATCATTTTGTATATTAGATGAGCACTACATTGATTTCTATTTTGTGATGATTCTGCATTATAATTTGCAGTGACACTGGTTTCCTGGTCCCTAACATTTTATGGTACTTCAATCAATCCTTTAACACGTGAGTTTTGCTAAAGTCATATATAAAAACAACTTACATATTTTGCTTTCTATTTTTCATATTCAGCTGCTATGTTTATCCGTTTATACCTTAAAAATAAAAATTATTGTTATTTAAATATTTTATGAACATTTGTGTCTTTGTTCATTTCATTACCTTTGACCTTTTACAGACATGCGCATATCAAGGATCAATAATTTTCTGAAGTAAGGAAAATAAAGATTAATTCTTGTTTAAATTTCTTTTGAATGTTATCTTATATATACATTTGTTTTAAAATAACTAATATTGAAAATGTATCTTTAATCAACAGAAGAGCGTACAACAGCTCCAACAACACTGTCGATAAATACAAGCGATCAAAAGTCTGTTTCAACAACAACCAAATCAACATTATTACCCACAACAGTCACAGAACCGATTTCAACTAGCAACACAACATATAGTTTGAGATCAACCACGCCCGATATACTTTCAACAGAAACAACAACAATCGCTGATTGGGAGACAACAGATTCTTTTTCATTATCTACAACTTCAACAACCGGAAGTGACTCATCTTATTTTAGTAAGTAATAAATGGTTGTTTGATTATACCCACAATTTCTAATAAAATAAAACGTTGCCTCTAATGTTTGAGCATCGTGAGTATAAAATACATTGTAAAAATCAATAGTACAAATTGAATTAAATAATATCAATCGGAATTAATGTATTTTGATAAGTAATTAAACTTAGTCGCTATATATTCCTGGTGCAGAAAATCATTGGCATTTCGAACAATTCAAAGTGTTGTAAACATCTGTATATGGCACGCGGGAACCACATTAATGAGATAATCACAGATTATCGGCGACAATGATAGATTATCGGTCGACCATTATAGATGTACGGCGTAAAGTATACTTTACGGTTGTAAATGCATTTACGAAATTATCGTCGACAATCTATCATTATCTATCATAAATGCATTAACGATCGACAATCTATGATAGATGAAAGCGAGAACCACATTATTGGATAAGAACAGTTTAACGGCGATTCGTAAATACAAAATACGCCTTGTTTTCAGTAGCAATTCATATGTACCCAATCACAATGCGTTATCGTCCATGCTAATTAATTCCGACCAATCATATCCATCGATACAAATGACAACACAATTCGGCCGCCATTTACAAACAAACTGCGGGTACCCACAAACTGCAAAATGGATCGTCTAGCTCGTTCTCATCAACCATCAATTGACAGTGTGTTAGAGCGCGTCTCAACAGTCCTTCTTCAAACACAAAGAAAAGCTCAATGTGGGACACTAGATGCTGCCAGCACAGATAAAGAGCTTTCAGAATTAATAACAAATCTATCACGAATAGAAGGTAGGCCACGTACATTTGCTTATCTGTACAGTCTTTATTAACAATGTAATACAGTTTTTTGAAAATTAATAGATCTACGAAATAAAACTACAAAATACAGCATCCAGGTTTAAATGTACAGTATCTGGCCAAAAGTATTGAATAAAGTATTCATCACCTACATTTTTTGGCTATATAATTCATATAAAAACACAATTTCCTCAAAAAATATTTTGGGAGCATTTATGGTTGGATTCTTATCAACAAGGTCTCAAAAGACGTAGAATTGTTTACAGTATATTTATAGGTAATAGTTTTGTGTTCAGGCGTTTTTGTTTTTCTCTTGATGTGAATACATACAATACATTTTTATGAGTTAATTTGGTTGAATATATATAACGGATTTCTGAACAGCAATGAACAGAAAATAATAAATTTAATTATGTCATTATGTTTAAATTGAGAAAAAAGAAAATGATCCACAAAAATAATATATAAACAAAATAAACCTGTGACAATTCTGCTTCTAATGGTACCAAGGAATTCCGTACGAATATTTTTTTGAAAAAAATGTAAATTTATATACAATCAAGGATTTGTATAGTACAAATACAAATCCTTGATACAATTTATATCGAAAAATCTCAAGTGACGAATACTTATGACCACACTCTATACATTTTTTAGTTTTACATCTACATCGTTGAAATGAAAAGGGTCTAAGACCCATCTGACACACAAGTTCTTATTTGGTCATTCAATATGGTGCAAATTAAAAAACATATATATTTAAATGTGAAAATAAAATCAAATGTTTGTTGCATGTCTACTCTGAGTTGGATCATATACATTTGTAATGATTTCACATTCTGGTGACATTTAATCATGTTAAGAAATGCCTGAAACAGGTCAGAACTCTAAGATTTCCTGAAGTCAGAATATATTTCAAAGTACATTATGTAATTTCTAAAACACAAGGACTAGGCCTTGATAACCTAACCAATTGACTCAATGAACTACAATGCAAACTACGAGTTTACTACACTGGAAAACTGTCAACATATATTGTCTGGGACTCTCAAATTAAATGTTTTTGGTCTGCACATATGATAATGTGACATAATCTTCAATTTGCATGCGAAGATTAATAATATATTGCTATACTGGCTGCACGGGTCAACTTTCTTTTTTTGCCTTGTATAAGAAGTTAACAAGTTTTTTTCCAAATGTAATACTCTTTAGTCAATTAAATTCTCTAGATCATAGTGTTAACATTGTCAGACAAAAATTAAAAAGGCCTTGTCATGGGTTGTGCAGTTTTGATGAAATGCTATGGATGATAGACAATTTTAGCAATGAGAAAAACTGATACTGTATAATCAGCTATAAATGGCCTCGATTGGTGATAATACATTGTTTTGAAGAAACAAATTAGTAAATGTGATACTTTTCCTTCACTAGCTGCCAAATTCTCATGTAAAACATTTATCCAAACTAAACTCTGCATTTTTATCAGGCTGCACTCAGCAAAGCATTTCATTTAGCTTATTGTGACAAAATTGAACCATATTGGCTGCATAATTTAAACAAATTTATTTAAAGTGGATTGGGAAACAAGTTTTGCAACTTATATTAATCCCTTTCCACTTTGTGGGTGCGAGTGCTGCCTTGTAGCAGCATTAGCCTACTCTTTTTCGAAATCTACAAGGGTGTCTTTAACGTGCAAGAGATATGGCTCTCTTAACACAGGTCAGCCCTTTATCATCCCCTTCCGACGAACTATCATCCTTTCCTAAAGACCATACTGGCTGCTGCTTAAAGTGAATTATTATTGAACCAGTTGCTTTTCATTAGTTAGGGTGGTAATGGGGTAACCTAGGTAAAACTAAATTGCTTCATAATCATACCTAAATAATCAGAGGACATAAGTATGCTAATTTAAGTATATCCTTACAAGGAAGTGTTCCCGACCTGTGAAACTTCTGTTTGTTATTAGGAATTGTTGGCTAAACATGCTAAACCTATTGATATTTTCAAATATATATCTTGCATACATGTATTTTTGATTTCCAAAAAATATATCTACAAATCACATTTTTTTCCTTTATCATTTATATTACATGTTTTCTTTTTTAACTTTCAGGCAGTGGGACCAACATTCCAGAAGATTTGATAAAAAAGTCAATACAGTCAATAAATGATCTAAAGCAGAATCTTCCAAATCTGATACCAGAACAAGACCTTATTAACAGATATGGTAAGTAAATTATGAGTATAGTGTTGATATTTTTAATCAAACATTGCATAAAATAATTTGTTTTAAGCTTACCTGACCTGAAAGGACAAGTGAGCTTTTCTAATCACTCATCCGTCATTGTCGTCTGTTTACTTTTACAAAAATCTTCTCCTCTGAAACCACCAGACTACTGGGCCAAAAGTAAACCAAACTTGGCCAAAATCATCACTAGGGTATTTAATCTAAAAAATGTGTACAATGACCCAGTCTGCCAACCAAGATGGCCACCATGGCTAATAATAAAACATATCCATGGGTAAAATGCAGTTTTTGGCTTAAATCTCTGAAACTAAATTTAAAGCATTTAGAGCAAATCTGACAGTGGCAAAAATGTTCATCAGGTTCAAGGTTGGCAAAAAAGCGGTCAATACTAGTATTGACCATGCCAGTGGTAAATACCGGTATTTACCGGGAAATACTGGCAAATACTGGGAAATACCGGCAAATACTGGTCGATTGAAATTTTGAGTGGTCATTACTATAAAAACCACTATCTACTTGGTCAATTATAATTACAATTAATAATTAATTTATATAGAAAGTGTTCAAACCATTTTTAATGCTTTCATTTCTAATTCTATTCTTAATTCAAACAGGGATCTACATTGATTAATGTGTACATAATATTATAGTAAAAGATAAAAACATTTTGTTCATGCTTCAAATTTTCATTTCCAGCATGAAGAAGGTTTTTTTTTATCTCACAGTTAGATAGCTATAAACAGGAAATAATTTATTGTTTAAGAGAGTCTTCATATATCAATTTTATTACTTTCAACCCATGTACTGTCAACTTTTATTGGAGGCTGTTGTTTTAGTAATTAAATTTTCACACCTAGCAATGCCAGGTGATAGGTAAAAAGACCCATGTAACTTCATTTACCTGTAGTTTTATTTACCTTTAATTTTAATTACCTGTAAAATCATACATTTTGAATAAAAATATATTGATTTAAACATGTTGAAATAAAATATAAATTTGTATATATATATATATCTTAAGTATGCAATATCATAATCATAAAAACTCAATTTAAATCACTAGTAAGAATAAGTGTTATAAATGAATAAAACATATCAAATTCATTACCTTTATAAGCTGACACATTATATTTGACTTTTTATCAAGATTTTACTTCATTTAATAGTAGAAACAACCATGAAAATTTCAATTGACCAGTATTTGCCAGTATTGACCACTTTGGGAGTATTGTCCGGGGCGGTAAATACCGGTAAATACCACTGGTAAATACCGGGGGTGGTATTTACCGCCCAACCTTGATCAGGTTAAATACTATCATATGACCCCATATAGAGTTAATGCCCTTTACAGTCATTTTTTTTTCACAATTTTTTTCTACATTTTTGTAAACTACGGAGACAAATTTATCCCAACTTGTCCATAATCACCATAAGCATGATTAGGTATCTAGTTTTAAAAAAAAAGTCAGATGACCCTACCTTACTTCCAACATGGCAGACAAGAACATAGATAAAAGACAAAACAATTATGGTCTATATATATGCTATCAGACTTAAAAATGAAACAATCTGACAGTTAACAAATGGTTAAATTGTTATAAATGTGTGCAAGAATAACAGACATGACTGGGACATGATTGGCTGATATAGTTCTGCAAATACTTAGATTTAAAATATAAAAAAAGACACATTTTTATCTTAAAATGTTTGACCAATCATCATGATTATGATGATTATAGTCATATGTGGTCATTTCTGGTTCATCTAAGAACCCGTTTTTTTTCAATCTTGTAATTAGGGAGATGCCTAGTGGTGATAACCATAAAGTCATGTCTGTCCATCCGTAACAAATATTGTCCACCCTATGAAGCGAACTGTTATTTATGATTTCAAAGTGTACATGTACATGTGTACTTGACATGTAGAGTGGGGTGCTCATTTTCGCCATATCTTTCCATGTTTTCTACAGTTCATGTTCAGGTCTATATGTTTTTTAAGTATACTGATATTTCTATATGAAGATAACTTCAAATGCAAAACATTCCTATGCTTGAAAACATGTTTGTTTGAAAATAATCATCCGTAAAGTTAGATGAAAGGGGATATGAAATTCCCTGATGTTTTGTCAATGGGGGACACATATTTGCCGTTTTTACACATCTATTTAAAACCAAATAACTGCAGCTTTATAGAATATTTATCAAATAAATTTTATTATAGATGAACAGCAAACATTTCAAAGGTGTAAAAAAACAGAACTTTAGGCCAATCAGTCAAAAAATTACTAAGAAAAAAATCCTGTTTTCATTCAGGAAATTGACCGAAAATCATTGTCCGTTTTTCGATCTTTTGCAGTAATTGCCGTAATTTTGTTTATGTTTAAAAAATAATCATATTTGTTATAAAATTATAATTTAGTGGCATATTTCTTCCATTTCAGTCATCCTTTGAAGTGTTTACACCTCAAAATCATAAAACGGCAAAATTGTGTCCCCGGCGAATATGGGCCCCCACTCTATACTTACCCACATCATAAACTGCTTCATAATGTACAACTTCCTCAGTCAAATGTCAAAATCAAAAACGTTTGTTGTAGTTGACAACCCCCATGTTCTATAGTAAAGATTGAGTCAGCTCTTCATCTTCAGAACATATTAATTTCAACTTTTATATGCGACATGTATACTTATAAAATATAACCAATACCTGAGGACGGACAAGAAATGCTGGAAAAGTTCCAAAGTGAAAGGTCAAGGTCAAAAACTTTGAAGGACATGGTGTATGTCTGCACACTTATATATATATATATATATGTATATATATTCTTTCATTACCCTATATATATTTGGTTTTCAATTTAAGTATCGCTTACATAATATAAATGTACATGTACAAATAAAATTTTATTTTCTTCAGACCAGACAAATCCAAACCCTCATGGAAAAGGAAGACACCAGTTAGATATTGATGTAAATAAGCTTCAGCAATTGATGTCTTTGGGATTTACAGTGAAGAAGATTGCAGAAGATGGTTTGCTTGGCGGAAAAATTCATCCAAACACACTGTACAAGCTATTGAAGGAGCATGATCTTCAAGTAAGGTCATCATATAGTACCATTACTGATGATCAACTGGAAGAGAAAGTGGCAGAATACAACAGAGAACATCCAAATGCAGGTTTGTTTTAAAGGTTATTATTTTCTTCTTGCCAAAAAGCATATATTTTCAGTATTTTTAAAATATATCCAACTCTGTCATGTGCCATGTGTCTGTGACTGTTTTTAATATTTTTTAAAACACTTCTAAAAGTTTGAAGCCTGACAATAAGTTAAACATGCGTTTCACATACTTTCCAAAAGGTTAATTAATATATTTGTCACAAAAATTCTATATATCATGTATATATTTTGTTTGAAAGGATGTACTTTGGTGAAATATGAAAAATCTAAAACTGAGCTACATGACATCAAAAATTATAAACTATGATTGTGCTTTATTTGATTAAAATATATATAATCATGATAGTCATAAATGAAGGACATGAAGATGTTATCATATATACATGATATATGGTAATAAGATTTCAATTTTTACAGCCAATTTGGTTCAGTATTGTCAAAATAGCTAAGAAATATAGCTGATGAATTATCCACTTACCAGTGAAGAATTCAACCTTATTTAACCCCTAAGCTTGAGATGTGTAACAAGTGCATGCATTGGGAATTTTGATTATTAAAAGGAAATAGAGGTCAAAATATTGATTGAAATTGAAACAAATGTTAAACCATTTGATTGATGGAATGGATCCTTAAAAGCTCATTTTTATATAGATAAAAATGATGATTAACATTTATTTAACCTATAATATGAGATATGAAAAACTCTATTGCACAAGCTTGCTATTTTTCCATGGAAAATAAAATTTGTTTTCTTTTGTATTCATAGGTGCCATGGAGGTCCATTCTTATCTGAAAACCCAAGGCATTTCCATACAACGTGACAGGTGCCGAGCAGTGTTAACTAGAGTAGATTCAGCAGGTGCGGCAAAAAGGTGGTCATGTACTATTCAGCGTAGACAGTATAAAGTTCCCACAGCAAATTCTATTTGGCATCTTGATACCCATCATTCTTTGGGCAGGTAAGATTACTTAAAAGATAGTCAACATGATACATGTGTTTTAATTGTTCTAGATCTGGAGGTATATGTTTTAGACTCAAATTGATATCTTTCTCTTATCATGCTTATCCAGTTATGTTTCTCAAATGGTGTACTAATCCAACATTATTATTGAATAAATGACAAAGAAAGTAACAATTATAGGTTTCCTCACAACCTTCAACAATGTGCATTGCCCTAACTGCATAGTCAGCTATACCAGTCCTCAAAATGATGAATGTCATGAATGTAAAACAATTTAAACGAGAAAAATGACAGATTAATTACTGAACAAAAAAATGAATAGAAAAAAATAGGTAATACACCAACAAAAGACGACCACTGAATATCTAGAGTCATTTCACACAAAAAGTATGACTTGTTCATGACTTAAGACCAATCTTAGTCCTAAGTTTTTTTGTGGGATCGAACTCTAGGCTCCTATTTGGGAGAGTCGCATACATACAGGCAGAACATTTTTTAGAGATCCCACTCCTCCCCCTAACCTGATGAATAAATATTCAGACAGATATTTGAGTCCCTGAGTACGATTCATACATTTTAAAAATGTACATATATATTGTTTTTATCCAGAAATTTACTCCTAACATTTGAAGCTTTAGTGATTAAAATCAAAATCATGCTCTCTAATTCTTTAAATAAATCAACATAGTGTAAACCTGGACTGCAAAGAGGGATCCAAAATGTTCCTGTACAGAAATAGAAATATCCACATTAGGCCATTCCAGTTAATTTCTGACAGGTGGGGATAGGTTGGGAGATTTTGTTTTATACGTATCAGAAAAAAACATCATGAAAAACTACCTACATGTATCAGATCTATAAATTATGACCTATCAGAAGAAGAGTTTATGTTCATATTGGGTGGATGGGCTTTCATGGGGAAAAAGACCTATCAGAATTGATTACTGCAAGGATTGTACCAAACAGGACATCTCTAGATAATGCATGATACATGTAAATGTATGCAACTGCCCACATTCCAAATTTAACGCACTCATAAGATCTGACATAGGCATTTTTGTAACTCCCAAGATTTAATTATTTACTGCTACAAGACCCTCGGAAGTTTTTATAAGTGTATGTGTCAGATGAAAAAACCCCAAATTTCACTCCCTAAGATGTATAATTTCACACCCCTCAGAAAGGACCATCAATCCCCCTTAAACAGACATTTACTGGAACGGCCCATTACCACTTGCTCAACATGGAAGCAGGGTAACAGGAGACTTTATTTGTACCAGTAGCAAAAATTAATTTGTACAATACAAGGCTAGCGCTGATTGCATGAAATTTGATTTTTAAAGGAAATTAATAAAAAAATCACGAAAATAAATTAGATCTTAGTTTCGTAAGATTAGAATACGAAGTTTATAAGAAATTCTTCAATATTACAATGGAATCATGAGTATTAAATCAGTACAATGTTATAATCATAAGTAATCTAAAGTTATCATGATTATTCTAAAGAAAAGTAATCTTATGTAATCATGATTTCTCTGGTCATAAGCAAGCTATTTCTCACAGCTCAACTTGGATTTCCTCTTCCACCACTTTTAAAATGAACTCTTTCACTGTGGATCTCCGAAAAGGCTTGTCAGATTTTCTTAGGATTATATAATATGTTAGACTAACATGTCTAGGGGAGTCATCAATCTTTTGTTTGTGCATTGGGGTCTGTTAAGGGGTATTTTGAGGGGCAAAAAGAGGGGAGGGTTTTATTATAGAACCCTATAGATGGGATTTTATTTAAAACAAAATTTCAAATGACTATCTTAAAAACTGTAAGTGGTAAACACATACAGTCTTCAGAAAAGATCACAGGACAATAAAACAAATCAAATGAAATAGAGGGCGAGTCCCTGGGGGTCACCCCCACTCCCTTCAATTTGAGAATGTGCTAATATCTTGTAAACTATACATATCCCCACCCCTAAACCATTTATATATTCTTATACATAGGACAATAAAACAAATCAAATTAAATAAAAGGTAAGTCCCTGGGGGTCACCCCCACCCCTCTTGTTTGAAAACTTGTAAACGATCAATATCCTCGCTCCTAAACCATATATATTCTTGCACAGGACAATACAACAAATCAAATGAAAGAAATGGGAAGTCCCTAGGGGTCAACCCCACCCACTCTTATTTGAGAACTTGTAAACAGTCAAGATCCCCACCCCTCAACCATATATATTCTTGCAATGGAAATTTAAACAAATCAAAGGAAAACAAAGGAAAGTCTCTGGGGTTCACCCCAACCCTCTTGTTTAAAAACTTGTAAACTGTCCAGATCCCCACCCCTAAACCATATATATATTATTGTATGGGACAAATAAACAAATCAAATGAAATAAAAGGGAAGTCCCTGGGGGGTCATCCCCACCCCCTCTTGTTTGAGAACTTGTAAATGATTGAGATCGCCACCCCTAAACCATACATATTCTTGCATGGGACAATAAAACAAATCAAATTAAAAAAAAAGGAAAGTCCCTTGTGTTCACCCCACCCCCTCTTGTTTGAAAACTTGTAAATGGTCGAGATCCCCACCCCTAAACCATATGTATTCTTGTATGGGACAATAAGACAAATCAAACCAAATATAGGGGGAGTCTATGGAGTCACCCCACACTCTTCTGTTAGAGAACTTGTAAATCGAAGAGATCTCTACCTCTATAACTTATATATTCTTGTATGTATGAGATAATAAAACAAATCTAATAAAATATGGGACCATGGGAATTGCTAATTATGGGTGCTTTGTTTGACTTAGTAACAGCATCCTGTTACAATTACTTCTTGTTTATTTAATTTTAGTTTATCATGGTTTATAATAAAGACTATAAAATCTTTTCTTTTCATCATTGTAGATGGGGAATTGTAGTTCATGGTGGAATTGATGGTCATTCCAGACTGATGCCTTTTCTACGAGCTTCGACATTCAACACAGCCAAGGCTGCAGCATGTTTTTTTGTACAAGGTGTGAACCAGTTTGGTTTACCAAGCAGAGTAAGAGCAGACCATGGAACAGAATATGTTGACATTGGCCGATTTATGATTGCTGTGAATGGAGTAGAAAGGGGTAGTTTCATCACTGGTCCATCTGTCCATAACCAGCGGATCGAGAGACAATGGAGGGATGTGTTTTGCAAAGTCCTTGACACATACTACAAACTGTTCTGTTTGATGGAGGAGCACAAACTGTTAAATATAACTAACAATGTACATAGATGGATCCTTCATTATGTTTTCCTGCCACGAATTGATTTGGCACTGAGAGAATGGACAGAAACTCATAACAATCATAAAGTGAGGACTGAACACAACCAGTCACCTAACATGATGTGGTTTCAATCTTTACTACTAAGTGATCCAGAAAAACACACAGGGGTCCGTAACATTGAACAACCTCCACAAGAAAGAATCCAGCAAACCATGCAGAACCTAAACATTGACTTTCAGGACGAACAATATTTACATCCAAGAGATCCATGTCCATTCTCTGTAGAAAGTTTAGCAAATCTTCACCAAAGTATAGATCTCAAACGCCATTCCCTATCACATGGTATGGATATATATGGGGAAGTTTTGCAGCTTGTCAGTAATCAAACCAATTGAATATCATTTAATGTACATTGAAATATTGCATGACATGTTATATACCCTTTTACCCTTTGGGCATGTTCAATAAGAGATGAAATTTTTTGTCATGACTGCCTTCATGGCCTTGTGTTATTACTTTTAGGATTTCATAATACACTGTAGAAAATTTCATTTTATTTTTGTTAAGTAGAGTGGTATTAACATGATAAAATAGAAACATTAAGCATTAAACATGTAATAGAAAATGCTATTTGAGTGAAATATTTGGATTTGTATGAAAATGTTTAAACAAGGCATTACATTTTCAGGTATTAAGTTGTCTCTATTATCTTTTGACTCTTGCCAGTTTTATGTAAATACTTTTCTAAGATGTATCAATTATCATATTTCAATCGATTTATTTATACTGCCCTTCATTTACTGCATGTTTCCCTATGAACAAAAAGATGCTACATGTATCTTGATTTAAAATAATCATGATAATGGAGGAGTGAAAACATGTGTATTTTAGTTTGGTAAAAGTTGTAAAAAAGTTTTGATGTAAGAGCATGAAAGCATCTATTTTTGAGGCGAATATTTTCATGTCTTAAATTTATATAATTATATTTTATTTTTCAAAATCAGAACATTTAGGAAAATTTATCACATTTATATCTTAATTACCATTTTTCATTTATTTAAAAAAAAATTAAATCAATATGTTTTTTAAATTACTCTTTTTCAAGTACAATACAAACCTTGTGCTATAGATCTTTCAGCAAGGTATTTATTATTATACATGTTTTTATCTCTCACATAGTTGTACATGTAATTTAAAATAAATCTTCCTCAATTTGTTTCTTCAGTATATTTATGTTTTTAGTTGCTAGTTTCATTAACAAAAATTAAATATTGACTCCATTATCATCTTGTGATTTATATTTAGTGATGTTCAATGTCCAATTTTAGTAATATCAAAATGTACTTTTGCAATTGTGATTTGGGTGTATATTTCTAGTGTCAATAACCTCATTTATGATTCGGCAAAGGATGATAGAGCCAAATTGTTTGATCCTTTAATAAAAATTATGATTTATTATATTGAGTGTCTTCTTATTTGTACATTACAATTATTGCATACACCAATATATTCAGTTCATGTTTGTATCTACATTTTGTAATTATATAAGAGACCTAATAAGGAAGACATGATGTTAACTAATGAAACATAGAAAGTATGTCAATGTCAGAATTATCAACCTTGCCAGCAAACAAGTTCATCATACAAACATTGATACAACTAATTACAAATATAAACATACAGCATCTGTGAATAAGACTTGACCAACCACAACGCATACATGCCACTCGTGACTGGCTAAAAACCAAATGCTTCAATACATGAAATAACAGAAGAACAAGAAAACACATGTCATATTGCTGTCGTGGTACTGGTACAGACATGTTTTTTTTTCTTCAGTAAAAAGTAGGTTAAAACTGGCAATTGTTGAGCCTACAACTGTTGTCACAGAAAGCTCGACATAGGGATACTGGTCCAGCAGCACCTTTGTTAGCTTGATTCTTAAAGCTTTATAATTTAGAAGGTGGAAGACCTGGATGCTTCATACTAAGTATAATGATGCCTTATGTTATATAGTTTCTATTTGTCACATGTCAATTGTCCTTGACCTCATATTCATGGTTGAGTGACTACTTGAAATAAAGGGTTGATTTTTTGGGGGAATGTTAATTTCTCTCTCATCATGAATAATAGTATTTGGCATGTGTGTACCTTGCAAGGTCCTCTTACCTATCACATAGTTTTAATTTGAACTTGACTAGTACCTCTCAGTGAACAAGGTTAAGTTTTGGTGGTAAAGTCCGTATTTAAGATACTATAAGCATATAGTAATAGGTCTAGTATATTCAGTGTATAGAAGGACCCTCAGGTGTTGATGTCCAACTGACAATTGTCATCTGAGATTAACCTCATATTTATGGTACAGTGGTTAAAGTTTAGTTGTTGTGTTTTGGACTGTTTTTCTTATTCTGTAGAAAGTACACCACTAATTTATGGCTTTCTAATGTCAAATCCTTAATTTCAAGCAGACACAGATGTTTCATTTTAAATTCCAATAAAGTGACATTCATTGCATGTCAAAGCTACACTTTATGGTGTCTTGCACTGAAAATATCTACATACTGTTAATGGCATATAAGAGAAAACTTGGTTAGTTAACAGAACTTCAGATGTACCAAAACAGGTACTTCAGATCCAACAAACAGGCAAAATGTACCCTCTATTTAAATTTGGTGCATTTTTTCAATTATCCAAAATTATAGGTCATCAACTGTTCTACACTGATCACCAGTCATTCAGCTTTCATTTGATACCAAAAATACATATACATATATATATATTCTACATATTTAGATAGCTACATTCATGTGTAGTCACTATTTTGTGTTAAATGTGTACTACTTCCTTGGTATGTGCTTTTGAGTAGGGCTTGAGCTAGTGGTGTTACACAGTGGTGTATGCAATGTCTACTATATTTGGTGTATGGAATGTTTTTTTATCAAATACTATATATATGCCAAAGGTCAACTTTATTTGGTGTTTGAAAATTGTTATGGTGAACATGTCACTCATGCAGGTTTTATTTGACCTTGACCTCATTGCTAAGTGGTAAGTTTTTTGTGCTTTTGGTCTCATTTTTATTTTAAACTAGAAGCAATAGGTCAACTACATTTGTTGTGTGGAGGAATTTTAAGGTGTACATCTCTGTCAGGCGTGGTTCATCAGACCTTGAATTTATGTGATTTTGTCAATTATGAAATTGTTGCGTGATTTTCTAATTGTGATTTTTTTTATTTGAGACTTCAATGCGATGTTTTTTTTTTATATGATTTGGAGAAAAATCCTGTTTAATTCATATAAAATATTTGAAAATGCGTGTTTAAATTCTTGTGTCATTTTCATTTTCTGCAATAATAAAAACCTCACAATAATTTCTTAATTTGCGTTAGTCGTAGTATAAAAGCTTGATATTTAGGTCTATCAACATAATTCCAATGATAAGTAAAGAATGCGAGACATTTCAGCGTGTGCACTCTTGTATAATTAAGATGTATAATACTGTAAGCTATCCCGAAAGTTTCATGTCCTATACTGGGCAGTTTACACGAGAACACTCATAAAATGCATTTTCTGCTTACACGAGAACACTCATAAAATGCGTTTTCTGCCTTCATGAGAACACTCATAAAATGCATTTTCTGCCTTCATGAGAACACTCATAAAATGCATTTTCTGCTAACACGAGAACACTCATAAAAAGCATTTTTTGCTTCCCTGGGCATGCATATGTGTAAAACTATGTCAGTCATGGTGTTTAATATATAGTTTCTCTGTTTGATTAGTTTATGTCAATTCTGTGATTTTTTGATTAGTTTATGTGTACTAAATGGCTTTCCTTGTATTTGTTTGTTGCTCAACTAACTGTCCTATATGTGTTACTAATGGCTTTCCATACTTTTTAATTTTGAACGAGCCTTCTCTTGTTCAGGTACCAGTGTAAACGCCTATTACTTGTTTAATGTATTCAAAATAAATAAAAAAAAGAATTTCATTTCAATGTTAAAAGTTTTATTTGCTGAACTGTTTGAATATATTTGATATAATAAATACTGACAATTCTAATACTTGCATACAGTACAAAATATCATAGTGCATAAGAAATATACACTCAGTTTAAATTTTATTTGTGGTGTCCAATGTGTTGGGAGATAGCTCTCACTGTACAGAAAGACTGCTACTAATATTCAATTATTTATCCTTATGCTCACCTTAAGCTTATTTTACTGCTTTGTTTATAATTTTATGGATAGTGAACGTTGGGCTATCTGCCATCAATTTATGCTTGCAAGTTTATAAATAAAAATCATAAGTGTCAGGTGACACATTAATCCAATAGTTACTTTTCATTTCTGGAAAGCCAAAATTACACACAATTACAAAATTGAGAAACATATAATTGAAATCATCTTGAAAATCAATAAAAATAATTTGAAATATGCAATCATACATTGGACACCACTCAGTGTTTGCAAGTACATAGAAAAAAACTACATAAAACATAGATCATCACAACCATCTTAATATTTACAAACAATGGTGTCCAGCAGAATATAACCATTAAATATATTAAAAATATTTGGTATAAAAAGCAATAAAAGATTAGTTTTCCAGGAGAAAAATTGATATGAAGAGATATAAAAAAAACTACACCCATTCCCTGCCGTGAGACATATGTCATGCCTGTACAACAAATGTAAAAAAAAAATTAACTCTTTTTTACTTCAAGTGCTTTACATATTAATAAATAAATTTACTGGATAATTATCATCATTTCAAACCTTGGTACCAAAATGACCTAGAAATTTATGTATTAGTTAATGCTCTCCCCTTATACTTGGTAAAAACTTAAATTTGACTGATAATAATTGAAAAGTGGATTACTGCCATATTTGTAAAAATCAGTATAAAATATTTGTCAAACTTCTATGAATAAATTTTGTATTTAATAAAAATACCCTGCACAATTTAATTCTTATTTCTTTCTATATATATATACATTCCCCAACCTTACAGTACTGTTTATAACTAATACCTTTTTCACAATACAATAATGCATGAAAATACAGATATTTTCAATGAAATCAAACGTTAATTTTACACTGAATCGAAAACCTTAGAGGATGAATCACTCAGATAAATGTCAAATTCTTGAGATAAGTCTTCATTTGAGAAGTAAAGTCTACTTATTTGTAAGGTTGCTGCACAGGTGTTAGCAATTGGTCTTCTTTGCAGTCCTTCTGTTGAATTAAAGGAAACCTCCAACTGCTCAATACATAGGGTATCAGCTGAGGTCCAGAATCTCAAAAGTGCATTAATCTGCGATTTATTTAATTGCATTATATAATGTTCAAAATAATTTTTGGAACGTTCCTCGAGTAGGTTTAGTGTCGGTTCTTCTGAATGGTTGTAATGTATTTTGTTAATGATTTTATCTGCAGTTGGATGGTATTGCTCTAATAAATTCACAACTACTGTTTCTGATGCACCCTGCCACAGTAATGGATAGCAGTCCATACCTTTCTTTATGCAAGAAATTGGATAAAGTGGAGCAGCAATCAGTGTTGTTCTTGCAATGTCTGTTATGACCCTTTTAAAGTTGGCTGTTGTTGGCAGCTCCCGCCCACCATGAGATGACACTAGGTTGAAAAGTTTCTCTTGCATATTAACAAAGTTATTTGCTGACATTAAATGTTTAATCAAGTTTTTTTCTGCTTCATTTACATGTTGCATGAAGGATGTTAATAAAAGTGCATCAGAAACACAACCTGTACCTGCCAAGATATAGACAACAGGGGATAAAGTTGTAGGAATATAGTTGCATAAGATGAAGGCATGGCTGATGATCTTACCAATTACCTCATAAGTCCCATTAAATAAATGACGATGATCCATTGTTGGAATTTTGTGGCAGTGTCCAAAAAAGAATTTGACAATCATGGCATAGAAGAAGCACGAGAACATCTCCCTTGTAACACCTTGCACATCTAAGGCAGCCTCCTCTCCTTCAAAAACAACCTCCAGGCGGTGGTGGACTGTGTCGGGATGTAATCTGTATTGGTCCATTAGATCTTCAACTATGTTTTCTCGCTTTACGGTAACTTTCTTTGAAGGTAGTAGAGCGGACTGCACTCTTTTTCTTCTCTCCTCTAAGTCAGCAATATCTGAAAGGTTAAGAAAATATATTATTTAAAGTGAAAAGGTTTTATTTATTTTTTAAACTAATAAATCATCCAGACACAAAAAGATCTTTTGCTTGGCTCCATTTCTTTTTACAGATTAAAATGTCTCATTGACAGTCATATCACATCTACTTACTTATCTTTGAAAAAGTAAATGTTAATGTAAATTTCACACAAAATAAGTTCTTTTTTAGAATGACATGAAATCCAAACACAGTTAGAAGTAGAATTCTTTTATTCTCATTAAGTTTGAACCACATATCAATTTTTATTTCATATCGATTAAGAATAAGCTTCTCTTAATGGATAAAAAGGAACCACCCGAAATTGATTACTCTTCAGTAATAAATTCCATTGGTCATTGTAGATTTCGAAAACAAGTAGGCTAATGCCACTACAAGGCAGAACTCGCACCCGCAAAGTGGAAAGTGATTAATATTAGTTGCAAAACTTGTTTCCCTAATCCACTATAGATAAATATGTTTAAACTAAGCTAACAGTGGCGGATCCAGAACTTTTTCTAAATGGGGGCTCCAGTCACGCTTCAATGATTCCCTATATAGGGAGCTGGGCCAATGAACACAAAACTTCCTGTTTGATTCCCATACTGCAGAGAAAATTTCAGGGGCTCTCTTAACACCATTTGCAAGTATGGTCTTGCGAAACAATGATAGTCTGTAAAAAGGGGACAATAATTAACAGGCCAATTAAGAGAGAGAGCAATATCTCTTTTACATAAATGAAACCTTTGTAGATTTAGAAAAAGAGCAGGGTAATGCCACTACAAGGCAGCACTCATACCCACAAAGTGGATAGAGATAAAAGATGCAATAACTTGTTTCCCAACCCACTCTAAATACATGTTTAACTAATAAACATTTTGAATTGGAGTAGCTTTGTCCTTTTCTACAAGAGGCAAGATTTTTGAAATTGGAAAAAAAACACATAAGTAGAAGAATTTCTTAACAATATAAATAAAATCTCACCAGAAATGTGCAAAGTTTTCACTGGCTCAGCTTCTAGTACCTCATCAAAGTCACTTTCATCTGATTCCTGAAAGAAAGCAATTAAAAAGTTACAACCAGGAAAAAATATATTTCAGTTTTATGATATAGTGGTCTATTGATTTATTATGGTTCAATGCTTTTTTTTGTACTTTAACATCCACCAACAGGAAGTGACTGTATTATAAACTTACAAATTTAAAATGTATATAATATAGCTTGCTTATCAAAATATGAAATCATTCCTACAAGTCAGGTTTTACAAATACATTTGTGTATGTACAGTGAATAAAATTTTGATGATAGTTAGTCTCTTAGGCTTGTTTTTATCTTTAACCATGCAGGCAAAAACAAGCATTAATTTCTCAACATTGCAATCATAAAACTCAGTTTTGTATAACCTGAAGAGTTGTTGTCCAAACAATCAAAATTAAGGTTTCTGAAAGTATAATTACTAAAATATGTTTTTTTCTGGTTTTGGTCTGTTGTATAAATATACTACTGCACAAATGTGGTAAAATTCAAGGACTTTTAGAGCCAATTCATACAGTATGGTAGTGTTTTTCTCATTGTCGAAGGCCATAGTGTTGCAAAGAATTGCTTACATTCACTTCAATTGAAATTTGGTGGATAGCTGGTTTAAAGGCAATTATACCACATCTCCCTATTTTTATGTGTCAATTTCTTGGTTAACTATTCTAAATTATTGCACCGCTGGTAAATTATCACGTTTTGATTGGTTTAAAGCAGTCACTTGATGACCTTTATAGATTCATAGGGGTTTCATGACATCACGTCTACTGTTAATAGGGACATCATCTATTAATGTTGCTGTGTTGTTCAGTAGAACGAGTCCAGTGTGCAATAAATTTGTTATAAGGTTAGCTAGCTACTGACCCCCTACGGTTCATAGAGGGTGAATAATCAAAGTGCTGGATAGCACCTGTGGAAAGTTTGCAACGGTAGATTGTAATATTTCAAATATATAGTGTGCTGCTACGAAGTCTCCCAAATAAAGCTCTCAAAATTAGTCATTCCCACGGGTCGCCTGACATTAAGCAAAGTCCAATACAAATTGGTCTGGTCTAGTAAAGTGATATTCATGATTTGGGGGTGGGGATCTAGACAGTTTACAAGTTCTCAAATAGACAGGAGGTAAGGTAAGAGTGGCCCTAGGGGACTAGCCTTTTATTTCATCTGATTTTTTTTATTATGCCGTACAAGAATATATGTTGTTTCAGTGTGGGGATTTCAACAGTTTTCAAGTTTTCGAAAAGGGGGTGGATCTTGACTGTTTACAAGTTCTCAAAACAGGATGGGGTGGGGTTACACAGAGGGACTTAATTATATTTTACTTTATTCGTTTCATTGTCCAATACAAGAATATTTATGATTAAGGGTTTGAGATCTCAAAACATGAGGGGTTGGGGATGACTCAGAGGTACTCCCACTATATTTCATTGGTTTTGTTTTGTTGCCCTATACAAAAATATATATGGTTTAGGGGTGGGGATCTCGACCGTTTACAAGTTCTTAGACATGAGGGGGTTGGGCTGACCCAAAGGGACACCCACTTTATTTCATTTGATTTGTTTTGTTGCCCTATACAAAAATAAATATGGTTTAGGGGTGGGGATCTCGACCGTTTACAAGTTCTCATACATGAGGGGGTGGGGCTGACCCAAAGGGACTCCCACTTTATTTCATTGAATTTGTTTTGTTGCCCTATACAAAAATAGGTTGATGCCTTAAGAAAGTTTATTGCTATAGCAAGCTATAGCAAACTTTCCAAAAACCAATGGGGTTTCAGCCTCTGGCTTCACCCCAACGCATTTTACTAGCACTCTTTGGATCCATAGGGGTTCAATAGCGAATCATATAACTTTTAATAGTTTCCCTCATTTTTATTTTAGAGACATAATTTTTTAACATGAAAATTTGGGGAAAATCCAGGAAAAAGTGAATGTAAATATTGTCAGATCACAGTTGCCCGACCTCAGTCTTCATAAGTAACATATCAATTACCTCTAAAACTGCTTCTTCTACATTCATACGACAGCTACCAGTGATGCCAAAACTAGCAAGTGGTTGTTGTTGTCTTCCTAGCACCTGACCACAATAAATCAATTTTGCTGACACTATCTCTGTTGTTGCTTCAACATAAAGATGTAGAGTCTGAAAAAAAAATAATACCTTAGTATAATTTTGAAACCTACATATTGAAAAATTAACTTTATGCCAAAAAATCTAGTTAAAGACCAACTGAATGAAGAAAACACCTGTTATATGTGTTTAGGGGAGCTGAATTCTTAACATCTAGAATATAAATGGGGAGTGTGTTCATGGGAGGCAGAAGATACCCAGGCTTGCATAATATAGGAACACAACTCAAGAACTGTAAAAGGGACTTTATCAAATTAGTAATTGATGTTAATAAGCATTGTTTATAAGTTTCATAACATTGAGTAGGGGCAAACTTATGTAAGAGAACAGAAACGAAAAATTAACAAATTATTCCATTTGTAAAAGGGCATAACTCTAAAGCTGTAAAAAGACAAGGGTAACAAACACTTAAATTCTCTTTGATATGGCAGGTGTATACAAATCTATAATTAGCAAAGAGGAAACAGCATGTCTAAAGATGCTACTGCAACTGTTGGTCGTTTGTAAAAGAATTCATCCTGTGCTAGCATTAAGATAAGTTAGTTCAATAATCTTCCTTGCCATTTTTTACCATTTATATATATGTTATCATGTAACAAAACCAAAAGCTATTCATGATTCTTATTGTATATTTTTTGGGGATTAATTATAAAGAATAATTATTTAGATTTTGTTTGTATTATTGTTATAGAAGATGTATTTAATATTATACAATAATTTTGCATTCTAAGTACACCTATACTAAAACCAGACATCTGCATTCGATTTTGTTCTTCAATGATGATCATTTTATAGAATTACTACACAGTAGTGTTATGTTTATTACCTATATTTGCCTAAATTTCAACATTTTGTTTTTGTAATTGTTTCACTAGCAATCAAGATCACCCAACCTATTAACTTTTTGAGACATGGCTACACATAGCCAAAAATTTAATATTTATAAAAGGCTACCATTATATATTTAGAAATAGTACCTCAGATTTTGTCTGCTTTGAAACTGTTTTTCTGATTTCTTTCTGATCTGGGAGAACTAGCACAATAGTAACAAGGTCATCAACTGTTGACTGTTGTCTCAACTGGGAAATTTCCTCTATAACCTCAAGATGAATCTACAAATAATATTATTTACATTTAAATCACTTTCATGAAAATGAAATATTATTTGGTATCCAAAATTCGGTTCAACAAGCTTTGATGCTGTTGTCTAAGTGAGTGACAGAAAGTGAAATAGAACATTATTTTTTAAAACACTGACAATGACATCTAGAATAGGACAAAAACAACATTTTTTGTAAAAAAATCACCAAATCATCTTAATTAAAATCTTAATGTAAGCATAGAATTGATAAAGTGTTGGCTCTAAGAAATTTGATATTAATGTCAGATGTGCATTCAGCTACACTAAACGAAAAGGCAGATTTACAACAATTTGGGCAGTCATGTAATGTTTGATAAATGAAACTACTTTTCTGCCAGATATATATTTGTGAACCTACTAATGTATATGTAAATGTATTATTTCTTTGACATTATTAAGAACATCTTAAAAGATATGACAAGGATAATAATTCTATTTCCATAGCTTACATAGATTTTCGAAAAGGGAATGACAAGATTTCCATGATCAAAGTGACATTCTTGTCCCAAATCATACTTAGTCTAGTATATGGTTATCTAACGGTACATATTAGCAAATAACCTCCTACCAATACTTGTAAAGCTTTTCAGAAAGGAAAAGAAACAATTACATTGAAATATTTTGACTACATAACCAGTTATTAAACATTTGGTATTTAAGAAAAGGAGGAACATACCTTCTCCAGTTCTTCCTTCCTTGTATCCCTCAGACGCTGTCTTTCTGTCCTTTGTAAAATTCTGCGTACTCTTGCTTGTTGTCTGGAGTCTTCCTATAGAGAAAATACAAAAAAATTATGAAAATATTCTGGACATAAATACATAGGGTTGTAACCATCTTCAAATGACTGGTAATTTTAAAGTAAGAAAGCTAAAAATCAATGAGAACTTTAAAATTGTGAAGAAATTAGTAAAAAAGGTCAATAAGTTCATTTTGTATCATGTACCTATTTAATGGTTTTTATATGTATTTCTGAGTTCAATTTTCGAGATATCATATAAGTTTGTTATCATTCAATAATATGTATAGCATAACTTAACAATACTGCGTACAATGTTGTGCTAAGCTAAATCTAAGCCAAGATAACTGTTAGATAACTGGTGACCTGACAGACAAATAGACCAGGAGTTTGAAATTTAAGTGTGAGTAACTGACATTCGTTTAACAACAGTCCCTCCCCAAAAAAGATTTACCAAACAAGGCAACTACATGAACTACTAAAGCTCCCAAAATTCTTTAAAAGCATCAAAGTCACAAACTACTTTTAAGATACCCATATCCTTTTAACTATCCTTAATGATAAATTACTGATGTGATGGCAGATATAACTTTAAAAATCAGATTTTTTACATACATTTGCAATATAGATAACTTACCTTTTCTCTGTCTATAGCAAGGGAAGCGGCAAAATCTATATCCTGCTCCATGATAAGTCTTGACCGGGGATTTGCTGAGATCTGAAAATGAGTTTCTAACATGTATAAGGAATTTAATACTTTTAATTAAGTTTTAGTGAACTTAAAGGAACATGCCAAATTCAAATCAACACAGATCTTTAATGTCAAATAAATCATCTTGCACTATTTAGCATTGGAAAGTAAGATTTTGGGTATGATGCAAACCCTTTTTCACCCCAACAATAAGTAACACTAAAGATGATAAGTGAAGGCAATGAAATCACTTTACACAGTAAAGCAAAGCTGGATAAAGCTTTGAGCCAAATATAAAGAGTGTGCTATATTTTATTGTTGAGAAAATGACAACTCAGATCCCTATATGTCCATTCATATGACATGAAATGCAGTTTCCAAATGAACAATTTTAAGGTCAAAATTCATCAATTTCTCAATTGGATTGTTTCCATATTTCAACATAGATTTGATATTCAGAATATATATGCCAACATCATATAATGAAAGAATATCATGGACTTTGTATTATTCAAAGTAATATATAAAAATAAAACTAATCAAAGCTTATAATTATCTGAAACAGCAGAAACAATTTTCAAATTGCTGTTTTAAAGCAAATGGAGAATGTGTCCAAATAATGGCACATATGAGGCCTTTATTGTTTGTATATTAGGGTCATAACTCAAGACAAATACAGAGAAACCAATCAAATTTAAATTTGGTCTGTGTTTTGTGGTAATTAGCATTCTTCATATCATTTGAATAATGCAATTAACATTTAGAAATAGGAAACGATGAATTCATCAATTTGTCTTAACAAATGGGCATAACTCATGAACAAGAAAAGACATTATCAAAATTTGAACCTAATCTATGTTTTCTGGAAATAAGGATTTTGCATAAAATTCCTAATATTTGGTTGAGGCTAACTAAAGTAAAGGAACAGAAACAATTTTTGGATGTACAGCTGTACAGACAGAAGGACATGGGTAAACCTTAACAACCAGTTCCTGTGGGAGAGGGGGGAGGGATTTGCATCTAAACATATTGTAAAAAAAAATAATTACCAATGGTGTGCCAGATGAAATCCATTCATCTGGTAACACTGATGAAGCTGAAGGAGTAGAAGTTAAACTTTGTGGAGTTCTTGGTCTATTCTGTACTGTGTTCTGCAAAAAAAAATTATGATAAAAACCATGTCCATAACACTTGAATAATACAAAATCAATATATTTCCTATGTCATATCAAATAAGCATTGTTATAAAAAATTTCTTGGAAAATAGATAATTGTTAAATTACATTATTTATTTATTTCTGATATTAACAACTCAAGAAAACCAATATATTCAAACATGTTGAGTTAAGTGATACTAAATGAATAGACAACTTTCAGAAAGAGGGGATCGCCAGTATCCGTGCACTATTATATTACCATTCACCAAGCAACTTAGTGATCGTCATTGTGCAGGATAAAATCGAAATAAAGTTTGTTTTGGTATTAAGTACTTAATCACAATCCCTAATTGACAGCAGTGCTGATTGTCAATTATGAGAATTTATTTTGACAATAAATTTGTGCAATATAGCAATTTTTTGTTTAATTATTTTTCTTACAACATTGGAACAGAAGTGACAATGCCCCATAACACACAAATGATGTTCACTAAGACCCATTATATTTTTCAAGCCAGTCTTTTACATGACATATATATAAAGTTAAAAAATAAATAAAAACAGGTGTTGTGCATAGGGCCTTGTCAGGCAAATAAAATGATTTGTGTTAATAACAAGATCAACTTGTTTTCACATATTCAAACTAATAAAAATGTCTCTTTTTTCTGTCACATCCCAAACGCATTAACAATGTGAAGTTGATAATTTTCCATTCTAGGAAAAAGAAAAAGAAAATGTCCAAAAAAATGTTTGACATATATAGTCTTTAAATATTGCACTTTCTGCTCAAAGGGGACTGTTAACCTCTGTTTTTTCATACATTATATATCCAGTTAAATTTGCTAATTACCAAATTGATTCCAGATTGTGTCTGGTTAGCAGTTGTCACTGTGGCTGCTGGTGTTGTTGCAGTTGCTTGTGTGGAGGCACGTGGAGTTCTTGGGTTTGGGTTGTTTCTCTGTAAAATAAAATTTCAAATCATATAAAACATACATAATATACAATAAGGTAATCATTAAATTTTCAAACTTTTCTTTGTGAAGACCACTTTTATTGCTCATTACAAATAATTTTGAAATCATTTAACCAGATGAATTTAGATTACAGCAAATCTTGATTTGAGCAAGACATTAAAGAACCAGATGCCCCGCAGGGCGTAGCTTTATACGACCGCAGAGGTTGAACCCTGATCGGTTGGGACAAGTATGGACACAACATTCAAGCTGGATTCAGCTCTAAATTTGGATTGTGATTAAATAGTTGACACAGCATAGGTTTCTGACACAGAATGAATGTGTTCTAATGAACTTTAATTTTTTGTTTTCTCTTAGAGCAATTCACTATGCTGTCGAATATTAATCCTCTCAAAAAAATGTTTGAAGAAATTCTTTTTATTTATGGGCCCCTTATTCCTAAACTGTTGGGACCAAAACTCCCAAAATCAATACAAACCTTCCTTTTGTGGTCATAAACCTTGTGTTTAAATTTCATAGATTTCTATTTACTTATACTAACGTTATGGTGCGAAAACCAAGAAAAATGCTTATTTGGGTCCCTTTTTGGCCCCTTATTCCTAAACTGTTGGGACCTAAACTCCCAAAATCAATCCCAACCTTCCTTTTGTGTTCATAAACCTCGTGTTCAAATTTTGCGGTCGTATAAAAATTGTAGAGCTATTTTCCCAAGGCTAGTAGTATAAAGTTTTGATTGCCGATTGGATTGCTGTCTTTGTTTGTATAAATGCTTGCTCAAGCATCATAATCAAAATTGACAAGGAAGACCTTTTTTGCAATTTTAAATGAAAAAAAATGTTTTAAAATAATTTTACTTTTTCACACATGATAAATCTAATATTTTAAATAATGTGTGAAGTAGTCTTGCATATTTTTAGACTCTGATGACTAATGTTAGAGGGTGGTAAAAGTTGGCCCTAAATATGGAAAATGCGGGACAAGCACGGGAAATTAAGATTATCTGAACGAGAAACACTTGTCTTTTGTTTATGTAATTTATACATGTTTCTAGCCTTTTTATATAGGTTAGACCTTTGGTTTTCCGGTTGAATGGTTTTACACTTGTAATTTTTGGGACCCTTTATAGCTTGTTGTTCAAACTCTGTGTTGAAGGCTGTACCATGACCATTAATGGTTTACTTTTTTAAATTTTTATTTGGATAGAGAGTTGTCTCTTTGGCACTCATACAACATCTTCCTATGTCTATAAAGGAGAACATGAGAAATAAACGGCAAAACACAAACATGTGAAATAAAAAGGCCAAAAAGGTTGAGGGAAAATAACCCTTTACCACCCTCATGAAACAATATTTGAAACAGAAGTCAGCTTAATTACATACTTGAATAGGAGGTAAGTCTGGTAGAGAATTCATGCTGTCTGCTGTCATGTCTGTTTCTGTATCAATAGGGACTTCAGGTTGAACAACTACATCCTGTAAGAATTAAAGATTTTCAATATTTTGTTATTTATAATAAGAGGTATATATTAAGAAAAATGACAGGATCATACCAAACATGACAATCAATGTGGTTATTACATGAACTTATAAACTAATTAAGTGTTTGATAAAGTGGTAAAATGGAAACAGCAGGTTAATATTGGCAAAAGACTATTTTTGTCAGCTTAAGTTTTCTACTTGTCCAAATAAAAATGAAAATAGATATCATTGTGATGTGAGTTCATTTGCAGACAAGATTTATGAAAAAGGTCATTTGTTCAGAATATCATAATTTAACATTTAAGGAATAACAGAACTGTAGTTGGAGAGTTGCCACTGTCAATTGTAGATTTGATGGTCACAAAGGCAGTTTTACTTGTGAAGTGTAGAAATTGAACATTTGTTGATTCAAACAATTCAAAATGGTGGTTCCCTCCGTAGTTAAATAAAAGTTATATTGAACAAGGGTTGAATAATGTTGAAATAAGATGTTGAATTCCAATTTTCATTACAGCTGTGTTAGAGTTTATAATTTTAAAAGTTTGATTGTTATAATATTTCTGTATCTAAAATGATGTATTTACACCATACCTTTAAAATAGCAAATAATTTATGATTTTTTTTTTTAATTTATAATTAAAACCACAGCAGTTCATTTTTATGCTAATTATAAGTCAGGTTAAATCCAACTAACAGAAAAAAATTAAAGGAATGATTTGAAGATAAACAAAAGCAGACAGATTCTAGAAAAATATGTCAATCAAGGGCACTTAAACCAGATTAATTTATCTCATTCTTCTGAAAAATTCTGCCTTTATAATATGGGTACCCAGTATTGAGAAAAATAATTAATATTGAAAAAATACAAACCAGAATCTTAATAATGACGGTTCCTTGGTACTTCTGTTCTTTATAAAATGGTGGGTTGAAGGGAGCTGCTGCTAACTCTCTTTGCTGACTAACAGTGAAGATTTCAAAGTCTTTGTTGGCTAGTCTTGTGTACAGGCTGCGGATCTTCTCTTTGAAGTCCCCTTGGCTTAAATCTAGTTGAATTGGCATGCTCTTTCCTTTGAAGTCTTCATAATGGGTTAAGGGGTACCCTATAAAACATAATCTTAAGTTACAATCAATTATAATATGACGAGCTATTATTGTCAACCAGTATAATCACAACATATCTACTTTTAGAAAAATTACAGTAATGCACAAAATTGACTGTTCTTGTTACAACCAACTTATTTATTAACTGCCCGATATTCTCAATTTTCGACATAAAAACCCCCAGTTTATGTAGACCAAGATTCAGATACAAGATAATTAACGAATGTAAATAAGGAGCATTTTAAAGCTTCTTATGCTTCAGAACGAATTAAATAACATTTGAAGAAAATATATAAGAGAAAAAGGATTAAAAAATAATAATCATTGAATGATATAAATATTACTTATAATATCAAAATTGGGTAAAATTGAACAGCAAAACAGTATTGTATGTATTGAGCTTTCACAGATAACAAAATTACTGAATTTGTCCTATTGGAAACAAAATAATTCATCATGGCAGCTGTAGATTTGTTTTCATTTAATACTTGCTGGGCCTTTATATTTGTATTTTACCACTCCTTTCCGCATTGGGTAAAATAAACAAATTAAATCTTCAATTAAGGTGAAAGTTGAAGATTATCTTTGGTTAAGTTGTGCAGTTTAGTCCTTAATTTAATCTGCTTTTTTAGTTCCTTTATTTATAAAATATAAATTTATATAGCTTATTATTTTGTAACAAATTCTAGTAATTTAGTATAAAACAATTTCTGACATATTTTTTATTCTTGTCAAATGGTAACAAATGTCAGTATACGTACCATAACCAATACTCTGGTGTCTTTGGATCACTGGGTCTTTTCTTGATAGTTTAGGTAGGTCACAACCATCTGGTAGCATGTAGAACTTCATCCTTACAATCTTGGCTTTAGGTCCTGGTTTCTGTTTTGTCTTTTGTCTTTTGTGTGGTCTTGTATAATCTCTAAGTGTGTGCACACTAGCAAGAGCTGCCTGCAGTCTGTCTTGAATGACTATTTGTGGTATTGTATCTTGAAGGTCATCATCTGAGTATTGAACTAAAAAAAAGAAAGACATCATTTAATTTACTATTACAAGTACTTAGTATATATTGAATACAATTGATATACTGCCTCAGCACAAAATGACTATATCGCTTGAGAACTAATTAAAATATTTGTTACAATTCTGCATGTGCTATGGCATAAATGCTATATAATAACTATATATATATATGATCAAGATGTCTACACATTTTGTTGACACTTCAAAAAAGAAAGATGTTAAATGCAAAGTATGTCGAGTTGGAGATTAAAACAAACTAGCGGCTCTAAAGAGCCTGCATGTGTCGCTAAGTTTGGTCTATGTGCATATTAAACAAAGGATGGATTCATGACAATTTTTAATTAATCAGTTGGTAGTAAAAGTGAATATACATTGTATATTGTATATAACAAAGATTTAAGTTGATTTTGGACAAAGAAAGATAACTCCAATTAAAAAAAAATCTTGCTATTGCACAATATTTTGCAATTAGATATTTCTTGCCTACTATTCTGGACAAAGAAAGATAACTCTAATTAAAAAAAAAATTGCTATTTCACAATATTGTGCAATTAGATATTTCTTGCCATTGCGCAATACTGTGCAATTGAAAAGACTTGCTATTGCACAATACTTAATATAATAATTTTAGATCCTGATTTGGACCAACTTGAAAACTGGGCCCATAATAAAAAATCTAAGTACATTTTTGGATTCAGCATATCAAAGAACCCCAAGATTTCAATTTTTGTTAAAATCAGACTAAGTTTAATTTTGGACCCTTTGGACTTTAGTGTAGACCAATTTGAAAACAGGACCAAAAATGAAGAATCTACATACACAGTTAGATTTGGTATATCAAAGAACCCCATAATCAATTTTTGATGAAATCAAACAAAGTTTAATTTTGGACCCTCATTTGGACCAACTTGAAAACTAGGCCAATAATTAAAAATCTAAGTACATTTTTAAATTCAGCATATCAAAGAACCCCAAAGATTCAATTTTTGTTAAAATCAAACTAAGTTTAATTTTGGACCCTTTGGACCTTAATGTAGACCAATTTGAAAACGGGACCAAAAATTAAGAATATACATACATAGTTAGAATCGGCATATCAAAGAACCCCAATTATTCAATTTTTGATGAAATCACACAAAGTTCAATTTTGGACCCTTTGGGCCCCTTATTCCTAAACTGTTGGGACCAAAACTACCAAAATCAAACCCAACCTTCCTTTTATGGTCATAAACCTTGTGTTTAAATTTCATAGATTTCTATTTACTTATACTAACGTTATGGTGCGAAAACCAAGAAAAATGCTTATTTGGGTCCCTTTTTGGCCCCTAATTCCTAAACTGTTGGGACCTAAACTCCCAAAATCAATCCCAACCGTTCTTTTGTGGTCATTAACCTTGTGTTAAAATTTCATAGATTTCCATTCACTTTTACTAAAGTTAGAGTGCGAAAACTAAATGTATTCGGACGACGACGACAAAGACGACGACGACGCCAACGTGATAGCAATATACGACGAAAATTTTTTCAAATTTTGCGGTCGTATAAAAATCTAAGTACATGTTTAGATCAGCATAAGAATTTAATTTTTGTTAAAATCAAACTTAGTTTAATTTGGACCCTTTGGACCTTAATGTAGACCAATTATGAACGAGACCAAAAATTAAGAATCTACATACACAGTTAGATTTGGCATATCAAAGAACCCTAATTATTCAATTTTTGATGAAATCATACAAAGTTTAATTTTGGACTGTGATTTGGACCAACTTAAAAACTTGGTCAATAATAAAAAAATCTAAGTTCATTTTTAGATTCAGCATATCAAAGAACCCCAAGGATTCAATTTTTGTTAAAATCAAACTAAGTTTAATTTTAGAGCCTTTGGACCTTAATGTAGACCAATTTGAAAACGGGACCAAAAATTAAGAATCTACATACACAGTTAGATTTGGCATATCAAAGAACCCCAATTATGATGAAATCAAACAAAGTTTAGTTTTTGACCCTTTGGGCCTCTTATTCCCAAACTGTTGGGACCAAAACTCCCAAAATCAATCCCAACCTTCCTTTTATGGTCATAAACCTGGTGACTAAATTTCAAAGATTTCTATTTACTTATACTAAATTAAGTTATGGTGCGAAAACCAAGAAAAATGCTTACTTGGGCCCCTTTTTGGCCCCTAATTCCTAAAATGTTTGGATCTCAACTCCCAAAATCAATCCCAACCTTCCTTTTGTGTTCATAAACATCGTGTTTAAATTTCATTGATTTCTATTCTCTTATACTAAAGTAATTGTGCAAAACCCAAGAATAATGCTTATTTGGGCCCTTTTTTGGCCCCTAATTCCTAAACAGTTAAAACCAAAACTCCCAAAATCAATCCCAACCTGCTTTTTGTGGTCATAAACATTGTGTCAAAATTTCATAGATTTCTATTTACTTTAACTAAAGTTATAGTGCGAAAACCAAGAAAATGCTTATTTGGGCCCTTTTGGGCCCCTAATTCCTAAACTGTTGGGACCAAAACTTGCAAAATCAATCCCAACCTTCCTTTTATGGTCAAAAACCTTGCTTCAAAATTTCATAGATTTCTATTTACTTAAACTAAAGTTATAGTGCGAAAACCAAAAGTATTTGGACGACGATGACGACGACGACGCCAACGTAATACATGTACCAATATACGACCAAAAAATTAAAATTTTTGCGTTCATATAAAAAGGACATTTAGTAAAATGAATGCTTCTTTCGAAGGCAGATTGTGAGCATAAATGAACGGTGACCCCATTTTTTTATTTCATTTTTCTATTAAGTATAAGATAAAGTTGCGAAATCCTATATTGAATAAAAAAAATGATTTATACCAGCAACCCTCATGACAGGCAATATTCCTCTTGGTCATGTTAATTTATTTGTAGATCTTACTTTTCTGAACATTATTGCTGTTTACAGTTTATCTCTATCTATAATAATATTCAAGATTATAACCAAAATCTGCAAAATTTCCTTAAAATTAAAAATCAAGGGCAGTAACCCAACAACCGGTAGTCTGTTTCATTTGAGATGTTCAGGGCAGATAGAAATTGACCTGATAAACAAATTGACTTCGTCAGATTTGCCATAAATGATTTGGTTTCAAAGATAAAAACAAAAATCTATATTTTACCAACTATGTTCTATTTTTAGCTATTGCAGCCATCTTGGATGGTTGGCCAGGGCAATGAACACATATTTTATTATACTAGATTTTTTAATGTGCATATTGTTATGCGTTTAATGACTTTTCTACACTGGCTAGAGGTATAAGGGACGGTTGAGATCTCACAAACATGTTTACCTCGCCTCATTATGCACCTGTCCCAAGTCAGGAGCCTCTGGCCTTTGATACAGGGTTGGCAAAGTATTACCCGCCTGGGAATTCACGGGTGGGAAAACACGGGTTTTCCCGGGCTGGGCAATACTCTCAGAAATGGGAATACTGGGCATTACTGGGCAATATGATTTTTTTAGCTTATTTTATCACAAAATAGTAAAATCTTGGTGTAGTTTCATAGTATTACAGCTAAATATATACTTTTATACAGATAACCATTGACAGTCATTTCTAAAATAAAGAAAAATTCAATTTCATTCCTTTCTATGTAGACAGAATACAAGATTTGCACATTTAAGGAAACCTTGTTAATTCACCAAGCATTGTTTCAATATTAATCCATACTTTGAAAGGAAAAAAACATTGCAATATATTAGTGCATTGTAAATTTCAAATGTTTTACATTCATATTGCTAAATAAACACCCTATGGGGTCATGCCATTAACACTTATAGAATTGTAAGGCCTGATTATTGTTACATAAACAAATCAGCATTCTAATCTGAATAATTACTTGCTTAGGGACAGTACATATAGACATTATTTAAATATAATTTTTCTTACATGTAAGTGTTAATCCTTAAAAGGAGTTATATTTATTTAAAAAAAACTTTTTTGCTTTATATTTACAGTTTTACCAATCCAGACAAACAAATAAGGTTATTTATATATCTTGATTGTATAACATTTGTGTTTGATCACTGAATTCTCTATAAAATTCTGACCAGTATTTCATATTACCCTGTATTGCCCAGTATTACCCACTAAAACCCAGTAAAACCCGGGTGTTCCCAGTATTTCCCACTGGGCTGGGCAATACTCATAAAACCCGGGTTTTTGCCAACCCTGCTTTGATAGTCTTGTATTATTTTAATTTAAGTTTCTTGTGTACAATTTGGAAATTTGTATGGCATTCATTACCACTGAACTAGTATATATTTGTTTAGGGGCCAGCTGAAAGAAGCCTCTGGGTGTGGGAATTTATTGCTACATTGAAGATCTGTTGGTGACCTTCTGCTGTTGTTTTTTCTATGGTCGGGGATGTTGTCTCTTTGACACATTCCCCATTTCCATTCTCAATTTTAGATACAACAATGATGATTATGGCCAAGTTTGGTTAAATTTGGGCCATTAGTTTCATGCGAAGATTGTGCAAGTTAAAGACAACAGACGTTGGGCCAATAAGTGCGATAATAAAAAGGAATGACGATTTGAAACACACAAGACATATATTTTCATGACTATATTTTTACTGCAATGAAATATAGGATTAATTTAATTTCATATTGAAAGGAATATTTTTTTAACCCATTTACATATTTTCAACCACATGTGTCACCTACTATGTTCTGTGAGGTATATACTATTTTGTCATGGGTATTGAACTGTAATTCTGTAAATATAGAGAGCGTAATTTTCCAAAGAAACTCCATATGTGGCAAAATGTTTAACACTTTTACCATGAAGTTAGTTATAAATGAGAAAATATATATATCCCAGAAACCAAAGTTAATATGCACTACTATTTTATTCAAAGGTGAAAATATAGGAATTTGCAAAATATTTTCAACGTTTATTTGCCCTGTCATAACTTCTAAGACTTTTAACTTATTCTAAAATTCTATAGTACCCCTACGTAAACTTTTGGAACTCCTGTATAAGAAAAAAAACTTTAGGCACTACCAAGTTTTTGTGTACTGATAACATTCTCAAGATATGTCTTTATGAGAAGAAATACAAGGATCATATCTGGGAACCAGTACATTAACAAATTTACATATACGAATATCATATACCTCCAAAAGCAGCTGAACTTACAAAGTGCAACCTCAAAGATTAATATTGGAACTAAAAATCTGTGAAGTTTCTTTCTTTAAGTTAGAATTTAAAGAAATAATGCAACTAATATTCTCCCAAATTAAAAGTCAACAAGTAAGCCTTTGAAATATTAAATTCAGTAAAGAACTGTACAAGAGAATACAATATACCGGTACTCTGCCTTTTTCAACATTTCCAATAAGGTCAATATTTACTTAAATTTCCGAATATTCCTAACACCTCTGAATTCAGTTTGTGAATTTGTCACAGCATAGGATTAATTCTGACACAGAATGAATGTGTTTTAAGAACCTATTTTTTTTAATTGGACATTAACCTTTTAAGTTCAAAGACATATGGTTAGATTCAGCATATCAAAGAACCCCATGCAAGAATTTAATTGTTGATGAAATCAAATAAAGTTCAATGAGTAAAGTATAATTTTTGGCACTTTTGACCTCAATGTGATAACGAATCACAAAAATTAAAAATCTAAACACATGGTTTGATTCAGCATGTCATTGAAATCCATATATTTTTGTTGAAATCAAACAAAGTTAAATATATTTTGGACCCATATATGGACCAACTTAAAAGCTTGGCCTATAACGAAAAATCTTAATACATGTTTAGAATCAGCATATGAAAGAACCTGCAAAAGTTCCAGAAAAAACCCCACTGAAATTGGTCAAGAAATAAGCAATTTATACAAAGTATTAGAAAAGAATTGATTTGACACCTTATTCCTCAACTGTTGGGGCCATAATCCCCAAAATCAAACGAAAACCTCCCTTTTTAGGTATCATAAAGATCCATACACTTACACACAAGTGATGGTCTGGAAACTAGAAAAATGCTTATTTATACCTTTTTAAGCCCTAAATTCTTCAACTGTTTAGTTAAGTTTAAACAATATTTATTAATAAACAATTTCAAGACAAATATTACAATGTTACATAATGTTGTTGTCAATCTAGTGGCTATAATGTTACATAAAGTACAAAGTCTTCAACTGTTTGGAACATAAGCCCCAATATCAAACTTTCTTCGTAGTTTCAAACCTTGTATTTTAAAAAATTTCATAGAGATCCACATCTTAAACTAAAGTTATTGTACTAAAAGTAAGTGTCTTCGGACAACACGGACATTGATGGCAATGTGATACCAATATATGACCGTAATAAATATAAAATTTAAATTATTTGATCTGTCTGATTTACTGCAGATTATAACCAGATGCTCTGCAGGGTGCAGCTTTATATGACTGCAGAGGTAAAACCCGGAACAGTTAGGGCAAGTATGGACACAACATTTATCAGCTTGATGCAGCTTGATGCAGCTCTGAATTTGGAATGTGATTAAATAGTTGACACAACATAATTTCTGACACAGAATGAACGTGGTCTAAGAACTTAAGCTTAACTTAAAAAAATTAAATTAGACATTTACCTATTATGGGTCCAATATCCAAAATCTAAATACATAATTAGATTCAGCATATCATAGAACCCCAAAATTCAATTTTTGATGAAATCAGATAATGTTCAAATTTAGACCCTTTAGACCTCAATGTTGACCAATTTGATATAAAGCGGGCCAAAATATTAAAAATCTAAATACATGATTAGATTCAGCATATTAAAGAACCCCATATATACCATTTTTGTTAAAATCAAACAAGTTTTATTTTGGACCCTTTGGGCCCTTTATTCCTAAACTGTTGGGACCAAAACTCCCAAAATCAAAACAACCTTCCTTTTATGGTCATTAACCTTTTGTTTGTGATTATAAAAACTTAAATCTTTTTCTGATTTTGTTTTAACCATCAAAGCGTGTATTGTTTTGCATGATTTCAGGTGCTCATATTTGGTATGTCAACATACCCTGTTCAGGTATACCATTATTTGTGTAATAATTAGCACCCAAAGAGTTTAAAAAGTCCATTACTCTGGAAGGGACAATAAAAGTGACACAACTCAAATTTGTACTTGATCTGTGATTTATGTTAAACAGTATTGTATTTAAGTTTCATAACATTTGGTGGAGACAAACTGAAGATAGAAAATGCAAATGAAAATTTACCAATTTTTTCATTTATAATGGGACATTACTAGAAAAGTAACAACACAAAATTTCAAATTTGATCTGTTGTTTGTGGAAATAAGCACTGCATATAAGTATCATACCATGTGGTATGGGCAAATTTAAGTTAGAGAAAAGAAAAAAAGACATTCACCAATTTTTCATAACTCTAGAACCTTTAAGGTGGTATGGGTGTCTTCCTTCATCTTGGATTGTTAAAAACAGAGAACCAGCTTTTCTATCAAGTTAGCAAAATTTGATGCAGAAATGCAGATATTTTATGTGAATTTTCATTTAAAAGAACCAATTTATAAGAATATAACTTATTAATATTGATATATTTGCAAATAATAAATATTTTTGGTTGTTTGAAAGAAAGAAAAAATGGGCATTTTAAGGGGAGGTAACTCTAAAACAGTGCATTTTCTGAAGGATTCTACATGGAATTTTCCTATTTTGTATTTTAGCCGGAAAAAACGTACGGTGACCCTATCTTTTCTTTTGATATTCTCAAAGCATTGTATGAAAGCTATCTTTTCCTTAAGTATTTAACAATTCTATCATTTTGTTTAGTTTCTAATCACAAAATTGTGTTTTTTCCTGTATAATCCATACAAAATGTTTCATTTTGTCACACCCTGTAGCTTGAGAAAATGCAAGGTGACCTATCATTTTTATTACATTTTTCAACATATATCAATAGATACTACATTTTGGTAAAGTATGAACAAATTCTATCATTTTTATTTTAGACTCCCATACCACCTTAAAGTCATAATAAATGAGTGACCGGTGAAAAATAATGTTATTCCAATTCTTGAACAAATGCATAGAACTATCTAAAACCTAGTCTTCTATGCACAATTTTCTTAGAATCAATGGGCTTTTTTTTGGGGGGGGTGGGGGGTAGGTACTTTTTTCATTAAAGAAATGGCAATTTTATTGCTTTCGTTGGGACCAATTTTGAAAAAATAATGTGAATATTTGGTATTGTTCATATCTGTTAACTATATTTGTTCAGCATCTACCTTGTTTAAAAAAATTCAAACCACAAAGAAGAAAAATATTTGCTAATTTAGCATGTTAAGTCTTATTAAATTTGAAATATTCTTTACCTTGATATGCTGAAAAATCGAATAAATGGTCCATTTTAAATGAATTATGAAATCTAAATTGTAGCATGATAAAAGATATTAAAACACTTTTAGAGCTGTTTGTTAAAATATCAAGAATCAATACATTCTGTTGAGTTATAATTTTGTATCAATTTTTATTATTTTATAATTTTTTATTGATATTTCTGCCATTTTCTGAGTTATCTCCCATTGCAATGCAAATCTCTATTGGAATTTAAAAAAAAAGATTTTTTAGTCTGCCTCAAGTTCAATTAGGTTGAACCTGGGAACAGTATATCTGTTAATATATATGTTCCTGGTTGAACTAATATTTTCTATATTATATATGATATAATGCTAAAGATTTAAACTTAAATATCTTCTGTTGCAATTTCTACATGGTTAGGGTAAAATTTATGCTATATATATTGCCTGGACTATCTTTGTACATACATAAGTACATGGGTACACTTAATGTCCCCTCTGATACAATGGGGCCTTTAAAAAGATTCATGATGTAAATAATAAATGGTGAATGTGTCCCTGGGACACAGATAATGCCCCCAATGGCACTTAATATAAAGTTATATAGGGACATAATTAAAGAACGTGAAATAGAAGCTATCCAGTTTGTGCTTGATCTGAGTTTTGTGGAAATAATAATTATCTAAGTCTCATTTAACAGTTGGTTGAGGCAACTGAAGTAAGAGAACAGACACAAGTTATTGTTCTGTGCATTATGGTTATATACATAGTGTAAAAGTTGCATAGCATTTGGTTGAGGCCAACTAAGTAAGGAAGAGAATTGGAACTTTAGGATGTATATACAGACAGAAGTGCAGACAGACAAGGATAAACCTTTAATTAATGCCCCTCTGCAATGAAGACCCTACAAATACATTCTATAATGACAGATGCACAATTAAAGGGTGGGGAGGGGGCAGGTTCCAACCAGACCCAGACCCCCTGGTCCCCCTGGATCAGTCTATGTGATGACAATTTTTTTTTTTAAATTAAGTTTTATTTTTGTTAATAAATATGAATATTTTGAAAAAATAATGCTGTATATGCAGTTCTGGGGCGGATTCAGCAATCCCAACCCAGGACAAAAGGAGGGGGGCAGGGTCCAACTATATGTCCCCAGCAAATATATTGATTATCCTTAATAAAGGGGGGTTTCCAACCCTGGAACCCTCCCCCTGGATTTGCCACTGCAATTTCAATTTAATGACTAATAAATAAAAAATTGTGTTTGTGAGAAAGGCCTATTTTGATGGGGTTGTAAAATATTTTGTATTACTGAATCGAAGATTTTCTTTTATAAATACTAACATTTATGATTAAAGCCATAAACCAACAAAGATTTTTATTCAAGATAAGTAATATTTTATTCATACTTTGGGAAGCTAACCTAGATCATTACTTAAGCTTTAAAAATCATGTCAAAATAGTTAAAATTCATATCTGAAAACCCAATAATGAGTATAGTCAAATTTGGTTAAAAATGGCTCATAAGTTGAACTAATTTAAAAACAAGAGGCTGTCACAACGACAGCAAACCGGATTTATTAACATTTATTTGTGTCCTGGCAATATCACAAGAACCATTACTGATGAATGGTGAAAGTGAAAATCGTCAATATCAAATTTGACCTCCATTTTGTCATCAGTATCAACATATTAAAATTTGAAAAGCTTAGATTGAATAGTTCATGAGTAAATGCAACAACCTGAATGGAAACGCCATTTTACGATCTTTCAAGAACCATAACTCCTGAACGGTAAAAGTCAAAATCGTCATTATTGAACTTGACCTCTATTTTGTCATCAGTAACAACATATTAAAATTTCAAAAGCTTTGGTTGAATGGTTCATGAGAAAATGCACGGACACGACGGGAAAAACCATTTTTCAATCTTTCAAGAACCATAACTCCTGAACGGTAAAAGTCAAAATTGTCATTATTGAACTTGACCTCCATTTTGTCATCAGTAACAGCATATTAAAATTTCGGAAGCTTTGGTAGAACAGTTCATGCATAAATGCACGGACACGACTGGAAACTCCATTTTTCAATCTTTCAAGAACCATAACTCCTGAACGGTAAAAGTCAAATTCGTCATTATTGAACTTGACCTCCATTCTTTCATTAGTAACAACATATTAAAATTTCGGAAGCTTTGGTAGAACAGTTCATGCGTAAATGCACGGACAACTCCATTTTTCAATCTTTCAAGAACCATAACTCCTGAACGGTAAAAGTCAAATTCGTCATTATTGAACTTGACCTCCATTCTTTCATTAGTAACAACATATTAAAATTTGGGAAGCTTTGGTAGAACAGTTCATGCGTAAATGCACCGACAACTCCATTTTTCAATCTTTCAAGAACCATAACTCCTGAACGGTAAAAGTCAAAATCGCCATTCTTGAACTTGACCTTCGTATAGTTGTCAGGAATAACATATTAAAATTTTAAAAGCTTTGGTTGAACGGTTCATGAGTTAATGCACGGACAACATTTGATTGCCGCCCGCCCGCCCGACCGCCCGCCCGACCGCCCGCCCGACCGCCCGCCCGCCGTACATCCCCAAATCAATAACCGACATTTTTGTCACAAAAATCCGGTTAAAAACTTATTCATGATGGATAACAGACAAGCTCATACAGCAAATGAAAGCAAAAGCTGACATATATTTAAGTAGGTACCACATGATTGGTTGCTCAATTGATGACTTTAATTAATGCAATGCATATATCTATATGATAACTGCTATTATTGCATAGCAATATAATATTTCCCAAAGAAAGTATAACCATCATCTAGTGAGTGCAATAAATTTCAAAATTCATGACGTCATCAACACCAAAATCTTGGTTTAAACCAATTTTTACTTTTAAATATTATATTGCTATATATATATACAATAAAAGGGTTATTGCATGAATATTGGAGAATATTATTCCTCGTAGAACATATTTTGCAATTGCAAGTTCGAGCAATATAAAATTCTACTTGGCACAATATTCCCCAATATTCATGCAATAACCCTATAATACTGTTTTAATAAATATTAATAATCTATTTATCAAATTTTTAATACACAGTATGGCCTTTTATTTCAAATAAATTTGGAATAAGATATGAAATTGTAAGATAACTCTTATGGGCTTTGTTTTCAAGCTGACCTTATTTGTAAGGGAATATAAAACAAAATTTCATATATTTTAACAAGTTTTCAATAAAATTTGTACATTTTTATATTTTTAATGTAATTAATTTTTACCATATTAAAATTGAGGAAAAACATATATTCAAACATAGTTAACTATTTTAATTAAAGCCAAATTCAAAGTATCAATTTCAATCAGTAAGAATCAAATACCTTAGAAATGGTAAAAAAAAAGTACATAATATGTCACTATTGCTATTGTGAAGGATGTTACAGTACTGAAAAGCTAAAAATTTCTAGAATTTTTTTTTAGAACTTTTTTCTTAATATGATTTGGGTTTATATGACTGTCATGAATGTTATACTATATTACATGAAGAAGGGAAAATATTGATGGAAAACTTTATTATTTCTCCATTCAGTTGAAATTAACCAATGTTGGATGATTTTCCATTATCTTAAGTCTTAACCCCTTTTTTTGGCCTATTATCACGAGAGAAAAAAACCTGGGTATACCATGAAACTTTTGTTCTGATTCTTTCAGTGACATGTCAAGAGCTGGATCTTGAAGTTAAATATTAAGCTTCAATATATATAGGTCACTGTTAATATAAGAAAGTTTTATACCTTTTTTGGTCCATGCAAATTAAACATCCAGTCAATTTTGTAAATTTGATGTATTTCTTCTTTTTTTAAGAAAACAAGAACATAAAGTTACAACTTCACTGCTGTAAGATTAAAAAAACACACTTATTTAAGTCTTAAAAAAAAAAAATATGCCATTTTTCATTATAACATGCATCATGTGTATAATACCTTGGCTTTGACTTAAAATGTTGAGAAAATTTACTTACCGTTTTGCATCTTGAATCTTTGTTGATAATAATAATAATAACTAATATTAAAACATTGTCCTTTTATATTAAGGTGAAGCCATACTTGTGCCTTCCTGTGTATTGTTGACTATGACATTCTTGTATTGGGGGTGGGTTGAGGGATTATTTTTCAGGTATCTAAGACAATACAATTTTGATTAGAACAAAAGACTTGTCAATTTGTATATTGATATATCCAAAAGAGAGGAAAGGTGCAAGTGTCACAATTTGTCATGTGAAATCCATAGACAATTAGGTAAATAAATCTTGAAAAATGTTTACATAAACTATTTACCATTATTCATATAAAATGCATAAGAAATCAACAAAAATCATAAAAGGCTCAAATTTAAAGAAATATCAATATAGATCATGTACATGTACTAAATTAACTATTTAATGAAAAAAAAACATAATTAAATAATCAAGGCTTATATCCACTTCTTTTCAACTTTTGTGTATAGTTGTCTCACTAGCACATGTAGCAATCATACTATACTTATACTAATTTTTATAAGGTACAAGTGTTTCAGAAAAAAGAATTCAATATCATAAGAAAGAGTCTTTAAAATGTTCTATTCAATTAGTCAAAATATAGAAATGATATATAACGAGCAAAATAAAATATTTATATATATATATATATTTATTTATATCTAAATTTGATTCCTTAATATAGTTTAGACAGAAAGTCACAAGACTAAAAGTCACGAACAATAAGTCATAGGACAAAAAGCCATAATTCAGTTATGAGATTATTTTTTCATTGAACAAAAACCCCCACTTTTTTCTTTAACTATGTATGAAGCAACTTTGTAATTAAAATGTATTCAATAAATATCTATAATAATCAAATATTTGTAAAGAAAACAAAATGTCAAAGTGGCTTGGTACTTAAATGTCTGTAATGTGCCAAGAAATATATATCCTTTGCATGATTGGAATATGAACAATTTCCTAACTTTAAAAATGACTATTTAAAAGTAATATAAAGAAAATATCACTTGGTGAAAAATTGGAAATTATATAAAAATAGCCTTAAATCCTTTAGTTTAATTCAACTTGTGAATTTAATTTATATGAGCATTTTGAAATGTAATGTTAACATGGTTAAGCTATTTCACATTAGTAGACATTAGTAACACTGCCTTTTTATATTCATTTTTTTAACAATTTTTATCCAATTTTGTAATCTTCAACAAGAAATCTGAAATAGAGAAAAATACAAATCTTTTATGAACCAATTCAATGGCTTGATTTAAATGCTTTAATTTTTTTAATTTTTTTTTTTGGGGGGGGGCATCTTGTATTAATCTATTCAGATATTGGATCATAATTTTAGATTCATCTTCACTGACATGATTGAAGTCCAAAAGGTGCGAAATAAAAGTTTGTTTGATTTCATCAAAAACTGAATTATTGCATATTTCTTCAAATTAGGCCATATTAAGATAGGTTCAAAATTGAACATTGCTTTTGTGTTTTAAATTATAAAATGCATCATTTAAAATGTTTTACCACATTTATTTTGTGTCAGAAAGAAACCTATATTATGTCAAAAATTTAATAACAATGTAAATTCAGACAGTATCAAGCTAAATAAAATGTGTCAGAATTTGGCCAATTGGTTCAGGGTTAACCCACTGGGTTGTATCACCCTGTGCAAAGTTCAGCATTTTTTTGGTTAATCATTTTGGATATCATGTATTTATTTTCATTGTATTTGAACGACCTTCAACAGTTTATTGAAGAAAAAAATGTATGTGGTTTAAATTGTATTACTGATGAAATAGAGAATGAGTTTGATATCTACTTAAAACTGTTTGTGTTATTATACGCAGATGATACAGTGTTATTTTCGGATAATGCATCGGATCTACAGTTGCAATTAGATATATTCTTTGAATATTGCAGTACCTGGAAATTAAAAGTTAACATGGTTAACACAAGTAGAACTAAGATTATAATTTTTTCTGGTGGTAGATTACCCCAAAATATTAACTTTATATATGACGGAAATGCATTGGAGATAGTCAATGAATTGACATATCTTGGGTTGAATTTTTCAAGAACAGGTAGCTTTATGAGTGCTAAGAAGATTTTAGTTAGAAAAGCAAATAAGGCAATGTATGAAGTATTGAAAAAGGGGAGGTTGCACAACTTGTCAGTGAAATCACAATATGATCTTTTTGATTAAATTGTGAAGCCAATTCTCCTGTATGGGTGTGAGATTTGGGGTTTCAGTAATACTGATATTATAAAAAAAGTGCACCTAAAATTTTGTAAATTATTATTAAACCTTAAGAAGTCGACACCCAATTTTATGATTTATGGTGAACTTAATTGGTATTTATCCCATGTCTTTATATATACAGCTGCGTATGGTCAATTTTTGGTCAAAAATGGTTAATGGGGATGATAACAGGATTGCTAAAATACTATACAAATACGTGTTCTTGAAAAATTCGGACAACCAATTTAGGTCAGATTGGTTGAAATGCATTAAAGATATATTAGATAAATGTGGATACAGCAATATATGGTTGTCACACGGAAATTTTAATTCTAAGTGGTTGGGTATAAGTTTAAAACAAAAGTTATTTGATCAGTTTCAACAGAAATGGAGAGCTGATATTGACTGTTCGCCAAAAGGTTTGGCCTACAAATTGTATAAACAAAATTTTGAATTTGAGGAATATCTGAAAGATAGAATAACATATTGTAGATTTCGTACGGGTAACCATAAGTTACCCATCAAAACTGGTAGATGGAATAAGATTGAGCGAAACCTTAGATATTGTAACTTATGTCATTGTAACGAGATTGGTGATGAATTTCATAACACTTTGCAGTGTAGTTCTTTGGCAAATTTTCGAGCACAATATTTGGATACTTTTTTCTTGCACAGATGTAACATACTAAAATTTGAAAAACTGTTTCAGTTAAAAATTAAAAATAAGTTGAAAAAGCTGTGCAAATTTAACTTTTCAAGTGAGTCTTCCTGGTTAATCACCACTCTTTTTTACTATACTGTTTATCATGTATTATTTGATATTTTCATCTCATCTTGTCATGTGTGTTTGTGTTATGTTATATGACTTTTGAAGAACTTCTTTGTACCATTGTATCTTTATGGTGTTTAAGAAATAAAGAATCTTGAATCTTGAATCTTGTAAGATGAAGATATGCTGTAAAGAGCAATAATAAAGAGCAAAGCAAGATATGCAGATAAGTCAAAATAACCTTATTAATCAATCAAAATCTGATTGGTATAATTGTCCTTAACAGCCATTTTTTGCAATTTGTTGATAATTTTTGTAAACTACTTGAAAAGTCATCTACTCTTAATTCAACAACTGGACCTCAATAAACCAAACTTTGCCACAATCATCATGATCATAATTAGTGTAACTGATATTATTTGTTAAGATTTTAACCTTATTTTACATGATCATGATGATACCCAAAAAGAAATAACAAATTAGAGGTTTGATCCACTGAACATAGAAGATGCAAGTGCAGGTGGTGCATGTTTTTCGACAATAAAATATGTTTAAACTAAATTAAGTGGTACATCAGTGAACTATGGACACATTCTAGATTATTCCTGTGATGCCCATTTTTTCTTGTGATTTTTTTTTAGAGCAATCTGTAACCCATTTTATTTTACACAGAATATTTTAATTTCTATTTGATATTGATATATATTTTTTTTAGTAAATATTGCTACAATATTTCATACATCAAGGTACATAATGTTATTATTTCCAATATATATATCTGTCTAAAACACAATTTAATTCAATATATCATCAGTGGCAGATCCAGAAATTTTTATAAGTGGAAGCCCACTGATTGTATAAGAGGGCCCGTACCAGTCATGCTTCAGTGATTCCCTATATAAGCAACAAACTTTTTTCTCAGAAAGACCCCCCCCCCCTAAATTCGCCTCTGTTCATTAAAGTCTCACCACATACAAAATAATTAAAACACTAAAATATCTTTATGCCATTTTTATTTAAAAGAATTATGAGAAACTTTTAAAATACATATATCTATACTAATTCATGTTACAAAATACTAACAAATAGTTAAAAACATGAATTACTGTATCTATCTACATGAACTATAACATGTATATAAGGCGAACAGACCTGGATTTGCATGGTCTAGAAAAACGACTATGTTCTCCTGCATTTTATTTATTTACAAAACTGTTTCATGCCTAACATATCTAGTATGCTGATCAGTTTGTCCGTTTACTTAATTTTGGAAATCACTAGTATAAATTGCCAACATCGATTATTGAACTTCAAAACCCACTTCCCCAACACACAAACTCAATTTTATTATTTTAAGGCACATGCCATGCCTATGGATGATGGGTTCAAAAGGTAAATGCTGGTTATAGTTATTTCAGGAATACTGCTAGAGCCGGTCCCAGCTTGTCTGGCAAAACAGTCGTTGGACGTGAATCCGGGTTCGTAATCTCGGACTTAGAAATTATATCGCTTGATTCAGACCTATATATCTATAAAACTTACAAGATATAAGTTTTACAAATAACAGTAAATATGTCCTTAAATAACATAAGGTTAGTAATAACAACTGTCACTCACCTTTAAAGTCATTGTATCATTTTTCAAAACCGTTTCTTCATCATCATGATCCTAAGTTTAAAAACGAAAGTAGAAAAAAGTTGACCGCCAATCAAAATTGATTTAACATTCGACAAGTATTTCCGGTTTTATTTATAATTTACGGATTTACGACTCGTATTTTAATTCACTTGGTCGACGTTAACTATCATTGTCGAAACAATTCACCTTGTCGACTGTAAATGCATTATCAAAGAAGTAACTATCATTGTCTGCGCGGGAGTCACATTAATTCGACCATCTATGATGGTCGACCGTAAAGTATACTTTACGCCGTACATCTATAATGGTCGACCGATAATCTATCATTGTCGCCGATAAACTGTGATTATCTATTAATGTGCTTTATGCGTTCCATAATATGGCACGCGGGAACCACATTAATGAGATAATCACAGATTATCGGCGACAATGATAGATTATCGGTCGACCATTATAGATGTACGGCGTAAAGTATACTTTACGGTTGTAAATGCATTTACGAAATTATCGTCGACAATCTATCATTATCTATCATAAATGCATTAACGATCGACAATCTATGATAGATGAAAGCGAGAACCACATTATTGGATAAGAACAGTTTAACGGCGATTCGTAAATACAAAATACGCCTTGTTTTCAGTAGCAATTCATATGTACCCAATCACAATGCGTTATCGTCCATGCTAATTAATTCCGACCAATCATATCCATCGATACAAATGACAACACAATTCGGCCGCCATTTACAAACAAACTGCGGGTACCCACAAACTGCAAAATGGATCGTCTAGCTCGTTCTCATCAACCATCAATTGACAGTGTGTTAGAGCGCGTCTCAACAGTCCTTCTTCAAACACAAAGAAAAGCTCAATGTGGGACACTAGATGCTGCCAGCACAGATAAAGAGCTTTCAGAATTAATAACAAATCTATCACGAATAGAAGGTAGGCCACGTACATTTGCTTATCTGTACAGTCTTTATTAACAATGTAATACAGTTTTTTGAAAATTAATAGATCTACGAAATAAAACTACAAAATACAGCATCCAGGTTTAAATGTACAGTATCTGGCCAAAAGTATTGAATAAAGTATTCATCACCTACATTTTTTGGCTATATAATTCATATAAAAACACAATTTCCTCAAAAAATATTTTGGGAGCATTTATGGTTGGATTCTTATCAACAAGGTCTCAAAAGACGTAGAATTGTTTACAGTATATTTATAGGTAATAGTTTTGTGTTCAGGCGTTTTTGTTTTTCTCTTGATGTGAATACATACAATACATTTTTATGAGTTAATTTGGTTGAATATATATAACGGATTTCTGAACAGCAATGAACAGAAAATAATAAATTTAATTATGTCATTATGTTTAAATTGAGAAAAAAGAAAATGATCCACAAAAATAATATATAAACAAAATAAACCTGTGACAATTCTGCTTCTAATGGTACCAAGGAATTCCGTACGAATATTTTTTTGAAAAAAATGTAAATTTATATACAATCAAGGATTTGTATAGTACAAATACAAATCCTTGATACAATTTATATCGAAAAATCTCAAGTGACGAATACTTATGACCACACTCTATACATTTTTTAGTTTTACATCTACATCGTTGAAATGAAAAGGGTCTAAGACCCATCTGACACACAAGTTCTTATTTGGTCATTCAATATGGTGCAAATTAAAAAACATATATATTTAAATGTGAAAATAAAATCAAATGTTTGTTGCATGTCTACTCTGAGTTGGATCATATACATTTGTAATGATTTCACATTCTGGTGACATTTAATCATGTTAAGAAATGCCTGAAACAGGTCAGAACTCTAAGATTTCCTGAAGTCAGAATATATTTCAAAGTACATTATGTAATTTCTAAAACACAAGGACTAGGCCTTGATAACCTAACCAATTGACTCAATGAACTACAATGCAAACTACGAGTTTACTACACTGGAAAACTGTCAACATATATTGTCTGGGACTCTCAAATTAAATGTTTTTGGTCTGCACATATGATAATGTGACATAATCTTCAATTTGCATGCGAAGATTAATAATATATTGCTATACTGGCTGCACGGGTCAACTTTCTTTTTTTGCCTTGTATAAGAAGTTAACAAGTTTTTTTCCAAATGTAATACTCTTTAGTCAATTAAATTCTCTAGATCATAGTGTTAACATTGTCAGACAAAAATTAAAAAGGCCTTGTCATGGGTTGTGCAGTTTTGATGAAATGCTATGGATGATAGACAATTTTAGCAATGAGAAAAACTGATACTGTATAATCAGCTATAAATGGCCTCGATTGGTGATAATACATTGTTTTGAAGAAACAAATTAGTAAATGTGATACTTTTCCTTCACTAGCTGCCAAATTCTCATGTAAAACATTTATCCAAACTAAACTCTGCATTTTTATCAGGCTGCACTCAGCAAAGCATTTCATTTAGCTTATTGTGACAAAATTGAACCATATTGGCTGCATAATTTAAACAAATTTATTTAAAGTGGATTGGGAAACAAGTTTTGCAACTTATATTAATCCCTTTCCACTTTGTGGGTGCGAGTGCTGCCTTGTAGCAGCATTAGCCTACTCTTTTTCGAAATCTACAAGGGTGTCTTTAACGTGCAAGAGATATGGCTCTCTTAACACAGGTCAGCCCTTTATCATCCCCTTCCGACGAACTATCATCCTTTCCTAAAGACCATACTGGCTGCTGCTTAAAGTGAATTATTATTGAACCAGTTGCTTTTCATTAGTTAGGGTGGTAATGGGGTAACCTAGGTAAAACTAAATTGCTTCATAATCATACCTAAATAATCAGAGGACATAAGTATGCTAATTTAAGTATATCCTTACAAGGAAGTGTTCCCGACCTGTGAAACTTCTGTTTGTTATTAGGAATTGTTGGCTAAACATGCTAAACCTATTGATATTTTCAAATATATATCTTGCATACATGTATTTTTGATTTCCAAAAAATATATCTACAAATCACATTTTTTTCCTTTATCATTTATATTACATGTTTTCTTTTTTAACTTTCAGGCAGTGGGACCAACATTCCAGAAGATTTGATAAAAAAGTCAATACAGTCAATAAATGATCTAAAGCAGAATCTTCCAAATCTGATACCAGAACAAGACCTTATTAACAGATATGGTAAGTAAATTATGAGTATAGTGTTGATATTTTTAATCAAACATTGCATAAAATAATTTGTTTTAAGCTTACCTGACCTGAAAGGACAAGTGAGCTTTTCTAATCACTCATCCGTCATTGTCGTCTGTTTACTTTTACAAAAATCTTCTCCTCTGAAACCACCAGACTACTGGGCCAAAAGTAAACCAAACTTGGCCAAAATCATCACTAGGGTATTTAATCTAAAAAATGTGTACAATGACCCAGTCTGCCAACCAAGATGGCCACCATGGCTAATAATAAAACATATCCATGGGTAAAATGCAGTTTTTGGCTTAAATCTCTGAAACTAAATTTAAAGCATTTAGAGCAAATCTGACAGTGGCAAAAATGTTCATCAGGTTCAAGGTTGGCAAAAAAGCGGTCAATACTAGTATTGACCATGCCAGTGGTAAATACCGGTATTTACCGGGAAATACTGGCAAATACTGGGAAATACCGGCAAATACTGGTCGATTGAAATTTTGAGTGGTCATTACTATAAAAACCACTATCTACTTGGTCAATTATAATTACAATTAATAATTAATTTATATAGAAAGTGTTCAAACCATTTTTAATGCTTTCATTTCTAATTCTATTCTTAATTCAAACAGGGATCTACATTGATTAATGTGTACATAATATTATAGTAAAAGATAAAAACATTTTGTTCATGCTTCAAATTTTCATTTCCAGCATGAAGAAGGTTTTTTTTTATCTCACAGTTAGATAGCTATAAACAGGAAATAATTTATTGTTTAAGAGAGTCTTCATATATCAATTTTATTACTTTCAACCCATGTACTGTCAACTTTTATTGGAGGCTGTTGTTTTAGTAATTAAATTTTCACACCTAGCAATGCCAGGTGATAGGTAAAAAGACCCATGTAACTTCATTTACCTGTAGTTTTATTTACCTTTAATTTTAATTACCTGTAAAATCATACATTTTGAATAAAAATATATTGATTTAAACATGTTGAAATAAAATATAAATTTGTATATATATATATATCTTAAGTATGCAATATCATAATCATAAAAACTCAATTTAAATCACTAGTAAGAATAAGTGTTATAAATGAATAAAACATATCAAATTCATTACCTTTATAAGCTGACACATTATATTTGACTTTTTATCAAGATTTTACTTCATTTAATAGTAGAAACAACCATGAAAATTTCAATTGACCAGTATTTGCCAGTATTGACCACTTTGGGAGTATTGTCCGGGGCGGTAAATACCGGTAAATACCACTGGTAAATACCGGGGGTGGTATTTACCGCCCAACCTTGATCAGGTTAAATACTATCATATGACCCCATATAGAGTTAATGCCCTTTACAGTCATTTTTTTTTCACAATTTTTTTCTACATTTTTGTAAACTACGGAGACAAATTTATCCCAACTTGTCCATAATCACCATAAGCATGATTAGGTATCTAGTTTTAAAAAAAAAGTCAGATGACCCTACCTTACTTCCAACATGGCAGACAAGAACATAGATAAAAGACAAAACAATTATGGTCTATATATATGCTATCAGACTTAAAAATGAAACAATCTGACAGTTAACAAATGGTTAAATTGTTATAAATGTGTGCAAGAATAACAGACATGACTGGGACATGATTGGCTGATATAGTTCTGCAAATACTTAGATTTAAAATATAAAAAAAGACACATTTTTATCTTAAAATGTTTGACCAATCATCATGATTATGATGATTATAGTCATATGTGGTCATTTCTGGTTCATCTAAGAACCCGTTTTTTTTCAATCTTGTAATTAGGGAGATGCCTAGTGGTGATAACCATAAAGTCATGTCTGTCCATCCGTAACAAATATTGTCCACCCTATGAAGCGAACTGTTATTTATGATTTCAAAGTGTACATGTACATGTGTACTTGACATGTAGAGTGGGGTGCTCATTTTCGCCATATCTTTCCATGTTTTCTACAGTTCATGTTCAGGTCTATATGTTTTTTAAGTATACTGATATTTCTATATGAAGATAACTTCAAATGCAAAACATTCCTATGCTTGAAAACATGTTTGTTTGAAAATAATCATCCGTAAAGTTAGATGAAAGGGGATATGAAATTCCCTGATGTTTTGTCAATGGGGGACACATATTTGCCGTTTTTACACATCTATTTAAAACCAAATAACTGCAGCTTTATAGAATATTTATCAAATAAATTTTATTATAGATGAACAGCAAACATTTCAAAGGTGTAAAAAAACAGAACTTTAGGCCAATCAGTCAAAAAATTACTAAGAAAAAAATCCTGTTTTCATTCAGGAAATTGACCGAAAATCATTGTCCGTTTTTCGATCTTTTGCAGTAATTGCCGTAATTTTGTTTATGTTTAAAAAATAATCATATTTGTTATAAAATTATAATTTAGTGGCATATTTCTTCCATTTCAGTCATCCTTTGAAGTGTTTACACCTCAAAATCATAAAACGGCAAAATTGTGTCCCCGGCGAATATGGGCCCCCACTCTATACTTACCCACATCATAAACTGCTTCATAATGTACAACTTCCTCAGTCAAATGTCAAAATCAAAAACGTTTGTTGTAGTTGACAACCCCCATGTTCTATAGTAAAGATTGAGTCAGCTCTTCATCTTCAGAACATATTAATTTCAACTTTTATATGCGACATGTATACTTATAAAATATAACCAATACCTGAGGACGGACAAGAAATGCTGGAAAAGTTCCAAAGTGAAAGGTCAAGGTCAAAAACTTTGAAGGACATGGTGTATGTCTGCACACTTATATATATATATATATATGTATATATATTCTTTCATTACCCTATATATATTTGGTTTTCAATTTAAGTATCGCTTACATAATATAAATGTACATGTACAAATAAAATTTTATTTTCTTCAGACCAGACAAATCCAAACCCTCATGGAAAAGGAAGACACCAGTTAGATATTGATGTAAATAAGCTTCAGCAATTGATGTCTTTGGGATTTACAGTGAAGAAGATTGCAGAAGATGGTTTGCTTGGCGGAAAAATTCATCCAAACACACTGTACAAGCTATTGAAGGAGCATGATCTTCAAGTAAGGTCATCATATAGTACCATTACTGATGATCAACTGGAAGAGAAAGTGGCAGAATACAACAGAGAACATCCAAATGCAGGTTTGTTTTAAAGGTTATTATTTTCTTCTTGCCAAAAAGCATATATTTTCAGTATTTTTAAAATATATCCAACTCTGTCATGTGCCATGTGTCTGTGACTGTTTTTAATATTTTTTAAAACACTTCTAAAAGTTTGAAGCCTGACAATAAGTTAAACATGCGTTTCACATACTTTCCAAAAGGTTAATTAATATATTTGTCACAAAAATTCTATATATCATGTATATATTTTGTTTGAAAGGATGTACTTTGGTGAAATATGAAAAATCTAAAACTGAGCTACATGACATCAAAAATTATAAACTATGATTGTGCTTTATTTGATTAAAATATATATAATCATGATAGTCATAAATGAAGGACATGAAGATGTTATCATATATACATGATATATGGTAATAAGATTTCAATTTTTACAGCCAATTTGGTTCAGTATTGTCAAAATAGCTAAGAAATATAGCTGATGAATTATCCACTTACCAGTGAAGAATTCAACCTTATTTAACCCCTAAGCTTGAGATGTGTAACAAGTGCATGCATTGGGAATTTTGATTATTAAAAGGAAATAGAGGTCAAAATATTGATTGAAATTGAAACAAATGTTAAACCATTTGATTGATGGAATGGATCCTTAAAAGCTCATTTTTATATAGATAAAAATGATGATTAACATTTATTTAACCTATAATATGAGATATGAAAAACTCTATTGCACAAGCTTGCTATTTTTCCATGGAAAATAAAATTTGTTTTCTTTTGTATTCATAGGTGCCATGGAGGTCCATTCTTATCTGAAAACCCAAGGCATTTCCATACAACGTGACAGGTGCCGAGCAGTGTTAACTAGAGTAGATTCAGCAGGTGCGGCAAAAAGGTGGTCATGTACTATTCAGCGTAGACAGTATAAAGTTCCCACAGCAAATTCTATTTGGCATCTTGATACCCATCATTCTTTGGGCAGGTAAGATTACTTAAAAGATAGTCAACATGATACATGTGTTTTAATTGTTCTAGATCTGGAGGTATATGTTTTAGACTCAAATTGATATCTTTCTCTTATCATGCTTATCCAGTTATGTTTCTCAAATGGTGTACTAATCCAACATTATTATTGAATAAATGACAAAGAAAGTAACAATTATAGGTTTCCTCACAACCTTCAACAATGTGCATTGCCCTAACTGCATAGTCAGCTATACCAGTCCTCAAAATGATGAATGTCATGAATGTAAAACAATTTAAACGAGAAAAATGACAGATTAATTACTGAACAAAAAAATGAATAGAAAAAAATAGGTAATACACCAACAAAAGACGACCACTGAATATCTAGAGTCATTTCACACAAAAAGTATGACTTGTTCATGACTTAAGACCAATCTTAGTCCTAAGTTTTTTTGTGGGATCGAACTCTAGGCTCCTATTTGGGAGAGTCGCATACATACAGGCAGAACATTTTTTAGAGATCCCACTCCTCCCCCTAACCTGATGAATAAATATTCAGACAGATATTTGAGTCCCTGAGTACGATTCATACATTTTAAAAATGTACATATATATTGTTTTTATCCAGAAATTTACTCCTAACATTTGAAGCTTTAGTGATTAAAATCAAAATCATGCTCTCTAATTCTTTAAATAAATCAACATAGTGTAAACCTGGACTGCAAAGAGGGATCCAAAATGTTCCTGTACAGAAATAGAAATATCCACATTAGGCCATTCCAGTTAATTTCTGACAGGTGGGGATAGGTTGGGAGATTTTGTTTTATACGTATCAGAAAAAAACATCATGAAAAACTACCTACATGTATCAGATCTATAAATTATGACCTATCAGAAGAAGAGTTTATGTTCATATTGGGTGGATGGGCTTTCATGGGGAAAAAGACCTATCAGAATTGATTACTGCAAGGATTGTACCAAACAGGACATCTCTAGATAATGCATGATACATGTAAATGTATGCAACTGCCCACATTCCAAATTTAACGCACTCATAAGATCTGACATAGGCATTTTTGTAACTCCCAAGATTTAATTATTTACTGCTACAAGACCCTCGGAAGTTTTTATAAGTGTATGTGTCAGATGAAAAAACCCCAAATTTCACTCCCTAAGATGTATAATTTCACACCCCTCAGAAAGGACCATCAATCCCCCTTAAACAGACATTTACTGGAACGGCCCATTACCACTTGCTCAACATGGAAGCAGGGTAACAGGAGACTTTATTTGTACCAGTAGCAAAAATTAATTTGTACAATACAAGGCTAGCGCTGATTGCATGAAATTTGATTTTTAAAGGAAATTAATAAAAAAATCACGAAAATAAATTAGATCTTAGTTTCGTAAGATTAGAATACGAAGTTTATAAGAAATTCTTCAATATTACAATGGAATCATGAGTATTAAATCAGTACAATGTTATAATCATAAGTAATCTAAAGTTATCATGATTATTCTAAAGAAAAGTAATCTTATGTAATCATGATTTCTCTGGTCATAAGCAAGCTATTTCTCACAGCTCAACTTGGATTTCCTCTTCCACCACTTTTAAAATGAACTCTTTCACTGTGGATCTCCGAAAAGGCTTGTCAGATTTTCTTAGGATTATATAATATGTTAGACTAACATGTCTAGGGGAGTCATCAATCTTTTGTTTGTGCATTGGGGTCTGTTAAGGGGTATTTTGAGGGGCAAAAAGAGGGGAGGGTTTTATTATAGAACCCTATAGATGGGATTTTATTTAAAACAAAATTTCAAATGACTATCTTAAAAACTGTAAGTGGTAAACACATACAGTCTTCAGAAAAGATCACAGGACAATAAAACAAATCAAATGAAATAGAGGGCGAGTCCCTGGGGGTCACCCCCACTCCCTTCAATTTGAGAATGTGCTAATATCTTGTAAACTATACATATCCCCACCCCTAAACCATTTATATATTCTTATACATAGGACAATAAAACAAATCAAATTAAATAAAAGGTAAGTCCCTGGGGGTCACCCCCACCCCTCTTGTTTGAAAACTTGTAAACGATCAATATCCTCGCTCCTAAACCATATATATTCTTGCACAGGACAATACAACAAATCAAATGAAAGAAATGGGAAGTCCCTAGGGGTCAACCCCACCCACTCTTATTTGAGAACTTGTAAACAGTCAAGATCCCCACCCCTCAACCATATATATTCTTGCAATGGAAATTTAAACAAATCAAAGGAAAACAAAGGAAAGTCTCTGGGGTTCACCCCAACCCTCTTGTTTAAAAACTTGTAAACTGTCCAGATCCCCACCCCTAAACCATATATATATTATTGTATGGGACAAATAAACAAATCAAATGAAATAAAAGGGAAGTCCCTGGGGGGTCATCCCCACCCCCTCTTGTTTGAGAACTTGTAAATGATTGAGATCGCCACCCCTAAACCATACATATTCTTGCATGGGACAATAAAACAAATCAAATTAAAAAAAAAGGAAAGTCCCTTGTGTTCACCCCACCCCCTCTTGTTTGAAAACTTGTAAATGGTCGAGATCCCCACCCCTAAACCATATGTATTCTTGTATGGGACAATAAGACAAATCAAACCAAATATAGGGGGAGTCTATGGAGTCACCCCACACTCTTCTGTTAGAGAACTTGTAAATCGAAGAGATCTCTACCTCTATAACTTATATATTCTTGTATGTATGAGATAATAAAACAAATCTAATAAAATATGGGACCATGGGAATTGCTAATTATGGGTGCTTTGTTTGACTTAGTAACAGCATCCTGTTACAATTACTTCTTGTTTATTTAATTTTAGTTTATCATGGTTTATAATAAAGACTATAAAATCTTTTCTTTTCATCATTGTAGATGGGGAATTGTAGTTCATGGTGGAATTGATGGTCATTCCAGACTGATGCCTTTTCTACGAGCTTCGACATTCAACACAGCCAAGGCTGCAGCATGTTTTTTTGTACAAGGTGTGAACCAGTTTGGTTTACCAAGCAGAGTAAGAGCAGACCATGGAACAGAATATGTTGACATTGGCCGATTTATGATTGCTGTGAATGGAGTAGAAAGGGGTAGTTTCATCACTGGTCCATCTGTCCATAACCAGCGGATCGAGAGACAATGGAGGGATGTGTTTTGCAAAGTCCTTGACACATACTACAAACTGTTCTGTTTGATGGAGGAGCACAAACTGTTAAATATAACTAACAATGTACATAGATGGATCCTTCATTATGTTTTCCTGCCACGAATTGATTTGGCACTGAGAGAATGGACAGAAACTCATAACAATCATAAAGTGAGGACTGAACACAACCAGTCACCTAACATGATGTGGTTTCAATCTTTACTACTAAGTGATCCAGAAAAACACACAGGGGTCCGTAACATTGAACAACCTCCACAAGAAAGAATCCAGCAAACCATGCAGAACCTAAACATTGACTTTCAGGACGAACAATATTTACATCCAAGAGATCCATGTCCATTCTCTGTAGAAAGTTTAGCAAATCTTCACCAAAGTATAGATCTCAAACGCCATTCCCTATCACATGGTATGGATATATATGGGGAAGTTTTGCAGCTTGTCAGTAATCAAACCAATTGAATATCATTTAATGTACATTGAAATATTGCATGACATGTTATATACCCTTTTACCCTTTGGGCATGTTCAATAAGAGATGAAATTTTTTGTCATGACTGCCTTCATGGCCTTGTGTTATTACTTTTAGGATTTCATAATACACTGTAGAAAATTTCATTTTATTTTTGTTAAGTAGAGTGGTATTAACATGATAAAATAGAAACATTAAGCATTAAACATGTAATAGAAAATGCTATTTGAGTGAAATATTTGGATTTGTATGAAAATGTTTAAACAAGGCATTACATTTTCAGGTATTAAGTTGTCTCTATTATCTTTTGACTCTTGCCAGTTTTATGTAAATACTTTTCTAAGATGTATCAATTATCATATTTCAATCGATTTATTTATACTGCCCTTCATTTACTGCATGTTTCCCTATGAACAAAAAGATGCTACATGTATCTTGATTTAAAATAATCATGATAATGGAGGAGTGAAAACATGTGTATTTTAGTTTGGTAAAAGTTGTAAAAAAGTTTTGATGTAAGAGCATGAAAGCATCTATTTTTGAGGCGAATATTTTCATGTCTTAAATTTATATAATTATATTTTATTTTTCAAAATCAGAACATTTAGGAAAATTTATCACATTTATATCTTAATTACCATTTTTCATTTATTTAAAAAAAAATTAAATCAATATGTTTTTTAAATTACTCTTTTTCAAGTACAATACAAACCTTGTGCTATAGATCTTTCAGCAAGGTATTTATTATTATACATGTTTTTATCTCTCACATAGTTGTACATGTAATTTAAAATAAATCTTCCTCAATTTGTTTCTTCAGTATATTTATGTTTTTAGTTGCTAGTTTCATTAACAAAAATTAAATATTGACTCCATTATCATCTTGTGATTTATATTTAGTGATGTTCAATGTCCAATTTTAGTAATATCAAAATGTACTTTTGCAATTGTGATTTGGGTGTATATTTCTAGTGTCAATAACCTCATTTATGATTCGGCAAAGGATGATAGAGCCAAATTGTTTGATCCTTTAATAAAAATTATGATTTATTATATTGAGTGTCTTCTTATTTGTACATTACAATTATTGCATACACCAATATATTCAGTTCATGTTTGTATCTACATTTTGTAATTATATAAGAGACCTAATAAGGAAGACATGATGTTAACTAATGAAACATAGAAAGTATGTCAATGTCAGAATTATCAACCTTGCCAGCAAACAAGTTCATCATACAAACATTGATACAACTAATTACAAATATAAACATACAGCATCTGTGAATAAGACTTGACCAACCACAACGCATACATGCCACTCGTGACTGGCTAAAAACCAAATGCTTCAATACATGAAATAACAGAAGAACAAGAAAACACATGTCATATTGCTGTCGTGGTACTGGTACAGACATGTTTTTTTTTCTTCAGTAAAAAGTAGGTTAAAACTGGCAATTGTTGAGCCTACAACTGTTGTCACAGAAAGCTCGACATAGGGATACTGGTCCAGCAGCACCTTTGTTAGCTTGATTCTTAAAGCTTTATAATTTAGAAGGTGGAAGACCTGGATGCTTCATACTAAGTATAATGATGCCTTATGTTATATAGTTTCTATTTGTCACATGTCAATTGTCCTTGACCTCATATTCATGGTTGAGTGACTACTTGAAATAAAGGGTTGATTTTTTGGGGGAATGTTAATTTCTCTCTCATCATGAATAATAGTATTTGGCATGTGTGTACCTTGCAAGGTCCTCTTACCTATCACATAGTTTTAATTTGAACTTGACTAGTACCTCTCAGTGAACAAGGTTAAGTTTTGGTGGTAAAGTCCGTATTTAAGATACTATAAGCATATAGTAATAGGTCTAGTATATTCAGTGTATAGAAGGACCCTCAGGTGTTGATGTCCAACTGACAATTGTCATCTGAGATTAACCTCATATTTATGGTACAGTGGTTAAAGTTTAGTTGTTGTGTTTTGGACTGTTTTTCTTATTCTGTAGAAAGTACACCACTAATTTATGGCTTTCTAATGTCAAATCCTTAATTTCAAGCAGACACAGATGTTTCATTTTAAATTCCAATAAAGTGACATTCATTGCATGTCAAAGCTACACTTTATGGTGTCTTGCACTGAAAATATCTACATACTGTTAATGGCATATAAGAGAAAACTTGGTTAGTTAACAGAACTTCAGATGTACCAAAACAGGTACTTCAGATCCAACAAACAGGCAAAATGTACCCTCTATTTAAATTTGGTGCATTTTTTCAATTATCCAAAATTATAGGTCATCAACTGTTCTACACTGATCACCAGTCATTCAGCTTTCATTTGATACCAAAAATACATATACATATATATATATTCTACATATTTAGATAGCTACATTCATGTGTAGTCACTATTTTGTGTTAAATGTGTACTACTTCCTTGGTATGTGCTTTTGAGTAGGGCTTGAGCTAGTGGTGTTACACAGTGGTGTATGCAATGTCTACTATATTTGGTGTATGGAATGTTTTTTTATCAAATACTATATATATGCCAAAGGTCAACTTTATTTGGTGTTTGAAAATTGTTATGGTGAACATGTCACTCATGCAGGTTTTATTTGACCTTGACCTCATTGCTAAGTGGTAAGTTTTTTGTGCTTTTGGTCTCATTTTTATTTTAAACTAGAAGCAATAGGTCAACTACATTTGTTGTGTGGAGGAATTTTAAGGTGTACATCTCTGTCAGGCGTGGTTCATCAGACCTTGAATTTATGTGATTTTGTCAATTATGAAATTGTTGCGTGATTTTCTAATTGTGATTTTTTTTATTTGAGACTTCAATGCGATGTTTTTTTTTTATATGATTTGGAGAAAAATCCTGTTTAATTCATATAAAATATTTGAAAATGCGTGTTTAAATTCTTGTGTCATTTTCATTTTCTGCAATAATAAAAACCTCACAATAATTTCTTAATTTGCGTTAGTCGTAGTATAAAAGCTTGATATTTAGGTCTATCAACATAATTCCAATGATAAGTAAAGAATGCGAGACATTTCAGCGTGTGCACTCTTGTATAATTAAGATGTATAATACTGTAAGCTATCCCGAAAGTTTCATGTCCTATACTGGGCAGTTTACACGAGAACACTCATAAAATGCATTTTCTGCTTACACGAGAACACTCATAAAATGCGTTTTCTGCCTTCATGAGAACACTCATAAAATGCATTTTCTGCCTTCATGAGAACACTCATAAAATGCATTTTCTGCTAACACGAGAACACTCATAAAAAGCATTTTTTGCTTCCCTGGGCATGCATATGTGTAAAACTATGTCAGTCATGGTGTTTAATATATAGTTTCTCTGTTTGATTAGTTTATGTCAATTCTGTGATTTTTTGATTAGTTTATGTGTACTAAATGGCTTTCCTTGTATTTGTTTGTTGCTCAACTAACTGTCCTATATGTGTTACTAATGGCTTTCCATACTTTTTAATTTTGAACGAGCCTTCTCTTGTTCAGGTACCAGTGTAAACGCCTATTACTTGTTTAATGTATTCAAAATAAATAAAAAAAAGAATTTCATTTCAATGTTAAAAGTTTTATTTGCTGAACTGTTTGAATATATTTGATATAATAAATACTGACAATTCTAATACTTGCATACAGTACAAAATATCATAGTGCATAAGAAATATACACTCAGTTTAAATTTTATTTGTGGTGTCCAATGTGTTGGGAGATAGCTCTCACTGTACAGAAAGACTGCTACTAATATTCAATTATTTATCCTTATGCTCACCTTAAGCTTATTTTACTGCTTTGTTTATAATTTTATGGATAGTGAACGTTGGGCTATCTGCCATCAATTTATGCTTGCAAGTTTATAAATAAAAATCATAAGTGTCAGGTGACACATTAATCCAATAGTTACTTTTCATTTCTGGAAAGCCAAAATTACACACAATTACAAAATTGAGAAACATATAATTGAAATCATCTTGAAAATCAATAAAAATAATTTGAAATATGCAATCATACATTGGACACCACTCAGTGTTTGCAAGTACATAGAAAAAAACTACATAAAACATAGATCATCACAACCATCTTAATATTTACAAACAATGGTGTCCAGCAGAATATAACCATTAAATATATTAAAAATATTTGGTATAAAAAGCAATAAAAGATTAGTTTTCCAGGAGAAAAATTGATATGAAGAGATATAAAAAAAACTACACCCATTCCCTGCCGTGAGACATATGTCATGCCTGTACAACAAATGTAAAAAAAAAATTAACTCTTTTTTACTTCAAGTGCTTTACATATTAATAAATAAATTTACTGGATAATTATCATCATTTCAAACCTTGGTACCAAAATGACCTAGAAATTTATGTATTAGTTAATGCTCTCCCCTTATACTTGGTAAAAACTTAAATTTGACTGATAATAATTGAAAAGTGGATTACTGCCATATTTGTAAAAATCAGTATAAAATATTTGTCAAACTTCTATGAATAAATTTTGTATTTAATAAAAATACCCTGCACAATTTAATTCTTATTTCTTTCTATATATATATACATTCCCCAACCTTACAGTACTGTTTATAACTAATACCTTTTTCACAATACAATAATGCATGAAAATACAGATATTTTCAATGAAATCAAACGTTAATTTTACACTGAATCGAAAACCTTAGAGGATGAATCACTCAGATAAATGTCAAATTCTTGAGATAAGTCTTCATTTGAGAAGTAAAGTCTACTTATTTGTAAGGTTGCTGCACAGGTGTTAGCAATTGGTCTTCTTTGCAGTCCTTCTGTTGAATTAAAGGAAACCTCCAACTGCTCAATACATAGGGTATCAGCTGAGGTCCAGAATCTCAAAAGTGCATTAATCTGCGATTTATTTAATTGCATTATATAATGTTCAAAATAATTTTTGGAACGTTCCTCGAGTAGGTTTAGTGTCGGTTCTTCTGAATGGTTGTAATGTATTTTGTTAATGATTTTATCTGCAGTTGGATGGTATTGCTCTAATAAATTCACAACTACTGTTTCTGATGCACCCTGCCACAGTAATGGATAGCAGTCCATACCTTTCTTTATGCAAGAAATTGGATAAAGTGGAGCAGCAATCAGTGTTGTTCTTGCAATGTCTGTTATGACCCTTTTAAAGTTGGCTGTTGTTGGCAGCTCCCGCCCACCATGAGATGACACTAGGTTGAAAAGTTTCTCTTGCATATTAACAAAGTTATTTGCTGACATTAAATGTTTAATCAAGTTTTTTTCTGCTTCATTTACATGTTGCATGAAGGATGTTAATAAAAGTGCATCAGAAACACAACCTGTACCTGCCAAGATATAGACAACAGGGGATAAAGTTGTAGGAATATAGTTGCATAAGATGAAGGCATGGCTGATGATCTTACCAATTACCTCATAAGTCCCATTAAATAAATGACGATGATCCATTGTTGGAATTTTGTGGCAGTGTCCAAAAAAGAATTTGACAATCATGGCATAGAAGAAGCACGAGAACATCTCCCTTGTAACACCTTGCACATCTAAGGCAGCCTCCTCTCCTTCAAAAACAACCTCCAGGCGGTGGTGGACTGTGTCGGGATGTAATCTGTATTGGTCCATTAGATCTTCAACTATGTTTTCTCGCTTTACGGTAACTTTCTTTGAAGGTAGTAGAGCGGACTGCACTCTTTTTCTTCTCTCCTCTAAGTCAGCAATATCTGAAAGGTTAAGAAAATATATTATTTAAAGTGAAAAGGTTTTATTTATTTTTTAAACTAATAAATCATCCAGACACAAAAAGATCTTTTGCTTGGCTCCATTTCTTTTTACAGATTAAAATGTCTCATTGACAGTCATATCACATCTACTTACTTATCTTTGAAAAAGTAAATGTTAATGTAAATTTCACACAAAATAAGTTCTTTTTTAGAATGACATGAAATCCAAACACAGTTAGAAGTAGAATTCTTTTATTCTCATTAAGTTTGAACCACATATCAATTTTTATTTCATATCGATTAAGAATAAGCTTCTCTTAATGGATAAAAAGGAACCACCCGAAATTGATTACTCTTCAGTAATAAATTCCATTGGTCATTGTAGATTTCGAAAACAAGTAGGCTAATGCCACTACAAGGCAGAACTCGCACCCGCAAAGTGGAAAGTGATTAATATTAGTTGCAAAACTTGTTTCCCTAATCCACTATAGATAAATATGTTTAAACTAAGCTAACAGTGGCGGATCCAGAACTTTTTCTAAATGGGGGCTCCAGTCACGCTTCAATGATTCCCTATATAGGGAGCTGGGCCAATGAACACAAAACTTCCTGTTTGATTCCCATACTGCAGAGAAAATTTCAGGGGCTCTCTTAACACCATTTGCAAGTATGGTCTTGCGAAACAATGATAGTCTGTAAAAAGGGGACAATAATTAACAGGCCAATTAAGAGAGAGAGCAATATCTCTTTTACATAAATGAAACCTTTGTAGATTTAGAAAAAGAGCAGGGTAATGCCACTACAAGGCAGCACTCATACCCACAAAGTGGATAGAGATAAAAGATGCAATAACTTGTTTCCCAACCCACTCTAAATACATGTTTAACTAATAAACATTTTGAATTGGAGTAGCTTTGTCCTTTTCTACAAGAGGCAAGATTTTTGAAATTGGAAAAAAAACACATAAGTAGAAGAATTTCTTAACAATATAAATAAAATCTCACCAGAAATGTGCAAAGTTTTCACTGGCTCAGCTTCTAGTACCTCATCAAAGTCACTTTCATCTGATTCCTGAAAGAAAGCAATTAAAAAGTTACAACCAGGAAAAAATATATTTCAGTTTTATGATATAGTGGTCTATTGATTTATTATGGTTCAATGCTTTTTTTTGTACTTTAACATCCACCAACAGGAAGTGACTGTATTATAAACTTACAAATTTAAAATGTATATAATATAGCTTGCTTATCAAAATATGAAATCATTCCTACAAGTCAGGTTTTACAAATACATTTGTGTATGTACAGTGAATAAAATTTTGATGATAGTTAGTCTCTTAGGCTTGTTTTTATCTTTAACCATGCAGGCAAAAACAAGCATTAATTTCTCAACATTGCAATCATAAAACTCAGTTTTGTATAACCTGAAGAGTTGTTGTCCAAACAATCAAAATTAAGGTTTCTGAAAGTATAATTACTAAAATATGTTTTTTTCTGGTTTTGGTCTGTTGTATAAATATACTACTGCACAAATGTGGTAAAATTCAAGGACTTTTAGAGCCAATTCATACAGTATGGTAGTGTTTTTCTCATTGTCGAAGGCCATAGTGTTGCAAAGAATTGCTTACATTCACTTCAATTGAAATTTGGTGGATAGCTGGTTTAAAGGCAATTATACCACATCTCCCTATTTTTATGTGTCAATTTCTTGGTTAACTATTCTAAATTATTGCACCGCTGGTAAATTATCACGTTTTGATTGGTTTAAAGCAGTCACTTGATGACCTTTATAGATTCATAGGGGTTTCATGACATCACGTCTACTGTTAATAGGGACATCATCTATTAATGTTGCTGTGTTGTTCAGTAGAACGAGTCCAGTGTGCAATAAATTTGTTATAAGGTTAGCTAGCTACTGACCCCCTACGGTTCATAGAGGGTGAATAATCAAAGTGCTGGATAGCACCTGTGGAAAGTTTGCAACGGTAGATTGTAATATTTCAAATATATAGTGTGCTGCTACGAAGTCTCCCAAATAAAGCTCTCAAAATTAGTCATTCCCACGGGTCGCCTGACATTAAGCAAAGTCCAATACAAATTGGTCTGGTCTAGTAAAGTGATATTCATGATTTGGGGGTGGGGATCTAGACAGTTTACAAGTTCTCAAATAGACAGGAGGTAAGGTAAGAGTGGCCCTAGGGGACTAGCCTTTTATTTCATCTGATTTTTTTTATTATGCCGTACAAGAATATATGTTGTTTCAGTGTGGGGATTTCAACAGTTTTCAAGTTTTCGAAAAGGGGGTGGATCTTGACTGTTTACAAGTTCTCAAAACAGGATGGGGTGGGGTTACACAGAGGGACTTAATTATATTTTACTTTATTCGTTTCATTGTCCAATACAAGAATATTTATGATTAAGGGTTTGAGATCTCAAAACATGAGGGGTTGGGGATGACTCAGAGGTACTCCCACTATATTTCATTGGTTTTGTTTTGTTGCCCTATACAAAAATATATATGGTTTAGGGGTGGGGATCTCGACCGTTTACAAGTTCTTAGACATGAGGGGGTTGGGCTGACCCAAAGGGACACCCACTTTATTTCATTTGATTTGTTTTGTTGCCCTATACAAAAATAAATATGGTTTAGGGGTGGGGATCTCGACCGTTTACAAGTTCTCATACATGAGGGGGTGGGGCTGACCCAAAGGGACTCCCACTTTATTTCATTGAATTTGTTTTGTTGCCCTATACAAAAATAGGTTGATGCCTTAAGAAAGTTTATTGCTATAGCAAGCTATAGCAAACTTTCCAAAAACCAATGGGGTTTCAGCCTCTGGCTTCACCCCAACGCATTTTACTAGCACTCTTTGGATCCATAGGGGTTCAATAGCGAATCATATAACTTTTAATAGTTTCCCTCATTTTTATTTTAGAGACATAATTTTTTAACATGAAAATTTGGGGAAAATCCAGGAAAAAGTGAATGTAAATATTGTCAGATCACAGTTGCCCGACCTCAGTCTTCATAAGTAACATATCAATTACCTCTAAAACTGCTTCTTCTACATTCATACGACAGCTACCAGTGATGCCAAAACTAGCAAGTGGTTGTTGTTGTCTTCCTAGCACCTGACCACAATAAATCAATTTTGCTGACACTATCTCTGTTGTTGCTTCAACATAAAGATGTAGAGTCTGAAAAAAAAATAATACCTTAGTATAATTTTGAAACCTACATATTGAAAAATTAACTTTATGCCAAAAAATCTAGTTAAAGACCAACTGAATGAAGAAAACACCTGTTATATGTGTTTAGGGGAGCTGAATTCTTAACATCTAGAATATAAATGGGGAGTGTGTTCATGGGAGGCAGAAGATACCCAGGCTTGCATAATATAGGAACACAACTCAAGAACTGTAAAAGGGACTTTATCAAATTAGTAATTGATGTTAATAAGCATTGTTTATAAGTTTCATAACATTGAGTAGGGGCAAACTTATGTAAGAGAACAGAAACGAAAAATTAACAAATTATTCCATTTGTAAAAGGGCATAACTCTAAAGCTGTAAAAAGACAAGGGTAACAAACACTTAAATTCTCTTTGATATGGCAGGTGTATACAAATCTATAATTAGCAAAGAGGAAACAGCATGTCTAAAGATGCTACTGCAACTGTTGGTCGTTTGTAAAAGAATTCATCCTGTGCTAGCATTAAGATAAGTTAGTTCAATAATCTTCCTTGCCATTTTTTACCATTTATATATATGTTATCATGTAACAAAACCAAAAGCTATTCATGATTCTTATTGTATATTTTTTGGGGATTAATTATAAAGAATAATTATTTAGATTTTGTTTGTATTATTGTTATAGAAGATGTATTTAATATTATACAATAATTTTGCATTCTAAGTACACCTATACTAAAACCAGACATCTGCATTCGATTTTGTTCTTCAATGATGATCATTTTATAGAATTACTACACAGTAGTGTTATGTTTATTACCTATATTTGCCTAAATTTCAACATTTTGTTTTTGTAATTGTTTCACTAGCAATCAAGATCACCCAACCTATTAACTTTTTGAGACATGGCTACACATAGCCAAAAATTTAATATTTATAAAAGGCTACCATTATATATTTAGAAATAGTACCTCAGATTTTGTCTGCTTTGAAACTGTTTTTCTGATTTCTTTCTGATCTGGGAGAACTAGCACAATAGTAACAAGGTCATCAACTGTTGACTGTTGTCTCAACTGGGAAATTTCCTCTATAACCTCAAGATGAATCTACAAATAATATTATTTACATTTAAATCACTTTCATGAAAATGAAATATTATTTGGTATCCAAAATTCGGTTCAACAAGCTTTGATGCTGTTGTCTAAGTGAGTGACAGAAAGTGAAATAGAACATTATTTTTTAAAACACTGACAATGACATCTAGAATAGGACAAAAACAACATTTTTTGTAAAAAAATCACCAAATCATCTTAATTAAAATCTTAATGTAAGCATAGAATTGATAAAGTGTTGGCTCTAAGAAATTTGATATTAATGTCAGATGTGCATTCAGCTACACTAAACGAAAAGGCAGATTTACAACAATTTGGGCAGTCATGTAATGTTTGATAAATGAAACTACTTTTCTGCCAGATATATATTTGTGAACCTACTAATGTATATGTAAATGTATTATTTCTTTGACATTATTAAGAACATCTTAAAAGATATGACAAGGATAATAATTCTATTTCCATAGCTTACATAGATTTTCGAAAAGGGAATGACAAGATTTCCATGATCAAAGTGACATTCTTGTCCCAAATCATACTTAGTCTAGTATATGGTTATCTAACGGTACATATTAGCAAATAACCTCCTACCAATACTTGTAAAGCTTTTCAGAAAGGAAAAGAAACAATTACATTGAAATATTTTGACTACATAACCAGTTATTAAACATTTGGTATTTAAGAAAAGGAGGAACATACCTTCTCCAGTTCTTCCTTCCTTGTATCCCTCAGACGCTGTCTTTCTGTCCTTTGTAAAATTCTGCGTACTCTTGCTTGTTGTCTGGAGTCTTCCTATAGAGAAAATACAAAAAAATTATGAAAATATTCTGGACATAAATACATAGGGTTGTAACCATCTTCAAATGACTGGTAATTTTAAAGTAAGAAAGCTAAAAATCAATGAGAACTTTAAAATTGTGAAGAAATTAGTAAAAAAGGTCAATAAGTTCATTTTGTATCATGTACCTATTTAATGGTTTTTATATGTATTTCTGAGTTCAATTTTCGAGATATCATATAAGTTTGTTATCATTCAATAATATGTATAGCATAACTTAACAATACTGCGTACAATGTTGTGCTAAGCTAAATCTAAGCCAAGATAACTGTTAGATAACTGGTGACCTGACAGACAAATAGACCAGGAGTTTGAAATTTAAGTGTGAGTAACTGACATTCGTTTAACAACAGTCCCTCCCCAAAAAAGATTTACCAAACAAGGCAACTACATGAACTACTAAAGCTCCCAAAATTCTTTAAAAGCATCAAAGTCACAAACTACTTTTAAGATACCCATATCCTTTTAACTATCCTTAATGATAAATTACTGATGTGATGGCAGATATAACTTTAAAAATCAGATTTTTTACATACATTTGCAATATAGATAACTTACCTTTTCTCTGTCTATAGCAAGGGAAGCGGCAAAATCTATATCCTGCTCCATGATAAGTCTTGACCGGGGATTTGCTGAGATCTGAAAATGAGTTTCTAACATGTATAAGGAATTTAATACTTTTAATTAAGTTTTAGTGAACTTAAAGGAACATGCCAAATTCAAATCAACACAGATCTTTAATGTCAAATAAATCATCTTGCACTATTTAGCATTGGAAAGTAAGATTTTGGGTATGATGCAAACCCTTTTTCACCCCAACAATAAGTAACACTAAAGATGATAAGTGAAGGCAATGAAATCACTTTACACAGTAAAGCAAAGCTGGATAAAGCTTTGAGCCAAATATAAAGAGTGTGCTATATTTTATTGTTGAGAAAATGACAACTCAGATCCCTATATGTCCATTCATATGACATGAAATGCAGTTTCCAAATGAACAATTTTAAGGTCAAAATTCATCAATTTCTCAATTGGATTGTTTCCATATTTCAACATAGATTTGATATTCAGAATATATATGCCAACATCATATAATGAAAGAATATCATGGACTTTGTATTATTCAAAGTAATATATAAAAATAAAACTAATCAAAGCTTATAATTATCTGAAACAGCAGAAACAATTTTCAAATTGCTGTTTTAAAGCAAATGGAGAATGTGTCCAAATAATGGCACATATGAGGCCTTTATTGTTTGTATATTAGGGTCATAACTCAAGACAAATACAGAGAAACCAATCAAATTTAAATTTGGTCTGTGTTTTGTGGTAATTAGCATTCTTCATATCATTTGAATAATGCAATTAACATTTAGAAATAGGAAACGATGAATTCATCAATTTGTCTTAACAAATGGGCATAACTCATGAACAAGAAAAGACATTATCAAAATTTGAACCTAATCTATGTTTTCTGGAAATAAGGATTTTGCATAAAATTCCTAATATTTGGTTGAGGCTAACTAAAGTAAAGGAACAGAAACAATTTTTGGATGTACAGCTGTACAGACAGAAGGACATGGGTAAACCTTAACAACCAGTTCCTGTGGGAGAGGGGGGAGGGATTTGCATCTAAACATATTGTAAAAAAAAATAATTACCAATGGTGTGCCAGATGAAATCCATTCATCTGGTAACACTGATGAAGCTGAAGGAGTAGAAGTTAAACTTTGTGGAGTTCTTGGTCTATTCTGTACTGTGTTCTGCAAAAAAAAATTATGATAAAAACCATGTCCATAACACTTGAATAATACAAAATCAATATATTTCCTATGTCATATCAAATAAGCATTGTTATAAAAAATTTCTTGGAAAATAGATAATTGTTAAATTACATTATTTATTTATTTCTGATATTAACAACTCAAGAAAACCAATATATTCAAACATGTTGAGTTAAGTGATACTAAATGAATAGACAACTTTCAGAAAGAGGGGATCGCCAGTATCCGTGCACTATTATATTACCATTCACCAAGCAACTTAGTGATCGTCATTGTGCAGGATAAAATCGAAATAAAGTTTGTTTTGGTATTAAGTACTTAATCACAATCCCTAATTGACAGCAGTGCTGATTGTCAATTATGAGAATTTATTTTGACAATAAATTTGTGCAATATAGCAATTTTTTGTTTAATTATTTTTCTTACAACATTGGAACAGAAGTGACAATGCCCCATAACACACAAATGATGTTCACTAAGACCCATTATATTTTTCAAGCCAGTCTTTTACATGACATATATATAAAGTTAAAAAATAAATAAAAACAGGTGTTGTGCATAGGGCCTTGTCAGGCAAATAAAATGATTTGTGTTAATAACAAGATCAACTTGTTTTCACATATTCAAACTAATAAAAATGTCTCTTTTTTCTGTCACATCCCAAACGCATTAACAATGTGAAGTTGATAATTTTCCATTCTAGGAAAAAGAAAAAGAAAATGTCCAAAAAAATGTTTGACATATATAGTCTTTAAATATTGCACTTTCTGCTCAAAGGGGACTGTTAACCTCTGTTTTTTCATACATTATATATCCAGTTAAATTTGCTAATTACCAAATTGATTCCAGATTGTGTCTGGTTAGCAGTTGTCACTGTGGCTGCTGGTGTTGTTGCAGTTGCTTGTGTGGAGGCACGTGGAGTTCTTGGGTTTGGGTTGTTTCTCTGTAAAATAAAATTTCAAATCATATAAAACATACATAATATACAATAAGGTAATCATTAAATTTTCAAACTTTTCTTTGTGAAGACCACTTTTATTGCTCATTACAAATAATTTTGAAATCATTTAACCAGATGAATTTAGATTACAGCAAATCTTGATTTGAGCAAGACATTAAAGAACCAGATGCCCCGCAGGGCGTAGCTTTATACGACCGCAGAGGTTGAACCCTGATCGGTTGGGACAAGTATGGACACAACATTCAAGCTGGATTCAGCTCTAAATTTGGATTGTGATTAAATAGTTGACACAGCATAGGTTTCTGACACAGAATGAATGTGTTCTAATGAACTTTAATTTTTTGTTTTCTCTTAGAGCAATTCACTATGCTGTCGAATATTAATCCTCTCAAAAAAATGTTTGAAGAAATTCTTTTTATTTATGGGCCCCTTATTCCTAAACTGTTGGGACCAAAACTCCCAAAATCAATACAAACCTTCCTTTTGTGGTCATAAACCTTGTGTTTAAATTTCATAGATTTCTATTTACTTATACTAACGTTATGGTGCGAAAACCAAGAAAAATGCTTATTTGGGTCCCTTTTTGGCCCCTTATTCCTAAACTGTTGGGACCTAAACTCCCAAAATCAATCCCAACCTTCCTTTTGTGTTCATAAACCTCGTGTTCAAATTTTGCGGTCGTATAAAAATTGTAGAGCTATTTTCCCAAGGCTAGTAGTATAAAGTTTTGATTGCCGATTGGATTGCTGTCTTTGTTTGTATAAATGCTTGCTCAAGCATCATAATCAAAATTGACAAGGAAGACCTTTTTTGCAATTTTAAATGAAAAAAAATGTTTTAAAATAATTTTACTTTTTCACACATGATAAATCTAATATTTTAAATAATGTGTGAAGTAGTCTTGCATATTTTTAGACTCTGATGACTAATGTTAGAGGGTGGTAAAAGTTGGCCCTAAATATGGAAAATGCGGGACAAGCACGGGAAATTAAGATTATCTGAACGAGAAACACTTGTCTTTTGTTTATGTAATTTATACATGTTTCTAGCCTTTTTATATAGGTTAGACCTTTGGTTTTCCGGTTGAATGGTTTTACACTTGTAATTTTTGGGACCCTTTATAGCTTGTTGTTCAAACTCTGTGTTGAAGGCTGTACCATGACCATTAATGGTTTACTTTTTTAAATTTTTATTTGGATAGAGAGTTGTCTCTTTGGCACTCATACAACATCTTCCTATGTCTATAAAGGAGAACATGAGAAATAAACGGCAAAACACAAACATGTGAAATAAAAAGGCCAAAAAGGTTGAGGGAAAATAACCCTTTACCACCCTCATGAAACAATATTTGAAACAGAAGTCAGCTTAATTACATACTTGAATAGGAGGTAAGTCTGGTAGAGAATTCATGCTGTCTGCTGTCATGTCTGTTTCTGTATCAATAGGGACTTCAGGTTGAACAACTACATCCTGTAAGAATTAAAGATTTTCAATATTTTGTTATTTATAATAAGAGGTATATATTAAGAAAAATGACAGGATCATACCAAACATGACAATCAATGTGGTTATTACATGAACTTATAAACTAATTAAGTGTTTGATAAAGTGGTAAAATGGAAACAGCAGGTTAATATTGGCAAAAGACTATTTTTGTCAGCTTAAGTTTTCTACTTGTCCAAATAAAAATGAAAATAGATATCATTGTGATGTGAGTTCATTTGCAGACAAGATTTATGAAAAAGGTCATTTGTTCAGAATATCATAATTTAACATTTAAGGAATAACAGAACTGTAGTTGGAGAGTTGCCACTGTCAATTGTAGATTTGATGGTCACAAAGGCAGTTTTACTTGTGAAGTGTAGAAATTGAACATTTGTTGATTCAAACAATTCAAAATGGTGGTTCCCTCCGTAGTTAAATAAAAGTTATATTGAACAAGGGTTGAATAATGTTGAAATAAGATGTTGAATTCCAATTTTCATTACAGCTGTGTTAGAGTTTATAATTTTAAAAGTTTGATTGTTATAATATTTCTGTATCTAAAATGATGTATTTACACCATACCTTTAAAATAGCAAATAATTTATGATTTTTTTTTTTAATTTATAATTAAAACCACAGCAGTTCATTTTTATGCTAATTATAAGTCAGGTTAAATCCAACTAACAGAAAAAAATTAAAGGAATGATTTGAAGATAAACAAAAGCAGACAGATTCTAGAAAAATATGTCAATCAAGGGCACTTAAACCAGATTAATTTATCTCATTCTTCTGAAAAATTCTGCCTTTATAATATGGGTACCCAGTATTGAGAAAAATAATTAATATTGAAAAAATACAAACCAGAATCTTAATAATGACGGTTCCTTGGTACTTCTGTTCTTTATAAAATGGTGGGTTGAAGGGAGCTGCTGCTAACTCTCTTTGCTGACTAACAGTGAAGATTTCAAAGTCTTTGTTGGCTAGTCTTGTGTACAGGCTGCGGATCTTCTCTTTGAAGTCCCCTTGGCTTAAATCTAGTTGAATTGGCATGCTCTTTCCTTTGAAGTCTTCATAATGGGTTAAGGGGTACCCTATAAAACATAATCTTAAGTTACAATCAATTATAATATGACGAGCTATTATTGTCAACCAGTATAATCACAACATATCTACTTTTAGAAAAATTACAGTAATGCACAAAATTGACTGTTCTTGTTACAACCAACTTATTTATTAACTGCCCGATATTCTCAATTTTCGACATAAAAACCCCCAGTTTATGTAGACCAAGATTCAGATACAAGATAATTAACGAATGTAAATAAGGAGCATTTTAAAGCTTCTTATGCTTCAGAACGAATTAAATAACATTTGAAGAAAATATATAAGAGAAAAAGGATTAAAAAATAATAATCATTGAATGATATAAATATTACTTATAATATCAAAATTGGGTAAAATTGAACAGCAAAACAGTATTGTATGTATTGAGCTTTCACAGATAACAAAATTACTGAATTTGTCCTATTGGAAACAAAATAATTCATCATGGCAGCTGTAGATTTGTTTTCATTTAATACTTGCTGGGCCTTTATATTTGTATTTTACCACTCCTTTCCGCATTGGGTAAAATAAACAAATTAAATCTTCAATTAAGGTGAAAGTTGAAGATTATCTTTGGTTAAGTTGTGCAGTTTAGTCCTTAATTTAATCTGCTTTTTTAGTTCCTTTATTTATAAAATATAAATTTATATAGCTTATTATTTTGTAACAAATTCTAGTAATTTAGTATAAAACAATTTCTGACATATTTTTTATTCTTGTCAAATGGTAACAAATGTCAGTATACGTACCATAACCAATACTCTGGTGTCTTTGGATCACTGGGTCTTTTCTTGATAGTTTAGGTAGGTCACAACCATCTGGTAGCATGTAGAACTTCATCCTTACAATCTTGGCTTTAGGTCCTGGTTTCTGTTTTGTCTTTTGTCTTTTGTGTGGTCTTGTATAATCTCTAAGTGTGTGCACACTAGCAAGAGCTGCCTGCAGTCTGTCTTGAATGACTATTTGTGGTATTGTATCTTGAAGGTCATCATCTGAGTATTGAACTAAAAAAAAGAAAGACATCATTTAATTTACTATTACAAGTACTTAGTATATATTGAATACAATTGATATACTGCCTCAGCACAAAATGACTATATCGCTTGAGAACTAATTAAAATATTTGTTACAATTCTGCATGTGCTATGGCATAAATGCTATATAATAACTATATATATATATGATCAAGATGTCTACACATTTTGTTGACACTTCAAAAAAGAAAGATGTTAAATGCAAAGTATGTCGAGTTGGAGATTAAAACAAACTAGCGGCTCTAAAGAGCCTGCATGTGTCGCTAAGTTTGGTCTATGTGCATATTAAACAAAGGATGGATTCATGACAATTTTTAATTAATCAGTTGGTAGTAAAAGTGAATATACATTGTATATTGTATATAACAAAGATTTAAGTTGATTTTGGACAAAGAAAGATAACTCCAATTAAAAAAAAATCTTGCTATTGCACAATATTTTGCAATTAGATATTTCTTGCCTACTATTCTGGACAAAGAAAGATAACTCTAATTAAAAAAAAAATTGCTATTTCACAATATTGTGCAATTAGATATTTCTTGCCATTGCGCAATACTGTGCAATTGAAAAGACTTGCTATTGCACAATACTTAATATAATAATTTTAGATCCTGATTTGGACCAACTTGAAAACTGGGCCCATAATAAAAAATCTAAGTACATTTTTGGATTCAGCATATCAAAGAACCCCAAGATTTCAATTTTTGTTAAAATCAGACTAAGTTTAATTTTGGACCCTTTGGACTTTAGTGTAGACCAATTTGAAAACAGGACCAAAAATGAAGAATCTACATACACAGTTAGATTTGGTATATCAAAGAACCCCATAATCAATTTTTGATGAAATCAAACAAAGTTTAATTTTGGACCCTCATTTGGACCAACTTGAAAACTAGGCCAATAATTAAAAATCTAAGTACATTTTTAAATTCAGCATATCAAAGAACCCCAAAGATTCAATTTTTGTTAAAATCAAACTAAGTTTAATTTTGGACCCTTTGGACCTTAATGTAGACCAATTTGAAAACGGGACCAAAAATTAAGAATATACATACATAGTTAGAATCGGCATATCAAAGAACCCCAATTATTCAATTTTTGATGAAATCACACAAAGTTCAATTTTGGACCCTTTGGGCCCCTTATTCCTAAACTGTTGGGACCAAAACTACCAAAATCAAACCCAACCTTCCTTTTATGGTCATAAACCTTGTGTTTAAATTTCATAGATTTCTATTTACTTATACTAACGTTATGGTGCGAAAACCAAGAAAAATGCTTATTTGGGTCCCTTTTTGGCCCCTAATTCCTAAACTGTTGGGACCTAAACTCCCAAAATCAATCCCAACCGTTCTTTTGTGGTCATTAACCTTGTGTTAAAATTTCATAGATTTCCATTCACTTTTACTAAAGTTAGAGTGCGAAAACTAAATGTATTCGGACGACGACGACAAAGACGACGACGACGCCAACGTGATAGCAATATACGACGAAAATTTTTTCAAATTTTGCGGTCGTATAAAAATCTAAGTACATGTTTAGATCAGCATAAGAATTTAATTTTTGTTAAAATCAAACTTAGTTTAATTTGGACCCTTTGGACCTTAATGTAGACCAATTATGAACGAGACCAAAAATTAAGAATCTACATACACAGTTAGATTTGGCATATCAAAGAACCCTAATTATTCAATTTTTGATGAAATCATACAAAGTTTAATTTTGGACTGTGATTTGGACCAACTTAAAAACTTGGTCAATAATAAAAAAATCTAAGTTCATTTTTAGATTCAGCATATCAAAGAACCCCAAGGATTCAATTTTTGTTAAAATCAAACTAAGTTTAATTTTAGAGCCTTTGGACCTTAATGTAGACCAATTTGAAAACGGGACCAAAAATTAAGAATCTACATACACAGTTAGATTTGGCATATCAAAGAACCCCAATTATGATGAAATCAAACAAAGTTTAGTTTTTGACCCTTTGGGCCTCTTATTCCCAAACTGTTGGGACCAAAACTCCCAAAATCAATCCCAACCTTCCTTTTATGGTCATAAACCTGGTGACTAAATTTCAAAGATTTCTATTTACTTATACTAAATTAAGTTATGGTGCGAAAACCAAGAAAAATGCTTACTTGGGCCCCTTTTTGGCCCCTAATTCCTAAAATGTTTGGATCTCAACTCCCAAAATCAATCCCAACCTTCCTTTTGTGTTCATAAACATCGTGTTTAAATTTCATTGATTTCTATTCTCTTATACTAAAGTAATTGTGCAAAACCCAAGAATAATGCTTATTTGGGCCCTTTTTTGGCCCCTAATTCCTAAACAGTTAAAACCAAAACTCCCAAAATCAATCCCAACCTGCTTTTTGTGGTCATAAACATTGTGTCAAAATTTCATAGATTTCTATTTACTTTAACTAAAGTTATAGTGCGAAAACCAAGAAAATGCTTATTTGGGCCCTTTTGGGCCCCTAATTCCTAAACTGTTGGGACCAAAACTTGCAAAATCAATCCCAACCTTCCTTTTATGGTCAAAAACCTTGCTTCAAAATTTCATAGATTTCTATTTACTTAAACTAAAGTTATAGTGCGAAAACCAAAAGTATTTGGACGACGATGACGACGACGACGCCAACGTAATACATGTACCAATATACGACCAAAAAATTAAAATTTTTGCGTTCATATAAAAAGGACATTTAGTAAAATGAATGCTTCTTTCGAAGGCAGATTGTGAGCATAAATGAACGGTGACCCCATTTTTTTATTTCATTTTTCTATTAAGTATAAGATAAAGTTGCGAAATCCTATATTGAATAAAAAAAATGATTTATACCAGCAACCCTCATGACAGGCAATATTCCTCTTGGTCATGTTAATTTATTTGTAGATCTTACTTTTCTGAACATTATTGCTGTTTACAGTTTATCTCTATCTATAATAATATTCAAGATTATAACCAAAATCTGCAAAATTTCCTTAAAATTAAAAATCAAGGGCAGTAACCCAACAACCGGTAGTCTGTTTCATTTGAGATGTTCAGGGCAGATAGAAATTGACCTGATAAACAAATTGACTTCGTCAGATTTGCCATAAATGATTTGGTTTCAAAGATAAAAACAAAAATCTATATTTTACCAACTATGTTCTATTTTTAGCTATTGCAGCCATCTTGGATGGTTGGCCAGGGCAATGAACACATATTTTATTATACTAGATTTTTTAATGTGCATATTGTTATGCGTTTAATGACTTTTCTACACTGGCTAGAGGTATAAGGGACGGTTGAGATCTCACAAACATGTTTACCTCGCCTCATTATGCACCTGTCCCAAGTCAGGAGCCTCTGGCCTTTGATACAGGGTTGGCAAAGTATTACCCGCCTGGGAATTCACGGGTGGGAAAACACGGGTTTTCCCGGGCTGGGCAATACTCTCAGAAATGGGAATACTGGGCATTACTGGGCAATATGATTTTTTTAGCTTATTTTATCACAAAATAGTAAAATCTTGGTGTAGTTTCATAGTATTACAGCTAAATATATACTTTTATACAGATAACCATTGACAGTCATTTCTAAAATAAAGAAAAATTCAATTTCATTCCTTTCTATGTAGACAGAATACAAGATTTGCACATTTAAGGAAACCTTGTTAATTCACCAAGCATTGTTTCAATATTAATCCATACTTTGAAAGGAAAAAAACATTGCAATATATTAGTGCATTGTAAATTTCAAATGTTTTACATTCATATTGCTAAATAAACACCCTATGGGGTCATGCCATTAACACTTATAGAATTGTAAGGCCTGATTATTGTTACATAAACAAATCAGCATTCTAATCTGAATAATTACTTGCTTAGGGACAGTACATATAGACATTATTTAAATATAATTTTTCTTACATGTAAGTGTTAATCCTTAAAAGGAGTTATATTTATTTAAAAAAAACTTTTTTGCTTTATATTTACAGTTTTACCAATCCAGACAAACAAATAAGGTTATTTATATATCTTGATTGTATAACATTTGTGTTTGATCACTGAATTCTCTATAAAATTCTGACCAGTATTTCATATTACCCTGTATTGCCCAGTATTACCCACTAAAACCCAGTAAAACCCGGGTGTTCCCAGTATTTCCCACTGGGCTGGGCAATACTCATAAAACCCGGGTTTTTGCCAACCCTGCTTTGATAGTCTTGTATTATTTTAATTTAAGTTTCTTGTGTACAATTTGGAAATTTGTATGGCATTCATTACCACTGAACTAGTATATATTTGTTTAGGGGCCAGCTGAAAGAAGCCTCTGGGTGTGGGAATTTATTGCTACATTGAAGATCTGTTGGTGACCTTCTGCTGTTGTTTTTTCTATGGTCGGGGATGTTGTCTCTTTGACACATTCCCCATTTCCATTCTCAATTTTAGATACAACAATGATGATTATGGCCAAGTTTGGTTAAATTTGGGCCATTAGTTTCATGCGAAGATTGTGCAAGTTAAAGACAACAGACGTTGGGCCAATAAGTGCGATAATAAAAAGGAATGACGATTTGAAACACACAAGACATATATTTTCATGACTATATTTTTACTGCAATGAAATATAGGATTAATTTAATTTCATATTGAAAGGAATATTTTTTTAACCCATTTACATATTTTCAACCACATGTGTCACCTACTATGTTCTGTGAGGTATATACTATTTTGTCATGGGTATTGAACTGTAATTCTGTAAATATAGAGAGCGTAATTTTCCAAAGAAACTCCATATGTGGCAAAATGTTTAACACTTTTACCATGAAGTTAGTTATAAATGAGAAAATATATATATCCCAGAAACCAAAGTTAATATGCACTACTATTTTATTCAAAGGTGAAAATATAGGAATTTGCAAAATATTTTCAACGTTTATTTGCCCTGTCATAACTTCTAAGACTTTTAACTTATTCTAAAATTCTATAGTACCCCTACGTAAACTTTTGGAACTCCTGTATAAGAAAAAAAACTTTAGGCACTACCAAGTTTTTGTGTACTGATAACATTCTCAAGATATGTCTTTATGAGAAGAAATACAAGGATCATATCTGGGAACCAGTACATTAACAAATTTACATATACGAATATCATATACCTCCAAAAGCAGCTGAACTTACAAAGTGCAACCTCAAAGATTAATATTGGAACTAAAAATCTGTGAAGTTTCTTTCTTTAAGTTAGAATTTAAAGAAATAATGCAACTAATATTCTCCCAAATTAAAAGTCAACAAGTAAGCCTTTGAAATATTAAATTCAGTAAAGAACTGTACAAGAGAATACAATATACCGGTACTCTGCCTTTTTCAACATTTCCAATAAGGTCAATATTTACTTAAATTTCCGAATATTCCTAACACCTCTGAATTCAGTTTGTGAATTTGTCACAGCATAGGATTAATTCTGACACAGAATGAATGTGTTTTAAGAACCTATTTTTTTTAATTGGACATTAACCTTTTAAGTTCAAAGACATATGGTTAGATTCAGCATATCAAAGAACCCCATGCAAGAATTTAATTGTTGATGAAATCAAATAAAGTTCAATGAGTAAAGTATAATTTTTGGCACTTTTGACCTCAATGTGATAACGAATCACAAAAATTAAAAATCTAAACACATGGTTTGATTCAGCATGTCATTGAAATCCATATATTTTTGTTGAAATCAAACAAAGTTAAATATATTTTGGACCCATATATGGACCAACTTAAAAGCTTGGCCTATAACGAAAAATCTTAATACATGTTTAGAATCAGCATATGAAAGAACCTGCAAAAGTTCCAGAAAAAACCCCACTGAAATTGGTCAAGAAATAAGCAATTTATACAAAGTATTAGAAAAGAATTGATTTGACACCTTATTCCTCAACTGTTGGGGCCATAATCCCCAAAATCAAACGAAAACCTCCCTTTTTAGGTATCATAAAGATCCATACACTTACACACAAGTGATGGTCTGGAAACTAGAAAAATGCTTATTTATACCTTTTTAAGCCCTAAATTCTTCAACTGTTTAGTTAAGTTTAAACAATATTTATTAATAAACAATTTCAAGACAAATATTACAATGTTACATAATGTTGTTGTCAATCTAGTGGCTATAATGTTACATAAAGTACAAAGTCTTCAACTGTTTGGAACATAAGCCCCAATATCAAACTTTCTTCGTAGTTTCAAACCTTGTATTTTAAAAAATTTCATAGAGATCCACATCTTAAACTAAAGTTATTGTACTAAAAGTAAGTGTCTTCGGACAACACGGACATTGATGGCAATGTGATACCAATATATGACCGTAATAAATATAAAATTTAAATTATTTGATCTGTCTGATTTACTGCAGATTATAACCAGATGCTCTGCAGGGTGCAGCTTTATATGACTGCAGAGGTAAAACCCGGAACAGTTAGGGCAAGTATGGACACAACATTTATCAGCTTGATGCAGCTTGATGCAGCTCTGAATTTGGAATGTGATTAAATAGTTGACACAACATAATTTCTGACACAGAATGAACGTGGTCTAAGAACTTAAGCTTAACTTAAAAAAATTAAATTAGACATTTACCTATTATGGGTCCAATATCCAAAATCTAAATACATAATTAGATTCAGCATATCATAGAACCCCAAAATTCAATTTTTGATGAAATCAGATAATGTTCAAATTTAGACCCTTTAGACCTCAATGTTGACCAATTTGATATAAAGCGGGCCAAAATATTAAAAATCTAAATACATGATTAGATTCAGCATATTAAAGAACCCCATATATACCATTTTTGTTAAAATCAAACAAGTTTTATTTTGGACCCTTTGGGCCCTTTATTCCTAAACTGTTGGGACCAAAACTCCCAAAATCAAAACAACCTTCCTTTTATGGTCATTAACCTTTTGTTTGTGATTATAAAAACTTAAATCTTTTTCTGATTTTGTTTTAACCATCAAAGCGTGTATTGTTTTGCATGATTTCAGGTGCTCATATTTGGTATGTCAACATACCCTGTTCAGGTATACCATTATTTGTGTAATAATTAGCACCCAAAGAGTTTAAAAAGTCCATTACTCTGGAAGGGACAATAAAAGTGACACAACTCAAATTTGTACTTGATCTGTGATTTATGTTAAACAGTATTGTATTTAAGTTTCATAACATTTGGTGGAGACAAACTGAAGATAGAAAATGCAAATGAAAATTTACCAATTTTTTCATTTATAATGGGACATTACTAGAAAAGTAACAACACAAAATTTCAAATTTGATCTGTTGTTTGTGGAAATAAGCACTGCATATAAGTATCATACCATGTGGTATGGGCAAATTTAAGTTAGAGAAAAGAAAAAAAGACATTCACCAATTTTTCATAACTCTAGAACCTTTAAGGTGGTATGGGTGTCTTCCTTCATCTTGGATTGTTAAAAACAGAGAACCAGCTTTTCTATCAAGTTAGCAAAATTTGATGCAGAAATGCAGATATTTTATGTGAATTTTCATTTAAAAGAACCAATTTATAAGAATATAACTTATTAATATTGATATATTTGCAAATAATAAATATTTTTGGTTGTTTGAAAGAAAGAAAAAATGGGCATTTTAAGGGGAGGTAACTCTAAAACAGTGCATTTTCTGAAGGATTCTACATGGAATTTTCCTATTTTGTATTTTAGCCGGAAAAAACGTACGGTGACCCTATCTTTTCTTTTGATATTCTCAAAGCATTGTATGAAAGCTATCTTTTCCTTAAGTATTTAACAATTCTATCATTTTGTTTAGTTTCTAATCACAAAATTGTGTTTTTTCCTGTATAATCCATACAAAATGTTTCATTTTGTCACACCCTGTAGCTTGAGAAAATGCAAGGTGACCTATCATTTTTATTACATTTTTCAACATATATCAATAGATACTACATTTTGGTAAAGTATGAACAAATTCTATCATTTTTATTTTAGACTCCCATACCACCTTAAAGTCATAATAAATGAGTGACCGGTGAAAAATAATGTTATTCCAATTCTTGAACAAATGCATAGAACTATCTAAAACCTAGTCTTCTATGCACAATTTTCTTAGAATCAATGGGCTTTTTTTTGGGGGGGGTGGGGGGTAGGTACTTTTTTCATTAAAGAAATGGCAATTTTATTGCTTTCGTTGGGACCAATTTTGAAAAAATAATGTGAATATTTGGTATTGTTCATATCTGTTAACTATATTTGTTCAGCATCTACCTTGTTTAAAAAAATTCAAACCACAAAGAAGAAAAATATTTGCTAATTTAGCATGTTAAGTCTTATTAAATTTGAAATATTCTTTACCTTGATATGCTGAAAAATCGAATAAATGGTCCATTTTAAATGAATTATGAAATCTAAATTGTAGCATGATAAAAGATATTAAAACACTTTTAGAGCTGTTTGTTAAAATATCAAGAATCAATACATTCTGTTGAGTTATAATTTTGTATCAATTTTTATTATTTTATAATTTTTTATTGATATTTCTGCCATTTTCTGAGTTATCTCCCATTGCAATGCAAATCTCTATTGGAATTTAAAAAAAAAGATTTTTTAGTCTGCCTCAAGTTCAATTAGGTTGAACCTGGGAACAGTATATCTGTTAATATATATGTTCCTGGTTGAACTAATATTTTCTATATTATATATGATATAATGCTAAAGATTTAAACTTAAATATCTTCTGTTGCAATTTCTACATGGTTAGGGTAAAATTTATGCTATATATATTGCCTGGACTATCTTTGTACATACATAAGTACATGGGTACACTTAATGTCCCCTCTGATACAATGGGGCCTTTAAAAAGATTCATGATGTAAATAATAAATGGTGAATGTGTCCCTGGGACACAGATAATGCCCCCAATGGCACTTAATATAAAGTTATATAGGGACATAATTAAAGAACGTGAAATAGAAGCTATCCAGTTTGTGCTTGATCTGAGTTTTGTGGAAATAATAATTATCTAAGTCTCATTTAACAGTTGGTTGAGGCAACTGAAGTAAGAGAACAGACACAAGTTATTGTTCTGTGCATTATGGTTATATACATAGTGTAAAAGTTGCATAGCATTTGGTTGAGGCCAACTAAGTAAGGAAGAGAATTGGAACTTTAGGATGTATATACAGACAGAAGTGCAGACAGACAAGGATAAACCTTTAATTAATGCCCCTCTGCAATGAAGACCCTACAAATACATTCTATAATGACAGATGCACAATTAAAGGGTGGGGAGGGGGCAGGTTCCAACCAGACCCAGACCCCCTGGTCCCCCTGGATCAGTCTATGTGATGACAATTTTTTTTTTTAAATTAAGTTTTATTTTTGTTAATAAATATGAATATTTTGAAAAAATAATGCTGTATATGCAGTTCTGGGGCGGATTCAGCAATCCCAACCCAGGACAAAAGGAGGGGGGCAGGGTCCAACTATATGTCCCCAGCAAATATATTGATTATCCTTAATAAAGGGGGGTTTCCAACCCTGGAACCCTCCCCCTGGATTTGCCACTGCAATTTCAATTTAATGACTAATAAATAAAAAATTGTGTTTGTGAGAAAGGCCTATTTTGATGGGGTTGTAAAATATTTTGTATTACTGAATCGAAGATTTTCTTTTATAAATACTAACATTTATGATTAAAGCCATAAACCAACAAAGATTTTTATTCAAGATAAGTAATATTTTATTCATACTTTGGGAAGCTAACCTAGATCATTACTTAAGCTTTAAAAATCATGTCAAAATAGTTAAAATTCATATCTGAAAACCCAATAATGAGTATAGTCAAATTTGGTTAAAAATGGCTCATAAGTTGAACTAATTTAAAAACAAGAGGCTGTCACAACGACAGCAAACCGGATTTATTAACATTTATTTGTGTCCTGGCAATATCACAAGAACCATTACTGATGAATGGTGAAAGTGAAAATCGTCAATATCAAATTTGACCTCCATTTTGTCATCAGTATCAACATATTAAAATTTGAAAAGCTTAGATTGAATAGTTCATGAGTAAATGCAACAACCTGAATGGAAACGCCATTTTACGATCTTTCAAGAACCATAACTCCTGAACGGTAAAAGTCAAAATCGTCATTATTGAACTTGACCTCTATTTTGTCATCAGTAACAACATATTAAAATTTCAAAAGCTTTGGTTGAATGGTTCATGAGAAAATGCACGGACACGACGGGAAAAACCATTTTTCAATCTTTCAAGAACCATAACTCCTGAACGGTAAAAGTCAAAATTGTCATTATTGAACTTGACCTCCATTTTGTCATCAGTAACAGCATATTAAAATTTCGGAAGCTTTGGTAGAACAGTTCATGCATAAATGCACGGACACGACTGGAAACTCCATTTTTCAATCTTTCAAGAACCATAACTCCTGAACGGTAAAAGTCAAATTCGTCATTATTGAACTTGACCTCCATTCTTTCATTAGTAACAACATATTAAAATTTCGGAAGCTTTGGTAGAACAGTTCATGCGTAAATGCACGGACAACTCCATTTTTCAATCTTTCAAGAACCATAACTCCTGAACGGTAAAAGTCAAATTCGTCATTATTGAACTTGACCTCCATTCTTTCATTAGTAACAACATATTAAAATTTGGGAAGCTTTGGTAGAACAGTTCATGCGTAAATGCACCGACAACTCCATTTTTCAATCTTTCAAGAACCATAACTCCTGAACGGTAAAAGTCAAAATCGCCATTCTTGAACTTGACCTTCGTATAGTTGTCAGGAATAACATATTAAAATTTTAAAAGCTTTGGTTGAACGGTTCATGAGTTAATGCACGGACAACATTTGATTGCCGCCCGCCCGCCCGACCGCCCGCCCGACCGCCCGCCCGACCGCCCGCCCGCCGTACATCCCCAAATCAATAACCGACATTTTTGTCACAAAAATCCGGTTAAAAACTTATTCATGATGGATAACAGACAAGCTCATACAGCAAATGAAAGCAAAAGCTGACATATATTTAAGTAGGTACCACATGATTGGTTGCTCAATTGATGACTTTAATTAATGCAATGCATATATCTATATGATAACTGCTATTATTGCATAGCAATATAATATTTCCCAAAGAAAGTATAACCATCATCTAGTGAGTGCAATAAATTTCAAAATTCATGACGTCATCAACACCAAAATCTTGGTTTAAACCAATTTTTACTTTTAAATATTATATTGCTATATATATATACAATAAAAGGGTTATTGCATGAATATTGGAGAATATTATTCCTCGTAGAACATATTTTGCAATTGCAAGTTCGAGCAATATAAAATTCTACTTGGCACAATATTCCCCAATATTCATGCAATAACCCTATAATACTGTTTTAATAAATATTAATAATCTATTTATCAAATTTTTAATACACAGTATGGCCTTTTATTTCAAATAAATTTGGAATAAGATATGAAATTGTAAGATAACTCTTATGGGCTTTGTTTTCAAGCTGACCTTATTTGTAAGGGAATATAAAACAAAATTTCATATATTTTAACAAGTTTTCAATAAAATTTGTACATTTTTATATTTTTAATGTAATTAATTTTTACCATATTAAAATTGAGGAAAAACATATATTCAAACATAGTTAACTATTTTAATTAAAGCCAAATTCAAAGTATCAATTTCAATCAGTAAGAATCAAATACCTTAGAAATGGTAAAAAAAAAGTACATAATATGTCACTATTGCTATTGTGAAGGATGTTACAGTACTGAAAAGCTAAAAATTTCTAGAATTTTTTTTTAGAACTTTTTTCTTAATATGATTTGGGTTTATATGACTGTCATGAATGTTATACTATATTACATGAAGAAGGGAAAATATTGATGGAAAACTTTATTATTTCTCCATTCAGTTGAAATTAACCAATGTTGGATGATTTTCCATTATCTTAAGTCTTAACCCCTTTTTTTGGCCTATTATCACGAGAGAAAAAAACCTGGGTATACCATGAAACTTTTGTTCTGATTCTTTCAGTGACATGTCAAGAGCTGGATCTTGAAGTTAAATATTAAGCTTCAATATATATAGGTCACTGTTAATATAAGAAAGTTTTATACCTTTTTTGGTCCATGCAAATTAAACATCCAGTCAATTTTGTAAATTTGATGTATTTCTTCTTTTTTTAAGAAAACAAGAACATAAAGTTACAACTTCACTGCTGTAAGATTAAAAAAACACACTTATTTAAGTCTTAAAAAAAAAAAATATGCCATTTTTCATTATAACATGCATCATGTGTATAATACCTTGGCTTTGACTTAAAATGTTGAGAAAATTTACTTACCGTTTTGCATCTTGAATCTTTGTTGATAATAATAATAATAACTAATATTAAAACATTGTCCTTTTATATTAAGGTGAAGCCATACTTGTGCCTTCCTGTGTATTGTTGACTATGACATTCTTGTATTGGGGGTGGGTTGAGGGATTATTTTTCAGGTATCTAAGACAATACAATTTTGATTAGAACAAAAGACTTGTCAATTTGTATATTGATATATCCAAAAGAGAGGAAAGGTGCAAGTGTCACAATTTGTCATGTGAAATCCATAGACAATTAGGTAAATAAATCTTGAAAAATGTTTACATAAACTATTTACCATTATTCATATAAAATGCATAAGAAATCAACAAAAATCATAAAAGGCTCAAATTTAAAGAAATATCAATATAGATCATGTACATGTACTAAATTAACTATTTAATGAAAAAAAAACATAATTAAATAATCAAGGCTTATATCCACTTCTTTTCAACTTTTGTGTATAGTTGTCTCACTAGCACATGTAGCAATCATACTATACTTATACTAATTTTTATAAGGTACAAGTGTTTCAGAAAAAAGAATTCAATATCATAAGAAAGAGTCTTTAAAATGTTCTATTCAATTAGTCAAAATATAGAAATGATATATAACGAGCAAAATAAAATATTTATATATATATATATATTTATTTATATCTAAATTTGATTCCTTAATATAGTTTAGACAGAAAGTCACAAGACTAAAAGTCACGAACAATAAGTCATAGGACAAAAAGCCATAATTCAGTTATGAGATTATTTTTTCATTGAACAAAAACCCCCACTTTTTTCTTTAACTATGTATGAAGCAACTTTGTAATTAAAATGTATTCAATAAATATCTATAATAATCAAATATTTGTAAAGAAAACAAAATGTCAAAGTGGCTTGGTACTTAAATGTCTGTAATGTGCCAAGAAATATATATCCTTTGCATGATTGGAATATGAACAATTTCCTAACTTTAAAAATGACTATTTAAAAGTAATATAAAGAAAATATCACTTGGTGAAAAATTGGAAATTATATAAAAATAGCCTTAAATCCTTTAGTTTAATTCAACTTGTGAATTTAATTTATATGAGCATTTTGAAATGTAATGTTAACATGGTTAAGCTATTTCACATTAGTAGACATTAGTAACACTGCCTTTTTATATTCATTTTTTTAACAATTTTTATCCAATTTTGTAATCTTCAACAAGAAATCTGAAATAGAGAAAAATACAAATCTTTTATGAACCAATTCAATGGCTTGATTTAAATGCTTTAATTTTTTTAATTTTTTTTTTTGGGGGGGGGCATCTTGTATTAATCTATTCAGATATTGGATCATAATTTTAGATTCATCTTCACTGACATGATTGAAGTCCAAAAGGTGCGAAATAAAAGTTTGTTTGATTTCATCAAAAACTGAATTATTGCATATTTCTTCAAATTAGGCCATATTAAGATAGGTTCAAAATTGAACATTGCTTTTGTGTTTTAAATTATAAAATGCATCATTTAAAATGTTTTACCACATTTATTTTGTGTCAGAAAGAAACCTATATTATGTCAAAAATTTAATAACAATGTAAATTCAGACAGTATCAAGCTAAATAAAATGTGTCAGAATTTGGCCAATTGGTTCAGGGTTAACCCACTGGGTTGTATCACCCTGTGCAAAGTTCAGCATTTTTTTGGTTAATCATTTTGGATATCATGTATTTATTTTCATTGTATTTGAACGACCTTCAACAGTTTATTGAAGAAAAAAATGTATGTGGTTTAAATTGTATTACTGATGAAATAGAGAATGAGTTTGATATCTACTTAAAACTGTTTGTGTTATTATACGCAGATGATACAGTGTTATTTTCGGATAATGCATCGGATCTACAGTTGCAATTAGATATATTCTTTGAATATTGCAGTACCTGGAAATTAAAAGTTAACATGGTTAACACAAGTAGAACTAAGATTATAATTTTTTCTGGTGGTAGATTACCCCAAAATATTAACTTTATATATGACGGAAATGCATTGGAGATAGTCAATGAATTGACATATCTTGGGTTGAATTTTTCAAGAACAGGTAGCTTTATGAGTGCTAAGAAGATTTTAGTTAGAAAAGCAAATAAGGCAATGTATGAAGTATTGAAAAAGGGGAGGTTGCACAACTTGTCAGTGAAATCACAATATGATCTTTTTGATTAAATTGTGAAGCCAATTCTCCTGTATGGGTGTGAGATTTGGGGTTTCAGTAATACTGATATTATAAAAAAAGTGCACCTAAAATTTTGTAAATTATTATTAAACCTTAAGAAGTCGACACCCAATTTTATGATTTATGGTGAACTTAATTGGTATTTATCCCATGTCTTTATATATACAGCTGCGTATGGTCAATTTTTGGTCAAAAATGGTTAATGGGGATGATAACAGGATTGCTAAAATACTATACAAATACGTGTTCTTGAAAAATTCGGACAACCAATTTAGGTCAGATTGGTTGAAATGCATTAAAGATATATTAGATAAATGTGGATACAGCAATATATGGTTGTCACACGGAAATTTTAATTCTAAGTGGTTGGGTATAAGTTTAAAACAAAAGTTATTTGATCAGTTTCAACAGAAATGGAGAGCTGATATTGACTGTTCGCCAAAAGGTTTGGCCTACAAATTGTATAAACAAAATTTTGAATTTGAGGAATATCTGAAAGATAGAATAACATATTGTAGATTTCGTACGGGTAACCATAAGTTACCCATCAAAACTGGTAGATGGAATAAGATTGAGCGAAACCTTAGATATTGTAACTTATGTCATTGTAACGAGATTGGTGATGAATTTCATAACACTTTGCAGTGTAGTTCTTTGGCAAATTTTCGAGCACAATATTTGGATACTTTTTTCTTGCACAGATGTAACATACTAAAATTTGAAAAACTGTTTCAGTTAAAAATTAAAAATAAGTTGAAAAAGCTGTGCAAATTTAACTTTTCAAGTGAGTCTTCCTGGTTAATCACCACTCTTTTTTACTATACTGTTTATCATGTATTATTTGATATTTTCATCTCATCTTGTCATGTGTGTTTGTGTTATGTTATATGACTTTTGAAGAACTTCTTTGTACCATTGTATCTTTATGGTGTTTAAGAAATAAAGAATCTTGAATCTTGAATCTTGTAAGATGAAGATATGCTGTAAAGAGCAATAATAAAGAGCAAAGCAAGATATGCAGATAAGTCAAAATAACCTTATTAATCAATCAAAATCTGATTGGTATAATTGTCCTTAACAGCCATTTTTTGCAATTTGTTGATAATTTTTGTAAACTACTTGAAAAGTCATCTACTCTTAATTCAACAACTGGACCTCAATAAACCAAACTTTGCCACAATCATCATGATCATAATTAGTGTAACTGATATTATTTGTTAAGATTTTAACCTTATTTTACATGATCATGATGATACCCAAAAAGAAATAACAAATTAGAGGTTTGATCCACTGAACATAGAAGATGCAAGTGCAGGTGGTGCATGTTTTTCGACAATAAAATATGTTTAAACTAAATTAAGTGGTACATCAGTGAACTATGGACACATTCTAGATTATTCCTGTGATGCCCATTTTTTCTTGTGATTTTTTTTTAGAGCAATCTGTAACCCATTTTATTTTACACAGAATATTTTAATTTCTATTTGATATTGATATATATTTTTTTTAGTAAATATTGCTACAATATTTCATACATCAAGGTACATAATGTTATTATTTCCAATATATATATCTGTCTAAAACACAATTTAATTCAATATATCATCAGTGGCAGATCCAGAAATTTTTATAAGTGGAAGCCCACTGATTGTATAAGAGGGCCCGTACCAGTCATGCTTCAGTGATTCCCTATATAAGCAACAAACTTTTTTCTCAGAAAGACCCCCCCCCCCTAAATTCGCCTCTGTTCATTAAAGTCTCACCACATACAAAATAATTAAAACACTAAAATATCTTTATGCCATTTTTATTTAAAAGAATTATGAGAAACTTTTAAAATACATATATCTATACTAATTCATGTTACAAAATACTAACAAATAGTTAAAAACATGAATTACTGTATCTATCTACATGAACTATAACATGTATATAAGGCGAACAGACCTGGATTTGCATGGTCTAGAAAAACGACTATGTTCTCCTGCATTTTATTTATTTACAAAACTGTTTCATGCCTAACATATCTAGTATGCTGATCAGTTTGTCCGTTTACTTAATTTTGGAAATCACTAGTATAAATTGCCAACATCGATTATTGAACTTCAAAACCCACTTCCCCAACACACAAACTCAATTTTATTATTTTAAGGCACATGCCATGCCTATGGATGATGGGTTCAAAAGGTAAATGCTGGTTATAGTTATTTCAGGAATACTGCTAGAGCCGGTCCCAGCTTGTCTGGCAAAACAGTCGTTGGACGTGAATCCGGGTTCGTAATCTCGGACTTAGAAATTATATCGCTTGATTCAGACCTATATATCTATAAAACTTACAAGATATAAGTTTTACAAATAACAGTAAATATGTCCTTAAATAACATAAGGTTAGTAATAACAACTGTCACTCACCTTTAAAGTCATTGTATCATTTTTCAAAACCGTTTCTTCATCATCATGATCCTAAGTTTAAAAACGAAAGTAGAAAAAAGTTGACCGCCAATCAAAATTGATTTAACATTCGACAAGTATTTCCGGTTTTATTTATAATTTACGGATTTACGACTCGTATTTTAATTCACTTGGTCGACGTTAACTATCATTGTCGAAACAATTCACCTTGTCGACTGTAAATGCATTATCAAAGAAGTAACTATCATTGTCTGCGCGGGAGTCACATTAATTCGACCATCTATGATGGTCGACCGTAAAGTATACTTTACGCCGTACATCTATAATGGTCGACCGATAATCTATCATTGTCGCCGATAAACTGTGATTATCTATTAATGTGCTTTATGCGTTCCATATCTGTATGTTAACTGTTTAATCAGACTTGTAAGGGAGCTTTTCAAATGTAATATTGTAAATACTTCTGTATGTTTTCCAAGTATTCCTCCTAATGAACGGCAAGAGAGAATACTTTTTGAGGGAAAAACAAATTTAATCCCGAGTCTAAGTTCTCAAAATGAATATTTTCAATCGATTGCATAACACTGTCACTGTTGTATGTGTTATTCGCTAGTACACGAGTCATGCGTTTAAACATGTGTTCTACGCTTGTACGGTCTGTGTAACACTTATCAGTTCAAAGTTTTAAAAAGTTTTCAAATTTTCGATTTTTGGAATTTTGATCAAAGTTTTAAAATATCAAAATTCCAAACTGTGTAAAAGTTTAGAAAATTTGAAATCTTTACCAAATAATTAAATTATTAAAATTCTAAATATCGTTTTTAAATTTGATAGTTTAGAAATTGATCAAACTTTAAAAATACTAAACCTAACGTGCAATTTTGATTATTTCACTTTTTGAAAGTTTGATTTTTTAAAAATAAATTTTTGATTAAGATATCAAAAATAGAAACGGGGCGAAAAGAGGGGTACCTGTGAACACGGCTCTGATTATCATCATTTTTAGTTAGGAATGTATCAAATCATTTTTAATTACAAAATAAATAATTTGAAAGAAGAGGTAGTTTTTTTTTACAAAACATATAAGACATTACATGGGATAATAGTATCCTGAAATTTTAAGGTTGTGCATCTATTAAAAAAATAATTAAAGCGGCATCAAATATGTTGATATAAATCCCTAATATAATGTTAGCGTTTGAGATAAAAAAAAAAAAAATCAGAGCTATTTGGTGTCCCAATGAATGTACATGTTGTGCTAGGCGTCCTTCAGCTAAACCCTGAACAAAAATGTGTACTGGAGTGATAATAGACGTCATACTAAACTCCGAAATATAACAATGAACTAAAATTAAAATCATACAAGACTTAAAAGGCCAAAGGATCCTGAATTGGGACAGGCGCATAAATGCGGCGGGGTTATACATGTTTCGTAAGATCAGAACCCTCCCCTATACCTCTAGCCAATGACAAACAAACAAAACAGCATTGTCATTGTCATTGTCATTGTCATTGTCATTGTCACCTTAGTGTGTTTTATATATTGGATTCCCAAAAGGATTACCATTTGTCGCTGATATTAACTTTAAAAAATAATTTTCAATTTTCAAAATGATTGAAGAAAGTAAGAAGTCGTAGAGCAAAACAGAAATCAATTGAGATAATACAACGTGTATTGAGCCATTTTATTTAAAGTTCCGTAAAAATATATATAAATACTCAACCAAACCATACTATTTGACCTACTGAGAGTTGGTCAGTTTTTACTGTTACTTCTTAAATATGGATGCTTGGAAAACAAGCAAGTAAAAATCAGAGCCGTGCGTTCTTTTGAGAAATATTCATTTTGTCATCTAATTTTTCATCGCTTTCAACTGGCTGCCTGTGGTTTTATTTTATACATTAACTTATCAGTATGTTTTCATTTCATTTTGTTTCGTTTCGCAGTTTTCATGAACCCCTGTTTTCGCCCCGTTTCTATTTTTGATATCTTAATCAAAAATCTAAAAAATCTGACTTCCAAAAAGTGAAATAATCAAAATTGCACATTAGGTTAAGTATTTTTAATGTTTGGTCAAATTTCTAAACTATCAAATTTAAAAACGATATTTAGAATTTTGATATTTTAATTGTTTGGTTAAAATTCTAAAATTTCAAAACTTTTACACAGTTTGGAATCTTGATATTTTAAAACTTTGATTAAAATTCCAAAAATCTAAAATTTGAAAACGTTTTGAAACTTTGAATTGATAAGTGTTACACGGATCTTGTACGTATGTCAGAGGCTTGTATATTGGTCATACGCTAATTTCGGAATTACCCGTTCACGCTGAGTAAATTGATTGTTTTAGTTATAATATATTGAATAAGTCAAAACACAAAGGTTTTTTTCTACTGCCAGACATGCTTAGTCAGATCTGGAAAGTTCAGTTTTTAATGCTTTCAACTCTACAAAAAAGGATATTGAAGTTTGAATTTGATTCAGACTCTTAAGTAAGTCTTTGAAACGCGCGTCTGGGGTACTAAATTATAATCCTGGTACTTTTGATACAATTATAAAAGAAACGTCCGACTGACGTATAAAGCTGTACCGCTGGTATCTTTTTGTTTTCTTTTGTCTCGGTAATTTACTCGATTCTCGTTACCTGTATATGTTCCAAATCTGTACAGTGTGATATATCATAATACATTTATAATAACAAACGTTACATAAAACAATTATGCTCTGGATTCATTCGTGTTCATGAGTACAAATGGTCGTTTGTTTAATATAACTTTTTTCAATGCTTTTTATGTTGGTTCAATATGAGCATCCCACGAATAACAATTAATCATCCAGATATATTTTATGATAATTTGGGGACACTTTAACATAATTTTACAGATTTTCACTGAAAGCTTTTTTTTCAGCAAGCAACAATAAACCAGTTATTATAGGAGGAGTTGTGGCAGGTGTCATACTCATAGGCACTATTATTGTGTTCATCAGTTGGAAGATTAGTGCTGGACGTGTAAAAGCTGCTGATTCAACAACCAAATCCACAGCACCTGCAGTGTTCTCTGCTTGAATGGAACTGTCACAGAAAGAAAAATAGAAAACTGAGAAAAAATAATTCAGGATATCTCAGTTAAAGAACTGAATCTGCGTTGGCATTGTTCGATGTATGCAAAATTTGTTATATATTTGTTCCGAACAAAATGAGTATTTAGACCTTACGCATATGGTCATGACGATACGTGTATACTCATATGGTCAAAGCATACGTTCGTGGTCGGACCATATGAGTATTTATATCATAAAGGTATTTGTGAAATATGCATGAAAAACATTTATAACATGAACAATGATCAATGCTCATGTATCCTACGTGTGTGTATTTTCGTCAGCAAGTTAAACAAGTAGCAAGAAACATAACAATAGACGACAAATAAAAAAACCAACACGTTTCGGACACAAACGATTTCTCAAAATGTTTCATTGCAATTGTTTATTTTTTTAATAAAGAATAAATAAAGAAAAACTGTGTAATAATTAGAAGTCTTTCGATGAAAAACACAACTCGTTTTCCAAATCAAAACGACACACGTTACGGACATGTTTGATCATTGACCTTTTGTCTTAAGTTAGTGTACTTTTTGTCTTGCCTTCCCTTTTTATCTTGTTGGCTTTACCACACGTTATTCAAACAGTTGACCTCGTTTTTGAAAGTTAATTTATGTTTTTGAAGTTATCTTCCCATGTCGAAAATTGTCATTCTTCGGGACCAGGTAAAAATGTGTTTTCTTTAACTCTAACGTGTGATTTCACTTAATAAATCATCGTTAATTTTTTTCTTATTAATTATGTAACCCTGGTTACATTATGTTAGATGATGAGCATCATTTGCTCAAAGTAATAAAGAATTGAATTGATTACTCAAAATTAAATTGTGATATACTCTTTTTTTATGACGGTTCAAAGGGCTCTCTTTATAAATTGAATAGCGCTACCCCGCGGGGACATCCCAAAACAATCTCTATCGTGAATGTCGACATAATAAGCATCTTTAGTTTTGTATGCATCATCCATCATAGAATCCTTACTCGGAGAAATGGCACAATCAGGAATACGATTCAATCAGTAAAATCACAGATCAGACGATTATTCTTGTATCTAAAGAGCTAAGGCTTCAAATTCAACCTTAACTATTGTATCTTTTTAAGGTGGTAAACCTTGGTTTAGGGAGATAACTCTTTAAATCAGTTATGTGTTTGTAAAAGTCAAGTTTCATCTTTGTATTTTAAGCATTTACCTGAAACAGATTGAAAATAATCTATGTAACCTAGAAGCTTAGAATATATTTATGAAAATGGTTGACACAAACATACTGATGATTTTAAGAGTTATTTCCCTTGACCTAGGTCTACCTCCTTAATGCATGCTGTGAAGGAAATTGGGTATCCAGTATAAAGATGGAGAAATTCATCGTCATTTGTTATGTTAATTCCAAACGAGAGAAGGACATATTTTGATTTTAAAAGTTTTTATCCTTATTGATTGTTGTAGGAATATACTTGGGATTACCAGTTTTTATGTGAATTCCATGTTCCTCCGTAAGTTGTTCCAAAAAATAATTTTTGCAAATAAAACAATATTGTATTTAGTTGGGTTTTTTGCTGGAAAAACAACACATTTTTCGTAAAGCATCTACAACTTCGAGCTTCTTGAATGGTGCTCAATGTTCATCGTCTATTTTAAATGCGGTTCTGATTGAATGACCAAAGAGCTTTGTTAATTTAAATAATAATGAGTTCAATTTTGGTTCTTCTGTCTCAGTTTTTGCCAATTTTGGGGCATATCTTATTGTGCTATGTTCAATGCCTGTATCTTTGTCTTTCATTTTTGCTTATGTGCTTCGTCTATAGAGTGTCTATATGCCATTTGGTTTTCTTTGTTGACATAATTGTTCGTTTTTGTAGTGATTAAGATTATAACACAATGTTAACCGATCTTAACTGCTGTACCCCAATTTTTGACATTTTTACCTGTTATGTCTGTTTGCTTTGTTCACACATTGTTGTCAATATGATGGAATTTAATGATACTGTCAACCAAGTGAGAGGTTAAGCTACCTATAACACCAGGTTTAATCCACCATTTTCTAAATAAGGAAATGTCTGTACCAAGTCAGGAATATGACAGTTGTTTTCCACTCGTTTGGTGTGTTTGATTTTTTGATGTTACCATTTGATAATGTTTTTCTTCCAGTTGATGAGATTGGTGATTTGGTATTTGCCATTCAAACTTTTATAGCGAATTGTATTTGAAATAAAAAATCGACGTACGTATTTTGGATCTCTTGATATAGTGAATTTAGTTGTGGTTAAGGTATGAAAACAGTCAAGTCCACAAGTCAGGAATATAGCAACTGTCCATTTATATGTATGTTACAGGGATATGGTAATCCTAATCTGTGATCGTAATGGATTGTAATTGATTACATTTTTCAAGTAATCGAGAGTAATTTTTAATCGACGACATTTTCGATTACATGTTATCGTAATTTAATCGATAGAGCAATAATTGTGATCTAATCATCGATTACTTTTCGATTACATTTCGATTACTTTAGTAAAATAGTTTTTCTGTTGTCAAGTCATTAAGGATTGCATATTTTGGTATTAATATTGATTCACTCATAGGGTCTTTGCATAGGAAATAAACACATTTATTCTAAAAGCAGTGTATGGCCTGATACGGGTTATGTTCTTCTCAAATATTTTATGATGGTATGATACTAAACCCCATACGGGAGGGATTGTACTTTATTTTCATCATGTTCATATGATGAAGACATAATCTTTCAGTCAGTTTAATTGAGGTCTGGAGCTGGCATGTCAGTAACTGCTGGTAGTCCTTTGTTCGTTTATGTATTATTATGGACCGGCACTAAGCCGGTCTATTATATGATTTGGGTTTGAGATTGTTACATGAGTTTCTGCAGATCTATATTTTTATTTTCTGTGGGATATGAAAATTAAAGATTTTAGGTAATTGAAATAAATACCTTTTGTGTTATTAATTTTTATATAAGAAGATGCCAAATATTTATAACAATGAATGTTCATTGTTTTATTATGCACAGAATGCGTGACCCGTATTTGGGGATTTCCCAAACCAAGTTATTTTTAGAAATGTAAACAAGGGACCAAGTTCTTACAACAACTTGTCGTCGGAACATGGGGAAATGATTTATAGTTCGCTTCTTTTTCTTCTCAAAATAGTTATTTTATATTGATATATACAGTTTTCATTATTTAGAAAAATAATCATAATAAAGATATCTTTACTTTCAATGTAAGCGATCTCGGGATTTTTTATAGGTAACATGTTTCAGTAACTAAAAGTGATTTTCAATCCTCTCAAATATCCACTTGGTGTTTGTTAAAGTCATATGAACATCAAATTAAAAAAAAATATACATGATTTTTTTTATAACTAAATTGCTAGTTTTTATTATAAATCTTATGTACATATACTTTTTTCTCAAGAAAATTCTATAATTTGTCCAAATTTAGAAGAAGTTTCTTTTTTTTTTAATTGGTTGCTTCCAGCAAACAATTCGCCGACATGTTTTCCGTATGCAGCGTGATCTTTCTCGTAAAAATCCGGTGATCGCAATACGCAAGTGAGAATGGAAAATCAAACGTAAACATCGTTCCGTCATCAAGATAAACTATACTTTTGTTGATTGTTTACAAACGGGTGACAATCGTTAATCTTTGGCTTCAAAACACGACCATTATTTAGCTCCCATATTTACACAACAACACTGACCGATTGAATTAGTTTTTGACGATTATACGAAATTTTTGCCAAAAAAAATGATAAATCGTGAACAGAAGACTAAGTTTATGATATATGTATGCATTGGTTCAAGAATTGGATTAACATTATTTTTCACCGGTCACTCGTTTCATATGACTTCAAGTTTATTTGACCCTTCGCATCGTTTTTTAAGCAGAATTCATAGTTAAATGTCATACAAAGCTACATTCCTATTTTTATGACTGTTAGTTGACACTTTTAAATTTCACCAAAACCGAATAGAAAAGAAAACATTATGTCCAGGATTTCTCAACTTTTACTGAGAGGAATATTTTGACATTTTTTTGCTTTAAGATCTGTATATTTTTTGACATACGAATTTGGGGAATGGGTATATCGTTTCATTTGTCCGTCACAAAGTTAAAGTCCATCTATATGTTTAAGTATATTTAAAGTCACAGGTCTTGATATTTTGTTCATAGATGCGTCTTCAATAACCAAGGGGTCCTGATAAAATTAAGGTGATCTTGACCTTCATTTTACAAATGAGTGAGTGATTAAAGTTTGCGTTAGGTATCTGAGATGCAACTCGTAGATAAATAATATTTTGTCAGTATATGCGTCTGTATTAGTCAGAATCGAGGGTCCTAAAAATTTGTCATCTTGACATAAAATTATAGTGAGATTAAAGGCTGCGTTTAAGTCTATATCTGAGATGAGGAATACAAATATTTTGTCATTGGATGCTACTATGATAGTGACGAGTTTCAAAATCAAGTCTTAGAAATGAATTAGATGATATTTCATTTCATCAACTGTACTTATAAGATATTCGATGTCATCAACTGCACAGTTAAGTTATATTTTATAGCATTATCATAACTAATTGGATTGGACCAGTTCTGGCAATTGAGGATTAAAGTCAACTCAATGTACAGATTGTTTATATAATATTTTGCACTTTTTTACACCTAAAACCTCCATATTTCAATCCCAAAAATTTGATGCGTGCACCAATTAACTCTATTGTTATAGATCTATATATATGTGTTTGTGCAAAGTCAGGAGCCTAAATCTTCAATTATTAATTTCTGTGTCATTTGGTCTCTTGTGATAAGTTGTTCAATGGCAACCATACCACATCTTCTTTTTTTAATAATAACCATTGATTTAAATGAATAAATAAAATAGTCTAAGAATGTTCGATACTTTTCACGGTGTTTGATACAGTATTTATGAAACTTACAAGTAAGAGGTACATTTTTCCTTGTAGTACGAGTCATGATAATATGTAAAATGATAAAGTCTTATGAACTATATGGGGGTTTACAGAATATAGAATAATAGGCAAAAAAAAAATATAAAGAAAAAGAAGAAAAAATGTCCCAAAACATTGAAAAGTAGAGAATAATGAGGTGATAAAATATAAAGACCAAGAATAATGGGCAGCAGAAAGTCTACACAGAAATTTACAACAAAAGGGATGATTGTTCTTTCCCTATTGTTAATTTTCCGTATATTTTAATGATGTTCTTTCGGTACCATCTTACAGTGTTGATTTAATTCCAACTCTTTCGTTATGCCAGTGTCTCAAGTGACGTTTTGGATTTTAATGAGCGTAATCTATATTTTAATGGTAAATTAATAAGACAGGGATTTTGTTATCACAAACTACTAAAAACCTTTAATAAATTCTTCTATAGATACAAAGATTTGGTTTACAAATCTGGCTGTACCTGTATATGAATTATATCAGATGGAATAGGACAACCTTAAATTTAACAGTGATGTTTTTTACCAAGCCCGGAAATGCATTTACGATCGTGATAAAATTATCAATGCTTTAAATAAACTGATTCTCAAAGGCTACCAATTCAACACTGTAATTAATGTAGATCCTTGAATATTGTTTGTATTAGTATAAATATTGATTGTTTTATCATAAAATTAAAATCATACTAATGGTTTTGTTATACATATGCTCTTTAACGACACTACGATATGTCGAATTTATTTTCTTTCTTTAATTTGGCATCGCAAAAGGTCATGTTTTTCTCTGACTGTTTATGACGTCTTTTCCCTAAAACAAGTGAATGTTGGATGTTTTCTGATTGATATTTTAGTCTTTGATACGTGATTTTGAATTTTTTTATTAGTTGTTATTGGCTTTGAACTAGCTGTCAGTAACTGCCAGTACTATTATATCTTTATTTAGTGTTCTTTTTTGTTACGCGTAAGGGGTAGATGAATACACCGCCACGTTTGGTCGGTGTTTATGGTCAATATTTCCTGCCTTGTATTGATCTGATGAGTTAAGCCGTTTTGAACTGATTTTCATTTTTTGTTCCAATGTTGTGATGGTACACCACTGTTACAAATATGACGTCACTTGGCGTTGAAGTTTAAACATATTCGGATGTGTCTACATATTGTGTTGAAAATGTCTGGTTATGTAATGTATTTCAGTTGCTTCCTGTAATTAGTTAATATTTCAGTTCTATCATGTACAGCTTTTGTTTATTAATTTTATAAATTTATTATTTGCAAAAGTATAAATTATTCTAAATGTTAAGGATGTTCTGGTAACTAACAGAAAACCCTGGCCGTTTTTGGCACAACTTTTTTTTATCTTTTGGTCCTCGATGCTGTTCGACTTTGTGCTTGTTTCGGCTTTCAAACTTTTGTATCTGGGCATCACTAGTAGATCTTGTGTGGATAAAATGCACTTCTGGCGTATTAAAATTTTCAACTTGTTGCCTTTTGTTGGCTGTTGTTCTTGTGTTTCTTTGTCAATTGTATTCTCCAATTTATTTATATTGTAGTTCTGTGGTGTTGAGTTGTCATCTTAATGTTATATTTCACATGGCTATAAAAGGAGAGGTTTGGCATGCCACAAAACCAGGTTCAACCCGCCACTTTTTTCTTTAAAAATGTCCTGTACCAAGTCAGGAATATGGCCATTGTTATATTAAAGTTCGTTTCTTTATGTGTTACATTTTAACGTTGCGTCGTTTGTTTTCTCTTATTTTTTAGTGTAAATTCACATTGCGATAAGACGTGTCACGGTACTTGTCTATCCCAAATTCATGTATTTGGTTTTGATGTTATATTTGTTATTCTCGTGGGATTTTGTCTGTTGCTTGGTCCGTTTCTGTGTGTGTTACATTGTAGTGTTGTGTCGTTGTTCTCCTCTTATATTTAATGCGTTTCCCTCAGTTTTAGTTTGTTATCCCGATTTTGTTTTTTGTCCATGGATTTATGAGTTTGAACATCGGTATACTACTGTTGCCTTTATTTACAGAATGGGGTGTTAAATGCCCCCAATCATGTTTAATACCGTCATATTCTTTATCTGCCTGTCTTAAATCAGGAACTTATTAGTTCAGTTGCTATCATTGGATCAACTTGAATATTTGTTTTTCATAATTATTTTTTTTATAAATTCGACCATTAGTTTTTTCAATTGATTTTTTTCGTATTTTAATATGTCGGGACCTTTTATAGTTCGTATTTTAATATGTCGGGACCTTTTATAGCCGACTATTATAGGGTATTTTTTTTCTCATGGTTAAAAGGTGTATGACTACTAATACATGTAGTTGCTTACATCCACCTCATTTGAACTTTGGTGGATATGTGTCTCTTTGTCAATTATGCCTCATCTCTTTTTTTTTTTATAAAAGGTATAATGAAAAGAGATCGAATTCCCAAAAAGTAAAAAAATACAGAAATGGAGGACCCCCCCCCCCCCCACATCCCCAAATTCAGACCCTTTTTGTTATATTTTCAAGGGGTCCGTATGTATCTTATTGCAAAAATACATTTCTATCCCTTCAAAATATTCCATCATTTTCAAATGGCATTCCGAGTTTTCCCTATTAAACTCACTTGACCACCTATTGCAGGACCTTCGTATTGAAGTAATTACATGTATTAATCACTGGTGTTAAACTGATTAATTGGCATGCATGAAATATATGTCACTGGACGTTAAAAAATTAATAACCAATCAAACAACTAAATATTTTATTTCAGCCCTCATTTTCAATTGCAGCCCATGGTTTGCTATTCTTCTTACCTATAGACCTAATATGTCACCTGCTAATTGTAATTATTGTTAATTTATTCTGAATCTGAACATGGACGAAATGTTTGCTACTGGATGTAAAATATGTCAACAACAACCATACAATCAATCGTCTAGTCAATACGCATTTAAGAACTTACTTATAAGAAATATTATAGATTCATTAAAATGATTATAGAAAAACAATAAAAACAACCTTACCGTTTCTTACCAAAATCCACAACAAACTGTACATCTATTTAAAAAAAAAGTTCATAATTTGGCTTCCATAGGAATTTGTTTACAAAACGATGTCTTTTTTTGTTTATGCGAATCTTTGCCTTCGGTGTAACCAATATATGAAGATGCATTTAAATATTCATTTATTACGTTTAAATTAATAGTTTTTACTCGGTAAATTATGGGCTATAAAATTAGATTCTGTACTTGAGCCTATATCACAGTCAAATATACCAATTAGGCTTTTTTACCTTCTCGAACAAAGAGTTCCATATCGTTTGTTCGATTTCAACTCGGTAATATCCGCCTGATTTTTTAAAGTGAGAACATAAGTTCGTTCTAAAAATAGCCAAAATAAACTATTTTTTACGTTCCCTCTGTCTCTGATAAAATAACAAATAAATTCATCATATACACTAGGTTTAAACTTTTGTTCGCCTGACGCGCAATTCGTCTACATAAGAGTTATCCGTTACACTCAAAACAAATAAGAGAACATTTGACACTTATAAAATTTGTTTGTATCGTCATGGGGGACTATTAACATCTGAGGTTACCTCATGAGTTAAAAGAATCCTTTTATTTGTAAATTCACAAAGTTCACAAAGTTGTATAATATAACATGTATAAGAAGTATTTAGTTGTGATAGATTTAAGATAGATTATCGGTGCTGTTCTAGAAACACTAGTGTGTGCAAGGAAATTAACTCACATTCGAATGCAACATCGTTTGTAACGTTCATTTTAATTGGATAACGTCACTAATTTTCATGGCATAAACTCACAATTAAAACTATGACAATGTGCGCACAAGCGTAAACGACGTATGTAAACTTTACGACCATCAAATCACTTATAGATGCCATCGGAGCTCAAAATACAATACAGCTACATGTATCTCATGCATAGTCTTTTTTTGTTATCATCAATGGGTTCTTCTAAGAATACAATTATAGTTTAAGAAAGAAACAAGTGAAATAACAAAAATACTGAACTACGAGGAAAATTCAAAAATGAAAGTCCCTAACCGAATGGCAAAATCAAAAGCTCAAACAAATGGATAACAACTGTCATATTTCTGACTTTGTTTTGGCATTTTCTGATGTAGAAAATGTTGGATTAAACCTGGTTTTCTAGCTTGCTAAACCTCTCAATTGTATAACAGTCGCATAAAATTCCAATATATTGACAACGAAGTGTGAACAAAACAACAGACATAATAGGTAAAAATGTCAAAATAGCGGTACAGCAGTCAACATTATGTTATGATCTTTATCACTATACAAAGCAATAAATATGTAACAAAGAATCACAAAAAGGTATTAAGTAAAAGCACATTATAACAAAAATGAAAGACAAGAATACAAAAAACACCACAGCACAATAACACGATGACGTTATGTATAAGTACAGAGCCACATCATATGTTTCATAGAAACACAGAAACAACAGTCACACAAAATTAAGCATCTTTTGATACAGTTCCTGGATACAGTAGAGGATCTGAATTCAGAATTCCGGACGTGGAAGGCAGGTTTGTTCCGGTTGGCGGTGCTCCAGCTATAATTGCTCCATTTTTTGGAGAAACATTTGTTCCAGGTGCTGATGATTCAACAGGAACATTTTCAGGAATGGCCGGCATGTTTTGTTGTCTTTGTAAAGATCCTGCAGGATTATTGTTCGTATTTGTTCTATTTCCTGAACTGGGATACGGTGGTGGTGCTGGTGGCATGTGTGGTGTCATTGGTGGTTGGTATGCCATACTAGTATTTGGTGGCTGTGTGGAATACACGTTTGGTGGACACTGGCGATAATACATGTTGTTATACTGTGGTGGCGCTATAAAACAAATGAATTATTACTAGTTTTAATATTAGATATGATACGATACAAACCAAAACAAACATATAAAGAACTTTTAGCGAGCAAACTCATGTTACCATTCATATTTTACACCTTAAAAACTCTAGTGATACTCGGCTTTCGTTCATTTTTTTCATTTCTTTTTTTTTTTTTTTTATATAAATAAGGCTGTTAATTTTCTCGTTTGAATTGTTTTATATTGTCATTCCGTGGCCTTTTATAACTGACTATGCGGTGTGGGCTTTCTTTGTTGAAGGCCGTACGGGGACCAATTTGTTAATTTCTGTGTCATTTTGGTCTCTTGTGGAGAGTTGTCTCATTGGCAATCATACCACATCTTCTTTGTTATATTGGCTGATTAAAACCTCCAACAGAGTATTTTACAAAAATACCAAATGCACTTTTACATACCTGTTATCTGTTAAACTCGATTTAGAACATTTATTGACATGAATATCAATAATGCAGTAGTTTTTATATATTTCCTGTTTAGAAAACTTTGAATTTTTCGAAAAACTAAGGATTTTTTATCACAGGCATAGATTACGTTAGCCGTATTTGGCACAACTTTTTAGTTTTAGAATTTTAGATCCTGAATGCTCTTCAACTTTGTACTTGTTTGGCTTTATATATATTTTGATATGAGCGTTAATAACGCGCGTCGGGCGTATTGAATTATAACCCTAGTATCTTTGATACCTATTATTATACCGACACGTTCAAATATATAATCATGGCTAAGTAGTTTCTACGGCGATAATTGCACTATATGTCACAGACCTCTATTACAAACGATTTACCAAATTGACATTGATGATACCCGGAAAGTCCTTTAAAATCAAAATTGATACTTTCTTAGGATGTTAGTATATTTCCTTTAGTAAATTTGTCATAGAACTGTTCTAAACTGTCCTAGAACAGTTCTACTATAGAACTGTCAGAATCAGTTCTAGGTAGAACTGACTAAATCAGATCTAGGTAGAACTGTTTGGATCCGTTCTAGGGTAGAACTGTCCAAATCAGTTTTAACCGTAGAACTGTTAGGAGAACTGATCATATCAGTCAGGACAGTCACTGTAGAACAGTTTTAAATGACATCACTGCAGAAAGGTCATCTTAGAATTTATAAAATAAAATCAGTTCCAATTACTTTACAATTTAATAGCAGATTTTCTATATTTTTACTGATCAAACGTTACATGTACAAATATCGAAGCGGATATAGAGGTTACCCAACTCATCGGAAAAATGTTTTTATATAATTGCACACAAACATCGTGGTTAACGTTGCTTCGTTCCTTGATTTTAACAGTCTCTTCTTAAAATATAACTCTGCATTTAAGGTTCATCATAACAAACGGACAAATATGGCTGTATTTACATGCCAAAAATTACTCTGAGTACAGACTTACCTGTGAACTTGGAAAAGTTTTAAAACCTGGCATCCACTAGATATAATAAATGCATTTTGTGTTTCAGAAAGATAAAATCTCTTTTGGATATTGATGGGCATTTTTTTTCCTTCATGCAAAAGGTGTGAAAATTAACTAAGTTGTGGTACAACTAAGAGATGCAGCCTCAGGTAAAAAACCGGTTTGTATTGTTTTGATTGTCATTAATTGACATGGGCAAGAGGTATCTTCACAACTATAGGGAGTTAAAGAGTTTTTCTGAGTCAGCTGTGAGTGGACAGTATCAAAGTAATTCAGGTGTTTGTTTATTTTTGCACCTTCTGCAGAAAGGAAAAAAAATGCCCATCAAAAACCAAGAAAGATTTTATCTTTCTTAAGAGTGGTTTTTAAGGTGAAAATACGGCCATATTTGTTCATTTGTTATGATGAACCTTAATTCATGGAATTTTAATCGTAATTTACCTTTCTTGCCTTGGATTTACATTCATGATTTAAGATTCTGTTATGACATGTTCAAACGAAAATTGTACAGTGGAGGAATTATGGGATATTAATGAAATACGTGTTATGTAACTTAAGTAAAAAAAACTATGTACATTTGCACAATCTCGTCAATTTGAACAGTCTTATCCATAACGACTATAAATGATATATGGGAGTCTCGGACGTTAGAATAATATACTCGATCTGAACATGAATGAAACATTTGCCCCTGGATGTTAGGCTACAAACAAAATCAATCATTCTTCTTTGCCTTCTTCAAAAAACCCAAACAACAAATAAGAGGTACAACATATAACAATTTTGTAACTATGAACATTATAGACCAACAAGTCCGTAACAACAAAACATACATGAAGTTCCTAATAGTTAGACCGACCAGTTCAAAAACTCCATCTTTGTGCGCACTGCAGTAGATGGGAACCATCTACAGGACTCTGTAGTATACGTCACTACAACCAAGGAGTTTAAATCAATACTCCTCAGCAAGCGCGACTAATTTATGCGCAGACCAACCCGTCACACAGTAGCCGAAAGGAATCTGTGACGTACCCACCCATATTACAGAAGTGAGAAATACAGATACAGATACAGAAATATATTAACAGTATACATTGTACTATTCAGAGAAGAAAACTTCTCATACATGTGCTTTTCATTTTAAAACATATGAATCAGTCATTTGAGTGTTGGATGATGCCGTTAAATAGTTTTGTTTAAAAAAAAACAACAATCACAAACCACTGAATGACTGACTTTAGTGACAGTTCATTATTAATAATATTATGGATATATACAGAAAGGCAATAATGGAACTGTAAATTGATGTGGACAAACTTTTGTAGTCATGGTAGTTATTGTGTTCCAAAGTTGGTGTCATCTTTATCATATGATCCGTCCCGACATAGCTATATATATAGAAATATTATTGGTTTACAATGAGGCCATATATCTGTATATATGTACATGATAAAGTGTAAATATGTTCAGTTTTGGTTGATGTGGTCAAATGATTTTGTTAAAATGACCCAGGCTGATATATCGAAACTACTGAAATTTTTTTATTAAGATTCAATATTTTGAATAAAAAGAGGTCATGCAGCTGGTACTCTAAATTGATGTTGAATTTTTTTTTTTTTGTAGTCAATGTGCCAATATTGCTGTCATCTGAATAATACAATCCATCGTGATATGTAACTATACAATGTAAGTGATTTACTATGCGGCTATATATATATATATATATATATATATATATATATATATATATATATATATATATATATATATATATATATATATATATATATATATATATATATATATATATATATATTAAGATTTACATAATAAAGTGCAAATATGGTCAGTTTTGGTTGATACTGTCACATATGGTCAGATTTGGTTGATGCTGTCAAATATGGTCAGTTTTGGTTAATGTGGACAAATAATTTTGTTATATGAGTCAGTCTAAGATATCAAAACTACCGAAATTAGTTTATGATTCAAAATTTTGAATAAAAAGAGGAAATATTGGCACTACAAACTGATACGACCATAATTTTGTAGTCTTGGTTTTCCAATATTGCTATCATTTAAATTATACAATCCATCTTGATATAAAATATAAGTTATTTACTTTGCGGCTATTAATATTTACATAATATGGTCAGTTTTGGTTGATAGGACAAACAATTTTGTTATATAAGTCAGCATGGTCAGTCAGCTGAGGTATAAAAACTACTGATATTTGTTTATGTTGCAATATTTAGAATAAAAGAGGACATGCTGGCACTCTAAATTGATGCAAACAAAAATTTGGTAGTCATTGTGTTCCAAAATTGCTATCATTTGAATTATTCAATCCATCCCTACCTACAAATATAACGGATTTACTATGCGACTATAATATTTACATAAAAATAGCACATATGGTCAGTTTTGGTTGATGCAGTCAAATATGGTCAGTTTTGGTTGATGCTGTCAAATATGGTCAATTTTGATTGATGCGGACAAATAATTTTGTAACATGAGTCAGTATGAGGTATGAAAACTGCTGATATTTGTTTCTGATGCAATATTTTGAATAAAAAGAGGAAATGCTGGCACTCTCAATCATCTCAATTGATGCGGGGGGAAAAGGTGGTCAATATTGCGGTTATTTGTATACTACAGTCCATCTTGAACTAAAATTATAACTGAATTACTGTGCAGCTATATAGATTTAGATATAAAAAAATATGATCTGTTTGGGTTGATCATCATCATGTGGTCAAAAGATTTTATTACACGAGTCAGTCTGAGGTATGAAAACTACTGATATTTTTTTATGATTCAATATTTTGAATAAAAAGAGGAAATGCTGGCACTCTCAAATTGATTTCCAATATTGCGGTTATTTGTATACTACAGTCTCTCTTGACCTACAATTATAACTGAATTACTGTGCAGCTATATAGATTTACATAAACAAAGCAAATATAGTCAGTCTGGGTTGATGCGGTCAAAAGAATTTATTACACGAGTCAGTCTGAGGTATGAAAACTACTGATATTTGTTAACGATTCAATATTTTGAATAAAATGAGGACATGCTAGCACTATAAATTGATGCGAACAAAAAAGTGTGGTCATTGTTTTCCAATATTCATTTGATATTGCTGTAACTTTATATTACAGTCCCTCTTGACCGAAACTTATAACTGAATTACTGTGCAGCTATATAGATTTGCAGAAAAAAAGAGCAAATCATGTCGGTTTTGGTTGATGCAGTCAAAAGATGTTTGTTAAACGGGTCCGTCCGAGGTATGAAAACTACTCGTCAACAGATATAATATTTGTTTAAGATTCAATATTTTGAATAAAAAGAGGACATGCTGGTACTATAAATAGATGCAAACAAAATTTTGAAGTCATTGTTCTCCAATACATGTATGTATAATTGCTGTCATTTGTACAATCCATCCTTGCCTAAAAATATAACTGTATTACTGCAGTGTGCAGCTACATGCATATAGATTTACATGATGAAGAGCAAATATGGTCAGTTTAAGTTTAATTTAAAAACATATTTATTTATATAGTGGATTGGGAAACAAGTTATTACATTTGGTTAATGAGGTCAAATAATTTTGTTATACGAGTCATCCCAACTCCCGGAATGACAAAAGTAAAATAATTCAAAGATAAAACTAACGACCTAATTTATGTACAAAAAATGAACGAAAAACATAATTTATGTCAACAAAAGAAAATCACTGAATTACTGGTTCCAGACTTGGAACATGCACACACATCTCTTGATCAAAAATCTGAAATAAGACCGGCAAAATAGCAAAGAGGGACGAAAGATATCAAAGGGACAGTCAAACTCATAAATCTAAAACAAACTGACAACGCCATGGCTAAAAATGAAAAGGACAAACAAACAACAGCACACACGACACAACATAGAAAACTAAAGAATAAACAACACGAACCCACCAAAAAACCAGGGGTGATCTCAGGTGCTCCGGAAGGGTAAGCAGATCCTGCTCCACATGTGGCACCCGTCGTGTTGCTTATCTGATAACAAATCCGCTAAATAGTCTAATTCGGTAGGTCACATTCATGAAAGGGAAGGGGATTGTAGTTACGACGTAAGGAACATATCTGATATCATTTGTGAAACGGTTATTCCATAACGGTCAACCAACTCGTGATGGCGTCCGTAAAATTTACGAAGGGATGATTTCAACTTCACCATTTGGAACTCTTGGTTTAATAGCTTCCTTGTGAGCAGCAACCCTCTATCAAGAAAATCATGATAGGAAATGCAGGAACGGGAATATCGTATCAATTGGGAGATATATACCCCGTATGCAGGTGCTGCTGGAATGTTGCTACTTAGAAATGGAAAGTTCACAATTGGAAAGCTGAAATCATCTCTTTCGTCGTAAAGTTTTGTTTTCAACCGACCCTCATTGTCAATTTCTAGATGTAAGTCAAGATATGAGGCCGACCTAACTGTATCTGTAGTATCCTTTATCAGCGCTCTAGATCGATTGGATAGATGCGTTCCTCATAGTCACCAAATTTTGAATTATTTAGTGAAAGAACATCATCTATGTAGCGAAAGGTAGAGTTAAAGGATATTGCTAACTTCTTATCTTTCTTCCTAAGAAGTTCCTGCATGAAGTCAGCCTCATAATAGTAAAGGAACAAGTCGGCAAGTAGAGGGGCACAGTTTGTTCCCATTGGAATGCCGACAGTCTGTTGAAAAACACGTCCTCCGAACGTAGCAAATATGTTGTCAATCAAGAAATCAAGCATCTTGATAATATCAGTTTCGGAGAATTTTTTCAAAACTCTATACATACATCGCTATTTTGCCGAAGCCTTAATATATACAGAGAGTTCTTAAATCAATTCTAGGCGTAAAATTTATAAATCAATTCTAACCGTAGAACTGTTCTAGTCGTAGAGCTGTTCTAAAAGTAGAACTTTGGTCAGTTCTAGGTAGAACTGTCTTAAACTGTTCTAGGGTAGAACTGTCAGGATCAGTTCTAGGTAGAACTGTCCAAATCAGTTCTAGGTAGAACTGACCAAATCAGTTCTAGGTTAGAACTGTTTTAGCTAGAACTGTCTAAAAGGGGTCTGGCTGACAGTTCTACATACTGTTCTAGGACAGATTCTGACAGATTCAATGAGAGGTTAGAAGTATTTTTCTACACCTGATTCACCCCTCATTTCGGGAAAGTATGTTCAGCTGTTGTTTTTTTTTTTTTTTTTTTTTTTGTCCAATCACACTGTTCAGATACATTGACTTAAGTATGGTACACAACAGAGGAATCTAAATACAGATACTACCGTGCTACCTATTCCGAAAGTCATCAATCGATTAAGAAAAAACAAATCCGGGTTACTAAACCAAAACATAATTTATGTCAACAAAAGTAAATCACTGAATTACTGGTTCCAGACTTGGAACATGCACACACATCTCTTGATCAAAAATCTGAAATAAGACCGGCAAAATAGCAAAGAGGGACGAAAGATATCAAAGGGACAGTCAAACTCATAAATCTAAAACAAACTGACAACGCCATGGCTAAAAATGAAAAGGACAAACAAACAACAGCACACACGACACAACATAGAAAACTAAAGAATAAACAACACGAACCCACCAAAAAACCAGGGGTGATCTCAGGTGCTCCGGAAGGGTAAGCAGATCCTGCTCCACATGTGGCACCCGTCGTGTTGCTTATCTGATAACAAATCCGCTAAATAGTCTAATTCGGTAGGTCACATTCATGAAAGGGAAGGGGATTGTAGTTACGACGTAAGGAACATATCTGATATCATTTGTGAAACGGTTATTCCATAACGGTCAACCAACTCGTGATGGCGTCCGTAAAATTTACGAAGGGATGATTTCAACTTCACCATTTGGAACTCTTGGTTTAATAGCTTCCTTGTGAGCAGCAACCCTCTATCAAGAAAATCATGATAGGAAATGCAGGAACGGGAATATCGTATCAATTGGGAGATATATACCTCGTATGCAGGTGCTGCTGGAATGTTGCTACTTAGAAATGGAAAGTTCACAATTGGAAAGCTGAAATCATCTCTTTCGTCGTAAAGTTTTGTTTTCAACCGACCCTCATTGTCAATTTCTAGATGTAAGTCAAGATATGAGGCCGACCTAACTGTATCTGTAGTATCCTTTATCAGCGCTCTAGATAGATTGGATAGATGAGTTCCACATAGTCACCAAATTTTGAATTATTTAGTGAAAGAACATCATCTATGTAGCGAAAGGTAGAGTTAAAGGATATTGCTAACTTCTTATCTTTCTTCCTAAGAAGTTCCTGCATGAAGTCAGCCTCATAATAGTAAAGGAACAAGTCGGCAAGTAGAGGGGCACAGTTTGTTCCCATTGGAATGCCGACAGTCTGTTGAAAAACACGTCCTCCGAACGTAGCAAATATGTTGTCAATCAAGAAATCAAGCATCTTGATAATATCAGTTTCGGAGAATTTTTTCAAAACTCTATACATACATCGATATTTTGCCGAAGCCTTAATATATACAGAGAGTTCTTAAATCAATTCTAGCCGTTAAATTTATCAATCAATTCTAGCCGTAAAATTTATAAATCAATTCTAGCCGTAAAATTTATAAATCAATTCTAACCGTAGAACTGTTCAGGTCGTAGAGCTGTTCTAAAAGTAGTACTTTGGTCAGTTCTAGGTAGAACTGTCTTAAACTGTTCTATGGTAGAACTGTCAGGATCAGTTCTAGGTAGAACTGTCCAAATCAGTTCTAGGTAGAACTGACCAAATCAGTTCTAGGTTAGAACTGTTTTAGCTAGAACTGTCTAAAAGGGGTCTGGCTGACAGTTCTACATACTGTTCTAGGACAGATTCTGACAGATTCAATGAGAGGTTAGAAGTATTTTTCTACACCTGATTCACCCCTCATTTCGGGAAAGTATGTTCAGCTGTTGTTTTGTTTTTGTTTTTTTTTTTTTTTTTTTGTCCAATCACACTGTTCAGATACATTGACTTAAGTATGGTACACAACAGAGGAACCTAAATACAGATACTACCGTGCTACCTATTCCGAAAGTCATCAATCGATTAAGAAAAAACAAATCCGGGTTACTAAACCAAAACTGAGGGGAAAATGCGGTGTTACTTTATGACTTTTATCTTCTTTTCTGTCAAACTTTAAATATCAGACATTTTTAAACTTTGTTCACAATTCGAAATATAACACAATTGACAAAAAGAATATTTGCGTTAAAAGCGAGGTTGGCTAGTATATTACAATCACATGTTATCGTTGCCATGGGAGAAATGAACAACGCCTTAAACAATCTGATGAGCTAGCTGGTTTCATAAACAAATGCTGGTGTACGATAAGGTCTGTTCGTAGTATACACAAGATTCGTCACAAATAGTATTGCTTTTACATGTACGAACAAGGTCCTGTAAAATTTCAGAGAATATTGGATTCAAAATACTAGTATAATGAAACTATGGATTAGTGTTCCAAAGGTGACCTTGCTGGTGGATTAGCGAAATCTACATTCATCCAGACCTCAAAAAAGGTGCTGTCTTATTTTCTTTCTTTTTGACAATTCTGATTAAAAAAGACGTGTCGCATCCTGTAAGAGCATGATCAGCTGGTAGACTGTTATACATCAGTGGTCCAATATCTTTAGATTAAAATTGCATAAATAGTGAACAGATAAAAATCGTCTTGCGTTTTTGGTTGAAGAAACGCTTCCAGTCTGCTGAAAGTACAATTCATTGTGCTTGACATCTGAGGAAAATACCTTATTAGAAATTAAACATAAGTTACTCATGATTTAAATATAATACGACCCCTGGAATTATTTTTTAATAATAGATCCGGCACAAAATTGCTTCACCGTCTATGGATTTCGAATAAATCCGTTAGCAATTTATCTTGCAAATCAAAATCATTGCGATGCAGGAGTGCATAGTCACCTACAAATCTTATCAACACCTTTTTATTTGCGGGTGCACTAAGAAATTTCTTACAATCTTTAATGACTCTAATAGTTTTATATATACCACCATTTTAAATAGACCTCCTTATTAATTCTGCTGATTTTGCGGAATGTTCAACATCGTATCGATCGAACACGTCTTCGACACACCATAAGGGTTCAAAATAAGCTATTTGGGTTTAAAGGCGGCCTTGACCAACTCTCAATAAACTGTTGTAATCTTCTACATAAAGACTTTGGACAATACTGTATACCATCTCTGATCAGGGGTGTACTAGTTTTTAAAGCAGGAATATAACACACTGCATTTCTGTGTATAGTATCACATACGAGTGCATTGTTATCATTATCTATACTTGTCAACAAAGGAAACGTTACAAGGCATTGTATGATGATTTCCATATAAATTATTTATAAAATACAATGAAACTGGATACACTATACTAACTAAAGATAAAAATATGCCAAATTGGTCTAATATTAACAGATGTAGAGTGTTATTTTTCTATCACAACCATTGATTTATGGCAAATACGCGAATATTTTTTGGGGAGAATTTTTGTTATTTTCAAAATCGTATTTTCACCCAAAAATCAAAAATTTGATACTAGAACATTAATTTTAAACTTTAATAGCCATTGGTTAGCTTAAAATTTGGAATTCCTTTGCAGATATTTGAAAACTTAATTATCATATTCGAAATAACGTGCCGACTTTTGTCGTCATTTTCTGCAAAATAAATTTGACCCCTGTGTTACATAACACGGTATTTGTTAACTTTCCAATTTTTCAGATTCTTTTAACATTGGACTGTTTAACAATATCCATTTGCTAACGGTTAAGTGCGCATATGTTTTGATCATTTCTTTCCAACATGTGTTTGCAAAGTTTGCATAAATTTTGACAAACTATGCACACGCTAAAATTGCGTTTGTCATTTGTCGTTTGTTAGTAAAAACGCTACATTTTTTTCTAACTTCAATCTAATTAAACAAAGTATTTTTTCTACGTTTGTAAAATGTCTGTTTACCAACAACATGTGCATGCATTAGTGAAAGTTCAAACAGGCTCAGTTAAGACGTATTACACGGTGTATGTGTTTCTACTTTTGTAGAGTTTAAAAAACAAAAACAAACTACAACGTTTACAAAATTTTTGTTAGAAAAAAATGCGGTCTAAAAATGCGTCTCCAGTTTGTCGTTTATCGATTGTTAGAACAAACGCTACATTTGTTTCTAACTTCTACCTGATTAAGCGATGTATTTGTTTCTACGTTTGTAAAAAAAAGTCCGTTTACCAACAACATGTGTATGCATTATTAAAAGTTCAAACAGGGTCAGTAAACAAAGATTAAACGATGTATTTGTTTCTACTTTTGTAGCGTTTAGAAAACAACAACAAACGCCACACAATGTTTACAAAATTTTGGTTAGAAAGAAATGCACTCTTAGTGAACAAAAGACCGACTGAACCGTTTCTTTTGATGATTATACGATTCACTCAGGTTTTGTTCTAGTTTTCCTTCATTTGTATACTCCTTATAGATGCAGTGCATTTAAACACCACCCGTCAAGACGTAATTATGAATTAATATTTGCTTGACTGATTTGCAATAAAGCTGCGTTTGATGTTTGTCTATGTTGGTCCATATAAAGTTTTGTGAATTTGAAAAAATCTGTAGACTATGTCAAGATACAATGTAGGACGAAAAACGAACACATTAATATACTGTAGCAGTTATGAGAAAACAAAAGTTCAACTTAAATGTAGTTTCTTTACGGACCAGTGATGTAAACAATATCTAACCTCATGGTTATACTTTAGATTGATGAGATCTTTTCACATAACGATATGTAGACTAAAATGTCGTTGTTTATATGAACTGATGTTCTACAAATAAGTATTCCTTCAAACTTTAACATTGAGGATCATAAATTCCTAAAAGGTTTGCCAAATACAGCTAAGGTATTCCTGAGGTAGAAAAGCCTTGTATTTCAAAAATTCAAAGTTTTGATAACAGTTAATTTATAATTATGAACATACCAATGATAACTCAAGACAACACAGAAGTGCTGACTACTGTACTGGTGATACTCTCGGGGAATTAAAACTCCACCGGCAGTGGCATCGACCCATGGCCAGTGGTTGTAAATACATTGATCATAGATACCAGGATTAACATTTAATATCTAAGCTGGACGTGCGTTTCGTCTACAAAAGATTCATCAGTGACGCTCGAATCAATTTTTTTTTTTTTTAAAGCCAAAAAATAAATATATACATAAATGGAGTCAATACTTGTCCAAACATATGAATAACTCTGTCGATACAGTTGTACTTGACTGTGTTTCCTTGTTATGTTTTTTTTATATTTAACATTATTTTAATTAAATTGTTATAACTATATTGTGTTATTTATGCCTGGAGTCAATAAATCAAAAAAGAAATTTTATAGATAGAATAATAATTTAAGTCATATGAAACGAGTTCTTGAACCAATGCATACAAACATCATAAACTTAGTCCTCTGTGCACGATTTTATCATATTTTTTTTTTCGCATGAATCTCGTATAATCGTCAATTTCTTTTTCAGTCGGTCAGTGGTGTTATCATATATATGGCAGGTTACTAAAGTTCGTGTTTTGAAGCCGAAGTTTAACGATTGTCACCTGTTTGTCAACAATGAACAAAAAATCAGCATGGATATTGAGTACGTTTTTACATGTACAATCAGATAATAGTTTATTTTAAGGATATCCATGCGTATTGCGATCACTGGATTTTTAGAACATAGTAAAGTGCTTTCGACCAATGAAATGCAAGGATTTTCACCCTGTTAATAGTGAAGAATGACACAAAACATGTTCTTATTTAGTGATTATCTTATTGTTATGCTCTGAATTACAAAGGGCCAATTAGTGTTGCCAATATTGCCTAGAGGCAATTCGCAAGGACAGTGTACTGAAAAAATAGTTATGACCCCAGGCTTTTTAATCAAGATTCAATTATTTGTATAAATTTAACTGTAATAAATATTCTTTAATACACAAGCAGTTCAAATTTCTAAACAATATCTTTTTCCATTTTTGAAAATGACAACTTTGTTTATACAATTTGGCACATTTATTGTCATGGTACTATTATCGTTTTCTTTGTCTTCGAAACTGTGCTGGTTACTTTTGGCAATGGACAAGTCATTTTCTTGCTTAACGTTTTTGCTTGTGGGTACTGGAGGCTGTAATGCCTTGCTTACATTATCCTGTAATGTTTCTAACGGGCGTTTATATGTGTCGACGGCCGTTGATCGGTGACCACTTCTTGATTTTACAGTTGAATCGGAAAATCCGGCATTGAAAAGTGTGGTGCAGCATGTAACTTTCCCAGAATGGTTGGTGATATTACGATCAGTAGTTGAAATTCCCGCAGCCTTAAATAATTCCTTCATTTTGCTAGACAATGTGTTAATACCAATCGGCTGGACGCTAAAGCGAATAGAACCATCGTTAGCTTTATGTGGTAGCGGTTTACGGTAAAACCTACCTTCACGTGGAATAAGTGACAAGTATTTCTCATAAATTGTAACTAGGCATCTTGGGTTTGTTGGGTCACTTTTCTGAGTTATGCGTTTGACATCAACGTTTCTGTTATTCAGGCCACCTTGTACATTCTTACACAGCCTCCCGGTATAATGGAGTAATTTATTACCAATTGTGTCCACAGAAATTCGAAATTGACTAGCATCAAGTTGTTTGTGTTCATCTAAAGCACGAAATCCAAATAACTTGCAGTTGTAGAAAAAAACTATATTGGTTAGCCCATTTGAAGTGTAACAATTAAAAACTCCACTATCCCACATGGCCTCCTCGTCTGTTGTTAATATAGGGTCTGCCCTTTTTACGTTAGTTCCAATACCATTATTGGTTAGTTCTTTCATTCGACTGTCAAGACATTTTCTAAAAAACGCAAATGTAGATGAATCCTTTTCAAAGAGGCTCACGTCATTTCTGTTACAATCTGTTTTCAGATACCTACAAAAAGTGGTGGTTTTACTCTTTGTTTTAATACATATAAAGACTTATAAAGGATTAGTAGAACTTTTTTAAAGATGAATTGGTTGAAGAAGAAATTATTTTTCAGAAAAGTAAAATAACCGACGACGAATTGCAATACAGTGAAACCTGTCTAGTACGACCTCCTTGGTACTTCAATTTTTTGTTAGATTTTGTTAGATGTTCGGTTTAACAGATTCACATCGCATAAAATTTTATATGACTGGACTTAGGATCATATATGTTAAGTTTAGGTGGGTTTTCGATTCATTCAAGGTTCTGTTTACACTGGTTTCATTGTAGTTTAAAAACGTAGTTAAAATTGAGATTAAAATTGTCATTCGTGTTTTTTTAAACGATACATTTTAAAAGTAAACTATTTTTAAGGAGAGGGGCTAAAATCAAATGTAAAAGGACAGGTGAAACCTTTTGCAAAAAAAAGCAGTATGACCCATGACAAAAAGTTAAAAAAAAAGGCAAGATATATATGACACAGTAAATGTAAAATGAGGATTCAGGTAAAAGTTCGTCTCCAATATGTATTGAAAAACCCAGAATGCAAACCCCCCTTTTCCCCTCGAAATCAAATGTTTGCTCCATTAAAACAAGTAAACGAACGTATTTCAACAGTTGTTGCCCCCCCCCCCCCTTTTCCACCAACCCGTTTAACTATACCGAACTCCAAGACAGCGGTTACAAAAACAAATATCAAAATCAACACAAATGTAATTCATAAAATTACATTTTCATAGTTTTAGTACAATGTAACATCTACATCAAACGCTATATACTGTATTGTGGAAGCTGTGGACTACAATTCCAATAAAATGTTGATTTTGATGATTTTACTTGTAACGGCTGTCCTGGTGTTATATATATTGAAATTTAAAATTTGTAACTTACCTTTGAATGCCTGATGCTAACTGGACCAATGAATTTGGTGGATAAGGACTGGTATCAACACGTCTACATTCTTGTATAAAGTGTGCCATCCAATAGTTTAAAAGTTCATTTGAGAGTAAATTCGGATCACTTGGTATTGCATTACCACCATCAGTTATTGTTTCTTGATACAAATTTCTTTCTAAAGTCCACGCAACCCAGACGCCTAAAGCCCACTTGTTGTTATTTCTAGTCTTTTTCGGAATAGCTTTAAGAATTCTCTCTTGTAAGTCTGAATCCGACAATGGAACAGAAAATCTACGCGGGGCCGCAGCCTCACACACGACCGGCTCGTTTTCATATTTAACAAGGTCCTGAGTAGGTAAAAGCATTAAATCATTCTCGGACACTTCTTCTTTTAATTCAAAAGTTCCAATTCCAACAAGTTGATTCATTTTAGACTTAAAGATGCATACATGTTACTGACTTGAAAATAATAATACTTTTAATAGTCATTAGAGCAAGACAGTTAACTAGAGGGGTTATTTGTTTGGCCATATTTTCAAGAACTGTGTTCATGTATACCATTTAACACAGTACATATAATTAATCAAGAATAGAGTTTATATGTTCTAAGTTTGTAAGAACATGATAACCCTCTTCTTCATGATAAGTACTCGCTAACGCTCGTACTTAACCATGAAGAAGAGGATTATCATGTTCTTACATATACTTAGGAGATGGGTCACACTGAGGTAACTTTGCATACGGAAAATATGTCGGGGAATTGCTTCCTTGAAGGAAGCAATGAAAATAAAGTAAAACTTCTTCTTAATATGAACAAATTAAAGAATTTTCCTCAGAAAAAAGTGTATGTTCTTTAGTTTTATAATGAAAACTATCCATTGAGTTATAAAAAAACATATGCATTATTTATTTTTTTATTTGAGGTTTCTTATTACTTTAAAGGCAACAGTAGTTAAGGGGGCACGGTAGTATTTCAGGATTGAAATTTTATATTTACACCAGACGTGCGTTTCGTCTACAAAAGCCTCACCAGTGACGCTGGAATCAAAACGATTTAAAAAGGCCAAATAATAAATATATACATAAATGGAGTCAATACTTGTCTAAACATATGAAAAACTCTGTCGATACAGTTATACTTGTGTTTCCTTGTTATGTTTTATTTGATATTTTCTTTTAATTAAATTGTTACAATTATAATGTGTTATTCATGTCTGGAGTCAATAAATCAAAAAATAAATTTATAGAGATAATGATAAATAAAGGCAACAGTAGTATTTCCTGACCCATAAGCGATAGTGACAGCCTTTTTAGAATTTTTACCACTTTCAAACAATGCCAAAAATTCTATATTAACAGTTAACTGAAGTACTTTTATTATACTATTCAGAAATGAATTTGAATATGTATCATGACCGTTTACATTATTTGTATATCTTTAAAAACCTGAGCCCACTAGTGCTTTTAGGTGTTTAATCATGCAGTGAATACAATATTAAACAACAATCTCAAAAAATAATTTTTACCTGTTGTTAAATTATTTCAAATTTTTCTGCAACTGATTCATCCCTCAGTTTGGGAAAGTATATTCAATTGATACTGTTTTTTTTTTTTTTTTTTTTTTTTTTTGTCAAATCACATAACGATATATGACTAAAATGTTGTTCTTTATATGAACTGATGTTCTAAAAATAAGTATTCCTTCAAACTGGAACAATGATAACATTTGTATGTAAACTTATAAACCATTGACTAATGTTTATTGAGTGTTGACGTGTTTATTAAATATTCTTTAACATGTTTAATAACTGTTTGGTAACAAATTAAGTGTTAATTATTGTTTGCATTACCTACATGTATTCAGTGTACTGATTTAACTTCAAAACGAGTACATGGACCCCTCCTTCATAAAATGGCACTAGGTTTGATTACGTATGAAGATTATTTGTACCAATGTTGATGAAAAAGTCAACGATGATGTTTTTCGTTTGATAAATATACCGCGAAACATTCCGCTTTTTCCAAAAATCCCGAAACTTCCTACAAAATTGATTATTTCTCAATAATCGTTGAACATATAATGACGATTTTCATTATTGGTTTCACAAAAATCTCCTTGTGTTTACCTGTTGAAATAGAAAATAAAAAAGTAAGGTGTATCTATAAATGTAAAAAAAATCGAAACTTTGAGTAAATGTAAATATCTCTTAAAGAGACTGGACATCTTGATTGAAATCCATAGATTTTTTGAATAATTTGTCAAAATGAAGTTTTTATCATGCTTTTTTTCTAAATATCATAAAAGGTATGGGTCACTGGATTTTTTTCCACGCTGCAGGTTGTGCAAAACTGTCATATATTGTATAGATTATTCATGGAATATCCAATTTTGTGCGATACAAAGAAGACTACACGATATAATTTTAAGATAAAATGTAAGATGACATGCTTTCAGATAAGAAAAAGAAAAAAATGGGTCACCCAACTTGTTGTCTTGCTACACATTAAAATGGGTATATTCACAACACTTTCTTTTATAAAATTGCATTATCTGAGTTATTTTCCCTACTATCTGAGTTATCTCCCATACTACCTGAATTATCTCCCCTACTATTTGAGTTATTTCCCCTTTTTTTGGCAAATTTGAAAAAAAATATATTAAAAAAAAATGTTTCATATTTTTAGAAAATACAGCAGTGAATATGATAAAGCACATAATGTTCTATATTTATGTTCCGGACCATATGAGTATTTGAACCATACGCGTATGGTTATGACCATATGGGTATACTCATATGAGTATATACTCGTTTAGTTATTAACGGGCCGAAACATATGAGTATTTGGACCAGATAGTTATTTTCTAAATATGCATAAGAAACGTTTGAATAATACGGAAGCCCTGGAGTGCCATGCAAAAAAAAAAAATTCAACTTGTGCGCACAAGTTACCAACTTGCGCGCACAAGTTACTATCTTGTGCGCACAAGTTACACAACTTGCGCGCACGAGTTACTATCTTGTGCGCACAAGTTACACAACTTGCGCGCACGAGTTACTATCTTGTGCGCACAAGTTACACAACTTGTGCGCACGAGTTATCAACTTGTGCGCGCGAGTTACTATCTTGTGCGCACGAGTTACTATCTTGTGCGCACAAGTTACACAACTTGTGCGCACGAGTTATCAACTTGTGCGCGCGAGTTACTATCTTGTGCGCACGAGTTACTATCTTGTGCACACGAGTTATATAATATGTGCGCACGATTATTTGAGCCCTTATTGACATGCGCGTGAATTGTACATTGTGGATTTCTTGCTTGGATGAAGTTTATGAAGAAAGGTTAGTTTAATGATATTTAATCAATGTGACATAATACATGGATGTAAAATGTCTGCATTTGTGAACACAATCTATGTAGCCACCGTTAGAAACCGCGGTCTGAGACTTATACTTTTCAACAACCATACTAATTCATGCTTTTTTCGTTATTGGACATAAAAATGTTTTAAGAACGGTCAAATCATAAACCACAACCTTATTAACCCGAATAATCCAGTCGTTATATTACGATCACTACGATCACTCCATTACCTCTGAGGACAATGATCATAAGGGTGCGTTGTAATTATTCGAGTTACAACCTTATTACAAATTCAACAATTATGGGCTTAAGCTGACAAAATAACATTTTCCAAGTATTTGGTCCAATCGTATTCTTGTCGATTTCACATTGACAAAAAAACTAATGCATTATGGAAATAATGACCCGTGAAATGTCAGAAATGAGCATAAACTGAATGTCCGAAACGTATTTGGTATGTATAATACTTCTAAAATCATTTGAGGTTATGAGAGAGTTTACCTCTTACTCTAACCTCAAAAATCATATTTAATCTATGCTTAAACTGTTAAAACGGGTACATATAAAATAAGACTGGAAATCGAAACCAAAACAAACGAAACGCAACGAAACAAAAAGAAAGGGAAAATGAAGAAACGAAATACAACCGAAATCAAAACTATAGATTAAATTTTTAACCCAATAGCACTTTAAGAATCCAACCCTTTAGTTGTATGCAATCATTCAATTGTGTGGTGTCCTTGATAGTTTTCATTGTTACAACTACGTTAAAACAGTAGGCTGTATATTTAAGGAAATACCCCTATTATCTCTTATTTGATGGTCTCTCAATTGATGATTGCAAATGCATTTACACTTTTCTACAAAACTGTGTGGATGTGCAGTACGTGTAACGTACAATATCACATTTGATATTCAAGAATACTTTTTACGGACTTTGTCTTTGATCCTATCGGCTATCCTTATATGGGTTAATTTGAAGCGTGAGAAAAAAGTTCATGTCTTTGAAGTTTTCTAAAATGTATTCAGCACCAGGTGTTGCACGAGCCTCAGCCGGGTATACATGTATATAAAAGAGATATTATTGTTCAAATGTTATAACTCAAAATAGAGCCCACTGAGAAGGAAAAGGTAATGTACGTACATTTTAGAATTATTTGCAGTGCTTTACACATTTTGATGTTGCGTTATTTCCAGTTTCAGTAGCAAACAAGCTAAATAAATACTAGTAGAAGATTTTAGTAGTCCGGGTCAATATATATAAATTAACTTAAAATACTTTATAAGTATATTGTTCAAGAAAAGTATGATAAAATCGTAATTCATAAAATATCGACAAATAATAACAGTGCAAAACTTTACCTTTATATACCTTATATACTTATCTTATAAATGCATTTAATTTAAAACCGATTATCCTAATTTTAACCAACTTGACTCTAACTCTTAATTTAAAAAATTTTAGATCCCAATATAGATTTTTTTATGTCCCATTTATGGGCTTATGTTTTCTTGTCTCTGCGCCCGTCTGTTCGTTCATCTGTCTGTCCGTTCGTCCGTCTGTCCCGATTCAGGTTAAAGTTTTTGGTCGAGGTAGTTTTATATGAAGTTAGAGTCCAATCAACTTGAAACTTAGTAAACATGTTCCCTATGATACGATCTTAATAATTTTAATTTTAATGCCAAATTAGAGATTTCCCCCCATTTTCAGGGTCCACTGAACAAAGAAAATGATAGTGCGGATGGGGCATCTGTGTACTGGGGACACATTCTTGTTTTCTATATAAAGAAAAATAATGGAATTGCGAACATAAGGTCCACATTGGTCAATTATCTATTGTCTATATAATTATATCTTAGGGAATACCCCGTTATTCTGATACCCCAGTAGTCCGACACCCCAATAGTTAGACACCTTATTGGCCCGACACCCCACAAGTCCGAAACCCCTTTATCACGAATTTGACCTACCGATTTCGACTATTTTCCCCTATTTGTGGCATTTTTACTTTTGTGTCAGTCAAAAATCTACGTAGCCCTATGTAGCTGTTACAATATTGCACGGCACGCAACCCCGTTAAAAACATGCGGCAGTTTAAAAGGAGTTTCGTTCGAACTAGTTAGTGTCAAGAAGCGATAACGAAACAATAAGCGACGACGAGCTGGAACACGGTTGTCGTCCCTTGATTTTCGTTATCCTCGAAAATATTGTCCTTGGTGTGGACAGTGTTACTTACCGATTTTTTCATACCCTTTCACAATTCATTTCTTCACCCCTTTAACATACAATTGTCCATATTGTGAGTTAGATCTGATGAGGTTTTGGAGAATTTTGATATAATTTGTCTAAATTTTCTAATTGTCTAAAAGAAATGCACCACGAAATAACTTCTGTTCTCGGGCCATATATAAGGTAGACCCTCTTGCAAAATGGATTACTGTTTTAAAATGTTTGGTTCTTTAATATTCTCTGCAAATGTGCAGGTTGCTTTCGATTTAATATGCATTTCTTATGTTTCAAAATTGGTATCCGAAATATTTATTTTAAAATATTTATGAACAAAGAATGTACTTGCGTAGAAATTCAATATCAATCAGATAAGATAAGGGGCAGCTGTTTTAGGTCCGTGATTTTGTTAAATTTTTCGAACCATTTGTTATTATTGAAATTAAAAGAACGGTGAGTAATTTGGATCAAGATTTAGATTTAAAAAAAACATTTCTATGGAAACTGGTTAGTAAATTACTAATTGATTATCGTTAGCTTTCACTTTTATAAAATTGGGTAAAACAGACTTCTTTGAGTTTCCTTTCAGAAGTAGGGAGCTTCATTGCTGACAGGTGAACAACAATACTTCAATTATAAATTTATTTTTTATGTTATTTCAGATGTCTGAACCTGACCTGTATGACTTCATGAGAAGTCGCAATATTAAAGATGATATTATAACAACATTGATAGAGGAAAAGGTAACTTATTCATCAAAATGATATGTTATTTAGTCCCTATATTTCATGCCGGATGGAGAGTTGTCTCATTGGAAATCATACAACATTTGCATCAATAGAGGGCATAACATATTGATTTTATGTTTGTTTAATCTTAATTTTAGGGACATTTCGCTTTTGTTATACATCGACATATCTCCTTTTTAGTTCAGTCAACGACAAACATATTTGGGATACCTTTGATTGTCTATGTCAATTTCTAACACAAGACGATTTTTGTCTCGCTTGTGTTGAAAGTCTATTATGCGAGACATCAGGATTACTAAACAGTCATGGTGTAAACTATTTTTATAAATCTTTTTTTCCCCATGGTGCCTCACATTGTATGCAGAATGGTGAGATCGAATTACCGTCTGCTATATGTCCATTCACGGTCCTTGATTTAATTTCATTGTTCATAGTTAAATGCTAAGTTTTTGTGTTTTGGTCTGTTTATCATTTACTTAGTCTTTAAGCAATAGGTGAGCTATAATTTTGATATATGGGATTATTGTATGATTTACCTGTTTGTCTGGAAGGTATCATCTTCCTCATTTTTATGGTTCATTGGTCAATGTTAAGTTTATGTGTTATGGTTTGTTTTTCAGTACTTTAAGGAGAAGTTCAACTATGAACATATCTGTCTGGCAGATATCAACCTTGGCCTCATTTTCATGGTTCATTAGTCAATGTTAAATTATTGGTTTCGGTTTGTTTTTCAGTTACCAATTAAAGTAATAGGTTGGCTATATTTGGTGTATGGAATAGTTGTAGGGTGTACACTTGGCCTCATTGTCATGGATCTTTACAAATTACAAACGTTACGGTTAATGTAATACTTATTTAAGAGATTGCACGAGAACTGTATGTTTTAAGGCAGTGTCTGTGCGTACCAGCATGCAGGTACGAATAGTCAAATTGCCGTTCGTAGGCTAAACTGGACCCCTGTTGTGTTCACTTGTCGCTACACTGACAACAGGTATGGCCTAAATCCCGTGGTCAGAATTGTGACGACGCGGGAATTTGATAATTCGACGAGACTAGTGCATTTAAATATACAATTCCTTGGCATCATGTGCTATGTTTATTATGTGTTATATAGCCTGGGGTCCTGGCTAATCTTGTCAGTATACGACGCGCAGCTAGATTTGGCCGGATCCTAGGCTATGTAATATACTGATAGGAAATCCAACAAGAAATTATCACATTTATAACCCTACTGAGATCTTAAGGGAATAAAAGATACCGGCTCAGTTTTTCAAGGACATGTTAACATGCTGGTTGGTCATTTATCTGCACCACCACCATGGGGATAATTAACAGATACTTATTTATTTTGCGGCATCACAGCAATAACATTTCTCGGAGGTCAATTTCCTATCATTATAATTGGTCAATTTTATTAGCGAATCGATGAATTTGTAAAACTCGTCCAATTAATGCCAATGTGACAATGGCACACCAACCCGTTCTTTCGGTGCAAAGCTGTAGATGGAACGGCGGACCAGTTTATTCGTAGGCTACGCGTACCCACATCCGGTTATATAATAAAATGCTATCGGATCGGAAATAAAACGTGAAATATGATTAAATTTTTTACGGAATTTGTCGTAATTAGAGAATAAATAGATTACAACTATTCATATATATATATATATAGGTACGTGAACAGTTTTTTCTCAGTTAATAAAAATTCTTTAAATGGAAGAGTGTGATATACATGTGGGAAAGACATTTCGTAGTTAGATTTGAACAAAAACTAGTTAGTTTTGAACAAAAACTAGTTAGTTTTGAACAAAAACTATCAGTCGATTAATTTTATACACTTGTATAAAAAAAACTCGGAGTCAATTGCAGCTGCAGAGAAAAGAAGAACTGGAAAATGAATAAATAAAAAGAATTTAAAGTTTAACAGAATAAATTGTAATATGTATCAAATGTCAGAAAACCTCAGTTCACGATCAGGGGTGGTGTTCTCGAAGGTATCCTAAGATTCGTCCTAAGTCATAGATAAGACCGATTTTAGGATGGACTTAGGATCGACTTAAGACACTCTTAAGTTGTGTCTCGAAGCTCGCTCAGACGAATCTTATGTTAGGACGTCCTAAACATTTCCTAAGTCGAAATTTTAAATATTTAAAGTAATTTTGTGATAAAACATTTATTAATGACGAAATTATTTAACAAAATTGTTTACGAATTTTATAATAACATGTACAGAATTAAATGCATAATTACCATGTAATTATATCGAAAAGGATTGTTATTCAAACTTGAAAACAATTTGTTTTGAAATGAGAATTAAATTTGTAGTGTAATCGTATCGTGAAACACGAAGTTCAAAGTTTAAAATCATGCACAATTTCTTTATATACGAGTTAATCACCGATGGTGCGTTTCATTTCATCTTCATTTTTACGTAAAATAATGAGCAAAAAGCGAAATCCAAACATTATTACACTAGGATGAAGATGGGATGCTCTTAAGACACCTTATTGGGTGTCTTAAAGTTAGGACGAACAAGAATGTGTCCTCAGTACACGAATGCCCCACTCGCACTATTATTTTCTATGTTCAGTGGACCGTGAAATTGGGGTAAAATCTCTAATTTGACATTAAAATTAGAAAGATCATATCATAGGGAACATGTGTACCAAGTTTGAAGTTGATTGGACTTCAACTTCATCAAAAACTACCTCGACCAAAAACTTTAACCTGAAGCGGGACAGACGGACGGACGGACGAACGAACGGACGCACAGACCAGAAAACATAATGCCCCTCTACTATCGTAGGTGGGGCATAAAAATGAGATATATCATAAGTTAAGAGAGCTTCGAGAACACGACTTAGGACAAAGACTTGTCATAAGATAGACTTAGGACACGTCCTAATCCTAAGATAGCTTCGAGAACACCACCCCAGGACTCTTTGTCCTGTAATTGTTGTTAGGACTGGCAACATTTGAAATGTGCAGGGTTGAAATATGTGCCAAAACAATCCTATTGGATATGATGGTAAAATTTGTTCCAAATCTTAATTAGTTACATGAATCTTTTAAAATTGGTTTATTTTGACATTATTACTTGCTTCTTTAATTCTTATATAGACATCCAAGCTTTAATTTTAGTAGTATAAGATATTTCAAAATTTCAGTTTCTGTTTTACATTTTACTAAAAGATTATTTTTAAATCTCACTAGAACACACCCGCGAAATCTCGGGCATTTAGGCAGCAACCATTTGATTTTCTGGGGGGGCTATGGTTTTTTTTGGAAAAAAAAGTTTGTTTCCAGTTTTTGGAGAAAAAAATAATTTGTTTTTGATTCTGAGAAAAAAAAATTGTTTGTTTCACCCTCGCTGCCACTATATGTAATGCTAAAATTGAAAGAAAAAAATTGTTTTCGACTTGTCGCGAAAAAAACCATAGCCCCCCCCCCCAGAAAATCAAATGGTTGCTGCCTTAGAGCGTGGTTGAAAGTGTTGTAGGAAGAATTTTGTAAAAGATATGACTTGAGAATTTCAGGTAAAGTATCCGAAGTAATAGGTACTTGGGGACAGGAAAATGTTTTTTTAACCCTCTTCTTCATTTCCAAAATTCCCATTTTTTTGTTTTCTATTAATTTCATTATGAACATACATGTAGTATATTATGAACATTCAAGTCAGGAGCCTGTAATTCAGTGGTTGTCGTTTGTTTATGTGTTTCATATTTGTTTTTCGTTCATTTTTTGTAAATAAATAAGGCTGTTAATATTCTTATTTGAATTGTTTTACATTGTCATTTCGGGACCCTTTATATCAAGACTATACGCAATGTTGAAGGCCGTAATGTGACCTCTAAATGTTGTTTTCGGTGTCATTTTGGTCTCTTGCGGAGTGCTGTCTCATTGGCATTCATACCTCATCTTCTTTTTTTGTAAAAAAAACTTAATGACTGGAGAATTTTAGAAAAGGTATCAAAAATCATAGATAATTTGGGACAGGATAATTGTTTTTTGTTTTTCTAGCCTGGCTCCTCCTTTTTCCACAAAAATCCTTCTTTTTTTTTTTGGGGGGGGGGGGGTTAGTTCTCTATTAATTTTAATGACACATGAATAATTTTAGCGCTTATCTGTACATTATGAACATTCATAAAGGGGGGTCGCACCGGGAGGGGTCCTGATCCCGATATCCTGGGCTTAAAAACATGAAATCCCGAGGTTCCGAAATTAATATAAATTAAATATCTCGACATCCTGAAATTCGAAAAAAGAAATCCCGGATCCTGAAATGGTCAATCCTGAAATTTCGATCTTAAAAACACCCGTTCCCGACGTCCCCAAAAGGTCCTGCTTCATTTATTACTATAAATAAAGTGCATTTTCTTTTTAAATTCAATTCTCAGTTGAATAATCGATCCACGGCGGTCATTGATATATTATACAGACACTCTCTATTCAATAAACTCTGTGACCGCCGTGGATAGTAAACTTGAAAATGGTATCAGACAGAAAATACACTTTATTCCTAGTATATGTATTTGTTTCAAAGTATACAATAAACGCAAGCCGGGGGTCTAATCTGACTTAAAATTTCGTCTAATGACGGATATCAGACAGAAAATACACTTTATTCGTAGTATTATATGGGTCATTTTCAAAAAATGTCGAATTTTGAAATTGAAAATATTATTAAAAGTTACTTATTCAAACAACCCTCTACATAAGCAAATCAAAACAAACAGTACTTTAAGAACAACATATTAAAAGATGCAATCTTAATGATGTCATACAAAAATATGTTGAAACATTTTTTGATCGGTGGTACATTATTTTGTCTATCCTGTTACCATTTTCAAAAGAAATTTTGGGTTATTAAGAAAAGGTTTAGAGAAAATGTTAAGCTTGTTTTACGTAGACAATTAGATGGTTTTCAAGAGAATAAACTTCTATATATAATCATTCTGTAATATAATAGATTATTTGCCAATTTAACAGGTTGTACTGAAAAATGCCTCTAAAAATTGGTTTTCAAAGGTTGTAAAAATTATCACCAGTAATGCAAGTCTAAGATAGCAATTTATATTGTTCGGCATTTTTTCACCCTTTCAAATAAACCCAACATCAAGTAAATCCCTCATAAGGTAGTTTACTTTTCTCTATATTTCATTGGTAACAGGAACGTACGTTTCTGATATATTACTATATAAAAGTCTATCCTGTTACCTTTTTGTCTATCCTGTTACCGATATCAGTATTGCACCTGCGAATGCTTAATTGGGAAGATTAATACGTTATAACCTTAAGATGACTTCAAACAACGAAATATTTCATTCGTTTTGCACCTATATGTTAAGATAAAAAAAATTAACGACGTTTTTGTCTACAATTGTCTATCCTGTTACTGTAACCATAGCAACCATAGTAACAGGATAGACATAACAGGATAGACAAATTTCTTCGTTTTTGATTGCTGTTGTGAAATGACTACTCCCTTTGGTGAAGTGATTATGTTTTTCTATTGTGAATTTGGTTTCCAACACGTTATTGCACTTTTTACAAGTATACTGTTGGTGTATTTAATCAAAATTGGTGGTAACAGCATAGACATGAAAAAAAGTACGCTATATTTTTTTCACTAAATGTCTTGAAATTTCTTTTCTCTACACTGTCGTTCAAGAAACGAGGCGTTTTAAATGTAAAGATTACTTTGCACTTTTTAGATCAACACTGACTGATTCAATATTCATAGGGAGAATAATTTCACGGCTGATTTAAGTAGCGGTAACAGGAAAGACATGAACCTCCTGTACGCAGATTCAATTTAGTTTGTAGATAATATGTTACATACAATGATATAGAAGCTACGATTTTTCGTTAGAGTAATATTAAACGTTCTTAAAAAGTCCCTTTTGCAGATATCAAGGCGATCAGAAAATCGCAAAAAAATCATTTGAAATGTGTTTTTCTGACACTGTACGCAGACAAATACCCCCAAAATGGGTCTTAAATGCAGTTTAATCTTATCAAAATAGATGTAAAGTGTGTTTATTATTAATGTTCTGAATCACAAATCCGACAAGCTTTCATTTAAACCATTACAACTGAAATTTCCATTAGAAATAAAAAAGTTAGCATGGGTGTACTGAAAATTCGACATTTTTTGAAAACGACCCATATATGTTCAAAGTATATAGAAAACGCAAACCGGAAGGATAATCTGACTTAAAATTTCGTCCAATGACGGAAACATATCCGGACGCCTTTTTCTCGTTTTTCTCCCAAAATAACTCAATCTGAATAATCATATGAATGGATGACAAATGCGATTATGCACTGTACATATAGGACACAGAGGCTTAAAGATTAATTTGTTGTGGAAAGAAGAGAAGCGACACCCAAAATGAGGTCTTCTCGTTTAATAGTATAGATATGGGTATTTTTAAAATTCAGATATATATAATTCTTTAAATTCTTTTCATTTACAGGGACTGTACAGTTTCATTTACCATCAGTGTGCATTTAATTTGCAATGTGTTTTATGTATTATTACCTGATAAATACAATTTGAATTATATTTTTCATACTCTTCACTCGTTCTACACGAAATCGATAATCGAAATCCACATATCATCGATAATTTCCGTTTATATTTCACGTTTCATTCCCGATCAGATAGCATTTTATTATAAAAACGGATGTTGGTACGCGTAGCCTACGATCGACTTTTTGACTATTCGAAAAAGCCGATCGTACCCGCATGCGGATACGCGCAAACACTGCCATGTTTTAAACTTGATTATAAACCATCAATTTTGCATACCAATATTTTTTTTGCTCTTTGTCCATTTCAGATAGATTCCCAAACTATCATTCACATGTCAGAAGAGGAATTGACAAAGTTTGTGCCGCTGTATGGGGATCGCAAAGCAATAATAGCGTTTAGCAGGGACAGAAAAGACACGTCTTGTGAAAAGAAAAAGAAGACAAAGACGTCGTTAATGAAAAAACTTCGGGCAAAAGTGAATGCAATAAAGGGAGGGGCCTCTTATAGTAGTGTAGATGAGGATGAGGAGGAAAAAGATGTACGTAGTTCTTTAAGTAAGAAACTGAAAGGCAACAAGAATGCCGAGAAAAAGAAACGTCTTGTGGATCTAAGCTGTTTCCATTATGACGGTGATGCATATCATCAGATACGAGGAAACAAGGGCGGTGGCCCTAAGTCGTTTGACATGGAAAAATTTGATACGATGGAGCAAGTATTAGACCTTGCCAAACAGCTGTATTTTCCAAATGGACACAACGCAATGAGAGGTAAAATCACAGAGTTTGAGATAAAACTAACTGACACCTACTTTCAAAACATCGACTTACAGTCCACCGTGGAGTCCTGTTTCAATCGTTTAAAGATGAGACAATTGAGGTTCAACTTGTGCACAGAAGGCACTACTAATACAATTGAGAGTGACGAGTTGCCACCTTTATCACTTCCAAAGAATAGGAATGCAACAGCATCTGCTCAGAGTGGAGTTATTGAAGTAATGGAAATTATTGACTTGCCTCCAACCTGTTTAAGCAAACCTGAAAAATCAAATGACATTTTTGTCACTAATGATTTTTATAATGCAGAACTTCCAGATATCCAACCAGACTTTGATATTGCTGATTTTTCGTTCGACGGTGATATTGCATTTGGTCCTAATGTACGGGCAAGCAATGTAAGCTTAGACTCGACATTACCATTAGAGAGTGGAAGTGGTGATACTTTTGACAGACCATTAGAATTTGGAAATGCTGGTACAGTGGAGAGAAAAATTATTCGTATACATAGGTCTTCAGCTTTAATGGATATGATAATTCATTTTAAAGATCCAAACATCATGACTGTAGACATTGATGCCATCATGGTATTAGACAATGGTAAGGAAGAAGCCGGAGAAGGAGATGGTGTTTTCAGAGATTGTATAACCCAGTTTTGGGATGAATTCTATGAACAATGCACAGAGGGTCGTATTTTCAAGGTACCTGTACTTAGGCATGATTTCCAAAAGGAGGAATGGAAAGCTGTTAGTAGAATAATAAGAAAGGGGTTTGAAGTAAGTGGTTACTGGCCCATTTCAATTATGCCTGCTATATTCGAAGAGTGCATTCATGGAAGCATTGAATCAAGTCTGATTGAATTGTTTTCAGATTACTTACCTGAAATGGAAAGTCAGATTGTTAAAAAAGCTATTTCCAATTTCAATGATGTGGATCAAGATGACTTCCTTGAATTCCTTGATAGTCATTCTTGTAGAAAATTGGTGAATTCTGAAAATGTCCTGCCAATTATTGGAGAGTTGGCACATAAAGAGTTGATTCAACAACCACGATACGTGATCGAATGTTTCCGTTCAGAATTACGACAGTTGCAAGTCACTCCAGGCAAACTACAACAAATTTATCAAGAAATGAAACCAACATCTAAGGAAATTTTGAAATCATTGGTTGTACCGGAAAACATGAAAGAAGCGGAAAGGCTATGTGCAGGCTTTTTAAAAAGATATATCAAAGATCTAGATGGAGAAAAACAAAAGGCTTTCTTGAGGTTCTGCACAGGTTCAGATGTCCTGCTGGGAATGAAAATAACGATTGAGTTTTTTGAATCTAAAGGGTTCACACGGTCACCAGTAGCTCATACATGTGGGCGAGTATTACAAATTCCATCAACTTATGACACATATCCTTCTTTTAGGTCTGAGTTCAATTATCTGTTGAACAGTAAGGTTTGGGTAATGGACATAGTTTAGAGTTCATATAGTGTAATAGTGCTGGCATTCCAGGATGTTCCAATGAAAATGGACATTAACTCAATTTATAAATACAGTTCTAAATGATTCAAGTATTCTTTATTTAATCATTTATGTTTAAAGGAGGTTTGTGTAATGATTTTATGTCGTGAGTTCAGCAAAGGGAGTTTTTTTTCAAGTTATTTTTTTTTAAGTGTTCACAGTGTTGAACAGAAAAGCATTTCAGATTTATGTGAACAATTTGTTCTGTGTTTGTTTATGTCCATTACTCAAACCTTACTGTTCAACAGTTTTGAGAGAAACACAAGCTGCATTAAATTTTTGCAATAAAGGCAAGCCATTTGATAGTATTGTATTGTTATGTTAAAATGATTTCAGTCAAATAGCAGAAGGTATTACTTTTTATTTACCTTGTCATTAACTATGTTGTTGTTTTATTTCAATTACAAGTTTCAGTGAATCTATTTCATTTAATTGTTAATTCCTCTTGCCATTAACGATTTTGTCCTCACTTTCTTTGGTCTTTGTTTCCCATTATTTTGATTCATGCGTAATCCTAAATATTTTTGAAGATCTTTTCTTACGCTTTAAGATTGATTTGGATCAAACTTGTAAATAATTATCCTCAGTTTATAATAGAAGAAAAGTATAATATACATAGTTATATCACAATATTGTATTGTTATCAGGCAAAAAAATCGATAAATTCTCATCGATAAAATGATTTCCTTCTTTATATGCCTTTTCAGACCTGATTGGCGACCATTACTGAAATAAAATGTTCATCAGAATACACCATGTATCGTAAAAATTGATAGGAGCTATTTAATTCAGGTCTTCGATTGAAATTTTGCTTAGATCAAATGTTTTAAAAGATGTAATTCGATAGTGGACATTACTTTGATACTTTATTGAAAAACATAGAATATAAAAAAGAAGATGTGGTATGATTGCCAATGAGACAACTATCCACAAAAGACCAAAATGACACAAACATTAACAACTATAGGTCACCGTACGGCCTTCAACAATGAGCAAAGTCCATACCGCCCATACCGCATAGTCAGCTATAAAAGGCCCCTATAAGACAATGTAAAACAATTCAAACGAGAAAGACTAAAGTTCGTGTTCATTTAGTGTATTTAAGAGCTTCCAAATGTGATAAAAAGAAATCTCTCCTTAATTAAGAAGAATTCCTAGCGTAAAGCTTCCTAGCTTAAAACGTATAGTGATATACCTGTATCAACTTGATGAAGTTGCAAAGTTGTGATGCACAATTAACTGGTTACTATCAGAAGATTGGAAGTTATACAAACCCTATCGCTTTTTTATGTTGGTTTAGACAAAGCTTCTTTATGTTGGTTTGGACAGAGATTGTCTCTGTCTACATGTATGGTAAAATAAATATATGTCTCTCTTTTAGGGGTACGAAGGGGGACCTTCTTCTGTCATATATTTCCTCCTCCTTCTTTCCAATACTTGACCTTTTACAATTAACACTGGTTAGAGGCAACCTAAATTCGACCCATTTCTTCTTTTTGTTTTAAGCTTTTTTGCGTAGTGCTGTCCTTTGTTTGGTGTCTTGTTTTATTGTTACCAGTTGTGTTTTTGTCCCCGGTTTACTTTTGACACTTTGGTTTTCGCGTACTTCTTTACAAAACTGTTACAAGAAAATCTTCGGCATCGAGCCTTTCAATTTATCAGACAACAAAGACGCATTGTTTCATTTTTAGAAACGACATCAACTGGTACAGTGAAACCTGGTTAAACCGAATCCTGTATAACCGAAAACCTGTATTAACCAAACATTTTCTTAAGCTCTATCGTATCAAATTGTATGCGTTGTGAACCTGACATCAACCAAAACCGAACCACATATTAAGTCCCGAGGAGGTTCTGTTTAAACAGGTTTCACTGTTCTAAGAATTCTGTATTTACAGCACAACACAGAAAAGGTTAAAAAGATTACCCCTTTGGAAAGTGCACCTGGCCTAAAAGGTCCAGAGAGCTTTGCTATCACTTGAGTATGTGTCGTCGTCCGTTGTTACCGTTTCTGAGATATCTGCAAGTTTAATAGGTACTTCTAGTAATGTGGCATTGCTGTGTAATAAAAGTTGCATTACTTCTAGTTTGAAGACTATGTTGAGGCCCTGCTCCTAGGGCATGATCCAGCGACTTTGAATGAACTACATTTTTCAAGTTACTTTTTCTGCTAATAGTAAAGGTAATGGTTATATGTTTGGCTAGCTGAACCGTGAAGTCATTATGTTAGATATATCATCATTCTTTCTGAGTAGTCAGCTAGTCCTACAGACGGATAAATTGGGTTTTTGTCGGACTAGTCGTTTTAGTCCTACAGACGGATAAATTGGTTTGTTGTCGGACTAGTCGTTTAAGTATACTTAACTTAATGATGACTTAACGGTTCAGCTAGCAATCAAGCTAACCAAATACAAGTATATTACTTACACACTCGACCGTTTTGCTGTTAGATAGTTTGATAGAAACTACTAATATTTGCTATCAAGTTACAACATCACGGTTTGTACATCTCAATTTTTCAACCAGTTTGAGGCTCGAGATTATAGTCTAGTGACTTTGAATTAATAAGCAATAATCCTGTTCATCAGATTGGTGTTTTTTTTTCGAAACATATATCAGTGTCAACAATTTATCTAGAGCTGATGACCAAATATACAATAATTCCAGGCAGAAGTTACAGAGAAAAGTGTTACGGAAGGAGAAGGTGAATGTAATATAGCCACACATTGAGGAAAAAAATACAAAATTACCTTTAATGGTCTGGCAATTAATGATTAATCCTCAAAATCAATCGCAACCTTCGGTTTCTTTTTAATATGGAACCTTGTACAATATCAAAAATTCATAGACTAATACAAAAGTTATTGCCCGGGTACCAGCAATTCCTTTTTGTTGACCCCTATTACCTAAACTGTTTGGACCATAACCCCCGAATACAGTCCCATTTGGTTAGTATTGCCGAACTGATGGTACAAATTAATACAAATCCATACACTTATATATACTCAAGTTTGACTACATTACATTCGCATTCTCCGTCCGCTGCCCCGCAAATATTACCGTTACACTTTTCCATGAAACTTCTGCATGAAATTACTATAGGTCGTGGGGATTTTCACATTCAACCTTTTATAGTAATATTCTTTACAAAGCACAAAAATGTCGGCATTAACCTTAAAAGCTATCAAAACCTGTAAACAAGACTTTTTCTATAGTACAGTTACGATACTATTGTCGGGTAATTATGGATGGTATATTTTGGCTTTGATATTCTTTCACTTATAGGGTCTTTGCATTGGAAATAAACAGTTATGTTCTTAAGCCAGCTTTTGACCTGCTACGGGTTATGTTCTTCTCATATATTTTATGATGGTATGATACTAAACAAAATAAGGGAAGAATTGAGCTTGATATTCATATGGTGAAAACATAATCTTTCAATCATTTTAATTGAGGTCTAGAGCTGGCATGTCAGTAACTGCCAGTAGTCATTTGTGTATAATTGTCATTTTGTTTTCTGCTCTTTGGTCAGGTTGTTGTCTCTTTGGCATATTCCCCATTTCAATTCTCAGTTTTATCAAGTTATAGCCTGGGAAACCAAATGAATTCGGACGACTATGACGACACGGTCGTTACATTAAGTCAATTAATGACTTTTTAAAAATTGTAAATTCATCCCTTATTGGAGTAATTGTCATTAACAGATGCTGTTTACCGAATCTTGCGGTTTTTTGGGGGCAAAAACTGTGATTATTGTAATCATAAAACGGCATGTCGCATAGTAAGAGTATTACTAAGAGAATTTAATATGTACCAAGTCAGGAATATAACAGTTCTTGTCCATTCGTTTTTGATGCGTTTTGTTATTTGATTTTGCCATGTGATTATGGACTTTCCGAATTGATTTTCCTCTGAGTTCAGTATTTTTGTGATTTTACTTTTTACTATATATATAGTAATTATATTCTTTATTACTTTGAGCAAATGATGTTCATCAGTACAATGTGCTTTATGTATCATATATCACAGCATCACTGATGAAAGATATACACACATAAAATTACGGGTCTTATCTTAATAAAAAAAATACTATTCCGGCTTCTTGTAATTTCAATTGACAAATATCACGAAGATGTCTAAACAATACTTAATTCACGAAATGAGAAAAAAAAATCGAAAGCTTGTAGTCAATTTCATATTATAATACTGTTGATTTTGGAATTTGGTAAAACTTTAATACATTCTTTTCGGTGTCGGGTACTTCATGTGATGTGGTATATAATCTTACTCCGTGTCACCAGATGATCCCATTTTTGTTCATGTTCTATGCTATTGCATGGAACGTTGCCTCATTGACGCATGCCAAATAATCCGATTGTCTGTTCATGCTAAAACATTTTTCAAGTTGTATATGTTATATGTATTTGTAGAGAGATTTATTTTAGTAAATTAATAAATAAATATAATATTAATAAAACGAATATTGAATTATAAATTTTGTTTTATTATATCCCTCATTTGTAAATAAAGTGTGGCTCTGTCATAGGGATCTCTTGTTTTTGTCCAGCTGTTTTCCTCCATCAATATGTCAGCCAGGTCCAAAATGTCATTGTCACAGTCTGAATCTTCGAAGTCACACTCCTCGGCACAAGCATTTAGTTCGACATTGTCCAAAGGTAGTGAATAATCCTCGGTGCCTTTCAAAAAAGGTGCCTGGTATAAGACCATTGGACGCCCGTTTATGTCGCAATGCTTCGATTTGCGAATTCGGTGTGCATTCCATGTTTCAACGACATTTTCAAGCTCTCTCTGAAACAGAAATAACTTGATAAAAGTGGTGTTAAAATGCATTCTCTTCGATTAAAATCTAATTTGTTTAATGAAGACACGTGCAGTTAATAGAGACACATCTGGATGTAACTTGATGAAAAAGAAATAAATAACAGAAATAGCAATTGCGGTTTTTATGATCGCCAAAAAATGTGTGGTCGTTTTGGTAGTACTTTAAGGCGTTTTTGTCTACATGGCACCGTGAAGTAACTGTATTTCTTCTTCACGGACCTACCTGAAATTATATCAGAATGCATTTATTTTGTTTGTATGACGTTTTTTAGATTAATGAAATTAGTAAGATTATTTTCTAATAAGTAGATGTGTATGTTGTTACGACGCGTCATGCGCTTCTTGAAAAATTGCAATGTCATCTAAAATTACAATCATTGAGTTCCTTAACTTGTTTGCACACAAGTTACACACAGTCAGACGCCAAAGACTGTCTTATAGATAGGTGTTTTTTTTCTGGCATGGAACTTTTTTTTTCATGCAATTCACGTTCGCCTTTTTTTCTATTTATTTCACAATAACTTTTAAGCAAGTAAATTTAAGCTCGCTCTATATCTTTTTTGCGAGATAAAAAGGGGATTGGGGTAAACTAGAACAATGCTGTTTATAATTTGAGAACTTATTGTTAAAGTAAGATTTAGATGGGATTTTTTTTTGCGATAAAAATCCTTATGAAATTCCTGTTTAAATTTTATTTAACCGTTCTAACATAGCTTTTTTTTTGTTTGTTTCAGAGATAAAAGGGTCAAAAGATAATTACAAGGGCCAGTGGTTGCAAATTTTTGGAAGAAAACATTGCCAGTTTAAGTCTTTATGTCTTTACGACTTTTTTGTTTTATAAAATGTCTCTTTTAAGTACGTTTTTATACTGAAACATAACATGTTAAAGTATATCAAATTAAGCGTTTGGAATAGTTCTTCGTTGTTTCGTTTTGATTTAAGATGATATTTATATATCATATTCTATCTTACTCTGATAATATCCAGGAAAAAATATTGTATCAGACTTTTATCGATGAAGTCGCCTGTGAAGTAGCCGTCTTGCTTCATCTGTTCAAAGAATTCCATCCAAAATTGTACACATTCTTTTCTAAGTATTCCCCACCAGCTCTCTATACGTTGATTGTGTTGACTTGTTCCATAGAGAAAAGCTGTTCTGCTTCCAGGACCATTCCTCCTTAAGAATGACTGCATTTCAGCAATATAACTGTTTTCGGTTCCCATGTCTGATCGTATTGAATGTGGTACCCTTTCTAAAGAAGTCAAAGCCTCTACATAAAATCCCGCTACAATTCGTGGGTTATTATTGCTTCTACCAACACGTAACCAAATTATAAACCTTAAAAACCCATCTATACATCCGTTGACACAAATTCCATACGGTTTTAACTTATCATATGAGTCAAGGTGCCATATGTAGTTGGGACCCTTGGATCTATAGTGCCTTCTTTTTAGTTTGCGCTTAACTCTCGCAGCAACGCCAGAAGGATCCAATATGCCTAATAGGATTCTTACCATCTCCTTTTGGACAATAAAACCATTTTGTAAGCATCTCGAATGCATCCAACGGTATCCATGGAGACAACTAGATGACTTTAGTTGTTCGAAGATAAACATTGCAACTTGTAAAACATCCGAAAAATTCTTTCGTCTGTACAATCCATACGAAGCTAAGCGTCTTTTCAAAGTTCTCATAGATAAAATAACATTATGTCTTTGGGCTAACAAACCAATAATTTCTTCATATTGCAAACCTAGGCTAAAGTAGGTTGAAATAATGATAGCTAAATCATTTGTGGTCATGATTATTTGATCTGACACCTGTAATAAAATAAGCTATTTAAAATGTGACTACTTCATTTCAAAGATTTGTAAACTAGTATTACTATCGAGCATCGTGGGTCGAATGTTAATCCTAAATTAGTATAATTAATCACAGTGACTATTGACTGGCGATAAGTATCGCTAAAGAAATGAAAATAAGGTTTTCATCTTTGATGTGTCGTCATAATAATAATCTATTTGTTACGGGTGTGGACCCCCTGTTTTGAACGATCAATGCATTTGAATAAGGACATATTGCTGGAACCCCCCTTTTTAAAATGTCTGGATCCGCCCTTAGGATTAAATTTTGTATTAACGCCAGACGGCCGTTTCATCAAAATAATGGCTAGTTTATACGGCCATAACTAAGGCCATAAACATATTATTGACTAGTATTGATACTCGATGAACATCGTTTTCAATATCCTCTCAGTGACGTCGATGGTAATAAGATATAACGCCTATCTAGTACACCAAAAAGTTAAATGTTTATATGTATCAAGTTAAACAACAAATGAGGAACGGCGTAATATAATACCCGTAGCCCATTCACAACACCACAATTTACACGACAGAAATAAAATAACTTGAGTGTCAGTGCATTAAAACAAACTTAGTGTAGGCCGTCTTACGAACAAATAACCCATTTACATTGGAATTTATAAAAAAGGAATAAGAAATATAAGTTTCTTATTGAATAGTAACTTCGGTTTGACCACTGTCCCTAATTACTTTTCTCTGAAAAAATACAGTCAGTAAAATTCTACCTATGTTAAAAAATTACCTTAATCTATAGAATGCTTGTCCGGCAGGACCGTATTGGCCGCCTTCCATGAAGCATAATGTGCCCATGTTATGAACACGTGAAACTATTGAACACAATATACTAACTCGAGCGCACAAGTTGGTAACTCGTGCGCACAAGTTAGTAACTCGTGCGCACAAGTTAGTAACTCGTGCGCGCAAGTTATGTAACTTGTGCGCACAAGATAGTAACTCGTGCGCACAAGTTAGTAACTCGTGCGCGCAAGTTATGTAACTTGTGCGCACAAGATAGTAACTCGTGCGCGCAAGTTATGTAACTTGTGCGCACAAGATAGTAACTTGCGCGCGCAAGTTTGTAACTTGTGCGCACAAGTTAGTAACTTGTGCGCGCAAGTTGTAATTATTTTTTTGCGTGGCACTCCAGGGCTTCCGTAGAATAATACAATAAACTTTGTCTTAAAAAACACAACTTTGGTTACATGAAAATGTATTAATTTTATGATTCAAGGATCTTCGAAGGTTACATAAACATTAAATATATTGTAGCCAGAGTTACACGAGTTAGTTTTCATCGCTAATTGTGTTCTTGCATGTATGTTGAGGATGACATTTAGTTTAGTTTATTAAAGAAAACTCAGCCGCAGAAGACTGCGTAACAGGAGCATATTATACACAATATTAATTACAACATAGTTCATAATACAAACAGAATACATTTTTAAATTATACATCTTCAGAAATAAGTTTGTGTATAACAGTTTTAAATTAGACAAGCATAGTTTCTACCTTTTGAATAAAAATTGACAGCTTAGACAGCACATTACTATTACAATATTTAAGCATGCCAAATACTTTTTTTTTTCATTTGGATATTTTAAATAATATGGAGGTATGAACTTCCCCCTTAAATCATTAACTTCACAGTTGGTACATTTTCATATATAGTGGTATACATCCCCAAGACAAGCTTTACTAAGATGACAATTTCTCTCATTTCGTGGTACATTTCTCCATCTTCCTGTTTCGATGGGAAACTTTGTATTATATACCCTTAATTTACATATGTTTACTCTATTACCACGCCTTAATTTTAACAGATATGGTTTAAGCAAAACTCTTCTTTAAAGTGTAGATAAAATTCCCCCTTTGATGAGTTGTTAATATCTGAGAACCATTTTTGAATAAACTGGTCCTGGAGACGCTGCCTTACATTAATTTTAATATAATTATAATCAACTTGCTCCGGAACATTATACAGTTCACAAAAGCAACAGTCATTAAACACAGATTTTACATAGTTAAACCACTTAAAATTATAACCTTCATACTCATGCATGTACCAAAGTAACTTATAAAGTTTACCCGATAGTTTTTTATCATTTGTTGCTAGCTTGTGCCAAAAACATACCATTTTTAACTTGATCTGCAGTTCAAGTGGAAATCTTCCAAGTTCCCCATACACCATAAAAGGCGTAGATGATCGCACACCCAAACTGCGCTTACAAAACTGTAAATGTAACTTTTCAGTATTATTTTTATTTTCAAACCCCCATACTTCCGAGGAATAGGTCAAGATAGGAACCACCAATGCATCATATAATTTTAGCTGTAGATAAATCGGAAGTGAGATATTTTGTATCTTCTTGTAAAGAGCATAAAGCGCTTTTTGAGCTTGGTCTTCCATTTTTTTACGAGCTTGAAAGAAATTTCCGTTGTAATTAAACAGTAGACCAATATATACATATGAATCTTTAATTTCAATAGTTTCATCACATAGTTTAAAAGTAATATTCTTATTAAACTTTCTCTTTTTTTTGAAAAACTTACAATCTTTGTTTTTGTTACATTAACAGTGAGTTTCCACTCAAAACAAGATTGCTCAAAAACATCCAGAGCCTTTTGTAACCCTTCTGCCGACTCCGAAAAAATAATTGTGTCATCGGCGTACAGAAGAATAAATAACTTGATATACAAATCAAGATTCTCAGTAAATTTTCCATTCATAAGTTTTAGACCATCCACAGAGTTTAATCCAGATATTCCTCCAAGTCATTAAGGTATAAGGCAAAGAGAAAAGGTGACATTTTTTCTCCCTGTCTTACACCTACCTCACACGGGAAAACATCTGTTTTTAGTTCTCCATTTTAACACAAGACTTATAATTAATATCTGTATACATGCTTAATATAACTTTAAACATTTTCCCACTAATGTTATATTTTAATAGTTTTTGCCATAGTCCCACCCTCCACACTGTGTCAAACGCTAAAATCTACAAAAGCGCAAAATAATTTCGTTCCCGAACTCAAATATAGTGACATTAAAGCATGCATGATTAACATACTATCTTGGACAGAATAACCCTTACGAAAACCACCCTGGACATCAGTTATAATCCCGGTCTCGTCTGACAGAGCATTAAGTCTTGAATTAAGTATAGAGGTGAACACTTTTCCTAAATTCGATGTAGACAAATAGCTCGGTAATTATCCAAATTATTTGGATCCGCCTTGTTTTTAAATAACGGCTTAATGATACCAATAAGCCATGCATTTGGAATGATACCAGAATCAACACTTAATTGAATAACTTAGTGTAAATAGGCAAAAATTGATTTACCGTGCTTTTTATATATTCGTTGACAATATCATCTTCCCCTGGGGTTTTCCCATTACATATTTTTTTAACAGCTGACAGTATTTCGTCCTCTGTAATTTCCTGATCTATAATTTCAATAAAACACAGACTTTTTATACTATTAGCTAAATCCTCATAATCAATATCATCATCTGGAACATCGCTCTTATTTAATGACTTAAAATACTCATATAATTTATCAATAGTAATTTGGGTATCTTTATCAGACCCCCCTCTATCAAATCTTTTCAAGATTTTCATAAATTTAACAGAATCTTTTTTCGAAAGTTTACGCATGTCAGATTTTAGTGCATGTTGAAAAATCTCAAAACTTTTATTCATTTCGGTTCTGTAAACTTTCCCGGACTTTTTCATCTCATCTCGGTTCTCTTTATTCTTATTTAAACTGTAACGGTTTTTCGCTTTATGGAAAACCTTTCGCTTATATCTGCATTGTTTACTACCATACCGTACCATAGCTTTTCTACATTTGCACGTCCTGGTTGTACATGATCCTTTGCAATTACACCGTTTGCTAGCAAGTGAAAAGCTAGCCTTCTTAGCAGCTGCGTGCAGAGTTACCGAAGTATTGGACTACTCTGATGTGTCTATGGTGTTTTTCAGAAGCTCTAAATCTTGAATATTATAACATGATTGTAATACACCCTATTTACAGGACAACTTAAATAAACTTTGGTCTTTGCCGGTGACGTACTACTTAACACAATAAACGTGGTAAATCACCAGACGCCCTGTCAACTACCGTCATACGCAAAGTTACAAAACAGACTTTTACAATATGTGCATTTAATTGACATCTTCTTATTTTTCTTACGCATGGTGTTTTGAACAGGGTATTTATAATTTTTCTCCACTATTTGCCTTATTTCGTCATGTGAATCGACATCTGTCAATGACAACGTTTCCGATTCTGTTTTAGTTTCTTCTGTCAAAAGATCATTTAAGATTATGCAATCACTATCTGTCTCTCCATCAATTTACCTATGTTTTGCTACAGAATGCACTTCTTCTTGGACATGACAGTCTATGCTATGAACTATGGGTGAGACAACCAATTGAGAATCTTAATCCGTCTGTGTGCCATTTTCCGTCTGCAAATCATTGTCCGTCTGTGAGTCATTTTCCGTCTGTGAATCTTGTCTTCTGTGAGTCAATGTCGGTCTGTGAATTGTCGTCCGTATGTGAGTTTATGTCTGTCTATGAGTCTATGTCCGTCTGCATGTAAATGTCGGTTTGTGATTCGTTATCCGACTGTGCGTCTATGTCCGTCTGTGAGTCTATGTTGGTCTGTGATTCAATGTCGGTCTATGAATCGTTGTCCGTCTGTGAGTCAATATTGGTCTGTTAATCATAGTTCGTCTGTGAGTTTATGTTCGTTTGCGAGTCTATGTTGGTCTGTGTTTCAATGTCGGTCTGTGAATCGTTGTCCGTCTGTGAGTCAATGTCGGTCTGTGAATCGTAGTTCGTCTGTGAGTTTATGTTCGTCTGTGAGTCTATGTCCGTCTGCGAGTCAATCCCGGTCTGTGAATCGTTGTCCGTCTGTGCGTCTATGTCTGTCTGTGAGTCTATGTTGGTCTGTGATTTAAATCGGTCTGTGAATTGTTGTCAGTATGTGAATCCTTGTCCGTCTGTGAGTCTTTGTCTATCTGTGAGTCAATATCGGCCTTTGCACCATTGTCCGTCTGGTAGTCGTTCTCCTCACGACGTAAGACACAGATCAGCGGTATATCCTCGCTTATAAATCCTTCTATGGCTTCGTCATTAATAAAACCGTCCGTTAGTTCATACAAAGACCCCATCGTTTGCCTTTTGACCAAAGACCGTCTCATACGGGGTTACCTTTATACTTGAATGATGTTGCGTGTTCAAAGAGTGTTCAAGCCAGCGAGAGCCAGGGGTTTCCGATCGTTTTGCGGAAGTTATCCATGTAATGAAATATGCACTTGCTCTACAAGACCTTGAGCACGAGGATGTCTAGGCCTACCATTTATGATCTTAACATTTCCAACGGGCCAAATCTTAATTGTTTCTCTTATATCATTGCAGAATTCACCACCATTGTAATGTTGTAGACTTAACGGAACTCCAATGACAGAAAATACGTGTACATTTAGATTATGTGCAACGGCATTGGCAGATTTACGTTCCTGTGGCCAAAAAAAGTTAAATTTGGAAAAAAGGTATCAACGTTATGTCCAATCCAGCAAAATGGACCGTCAGGATCTGCACGATTTTCAACTAAAACTGACCCCTATGCATAAAATGTTTGGATTAAAATCGGTTTTAACGGTGCTATGTTTTTTTAGGTTTCTTACATGCACATTTTACATATCCTTTAATAAGTTCCTTACAAAGGCTTTTCGGGACGCCGTAAAAAGTATCCTCAACATCTTTGAATAATTTGTGATAACCTGTATGAGACCGAGTTTCTTCATGAACTAGCTTTAAAGTCTTCAACATATTTTCGACTGTCACTACACGACACCAATGTGCAAGTAGGCTAGGTCTCTCACATTCCTGAGGGAAAAAACGAAAGAAAGGTACAAAAATAAGCTAGTAAGAGGTAGAGAATGAATAAAACGATCATTGCTGAAGGCCTATAGTTTCTAACTTCAACATCATGTGGTCTCGGTTGGAGAGTTGTGTCATTGGCAATCATACCACATGAATATTCTTATTTTTTTAATAACATACAACTAAGACAAAATTCTGAAAATTGCACTGCTAAAGCACTGGTAATGGTAATTAATCAATCATACCACACGAATATTCTTATTTTTGTAATAACATATAACATGCATTACTACGATACACAAATCACATATTAAGTTAAATTAACAACAGAAATACAATACGTAACCATAGCACAATAAAACACAATGAGTGGATATATAAATATCGGGACACGCAACAAGGATACAACAAAACATGAACAGCTGGTAGCGCAGTAAACGTAAACGCAGTGATGTTTTTTTCTGACACTTCATTTATTATAAACATGCAAATTTCATATTTATAATATCAACGTCATCGATTCGTTTGCCATACCTGTCATCAGCAACTTTGGGTGTCGGATCATCATCCGTACTTTGATAATCATAACCATTCACTGTGTCCTGAAATTAAAACACAAATGAGGTATAGTATTAAAAAAAGTACATGATAAATATAAAAACGAAGATGTGGTATGATTGCCAATGTGACAACTCTCTACAAAAGAACAAAATGACACAGAAATTAACAACTATAGGTCACTATACGGCCTTCAACAATGAGCAATGACACAGAAATTAACAACTATGGGTCACCGTTCGTCCTGCAACAATGAGCAAAGCCTATTTCTATAATAAGAAAAAAATTCCCGTACTCGAAAACCATCTTGTGTTTGTACTACGCGAAAATATGACATTAATCCTCTTGTAAAAGAATCCTTTATTTTGTCTCAAAACTTAGACTATGCTGGAACTTATTCTTGATTTTCATATGTTAAACTATCTATAATCTAATAATATACAATATAGATTGAAATTTAAAAGAAAAGAACTATTATTGATGTCTGTATAAGATTAATTTAGAGAAAATTATGTTGAGTAAATTTCCACAGTGTACACAAATGTAGTTCGAAACTTCTTGCTTTAAACTTATTATCAAGGTATATATTTTTACAATTACTTAACACCGTATTCATGTATTATGACAGTATGTTGTTTATTTTTTGCTTCCCATATATGTATGTTTAAATGTTTAATCTTTTTGTTCTATTGTTTTATTTTAGATGGTATTTCATTGACGAAAACCTAATATATAATTTAATGTATATATATATATGCATGATAGAATAACATTGGCACAATGTCTTTTAAATTTACTGTGATTTATATCAAATAAGGTAACAAAAGAAAAGCGGTTATTCATTATTTATACATGTATATTCAATAACTGTAGAACCGTCATTTAAATGATCAAACAACCAGCAGCGGATATAAAATGCATATATATTTGATAACTTTCGTGTTGTGTTGCTTGAATAGGCCTTGCAATTCAGACCTTTTTGAAGGAGAGTTTACAGGTCAAGTTGTAATAAATACAACCCACACCGAAGGATTCGTTGATAGATTTATAGCGAAACATGCAGGATATATATTTCAAACGAGGGTACGTCATTTTGTGAACTACAAACAGTTGTTTCTGGTCAAGTATTTTCTAATTCATATTTTCAATGTATTAATATGTTATTGTTATAAATAGATAATTGATTACAAAAAAAGAATTGTCAACTTTGTTTAGCTTATCATTTCAACGCGTATTTCATAGAAATGTACGTTTGGACTGTCCTATGACGAAATGACTACAAAGGAGATCATAAGAATTGCATCATATTATAATTATTCCACAGTCAAGACATTTCGCTCCACTAATGCTCAAATGCATTGACAATGTTTATCCAATGATAAATAAGGTTTTTTTTTATTTATTGTTACTTTGTTTCTCTTCTGTATTGCAGAATCATTGCTTTTTTAAATATTCTTTGGCCAATAAATGGTATTCATTTGCCTGCAAATACATGTACTGACTTTGTGTCGTGAATACACTGTATATATATTCCGTCTTGTCCTTGACTAAGATGATGCAATCCACGAAAAATAAAGAAGCACTTTAATCACCTCCATTGCTCTATTTATATAAATTTAAGATGCAGTTAGACTTATACTTGGTTTTTATCAGCAAGCATCATGTACTAGCAAACAGATTCGATTGTGACATAAATAGCTCTATACTATAAAATATTTCTACACAATAGAATTGTGGAATTGATGCACGGAATTAAGCCGATAAATATACTCCGATAAAAAGTGTGTAACATGTAGCTCTAGCTCCTTTTGGTGTTGATTTCGTTCCCTAAGTTTTTCGTGTTACCATTGTTGTCATTTTCTTGATTCCTGTGTTCACATCTTTGCGTTTGAGGTTTTTGTTGGTTGTTGTAGACCAAGACCGGCTGTTTGGAACGAAATTGATAAAGTATGCCGACATGAAGTGGTTCAATTTTTCATTTTGTAATGACTGAATCCATATCGGGACAATAATTTCTAACTGATAACAAATAGGTACGCCTCGAGCAATAGGTGGCATCTCAAGATGTATCTGACCATTTTATCCTTTAACAGATGTTGAAAGTCATTATTTAGAACCCTGCAAATGTAAGGTCAAGGATGTCAAAAACAGACTGAATCTCCATGCTACTTTTTTTACTTGAATGCGTTGTGCATTGGATAGGAATTGAAATATAGATTCCAATTAAAACGGTACATACTTGTTTTTATACAGTTTCAGATAGGAAGCCATGAGTATTTTGTATTTGAAATAAATGAAACACAGCGCACACGTAAAATCAGCATTGAGACAGAAGACCCTGACATTGAAAACTTAAAACTGGATTCAGAGGTACATATATGTTATGATAGATGTTTTGATAGATGATATAATGAAGAGTCTGCAGGAATTGAGGTTAAAATTCAATATTCTAGTCTTTATAATATCCAATTATTTGTATCTTTAATTTTTTTCTCACCCTAATGTTCATTATAATATTATAGAGTTATATAATTTATCACATAGATGTTACGAAAATATTTGCTGTTGCATATGTACAAAAACTCTAATTTTCCTAAGTCTTATTATTGCCCTGTGAAAATTACCGGGGCCAATATGAAAAAATAATAATTAAAAGCAAACAAATATGGTAAATTTTGGGCCTTTTTGTCAACATTTCTTTTGGGGGTTTTAGATTATTGTACATTTGAATCAGAGTTTGTTAGCATATGCATGTTTTTATTTCAATGCATACTAATTTTTATTCATATGTAAAGAATAATATAAAAAGTATACAAATTGTGCCAATAGAAAATCATATGATTGTGCCAACAAAGATCCACGTCATTTGCAATAGATACTGTATTTCAATTTGACTGATAAAGATCGGGTTCATAAGAATGTGTCACGCATGTACTGTACATGTTTTGTATGTATTCTATTATAAATATTCCATACATTTTTGCTCAAACTAATTATGGATTTTTGCAGTGTAATGTATATAATTTGATTTAAAAATTGAGAATGGAGATGGGTAATATGTCAAAGTGACAACAACTCGACCAAAAAGCAGACAACAGGGATAACAACAAATAAGAAGGGTGCATTAAAAAGTAAAAAAAATACCTAACTAGAAAGAAAAATCTAGATGGAAAGTCCCTAAGCAAATTACAAAATCAAACGCGCATTCACATCAAACGAATGTATAACAACTGTCATATTCCTGACTTTGTGTGCAGGAATTTCTGAAATAGAAAATGGTGGATTCAGTCTGGTTATTATTGCTAGCTAAACCTCTCACTAGTATGATATTTGCATAAAATTCCTTTATATTGACAACATTGCCGGCTTAGGATAATGCATATTTGTAATTGTAACGCATTGTTATGCTTTACATTGCATGCAATGTGTAATTAATTTATGTTTATATAATATACGAAAGAAGTTCTCCGTAAGTATCGTGATTGACATTTTTAGAAATATGCGTATTTATGAAATAAAAATTTACATTTAGTTGATATAAGTATTAAACTCCATCTCTATAATAAATTTTAAGAAAAAAAGACCAGAGATCTATATATAAAAACAACGAATGTATATGAAGGTAAGAAACTTCAACACCCATAATGGTGAAATGTGATGACTTTTGAACAAATGATTCTGTTGCCTATAGTAGCCGCAGTGAATCAAATTTTTACATGACTGTGTGCTAAAATTCAATGCATGGAACAGTTTTGGCATATGCTAGCATTGTTTGTGTCTTCATTTTATTTTTCAAAATGTTTGACCTTTTCTTTTCACTTGATAATAAATTTTCTTATGCAATGTCTAATTCAATGCATCACCATTAAAAAGAAATTGTTATTCCATGCATTACTTAAGTAAATGCATGTAATTTTAATTGAAATTTAATGCAAGGTTTTGTCAAAGGAATTATAATATAATCCAATACATTGCAATGTAATTCGCCCCATGTCTACAACGTTGTGTGAACAAAACAAACAGACATATTAATAAGTAAAAATGTCATAAATAGTCGAACAGTAGTCAACATTGTACTATAATCTAAAACACTTTAAAAACAAACAATTATATAAACAACAAAGAAGCACATAAAAAAACCCATTAGCCAAAACGAAAGACAAGAATAAACAAATTCTCCATAGCACAATAACACAATGACAGAACCACGTCAAATGAATATTTACTAAAATAGACAAAACACTAAAAGTCAGGATTTACAAAGTAATTAAGTTTTCACTATTTTAGATAGATTTTGTAAAACAAGAAAAAAGATATCCCAGAGTACCGAAGACTGCAGACACAGAATGGTCAAATTTGTGGCACTTGGTAAGATAGATAACAGAAGAGTCTCTTTCCAACTTAAGTCATCTTATTTCATTATTATTAAGGAGGTAGACCTAGGTTAAGGGAAATAGCTCTTAAAATCATCAGTACGTTTGTGTCAACCAATTTTAAAAATATATTCTAAGGTTCTAGGTTACATAGATTATTTTCAATCTGTTTCAGGTAAATGCTTAAAATACATTGATGAACTTGACTTTTACAAACGCTTAACTGATTTAAAGAGTTATCTCCCTGAACCAAGGTCTACCCCCTTAAAAGACGCAAATGAATAAATCATATAAACGGCTTGCAATTTTTAGCAAACTTTAAAACCAGTGCGTACAGATAAACACAGAAATCAAATGTTCAACTTATCACAATTTTCTAAAGGAATGTATGCAGACTATATAACGAAATTAAATATCCACGAAAATTGGTACCTGCAAAATAAATGAAATCCACCACTGTCTATTCATATCTACTTGATAAAACTTCAATTTTAGATTAAACCCAATCCAAAATACATATAATGTTTGTTTGAAATAATATGAGGCAGGCATTACCTGTAAATGGGGACGAAGTCTGTATGAGTTATTTTTTGTAACTTAAATATTTGTTAAAAAAAAAAAAAAAAAACGGAAATACCGTAACGTTTCCGATTTTGGTTCTGTTGTTAGGTATTTTGATTGTGACGTTATTTAAATTATGACGTCATATGCAATGTAAATAAAGAAACTCTATCATCAGATAACGTTTTCTTCATATCAAGGAATTATTAAAAATGAAATTGGTATTACGTTCCTTCCTATTTTATACTAGACTGATAAATATATATTTTACTCAAAGTTCCATACAAACGAGACCGGAAATAGGAAGTACATTGTAGATTTCTGCGCAGATGTGGGAATTCAAAACATGATTTTTTTTAATTTTTTTATATTGATTTTTCTACCGTTATTGGGGACTTCGTCCCCATACTATAATCAGCAATACATCTGGACAAATTAATGAGTTGATGACTTATATCATCTTGTGTAAATTATTATCTGATATAGACATGCAGAAATTTGTTTTGTTTTTGTTTTAGTTTAAAAAGGCGGAACCATCTCATGTATATGTTAAAGATATAGATTTTATTAAATGTAAAAGTCAGTTATTCAGTTTAAAAAATGTCCCGAATTTCAGCTTTGAAACAGATATCCATAGGCGGTCAGCCGACTCGTGCAGGCGTCCGTAAATGTACAAAGAAATGATTTCAAATACGCTACCTATTTGGAACTCCTGGTGTAAAGCTTCTTAGTAATCAGCCATATATCAATAAATCATGATAGGAAACACAAGCCCTGGAATATTGTATCCTCTCGGCGTAAATTACTCCGTTTGCTGGGGCTGCTAGAATGTTCTTATATAGAAATGAAAGTTTCACAGTTGGGAACTTGAACAATTTTCGCTTTCAACCAACCCTCATTGTCAATTTTAGATGTAAGTCAAGATATGAGGCAGACTGACGTATCAAATAATAAGAAAATACCTTTGATAACTATTTATGGTATCTCCAGTCTGTTACCTCAAAATCTAAGGGGAAGCATCAATATATAAAGGTCCTTATGTTGGAGTTGCTCAATTTTTATTATTCTGTGAATGTTTGTTGTAGTTTTTCTTTTCGTCAATTTTCTTTGGTCATGGTGCTCTGTCTTTTATATTATACTTATAATTCTCGATTGTATCTTTTGTATCTTGCTTCTCTTTTTATTCCTTTCAGCCAACATAAACGAAGTTAATATCATCAGTACGCATCTGATGTTAAGAATAGATAATCACTCAATAATGATAAATCTTTCATTCATGTATGGCATATTTTTTTTTATTTAAAGAATGATGACGTGTCACCTTCTATGAAGGTAAATGAAGCTTGGAATGCTGGATATACCGGAAGTGGAATAAAAATTGCTATCCTTGACGACGGTCTACAGACAGATCATACTGACTTGGACGCAAATGTGGTATTTTGATTTTACTTCGTTTTCGTATTATTAGATAATAAGATATATCTATTCAAAAAGAGTCACTTGGAAGAAAAGGCAAAAAACTTCAAGAAGAGAGCTTGTTAAATGTCAAATGGCAAATTATGAAAAACTGCATATATACGTACAAATTCACTACATACCACCAATGCTGCACATCTATATGACCTCTGAGTCGTTTCATTATTGTTTTTTTTTATCTCATTAATGCCTCGCTAAAAGCTGCAAGTTAGTAACTATATATATATATATAAAAGTCTTCCGTTTGATACTGGCAAAAACCAACACTTGAGGCGGGTACGCTACCACAAGACCTTCGAGACGGTAAATAAAAAGCAACTAAATTCAATTTTATTCTTTGACAAATATTATTTTAATACACTATGCTTTATAAGTATACACTGTTGTTTCATTTATGTATTATTTTCAGGACACAGCCAACGGTTATGACTACCAAAGCACGGATGGAGATCCGACACCAGATGATGATCGCGACAGGTAAGACAATATAAACATTCAATTTTTAATCATAGTTTGTTTTAAATATTTCGGAGTTTAGTATGACGTCCATTAGCAATAAACAAGTATACATTTTTGTTAAGGGGCCAGCTGAAGCACGTCTCCGTGTTTGGGATTTTCTCGCTGCATTGAAGACTCATTGGTGGCCTTCGGCTGATATCTGCTCTTTGGTCTTGTTGTTGTCTCTTTGACATATTCTTCATTTCATTCTCAATTGTATTAACAAAAAAACAAAAATTTATAACTAATATATATTATATGTACATATATACAATAACGATAACTTCAGAAAAAAATATTGTTTCTTGAATGAGGCTTGAAAGGGCAACGTTTATTGAACCCTTCTTAATATCTGCGTAGAATATGAAACCATTGGTATCTGAGACTTAATTTGATATTGTTTGTCAAATAGAAAAGATGTTAATCGTTAATGTGTGAAATAACTATCACTACTGGACGAAAAAACAACTGTTCATACCAGTAACAGTCATTGTACGACTATTTTAGTCTGTGGAAGACTGAAGAAGACTGTCAAATCAATCTTATTTCGTTGTTACAGTTAAATTATGTCTGTCCCAACACTTTTATGGGTTGTGAAAAACATTAAATGCTATCAACAGTAATTTTAGGACTGTTGCAGTGGTTTACGGCGTTGGCACAGCCAAATACTATTTATAACCGTCTTTCTAAAAGTTGTGGCAGTTGTATAATGTTTGTCCCAACCTTTTTATAGTTGGGACAGTTAAAATTTGTTTGTGTCAACTTTTCAGACGTTTAAGCAGTCAAAAAATGTTTGTTACAATGTTTTTAGAGTTGTAACAGTCGTAAAATGTTTGTTACAACTTTTTAAAGGTTGTTACAGTCATTAAATGTTCATTACAACTTTTAAAAGGTTGCCACAGTCGTAAAATGTTTAAAACAAACATTTCATGGGTTGTTACAGTCGGTAAATATGTAATACAAATATTTTAGTGTGACGGTTACGAATGTTAAAACAGTGTGTACACGTCTATTAAGGTGCACCTTCTCAAAGTTTGATACAGGATAAATGGATAAATGTATTTTATTTAAGTGTCACGTATTGGTGATACAGTTGTGAAATTACCCATAATTTATATGATCCCTCATCTTATGTTGTTGTTGGGTTTTTTTTAATTATTTTGCGATCGTTCTATGTCTTTTGTCGTATTCCGTTTATGGCATTATAATTATGTCTGTTCATTTGTGGCGGACTTGTGCGTTTGACGGTTTATCATTATTTTTTATTCAGTCTATTCAAGAGTCTTTTATAACTTGTTTTATACCAAAAGCCTTCGTTTAAAAATAGAATTAAAATATTATTGCAGAAGATTGATTTAATTGTCTTAATTTCAAATTGCTACGTCGGGGTACCTGAAGTAAATTTAAAAGAATATGACTAAGTTACATATATCATACAGAATAATAAAGCTGATTAATTTTAATTGCTATCCATTAGGGACATTTCCCGACGATAATAAATCAAATCTGTCAAGTTTTATTAAAAACGGAAATCATATTCTTCACCCGTAAACGATTTGACGTTATTGTACCCTTGTCGGCAGAAATAGGGGGTCTGCAAACTTTACAAAATATCGTAGACATGCCATGGTAGATATGTAGAAGGGAAACTACATACAATATAACGGATGACCTGGAAATTTCAATCGGTGAGTAGAAATGAACAATATTTAAAAGCATGTCTATCAGAATAATCATGGATCCACGATTTTGAAGTGAAAATGTGCACATTTCGTGCCTACCCTCATGCTTTAGGCATGAATCGACGTTCTATATCGGTTTCTCTATATCACCTCACTCGTGCATATTACACATCTTTCTCTATATATATATATATAGTAGCATGTTCAAAGGCAAAGTAAGAATTTGGGCTTGTAAAAATTGTTCCCGGGATTGTAACCCCCCTTTTTTTGGAAGATCAATAGTCCAAATAATTATGACGTCTTGAAAGCGAGGCTATTATAATTTTTTTCTTTGACGCCTTTCTCCGACACAAGACGTCATAATTATTTGGACTAGAAGATCAATTGCATTTGAAAGGGTACATTTAGTTTGACCCCCCCCCTTTATCCTGGGTTGGGACCCCCTTTTTTAAATGGCTGGATCCACCCGTGTTCATCGTCTTACTGTGTTAAACCCTACATGATGATGTGGGGCATTCACAATGGTTTTAATTTTGCCGGATGGCCTTATACTACAAAACCTATATTTATATTGTATATAAAAAAGAAGATGTGGCATGATTGCCAATGAGACAACTGTCCACAAGAGACCAAAATGACACAGCCATTAACAACTATAGGTCACCATATGGCCTTCAACAATGAGCAAAGTCCATACCGCATAGTCAGCTATAAAAGGCCCGGATAAGACAATGAAAAACAATTCAAACAAGAAAACTAACAGCCTTATTTATATAAAAAAATGAAGGAAAAACAAATATGTAACACATTAACGAACGACAACCACTGAATTACAGGCTCCTGTCCTGACTTGTATGTTAATGTATTGAAAACTGCATGACTCATCCTAAATTTGCTTGAAATATTTCTAACTGGATTTTTTTTAAATTGAGAAAATTCAAGTTGAATGTTATGACAAAGTAAATATTTATGTGTAAAATGTGAAACTAGCATGTTTGAGTATATTTTTAAAATAATTTCTGAGTCATGATTAACAAAACATGGATATATTTTATAATTCTAAAGCATGTCTTATATTATTAATCAAAAGAACTATTAACCAAATCAGTGTGGCCTTAACTTTTTATTTTCATGTGAACTCTGTCAGTTTAACTTTTTATATAACATTTGCCCGGTTAGCATGGTTAGTCAAAATTCAATTATGCCTTTTAACTTGTTTTGGTCTTGGGGCTGCTGTCTCTTTTGCATATATATATATATATATATATATACCAATCATCTCCTTTTAAACATATTTCAAGTGTCTTTTAATTTATTCCACTGTTAAAGGACTTTCCATTCAACAGTCATAGTTTTCTACATGTGTTAAATTGAGCTTTGACTACTTCATTGTTTGGTTGCTGTATCATTGATATATACATGTATATTCCACATCTCCTTTCATCATGTATAATCACATCTGATTTCAGATACATGTATTTTGCCTTTTCCAAATTACTAAAATATTTTATTTATATTTAATTTCATATGTTGAAACATTCAGTACGTCATGTATGTGGGAGGATTAAACAAATCTATCTGTATGCATATTAATAATGTTATGTAAACATGGCCTAAACTTAATCATTTTATGAATTTGATAGATATTGAATTACAAAAATTAACTTAATTAACTACATGGTATGTCTCACATGGAAGTAATATTTAAATATTACTTCCATGCTCAGATCAATTTGGTTTAAAACATACTAAACATGTTTTACATGTTTAATTTAACTTCAAAATAAATAATTTAAAAAATATATTTACTGAGCCTGAATTCATGACCATGTAAATGTGATATTAGAAAAGGTAATAATCAGGATGTTAACACTGAAAAGTTAATTATCAGGACTTCTTATATACATGTTATATGTAATAAACAGATTAAGACACAACAGTTTCATGAATCATGAGTTTATTGCCTTGAGGGATGAAAATTGAAATGTCATAGGTATTGAAGATGATTTTTATATAATGATTTTTATAAATTTTAAATGTCCTTTTTAAATTGTGGATAATTTATAATTGAAAGTAATTTAAAATTATGAAAAATATGAAACAACAGGATATAATCTTTTATTTTGGATATTATATTAAAAGTTTTAAAAGTTTATTTAACATGTCTAAGTCATGCAGCCAAGTATTGATTTATAAACATAAAAATGGGTAAATAACTAATATAAAATAAAGAAAATATGTTGTCTGGTTAAATAAACTACAAAGCATTATTTAATACAAGCTGTAATTAGTAAAAAGTATACTGGGTAACATTTAAGATGTCAAATTAAACTCAAAGTTTACTGCTAATCATAAGAAGGAAATACTAGCTTTTTTAGGTTGCTAAAAATGTTTAAATTAAAGAAAGGGTTAACCTTTGAACAAAGATTCTACATTTCATGATTTACATAAAAAAAAAAAAGGTTTATTCATTCATGACAAAATGACAGTCAACAGTGTTTTTTTTTATTTGGTCATCTTTGTAGTATTTATTTCCTATTAAAATGATCCAAAGAAATCACCTGTTATGTTTTACAGTGAAATAACTTTGTCTGGCTTTAAATAATTGATTAAAACAATCTTGTATAGTGCTAGCCTCAATTAGACAGTAACCCTTCAATGAAGTGACACACTTAAGAAAACATTAATGTAGAAAGAGAGAACATATTTTTTTGAAATAGAACCCCAAAAAAAGGGTCTTATTCTTCTTCTCATACAGGACATATAAATTCAATTGTATAAGTCTCATAAATTCATTTGTGTACATCATAGAACTTTGTTGTCAAGAAAATTATGATCTCTAGTATTTATACATGAGTATTATCTTCTATATAAATTTAAAGAAGTATTAAGTAATAATAATCATGATAATTATACAATATTAGATAAGTTTCAATACTTTATTCTTAATTTATGTTTTTTCGTTTGTAGAATTCACATTGGTTTGAGCATGATTCCCAGCCAGATTATGAAGCCGGCAAAAAAAGGAAATACATATAGCATGTATAGGTGACACTAAGTATCTCGCATACCTGTAGCTGTAAATTGTGAAACAGTGGACTAATGGACTTATTGATGTTGGAAATAACATATAGGGCTTACAGCAATATGCCATGATGTTGTTGGGATTTCATATCAAATTGGACCAGAAGAAAATTGTGCATTGTACAAATAGCAAACTTACAATTTGAAAGAAAGACTACATTATTTGATGACAGTGAATACCTTCGATAATTAATTTATTTGAAATTGAAATAATAATTTGGAATTAAGAGAATTCAAAGTTTTCTGGGAATATTAATATCATAGTGCATCATATTTGAATTCTATGAAATACCTTGGATAGTTATTCATAAATAGCAAATTGGATTAATAAAAAAATCAGTTTCAGTGAATATCAATAGTGCATCATATCTGAATTCATGAATACCTTGGATAATAAATTTATATGAATTTGGATATTGAGATATCTGGTTTGTGTGAAATTTATAGAAGTTAATGCTTGCATTCCTATTGTTAGCTATATGTACCACCAGGGGGTGTTACACAACCTTGATTACCCATGAGGGTCTGTCGTGGTCGGTCACTATTGGTAAGTGTCATGATGACGGAAGTTTTTAATGACCTTGACTGCATTTACAGCCCTTGCATGGACGTTGGTTGATGTCAAATGACTGCTTGCTGTACTTATATAAGAGTCACGATCTGAATGTACATACATGTACAGTATATAGATATAATCTATCATCTAAATTAATGTTCATTCTGAAACTGGCATTTTATACTAGTCAAAAATATTAAACAATACATGTACTTCAAAGTATCATTTTATTGTCTTGCCTTCCACAAAAGTCATTTAAAATTGATTGTATGCAGGACATAGGTATTACAATCTTGGGCTGATGACGTAAACTTTTTTATAAAGCTTTACATTTTAAAAGCTAAAAGTCCTGGATGCTTCTTATCTTGTCGGTATTCAGATAGCTACATGTAATATGTTATGAAGTTTCAGCCTGTCATATGTCCATTGCACCTGACCTCATTTCATTGTTTAGTGACTACTTGTAAAAAAAATACTGTTTTTATAACAGTGAGATGCTCTCTTATACAAGTACATGTACATTTTGTAATTGGATAAATTTTTTGTATATACATGTATGATATAAAAAAAGAAGATGTGGTTACACTGGTATGATTGCCAATAAGCATGATGAGACGACTCTCCACAAGAGACCAAAATGACACACAAATTAACAACTATACATGTAGGTCACTGTACTGTGTACAGCCTTCAACAATGAACAAAGCCCATACTGCATAGTCGGCTATAAAAGGCCCCGAAATGACAATGTAAAACAATTCATACGAGAAATATGAGTATCTTGCAAGGTCTACTGGTCTATCAGGTTGAGCTGACCTGACCCTGACATTTCATGGATAAGTGATTAAGGATAATTTCAGTTTAGGCCAAAATAAATAATTGTGTGTCTCCTATTTTACTCTCCAAAAAATTAAGAACATTTTATTCTATTAAAAAAATTTGTTTTTAAAGTTCTAAACTTTTGTCTGTTAATGTACATGTGTACTGTGATAACATTTCCCATATTTGACAGATAATACACTGTGCAGTCTTAGTCGTTTCAAAGTTTGGTTTCTGATATGTTTTACTGATGAGTATTATTTGTAATTATCATTCACACAAGTTATCTGATGTGGAAAGACATCAAATGATGAATATGACATGTACATGTATGATGAATACATTGTTTCGGGTAGGCTAGAAACGGAGGTACATGTATGGTCGAGAAACCAGAAACATGTAATAAATTTATTTTGGACTTAATATTATACAGTACTCCAGTAGATCAACTTCATGTATATTTAATGTACATGTATAGACAGAATGGAACAATTGAGTCTATGTCATGTATGTCTGACTGGCAGGGTCCATCAGACATTGAGCTAAATGTCATGGGTTCATTGGTCAATGTTGAATTTTTGTGGTTTTGTCTATTTTTCAATGTTTCTAAGATGTGATATAAAAAAGAAGATGTGGTATGATTGCCAATGAGACAACTATCCACAAAAGACCAAAATGACACAGACATTAACAACTATAGGTCACCGTACGGCCTTCAACAATGAGCAAAGCCCATACCGCATAGTCAGCTCTAAACATCTAAAAGGCCCAGATAAGACAATGTAAAACAATTCAAACGAGAAAACTAATGGCCTTATTTATGGGGGAAAAAAATGAACGAAAAACAAATATGTAACACATAAACAAACGACAACCACTGAATATACAGGTTCCTGACTTGGGACAGGCACATACATAAATAATGTGGCGGGGTTAAACATGTTAGCGGGATCCCAACCCTTCCCCTAACCTGGGACAGTGGTATAACAGTACAACATAAGAACGAACTATAAAAAAGTGATAAGCTACATCATGTACATTGTACATGTATAGGATCACTATTTTTTTGGCATATGACATGAATGTTAGGTGTACATGTTTGATTGGCCGGCTTTATCTAACAATGAGCACATTTTCATGGTTTTCATTAATTTGAATAAGGAGATGTGGTATGAATTTTGATGAGACAACCATCAACCATAGACCATGTAGACCAAGTGATGTGCTTGTTAGCTATATAATAGGTTACTCCACACCCTTCAACAATGATCAAAACTAATACTTCATAATGAGCACCCTATATAAAGGGTTCTGCCTTGCACGCAACACCGTCAATGTAAAAAAACAACAAACGAGAAGCCCTACAGTGATGATAGTTTGATTTATATACAAAAGCTACATACAAACAAATATGATAAACAGCAAGCAACAAAACACACTACATACATTGAAAAATAAACCTGTGTCAGGGTGGTGCAACTTTCATGTACAATTTTAGCATAAAAGAAAAAATATTAAAAAAAAACTGATATACACATGATACAGTGTATCCAAAAAAAAAAATATCATGGAACCAAAATACCATAGATGCCCTTATGAAACTGAATTGTTTGCCGCAAACTTGCAGCAGACTTGCTGCAAGCTTGCGGCAAACAAAAAGTTTGCAGGAACACAGAAAATAGTGTTTGCAGATGTTTGCCGCTAGCTGCAAACTTCCGGCAAACATTGCTGCAAGCTTGCGGCAAGTTTGCAGAAACATCAATGTTTGCCGTAAGATTGCCAGAAAGTTTAAAATAATACAGAATGTGTCCGCAAGATTGCAGAAAACTTTGACGATTCAATATGTTTGCCGCAAGATTGCAGAAAACTTTGACCATTCTATATGTTTGCCAGAACATTGCAGGAATTACACAATATTGACTGGGCATGCCTAGTTGGCACTTCCTGGATGCTAACAATTTGAAATTGTGGCTAGGTCATGTTGGTTGTGTTTGGAAATGCATTTCACATATAAGAGATCAATATGGTTCCATTATATGGGATAATCAGTATGTAATTGTGTAAGTACAAATGATTCATAGAACTGCATGTTTTAATAAGATAATGAATGTTATCATCATATATAATTAAGTAAGCAACTATATATACATGTATGTGTGATTGAAAAACTGAAGCTATTATAAGTTTAAATTTGTAACTGATGTATTGCACCATTATGATCATGTTTATTAAGAATTCTGTAATGCAATTATTACCTACACTGCATGAAATGATGCATTTAATATAAAATTAAATGCATATGTTATGCATATTAAATTTCAAATTACAAAAAATATTATGCATTTACTTTGCTGGAAAATTTCTAATTTAATATAGATTTAAACTAAATTTAATATTGCAAATAAATTCCCAAATTTCAACCTAGTTTAAAGGTATTTTTAAATCTAAATAAATTTCAAATTTAAAGAATTTAAGTATACACTAAATTTGAATAAATTTCTAATTTAAAGAAATGTTTATGTAAATTAAATTTGAATAAACTTGAGATTTAAAGAATTTTTAATATAAATTAAATTTGAATAAATTTCAAATTTAAAGAAGTTTTGATATAATTTAAATTTGAATAAATTTGAGATTTAAAGATCTTTTAATATAAATTAAATTTCAATAAATTTCAAATTTAAAGAATTTTAAATATAAATTAAATTTAATTAATTATGTAATTTAATTACATGTAAATTCAAATAAATTTCTTGTTTATGACTTATTTAAATTAGAACTTCCATCAAATTTAATGCAATTTAAAGTCAATATAATCCTGTATAACTACTTACAAAACAATAGTGCAAATGAATAATAAAGAAAAGGCAGAATTTTTCCCTCTGCTTTTTGGAAAAGGGATGTTGGGGATTTGTTTTTACTTTAACCCAAATATCTGGTTTGAAAATATCTAATTAAATAAAAAAACAAAAATTAGGAAAAACAGGAATTTTTAATGGTGATAACTTTGTAGCTACTGTACATATAAAATTGATCCTCCAACTTTTCTGATCCATGTTTACAAAGTATTAGACTTGAAAGGCATGGATTGCTGCTCTGTGTATTTACAGTAGAATAATATTTGTGGTTTCAAATGGCAATGTGCAAATGTATAATTTGTCAGTAACATTGAAGACTGTATTTTTCAGATGAAACTTAAACAATAATCCAACGAATACATGTCACTCATTTGCAAAGCTCAATACCATTTTGTAAATATGGCTTTACCTATATGTAAAGAATTGCAACGCATCTGAATTTATATAAGAACTTGAAGAGTTAGAATCTAAGACATACAAAAAACACAAACACCAGATATAAACTATAGGACAAGGCTATCTATGTGTGATTTGGATTTTGACAATGGCAGCAATATACAATACAGGAGATAACAAAAACTTTTGGACAAAGCATAACCATACACAACAATTTCTAGCATTTTCTTATTGTCATCCTGTCTTGGGCATAGTTATTTTCACTTCTAATCGGGTCAGAATAATAAAAAAAAACAATTTTGAGTTATCTCCCTTTGTATATACTTCAATAAAAGAAACAAAGTATCTAACAAATTAATTTTATTCAGATACTGACAAATTAGAGTTGTTTTGGTGATAAATTAAAATAAAATGTCAAAAAGTTTGTTATACAATTTTAAAAACATTTAAAACAAATAAAAAAACACTTTTGTTTAAAAAAAGTCAAGTTCTACATCAAAGAACCTCATCAAATTCAAACTAATTAATAAAATAATGGTTATTGACAAATTAACATGCTTACTTGTATAGATTATTTAAGAATCATAACAATTGGGTTATAACAAAAAGCAAACATAGGCACCTCTAAATTTCAAGTTTGGCATCATAAAAATATTAATGAATAATCTCCCCTGCTAGCATTATTTGTCAATTTTAAAAACTTCAAAAAGCAAAAAACAAAAAACATAACATTATTTACATGATTAACATAATTCGTAAATTCACAAGAGTGCACACACTGAAATGTCTCGCCTTCTTTACTTATCATTGATATTATGTTGATAGTCCTAAGTATAAAGCTTTATTAAAAACTGTCACATAAACTTAACATTAACCAAGATAACTAAACAAAGAGCAATGAACCATGAAAATGAGGTCAAGGTCAGATGAACCATGCCAGGCAGACATGTACAGCTAACAATGCTTCCATACAACAAATATAGTTGACCTATTACTTATAGTTTTAAAAAAATAGACCAAAACTTAACACTGAGCAATGAACCGTGAAAATGAGGTCGAGGTCAAATAAAACCTGCGCGACTGACATATAGATCATAAAATAATTCCATACACCAAATATAGTTGACCTATGGCATATAGTATTAGATAAAAAGACCAAAACTCAAAAACTTAACTTTGACCACTCAACCATGAAAATGAGGTCCAGGTCAGATGACATCTGCTCGCTAGACATGTACACCTTACAATCATTCCATACAACAAATATAGTAGATCTATTGCATAAAGTATGAGAAAAACAGACCAAAACACAAAAACTTAACTATAACCACTGAACCATGAAAATGAGGTCAAGGTCAGATGACACCTGCCAGTTGGACATGTACACCTTACAGTCCTTCCATACACCAAATATACTAGCCCTATTGCTTATAGTATCTGAGATATGGACTTGACCACCAAAACTTAACCTTGTTCACTGATCCATGACGGACATGAGGACCTTGCAAGGTACGCACATACCAAATATAATTATTCTATTACTTATAATAAGAGAGAATTCAACATTACAAAAACTCTGATCTTTTTTTTCAAGTGGTCACTGAACCATGAAAATGAGGTCAAGGACATTTGACATGTGACTGACGGAAACTTCGTAACATGAGGCATCTATATACAAAGTATGAAGCATCCAGGTCTTCCACCTTCTAAAATATTAAGCTTTGAATAAAAGTGACACCTAACATCCACGTATTCCAACATCAATCTGAATTCCGATAGCAAAAAATCTTATTCGGAAGACTCCGTATACATACTATAAGTACTTTATTGTAATTAAATTACAAAATATTGATCACATGATGCTAGTATTACTAGACTTTCAATTGCTTTTAATCAATCCGACATTAATATAATGTTTCGGCGGTTTTTGTATTATATGCTAATGATAAATGTATAACATTTATGAAAGGGTTTAAGCATTGTAGGCCCGCCATCATCAGGGATTTACCTATATCAATTTATTTTAATTTTGTCGTTGTCAATAGATCTGCAATATTTTTATGCTTTTTATAAGCTATTATTGGTTTGCTTGAAAATATTTCGTTGCAAACTGCATCCTGTTTTAGTAGGTCCCAATGTTTACTAATGCATTGTTTTAATTTATGAATGCATGGATTAAATTTCGTTGCCAATACTAAAGGAATTTCCTTTGTATTTTGTTTGGCCTTTTTTCTTATTAAATCAGATCTATTACATGATAATGCCTCAGTTATGTACTTTTCGATTTCAATCTCCTTGTATCCTCTCTTTAATAAGTTCGATCTGAACTGTAACAAAATATATTGTAAATCAACATCATTATTTGTTGTTCTAATGTATCTGATTACTTCGCCCTTGATAAACCCTGCAAACACATGTCTGCTGTGACAGCTTTTACGATCTAGATAAAGGAAGGCATTTGTCGGTTTAAAGTGTGTTTTCACATCCAAAATATTTTCATTAGAAAATCTAGTTCCTTTGAAAATATTAACATCAAGAAATATTATTTCTTTAGATGAGAATTCTAGTGTGAATTTCAGGAACGGATGATGATTATTTGCTAACTTTAGCAAATCCTTTATTTCCTGTTTAATACAAAGCACGAACTATCTTCAATGCAAATTCGAAAATTTCGAAACAATCTAAGTCTTTCACAGAGGTCCGGCATTTCTTCTCTGTTAAATGATGAATCATTAATCATTAAGAAAGCCGATAAAAGTAACAATGTTGTTATTTTAGATAAGGTCAATTACCTTCTTGAAGGCGATCGCCAATTAAATACACAGCATTACACCAAATTGGAAAACTTTGACCTAAAAGCACTTAGATGTAATATCAATACATATGTCAAAGGCATGTACACCAAAGGTGTTATAGATTACTCCACATTTAATTACCTTAATAATGGTAATCAAATTGATTATGGACCTGGGTATATGCATATCTTGCCTAAAATACACCGATTAAATGAATCGGAATTAGTAAAAATTAATAAATATGGGTTTAACATTGATAACATAATGCCGCCATGTCGGCCAATCATATCTCAGATTGGTACTGTCACAGAATTTATTGGACGCTATATCGATTATTTTTTAGTACCTATGGTACAAAAACAACACACGTATATAAAGGATACGTCTGATCTAATATACAAGTTGGAAAGAATTAAGCCTAATGCAGATTGCTGGCTGTGTAGTTTTGATGTAGTATCAATGTACACTAATTGCCCGATTGATGAATTATTATCGGCAGTTAGAATTTCGTATGATCAAATTGATAAATCAGATTACAAAATCAAATGCCCACCGACGGATGATTTAATCTATCTCCTCAGATCAATTTTAGAGAACAACATTTTTGATTTTAATGGACAGCTATATAAGCAAAGAATAGGAGCCGCAATAGGAGCCGTGCCTAGCCCGGAAATCTGTGATATACTCATGTATAAAATTATGAAAGAAATTCTTTCTAAGTTTGAACATAGAAAAAATATATTTTTCTATGGAAGGTATCGTGATGATATTATATTAATATATCACGGCGATTCGAAGGAAATAAAGGATTTGCTAAAGTTAGCAAATAATCATCATCCGTTCCTGAAATTCACACTAGAATTCTCATCTAAAGAAATAATATTTCTTGATGTTAATATTTTCAAAGGAACTAGATTTTCTAATGAAAATATTTTGGATGTGAAAACACACTTTAAACCGACAAATGCCTTCCTTTATCTAGATCGTAAAAGCTGTCACAGCAGACATGTGTTTGCAGGGTTTATCAAGGGCGAAGTAATCAGATACATTAGAACAACAAATAATGATGTTGATTTACAATATATTTTGTTACAGTTCAGATCGAACTTATTAAAGAGAGGATACAAGGAGATTGAAATCGAAAAGTACATAACTGAGGCATTATCATGTAATAGATCTGATTTAATAAGAAAAAAGGCCAAACAAAATACAAAGGAAATTCCTTTAGTATTGGCAACGAAATTTAATCCATGCATTCATAAATTAAAACAATGCATTAGTAAACATTGGGACCTACTAAAACAGGATGCAGTTTGCAACGAAATATTTTCAAGCAAACCAATAATAGCTTATAAAAAGCATAAAAATATTGCAGATCTATTGACAACGACAAAATTAAAATAAATTGATATAGGTAAATCCCTGATGATGGCGGGCCTACAATGCTTAAACCCTTTCATAAATGTTATACATTTATCATTAGCATATAATACAAAAACCGCCGAAACATTATATTAATGTCGGATTGATTAAAAGCAATTGAAAGTCTAGTAATACTAGCATCATGTGATCAATATTTTGTAATTTAATTACAATAAAGTACTTATAGTATGTATACGGAGTCTTCCGAATAAGATTTTTTGCTATCGGAATTCAGATTGATGTTGGAATACGTGGATGTTAGGTGTCACTTTTATTCAAAGATTGCATTTGGGACTGTGTCCCACTGGCACCTTCCCTTGTATCATCATTTAGTTGGTGATCCGTGTTCCTAATCTTTCTGGAATTCGATACTAATTAACCTTGTTTCTATAAATAATTTTGGCAATGCCATCATGACGGAAAAGCCTGTCAAACATTAACATATGTTAAATGTCACTGAAACAATTCGCTTACTCAGTTCAAAAAAGTTATTTATTGTTTCGGGAAAGGAAGTACGGCACCTATGGTCAATCCTGTTTGATTCACATAATTGGCATTACTGTAACATTAGTACTTCTAACATGTTGTTGTTGAAAACAGATTCTGAAGAAAATGCATATATCATCACTTTTAAAGAGAAACACTGAGGATATTCCACATGTGAAATCTTTGAAAATATAAAGCACACAGATAGATTTTTCCGACGAAACATTTGATGATAAGAACACATTAATAGAAAGCTATTTTTGCATTTTTTTGTGATCAGAATTTGGAATAAACAATAAATATTTTATTGGTTTATTTGAAATAACTAGTGCTTGGCACTTGATACCTAGTGAAGAAAAACAATAATATTTATTGTTTTTATTTATACCGTAATTTTGGAATTTATATTTTCCATCAAATTGGTATGTATTGAAGTACGTGTTACTCTTAACATAATTACAGAAGTAACAGAGCCAATGAAAATCAGTTTAGGCAAATACACCACGCCTCCTAACATTTCGTTCTGTTGATATTGCATTGATAATAGTCTTTCAGATACTAGTCTCTGTGATCACAGATATGGCTAGACATTATAAGAAATATGCTAAAAGAAATAAACACAAACGAAGGCTGAAAAACAAAGCTGCAATGCAGCAAAGTAAGCTAGAATTTATGCTATCACAAGCTAGAAAACAGGTTGTTAATCTTTCGCATAGAAAATTAACTGATGACGAGTATTTGGTTTTATCCAGAGGTTTGAAATTCATTCCTTCACCGTCAGTCAAAAGGGCAAAGCAGGACTTATTACATGATTTTGATGAATTAGCCAGAAAAATGAGATGTCGTTACTTATATCATGGTAACTTGGATGAAATTCATCCCTTCAGAGTTAAATCTGGACATACGCCACCTTTAAGCTGCAACACCCTTGAAAATTACCTGTTTAATACAAAGCACGAACTATCTTCAATGCAAATTCGAAAATTTCGAAACAATCTAAGTCTTTCACAGAGGTCCGGCATTTCTTCTCTGTTAAATGATGAATCATTAATCATTAAGAAAGCCGATAAAAGTAACAATGTTGTTATTTTAGATAAGGTCAATTACCTTCTTGAAGGCGATCGCCAATTAAATACACAGCATTACACCAAATTGGAAAACTTTGACCTAAAAGCACTTAGATGTAATATCAATACATATGTCAAAGGCATGTACACCAAAGGTGTTATAGATTACTCCACATTTAATTACCTTAATAATGGTAATCAAATTGATTATGGACCTGGGTATATGCATATCTTGCCTAAAATACACCGATTAAATGAATCGGAATTAGTAAAAATTAATAAATATGGGTTTAACATTGATAACATAATGCCGCCATGTCGGCCAATCATATCTCAGATTGGTACTGTCACAGAATTTATTGGACGCTATATCGATTATTTTTTAGTACCTATGGTACAAAAACAACACACGTATATAAAGGATACGTCTGATCTAATATACAAGTTGGAAAGAATTAAGCCTAATGCAGATTGCTGGCTGTGTAGTTTTGATGTAGTATCAATGTACACTAATTGCCCGATTGATGAATTATTATCGGCAGTTAGAATTTCGTATGATCAAATTGATAAATCAGATTACAAAATCAAATGCCCACCGACGGATGATTTAATCTATCTCCTCAGATCAATTTTAGAGAACAACATTTTTGATTTTAATGGACAGCTATATAAGCAAAGAATAGGAGCCGCAATAGGAGCCGTGCCTAGCCCGGAAATCTGTGATATACTCATGTATAAAATTATGAAAGAAATTCTTTCTAAGTTTGAACATAGAAAAAATATATTTTTCTATGGAAGGTATCGTGATGATATTATATTAATATATCACGGCGATTCGAAGGAAATAAAGGATTTGCTAAAGTTAGCAAATAATCATCATCCGTTCCTGAAATTCACACTAGAATTCTCATCTAAAGAAATAATATTTCTTGATGTTAATATTTTCAAAGGAACTAGATTTTCTAATGAAAATATTTTGGATGTGAAAACACACTTTAAACCGACAAATGCCTTCCTTTATCTAGATCGTAAAAGCTGTCACAGCAGACATGTGTTTGCAGGGTTTATCAAGGGCGAAGTAATCAGATACATTAGAACAACAAATAATGATGTTGATTTACAATATATTTTGTTACAGTTCAGATCGAACTTATTAAAGAGAGGATACAAGGAGATTGAAATCGAAAAGTACATAACTGAGGCATTATCATGTAATAGATCTGATTTAATAAGAAAAAAGGCCAAACAAAATACAAAGGAAATTCCTTTAGTATTGGCAACGAAATTTAATCCATGCATTCATAAATTAAAACAATGCATTAGTAAACATTGGGACCTACTAAAACAGGATGCAGTTTGCAACGAAATATTTTCAAGCAAACCAATAATAGCTTATAAAAAGCATAAAAATATTGCAGATCTATTGACAACGACAAAATTAAAATAAATTGATATAGGTAAATCCCTGATGATGGCGGGCCTACAATGCTTAAACCCTTTCATAAATGTTATACATTTATCATTAGCATATAATACAAAAACCGCCGAAACATTATATTAATGTCGGATTGATTAAAAGCAATTGAAAGTCTAGTAATACTAGCATCATGTGATCAATATTTTGTAATTTAATTACAATAAAGTACTTATAGTATGTATACGGAGTCTTCCGAATAAGATTTTTTGCTATCGGAATTCAGATTGATGTTGGAATACGTGGATGTTAGGTGTCACTTTTATTCAAAGATTGCATTTGGGACTGTGTCCCACTGGCACCTTCCCTTGTATCATCATTTAGTTGGTGATCCGTGTTCCTAATCTTTCTGGAATTCGATACTAATTAACCTTGTTTCTATAAATAATTTTGGCAATGCCATCATGACGGAAAAGCCTGTCAAACATTAACATATGTTAAATGTCACTGAAACAATTCGCTTACTCAGTTCAAAAAAGTTATTTATTGTTTCGGGAAAGGAAGTACGGCACCTATGGTCAATCCTGTTTGATTCACATAATTGGCATTACTGTAACATTAGTACTTCTAACATGTTGTTGTTGAAAACAGATTCTGAAGAAAATGCATATATCATCACTTTTAAAGAGAAACACTGAGGATATTCCACATGTGAAATCTTTGAAAATATAAAGCACACAGATAGATTTTTCCGACGAAACATTTGATGATAAGAACACATTAATAGAAAGCTATTTTTGCATTTTTTTGTGATCAGAATTTGGAATAAACAATAAATATTTTATTGGTTTATTTGAAATAACTAGTGCTTGGCACTTGATACCTAGTGAAGAAAAACAATAATATTTATTGTTTTTATTTATACCGTAATTTTGGAATTTATATTTTCCATCAAATTGGTATGTATTGAAGTACGTGTTACTCTTAACATAATTACAGAAGTAACAGAGCCAATGAAAATCAGTTTAGGCAAATACACCACGCCTCCTAACATTTCGTTCTGTTGATATTGCATTGATAATAGTCTTTCAGATACTAGTCTCTGTGATCACAGATATGGCTAGACATTATAAGAAATATGCTAAAAGAAATAAACACAAACGAAGGCTGAAAAACAAAGCTGCAATGCAGCAAAGTAAGCTAGAATTTATGCTATCACAAGCTAGAAAACAGGTTGTTAATCTTTCGCATAGAAAATTAACTGATGACGAGTATTTGGTTTTATCCAGAGGTTTGAAATTCATTCCTTCACCGTCAGTCAAAAGGGCAAAGCAGGACTTATTACATGATTTTGATGAATTAGCCAGAAAAATGAGATGTCGTTACTTATATCATGGTAACTTGGATGAAATTCATCCCTTCAGAGTTAAATCTGGACATACGCCACCTTTAAGCTGCAACACCCTTGAAAATTACCTGTTTAATACAAAGCACGAACTATCTTCAATGCAAATTCGAAAATTTCGAAACAATCTAAGTCTTTCACAGAGGTCCGGCATTTCTTCTCTGTTAAATGATGAATCATTAATCATTAAGAAAGCCGATAAAAGTAACAATGTTGTTATTTTAGATAAGGTCAATTACCTTCTTGAAGGCGATCGCCAATTAAATACACAGCATTACACCAAATTGGAAAACTTTGACCTAAAAGCACTTAGATGTAATATCAATACATATGTCAAAGGCATGTACACCAAAGGTGTTATAGATTACTCCACATTTAATTACCTTAATAATGGTAATCAAATTGATTATGGACCTGGGTATATGCATATCTTGCCTAAAATACACCGATTAAATGAATCGGAATTAGTAAAAATTAATAAATATGGGTTTAACATTGATAACATAATGCCGCCATGTCGGCCAATCATATCTCAGATTGGTACTGTCACAGAATTTATTGGACGCTATATCGATTATTTTTTAGTACCTATGGTACAAAAACAACACACGTATATAAAGGATACGTCTGATCTAATATACAAGTTGGAAAGAATTAAGCCTAATGCAGATTGCTGGCTGTGTAGTTTTGATGTAGTATCAATGTACACTAATTGCCCGATTGATGAATTATTATCGGCAGTTAGAATTTCGTATGATCAAATTGATAAATCAGATTACAAAATCAAATGCCCACCGACGGATGATTTAATCTATCTCCTCAGATCAATTTTAGAGAACAACATTTTTGATTTTAATGGACAGCTATATAAGCAAAGAATAGGAGCCGCAATAGGAGCCGTGCCTAGCCCGGAAATCTGTGATATACTCATGTATAAAATTATGAAAGAAATTCTTTCTAAGTTTGAACATAGAAAAAATATATTTTTCTATGGAAGGTATCGTGATGATATTATATTAATATATCACGGCGATTCGAAGGAAATAAAGGATTTGCTAAAGTTAGCAAATAATCATCATCCGTTCCTGAAATTCACACTAGAATTCTCATCTAAAGAAATAATATTTCTTGATGTTAATATTTTCAAAGGAACTAGATTTTCTAATGAAAATATTTTGGATGTGAAAACACACTTTAAACCGACAAATGCCTTCCTTTATCTAGATCGTAAAAGCTGTCACAGCAGACATGTGTTTGCAGGGTTTATCAAGGGCGAAGTAATCAGATACATTAGAACAACAAATAATGATGTTGATTTACAATATATTTTGTTACAGTTCAGATCGAACTTATTAAAGAGAGGATACAAGGAGATTGAAATCGAAAAGTACATAACTGAGGCATTATCATGTAATAGATCTGATTTAATAAGAAAAAAGGCCAAACAAAATACAAAGGAAATTCCTTTAGTATTGGCAACGAAATTTAATCCATGCATTCATAAATTAAAACAATGCATTAGTAAACATTGGGACCTACTAAAACAGGATGCAGTTTGCAACGAAATATTTTCAAGCAAACCAATAATAGCTTATAAAAAGCATAAAAATATTGCAGATCTATTGACAACGACAAAATTAAAATAAATTGATATAGGTAAATCCCTGATGATGGCGGGCCTACAATGCTTAAACCCTTTCATAAATGTTATACATTTATCATTAGCATATAATACAAAAACCGCCGAAACATTATATTAATGTCGGATTGATTAAAAGCAATTGAAAGTCTAGTAATACTAGCATCATGTGATCAATATTTTGTAATTTAATTACAATAAAGTACTTATAGTATGTATACGGAGTCTTCCGAATAAGATTTTTTGCTATCGGAATTCAGATTGATGTTGGAATACGTGGATGTTAGGTGTCACTTTTATTCAATGATGATTTGTGACCATAACGAATCACCTTCACAATGTTATTCTATGAAACCCTACTATAGAAAATTCTAAAAGGTTCTATACGGAACTAGATACTAGCTTTTGATCATAAACAAGGTTCTATCCAAGTTTGGCAGAAATCAATGACAGTTTGAGAAGGTTATTATCATTTTTAAACCTTTTACCACAGAATGAATATTTGTGGAGGCCGCAACCAACTACGACGGAATGTAGGATGGCTATGTATCGCTTTTGCGACTAAAGTTGCAGGCTCGACAAAAAGGGAGAAATATTAAAAACAAGAAAAATATCTGAAAAAACTGAAGAAAATAAAACATAGTAAATTAACTAACATGCGATACAAAATTTCAAGAAATTCCATCAAGTAATATGGGAGAATATTACAGCACACACAACTATATAAATCGAGATATAAATGTTGAAAAATAAACTTTGAAGTCCAAAGAGAATTTGAGCAAACTGGATTTTATGACAATATGCACATGACTTTGTTTCATTTTAAGATGACAAATCCATATTTATTTAAGTACAAATGCAGTAACAGCAACACATGATTTTCAAAAACTTGAAAAACATGAACTTGTTTCAGCTACCTGTATTTACCTATCTGGTTAATTAGTATGATTGTTTTGATAAGCATTCCTTTTTGTTGTAATAACTACTTGCACCTTTTTTTTTGGCATTTCTAAAGATATCTTACATATGTCTTCCTATGTAAGTCAATAAAGGCATATTGCCAAATTCCATTTCTACAAAAACTGAGGTAAATATGTCATTTGATATATAACATGGTGTAGCTTTTGGTGTCATTTCAACGTCGCACACGCCCTTGTCAAAATCAATTTTATCAAAAGATAAACGAAAAATATTAATTACACCCCAAATGACTATCCCCCTTTCTCCCCCATAACAGTACAATGTATTTATCAATTTCTTCTTTTCCAGCCTTGCCCATTAATGCTTGACAATATATGAACCTATGTCATTCTCTTTTTAAAAGTGTGTAATATCAACTTCTGATATCAAACTTTCACATAGAATCGATTCTAAATTGGCTAGATTTGATTTAGTCAGTTCTATACATAGAACAGTATTAAGAACTCTTTATCGTAAATGTAAATAAGTCTTATTAATAATAATATATACATATTGTGAAGCCAAGGTGGTCGAGTGGTATATATAAATATATACAACTCGTCTAAACATCAACCTAACAATATTAGATCTGTAACTTTGCGTTCGCAAATTTTTTGTTCTTCCCTCGCCGGGATTCGATTAAAACTGACGAGGAAAGGTAACACACGGCCGCTGAAAGCTTTATTGTGGAGCCCAGGTGGTCTTGTGGTCTAGTGGGACGGCTACAGTGCAGGCGATTTGGTGCCACGATATGTCAGTAGCATGGGTTCGAATCCCGGCGGCAGAACAAACAAAAAATGCGAGAGTAAATTTACAGATCTAACAGTTCTACTTATAACAGTTTAATACAGTTCTATCTAAAACTGGTTCTGACAGTTCTACTAAGAACAGTTTTTGGGGTAGAACTGTTCTAGGTAGAACTGTTCTAGGAGAGTTTACAACAGCTCTATGACAGATTATTCTGACAATTCTAACGAGAGATCAGAAGTTATATCCACTGTATGATTCCAAAAGAAGGTCCTGCATTTATTGTTCCCCTTCTTTTTTTTAAAAATCAGGTCGTCATTTTGCACTTTTTTTTTGAATGACTCAGAGGACATAAGAGAAAAAGGTAAGAACGTGTAACCTGCCCCAAACGTTAGATTGTGTTTACGATAGAAACAAAAAGAAAAAAAAGCTGTTTACTTAATAAAACAGAATAAAAAGGGTGGGTTACGCCAACCTTGATATCCCTTTCCCAGTCTAGGCGTATCAGTGCATGTTCATAGATCTCCGTTGTAGAAAAACATCTTCCTATATCTATTTGAAATACATCCAATTTGGGGTCCTCATTGCGGTCTGCTTTTAAATCATTTCGATTTCTTTCAGAAACAAATAAAATACAGAATTGTGAAAAATATAAAATTCAACTTTTGAACATGTTCAGTTCAATAAAACTACATATGTACAGTCATTTTAAAAATGAATTATCTTAATTTACTTGTCATAGTGTTTCTGAAAAACTAATGCGCGCCAATGTAATTACGCAAACGTAAAAAAAAAAGGAGTAATTGTAACAGGATGCTGTTACGAAGTCTCCCAAACAAAGCTCCCATAACTCGCCATTCCTATGGTACCATCCATTTACAAGTATTCAAACAGGAGGGGGTGGTGGTGAACAGCAGGGACTTTACCTACATTTCATTAGATTTGTTTTATCGTCCCATACAAGAATATATATGGTTTAGGGGTGGGGATCTCAATCATTTAAAAGTTGTGGGGTGGGGGTGACCCCATGGACTCTCCCTATATTTCATTTGATGTGCTTTATTCTTCCATTCAAGAATATATATGGTTTAGGGGTAGGGATCTTGACCGTTTACAAGTTTTCTATCAAGATGGGGGTGGGGTGACTCTCTAGGGACTTCCCTTTTATTTCATTTCATTTGTTTTATTGACCCCTACAATAATATAGATGGTTAAGGGATGGGGATCTGGACTGTTTACAAGATAATAGCACATTCTCAAATTGAACAGGGTGGGGATGACCCCAGGTACTTACCTTTAATTTCATTTGATTTGTTTTATCCTCAAATTCAAGAATGTATATGGTTTAGGGGTGGGGATCTGGACCGTTTACAAGTTCTCAAACAAGAGGGGGTGGGGTGACTCCCTAGGGACTGCTCTTTTATTTCATTGCATTTGTTTTATTGTCCCTACAATAATATAGATGGTTAAGGGATGGGGATCTGGGCCGTTTACTAGTTAATAGCACGTTCTCAAATTGAATGGGTTGGGGGTGACCCCCCATGACATTCCCATTAGTTTTATTTCATTTGTTTTATTGTCCCATTCAAGAATATATATGGTTTAGGGATGGGGATCTGAATGGTTTACAAAATAATAGCATATTCTCAAATTGAAAGGGGTGGGGGTGACCCCATGGACTTCCCTTTTCTTACATTTGATTTGTTTTATTGTCCTCTACAAGAATATATATGGTTTAGGGGTGGGAATCTGGACCGTTTAAAAGATAATAGCACATTCTCAAATTGAATGGGGTGGGAGTGACCCCCGGGACTTCCTATTAGTTTCATTTGATTTGTTTTATTGTCCCATTCAAGAATATATATGGTTTAGGGGTGGGTATCTGGGTCGTTTACAAGCATATTTTCTCAAAGTGAAGGGGTGGGGATGACCCCCATGGGACTTGCCCTATGTTTTATGCAATTTGTTTTATTGTCCTTTGAGCATTTCTGACGACTGCATGTGTCTATCACTTATAGTTTTCAAGTAATATTCTTTTGAAAATTTTAGAAAATAAAATCCCATAGGATTCTATTGTAAACCCCTCCCTTCTTTCTGCCCCCCCCCCAAAAAAATACCCCTAAATAGACCCCAATGCACAAACGAACAATAAATTGCTCATCTAGACATATAAGTCTAACATTCTATGAAACCCTAAGTTAATCTGACAAGCGATTTGTAGAAACGCTGCGGACAAGTTCATTTTTAAAGTGGCGGAAGAAGAGGAAGAAGGAGAAGAAGAAGAGGAAGAAGAAGAATAATAAAAATAATAAGAACTGAGCAAAAACAATAAGTCTCCAAACTTTGTTTGGGAGACTTAATAATCACAAAATGCGCGCAAATGAAATGCGTCCGCATAACTTTCACTTACGGAAAAGCGATTTATGTTGTACAAACGGGTATCATTATTTGCGAAAGAGTAGTTAGCAAAATACGACGACTGGGAAAAAAAATCCCGTTTACTTCGTGAATATTGTGAAATTTGCGCTAAAACAGCTTTTACTTTTTTTTAGTGTGCCCTTTTATACTAGTATGCGGCACATTTGGTTATTTTTTTTTTTAAGAATTATCCACCCATCTGTAAAACTGTGTTGAATATATTAAAAAGAAAGACAAATTTTAAAATGTATAATCTGAAATCTTTACGCTTTCCAATGTAATGGGAGATAACTTATTTTTAAAATAAATATTTTCCTCTGAAACAGATATGATTGTTGACAAAAAGAGTTACATCCCATCATAAATATTATCAAAAAAGTAATACGATAATTAAAAAATATCTGACAAAGTGCACTGTATAGAAGTAAATTTCGTATATATATGATTATTATAAATATCAAATGAAAGAAAAATGTCAAAATGTCAAAATATATTTAGTTTATAATAAGGGGGATAATCAAAACTGCTTGTTTCTAAAAATATATTCTATTTGTGTTGTTGATATGTACATATGTACTTCGATAAATACATGTTGTTTAAACTATTCATAACTGAATTATTCCTTATAAAAGACGATAAAAATCAATCAATGAAATTTAGCCATTATCCAAGCTCTTGTTATTTGTTGTGTTTTGTATTTTCTGTTACTGGGATAAAAGATAAACAGAACGTCCATGGAAATCTGACGAAGACCTTTACTTACTTGAAAATCTCTAAAGGTTTGGGGGATTTTCAAGATTTAAATATTGATTTACGTAAGTTGTAAATATTTTTTCAACGAAAGTTTCTTTTTTCTTCTTCTTCCTTTTGAACAATTATAATAAGCCCGATCGTAAAGTCGTCTTGTTTTCTTAATAACGTTTTCGCTCCATTTTATTTTGTACAACATATATTCATATGACAGTAGTGAAGCCTTGTTGACCCTTAAGAAGAAGAGTTACTTCATCATTGAAATTAAACAAGAAACATAATATAAAAAAGAAGATGTGGTATGATTGCCAATGAGACAACTATCCATAAAAGACCAAAATGACACAGACATTAACAACTATAGGTCACCGTTCGGCCTTCAGCAATGAGCAAAGCCCATACCGCATAGTCAGCTATAAATGGCCCCGATAAAACAATGTAAAACACGTTACCAAAACTGGCATTAAATTTCAAATTTACCGAAAAAAAATTGATCCGTATAAACTTGTTATTTAATCTAAATTAAATTTCAGTTAAATCGTCTGATATTAGTAGTTTCGATAAAAAATAAACGTATACCAAAACTGGCATTAAATTTCAAATTTACCGAACAAAAATTGATCAGTATAAACTTGTTATTTAATCTAAATTAAATTTCAGTTAAATCGTCTGATATTAGTAGTTTTGATAAAAAATAAACGTATATTTAAACGAAAAATTTAACGGTGATAAACTAGATTTAAACCTTTTAAATAACAAATTTAAACTGCTATTATTTTTCAAATAAATAACAAGTTTAATAACCCATAAATCGGAATTAAACTTAAGAAAATAAGAAATTTAAAAAAATTATTAAACTTTCATAAACTACTAAAATAATTCTTCATAAATCAGACCTGAAATTCAAAACTAGAAATTTAATTTATGAATAAATTTTGTAAACGTATCATTTCATGCAGTGCTAGCTTTATACTCAATACACATTTGAGATTTTACCTTTTTCATTTTTTAATACAGAGGTATATATTATGTCATTTGAGAATGACTCCTGTCACCTTTTAAAAACTCAAATGCATGTATGTACTTCCTTAAATCTCACGAGTTTGCAAGAACTCTTTCAAGGACTGTTTGTATAAAGACAGGAATTGACTTTTTAAAAATGTTGCTGTGTAATTTGAAAGAGATAAATTGAAGGTGTCTACACACATGACATTGGTATATGTGTAGTTCCTGCAAGTTTGCCGCAAACAATTGCCGCAAGCTTGCAGCAAACAATTGCCGCAAGCTTGCGGCAAATCTAATTTGCATAATTATGTTTGCCGCAAGCTTGCCGCAAACTTCATTTGCATGGTAAACTGGTTGCGGCAAGTTTGCAGCAAACGTTTGCTGCAAGCTTGCGGCAAATATTTGCCGCAGGGCTTATTTTTCGGTAAGGGTGTATATATATATGACTACCAACATAATAATCAATATTTAATAGATCAGTGTTAAAATATGTTTATAACACATGCAGAAGAATATCTCAAGAATGTTTTGAAGGACTTTACGAATGCCTACTCGAATCCAATCTATAAGAAAAATCAGTTATTACAGAAGAGTGTCTACCATGCACTTGCACTGCACTTTATACTAGAATTTCTTTTGACAACCCTGCATACATCCTTATCCATTTAAGGATTCTCTACCTTCACGAAACTTTAGAGGCGTTGGTTCAGCAGTCCTTCATTTATATTAGAATAGTATATATGATAGCAGAATATATCGACATGAACATATCATATGTATATATATATATCATGTATATAGAATGATATATTCAAATGGATGAAAATCATATACATTTAGCATGCATGTAACTGTATAAACAAATATACAAATATGTATATAACAACAAACCAGAGTATTATACTGATTTGTATCACTACAATGTAAAATAGTTATTACGGTGACATAATTCCCTGTCATCTAATTTATTCATCGTCCATCGACGAACTTGTCTCAGAAAAAAATATATCTCTGTCATGTCTGTTCACATGGTACATTTACCTCACTTATACATGTAGGTTTATATATGTGATAAAACCCGGCGAAATATGAACTCGATGGTTAATATTTTTGCGTCCATGTGGAGAGTTATTAATAAAGACATTTGAACCTCAAATAAGACACCACTCGGTACAATAACAGTACAAAGTTGAGTAAATCTGACTAGGCTATTAAAAAACCCGGTAAATAATATAAATTGAATTTAGATACAAGACATTAACGAATATTTCAGTGTTTTCCATAGTTACAAAAGATGCGTTGAAAGTTCAGCATAACTGAGATTTTATTTGTATTTATAAATCAAAATTGTTAGAACCGAGTACGGTAACTTGTATACTTTTCAAATAGTCACAAGAACTTAAAAACAAACAAATTAATTCTAAAAGTGTCCATGTCGTATGAACTAAGCCCTCGGCAGTTTTCTACGGGGATAAGTTTGACAAGTGTGTATATTCCCGCTGGGTTTATAGTATATTGACCGTTATTATGAAGTTATGTGATTCGTAAATCTACGGGTATTGGAGGTAAAACCTTACATGCATAAATGATTTCACAACAAGGTTATAAAAATTAAAACGTTGTCATTATGATAATTTCGAAAAGTGTCTTATATGATATTATAAGATACATTTTTTTACAAATAAATTGAGACACCTTGTTTAATTTATCTAACAGGTGCATGTAACTGTGTTTAAGCATTAAATGCGCATAAACCAGTCCCATATGTGAAATTGCAGGTATATCTAACGGTGGTCTGATTTTTGTTCGAAGAGATGCGAGACAAGGGAGTGTCAATTGAGTTATTAATTTACAACATTTACCAGATAAGCGGGGAATCCCAAAATTTTCAGCGGCAGATATTTCAATATGTTTTTGTTTTTACAATCAGTTTCTATTTATACTAATGTATTAAATGGGTATGGCAGTTGTGTCTTTTTTTTTATAACAACCTTTTTAAAAAATTGCACACGATGTAATTGTATTTAAAATAATTTAACCTATCCCGGACTGTCAGATAGAAATTTGGTATCCGTAACTTTTAAGTCTATAAAATGACTACCAATATTTGAAAGTTGCGACACTTATGGATTATTAAACTGTTGCTGTATAATGGTTGTAGCAATCATATTTTAACTGTAACAACCTTTTCGACGTTTAAACAGTTTATTTACGACTGTTTCAACGTTTTGCGTGTTGGAACAGTTGTTAAATAACTGTAACAACTTTCAAAAGGTTGCAACAGTCGTATTATAACCGTGACAACATTTTCGGCGTTTTAACAGTGTATTTATGACCGTTACAACGTTTTTCGAGTTGGAACAGTTGTAAACCAACTGTTACAACTTGAAATTAGTTGTATCAGTCCTTTAATGTTTGTGACAGCTATTTCTATCGTTGTTGCAGTCGATTTATGTTGGAGACAAACACTTTAAAAGTTGGGACAGTCATAAAATAACTGAAACAGTAAAATTTTACAACTGTTACAACTTTAACAAACAATTACAGTCTTAGAACGACTGTTACTGGTATGGACAGTTGTTATTTCGTCCAGTAGTGTATTAAAGACTTTGGATATATTAAGTTATTAGTCCTCCACAAAGATCTGTATTTTGTCTTGAGCAGAACTGTCATTTGTTATCATTAATTAATAAATCATGCATTGTGGAATTGTCTTTGTTCCTTTAAGTTTTATTATTCCTCGTATGAATATGTTGAGTATTCTCAAAATGTGCAGAAAAACCCTTTTATTAGTAATGTTCTAATAATTGAGGGTCTTAATTATTTATCTGAAAAGTTTTACCCGACAAATGGTAAAAGCATTTGTGTTTCACTTGAGGACATACTTAGTTAACATCAAGGATTTGCTGGTTTGGGGTCTGTTTTTTCTCGGTTAATATACCAGTTATATCAAAAGGACTTAAAGAGTAATTATTTACACTACTGTGAGAATACCCATTAATGAGCCATGTAATATACCCATTAAATTAGGTCTATTAATTACGGTTACATTTAATGTGGTAAATTGCCATCAAATTGAACGTCTTGCCATTAAAAAAATGAATATTAACCCTTAAATAAAGACATGAAACTTGGAATAATGGCCAATAATTATAAGCACTTAATTTTTCTATAAATATATTAATGGGCATGAATTTACCAGATAATGGCCATTAATTTCTATTTTATAACAGTTAATGGGCATGAATTCTGTTTTCAAAATTTTAATGTGCATTAAATGTAATCGTTATTAATAGCACCATTATTTCTATGGGATTTTTAATGGCCATTCCTGCATTTTAATGGCAATTAAAACGACTAGATAGTCATAATAGTGGCATTAAAAAAAAACATTTATCACTACTGTGAGAATACCCATTAATGAGCCATGAAATATACCCATTAAATTAGGTCTATTAATTACGGTTACATTTAATGTGGTAAATTGCCATCAAATTGAACGTCTTGCCATTAAAAAAATGAATATTAACCCTTAAATAAAGACATGAAACTTGGAATAATGGCCAATAATTATAAGCACTTAATTTTTTCATAAATATATTAATGGGCATGAATTTACCAGATAATGGCCATTAATTTCTATTTTATAACAGTTAATGGGCATGAATTCTGTTTTCAAAATTTTAATGTGCATTAAATGTAACCGTTATTAATAGCACCATTATTTCTATGGGATTTTTAATGGCCATTCCTGCATTTTAATGGCAATTAAAACGACTAGATAGTCATAATAGTGGCATTAAAAAATAACCATTAAATTTGGCATGAAAAAGTAATGATACATCTATAAAAGAATGTAACAGCCATTATTATCTCAATCGATGGATTATTTCTTCTTTATTGGCTGGTTTGTACTTTAATGGTGTGTTTGTATTTTAATGGCCATTTAACTCTTTACAAGCCACAAATTAAACACTTTAATGGCTGGCTTGTTACTTTAATGACCTGATGATTTACACAATTACACCTTACAATCATTTCATTAAGCAATTATAATCCATGTATAATATATTAGGGTTCCAGAATTAATTGTAAAAGGGGAAGGGGGGTCGGAAGGCACTGCTGAATTAATTGTAGGGACTGTAGGGGTTGGAAGGCTTTTCTAATTGAATTTGATTGGTGGTGGTTATTTTAGGAAGATAACCTGAGCAATTAATGGAAATATTCAAATTTATGCATTGTGGGGTCCAATTTAAAGTGCCGTCCGATTTCCCCTTTAGAAATAGACCAAAACACAAAAACCCAATTTTGATCACTGTACCATGAAAATATGATCAAAGTCAGATGACACAAGGCCTGCCAGTGATATGGACATTACCACGAAAACTTAACCCTGTTCCACAAATCCATGAAATGAGGTCGAGGTCAAGTGAACTGTCTGACAAACCTTGCAAGGTGTACACTAGTCCAAATAATAATGACGTCTTGCAAAGCTATTTTTTGGGACGCTTTCCTACGACGTTATAACGTCTGTACTTTGAGACCAAATTTTGGGGGGAACTTTTAGACTCAACATTTGCATGCAATCTTCATTGCCGGCTAATAATTTTACATAATTCCAAAGTCCTACCTTTTTTGTGCTTTTTGATGCAAAATATTTCAAGAAATATCAAAAAGAAATGATATAATAAGATACGATTCCATTTGAGGTTGGCAAATATTTATTTTGCTTCTGTATTCTGCTTTCAAAATCGTATCCCATAATTTCCAAGAAGCGAATATAAAATATTAAAAACAATGGACCAGAATTTCCAGAACGTTCGATTAACATTATCCGGAATTTCGGGTCTGTCAAAATTTACCGAGTTTAATCCATTTTCAAAATATGTTCTGTGCAATCAACCTTACAAGTAATAGCTTTTCTAAAAGGCTTGTCGTATTTGAGCTGATCATATTGAGACGGCGGTTTGTGATCGGTTTGTGGGTATAGTTTTTTTATTGAAATCTTGCATTCCAATCATTATGAATATATAGTGTTTTTCTCCTGGTTTTTTATTTTAGTTGTAGTATTGGTTGATCAGGGTTTAGATAGAAGGAGACTTTATAGTCACATATGATAATGTACAAAATTATTATGTCATATGTTTTTTCATACATTTGTATTTATATATAGTAGTAGAGTAGCAATACAAGATCTTTGTTCTTTTTTTTTTTTTGTTAGATTGGGAATAAGTTGCTTTATCTAAATCTGAAAATGGAGCTCTACATAGGTATCAGGTCTGTTCGCGCCCAATACACTTTCGCACCCTACACGTTCGCACCTCGCATGTTCGCACCCAAAGTCCGTTCGCACTCTACACGTTCACGCCCAATTTTAATTCAAATTCCAGTTGAATAATTGGAAAATCATGATTGTTTTTTTTTTTTAATTGCTTTGTTGTAAATACTGAATGTATTTATAGCTTGGTATGAGTGAAACATTGAAGATTTTAAATGAAAACACAAAAGATAATTATTTTAAACAGCTTGGTCCCTTTGATCTGAAACAATGAAACAATAAAATATAGGAACCAAAATATAGCAATTCATTAATATAACCAAAACATGATAAAATTTATTCAACACACACAAAAAAAAAACGTAGTCAGAATCTCACTTCATTTTGAAACAAGTCAATGAAACAAAGTTATAGCAATACACTAACCAAAACATGATTAAGAGTCATTCAACACAAAATAAAACGTTGACAGAATCCCACTTTATTTAGAAAGGATTATTAATTTTTTTAACAAAACACTATCCAAAACATAATTAAGATTTATTCAACAGAAGAAGAAAAATGCTGTCTCACTTTATTTTGAGACAATGACAACAATTATATTTATAAGAATACATACACTTGCTTACAAAGTTATTAAGCACAAAACCAATTAAGATTGGGCGCGAACATGTAGGGTGCGAAAGGACTTTGGGTGCGAACATGTAGGGTGCGAGGGGGCGAACATGAGTGGGTGCGAACGTGAATGGGCGCGAACGTACCCGGATTCCTCTACATAGGAATTGTGAAGGAGAATGTAATCAGATGAACAGCAGCATTCAAAAATATTTTTTCCATCATGAAATTTATCTTGATACAGGAAGAATTATTAAATAATCTAGTTATAATCGTTCCAGATCAGCAATGTTGAAAACCGATTCGTCTTTTGTGTCTTTTGAAAGGAAATCCAGAAGTGAAGGTTTCTTCTGGAAAGTTTGGGTTTTATCTACAAATAAGTAACTTCCTTCATCATAAACGTTCAAGTTCAAGTTATAACTCTCATGCATGCATAGAAACATTTGCAGATCCAGTGTTTGACCCTAGTTTCAAACTTTGGTACTGTGGAAAGGACAACAAACAAAAAATCTTACATAGTAATAAAGAACCTTTCAGCTATAGCTAGGACTATGGAAAAGACATGAAATGGGCATTAATATAAAAAGTAAAGTAATAGACATTGACTTATAAATCAGGTTGGTTAATGGTCATTAAAATAATAACATTTAAATCATGTCAAGTAATGGGCATTAATATATAAATTATGTAAAGTAATGGGTCCTTATATAGGTATTGTACTAATAAATGGCCATTAAAAATAAAAGAAGTCTTAACATTGATCTGATTTAATTTGATGGCCATAAGTTTGATATTATTTATCACTTTAATGGGCGTTACTTTTTTCTCTACAGCAAAATAATGCCCATCATTATCTTAATGCCCATTAATCCCGTCAAAAGAGGACTATTTCAGTCAAATTAATGAAAAAGTAATAGTAATGTCATTCATGCTTGCCATTAATCTTTATTTTAATGGCATATTTTACAAAACTATTAATTATTTTCTGACATAAAGTAATGGACGATTTTAATGGATTCATGCGATTTAATGGTTTGTTAATGGTATTATAATGGTATTTTAATGGTTTTGTCTGCAGTAGTGATAGTCATGTGTTCTTTATTTTATCTCTATTTTAGACATTGGTAAACTATCAAAAATTGCTGATAATTCTAAGACAATCGTTTATGCACTGTTGTCGATTTTGCGATAAAATTAATAATTAACCCATATTAATTAATTGACTAAATAATTGGATTACTAAAAGAGAAACATGTTTGAACAGTAGAACACTTTAACGTTTAAATATCTAAGTTAATTGTCAATTTCTGGTTCATGAATAACAGATTCAATTCTTTTCGGTTCAAACTTATACAGTACATTAATTTGTAAACAATCTAGATTTTTAACGATTCATACCTTGCCATCTATATTATATCAAAGGCTAATCTGAATTTCTGTGAACGGAGAACAGCGATTAGTGAGTAACAATGACGTTCAAAGATGGTTGTATGTGTCCAATTTTCCTCTGAGTTCGTTTTTTTATGTTATCAAAAATTTCTCTGAAAGTTTGTCGATGAGTATATGTAAATGATAATAATTCCACATGTTAGATATTTTTAGACTCATTTTTGTATTGCTATGAGTTACAATTTATGACAAAAATCAGCAAAAATAATAACACTTTTAGATATTTGGATGATATATTAGCTCTCAATAATGACGACTTCAGTATGCATACTTAAGTAATTTATCCTGTTGAACTTACTTTAAATAAAGCTAATATTAACAATGACCACTGCCCTTTCCTCGATCTTGATATCTATATCATTAACGGAAAGCTTAATACTAAAATTTATGATAAAAGAGATAATTTTTCATTTCCTATCGTTAATTATCCATTTTTAAACGATGACGTTCCCTTGTCACCTTCTTACGGTGTTAACATATCTCAACTTGTACGATTCGCTCGTGTATGTAACAACGTTTTAGATTTTAACGAGAGAAATTTATGTAGTACTTAAAAATTATTACACCAGGGTTTCCGATAATACAAACTAGTCAAAATATTTACTAAATTTTATCATTCGTAAATATAGCTCAACATGCAGACTTCTTATACGTTCAGGTATTTCACATCCAATCTTTATGGTAATATTCTTTATTAAGCACAAAAATATCAGTATTCAACTCACAAGCTAACAAAATCTTTAAATAGACTTATTAAGAAGGGATTTACTTATGATACTGTTGTCAGGTAAATAAAGATTGCATCTTTTGGTTTAATATTTATTCACTTATAGGGTCGATCGTACGTCTTTGCATCGGAACTAAACACATTTATCTAAATAAAAAGTTTTTGGCATGACACGGGTTATGTTCTTCTCATATATGTTATGATGGTATGATACTAAACCTCTAACGGGAGGGATTGTGCCTGATATTCATATGATGAAGACATTAACTTTCAATCAGTTTAATTGAGGTTTGGAGCTGGCATGTCAGTTAACTGCTAGTAGTCTGTTGTTATTTATATATTATTGTCATTTTGTTTATTTTCTTTTGTTACATCTTCTTACATCAGACTCGGACTTCTCTTGTACTGAATTTTAATTTACGTATTGTTATGCGTTTATTTTTTTACATTGGTTACAGGTGTAGGGGGAAGGTTGACATGTTTAACCCCGCCGCATTTTTGCACCTGTCCCAAGTCAGGAGCCTCTGGCCTTTTTAAGTCTTGTATTATTTTAAATTTTAGTTTCTTGTGTTTAATTTGGACTTTAGTATGGGGTTCATTATCACTGAACTAGTATATATATTTGTTTAGGGGCCAGCTAAAGGACGCCTCTGGCTGCGAGAATTTCTCGCTGCATTGAAGACCTATTGGTGACTGTTGTCTGTTCTATTGTCGGGTTGTTGTGTCTTTGGTACATTCCCCATTTCCATTCTCAAATTTATCATGTAAATTTTCTAATTCGAACGTCTTTGATATTGCTCGTAAAAGTGTTTGTTTTAGAGTTAACCCATTGTTAACGTGTTTTTCAAATCATTTTAAATATTTGTAGCCATGGTACGAAAGTAGCAGGTTTTATAGCTGCAGAAAAGGATAACAACGAATGCACAGTAGGAATAGCATATGAATCAACTATAATTGGTAATCATAAGTTGCTGCATGTCTTTTGCATGTCTTGTTAGCATATGACGAAACCCTTGTAGATTTCGAAGAAGAGCAGGCTAATGCCGCTACAAGGCAGCAACTGCAAAGTGGAACGGGATTAATTTAAGTTGCATTCCACTCTAAATAAATATGTTTAAATCTAAATTAAATATGACGAAATGAATATATTCAAAGTGCTATAACATGTCAATTGCTAAAAAAATCGGATTGAAACATTTCACCCTTTTTGTTGGCGGTGTAGTGTTAAAAAAGGTAACAGAAGAATATATCCGTGTTATAAAAAGTTCAAGACACATACACATCAGTTAACTGTTGCCATTATACTCTTTTATAAACTTCAGAAACATGTTTAATTGCTTGCACCAAATATGACCATTGTCTTTCCATCTTTTACCAAAAATCAATTAAAACTCTTGTTCAAAAGAATTTATGAAAGAAATGTTTGTTATATGACAGCTTTCTATCCAATATAAAATACCTATTTATTTTCCTTAAAGGTGTTCGAATTCTTGGTTCCTCGGGATTGACCGATTCACAAGAAGCACAGGCACTCAATCATTATCTTAGCGATGTAGATATTTATTCCAACAGCTGGGGTCCTACAGATGGATATGGATTTTCTGGACCTGGTTCATTAACTGCAGACGCTCTCCTATCCGGAGTTACTACTGTATGTATAAAAAGCAATACGTTGCGGTAAAAATCTCTTATAGCGATGTATTAAATTCAAATTACATGAAACCATGTTTAATTCATTAGATACTTTTGCCAATTTACGGATAAGATTATGTCTGAGGATAATGTAAACACAAACAAATGATTAATACCGTAAAAAAAGTGAAACATATTCGTTCAAATTTGCATATCAACGAAATTTTACAAATATTGAAATCTAGCTCAGTGCACTTTGTATGCTGAACATTGATAAAATACATTTTGTCATACACTATTTATTGTTAATTTAGGTTATATATTGTATGTTTTTATTTTTGCCAACAGGGCAGGGATGGTAAAGGAGTTATTTATACATGGGCAGCAGGTAATGGTGACCTAACTGATAACTGTAATGGAGACGGATATACAAATAGCATCTACACCATAGGTGTGACAAGTGTAGAAGAAGGGGAAAATGCATGGTACTCTGAAGTCTGCTCAGCTGCATTAGTAGCGACTTACGGTGGAAGTAGCAACAATAGATATTTAGTAAGATTAAAAATACATATGTAAAGTATCTGCATATATAATTCTTTTGGGTTTTTTTTTTTTTGTTCATACAAAACAATAATCAATGACAGGAACAAGTTCAGATATACAGAAAACAGTCAGGTAATAAACAAGATATACGCCATAACAGTTTGCAAAACAATATTGACAAACACGTGTACAGAAGATGAACTTTACTATTTGAATAATGGTATAAGGCAACAATCATCCGTGTTTCTCATCGTAAATTATGACACTAATTAACTTTTGTATTGAGGAATGATTTGATTTATATATTGTTCATTTTCAAACAATTTCCAAAAAAAACACATTCATTTTAAACATTTAGAATAAACACAGTGCATAGAATTTCTGGTCCATGTCTAATAACAGCGGGTTGCACTTTTCACAATATTGCATGCATGTAACTTATTGCCATACACAGCAGCATGTTGAGATCATTTTCTTTGTATACTGGCTTTATGTGCAAGGACACTAGATTATAACGTATTTAAAGATATTTTTATTTTTTTATAGACTTCAACAACAACTTCCTCCGGATGTACAAGTGATGGTTTACAGGGGACTTCGTTTTCAACACCTATCGCATCAGGTATCATTGCGTTAGCCCTCCAAGCAAAGTGAGTCATTACAAACCCTGGTCTACTGATTATTAAAATGAAACAAAACACTTTCTTAATTACTGGCAATGACTTAATTTGTTAATAATGAGTTTTTTGTTTAATAAAAAAAAGATTTAACTCGGCCTGTACCTTATATAAGTTTTAATAACATCACTTTGACACAACATCAATGTAGAAATCATCATGCTTATTTTTGTTTTAGTTCTACTCTCACATGGAGAGATATTCAACACCTAATTGTTCTGACGTCATCTAGAAATGGATTTACAGATTCCTATTCAAGCTGGGCAACAAATGGAAAAGGAAAAGAATGTATGTACTCTCTTATTTAATAAAATGATGTTGTATCAAGATTTTATAAAAACGAAGATACAAAGCTATATTTTGGAGTTATATTTTACACACGACGTCTTTTTTGGCACTCAGCTTTATATGTTTTAATGTGGGAAAGCTACATTTACCATCCAAACTGATAAACTTGAATGCATCCTCTAAAATTGATTACGGATTTCGTTGAGGAAAATATAATCACACACATTGTGTTGATGAGCATTTTAATTTTTATTATTGGTTTTTACTCTGTAAAATTTAAATGGAGACGTTTATCAAAGAAAGACGTTTTAGTATGCATTAAAATCGATAACATTAGAGACCAATGTTTCAAATTTCACAAAAATACTTTTTCAAAAATATAACAAAGGAATAACATTATGTTTCTGTCATCCAACCAATTGTTGAATAGAACAGATTCATTTGTAAATCCGATTTAACGTAGTATATCTGCACAGATATCTCCGGATAAAGTATTTAGTAAGTGGGTTTTTTTACAGATAGTCAAGTTCTTGGATTCGGTTTTATGGACGCTGAAGCCATGGTGACTCAGGCTGCAAGTTGGACTAATGTTCCGTCACAAACAACATGCATGACTTCAACTTTCACTGGATCTGGGTAAATCTTCATTAATCTTATATTCTAAAAGAATAGATATCCAAACTTATTGAAACCTGAGGAAAACTTTTTTATTTATCAGAAAATGTCATCATTTATCGCAAAAAACATAGTATGTTGAATGTTCACATCTCAAGGTCGTATCAAAAACCAAAGACAGACTGTAAAAGACTATTTTACAGCTGTGGTGGAAATGATTACCTTAGCTGTATTTGGCAAAACTTTAAGGAACTTTGGTCCTCAATGCTCTTGAACTTAGAACTTTATTAGGCCTGTATAATTTTTTTAGATCCGAGCATCACTGGTGAGTATTTGTAGACAATACGCGCGTCTGGCGTAAATAGAAAATTTAATCCTGGTACCAATGATAGATTTATTTAAAACCCACCGAAATATGATGCAGATTTACTTTGTTAGCGATCAGATTTGTTTGTGTTGCTCTATTCGAATGACCGACAATGGTCATGTTTTATAAGGAACGATTTTCAGTTGTGGTTTCATTACCTCTTGTTATTTTAGTAAATGAACTGTAATTTATTTGCATAACATTAAAATGAAACATATTTTTTGCAGATCAACGTCTGGTTCATCTTACAAAAGAGACGTGAGATTAATATCAGCCCCCGATTGCTCTTATTTGGAACATGTGACTATTGACATTTCTTTCTCATACACTCGTTACCGAGGTGTGACTGAGTTTATACTAGTGTCACCCGCCGGAACAGAGAGTCAATTAATGCACTATAGAAATGAGGATGCTAATCATTACAACACAGCTGGCTCATTATCATGGACATTTATGTCAGTTCATTTTTGGAGAGAGAGTCCCGATGGACAATGGACCTTGAAGTTCAAATCATATGGGGGCCACTCGGTCGGTAAGTTTACACCATCTTCTGATTTCACTTAGCACAAAACTAAGGCTTTTTATCCCTTGCATTATTTGATATTTGTTATTTGTTCATCACTTTATCCATCTTCAAACATTGTTATTTTATACAGTTAATTAGGCACAGTTAATTAAGAAATATTGTATTGGCCAGCAAGAATAAGTGTAAAACTAGAAAAGTTCGTGTTTTAAAATTGTAATTGAAATTCTATAACACTATATATGAAAAGAACTGATTTTTATAAAAGAAAAAAATCGTTTCCTAATTTGTACCTAAGAATGACTAGAATCAAAACGTTTATATAACATAAATATTAATCATATACCAGCCAATTGTTCAAATAAAGATTTGTATTTCGTATTCACTGTCAAAGTCTAAATTTAACTAGAAGATAAGTAATAGGGTCATAAAATCAAAAATGCTAGATCTAATGCAAACATTAGTTTTAAATGAAAAAGACGCTGTTGATATGCATCTGAATACATACAACCCACACGATATACTATACTGCCGAAACGTGTACTGAAGTTGTCTGGAATATTGAAATGCATAGCATTGATAATCGTGTTACAATTCTAGTAAGAAAATGTATTCCATGATTAAATTTTGGAACAGTACATACCTTGAAGGCGTTGAAAGATAAGTACCTTTTCCTGTATGCTGTCTCTAAAAGTTCAGTAGCCTTTATAAAGTTAAAATATAAAATTCATTTAAACGGCTATCAAGTTTTAAATTTATGAGAACAATTATTTTACTTTATAATTAGCGAGTTTGTGGACGAATGTTTTTTATCTAACATAATCGCAATTCCCCTTTTAAGTTTGCATTTTCGAAGAAAAGTATTTGAAGGAATCATTGAAAAACCATACAAGATTGCATACTACTATGACGTTTTTTAATTGTTCGTGTGTTTGGTAATGCATCTTTGTTAAAATTTTAAAGCAAAAAAATGAACAAATCAATTTGGGAAAAAGAGCAATTTACATTATTATTTGTTGAACATTTTGATTTATTTTTTATTGTGTGGAAATGCTTATCACATGAGTGTCAAGCGGAACATACCCTTAACTTTGTTGTACAAATGTATTTCCAAAACCGTCAACAAACTTCAAATATGTCAAAAGACCTTTAAACGTCTTTCGTTTGAATTATATAGATTCAAGTTATACTAGTTTGAAATTGTTCTTTGTCATTTCAAAGCTAAGAACACCTTATTTCCTACCACGATTATAGGCGTAAATGAAACCTTAACGATTTGCTGCTTGTATTTTCAAAATAAAAATATTGTAGTAACTGTCAGTTCTTGGTCGATCACCTTTTACGGAACGTCAACAGATCCTCTTCCTAGTAAGTAAACACATACTTTATGATATGAAATGTGGGGCGTAAGGAGGGGTATCTGCACGTAAAAATGCGAAATACAGTTTCACGATGAACGAACAATAAAAAATTTCTTGCACTTTGATCTTTTTACCGATTTAACGAAACACGGTGAATAACGAATCTTTTCATGGCTGCAAGTAAAATAAAAATGGCAAAACACGTTGCACGAAAATAAACCTTAACCACACTCTTAAGGTGGTACCTAACACTACAGAGATATAACTCTGTAAAATAGGCTTAACGTTTTAATTGTGTTGTAAAGGGAATATTAAGCTTCTCAATGATCAAAATTGGTGTCTGTCAAACTACTATATAACTAGTGTAATTTTTCTGACAAAAACGGTTGGTTCAAAATTTTTGAAATTTTTATATTTTTGTTAAAGGGTCAAAATAAATACTTCGTCAAAATTTTATGAAAATCAAACGACCAAATTTATTTTAGTGAAAGTGTTGGATACCACCTTAAATAACACACTCACACTCACGACGTATCGTATTTATAAGAGACAATTTAGTGTTAACCTTCATTTGTCCGATTCATATGAAAAATGTAGATTATCTACAAAAAATGTCTTGATCCAAATACAAACAGGTCAAAAAGTCGTAACTTTAGAACAGTTACTCAAACGAATAACGTGCTCCGTAAAAACACAGAATCTTTAAACTGTCACAAAATTTTTAAAAAATCTGATTTGAAGTTTTTTGAGTTTCAGTATATCAATTATATTGATGTTCAAAATTTTGATAAATAAATAAACATACCAATATCAACAATTATCAGAAAATTCTCGAATAAATAAATAATGATTAAGATACTATAAAAGACAACTTTTGTCATGGGACTAGCACATGAAAAATGTATTAACTTGCAAGCAGACTATTACTATATATATGAAATCAAACATACAATACTGTGGACACACACAAACGATGTATTAAGATATAGTTAAAAATACAGGTTATGCCATTAAATACATATAGTATCAATAGTTCAAAAAGTATACTTTCAACTTATTCGTTCCATATATTATAGTGTACGTTCAGTTTGTTCAGGTCACCTGGTTATTGTTACATGTTTTAGATATAGACCTTTGTATATCATCACCCTGTCAAAACAATGGGACGTGTGAAAATAACGTCTATTCGTATAATTGTCAGTGTACTGATGGGTTTTCGGGGACAAATTGTCAGACCAACTCAAGTAAGTACCCATCATACTATCGATTTTCATTTCCTGATTATTATATAATAACCAAAAGGCAAGGAAAGACAAGAATAGACCCAACATTGATATTGTCAATATACTGTCCTGATTGGGAAAATCTGATAAATTATTAAAGAAATACTTATGAGTATCGCAAGGCAATTGTGATGAACTGCTATTTGTTTTATATATTACGCAGGTTTGAATGTTTGATAGTATGCAGAGTCGTGTCATGGTTTGTTAGATCTTCCAGGCAGTAACTCTTTGATTGAATAGCTCTTATTTTAACGTTTTAGTTTATACCTTTACAAAACATCTTTTTGTGTGAATAATGTGATTTGTAACTATGATGATTTTATTGTACAAATATCATATATCTTTTGAATTATTGTGCATTCCTCATTGATATACTGGGACGTATTGCAAAGCAAAGACAAGTACAAACCATTGTTTCATATTGCCAATTTTTGTTATGATAAACATACACTGACAATGTAGCTGTATCAGAGCATTACATTATAAAAAATCCTTGAAGATGGTTGTAAACTACGATCTTGTTGTCCATCTAGTTGTTTAACCAAACATTGCGTTACTTGTTAATATGCGTTTATTCATGTAAATGTATGATTATTTGAAAAAATATCCGGAAATTTATTAGACTTTTGATTGTTGAAATAATGTAAGCGGTGTTTAAAATTGCAGTAATGTCATGTTGATAACTTTAAATGGTTAGTATCTAACGTTTTGAATATAGCGACTTGTGCATGATCGACATGTCAGAATGCTGAGACTTGAACACATAAAGAATGCCAATATCGTTTTAAATTCGCTGATGTAAACTGAAGGAAACAAAATAGCTATATATCAATATCCGGAAATATTCGGCACTGTCTTATTAAAAAGAAATGTTTCAAATTGTATTTTTTATAAAAAAAATCTTTTCATTTCTTTTTACGGACTTTGAAAGGTTTCACTTCCGGAATAGTGGGGACAGTTCTGTCGGTATGATAACTGTCCCTAGTTTTTGTAGGAAAAAAGGTACGGAATATTTGTATTCATTTAATCTTATAATATGTTCTGTTACACTTGATAAATTTCCTCAATCATTTTATGACTGGTGATTAGTGTTACATGTGACAGATAGTTTTGATGTCATAATATATTTGGCATTACTATTATTGCAATAACTGTTTTCAATAATTTTGCAGCTGATAGTGGTGGTATAAGATTATCTTCGTCACTAAAACACTGGTGGATATTTGTGTCATTGGCGATCATACCAGATCTCTTTATTTTTTTACAACAGTAGTTGCTGATGTAAGTGGCACTGTCCCTGTTATTGTTAGTGGCATTATTGCAGCTGTAATTGCAAAGTCATCACCGGCTGAAGCAACAGTGGGCGCAACAAATGGTGCAGTTTGTTAACAAAAGGAAACAACGATATTTGATAAAACCCTTGATACTTAACAACAAAAGAAATTCTAAATATGAATTTAAACGAATTTGTTCAAAAGACTAAAAATGCATTGATTTAAACTTTTCAATCTTATTCCAAACGACTGTTAAACAGTTTGGTGATTATATACTTAAGTTGCATATGAGGGGCCAAAAAAGCTTTGGCACAGATTCATCCGTTTCATCAATGTCCCTGGTTGACACAACTTATAAATTGTCATTCGTTAATGATATGTCTTCATCATTGTGCCATTTGGCGAACGATTTAAATATAATTTTATAAATCATAGGTCACCTACGTCAAAACTACCTTTTTTACTTCATAAAAGTACGTATCAAACATATATTTTGGGGTTATAAAACAAATACTAGAAAGAGATATGCTTTCATTGAAGCATATAATTTGTCAATTTGAAGCAACAACAAAAGTTGAACCATTTCAAAAATTCTATATTGAAGGTGTTGTATTTAATTGTATACAGCTTTCATGGAAACCGAATCTGTGCGAGTTCTTTATAACCATCAAAAGTGTTAGAAGATAATGGTTAAATAATGTATTTAAAAACATGAAATTGTGTCAATAAACAATTGTTTCTTTATTTTTTTATTCCCTGGGCGTATTATCAGTCCACGTTTTTATCCTGCAATTATCAAACTATTGTAAAAATAACAGGTATACAAATACATTTTCGCTTTATTTGTACTTGTACAAATACAGTCTCCTGTTACCTTACTTTCACGTTGAGCAAGCGGTAATATGAATACTTCGAATTCCTAGCCAGTTCATTTTGGTGTCCTCTTCGCGTTTCGCGTTTCAACTGTCGATTTCTTTGAGAAATTAGAGACACTGATTTTGATTTTAATAACTTAAGTTTCAATTGTTGGGAGTAATTTCAGCATAAACACAATATATCTATATATAAATGTATCGACATGAATATCATTGATTTGTTATTTTACTGTTAACAGAACGCATATATACTAGTATGGTGATAGCCCTTTATAAGCACGTGTTATCCGATGGAGAACGGCTGTCATAAATATGATAAATGTTTAAACGTGTATTATAAAAAATATTCTTTATGTGGATTTTTTTTATATTGTCATCTTTTACGGTAGACAAATAGCTGATCTGAAAGTTACATCACATTTTTGCCACTATGCATCATGTTATGTGCTACAACACTAGATTAAGCCGCCGAAACAGTACTGACAAAATCAGTATTAAAACAATACTGAAAAAGACAGTACTGGATTTATAGAATTAGTAATTGTACCGTTTTTGTATAATAATAAACAGAACTGATTTAATAGAAAGTTTAACATTACAAGTTTTGAGTCTTGCAGAGCAGTACTTATATATACGAGAGCAGACATGTTCAATAAAAACGTGGGGAAATTATTGGAAGTGTACTGCTAAGTTTTTAATTTCTATGTTGTGTTTTGTGTACTATTCAGTTTATTTTCGATTTATGAGTTTGACTGTCCCTCTGGTATCTTTCGTCCCTCTTTTCTGTCAGTTTGTGTAAAATCTTGTTTCATATATGATTGATGTATTTTCATCATCTATCAGTCTAAAAATTGACATTGGAAATGCATACTGAATTTATGTTTGTGATAATATGTAAGATTGGAGATTCAACATGACTTATATGACTAAATACATTTCTCCACAAGTAACCTGTCATCTTTTATATGAACATCCTTCATAAAAAATTCTTATTCAGAAAGTTAATGCATTGTGATGAAATCGCTACAGTTTAACTGTGTCCCAGCAAAACCTTCCCAAATGGGAAACAACTCTTAAAGAATGTCTAAATACCTTGCAATCTAAACTTTTGGTTACATTTTGCGAGAGTGATAAATATGAGTCAAATATTGTCTTGGTATTTTCATGGAAAAAAACAGAGGAAGGTAAAATGAGTAACATATTTAAAACAAAAAGGTTGTGGTAATGCATTGGTAATACCCACAAAAGGTAGAAATTTTACTGATGTATTAAAAGTACTAATTCTTTATTTAGGCTTTTGTTGCCAATTTTTGTATATAAACAATATATTATAGAACATATATTGTTGTGGACGACTTTTACCTATATATCAGTTATGCGGTCGACTTTTCAAAATCTATCGTTTCTGGTGGTTAAAACTTCGTGCAATCAGTCGAAACATTTGATCACACAGCTGAAAAAGTAAACTTCCGCTTCTGTTTTAGAGAAGTTCTAAAGCAGTTCTATTTTATATCAATTTTAAAAAAATGATTAATGAAAACTTATGTCTTTTGTGGAAGAACGTGTGTTGATAAGTATTACTCTTTTCGTGTGTAATCAGGTTGCTGTCTTTTGAATGTCATATCTCCGACCTTTATCAATATATACTAGTATAATAGTAATATACCAATTAAGTCCCCATGAAAGCTCAGTCAATGTGCATAGCTTACTTCATCAAATAACTTCATCCTCATAGCATTCATTGTGAAGAAGACATAATGTGATAATTTCTTATATTTGGCTAGAAAAGAAAACTATTCCTAAGTAATACTTTAACAAATAAATAGTTGTGTTTTGTATCATACTCAAATGCGTGTAGGCAGATGATATAAATATTAGATCATTTATTGGTTCACACTATATTATATCATGATGCGGCTTGATTTGGATTTACTAGTAAGTAGAATAGATAGTTTAGTAGTGGAACAATTGTTTGAAGACTGGAAAAATATTTGTAAGGAATTTTGTCCTGCCTCGGGAACCAGTACATAGTTGTAACTTTCTTTGTATTTGGTTCTGGTAAAGAGGTAGCTGTCAATTTATATTTCTTACAGATATCATTTCCCGAAAATGGAATCAGTTGGAATGTTGTTGGATTCATGATTTCTTCTTTTTTTTCAGAACCTCAACATCAAACAGTAATGATATTATTAGCAGCTTAATCAACTGGAACACAAACAAATTCCTTGGCGAGGTTTTTTTACCTTATATTTGATACGTGAAATAGGGCTATAATGGTTGTTGTTAGGAGTAAAATGTTCTTTAAAATGTTTCTCGTTTTATCCTTTCAGAGCAGTAAGTACACTGAGAAATGATTTCAACAATTGGTCGCAAACGATGTTAATGTCCTCTGTTATAATATGGGAGCTGGGACCATAAGTGTATTCGAAATTACTGTAATTCAATGACTTAGGTGTATTGTCACTGATATTAACATCTTTACACACTTGTCTGTAATAACAAATTTGCGAGTAGATTTTTGCAATCTTCTAAAATTGAATGTACTTTACTAATAGTTTAAAACATAGCTTTGTTAATAAATAAAAAAAAACAGAAGATGTGGTATAATTGCCAATGAAACAACTCTCCACAATAGACCAACTTACACAGCAATTAACAACTATAGATCACCGTACGGCCTTCAACAATGAGCAAAGCCCATATCGCATAATCAGCTTTAAAATGTCCCGAAATGACAAATGTAAAATAATTCAAACGAAGATTGAGAATGTCTGTCGTTGTTTTTTTAAATAGATATTAGGTCCGAAATATTTGTATTGTTGGTACAATTTTTTTTTTTATTGAGATTTATTTTTCGAGCATGAGAACTGTTTTTACGAACTGTTTTTTTTTTTTTAAAACTATATCCAAAATGTTAACAGAATCGTTTTTTAATATATTATCAATTCCCGTAACATAATCATTAAGACTGAGAGACGGACTGTCTTTAGTTTTTTTAATTCAATTTAATTCAATTATATTCTATGATCTTAAAAACTTTAGATAAGATTCCATAGGCTGCTCATTAACAATTTCTAAAGGTTGAACTGTTAAATATTTAATAGGATAATTGTGCTTCTATATGTGCTGATCAATTATACTTTTGAATTTATGATGTCTTTTAAAACGATAAAGGTGTTTTGCGTGCATTTAGATAAATAGCGTCCAGTTTCACCTACTGAATACTGCATCCCGTTTTTTTTTTTTATGTGAAAACCCCGGTTATAAGGTCCCGTTCGAGAAAAAGAGAAGGCAGATACCTTTGTTTGAACATATCCGTCGTCATCTGTGAAAGAGATGTTCTGTAACGTTCAACCAACTCCATGATGGCGTTTGTCAATTGTTCAAAAGGATTATTTCAACTTTTACACATGGAACTCTTTGTCCAATAGCTTCCTTGTAAGCTGCAACCTTCTTTTAAAGAAGGCATGATATAAAATGAAAGTTCTGCAATATCGTATCAGCTTGGAAATGTAAATTTCCTATGCAGGCGATGCTGGCATGTTCCTTTATTACATTGAATAGTTCAAAACTTGGAAGTAGAAAAATCTCTTTTATCGTGTTCACAGCAGACCCCTCCCCCGCACGCATTGTTTAAGATCGTAATGGCTTACATCCACTTCACTTGAACTTTAGTCTCATTTGCAATCTTCCATATGTCATTATTTTTATATTAACTGTATCTATATTAAGTAACGATAAGCAAGTGGTTAAAAGCAATTGTAATAAAATTAATATGTTATGTTCAAAAAGTGACAAAAAAATGCTGAGAAATAAAACATTCATTTTTAAGGAATCTGCAGATATGTAGCTATCTTCATTCTCGGCAAGCCTGGCATGGTGCAATCATATAGTATGCATTTGCAATAAGTTATAAGTGGTGGGTATCCTTCTGCGATAATTATTTGCAAACTACAAAATGGGTAGCTGTTCCCGGAGTTGATCCTAACCCTTTGCTAGCAAAGATGCGAGTGAAGATGCATTTCATGACACTGTAAATATGAAAGTCAAATGCTAGTATTAGTATTTAACAATAAATCTTATCGTATTACCTCCTCTTCACTTTTTCCTTGTGACAATTAGCAGAACAAATAATTTGTATTCAAAAAGTGTCGAAACATTAGTTGTAGTATGAATGTATGAGATGCGGAACATAATTTGAATATGATTAACAACATTAAGGAGGCTCGCGGGTATAAGATTTTCAGAAAAAAATTAAACATTAATTTTTCATTACAAATTTTATTTAATACCTTAAGTAGTTGTTACTTTATCATGTGGTACAAAAATCATTCAAAAAAATCAATTCGTGTTGGCCCCAGCGGACTTTTAAAATGTAGATATCACTTAAAAAGCTCCAAATTATCTCCCTTTGGTGCAAAAATGCCATTTTTTGGCATTAAAATTGAAATATCTTTTTTAACTCATCGGTGACCTATATTTTTTATTGTTGTTTTCGAATAAGCTGTACATAAACTAAATAATTGTAAAATTTTAGCGATTTCTGTAATTTAGTTCTTTTTTTATTTCGATATTACCGCTATTTCTCCTATTTGTGCAACAGAAAAAAAGGACATTAACAAAAATGTATGCTTCTTTCGAAAGCAGATTGTAAGCGTAAATGAACGGTGACCCCATTTTTTTATTTCATTTTTCTATTAAGTATAAGATAAAGTTCATTTATAGAAAAATATAGAGATATCCTATATTAAATTAAAAAAAATCATTTAGACCCGCGAGCCCCCTTAAAGGGGAACGAAAGATACAAGAGGGATAGTTAAACTAATAGATCGAAATAAACTGGCATCGCCATGGCTAAAAATAAAAACAAACACACAAACAATAGTACCGATGCAAAACTGCCGATAGTTTGTAGAAAAAACCGTCCTTCAAATTTAAAAGATATGCCGTGAATGAATATTAAGCATCTTGATAATGTTAGTTTAAGAGAATTTTTTGTTTGAATCAGAGTGATTCTTTACAAAGTATGATATACCCCTCCCTAAGACAAGATACTTGTAGTTATGTTGGCCATTCTTTTTCTGAATCAATACGATACCCACTCTTTCTATTTGTCTTTTAGTTTGGAATGGGGAATACTTGTGTAAAGTGAAGAAAAGTGCAATGTTTTAGTACTTTTGCAAGATGAAAGAGTCTTAATCTGAATGCACTCTAAAACATCTTTGGAATTTTTTCGTATCCACATCTAATACCTCCATCTCTAGAATAGGCAGTTTCACAATAACTTTGAAAAAGCCCGGATTTGATTGCTGATAAATTGATGTTTATAACTAAGAAAGAGATTTCGTGGAGCAATTGAAAGACCCAGCAATGTAACGTTATTCGTAGTTTTGGTATCCATTAGGTATCCAATACGGTGATGAAAGATCCAGTTTTTCATCTTTGGTTGATATTCCATTGGAACATAGAACAGACCTATGATTATCCAAGATTTTCTCTTTAGTAAATGTTGTTAGGGTATATGTTGAGTTTCCAAGTGACTTGTCAATATTTAATTCATTTATCAAGCAGTTTATGTAATGAGATTAACACACAAAAACGATGTTGTTTTCGAGCTTTATCTGCGGGGACAACAACATATATGTCATGGAGGCAAGACAAGTGTTTTGCAATATTTTGGTCTATAAAGATTGACGTAACATTGGTATTGATAGACCCATTCTTTTTAAAAGAGTGAAACATCACGGCTATTTTATTGAAAATTTGTCATGGATCATTAACAAACAATTGTCATATTCACAAACAAAAGCTAGTTTTAGGTATATAACATAAAGATGTCATGAACTAAAAGAGGGACGAAAGATACCAGAGGGACAGTCAAACTGTCAATAACTATATTGATTTATAAATAGATGACCACACTTCAGCTATTTTTCTACAACACATGCGATCATTCAAAAATACACTACTATTCTCCATTCCTAACAAAAAAGACAAGCCCAGAGAGTTGTTCACAAAAACAATGTCTAACGTAGATACAGTGGTCACACTCGAAAAAGCCCGATCAAATCACTCGAAAAACCACGATCCTAGCCGGACACTATACCTATCGTTTATTGGCTAGCAAAATCAATTTTGTATTCATCATATATCGAAACACTAGTGCAGCATGAGCAAACGATTCCAATGGGAAAAATTAAGGTTCATCATAACAGGTAAGTCTCTACTCAGAGTAGTTTTTTATGTGTAAATACTGTCATTTTTGTCCATTTGTTATGATGAACCTTAAGAAAAAAACACTTTATGATCTTTTTAATCGTTTACAAAAAAGCACAGCATTTTTATTCTAGATACACATTTTTGTTTAGCATCATATGTTATGTATATCACGTGACGATGTCATGAACGAAATAATACTTTCTCTATGAATAGACGACCTACATATAAGTTATTTTCTGTAAATGTTTAATGTTTAACACTTATACCGAAATTAAAGATCCGGTAAGAGTGGCGATGTGCATCTAATTGACAATATCAACTAATAGAATGAGATGAAGAAGAAACATCATTTGTAAAGCAGTTTTATCACCAAAACAGTGTTTCAGTAATTTAGAATTTCATTCATTTAAAAGGACTCAAATTTGCAATAACTAACTGAATTTGGAGTTTGATACAGATTGGTTCGTAGTTCACATGTAAGTTTAGTTAGTACTACATTTTGCTTCGATTTTAAGGAACTTTGAAATTTAAATGATATTCTGAATTTCTTGCAAGATTAAATATTTTGTTAAAGATTATTTGACGTGAAATTACAATGGCGTAATCATTTGTTTTGCATTTTCAATAGGTTGTCAGTGGTGGGTATTTTTCTGCGATAATTATTTTGAAACTACAAAATGGGTCGTTGTTCCCGGAATTGGAAAAACTCATGCAAAAGTCAAATCATCATAGAATCGTCTGAGGTTTTTCTTCTGAGCGATCTTAGGAGTTGCTCTGAGGCTAGGAAATTGTTACATTTGATTTTTAGTCATAAGTTGGCATTACATCAAGATCATGCTGAATATGGTTGAAATACAATGTATATGTATCTTCTCTAAAAATGAGGGTACTTTTTATATGGCCTTCCAAATACCGTTTCGATCCCTAACATCACTGAAGAGACATTTATTGTCGAAATCCGGATCTGGTGTACTAAATAAATATTGACACCGTATGTTTGTGGCATAACATCGTGGCGCCGGGTCTGGAACCTGTACTTTATTTTCTAACTTTTACGACAACACCGCCTAGCATTGCACAGAGACCTTATCCCCTCTTCTAACTCTAGCTTATAAAAAATAAGCTTTCGTTTCGGGAGGTGTTACCTTCTTGTAGGAATTAAACAAGGATCTCTGATACAATACACGAAGTATTTATTTTTAGTGTACAGAAATGATCATCTACTCATCTCTTCAGTATAATTGCAGGATGCTAATCTATTTTTAGAAGCATACAATTACTGTAAATATATATATGTATATGTCTGCCTGTGTGTAGTGACAACTGCAAATTATACATTGTCCATCGTATTTCTTATGATTAAGAAATACCAGGCCTTAGAATATGTATAACGTGCCTCGAAAATCAACCTAACGATGTTAGAGTAGATTTGATTCGTAACTTTCTCCCCGGCGCCGGGTCTGGAACCTGTACTTTATTTTCTAACTTCTACGACAACACCGCCTAGCATTGCCCAGAGACCTTATCCCCTCCTCATGCTCCTCTAACTCTAGCTTATAAAAAATAAGCTTTCGTTTCGGGAGGTGTTACCTTCTTGTAGGAATTAAACAAGGATCTCTGATACAATACACGAAGTATTTATTTTTAGTGTACAGAAAAGATCATCCTGCATCCTGCAATTATACTGAAGTTGAGATACTGTTACTATGATCTATTTATAGATTATCGTCATTTCTATTTTAAATTTATTCGGATTTTCTGTAAACTATGTATTCATGGTATTTTTATGTGTACAAGGAAGAAAATTTCAAGTTATACTAGGATAACTAACTTATTAATGAATGAACATGTTCTAAAAAATGTAAACGGTTATAATACGTATTCGTGTTTATTTTTTGATATTATAATGAAAGTACTTCAGTTTATTATGTATGTCAGCAACATAAATCGTTTTGATTTTTCTACGCTTTACACTACTATTCCCCATGCTCAGTTGAAAATCGACTTCACCATCTCATTTAACAGAGCTTTTCTATGAAAATGGGTATTGTAATTAGAAATTTCTTGTTTTTGGTTACAATAATTCATATTTTGTTAAGAGCCACACTGAATCTACCAGAAATATACTTAAGATGTATAGAGACACACACATGTTAAATTTTATCTCTAAAAAGTTCGCACCTTAATATCCTACTATCTGTCGATACATTTATTTTTGGCATTGCACAAGTCATGTCTTCTATGATTGTTCATGACGTAAAAATACTAAATCCCTGGGATGTGTTTTAGTTGATTTTAGCCTCTGATGCATGATTTTTAATTATTAATTGTTTTGGGTTTTTTAACTAGCTGTCAGTAACTGCGAGTACTCTCAAATCGTACTTTCTTGTTAATTTGGCCTATTTGCCAATGTAATGTTGGTTTTTTTTTAATTTTCTATATTAATATTGATCTTGTCTATATACCAGCTTTGATTATTTTGAATATCTACTAATTTTCACTTTTTCGTACTATGAACATCAAAATTATTCTCCTTAAATCTGTACGGGAAGTTTTATCTAGCTCTAATTGTATATCTAATCCCAGATCATTCACTATTACTTTGTGATCTAATTATCGGATGCAAATATGACTCTAATACGACAAATTACGATATTAACTCGGATGATCAAAACAAGAAATTTAAAGTGACAAATCTACCAAACGATTTTATGAATAGAGATGAAATAGATACCAAGTCAATGAAGTTATCATGAATATTGAAAATTCAATTCGAATTACTGAAAATGTTCAAACTGCGTATGAATTGTAAAATAAGTAATCGTAATTGAACGGAAAACATGCGTGCCATGGGCAGTCGTTGATGAAAATGGAAACGTGAAAATGGACAAAGAAAGCGTTCTGAACAAATTGAAAAACCATTTTCATACATTATTTCCAAGTGAATCTACAGAAAACCAACGATCAAATGACACTTTTGATTCAAACGACAAGGTACGATAAGGCCTGTTTTTGGCCCCTCTTTTTTCCCATTTTTTAAATTCTGTTTTGGTAATCTACTTATTATGTTCAAATATTCCCTGAAGTTTGAAGTTTGTTTGGGTGAATTTTAAAACCACAAAGTAGAACTGTATATGATATTTGGAGTTGGATATCACGTCGACGGAAAGGCTGGAATACGGAGGTGAACAAGATGGTGAACTTATTGGAAATTAGGAACTTTGTTAGTGATGTATCATTAAGTACAAAAGTAGCCATGAACAAAGGTCACTGAACAAGTTAACATCTAAAATATTAGAATGGCAGAGAGAATTATTTAACGATCGCGGAAAAGAAAATGGAAATAAACTTATAACATACAGGCAATACAAAAGCAACTGTTCTGTGGAACCGTATGTGTCAAAAACTTTTCCACGGTCGTACCGCCGTGTAATGGCCCTGTTTTGTGCAGGCTTGCTCCCGTTAGCCATCGAGACTGGAAGATACACCAAGCCGCTAATACCTGTTGAAGACCGTTTATGTGTTTATTGCTCTGACAATAGTGTTAAAACTGAGAAACATTTTTTATTGAACTGTTATATAATGACTTAATATTTGACCTTTAATCAGAATGTTCACAACATATTAATAGTTTCGAAAATTTGAATGACGATTTAGAATTTATACTAATCATGAATTGCTCCGAGATTCAGTCATTTTTATGTAAAAGTATTCATAAGTTTTTTTTGCGACGTAAATTATAAATACATACTTTTTAACTATTTTATTGCGACATAAATTGTTTACTTAAATTTTTAACCGTGAAAAAAATACTTTATTTCATTCTGTTTATTTAAATTATGCATATCAGTTGTTTTTTCCCCGAAGTGGAAATTGTTAAAATGTAAACTTTTAGTTATTTATTGGAAAGAAGAATGCTTATGCTACATGTACATAAATATGGGCTGTTTTTGACAATACAATTTACATATATCGAGAACTAGCATCATTGAGTCATGCTAAATTACTGAAATATTCACAATTTTAGCATTTTAGTTAAATTTTAGACGGTTTTCGTCTTAAACCAAAGTGGCCGCATTTGGGTTCGTTCTTAATATTGAAATGTAAGTTGTATTTGATGATAATATATTACATATATAAAGGTTGAGGATGAACACGGATGCGTGTTCTTTTTGACTAAAAACATCTAAAAAGGTGACATTTTTGGGCATATTTGATAGAATTTTCATATTTCACCTTGAATCGGAGCACTTTTGATGACTAGTTCAGTTGAAATCTTTCACATCAACTAATTGAATCTACTGAAATAGACACTTTAGTGTTTAAAAAATGTCCAAAATCTTTTCTCATATGAACCTGAAATTTGAGGCCAAAATCAGCCCTTACTGGACCTACTCCTTTATTCGTTCATAGTGTGTTAATTTACGTTTTTTGATTGAGTTAAGCCTTCCAATTGATATTTTATCGTGTGTTTTTCTATTTTGTGATGTTATACTATTGTTTCAGAAAAAGGGAGAAGGTTTGGTACCATTAAAACGTTTAATCCCGCTGCAAATATTTGCACCTGTCCTAAGTCAGGAATCTGATGTACAGTAGTTGTCGTTTTTTTATGTAATTTATACGTGTGTCTTGTTTCTCTTTTTTTATATAGATTAGATCGTTGGTTTTCCCGTTTGAATGATTTTACACTAGTAATTTTTGGGCCCTTTATAGCTTGTTGTTCGGTGTGAGCCAATGTTCCGTGTTGAAGGCCGTACCTTGACCTATAATGGTTTACTTTAAAAAATTGTTATTTGGATGGAGAGTTGTCTCATTGGCACTCATACGACATCTTCCTATATCTATTAAGATGATATTATCAAAATACTGGACTTTTTGATCGACAATATATTTCAGAAAGTCGGTATCCCAATAGGTACTTATTGTGCACCCCTACTGGCAGATTTGTTTTTGTACTCGTATAAAGCAGAATTCATTCAGAATCTTCTAACAGACAAAAAGAAAAAAACACATTGCGAAATTCTTTTATTTTACTTTCAGATATATTGATAGTGTCCTAACATTGCATAACCCATATTTCAACCAATACTTACATCTCATATATTTCAGTGCACTTTAAATTAAGGATACTTCTGATACTAACAGGACTGCATCAAACCTTGATCTTTTCCTCAATATTCACACAAATGGACGACTTCACACGAAAATCTATGATAAATTGGACATTTTCAAATTCTAAATTATCAATTTCCCATTTCTCAGCAGTAACATAACCTCTGCCCTTTCGTATGGTGTTTACATATATCAGTTGATACGTTATGCTCGTGTATATTCACACTATACAGACTTCATATACATGAGTTTGCTCCTAACGCAGAAAATTCTCCAATGCTTAAAAATGACACTCCGTATTTCATGGACACCATCACGGATTGTATGATTCATACGATGTGTGGTTGTCCAAACTAACTAAAGACATTTTAACGCATGTTAAATTGCGGTTTGCCATTACGTCGTCTAATCTTGTAAGTACCGAACGTGACTTATTCCCAATTGTGTTTGTTTTACTGATTGTGAATTCGCATTGCTGTAAGACGTGTCACGGTATTTTTTTTATCCAAAATTCATGTATTTAGTTTTGATGTTATATTTGTTATTCTCATCGGATTTTATCAAATATCTTATCGTTTGTAGTTGTAAATCTTTTTGTTTTTCCTCGTTCTGTTAATCACCAAATTCATTTATTAGATTTAAGTTTGTGTCAACTAAATTGAGACGATGTGTTTGGTTTACAGTTTGATGTAGAAGAAATACCGACATAGCTAATTAATACATAGAGAATAATACATGGCAATATCCGTATCATATGCCGTATCATCCCGAGATACCAATATCAGCACGAGGGCCTTTAGGCCCGAGGGATGATATTGGTCGAGGGTGATACGGCGTGTGATACGGATTTTGCCATGTATTATTCTGTTTATCATATATTTTTTAAAACCAAATTAAAATTGTAAAAAAATGCATTTGTGCAGAAACAAACTTCACGAAAATTATGACCAAATAAACAATAAAACTTCAGATATTTCTGCATCTTATTGTAATATTTTAAATACAAATCGCTCGTCAAATTACTGGGTAATTATTATTTGGAAAAAAATCGATTTTAGTTGAAATGATAGGACGTTTTTTTTTTTTAATAGAAATCATTTTTTCCCTAATCTTGAAAATGTAGCAACTGGACGTCATAGGTCAAACGTTGACGTCCTTTTAATTATGACGTCACGCCAGGTATGCGATACGGGGTATGCGATACGGGTTTAGCTATGCGATAAGGGGAGTGCGATACAGGGTAGGTGATACAGACTGGAAAAAAGAACCTTTATTAGATATTCAAAATTGCTGTATTTTGTACTAAATATATGATAAAATTAATTATCTAATTACTACCACTATTTCATATAAATAAGTATTGTATTTTGCATTGTTGTTAATACATGTTATATCAGTATTACAAACCTAATCTATCACTCTATCCTATTGTTTTTTTTTTTTGTTTTTTTTTTTGGGGGGGGGGGGAGATATTAGGGATTTTCTTATCCCATGCAGATTACCTTGGCCGTATTTAGCACAACAGTTTGGAACTTTTGGTCCTCAATACTCTTTAACTTTGTACTTGTTTTGGCTTTCAAATTTTTTATCTGAGCGTCACTGATGAGTCTTATGCATACGAAACGCGCGTCTGGCGTTTAAATTATAAGCCTTGTACCTTTCGATAGCTATTATTTGTGCGTTTCTCCTGTTCTGCATGTTTTCCCATTTATTTGTATTGTAGTCCTGTCATGTGGTGTTGTCATTTTAAGAATATATTTTATATTGCCATAAAAGCAGAAGGTTTGGCTAGCCCAACACTAGGTTCAAACCCCCATTTTTCTTAAAATGTCCTGTACCAAGTCATGAAATTAGCCATTATTAGGTCTTTCCACTTTTCTGTGGAAAGACCTATTGTTTTTCTTCTGATTATTTTTTTTTTTTTCTTCCGCCTAATTTTGTTCTTGCGATAAACATTTGTTTCGCAATATGTCGCTTAGATATTTGGTATATGATATCGAACAGTTTATGCGCTTTTGAAATTTACCCTGCGTATACGAATACTTTTCTTTGTAGGAGTTATCTCCCCAAACACTGTTTTTCTTGTTAGCGCATCTCCTTCGCAACCGTAAAAGATTATGACAAATTTATTTTACAAAATTGCTCGTTATATCCTTCGCATGATTTGTCCTATTTTGACCGAAGCGATATGACCGCTCCATATGAGAGTTATTTCCCCTTATGCATCTGATATAAGTGATATGAATTTCTATCTTATAAATCATAAGTGATAGAGACCTAGGATCTTTTGATTTGAGGTCCTTGGTCCCAAAAAATGAAAATTAGGTCAAGGTCAAAGGTCAAGGTCATATTCTAATATTTGAATTTGGCTTATTTTCACTTATATCCAAAGACTGTATAAGATATCAACAAATTATTTTTACTAAATTGTTAGTTGCGACATGTCGTAAGATGTAAATTTTGATTGCAAGCGTACATTGAATGTAAAAGGGAGTTTTCTCCCCTCTTGTATATAAAAATACGCGTTTGGTGATATAACTCATTAACTAAATATAATAAAGACCTATGGTCTTTTGATTTGAGGTCCTTGGTTTATGACCTTGAAATTGATCTCAAGGTCATAGCTTAATTTGACGTTCTAGATTTTGACCTTTGCTTTTATTCTATATGTATACATGATAAAGATATACAACTTTTAGAAAAAGGTATCAAACCATTTAACCTTGTAAAAAACAACCGGAAGTGACCTTTTGTAAACCGGAAATAGCTATTTTTTTGTACTTTATTAATATAAAAGTATATAGAACCAGATATTTTTGGAATCAGTGTCAAGTAAATATTCAAATATAATCGGAAGTAACATTTTTCAAACCGGAAGTAACAAATTATCTCCCTTATTTAAAAAAAATGTATGGAAACAATATATTTTTGGAATCAGCTTACTTGGAGCTATCATTTGACGATTGAAATGACATTTTAAACTTAGTTTCACAACTTTTCATATCAAAATACATTGTTTTGATGGAAAGACCTTCAATTGTTCTCTGAACAATTGGTTTTTAATTTTATTATAGTTCGTTTCTGTGTTTGTTGCATTCTAGAGTTGTCGATGCCACTGCTGGTGGAGGTTATCTCATCGCTGTCATCATTTAGCACATCTGCATTGATAATAATTTTCCTGAATATGGTCTATGTCTTCATTTACATTTATTGAGCCATTTTCTCTCATAATTATAGGTCTTTCTTTTGAAGAATCAACCCAGACAAAGTTACAATGAAATTTCTTCAACGCTTGCTATAATGCTCTGTGCACAGTCACTACTTTTTCTTGATTAAGATGCAAACTTTAATTCATTTAAACCATTAATTCGTTTAACAGTTATCGTGAATAGTTACCAATTGAGTTTTTACATTACAAATTTCCATCTTTGATAGGTCTAAGGCAGAACCAATCTTTCCCCATGAGACTTGCCAACCCAAATTTGTCGTTGACGAACATTTAACTTTTCGAAACAAATAAAGTGAAATTTATTGCTACAATATCATATGTCAGATGAATTCGATAATGCAAAACTTTTCATAAGACTTTTTAAAAAATGCCAGATTAAGCAATGCGTGTATAGGATTTTGGAAATCATATTGATTAACATAATATAATATATAGATAGATATTACTTTGACCTATAATGGTTTACTTTTAAAAATTTAGACTTGGATAGAGAGGTGTGTCATTAGCACTTATACCACATCTTCTTCTATTTATTAATTGAAACAACGTTCTAATCTATGTTAGCGTTGGATACAAACCTCATTTTTATACATGTAGAAGTAGTTTATTCGTTCAGCGAACTTAGATATAATGATTTAGGCCGATTTTGGTTTAATTTTGCCCAGTCGTTAAATTCAATTTTTGAAGAAACATGTTTTTCCAAAAAATCTAATGTTCTATTATGGAATTTTGAAGTCCTTTTATCAATTGATAAATTTAAAAATCACGATAGTCACATTTAGTGGAATTTTGATATAAACTTTAGATTGTGAAAGAAAGATGAAAGATACAATATGACAACCCCAACGTAAATGTTCTATAGTTTCTGAATCTTACTTGCAATATGTATACAAATTACAGTTTTAAAATAAGGTTCGTTTCAAAGAGTAGAGCATTTGTATCCAATATAAAATATATAAATTTCATATTAAAACTATCATAACATTGTGTTTTTTAATCAATGGTAACATAAAAGTGTGTTTTTTTTTCAGATTTCTACAACTTTATTCAAAATACCGTCCAATTTTTTGTGTGGCCTAGTTTTGTTAAATTTTGCCCAGAAGTTTCAGTGAAGGAGATTTTTGTAAAAAGATAACGACGACAGACGCCAAGTGATGAGAAAAGCTAATTTAATCCTGGTACCTTTGATAACTATTAACCTTAAAGGCGATGTAAACAAAATATAAATTGATGGTTAAATTATTTTGTTGAATTATGAACAACCGTAAAAAGTAGTGAACCTGACATGTTGAATACATGATTAGATCAAATCAAAACCTTTTGGAAAAACCTTTTGGAAAAAAGAACCAAAAAAACAACCATAAAGACAAAGAAATCCTTCAACAAATATTAAATCAATTGGCAGAACAAATAATTTTTAATCATTGCCTATCAAAACAAAAGTGGTAGTATATGCAGAAAACACTAAAATTTAAATAAGTGCGTTACAATAAAAACATTGATCTTTTTTCAAATAGTCAAAAGTATAGGTTGTATTGTGTCTTTCTTTAACAAATTTTCTACAAAGGCACGCCAGTTTTTAAGTTATCAAATCTTGTATTTGTTTCTATGAATATAGCATTTTTCAATTGATCCTATCGAAAGACTTATCATATTCCCAACCTAGCAATGCATATGCACATTTTTGTATATCTCACATTATGTGATATAGATACAATGGATAAGCGTTGATTCTTGAAACCATGAGCCCGCTTATCCATTGTATCTATCACTTAAACTATTGTGATAATGTCTTTTGAAAATTAACGCCTATTCTTAATTAGAAGGTATTGTAAGTGAGTTTAATTAACAATGATATTGTGCCAAAGGATCCATTACAATAAATTAGATATCACAATTAAATGGTTAAAAAAATACAAATATATTATAACACAAAACGTCTGCCCTTATAGATATTCATATCATCAGGCATTCGAATGTTATCTGTTTTTACAAAATAAGATATATTCGAACTTATTTCTATTCGAATTGATCTTAATGGAAATGGAGAAGGTGTCAAAGGGACAACAACCCGACAGAAAACATTATATATACATTTGTAGTGGATGTAAATAGTATGTTTCCGAAATGTCTAGCAATAAGCCTAATTCAACGTCATAAAAAGAATGGCCAACGTAGATACAAGTATCTTGTTTTAGGGAGGGATAAATTATACTTTGTAAAGAATCACTCTGATTCAAACAAAAAATTCTCTGAAACCGATATTATCAAGATGTTTGATTTCTTGATTGACAACATATTTGTAACGTTCGGAGGACGTGTTTTTCAACAGACTGTCGGCATCCCAATGGGAACAAACTGTGCCCCTCTACTTGCTGACTTGTTTCTTTATTATTATGAGGCTGACTTCATGCAGGAACTTCTTAGGAAGAAAGATAAGAAGTAAGCAATATCCTTTAACTCTACTTTCCGCTATATAGATGACGTTCTTTCACTAAACAATTCAAAATTTGGTGACTATGTGGAACGCATCTATCCCATGGAATTGGAGATAAAGGATACTACAGATACAGTTAAGTCGGCTTCATATCTTGACTTACATCTAGAAATTGACAATGAGGGTCGGTTGAAAACAAAACTTTACGACATAAGAGATGATTTCAGCTTTCCAATTGTGAACTTTCCATTTCTAAGTAGCAACATTCCAGCAGCACCTGCATACGGAGTATATATCTCCCAATTGATACGATATTCCTGTGCTTGCATTTCCTATCATGATTTTCTTGATAGAGGGTTACTGCTCACAAGGAAGCTATTAAACCAAGAGTTCCAAATGGTGAAGTTGAAATCATCACTTCGTAAATTTTACGGACGCCATCACGAGTTGGTTGATCGTTATGGAATAACCGTTTCACAAATGATATCGGATATGTTCCTTACGTCGTAACTACAATCCCCTTCCCTTTCATGAATGTGACCTACCGAATTAGACTATTTACCGGATTTGTAATCACATAAGCAACACGACGGGTGACACATGTGGAGCAGGATCTGCTTACCCTTCCGGAGCACCTGAGATCACCCCTAGTTTTTGGTGGGGTTCGTGTTGTTTATTCTTTGGTTTTCTATGTTGTGTCATGTGTACTATTATTTTTCTGTTTGTCTTTTTCATTTTTAGCCATGGCGTTGTCAGTTTGTTTTAGATTTATGAGTTTGACTGTCCCTTTGGTATCTTTCGTCCCTCTTTCAAGACATATCACGATTTGCTAGCATAGGAATTTGCGAATTAAAATTTGTAAAATTATGAGTAAAACAGATGAACTCATATAATATTAATTTATAAAACAAAAATGGACCAATATTATGCAATCCATTTTTGTTTTGTTTCAAACATATGGAATAGCCAACAATTATTCGATAATAAACGACCAAATAGGCACACAAAGGAAACAATAGAATATAATCTGGTGAATCCATTTCAGCGACGGATTTACAGTTGGGAAGCAGGTCACGGTTTGACCCCAAGTTTATCAGCAACAATAGAGTCACGTGACCGTGAAAATTCAGTAAAAAAAAGGGACGAGACAAACCTCATTTTTACTCACTAAATACTATTGTCGTAATAAAAAATTATTGACCCAACTAATCTTGAATATACATAGTTTTCACTCGTCAAAACTTACACATCAAATCAAAGTACTTTATTCTTTATTTTATCTTCAAACTTGGAGTTTGGGTGAAAATTGTCAAGTCTCCTGAAAAATCTGAATATTTACGAGGAAACTAAAAAGATGGGCTGAATTTAAACTTAATAAGGCATCTCATTAAGACAAACAATCCATATAAATATCTCGGCAATAGAATGTTGGATACGCAAACGTCAAGTTATTTTCGATACGAAGCGGTGGTTTTTATGCCGAATTGTGCAAGTGGTTAACTCCCCTTAATATCACCAGTCAAATATAAAAACTCAGCAAAATGCATAAAAAGGAGTTTACTTTACAAAAATTAGAAAGAAAATAAACGAAACTCGATTTACAACTATGTTATAATAATATAAAGAAGAGATACTTCCCTATTTTTCAGAGAAGGACTAAATGTAATAATTAAAAGACAAAATATTAGTAAAAAAAAAACAATTCAGAAATGTGGATAATGGCACCTATACATATAAAACTAAAAACCTAGCTATATTGATATAAATTAGATCTGGCTGATGAAATATACTTTGTAATATTTATAATTGTATATGGGATCAACCCTAGTAGAAATTTTTTAAACACTTCTGATAATATTTAATGCAATAAAACATATTTTATACAATTTGAATAATCTTTCTGAAAATTGATAGGATAATAGTACTGATCATTTATATTTTATATTCTATAAAATGGGACCAAGAGTCACAATAACTTTCTTCAAAGTAAGAGAGCCTATGTATCTGTTTCTTAGTTGAACAGTAAAATATAAAATACTGCCAAGAAAATATCCTACAGAAAAGGGATAAGTTTTATACCAAAAATATTGACTGAAAATTCTTTTAAAAAAATAATGCTTAAAATTATAAGTGAAAGTGACACAATTTTGAATTTCAAAATCATTATTATTATAGAATTAAACTATCATATACGCTTGCATAGTAGCCCTTTAAATTGTCTTATTTCTCAAATATAGATTATGAAAGTAAACTTTTTGAGAAAAAAAATGGGGCTCATTCTCTTCAGGTTTCTGTATCAACTGCTGTATTGTATATATATATTTAACCTGAATAATTGGATATTTATCTCAGAAATGAAATGAAATTGGTGGGACAAATCTTGTGCATTTTACTTTAATAATGTTCAATGATGATTAAATTTGACAAGAGTGCCAAATAATTTCAATTTTGTAAGAACACATCTTTTGACTTAATAAGCTAGTTTTTGCTCTTATTATTGTAGCTTACTTAGTAAAGATATAATAAGATAAGCAAGATTTTAACTTATAAAATATAAATATAATTAACTGACCTTCATTTCGTTTTTTAGTATGTTTTTTCCTCCAGAAATTTTCTTTGCAATGCATTTTCTATTGCTATTTTTTGTGCCTTTGTCCATCCATAGGCTAACAATAACTTGTCAGAATTTCCCGAGACGTATAGTTTCAAACGCAATAAAGAAGATCTTTGTTTGTTGTTTCACTTTTCCAATGTGTAAATTCTTACTATGTACATGACCCTGACACATATTTTGTTTTTAACGTTACATGACGTATGTTGAAAAAAGAAAACAATGTCACCGTCTATTTGTGTAGGGGATCAAAAGGGGTTTTAGTCACTTTGAAATACAGGTGCCGTATGGAATTGTAAAAAAAACACAACTTTTAATTAAAATTTTATTCATATCTTAAATAAAATCCGTATTTTAGAGTACTTTTGAAACAGGTACAATGAAAAGAAGCTAAACTTCTCTGTTTTGAAGTAGACACGCAGCTAAAACCAGATACAAATTGACTTGGCTGGTGGTCGCTAAAATTGATGTATAATAGTAAAAAATGATGGCTTCAAAATTGTGTAGAAATTTGAAATAGGTTTCCCGGTTTCATTTAAAATTATATCCGTTCTTTTTTGTATTTGGATACGCAAACGTCAAGTTAGGAAAACATTTATTTTTTTGGCGAACAAAGAAGATGGCTATTTTTGATAGGATCAAGGAATAGCAATAACAAGCTATTTTTTTATAATGTGTGTATGTCGTAAAGAAATTATATTGGTAAGAAAACCTACAAATTTTAATTTAATTTAATAACATGACAAGTTGAAGAAAATACTTTAAACGTCAATCTTTTAGCCGATTGATTTGGCGGACTTTTTGACGTTACGGACGACTGTAGAGCCATCTAATTAATCCCCCCTTCTATTGTTGCTGATAGAGCTTGACGACAACGGAAGTTTCCAAGAACTTGCTTTCCAACTGTTAGGAAGCGTTGATTCTAGAAAAAGAATCCACGGTGAATGAATAGGCTGACGTCACCACAATGGTTTAACTTTATTGAATGATGATCTCATGACCTTAATGACAGGTTGTAGTAAAATCTTATCACGAAGATCGGGATTATAACAGTGTGTTTTTCCGTTGAAAATTAACGAAAATTGTACTGTACATACATTTCCCGGATATCTGCAAATGTAAGTAGCTAATTATATTTCAATTTCAGGCACTCATTTGAACTGAGTAATGTTATGTTATAAATTTTTTGCACAACATATTTTGTACCCCATGTGTATTTCTGGTTCTTATAAGACTCATCGATGACATTCGACTTTTAAAACACATTAAAGCCCATCTATAATTTTTGGGATCAGAAATCCCGAAAGGTTTGACTAAATATTGCCGAGGTGTTCTGACTTTTGCGGTTGAAAATTTTCAGTTTTTCTAGATAAATAAATGCACTTATACCACATCTTCTGCTATTTTTTTTAAATTGTCCTTTTATAAATTTCGAAATTATAAGAAACTAAGATTTAACTCCCTCAGGCAAAGTTGATGGATGTGTCTATGTTTATGTACTTTTATGTTATATAACTCTTGATCTGTTTAGATTTATGTACATCCCTGGCGTTCAAATACTAGTATTCTTTTCATATTTATCTATCCTTGTTATTGTTGCTGGCGCAATTTTTTGTAATTAGCAAACTTTTAGCAACTGTCGTACAAGTTGTAATTTAAGCTAGCTGTAAAACCAGCTTTAAGGTAGATTCATTGTATACCGCCATCTTGGACTGTACAATCACAGTACAAAATCGGTCTAGTTTTTGACCATATCAGCAGATTTGGAAACAGATTTGCAATTTAATAGTTAGACTGTTTATTAATATAAAGAAAACTTGTTAATTTATTGTATTATTCAAAATATTTTAACAAATATCAAACTTTTTGGTTTTTAAAATCATATTTTTAAAATTAGCCATTTAAGGGGAGATAACTCTTTTAGTACAAAATTTATACTGGGCTGATAGGGAAATTTTTTATTTTGATTTGTGGCAAGAAAACAAGTTCGGTGACACCATGTTTTCTTTTTATTTTCTTAAAACATATTATAAAACCTATCTTCTCACAATTTATTTCAAAATTCTATCTCATAGAATTTTTTTATGCACTCTTATGTGTTTTTTTTTTCAGGAACAAACTAACCAAATTTAGGCAATTTTCAACGACTCATAGCTTGAAAAATAGCACGGTGACCCATACTTTTTATTATATTTTTGACAAAAGCGCAGTAAAATCTTCATTTTGGCAAATTATAAGAAAATACTGTCTCAAAAAACATTTTCTTATGATCTACCTTAACCGATCATTTTCTTTGGGAAATGCTTGAACCAAGTCAGGAATATGATAGTTGTTTTTCACTTGTTCCGTTAATTTATATTGAATTTGTTAGTTTTTATTTATCTCCCCTTGTTAAGTTTTCATGGAGCTCGGCATTTTTATTATACTCCTTTGTGTGCTTTTTTACAGGCCAACTATTTCGTCTTGTACGTGTATATCATGTATATATATATGTGTGTGTTTTTGTGTTTCATATCTGACGTTCATATTAGTTGGTAATTTATATATCATCCATACTTCTATTATGCTTCAGATTTCATGACAAACAAGGCCGAAAGTTTGAATAATTTATTTGTTCAGAGAATTCACAATATTTTGATTTTTCCTTACAATGATCAAATGTGTTGATAAATTTTGCGATTCCTTTGAAAATAGTTTTCCTCGTCACTAGATAGTTCAACAAAACATGTCAACCATAGTGATGGAAATATCAAAAATGGCTTAATCTGATGCGCTTACATTTCTTTTATGTTAAACGTACCCATTTTTCTGATGTTCGTATTAATGGTACGAACTTTTTATTAATCTATGATTGATTGAAGTTCCAGATGGTTTTGACATTTCAATGTTAATACCATGAAGGATAATTTCATGCATTACATGTATTATTTTATGTCAGATGTGTTGAAAGCTTTTCTTCCATTGGTTAATAGTTCGGGGCACAGACTAAATTTTATATTTCAAACATTTAGACACATGCGACGCCTATTTTTTACGTTGTATCTAATACAATTATCTTAATGGTCATATTCCTAGTGGAAGCGCATTTAAGAGACAACACATGTATAATACTTAATTATGTAAATATCAAAACAACCAGATGTACAACACAGATATCTTACATCACCCGTTCTTATATTTGCCAAGTAGAAATATTCAAGACAGAAATCAATGATTTTATTTAAGGAATGACTGTAATATTTTTTCTGTCTATGAAAAAACAACATAAAAAATTTGGTGCACACTGAATAACGCACGTAGCGGGTTATTTAACAGTGTGCACCACATTTTTTATGTTATTTCGAATAGACAGAAAAAATATTACAGTCATTTCTTATTATTTAATTCTAAATTCCATTTAAAACCGTAGAAAACCTTGAAAAAACGTTGATGACGTCACGGTCACATGACTAAATTATGTCTATGGTCTGATCACAAAATAACGTCGGCCAATTAGAAGACGCATTACATCCAGAATTAAATTATAACAAAGTAACGTATGGTATATAACAAATCACATTGATTGATAACGTTTGATTTTGTAAGTTTGTATGGACTTCCCCTTTTTTATTTCATCGTTTCTTCGATTGATGTTTGCACATCCAATTTTACAAATAATCGTAAATTTCAAAAAAAAAAAAACAAAATTAGTTATTTCATATAACACTCCGTAACGATATGTTGTTATATTTCAGTAACCATGAGTATATCACATCATAGTGGAAATTGTCCAAATTGTAGACTAAATATCAATGAAGGTCAACGGTTTTGCGAACACTGTGGATATAAAATTGAAGCGAATAGAACGACAATGATTTGCCTGGGAAAAATGGAGGATGGCAATCAATGTAACGGATTGCTGAGAAACGATGCAAGTTTTTGCCAAAACTGTGGGACGCGAAGCCATATTTTAGGTAAAATCAGAGTCAATGCATTTGACCATTTGATAATCTTTAATACAATGATACTAAAAGTGTTACACACTTTACTCAGGTGCCTGTTGTGTGGTTATTTTTTGTTTATTCAAAACTTTAAAGTGTTTCTCATTTTTCATAATTTATATACATTAGACCGTTGGTTTTCTTGTTTGAATTGGTCTACACTTGTCATTTTGGGGCTGTGTATAGCTTCCTGTTTGGTGTGAACTAAGGCTCCACGTTGAAGATCGTACTTTGACCTATAATGGTTTTATTTTTGCATACATTGACTTGGATGGATAGCTATCTAATTTGCACTCATACCGCATCTTCTTATTTATATCAATTATTAAGGCATATATTCGATTTGAGATTTTAAACGAAGTTACATTGAGAAAAATATTTGCATATAACATTTTGAAGTCATACCAAAATAGTGTAGATGATTGGTAGAATGCCGTAACAGATATTTTGCTGCTAACATCTTTTGGGATCGTACAGATTTTATGTTAATACTGTAACATTACACGTGCTTTCCCTGATATTGCAAAAATTATGATTTGAAAAACAAACAAAAGCTAGACTTCTAATTTTATGGCTGTACAGCGTTGATCGTGCGCACTTTAAAACATCAATATAAGTGTAAAAGAAACTCTCAGCTCTTAAAAACATTTGGATATGTTCAGTCTATGTTCAAACTGTTCAGTAATAAACACATTTATTCTAAAACCAGTTGTTGGCTTAACATGGGTTATGTTCTTCTCATATATTTCATGATTGTATAATACTAAACCCCTAACAGGATGGATTGTACCTGATATGCATATGATGAAGACATTATCTTTCAATCCGTTTAATTGAGGTCAGAGCTGGCATGTCAGTAACTGCTAGTAGTCATTCATTTGTTATTCATGTATTATTGTCATTTTTTTTTTTATTTTTTTTTTTTTTTTTTTTTGTTTCATATTCTGACATTGGACTTGGACTTCTCTTTAACTTAGTTTTACTTTGCGTATTGTTGTGCGTTTGGTTTTTTTTTTTTGTACATTGCCTAGAGGTAAAGGAGTTGGGTTCAGATCTCAAAAAACATGTTTAACCCTGTTGCAATTTTGCGCCTGTCCCAAGTCTGGACTTTTGTAAATCTTGTATGATTTTTAATTTTAGTTTCTTGTGTATAATTCGGAGTTTAGTATGACGACCACTATCACTGAACTAGTATACATATTTGTTTAGGGCCAGCTAAAGGATGCCTTCGGGTGCGGGAGTTTCTCGCTACACTGGTGGCCTCTGGCTGTTGTCTGCTCTATGGACGTGTTGTTGTCGCTTTGAAACATTCCCCATTTCCATTCTCAATTTTATTATTGTCCCCCTGTACACATCATCATCATTCTAGATAGTCTTAAAAGTTTCTCTACATTATTTTATTGACTAAAAGCGAATCGTCTGAATAAAACTGAATGTACCGCAGTCGATAATTCTAAAACATCGAATAAAACAGGACTTAACAATTTAAATTTAAGGCTTTTATTAAGATGTTGTAAAGATCAATATGACTACTTCAAACTAAATTTTTATTACTATTTCGTCGACACTTGTCTACAATATTTATCAAATGTAATCATGGTTTTCCCTTCATTGTTTTGTACATGAAACATGCTGTCTATAATTTTGCGTTTTAACTGTTTAATTATTGTCACGTTAGCCCCTTTGTAGGCTAGCTGTATATTTTTGTGTATGGTAGAGAGTTGTCTCATTGACCATGAATAATACCACATCTTTATAATCTTATATCAATTGTAATCTTACATTTATGAGTATGCAAGAAAAAAGGAACCTGATGTTCAGTAGTTGTCGTTTATTGATATTGTTAATAAAATGTTTCTCTTTTTTTACTATTTACACCACTGGGTCAATGTCACTGCTGGTGGACGTTTTGTCCCCGAGAGTATCACCAGCCCAGTAGTCAGCACTTCGGTGTTGACATGAATATCAATTATGTGATCATTTTTATAAATTTCCTGATACAAAACTTTGAATTTTTCGAAAAACTAAGGATTTTCTTGTCCCAGGAATAGATTACCTTAGCCGTATTTGGCACAACTTTTTGGAATTTTGGATCCTCTATGCTCTTCAACTTTATATTGTTTGGCTTTTATAACTATTTTGATATGAGCGTCACTGATGAGTTTATGCAGACGAAACGCGCGTCTGGCGTACTAAATTATAATCCTGGTACTTTTGATAACTATTTACACCACTGGGTCGATGCCACTGCTGGTGGATGTTTCGTCCCCGAGGGTATCACCAGCCCAGTAGTCAGCACTTCGGTGTTGACATGAATATCAATTATGTGATCATTTTTATAAATTTCCTGATACAAAACTTTGAATTTTTCGAAAAACTAAGGATTTTCTTGTCCCAGGAATAGATTACCTTAGCCGTATTTGGCACAACTTTTTGGAATTTTGGATCCTCTATGCTCTTCAACTTTATATTGTTTGGCTTTTATAACTATTTTGATATGAGCGTCACTGATAACTCTTATGTAGACGAAACGCGCGTCTGGCGTACTAAATTATAATCCTGGTACTTTTGATAACTATTTACACCACTGGGTCGATGCCACTGCTGGTGGACGTTTCGTCCCCGAGGGTATCACCAGCCCAGTAGTCAGCACTTCGGTGTTGACATGAATATCAATTATGTGATCATTTTTATAAATTTCCTGATACAAAACTTTGAATTTTTCGAAAAACTAAGGATTTTCTTGTCCCAGGAATAGATTACCTTAGCCGTATTTGGCACAATTTTTGGAATTTTGGATCCTCTATGCTCTTCAACTTTATATTGTTTGGCTTTTAAAATTACATATATATATGTATTTTGATATGAGCGTCACTGATGAGTCTTATGTAGACGAAACGCGCGTCTGGCGTACTAAATTATAATCCTGGTAATTTTGATAACTATTTTATATAGATATATACCAAATCTTCTTATATCTTCTAAACAAATAAGCTGTTATTAATGCTTTAATTGCATTAAGTTTTGTTTAACGTAGCACCAGCATCAGCATCAAATATGGTTACCGAAGGAGCTCACAGTGAATTATTATATACAAGATCTGCTGACGATGAAGGTGGAGATATTTGGGAAATCAGTGGCGCAGTACTTGAAGATGAAGGTATTTTTTTTCTCCAAAATTAGCAAGAATGTATTCCGCTTTAAAAGGGGTCTCACATTCGATTAAGAAGAATGTAAAAAACATTCATCAAAATTATAAATAGAATAAAAATAAACAAATTACAAGGTATGGGCTCAATAATATGTAACTTCTTTCACCGTCTATTTTGAGTAAAGACGCCATCTATTGAACTATCGAGTTGAAATCCGAATACCTCCGATGGCCATATAAGAGATATAAACATAAAGATAAATATAAATATGACAGCGAAATCGTGCTGTTGGATTTTTCTATGTCTGTTTAATTTGTATTATAGATTAAAACCAGATGTTAATCGTAGTTATGACCTGTATTAGAATGTTTTTTGTGAATCGAATCAGTCAATCAAACGAGTGTATCTCTTTTAATTTTCTCTTGAATAACAAGACACGTACAATGCATGCGTTATACATCTGTAGCATAGGGGTTAAATTTAAGTTTACAGGAATACGGATTCAATGAGTTCAAATTATTAATTGCGAGTAAATAATTCATCAAGACCGTTTCAATCACTATTTTGACAAAATTTTACTATACTGGTTGCTAAAATCGCAATATTTATCTTTCATTAATGATTGAACGAAAAACAATCATATTTTAGATTTTTTATATATCTGGTAGATAGTGCTCCCTTAAAAGCAAAATATTTAAATATATTTATAAAAAAAAATCAAAATTTAGTACAGAAATATGGATTGATTAGGATATTGCTGAGTTATAAAATTGCATAAACGAAGAAAATCAAAATAGTTTTGAATTGACCGAAATTTTAATTTATTACTGTTTGATTAATTCAAACATTAGAACTCGTGTGTATTTTCTAATTCTTGTTTGGTTAGTGATTGACGAAAACACATCATGTACTAAAAAGGATGTGTTACGGCAACTACGTTTATAAATACCGTATTAGCACACTATGTAACTGATAATACATGTTTTAATTGTCGTATTTTCGTATTTTCGTGTAGCACAGGCCTCAGTATCAAATATGGTGGTACCTGACAATGAATCTTTAAGTTCAAGATCTACTGACGATGAGGCTGGAGATATTTCGAATACGAGTGACGCAGTGCTTAAAGATGAAGGTGATTATTTTTTCCAAAATTATCAAGAATATCTTCCGTTTTCTTAAAATGTCCTGTACCAAGTCAGAAAATAGCATTTGCTATCTAATAGTTTGTTTCTCTGTGTGTTGCATTGTCTTTGCATTTTATTTTATTTTTGGGGGGAGGGTATTTTGTTGCACTTCAGTGTATCTGTTGTTTCGTAGTTTTTCTCTTAAAGTTCATGTGTTTACCTCAGTTTAAGATTGTTTCCTCTCAATCGATTTATGACTCGAACAGCAGCATACTACTGATGCCTTTATTTGAATGAATAAGGTTAATATTTGTTCATATAAAACAAAAACGTTATGAAATTTAATGGACCAAGAAAAAACAAGACAGCTTTAAATGATGTAAATTGGAATTTTAATATAAAAAAGAAGATGTGGTATGATTGCCAATGAGACAACTATCCATAAAAGACCAAAATGACACAGACATTAACAACTATAGGTCACTGTACGGCCTTCAACAATGAGCAAAGCCCATACCGCATAGTCAGCTATAAAAGGCCCGATAAGACAATGTAAAACAATTCAAACGAGAAAACTAACGGCCTTTTTTACGTAAAAAAATGAACGAATAACAAATATGTAACACATACACAAACGACAACCACTGAATTACAGGCTCCTGACTTGGGACAGGTAAGACTGTTTGAATATTTATAAATTGATGGACTTGTGTCTATTTGCAATATTTTGTTTGGACAACTGTTTATTGTTGAAGACAATATGTAGATTACGATTATTTATGTACTCATTTGTAAAACATTATTCTAACACATTTGATATACCTTTTATAACTTAAAGTAAATCAGAGTGTTTTTCATCTCTAGTTTTACAATTCTATTTTTTGTCGTTATGTTATAGATAATGCATAGTTTAAGGTTTTTCTTGTCTTAGAACACATCGAGAGGTGTCGGATTGATCAAATGAAAGACTGACCGTAGGGAGGTCTTTCTTTGGGCAATTCTGACACCCGTGGTCGTGTGGTCTACCGCACCGGATACAGTGCAGGCGATTTGGTGTCACGATATCTCAAAAGCATGGGTTCGAATCCCGGCGAGGGAAGAACTAAAAATTTGCGAAAGCAAATTTACAGATCTAACATTGTTGCGGACAGTTTATTACCTACACTATATAACTGAGCATGCAAATCTTGTAGATCCTTTTTTTAATCTTTATAAAATGTGGCGTTTTGTTATTCATCAATCAATTTTTATATTCAGTGTAAACCCTCAAAACGCTCATGGGGCCTTGGTGGCCGAGTCGTCTATTTAGTTACTAATGTAATCACTAGCCAGTCAACACTGATGTTGTGATTTCGAACCGCACTCGTGCCTAAACCTAAATCGATTAGGATTGTCAGTTTTTCTATGGAGGGTCGGTCGTTTTCTACGGGCACTCCGGCTTCCTTCGCCAAAAAAATTGACCGCCACGAAATAGCCTAAACGCGGTGCTTAAAAGTGGCGTAAAAACAGCAAAAACAAAATCAAAAGGTTTATCTGTTTTTTTCTTTATTTGATATCGTGTAAGAATGTGATGTTGATAACATAATTTTGGTAGTCTGGGTTCTTTTGGTCAGAGCTAGTGCAGTTTTTAGTTATTAGCGCTCAATAAACTAAAGCTTAACAAACATAAAATAAAAAACAAGCACAGGTTTAAAAAAACGTTGATTGATTTATAAACACCTAAAATTGTTCAAATTTTACTTTACCAGATGCGGTTCCGACATGTCGTGTCTTCAATGAGAATCAATACAAACATATTTGGATAGAATTAATATTTACAAACCTTGAACAGATACATATGTCATTAAAAAAGGGACCCAAAGGATTGACCAACCCGGTCTAGGAATGAAAATCAAGCAGATTTATTTCCAATAGCCAATTATGGATACTATAACATTTTGTTTGCAATTAAAACTAATCAAAAAGTAAAATCACAAAAAAAATAACTCCGAGGAAAATTCAAAACGGAAAGTCCCTAATTGAATTCTAAAATAAATGATAAAACATATCAAACTAATGGACAAATAACAATCAAACAATAAAAGAACCAATTCATTTTCCCTTTTTTGGGCATGAAAAATAACACATATGTTCCTTATGTCGTGACTACAATCCGCTTCTCTTTTTACGAAACAACTATTTATAAGGTGTGTAATTATACTAGCAACACGACGGGTGACAAATGTCTCTTGTCTGTTTGTCCTTTTCTTTTTTTTTTTGGTCATTGCGTTGTCAGTTTATTTTCGATCTATGAGGGTGACTGTCCCTCTGATATCTTTTGGCACTCTTAAATATAAATGGTATTATGAAAGAACTCAACCAATAAACTTAATGAGACATTTAAGACACTTCAAATACAACGAAATAATAGACATTTGCTTAATAATGAAGAAGCAATTATTAAGAAAAACGAACAAGTAGTCCGTTATGAAAAGAAAAGAAGGATAACTCGACATCTTACATCATATCATTTCATATATGATCATACCAAAAATAAGCAAAAGAAATCATACATACTCACTTTAAATTGGACAAACAAGAACTTGCCTTGGAGTCTGCAGGTATTTTTGTTAGATAATTATTACAAATTAACACAGCGATATTTTAAAGCATGCTTGTTTTAAATATACTTGGAGTCCGATGTCAACATATTAACGTTAGCATCGTTATATACCAAAAGAATGCGTATAGGCGATTGAACTACTAGTTTTCATGTATAATCAAAATGATTTGAGCCCTTTACATTACTATGGACAGCGAAAAAGCTATATTCACACTTGGTCTTAATAAGTACTTATGAATATTCTCTTTGTCAAAGGAAAGAGGGAAGAAAGATACCAGGGGGACAGTCAGACTCATAAATCGAAAATAAATTGACAACGGCTGGCTAAAAATGTAAGAAGACAAACAGACAAACAAAAGAACACATAACACAACATAGAAAACTAAAGATAAAGCAAGACAAATCCCACCAAAAACTAGGGGTGATCTCAGGTGCTCCGGAAAGGTAAGCAGATCCTGCTTCACATGTGGCAGCCTTAGACTTGCTTATGTTAAAACAAATCCGGTAAATAGTCTAATTCGGAAGGTCCCATTCGTGAAAGGGACGGGGATTGTAATTACAACGTAAGGAACATATCCGATATCATTTGTTTGACGGTTATTCCATAACGGTCAACCAACTCGTGATGGCGTCCGTAAAATTTAAGAAGTGATGATTTTAACTTCACCATTTGGAACTCCTGGTTTAATAGCTTCCTTGTGACCAGCAACCCTCTATCAAGAAAGTAATGATAGGAAATGCAAACACGCGAATATTGTGTCAATGAGGAGATATATACCCCGTATACAGGTGCTGCTGGAAAGTTGCTACATATACATGGAAAGTGCACAATTTGAAAGCTGAAATCATCTCTTTTGTCGTTAAGTTTTGTTTTCAAAGGACCCTCATTGTCATTTTCTAGATGTAAGTCAAGACATGAGGCCGACTTAACTGTATCTGTTGTATCCTTTATCTCTAGTTCGATTGGATAGATGCGTGCAACACTCATGTCTTTATACGTTTCTTAAATATTGATAAATAACGTATTTACGTCCTGGACATATATACAAATAAAATCTCATTTGAACTGGTATAGTCAAACAATTGCGCAGAGGGTTCGAAATCACGACGGAAGTATAGAGAGCAAATATATAAATACATTATGATATTTTAACACAATTAATTTTATAGCTGTCATTATCTTTCTTATAGCTTTCAATAATCCAGCTCTGTACGATGAATTTTATAGTGAGCTGGAATCCGGAGGCGCTACCACAACAGAGGCCTCGATAGAAGAAATATTGAACAGGTGGGAAACAGAAGAAGTACAATTTGGAATTGTCGGTCGGTCTGCAATGGGGAAGTCAACATTTATCAATTTACTGCTAAATCTTAGTCCAACAGATCCTGGGCATGCCGAAGTTGGAGAAGGAGATTGCACAACATTGATAAAGATATATGAACATCCAAAGTTTGGTTCATTCAAGCTTGTAGACTTCCCTGGATTTGGGACGCTCAACATGACGAAAGATCAATTCCTTGTCAAATTTAATTCTGTGAACCTAGATTATTTCTTTGTTTTCATTGACACCGTACTTATGGAAGAAGATATATGGCTAGTTAAAAAACTGAAGGAACGAAAAATCGCATATTCGTTCGTGAGATCCAAGATTGATGTTATTGTTGATAAAGCGAGGAAGAATGGAACTAACGAACAAGAAGCGATCGCTCAAATAAGGAGTAAATTAGAAGATACAATGGCACGTAACGATACTCTGAGAGGTTCAAAGTTATTTCTTATTTCAAACTTCAAAGAGTATTTTCATTATGGGGATTTGATTAGATTACTGATACACATAACTTCTTTAATTCCCGATGGTAAAGTGGAAGCGTTGCTTTTCTTTCTTCCTTTGTTAACTCCAGAACTTATTGAATTGAAATGCAAAACATTAAAGAAGAGGATTAAATTTGTGGCTGTTGCGACTGGTGTGATTGCTGCTATCCCAATTCCGTTGGTTGATTTCCCTGTGAACATTGCTATAGTTACTCGAGAGGTACGCAGATATATCAGAATTCTAAACCTTGACCAGCCATATGTCAAAAAAGTTCCAGGACTAAAACATCCGTCTTTAAAGGAAAAGACCAAAATCGAATCAATAAAGGCACAATTTATGAAATGCTTGAAGCTAGGAGCAGTCGCAGCAGTATCTCAACTTGACTGGGTATTGCCTGGTATTGGATCTGCCATTGCTGGACCTGCAGCAATCGCTTTGATTGCTCATCATTTGAAGTCTGAATTGGAAGTGCTTCGAGTAGATGCAGAAGTGGTATATGTCTATATGTTAGAACATACATAAACGACGTAAGAGCTGGGAAAATTGAAGGAACTAACAGCGATAAAACTCTACACCGCAACAACCATTAAAATGTTTGTCTGTCATTAAGTCTGATTATTTGTCAATAAAAACTTATCAATATTCTATCGTAGCACTTGCGTGTAATTTCACATTGCGATAAGACGTGTCACGGTACTTGTCTATCCCAAATTCATGTATTTGGTTTTGATGTTATATTTGTTACTCTCGTGGGATTTTGTCTGATGCTTGGTCCGTTTCTGTGTGTGTTACATTTTAGTGTTGTGTCGTTGTTCTCCTCTTATATTTAATGCGTTTCCCTCGGTTTTAGTTTGTTACCCCGATTTTGTTTTTTGTCCATGAATTTATGAGTTTTGAACAGCGGTATACTACTGTTACCTTTATTGCGTACCGCCAGCTTTTTTTTATTTTAGTTGAGAGTATTTTGTGGCGTTGTTCGCATTTTGTTTTGTATGTCCCATCGGTACATTTCGCCACTTTTATAAATGTTTACGCAACGAGTTCTTTTATATATCATATTTTCGTTTTACTAATTGTTGAACGTGCATCTGAGGAACGCCTACCGTAATGAGTGACCGTTAAACTATTAAATACATAATTGTGTCTTGGTGATTTCTCATAATTGTTTTAACCATGTCTTGGAGTATTTTATAAAGTATTGGAACGTTACTGGATTTTAGTCATCACTCATTGAGCTAATGATGAATATATCATTATCTTGAAAATTGCCCCTTTTTATACGCCCGTCTAAATTTTCACAAGACGTATTATGGTATGCAATTGTCCGGCGTCCGTCTGTCTGTCTGTCTGTCGTAAACATGTCTTACCGTAACTTGAGAACAACTTATTCAAATTTCATGAAAATATGATTCAAACTTTTTGAGTAACGGGACTTTGTATTTAAAACAGGGGTGCGTTTTTTTCACATGTCGCGCCGTATTTCAAAAACGATTATTGATTAAAACTTTGCACACTTCGTAGTTTTATAACTCTAAAATCTGAATACTTTTTGATGATGATTCAAAATTTATTATTATAGTTTTTTGGGTTTTTTGTAAAACAAAAAAGGGGGTTCACACGTTGCGCCGTATCTCGGAAACTATTTATGATTTTTGCATAAAACGTCACACATAGGACGACGGGCGTATCATGCGCTAGTGCAAAGTTGTTTATTTATATTAGTACATTTTATTTGAAGCTTGAAAATTTAATACGAAAAATTCTCTGGAATAAGTAATAATTTTCGCTGCTACAGAATGTATAGCGAAATCGGAAATTACTCACATATCAATTGTTGCCTATATTTAGAATTGGGTCTTCCCTGATAAAAAAAAAATACATCAAGAAATGGTAAACAAAATAACAAAATTAAATATCCATAAATTGCCTTATAACTTTATGTTATTAAATTAGCTAGAAAGATAATTGAACTTAAGACATTATTTATTTCATGATATCATACACATGGGTTACCTAATGAATATCACTCTCAAAACATAATTACATTACTAAAAAGGGCATGAAGTAACATTTCATTTTATAGAAACATTTCTACATTTCAGAGATGATAAGCTGAAATGAGTCAACAGCAAAAAACTCACTGTAATCATGTCACTATGAAATAACAATAATTGTTAGAACTGTCCTAGCCATAATGTAAAAATAATCAACTATTCAGAGTTTCTTACCAACGCCAACATTAGTGTAAACTCTTTGGATCAGTTTAAAATACTCATCCACCCTGTTTGTACATATATGTAAATGAGTTAATTTTGTTTTTTATTTTTGCACAAATTTAATTTTTATAGTCATCAATGTACTGATAGATCGTCGACCAATGTAAATGTAGATGTATATGTAGCTAGTTAAAAGCCAAAAACAATTAATAATAAAAAAAATCATGCATCAGAGACTAAAATCAACTAAAACACATCCCAGGGATTTAGTACTTTAACGTCATGAACAGTCAGAGAAGACATGACTTGTGCAATGCCAAAAATAAATGTATCGACAGGTAGTAGGATAGTGAGGAGCGATTTCTATAGAGATAAAAATTAACGTGTCTGTGTCTCTATACATCCCGCCTCAAAAGAAGATACAATTTAATTATGTTTTAATTTGCTAATGACAAAATCGATATTAGTGCCAATGTAAACTATATTCAGAGATCTAATTACAATATTGGTACGATAACCCTTACTTATAAGTTTGTTTAAAGGTTAGATGAGTTTACACGGATCACACAGTGATTTCCTCGCTTTAAGTACAATATTAACATAAAATTTAGGGTGTGAAATACCATTTTTAATAAGTTTTCTTCAGGTGTAGCCAAATTTACTAATCAAATCTTTGTATCTTTGAAAGAATTAGGTAAAAATTCTAAGTAATTACGGTATCAAAATCCCTGACACAGCAATTTCCCAGTGATGCATTGATTGCGTTCGTTAAAATCTATGTCATCCGAACACACACGGACAAACCGAACGAGTTGGGATATATAAACACCGTATGATGGAGCCAAAGGCTGCTGTCTAAAAAAGGAAAATTAACAATAGGAAATGAAAAAATTAGATTTAGTTAAAGTAAGGTCTTTTGGGTAAATTTCTGAAGTATATTTAGAGAACTCTGGATTATTCAATGAAAAAATGTCATCCAAATAACGGTAAGTATTTTTAGCTCACCTGGCCCGAAGGGCCAAGTGAGCTTTTCCCATCACTTGGCGTCCGGCGTCCGTCGTCGTCCGTCGTCTGTCGTCCGTCGTCCGTCGTCCGTCGTCGTTAACTTTTACAAAAATCTTCTCCTCTGAAACTACTGGGCCAAATTAAACCAAACTTGGTTACAATCATCATTGGGGTATCTAGTTTAAAAAATGTGTGGCGTGACCCGGCCAACCAACCAAGATGGCCGCCATGGCTAAAAATAGAACATAGGGGTAAAATGCAGTTTTTGGCTTATAACTCAAAAACCAAAGCATTTAGAGCAAATCTGACATGGGGTTAAATTGTTTATCAGGTCAAGATCTATCTGCCTTCAAATTTTCAGATGAATGCGACAACCCGTTATTGGGTTGCTGCCCCTAAACTGGTAATTTTTGGGAATTTTTGCTGTTTTTGGCTATTATCTTGAATATTATTATAGATAGAGATAAACTGTAACAGCAATAATGTTCAGCAAAATAAGATTTACAAATAAGTCAACATGACCAAAATGGTCAGTTGACCCCTTTAGGAGTTATTGACCTTTATAGTCAATTTTTAACCATTTTTCGTAAATCTTAGTTATCTTTTACAAAAATCTTCTCCTCTGAAACTACTGGGCCAAATTAATCCAAACTTGGCCATAATCATCTTTGGGATATCTAGTTTTAAAATTGTGTGGCGTGACCCGGCAAACCAACCAAGATGGCCGCCATGGCTAAAAATAGAACATAGGGGTAAAATGCAGTTTTTGGCTTATAACTCAAAAACCAAAGCATTTAGAGCAAATCTGACAGCTGTAAAATTGTTTATCAGGTCAAGATCTATCTGCCCTCAAATTTTCAAATGAATGCGACAACCCGTTATTGGGTTGCTGCCCCTGAACTGGTAATTTTTGGGAATTTTTGCTGTTTTTGGCTATTATCTTGAATATTATTATAGATAGAGATAAACTGTAAACAGCAATAATGTTCAGCAAAATAAGATTTACAAATAAGTCAACATGACCAAAATGGTCAGTTGACCCCTTTAGGAGTTATTGACCTTTATAGTCAATTTTTAACCATTTTTCGTAAATCTTAGTAATCTTTTACAAAAATCTTCTCCTCTGAAACTACTGGGCCAAATTAATCCAAACTTGGCCATAATCATCTTTGGGATATGTAGTTTAAAAAATGTGTGGCGTGACCCGGCAAACCAACCAAGATGGCCGCCATGGCTAAAAAAAGAACATAGGGGTAAAATGCAGTTTTTGGCTTATAACTCAAAAACCAAAGCATTTAGAGCAAATCTGACAGCTGTAAAATTGTTTATCAGGTCAAGATCTATCTGCCCTCAAATTTTCAAATGAATGCGACAACCCGTTATTGGGTTGCTGCCCCTGAACTGGTAATTTTTGGGAATTTTTGCTGTTTTTGGCTATTATCTTGAATATTATTATAGATAGAGATAAACTGTAAACAGCAATAATGTTCAGCAAAATAAGATTTACAAATAAGTCAACATGACCAAAATGGTCAGTTGACCCCTTTAGGAGTTATTGACCTTTATAGTCAATTTTTAACCATTTTTCGTAAATCTTAGTAATCTTTTACAAAAATCTTCTCCTCTGAAACTACTGGGCCAAATTAATCCAAACTTGGCCATAATCATCTTTGGGATATGTAGTTTAAAAAATGTGTGGCGTGACCCGGCAAACCAACCAAGATGGCCGCCATGGCTAAAAAAAGAACATAGGGGTAAAATGCAGTTTTTGGCTTATAACTCAAAAACCAAAGCATTTAGAGCAAATCTGACAGGGTAAAAGTGTTTACCAGGTCAAGATCTATCTGTCCTGAAATTTTCAGATGAATCGGACAACCTGTTGTTGGGTTGCTGCCCCTGAATTGGTAATTTTAAGGAAATTTTGCTGTTTTTGGTTATTATCTTGAATATTATTATAGATAGAGATAAACTGTAAACAGCAATAATGTTCAGCAAAGTAAGATTTACAAATAAGTCAGCATGACCAAAATGGTCAGTTGACCCCTTTAGGAGTTATTGCCCTTTATAGTCAATTTTTAACCATTTTTTCGTAAATCTTAGTAATCTTTTACAAAAATCTTCTTCTCTGAAACTACTGGGCCAAATTAAACTAAACTTGGCCCCAATCATCATAGGGGTAACTTGTTTAAAAAATGTGTGGCGTGACCCGGCCAACCAACCAAGATGGCCGCCATGGCTAAAAATAGAACATAGGGGTAAAATGCAGTTTTTGGCTTATAACTCAAAAACCAAAGCATTTAGAGCAAATCTGACAGCGGTAAAAGTGTTTATCAGGTCAAGATCTATCTGTCCTAAAATTTTCAGATGAATCGGACAACCTGTTGTTGGGTTGCTGCCCCTGAATTGGTAATTTTAAGGAAATTTTACTGTTTTTGGTTATTATCTTGAATATTATTATAGATAGAGATAAACTGTAAACAGCAATAATGTTCAGCAAAGTAAGATTTACAAATAAGTGAACTTGACCGAAATGGTCAGTTGACCCCTTTGGGAGTTATTGCCCTTTATAGTCAATTTTTAACCATTTTTCGTAAATCTTAGTAATCTATTACAAAAATCTTCTTCTCTGAAACTACTGGGCCAAATTAATCCAAACTTGGCCACAATCATCTTTGGGGTATCTAGTTTAAAAAATGTGTCCGGTGACCTGGCCATCCAACCAAGATGGCTGCCATAGCTAAAAATAAAACATAGGGGTAAAATGCAGTTTTTGGCTTATAACTCAAAAACCAAAGCATTTAGAGCAAATCTGACATTGGGTTGAATTGTTTATCAGGTCAAAATCTATCTGCCCTGAAATTTTGGATGAATCGGACAACCCGTTGTTGGGTTGCTGCCCCTAAATTGGTAATTTTAAGGAAATTTTACTGTTTTGGGTTATTATCTTGAATATTATTATAGATAGAGATAAACTTTAAACAGCAATAATGTACAGCAAAGTAAGATTTACAAATAAGTCAACATGACTGAAATGGTCAATTGACCCCCTAAGGAGTTATTGTCCTTTATAGTCAATTTTTAACAATTTTCATAAAATTTGTAAATTTTTACAAACATTTTTTACTGAAACTACTGGGCCAAGTTCATTATAGATAGAGATAATTGTAAGCAGCAAGAATGTTCAGTAAAGTAAGATGTACAAACACATTATCATCACCAAAACACAATTTTGTCATGAATCCATCTTCTTCCTTTGTTTAATATTCACATAGACCAAGGTGAGCGACACAGGCTCTTTAGAGCCTCTAGTTGAATGTATCAACTAAATATAACAATGATGGGTCTTTACTGATTTGGTCATAAACTGGGATTCATAGCAATAAAGAAATAAATCTGCTATTAAAGGGGCACAGTTGGTGCCCATAGGAATACCTACTACCTGACAATACACTTTATCGCCGAAACGTACATAAATGTTATCTAGCAGAAAATTTAAAGCTTCAAACATATCCTCTCATTTCCAGTAAGTGTATCCAACATACTTTCCTTTTTCGTTACAGAAAAAGGCTTTTAAACGACTTACAGCAAATAACAGTAGAAAAATCATAACTGTCAACAGAATTGTAAGGACCATTGAAAGCATGTATTTTATCTAAAACCTCTAAAGAATTTAACACTCCAAAAATAATTAATACCAGTATTTTCATAAGCTTAATTACAGAAGTTAATAACCCGTTCTTTGATAGTAGTAAGGGAGGTAGTTAGAAGCACTGATACATTAGTAGTAGAACACTTACTCGAAGCGGAGATGAAACGGCATTTAAATGGTTTTTGTGTAATTTCGGTAATCAGTACATGGTAGGGACTTTCAAATGTTCGGAAGATGATTTAAGCTTGGTAGTGGCAGTATGCTTGTTAACGATTTGACTCTGTGGTGCGCACTGACCTGAATGTAGAAGAATTGATAATTTCGTTTTGAAGAACTTCCGTGTAGTATATGCGTCACACCACATGGTTCCTATTATTAATTTTGGAATTGTTTTCTAAATGAGATATTCGAATATTAACAGTATTCATAATTTAATCAAATAACTGTCTAAAGATTTTTTATCAGATTTTTCACGTTTGCACCAATTTTTACAGTACGCAGACAGAGCGTCTTTAATGATCTGACGACACTGTTTCCAATCTATTGTAGATGGAGGACGGTATTTCGGTCCTTTCTTTAGAAAAGTTATGACCTCACGGTCTTCGACGATGTTGAGGTCTCCTGTAATAATATGACCATATGGAACATATTTAAAACTAGATGTTTCGAAATCTCAAGTGGAAGGAACATTATTTTCTATATTGTCGTCTGTTGTAATTGACGTATAATTAAAAATCAAATTTCTGCTCGGTTTTTTATAAGAATACGAAATAATGGGTTGTTCTATATTATCAAAATATGGAGGTATTAAGCTATAGACAGGAGAGTCATTGAATATGCTAGACAAATTAATAAAATCAATACCTCTATTTATATATTTTAATTTAAGAAAATGTCGTTTATGATTTTCAGGTTTATCAATACTAGGAAATAGCCTGTGATGACAAAAGGCTGTAATAATACGGGTGTATTCATAAAACGGGCTAAAAAAAAAGAAATGTTATCACACTCCAGAAAAATAGCATATAATTACTTATAGGTATCTGACCCAGATTGCTCAATACTTGATGTCCGCCATTATTCTTTATTATAGATAACAGATCAGCAAGTGTATAATTTATACGATGTTTAATACGTTGATTACGGTTTTTGCGTTTACCATGAGACCTATTATTTCTAAGTCGTTTATCAACAATATTAATGACATCTATAGAAGTTTCCTTGTCCTAATATTTTATCATTAGACCGAGAGGATACGCTGTTTGAAGTCTTTTTATCCAAAACAATTCGCGAACTTCGCGTGATTTTTTCAAATTGCTTGTACGATTCTCCTGGTTGTTTCTGAACGGTTTCGAGGGGTTGGAATGTTATATATTTATTATGCTTATCTAAACGATGATATACTAAACTTTTGAATTTTTTGGGTCTACGAAAGCGGTAGAGATGTTCTTGATTTCTTCTGTGATACTCCTGCATATTGAATACCACACTTAGGTTGGGTTCATGTTACCACATATATTAGGTTTTGAGTTTTTCATGTAATATCACAGGAAAAGGAGAGCGAAAAGGTTCTCCCGTTCACTGTTGACCTTATAGTATTTAGAGAAGTCAATCTAAAACAGGTTAGTCATTTTTTTTTTTTTTTTTTTTTGGCATTGCACGGGAAAATTTGTGGATATCCACGTACATTTTTGTTAAATAATCTGGCTGTAGTGGCATTACCAATACGTTTATTTATGCACGTAGATAACCTAGAAGTTGTGTTGTTAATAATATTTTTTTCATTCCGTAAAATCATGATTATTAAATATGGGTATAGGAACAATACAAAAGACCGGAGGTTGTAACATTGAAGGAGGATCACAGTTACGGAATAGGAAGTTTTAAGGAGTGCAGTGAAGAACTCTTACAAAAACTGTCATAAAAGGCCGGACGTATATAATAAAACTGACATATATAACAAACACAGAGCAATAACAGAGGTTGTAAGAAATCTTAGTAAAACCATAGCAGGGGGCAATAATAAAAAATAGCAGGCGTGGATGAGTATCAATACATCCAAACGTCGTTATATTGAATAAACAATAAAGATATAAACATGTGAAAGCTCTCTCACAGGCAAACAACCAATAGCTGAAAAATATAAGGGCATACACTACAAGCACGGGGATACATTCTACTGCATCCAAACAGCACGAGTAACAAACCCTGCAGTAAATAGATATAGGAAGATGTGGTGTGAGTGCTAATGAGACAACTCTCCATCCAGATAACAATTTAAAAAAAAATATACTGTTATGATATTGTAATTATTGTATTTATTTATGTTGGCCTGATTTGTGTTGTGTGGCCTGATAGTTGTTTACAGAATAATCTTAGAACTGTGCAGTTTAGAAATCACTGGAACAATTACAGAATGATTGGAACTTTCCAGAATGATCCTAATAAAAGATGCGTTATATAAACTTCTACATTTTACTAGAAACTTCTGTTGTAACTTTCTAGGATGTTCCATTATAGACTGTTCTAGAATCTTCCATGACAACTATATATATATATACAGACACTAAAGTTAAACTCACTCTTGGACTTGGACTTAGACATCGATAGACATTAGCATTCACAGCATTTGGATTGACACTTTTATTCTACAAACAACATCATACTGGATTGTGACCTTAGTAGTGAACGTAATATTCAGATTGGATTCCGAAAGATATCCGGATACAGATAAAGATAAAAGATTGGACTCATATTTTGACAGTTAAGTTGACAGTAATATTTGTGTAATACTTCTTGTAAACTTTTGTATAATAAATATTGTTAAATTTTATTATTGATTTGTGTCTTTTGTTGGCTACAATTTAAAGGCGATTTCTGGCCGTAACAGAAATTGGGGGCTCGTCCGGGATAACGAAAATATCTTATTCAAAATTTATTCAATATTTTTATTATAACTAGCCAACAAAATTCTACAAAATGGCATTTGATGCCGGTAAATTTTTGAAAACGCCAGACCTGGAGGGGTTTGATAATTTAAAGAAAGAGGAATTAGTGTTGCTCGCTAAACATCTGAAATTAAATTTTAAAGTATCTATGAGAAAACAAATTATAAAAAATTTAGTTATAGACAAATTAGTTGACGCAGAAATTTTAGGTGAAGAGGCTCTTGAACTTAAGGTCGAAAATATTGACGCCTTTAAATTAAAACAGCTTGAATTAGAACATGAACTCAAATTAAAAGAACTGGAGATAAGAAAAGAAGATGAACTTAAATTAAAACAAGATGAACTTAAATTTAAACAAGATGAACTTAAATTAAAACAGGCAGAACTGGAAATGAAGGAAAGGTTGGAAATGGATAAAAAGGAAAAAGAAGATGAATTAAAATTAAAAGAACTTGAAATGAGGGAAAGGCTAGAGATGGAGAAACTAAAACTTGAAATGGTCAAAGAAGAAAGCAACACTAAAGTCCAGTCAAAATCAGATTATTTTGATGCAGCAAAAAATATACGTTTGGTTCCCAGATTTTGTGAAAAAACAGTCGATAAATATTTTCCACAGTTTGAGAAAATTGCTCGAAATTTGAATTGGCCAAAGCCGTATTGGACTACAATGCTACAAAGTGTTTTTGAGGGTAAAGCTGCTGAAATATACTCCGCACTTCCATCAGAAAAAAGTTCCGATTATGACACGGTGAAACAGGAAGTTTTGAAAGCTTATGAGCTAGTACCAGAAGCATATAGACAGAAATTTAGATCTTATAAAAAGTTTGATTCGCAAACCTATGTGGAATTTGCTCGGGAAAAAGAAGATCTATTTGATAAATGGCTTACTTCAAAGAAAACAGATAACAATTTTGATAACCTAAGACAATTGATGTTATTAGAAGAGTTCAAACAATGTGTTCATTTAGACTTAAAAACACATTTAGACGACAAAACTGTTGGGACAATACATGATGCAGCTGTAATTTCAGATAATTATACCCTTTCACATAAAAGAAGTTTCAAGGGTCAAAATGTTAATAATTCAAGTGGAAATTACAAAAATCAAAGCACTGAGCGTACTGATAGTAAGCCTGTTGCACAGAATAAGAGTCAGTCCAGTTTTAATATGTCTAGTCCAAAATTTGATACTTTTGAGAAGAAGTCACTGATTTGTGCTTATTGTAAGAAGAATGGTCACCTGATGGCTGATTGTTTTAGACTCCAGAAGAAGAATGAACGAGATAATAAGCCGAAGTCCAGTGCGTGTACGACACCTTATATTACCAGTACGTTGGAATGTCCTGCGAGTCAGGCTTTTAAGTCCAGTTTTTGTGATTACATGGATGAATATAAATCCTTTATGTCTGATGGGTTTATTTCTATTGTTGATGATACCACTCTTCAGCCTATTAAGATTTTACGGGACACTGGAGCTTCTCAGTCTTTATTGTTAGAAGGTGTGTTGCCTTTGTCCGAGAAGACTTCTGTTGGTGCCTCCGTTTTGTTACAAGGTGTAGAGTTAGGTTGTATAAATGTTCCTCTCCATCGTATTTATCTGAAGTCAGATTTGATAACTGGACCAGTTATTGTAGGTGTTCGTCCTAATCTCCCTGTAGAGGGTGTTACATTATTGCTAGGAAATGATCTAGCTAGGAACAAAGTGGTTGCTGAACCAATTGTTACCAGTGAACCAGTGGTGGATGTTAAATCACCTGAAGATGATGCTGAATTCTATCCAGCTTGTGTTGTTACTAGGGCGATGGCTAGAAAACAACAAGATGAGAATTTGCAAGAAGACCAGTTTGATTACATGGACCTTTCTGACACTTTCCTAGCTGACATTGAAGGTCCTGGTAGCTCAGAAAAGGCCATAATAAGACCACCTAGTGTTAACAAGAATGTTATTATGCCATGGCCAAACGTAAACAGCCATTCATTAGACCGAAAGAATTTATTCGAAGAACAACATAAAGACCCTGAGGTTCTTCAGCTCAACCAGCGGGCTCAACCACAGGAGGAAGCAGACAAAGTGGCCGAATGCTATTACCATCAGGACGGCATTTTAATGAGGAAGTGGAGGCCTCCTGATGCTACCCCAGAGGAGGAATGGAGAGTGGTATACCAAGTGGTGGTGCCTAAAGTTTATAGGCAAGAAATTATTGGTCTTGCCCATGACACCCCCTTGGCTGGACACTTAGGTATAAGGAAGACTTGCCTTAAGATCTTGCAGCATTTCTACTGGCCCAGACTTCGAAATGATGTCGCAGAATACTGCAAATCATGCCATATATGCCAGGTTGTTGGTAAGCCTAACCAGAAAATACCACCAGCACCACTTCTGCCTATTCCAGCCTTTGACGAACCTTTCAGCAGAGTTTTAATTGACTGCGTTGGACCTTTACCAAAGACCAAAACTGGAAATGCGTATTTATTGACAATCATGTGTACATCCACTCGCTTTCCTGAGGCTATTCCGCTAAGAAATATCAAGACACCTACTATTGTCAAAGCACTTATCAAATTTTTCACATTAGTAGGACTTCCTAAGTCTATACAGTCCGACCAGGGATCAAATTTCATGTCAGGTTTATTTCAGAAAGTCGTGTACCAGTTAGGGATTGCTCAGTATAGATCAAGTGCGTACCATCCAGAATCTCAAGGTGCCTTAGAACGTTTTCACCAAACATTGAAGAACATGATTAGAACTTTTTGTCTTCAATTTGACAGAGACTGGGATGATGGAGTTCACTTTCTACTTTTTGCAGTCCGAGAGGCTGTTCAAGAATCCCTTGGATTTAGTCCCTTTGAGTTGGTATTTGGCCATACTGTAAGGGGACCGTTAAAATTGATTAAGGAAAAGTGGCTTACTGAACATACTGACTTGAATCTTTTAGACTATGTATCTAGATTTAAAGAAAAATTGTATACTGCTTGTCAAATTGCTCAGAAAAACTTAAAAAATGTACAGAACAAGATGAAAATTTGGTATGATAAAGATGCCAGGGATAGAGTTTTTGAGCCTGGTGATAAGGTACTTGTATTTTTGCCAGTCCCTGGACATCCTTTACAGGCTAAATATTGTGGTCCTTATACAATAGAGAGTAAAATCAATGATTTGAATTATATTGTAAAAACTCCAGGTCGGCGTAAACAAAACAGAGTGTGTCATATTAATATGTTAAAACCATATTTTGAGCGTACTAATGAATGTGAGAGTAAACCAGTTGCCACTTTAGGCATGGTTAAATTTGAGAACAATCATGACAAACCAGATGTAATTGAACCACCTTTTAGTTCTAAAACTATGGAAGAGACAGTTAGATTGAAAAATTCTGAAATTTTGTCAAATTTAGACTCAAAACTTGCACATCTGTCTTTTGATCGTAGAGAAGAAATAAAAACTTTGGTATTTTCTTTTAAAAATCTTTTTCCAGATGTGCCAAACAAAACCACTGCTGTTTGTCATGATGTTGATGTAGGAGATTCTTCTCCAATTAAGCAACATCCTTACCGGCTTAATCCACTCAAACTTGAAGCTATGAGAAAAGAAATTAAATATATGCTTGACAATGATATTATTGAGCCGAGTAACAGTGAATGGAGCTCTCCTTGTCTCCTTGTGCCAAAACCAGATAAAACCTTTCGTTACGTGACTGATTTCAGAAAAGTAAATTCAGTCTCAAAATCTGATTCCTATCCGATTCCAAGGATAGACGATTGTATTGACAACATTGGTCAAGCAAAATTTGTGAGCAAATTTGATTTGTTGAAAGGTTATTGGCAAGTTCCATTGACACAGAGAGATCGTGAAATATCAGCTTTTGTTACACCAGATGGCTTATTTCAATATACTGTAATGCCATTTGGCATGAAAAGTGCACCAGCTACATTTCAAAGAATGATCAATAATGTTATAAAAGATTTAAACTGTTGTTATGCTTATATTGATGATCTAATTGTATGTAGTGATGGCTGGGAACAGCATTTAACACATTTGTATGATACTTTTGATAGATTGTCACAATCAAATTTGACTGTTAATCTTGGTAAAAGTGAATTTTGTCAGGCCACTGTTGATTATTTAGGGCATACAGTTGGCCAAGGTCAAGTGAAACCTATTATGGCTAAAGTGGAAGCTATTTCCTCCTCCTACAAATAGAAAACAACTTATGAGATATTTAGGCATGATTGGATTTTACAGAAAATTTTGTTCAAATTTTGCTACTGTGGTTCAACCATTGACTCATCTTTTACGAAAAGATTCTAAATTTATCTGGAGTGAAAATTGTCAAAACGCTTTTGAAAATAGCAAATCACTTTTAATTAATAGTCCAGTTCTGATTACTCCAGACTTTGAAAAACAATTTAAACTTGCCGTTGATGCAAGCGATGTAGGAATTGGAGCAGTTTTATATCAAGAGACAGATGATAATGTTGAGAAACCGATATCATATTTTTCTAAGAAATTAGATAAACATCAGAAAAATTATTCAACTATTGAAAAAGAGTGTTTTGCAATGTTGTCAGCACTTCAACATTTTGATGTATATTTGAATCCCACTGTATATCCTATTCTTGTTTGTACTGATCATAATCCTCTCACCTTCATACATAAAATGAGAAACAAGAATCAGAGGTTGACTAGGTGGAGTTTGTTGTTACATGAATATGATGTAATTGTAAAACATATTAAGGGTAAAGATAATGTAATAGCAGATGCTTTATCTAGAGCTTATTAAAACACTTTGTATATACTATGTATTTTTGTTCATATTATTCATGATAAGTTTTTGTTACACTAAAACTTCTTTTATGGGGGGAGGTGTTATGATATTGTAATTATTGTATTTATTTATGTTGGCCTGATTTGTGTTGTGTGGCCTGATAGTTGTTTACAGAATAATCTTAGAACTGTGCAGTTTAGAAATCACTGGAACAATTACAGAATGATTGGAACTTTCCAGAATGATCCTAATAAAAGATGCGTTATATAAACTTCTACATTTTACTAGAAACTTCTGTTGTAACTTTCTAGGATGTTCCATTATAGACTGTTCTAGAATCTTCCATGACAACTATATATATATATACAGACACTAAAGTTAAACTCACTCTTGGACTTGGACTTAGACATCGATAGACATTAGCATTCACAGCATTTGGATTGACACTTTTATTCTACAAACAACATCATACTGGATTGTGACCTTAGTAGTGAACGTAATATTCAGATTGGATTCCGAAAGATATCCGGATACAGATAAAGATAAAAGATTGGACTCATATTTTGACAGTTAAGTTGACAGTAATATTTGTGTAATACTTCTTGTAAACTTTTGTATAATAAATATTGTTAAATTTTATTATTGATTTGTGTCTTTTGTTGGCTACAATTTAAAGGCGATTTCTGGCCGTAACAATACCATTATAGGTCAATGTACGGCCTTCAACATGGAGCCTTGGCTCACACCAAAAAACAAGCTATAATGGACCCCAAAATTACTAGTGTAAGATCATTCAAACGGGAAAAAGAACGGTCTAATCTATATAATATAAAAAAAAACAGAAACGAGAAACACGTATAAATTACATAAACAAACGACAACTACTGTACATCAGATTCCTGACTTAGGACAGGTGCGAACATTTGCAGCGGGATTAAACGTTTTAATGGATCCAAACCTTCTCCCTTTTTCTGAAACAATAGCACAACATCACAACATAGAAAAACACACGATAAAATATCAATTGGCAGGCTTAACTCAATCAAAAAACGTACATTAATACACTATAAACGAATAAATTTGATCTGCGATATCTGAATGCAAATGCACAGTTAATAAAATATTAGGGACAAACATTCAAGGCCAAAAATCAAACAAACAAGTCCAAACAATGCCTTGTCAAGACACCACTGCGAAATATTTAACCCTTCGAAAATATTCACTTTAGAAAAAAACACGGTAAAAAATACAGGTAAATCTTGAAGTTTATACAAACTAGTAAGAAGAAGGGATATTCCAAATAATCAAAGCTGGTTTATAGACAAGATCCATATAAATATAAAATAACAAAAAAGCATTATAAACATTATCAACAGGTCGAATTAGCAAGAAATACGATTTGAGATTACTCACAGTTACTGAAGAACATTTCTCCACAAGTAACCTGTCATCTATTATATGAACATCCTTCATAAAAAAATCTTATTAAGAAAGTTAGTGCATTGTGATGACATCGCTACAGTTTAACTGTGTCCCAGCAAAACCTTCCCAAATGGGAAACAACTGTTAAAGAATGTTCAAATACATTGCAATCTAGACTTTTGATTACATTTTGCCAGAGTGAAAAATATCAGTCATATATTGTCTTGTTATTTTCATGGGGAGGGAAACAGAGTAAGTAAGAATGAGTTACATACCATAAATTTGAAGAAAAAAAAAGTTTTGGTAATTCATTTGAAATACAAGCCATACCCACAAAAGATAGCAAATTTTTCTTATTTATTAATAGTACTAAATTTTTATTTGCACTTTTGTTGCCAAGCTTTCTATATTAACAGTATAATAGAGAAAGTCTATTAATGCGTACGACTTTTATCTATATATCATTTATGCAGTCTTATTTTCAAAATGTAATTTTTCGTGCCTGGTGGTTAACACTGCATGCAATCAGTCGATACATTTAACTACACACCTGAAAATTTAAAAACTTTACAGAAGTTCAAAAGCAGTTTTATTTTTTATCACTTTCTAAAAAAAGGAATGCGTCTATATTACACTGATGCCCCACTCGCACTATTAGTCATCAAAGGTACCAGGATTATTATTTAATACATCAGTGGCGCGTTTCGTCTACATAAGACTCATCAGTGACGCCCAGATCAAAATAGTTATAAAGCCAAACAAGTACAAAGTTGAAGAGCATTGATGACCCAAAATTCACAAAAAATTGTGCCAAATACGGCTAAGGTAATATATTCCTGGGATAAGACAATTCTTTGTTTCGTGTAAAATTCAAAGTTTAGTAAACAGGAAATTTATAAAAATGACCATATATTTGATATTCATGACAACACCGAAGTGCTGCTTACTGGGCTGGTGATACCCTCGGAGACGAAACGCCCACAAGCAGTGGCATCGACCCAGTTACTAGTATGTAAATAGTTATCAAAGGTACCAGGATTATAATTTAATACACCAGACGCGCGTTTCGTCTACATACATGTAAGACTCATCAGTGAAGCTCAGATCAAAATGGTTATAAAGCCAAACAAGTACAAAGTTGAAGAGCATTGATGACCAAAAATTACAAACAAGTGTGCCAAATACGGCTAAGGTAATCTATTCCTAGGATAAGAAAATCCTTCGTTTTTTTGTAAAATTCAGAGTTCAGTAAACAGGAATTTTATAATTTTCTATGTTATCAGTAGACCGTGAAATTAGGGTCAAATAAAGGCAACAGTAGTATACCGCTGTTTTATATTCCTAACTCGATTGAATAAAAAAAACAAATCCGGGTCATAAACTAAAACTGAGAGAAACCTATCAATCACAAGAGGAGAACCACGACACAACAGAAACACAACAGCAAAATTTAACACACACAGAAACGAACTACAATATAACAATGGCCATTTTCCTGACTTGATACAGGACATTTTAAGAAAAAATGGTAGGTTGAATCTGGTTTTGTGGCATGCCAAACCTCCCGCTTTAATGGCAATGTTAAACATAACATTAAAATGACAACATTACATGACAGGACTAAAATACAAATGAATAGTAGAAAATATAGGACAGAAAAACAAACGAATAAAAGCTAACAAAAAGTACGGTGTCAGGTTTAAAATTTTTAAATTTTTAAATTCAAAAATTAGAAAGATAATATCACAGGGAACATGTGTACTAAGTTTTAAGTTGATTGGACTTCAACTTCATCAAAAACTACCAACAAAGTCCCCATTTTTTTTTCATCAAATAACTCCATCGTCCATTGGACCAAATGTACCAAGATATGTCATCTGTTATACAATTTCAAACAATAGTATAATATTCCCTAGAGTTATCCACTGGTACATTCTATAATATTTAATACTTTGTTTCAATTGTATGGAACAATTTAGATGATGCTTCGTTATCACTTTGGTGATATCAAATTGAACCTTCAGTTGTATTACATAATAGAGGATAAATAGCATTCATAGCGAAGAAGACATAATGTTCTTATTCCTTATATTTGGCTAGAAAAGGAAACTTTTTCCTAAGCAATACTTTAAGGGGGTTCGCGGGTTTAACTTTTCGCGCCCGTTGAGTCGATTGATGCGCAGCCATTACGGTAATCAGTTCGAACGTCGCAAAATCTTTACTTTCTTCTTGATTATAAATAATTGAAAAACACTAGCTATTTCTGTTCTAGGTTAGTGTTTTTTTTTTATTCATAATTCACAGAAATTTAATTGAGGACGGTATTTAAAACTTCAAAGTCGACTTTATTACGGTTTGTTGACATCGAGATACGCCATTTTAGAATCTCGGAAGAAAATTGCTTTCAATATTTTGACAAGTAATCAGCTTTTATATCTATACTAGAATGACTATCAATGTTTGTAATAATTTGTATTCATTACGGTATATTTTTAAGCTGTTTTACAAATTTTCAACACGTAGATCCATCCAAAGAAAGAGATAAAGTGGTGAGTATGTAAAAGGTACGTTCAGAATTAGTCAATGAAATTTTGTAAATCCTTGAATGATGATTCTTTGTTATAAAATCACGACAATCGTAAAATTATTGTATCATCTGCTAAATAATGTCTCAAAGGAACAAACAAGGAAAATTTTCAAAAAAGAAGAATTTCGAGAAAGACCAAAGGATCAGTGGGCTAGTTTTTCATAGAAGTGGATTGCTATCAGACCACCACAATATACCACCACTTGATCCAGATAATTCTCAAAATATATTAGAACCTGACCACAATATACCTTCATTTGACCCGGTCCATTATCAATACTTAGAGTTAGAACCTGACCACTCATATGCCAAACTGAAAACAATTGAAACATCTGATTTATGTATAAATGATGCTTTTGAGTCTGTACCTTATTCACAAGATCATATTCATGAAGAAGTGATTGATGATGATTATGATATAAATGTTGACTTAGACTTCTTACCGTTACCTACAGATTTACTTCCCTTAAACCACTGTAGATATGTTGTTGAACTAGACTTTATTGTTCAGCAGTTGAAACAATGTTCAAAATGTGAAGTGCCCTTACAACTACAAAATTCATTGGGAGTAAAACCTTATGGTGTTGCTGGTATTTTGTATTTACAATGTACAGAATGTGGAGATGTTGCGAGAATTAGATTAGGGAAAACACATTATGCAAATAAGAATAAAAGAGGAGTTGGTAGATTTGATGTAAATACAAAATTAGCTGCAGGTAAACCAATGTTCTTTCAATTATGATAACGATATAGTCTGGTCATTGATATATATATATATATGAAGAATGAACTATGTATAAAAAAAAAGTTGTGGTACATTGTATGATTGCTTATAAGACCACTTTCCAACAGACTCCAAATACATACAAGTTTTAAACAGCTTAAGGTCGACATCCAACCTTTAACTATGAGCAAAACCCAAACCATATACATGTATAGTATAGTATAGTATAGTCAGCTATAAATGCCCCAATGATAATTGTAAAACAATTCAAACAAAAAAACTTACAATTTTTTAACATGTTTAAAGTTTTTAGCAATGAATGAACAATAAATATGTTACACAGCATCAAATCAAATTGAAAAATAAAATTGAAGCACTGTATTACAGACACCTGACTTGGCACACAAGCATAAAGAATATGAAGGGGTTAAATTTTTTGCAGGTGCCCAACTTAGGACAGTGTTGTAAATGTACAGCACAATTTATGAACAAAATATAAAAATTAGTTGAAAAGGGCTTATTTTTATATCTCATCAGATCAATAAAAAGCAGAAAACAAGTTACAAACACACAAACTTGGTGAGGCAGATTATTTATACATTTTTAAATAATTATATGTTTGTAATAAACTATGAAAAGTGCAGAAAATACTTAATTCCAAGATTGGCTTAGTCATGTTAGTGGGTTGATACATCACATAAACCTAAATGTTATTTAAAGACATCTTATCTGAAGTTCTGACAATTCAAATTAAAAGAGCATATTTATGTTTTTTGTTTAATTTCAAAATGCTATATGATGCATTAAAGTAGAATATCAGCTGTAAAATTGAGGAAATTTAATTTGATAACCAAAATAGTATTCATATCATACAAGAATTAACTTCAGAATATTATGAGAAAAATGGGTACACAGTACATGTATAACATTGCACATTGAATGAATAGGGCAAATGATGAGGTAGTGAATTTGATAATGTTCTCTACTGTTAATGCCAGCCAACAAGAAACTGATTAAAAAATAGAGTAAGATTTCACTTTTTGATAATGATAATGTCAGAGTATCTTTATGCACATGTCAATCTTAATTGTCAACATGAAAATCCTCTTAAATTCTTAATTTGCAAGATTTATTGTATATACAATGATTTTAGTTCTGGTGTGCTAATATTATGTAATAAATATTAGCACACCAGAACTAAAATCAGCTGCCAGTAGTGTGATAATTTAAAACATACCATTTCATCCTGGTCAAACATTATAATTCCTTATTTTGCATTGTCACAAAATTAATTTTGCTTACCTTTCAATTTCCTACATGTACATAAACATATGGTCCAAATACAATGTATGGTATGATTTTAGCTACATGTACTTTTATAATTTTGCTGGTGTTCTAAATTGATTGTTAATTTATATTTTTGTACGTTTTTTTATATTAACAGGTATGATTCATGCAGGTATTTGTGAAACACAGCTGAACAATTTGCTCGCTGCCATGAATGTACATTATCCTCACCACAAGTCCCTAAAATCAAGAGAAAATGAGGTTGGGAATATAATGGAGTGTCAGGCAAATGCTTCAGAAAGGAAGTTTTTACTCGATGAAGCTCTCCAGTCCATGACCATTGATGCAGGCTTGAATGAAATGAATTAAATACAATAATTTTATAAAAATGATAGTCCAGATCCTGTCATTTGCATATACATGTTCATTGTAGATACAATGGCTAACAACTTTACCCAATGTCATTTTATATATTGACATGTATATGTTAATGCCTAAAATATGTGCTAAACTGCCAATCTGCAATCCTGTTTCCTAGCAAGTATAAATAAATAATATATTTTCCAACTATGTACATCTATATATTGTGTAAATCCTGAAAATACTCAAAAACTTCAAAATTTATTTATTGAGATCTAAATCATTGTCTCCGATATCTTAAAAAAAATTGACATACATTTAGTTGAGATGAGGACCATGAAGAAGACCCTAAAATGAACTGGTTAGGCAAAAATATACTTTCATACCTGTAATTTGTACATTAGTTTGCTATTTGCTGGATAAAATAAAATTATATGTATATATTTTATAGATAATCAGTTAGGAACTTTTTTTATCTAACTGAGAGCAACATATCTTCAAAGATTATAAGATACAGTTTAAAGGGAAATAATCCGTAACTATTTTTTGATTGTCTCCCCTCTTTACTGTTCTCTTTCTTGTGCATGCAACAACTATTCATAGTTCTATTGTGTTGTAGTTCATTTCATCATTATTTCATTATCATAAGAAAAATCATTTTAATAAAGGTATGAACTTTTAAAATCTACTAGGCTCCATGATTATATCATTACAGTACTTCTATGGGTATACCTTTTTTTGGGTATATATATGAAATGACTGAATAAATAGCCAACAATAAGATTTAGGTGCCACAATCACTTTAATACCTTAATTTTGTGGTTGAGTTTTGTGTTTAGGTTTATTTCTATGAAAACATTTCATATTAAATCAATGATAATTCTCAGCTTAAGTCCTGATGTATAAATTAAAGGACAATTTGGCTCTACAACACTTGAGCCAATTTTTATACAACCGCAAAAATTGAAAAATTTTTGGTCGTATATTGGTATCACGTTGGCGTCGTCGTCGTCGTCGTCCGAATACTTTTAGTTTTCGCACTCTAACTTTAGTAAAAGTGAATAGAAATCTATGAAATTTTAACACAAGGTTTATGACCACAAAAGGAAGATAGGGATTGATTTGGGGAATTTTGGTCCCAACATTTTAGGAATTAGGGGCCAAAAAGGGCCCAAATAAGCATTTTCTTGGTTTTCGCACTATAACTTTAGTTTAAGTAAATAGAAATCTATGAAATTTTGACACAAGGTTTATGACCACAACAGGAAGGTTGGGATTGATTTTTGGAGTTTGGTTCCAACAGTTTAGGAATAAGGGGATAAAAAAGGGCCCAAATAAGCATTATTCTTGGTTTTTGCACAATAACTTTAGTATAAGTAAATAGAAATCAATGAAATTTAAACACAAGGTTTATGACCACAAAAGGAAGGTTGGGATTGATTTTGGGAGTTGATGTCCTAACAGTTTAGGAATTAGGGGCCAAAAAAGGGCCCATATAAGCATTATTCTTGGTTTTCGCACCATAACTTTAGTATAAGTAAATAGAAATCTATGAAATTTAAACACAAGGTTAACCGTTTATGACCACAAAAGGAAGGTTGGGTTTGATTTTGGGAGTTTTGGTCCCAACAGTTTAGGAATAAGGGGCCCAAAATTTTTTGGTCGTATATTGGTACCACGTTAAGTAGATTCTTAATGTTTGGTCCCGTTTTCAAATTGGTCTACATTAAGGTCCAAAGGGTCCAGAATTAAACTTAGTTTGATTTTAACAAAAAATGAATCCTTGGGGTTCTTTGATATGCTGAATCTAAAAATGTACTTAGATTTTTGATTATTGGCCCAGTTTTCATTTTTCATCAAGTTGGTCCAAATCGGGATCCAAAATTAAACTTTGTTTGATTTCATCAAAAATTGAATAATTGGGGTTCTTTGATATGCCAAATCTAACTGTGTATGTAGATTCTTAATTTTTGGTCCCGTTTTCAAATTGGTCTACATTAAAGTCCAAAGGGTCCAAAATTAAACTAAGTTTGATTTTAACAAAAATTGAATTCTTGGGCTTTTTTGATATGCTGAATCTAAACATGTACTTAGATTTTAGATTATGGGCCCAGTTTTCAAGTTGGTTCAAATCAGGACCTAAAACTCAATGTTGGCCTGCATATCAATCATGTGTACTGTTAATCATAAACAGATTTTAATTATATATAGTTAAAGCCAAAAAAAACGAAAGAAAAGTTTGGTTTTTTTTTTCAAAAATAACCATTTTTGGTTGCCATGGTTTCACACTTTTGGTGATCTATCTCTCTTAAAAGGTCGGTAACCCCCAATTTTTTTTGCCTTTTCTGTACTTCAATAACAACTCTCTTAGAATGGAAAGTATGATACAAATCTGTAATTTAGTTCTCTCCGTACTTTTAGATTGGGTTAATGGAGGTGCAATTTCCCCTATTAGTCTTTGTAAAATTGTACGATTTATGAGGGAAAACCTTATTTTTTCAGCAGTCGGTAACTCGCTTAGATGGTCGGTGACCCCCTATTTTTTTGCATTTGTTTTATCCATATGTTAAGAGGTTTCAATCAACAAATTATAAGGAAAAACTGTAATTTAAATTTTATACTCTCGAGCCTCCTTAATAAATAAATAGTCATGTTTTGTATCATATTCACCAGATTGTAGGCAGATAAGATAAATATATGATAATTTATTGGGTCACACTATACTATATTATGATGCGGCTTCATCATGATTTTTCGAAGAAATTTTGCTCAAATCGCTTACATTGTACTAGGTTTTTTCACAATTATTGAATTGACAGTTATGTTTCAAAATAACTAGTATTACAAAGGGGGAAATCACATTCAGTTTATTGAAAAAAGTCTTCTTTAATAAAAGTCATATATTTTTTTTTATTCACTGCCATTTCCAAATTCATTACAGCAAATCTTAATAAAATAACATCCTGCTCTCGATGTCAAAAACGACGAAAAGTTTTGTTATGATCTTTTCACATTCTATTACCTGTATTGTTAAATTGTCAAATTATATATCCAAAAGACAGTTATAATAAACCAACAAATGTAACTAGTTGTAGTGATTTATTATGGACGAGTGCAATGCATTCAAGTCTAAGCTGACAATTGATACTGTTGTTTCCTTTTAAGTATATTGCTAACGAAGTTCGTTTATGTTTTTGTAAGACGTTCAAATGAGGATCGTGTTGATGTGTAGTGTCATAGTTCACGTGCTAATCTTTTTTGTTTGATACAGATAGGAATTTATAGAAAACGTTTTAGATTAAAAACAATAAACAAATAGTTATATCATTTTATTAAATTAGCACTTTGGGGCAGGAGGTGGTGGAAGTTGGTTATTGATAGCGAAATGGTAAAGACCTAAAACATAAATCATAGTTTTATTACATTGTAAATATTATAAAGACATGGCTAAAAAAAAATTATAATGCAACCAATATGTTAACATTTTACTGACTGTATATTTTAGCAGATCCAATAAATGTTGGATAAAAAGATCCGAGTACCTCTCCCCATTCAAAAGTATACAAATATTTAACATGTTTCTTCCTTGCTACACGTATTTCTCAATCTAAATTAAGGAGAAACTAACGCATTACTTTTTTCATACCAAAAGCATTAACGTTGAACAAATAATGTGTTTGTTGAAGAAAAAGAGCTATTTTTTAATGCAAACTACTGTTACTTTGTTTTTTCAGTCGATATAAAATTCCAGGGCTAACGTCCAAACCACAACTTTCTTGACGGACGTTCGCGATTATTAACCAAGCTTTCTGATGATACAGCTATAGTTTCGAAATTTTCATAATTATGGAATGTTGTGTCAGATGCAGCTCACATTTTTCTTTTTTTACAATAATTAGAATGACAAGATCACGTTTGGAAATATGAACAATTAATTATATGCAAACTGTTTTGATGAAAAAAAATGTACATAACATAACGTTCGTAATTCACCAAGTAACTAAATCTAAGTGATTTACCTGCGACGGCTGTCTGAAATACACCGTTACTAATAACGGACACCTCATTTTTGATGTAATCATCTCTTTTGTCTTCATAATCATCATTGCGCCCAGGACCACCCACTAGGGCACCATTTATTTGATTTGGACTATCCTGTCCTGCATTTGCACAATACCCAGGTGCGCAACTTCTGTAAAAACAAACATGCTTGAATTGTAATATCATACTATCATGTCAACACTTAATTTTTCATACAATGCACCAGGTATTGATCTTCAAGTAACCGTGATAAATAAAAAAAAATCATAAAAAGCTTTTATTTCAAGATAACTATATCTGAATTTTGTTTCCATATCATGAATGACTCCCGTATCTTTTGCATCTTTAAACGAATAGTTAACAATATCAATTGCATTTGTCATTTAAACATTTCATTTTACATTAGCATCGTCAGAGTATTAGGCTGTACTAACTTTGATTACCATTGTTAGAGCCCCTACAGATTAGTGGACTATCATGTCGTAAATGTGTTACTGTTTACGAATAATGTGTAGGAAACTTAACCATCCTCTTTATAAATTCATCATTAAAAGACTGCCTTATTCAGCCTCACCTATAATTTTTTTTTACTGTTTACGTATAATGTGTAGGAAAATGTTAAAACCCTCTTTGTAAATGAAAAATTGAAAGACATACCTTGTTAGGCATCAACAATTACTTACGCTGCTCTGTGATGAGGTTTCTTTGGAAAGTTACTTCCAAAGCCTATAACATAACTGAAATGCTGCCGATTTTCACCTAGCATGTAATCAATATTCCGCAGGGCCAACTTCTTAAATTTATCACCACCAATACCGTCAGCAGCAGCTAATACAGCTATCGTCGATGCACCAGCTATAAAACAACCATATATACTATTTTACATAATAAAGACGGATATCGTGGTGCAGATACGTTTTATTCTAAGTAAAAAATTAAAGAGTGTAATGACTAGGATTTTAATAGATACTGTAGAGGGTACCATTCACCGAATTTATTTCAAGCAATTTGAGAAAATTTCAAGCCACATTTCTTTTTAACTTCACAGTTTATGGTGAATTTGTCACCAGGTTTGATAAACACTTTTACAAACGGTATACTTTCCATAGTCACCACGAATTGAAACTTAATTTGGAGAGTAGTAAAGGCATAGTGTAACATGGCAACTACATCTACATCCACAAAACAAGGTATGGTACTTCTGACCAAAAAAAATATTAATACTGGTTCAGGTCTATTTATGTTTCCAAATGGAAATATTAATACTGGTTCAGGTCTATTATGTTTCCAAATGGAGATCCTTTCTATGTTTGATAACGTCATACTGATCTGTTTGATTGTTTTTGGAATATCAGTGTCATCGATGACCCTATTTATGTTGAACTCTTAATAGCTAAAATTGAAAACCAGTCATTTTTACCTCGATTGTGTCGTGACCGATGCGACCTTTTTTACTTTCTATTAGCCACATGCAATTGAGCAGAAATTAGTCACTCTCTCATGGGAGTTACGTTTACCACCGGCTTTTGCTGTAGTTTGTGTTGCTCAATATTTTGTTTTCTCTGACTAACCGGATAGTTTAATTAGATAAAGGAAGATGTTGTATGGGTGTCAATGAGACAACTCGCCATCCATGTCACAATTTGTTAAAGTAAACTATTAAAGGTCAGAGTGTGGCATTCAACAGAATGTATTGGCTTACACCGACCAGTAAAATGTTAAGTGTTTAACCATTCAAACAAAAACAAACGGTCTTAGCTTTATAAAAAAAGAAAAGAAACGAGAAACACTGATGAACCACATCAACAAACAACAACCACTTAACATAAGGTTAATTCTTTTTGTTGTTATTCTTTTTGTTCTCGTGTTGTCTGTCTAACTTTTAGTTGGCTTATGGTTTATGAATAGCACCCCTCCGTAATGCTTTTTTTTTTAGTAAATGTGAAATAACAAATACATACCAGCGTAACCATTTGATCCCCATTTATCTCTCCATGATAATCCACATGGTGTGATCGGAACACTTCCTCCATAATCATAGCTGTTTACAAATTCTTCTACTTTCCCTTTGTATTTTCCTTCGTGAGTCGCCTCCCAAAGTAATAACTGGAAATTTAATAAAGTCAAGGTATTTACTATTATGAAAATTAACCTGCAGAAGACAAATTTGAAAAGAGGTTAAACTATGTCCAATTATTTACTGAACTATCCAATTGATGCTATGTCGGTCTTTTGGCAAATAATCACAATTGAAAATTCTGGCGGGAGTAAAATAATCAAATGAGCTAAAACATTTCTGTGACATTTGTGCAATATTTTCATAACAGATCACACCTCACGGGAATATGCTATCAAATCTAAAATTATTTAACAATACGCACTTTGGAATATTTTCTTAATTGTATCTCTTCTCACTCTTGCTTGACGATAAAAAGAATAACAGTGATCTTTCATATCGCAATTTACCAAAATGAGAGGTTTGGCTAGCTTCAAAACAAGGTTTAATCCAACATTTTTGTCATAAGATAACGCCCGTACCAAGCCAGGCAGGATTGTAGCCGTTGTTAATATTAAAATCATCATAGAATCCAGGATTGAAATTTTGTATTTGCGCCAGACGCGCGTTTTGTTTACAAAAGACTTATCAGGGAGGCTCGAACAAAAAAAAGGTTAAAAAGGCAAAATAAAAAAAACGAAGTTGAAGAGCGTTGAGGACCAACATTTTCTCAAAGTTTGGTATACAGTGGTTTCCCGTTCGTTTGATGTGATTGAGCTTTTGATTTTGCAATTTGATTTTTGACTTTCTATTTTTAATTTTTCTCGGAGTTCAGTATTTTTGCGATTTTATTTTTTCTAAAGATTTGGATTTGTCTTTTTTGTAATACTATTTTTCTTAGTACGCTAATCAAGTAGTTATAAGTATTACTTATTTCTTATGAAGAAATAATCTTGCAATCTGATTGGTTATTTACCCAGGTGTAAATAAAACTCGATTCCAGTCTTTTCTCTCGTTAGAAAAACATATACCATCGATAATTGATAAGTCATGATTTTTATCGTAGTGGTCAAGATGTGATGATTACTGTCATTGCAACAAGTCTCTTTTTTGTTATTTTGTAAAATACCTGACAACCAGCATTCTTTGCATCCCAAGAATATGCCCACCCGGCACCGCCTTTGTCATATCCTTTGGCATCGTTCAAATATTGCTGGTCTTTTGTCACTTTATACATTGCACCTGCAGCTTCACACATTTCATCTTCCCATCCAGATGATCTAATTATTGACAAATAAAATAAAATTTTCGACAACAGTTCTTTTACTATTTTAAAACAAACAAACATCAGAAAATATTTTGACATTATTTATAACTATGTTGTAAAAGTCATTTTTGATGCTGTTTTCAGTAATCAATATTTGAAAACGTATGTCACCGGTTTAAGACTAAAGTTGAAAAATGTCCGATCGTGAACGCGCATCGGTAGGCGTTTGTATCTTAATGTTTTAAAGTGTGATATAGTCTTACCCATAAAAGTTTTTTGCTTCCGGAACGCTGTTTGAATATATACCAGGATGTGCTTTTGCAAATGCATAAAGAGATTTTGCTGCGGCAAGTAATTTTGCACTGTAAGACGCATCTGAAAAGAAAACGTTCAGATAAACCTTTTACCATTCCATAGTTGTTTAATAAAAATAGAAGAAATGTGGTGTGATTGTTCAAAAAAACCAAAGACCGTATGAAAACATGAAGGTTACTGAGTAAAATCAATATCGTATAGTAAGCTATTCAGGACCCCGGAATGACAAGATATAAATCATTTCAAACGAAAAAGACAACGACCAGCCCACATTTCGTTTTACGCATGAGTGAAAACGATATTTTCCAATTTACTTTGTTAAACATATTAATGCAATGTCCTTTAAAGAAGGTTAATTGAAAAACAACTATTTCTGCTGATAATAATGTTAAATATTTGTCAATAGTCCTTGAAGAGGTAAGATTATACAGCAGTGAATATGTTGAATACGTTATTATTACCCATTGTCCAACATCGGAGAGATGAACAACCAATTTTTAGAAATTTTACAACAGTCATAGACCATAAAATACAGATCAAGTTCGATTTTGATTTTTTTTAAATTTACCGTTCCTGAAATTCTGTTTAAACCTCTTGATTTTTTTGTTTTATTTTTGCTGCTTGATTTTGTTTTTACAATTATTACGAGGAATTTCTCATTTAGCATTTAACATTATGCTATCATATTACCTTTATCCTTATATACAAGAGATCCAACTGCTAATGCAGCGGCGGTGTTGCCTGCTACATCACTGCCTGGAGATCCTGCAGTTACTTTGTAGGCCGGTCGTGACATGTGCATGTCTTCAGGTCGGCCCCAATACCCGTGGTCAATCTCACCGTTACCAACCTATATAACGTAATTTCCAGTATCTAAATTCGTTACCGGAATTCGGTATTTATGTGCATTTTTCTAATTATATATATATATATATAGTGTATTCGAAACCAGGCTTATTCTTTTTTGTAATTTCGTTTTTCGACACCTAACTTTTTGGTTTTATAGGGCATGCCTCTATCATTGAATGTTATTGTGTTTTACCAGTATTTTTATACATTTAACTTAAAATTTCTGTTATCCTTTTTTTTTAACAATTTGTCAATCGAATTGAAATTTCGCAGATATGGAAAGATTTACAAATGTATCAATATGTATCAATTCAGTGAAATTTCGTGTGTTTGTGTTAAACGATCTGCAATTCAATGGTTAAAATATGCTTTTCTGAAATTAAGGAATTTCCTTTTGAGTTCATTGTTATGGTTGGAAATTCACTCAAACAACTACTTTTTAGACAATGTTCATAAGACCAGCAAAATAACTAAAACTGATAATTGTCAATGAGACAACAATATAAAGATTACAATTTATCAAGAGCTGAAGTCGTCGCAAAATAAAGATTTGAACAAACCTGAACCCAATAAACTTGTCTGTCAGGTTGCCAGCATTTAAGAAAATAATCAAGTGGCGTTCTCAACATATCATACATCATATCGAGTTGTCCTGAAGCTTGATAGGCGTCCTTGAACTTCTCTAATCCCCATGCCAGAACATGTGTTGCTGTAGCTTGAGGTAGGTTAAATTTTACATGGTCTCCAGCTGCAGGAAAAATATGTGAATTTATTTTACACTTCAGTCAAATTATTCTAGGGGAATATAGCATGGCTAATCGTCCAAGTTGGCTAGTTACTTTTACAGCGGATATTTATGAGCTAGAATCTTTGAATATAAACGAAGATGGTTTGGTAGTTGATGTCAAAACATGACGCTCCAGTGTACATAATTGTTATTCTGGCTTCACTGGAGATATTATTCAAATCGGGGTTTTTTCTATATAATTAGCTTAAAGTGATCATGAAGTACGTTTTCACCCGAAGTTTTAAAATATATATTGGTGTCACATAATAATAATGTCACATAAACGGGGAAAATGATACATCAAACGGGATTTGTAGTAATTGCTAAAAATATAGTAAACAAGGTCATATTAAACCGGTAATATTAACCATATACAACCGATGCCTGCAAGACATACAGACAAATAAAAGCAACAACGAGCAGCGAGTCCTGCAAGTCATACAGACAAATAGAAGCAACAACCAGCAACATAATTTCCAAAGTTTTGGGTTTAAAATAGATTTACATTTTATAACAAATTAATAAATTGATTAATAGTGATTTTAGGAACACTTGTTGTAATGAAAAGTTCCCATAAAATATTCTGCACAGTCTAGGTAAAACAGGATTTACAAGACATCACATTATTACGAAAGTGGGACACATATGTGCTTGCAGACTCAGGAAGATGGCTTATGTTTCCATTGCTAATGTTTGAATGTAACGTTGGTGTCCAACAAAAATAAATAATACACAAAAGCCCAAAGCTAATCCCAGGGGTTATCAATCTTCTTAAATCTAAGCAGGATAAAATTTGATTTTCCCCATTATTTAATCACAAAAAGTAGGCTCATGGACATTTATAAAAAAAAAAAACAATAGTAGATATGTAGGACTTCAATCTAATTTTGTAATTTCGTAATCTATGGCGGATTTTTGTTGTTTCTAAATCTATGGTAAACTTTGTTCAAATGTGAAACTATGCAGTACACATACGACCAATGACTTGTCTAAAACAGGTGGAAATGTAAGACGACGGGAGCATGTCTATAAACATTTATGAAAAAACCCATTCCATAACGGTCAACCAAATCGTGATGGCAACTAATAAATTTCGTAAATGATGAATTTATATACCTTAATACAGACTTCAAGATCAAGTTGAAATGATGTGCCTCGTTCAAATGTTAAACACATACGACCAATGATTTTTCTAAAACAGGGCGGGGGGACATTTTCTAATCTGTGCATGGTACCTGTTTAATCCCTCCGTTAAACCAACTGTAAGTCCAACAAACAAGAAGGTTGTTTTTTATAAAAAAAAAAAGTAAAAATAAAAATAAAAATAAAAAAGTTTGAATTTTCACATGATATTTATTTAATCGTTAATTCATCTTTTTCATTTGCTGATGATTTAAATCAAATTGGTATCCAGTAATTTTATCTTTCACTGTATAAAATTTGCCAGCCGTAGACAATAAATTATCAACCATAATTCCTTCGCAAACTGTTGTAGAAGGAAATACTTTAATCTGGAATGGTGTTCAAATCTATGGGTTCCGCCATCGTTATCGGCGGTGACAATGTAATACGTAGTTACTCATTTGTGACGTTCAATGTTTCTCCTTTCCCCAGAAATTACGCAATTTCAAGATCTGCCAAAAATGTGTAGAAAACAAAAATTTGCCACATATTTGATTTGTAACGTTAGTAACGTCAAATTTGCCATAGATTAGAAATTGTCCATAGATTTTGAACCCGCCATAGATTTGAGTCCTACAGATATCTTAGTTTTAATACCGATTGTGTGTAACTTTTTCCGTGTGCTATACGAAACATGTTTCTTCAATATGAAATGTATAACACTACACAATACTCGTCGTGCTTGTGATAACATTTAACCATTTGTGAGGAGTAATTAATCTACCATGACTATCTTACTGAATGGGAGTAATTATAGACTGCACACACAATGCAGTATTGTCACGTAGTATACGATACAAACATTACAGTCGACATGATTTTACATGATATTTGAATACATAATATTCCCTATTGTTCTTATACAGTGTAACCTGCCTTATCGAACATCCTGCTTTAACCAACACATTCTCATGGTCCCAAAATATGCATATCATTGCAGAAAAACCATGAGTATTCCGACACCCTGCTCAATTCGAAATTTTTTTTCTGGTCCCCTAGTTGGATTAGGCAGGTTACACAGAAATAACAGTTATGAAACCTACCGTCATACCATCCTCCAGAAAGATCATGACCGTCTCCATTATCATTTACTGCTGAGTCACTACGCCATGGAATTGGATTGTTGCTTGGTAACCTTCCAGATCTTTGGGCGTCGAAGAATAAAATTGACAGCTTCAATGCCTTGGCATAATCAAACTTCGTGTTAGGATGAGAGTTAAGATTAGAAGAACCTCCTGAAATTAAATTTACTGTAGTGTTTGAGATTGAAATCAATAACTTGGCATGTGAGATATGGTTTATCTCCTCATTGCAAAACAGTGTGTTAAATCATCATTCTATGAAGAATCCATCAGATTGACTATCAGAAATCCCCTTTTTTAAGAAAAAAATACCACATTGAAGATAATTTCTGCAGGAAGTTGATGAATGATGTAAAGTTTAAGGTAATAGTAAATGTGCATTCAAATAAATGTAAATTGTTTGATAAAGGCAACAAGTATACTGGTGTTCAAAAGTCATAAATCATAATTGGCAATTCAATTTAGTGTTACAGAAATTTCGACACTTGACCGTTTAACGATTACCTGTCTGAGGTGCAGATGTTGCTGGAGCCTGTGTAGCTGACCCACCACCTCCTGAGGGTGCTGATGTTTGAGATGATCCTCCGCCACTACTTAATGTAGCTGTAGGAGCCGTATCGCCTGACATGTGACCATTAAAATCAATTTGCAGTTCACTTCCTCCATGTACATCCTGATCGTAATCTTTGTTTGTTAAGGTATATTCCGTCTTATCAGAACTTACAGCTGATACTGTAGCTGTCCAAACCTAAATAGCAAAGATAAAGGAAGATAGTGGTGTATGCGTATATACTTGTGTATATCTGATTATAAGAAATGTACAACACAATCTAGCTTGTTTGTATTAATTTACGGGACTGTATACTATGATTATTGTGTTTTGGCGGCACACACTTGTATCGTCTGCATTGACGTGTGGTTTTCAATGGTTTCAACTATTAGTCCCCTCAGCCCACTCCCAAAAAATAGAGATTGAAGTACACGTTACTTGCAAGTTCATGTTTGGACAATTACGATCAAAAGCAGTTTCATGACTATTTTTAAGTTTTCGTTATATGTTAATCTAGTTAAAAAATATGTCGTAGTTGGTCAAAAGTATGATGTTTCTCTACGCTGCTGTTTTTATCTATTTTCGTCAGAAACATCATTGACTTTAGAATATGAACTTTAATTTTGCAGGTATTTGAAGAGTGAAGTACTATTTTACTTTGAAATGGACAGGGGATGCTTTAATTTTTAATCTGATTTTTTTCATACAACAAGTAAAGCATACTCCTCTAACTCTTGTAGTGTTCAATGGTCTTTCCTGTAATTTATCATGTTGATATACATCTAAAATGATCTAAAATAGCTTATCACGTTTTGATTTTACACGTATTAAATAACTGTTTATAAATTCAATATCCAGAATAGCTCAAATGAAAAGAAACAAGTATTATAAGAAGGAATATAATAAATCTGTCCGTTTACATACAAACAAATATATTGTATTTATATGTTCAGTAAAATTTCACTTATGAATCTACCTGTTGGCCGGCATGCCTCGGAAGTATTCATAGGCTTACTGACACACATGTAATATATCTTCTGGTTCTCTGACATACTTCTAAAATATCTATTGGTTTACTGACATATAAACCTCGTATGTAGATACCAAATTACTGACATACATTTGATATTTATGTAAACATGTTTACTGACATACCTCTAATGAGTCAATCGGTTTGCTGAATTTGACATGAACTTCCCATCCATGTAAATCCTGACTTGGAGACAGCGTTACATGCCCATGGAAACCACCAGACCAAGCCTGTGAGATGTAAACGCCCTGTGATTCGGCACTCGTCAATGCCAGTGATACCAGCAACAACCAGCAGATGTATTCCTGCATGCTGCCACCAACTTTGGAAATCCTAAATTAGGTCCTAAAACAGTCATTATTATATATGTGTTGTCGACGCTATGTATAGTTTTTACGATCATTTTAGCAAATTGACACTTTATATTTGGGAAATCATTTTGATAGTATCGGAACCTATTTGTGTGTTTGACATTGAAAGAACAGGAGGTTCTCATGTTCATTGGTTTGTAATACGGTTTTAGGTTGTCTTTGTCTGTTTGAAAAAGGGTTAGACGGGTTTTTTTACAAGAATAACCCAGTGCGTATCACTAGAGACAATCTACTAACTACATAGGTTTCCAACAGATTCTTACAGGTTTGTAAATTGTTCATTACAATAACACGGTAGTTTTTATTAGAGGAGCAGTAACAACTGATCGGGGTCTAACCTAGTTTGTTATACGGTTCGTCTGAATTAATTAAGAATTAGGAACATGAGGGTTCCACTAGCAGAGCACGAACTACTGACTCCATTCCCCACATGGTTTATTTAGTTTTATGGATTGTAAAATAATTGGTTAGCGACTATGGTTTTATCAGCCTCTAATTTTCTTCGTCTTGAGCAAAACTAGTAAATGTCGTTCAAATATACAACGTAGTTTGTAAAAAGAAATTATTTGTTACATAGAATACCGTGCTGAACATTTTAATGTCTCTGTATCTTAAGATGTTTAAATACTATGAATATTTATTTTAAACATTTTTTTTAACTTTTATTCATTTGTCTTTTCCTTCCAGTTATTACGTATAATACCTAACATTTTTCCAGTGATAATACATAATACCTGAATAATTTAGGGAGTATGCATAATACCTGAATAATTTGGGGATTATGCATAATCCCTTATTATAAAAATGTATCGTAATCTATTGTATGTTATGATAGTTCAGAAATTATTGCGTGCTTTTATTATAGATTTATATGAAAAGCTGTATACAGATATAATGCGTCAAAGGAGTAGGTTCAGTAAGACCCCTTTTTGGCCCCAAAATATAGCAGTTTTACAAAATTGTTAAAATGTAAACCTTTAGTTATTTATTGGACAGTAGAATGCTTCTGCTACATAAATATGGGCTGTTTTTGACAATACAATGCACATATATCCGGTACTAGCACCATTAAGTCATGCTAAATTACTGAAATCCTCATAATTCTAGCATTTTAGTTAAATTTTAGACGGTTTTCGTGTAAAACGAAAGTGGCCGCATTCGTGTTCATCCTTAATATTGAAATGTAAGTTGTATTTTATGATAATACATAACATATATAAAGGTTGAGGATGAACACGGATGCGGCCACTTTCATTTTTACCAAAAACCATGTGAAAAGTGATATTTTTCGGCATATTAGGTAGATTTTTCATATTTGAGCTTGAATCGGATCGTTTTTAATGACTAAATCTGTTAAAATCTTTCACATAAACTAATTAATTCAAATAAAATAGACACTTAAGTGTTTAAAAAGTGGTCAAAATCTTTCATCAGATGAACCTGAAATTAGAGGCCAAAATCGGTCCTTACCGGACCTACTCCTTTCAAAATGCGAGTTTTTATTATTGCGATGCTCAACTAGCAACATTATTCGCAATGATGAAAACCTCGAAATTATCTCTGAATTTATAGTATGTAATATGATAACAGCCTTGACAATATCTTCTCTTTATTTACTAAGATCTACTAACAATATAATATGCACATAGTTTTCGATTCTAATTTTTCAATAAAATAAAGACGATTTAATGATTATGACCTTACCTTTTGATCTGTGGAACAACAATGCTGCACCGTTCTAGTATTTGTTCTATATACAGTATCTTATCAGCACTACATTGGATCTATATTACGACCTTATACATTAGTTTGTCTGTTGTATTCAACATTGTTTATGACCTACCGAACCTTCAGTGCAGCAACAGTTTTCAGTGATGTAATTACAGGTCCATGATTGTATCATCCGCCTACTATAAGTAAAGGCAACAGTAGTATACCGCTGTTCAAAACTCATAAATCCAGGGACAAAAAACAAAATCGGGGTAACAAACTAAAACCGAGGGAAACGCATTAAATATAAGAGGAGAACAACGACATAACACCGAAACGTAACACACACAGAAACGGACCAAGCATCAGACAAAACACCACGAGAATAACAATTATAACAAGAAAACCAAATACATGAATTTGGGATAGACAAGTACCGTGCCACGTCTGATCTCAATATCTCAAAAATAAGAGAAAACACAAACGACTCAACGTTAAAATGCAACACACACAGAAACGAACAATAATATAACAATGGCCATCTTCCTGACTTGGTACAGGACACTTTTAAAGTGGAATAAAAGTGGTGGGTTGAACCTGGTTTTGTGGCATGCCAAACCTCGCACTTTAATGGCAAAGTTAAATATAACATTGAAATGACAACATAATATTACAGGACTACAATACAAATAAATAGGAGAACATATTAGACAAAGAAAAACATGATTAATAGATAACAAAAAGCATCAGGTTTAAAATTCAATACGCCAAAAACGCGCCTTGTCCACACAGGACTTACAAGTGACGCCCAGATATAAAAGATCGAAAGTGAAAAAAGTACAAAGTTGTACAGCACTGGAGATAAAAAGTTGAAAAGGTTTCGCCAAATACGGCATTGTTTTTATGCCCGGGATAAGAACATTCTTATTATATAGAACAATTCATGCTATTGCAAACAGTAAATTTTATCAAATGAATATGAAAGAGACATACATAAAGAAACTGAAGTATTAACTAATTACAGAAAACTAAACCCGAATACATAACGCCCAGATATAAAAGATCGAAAGTTAAAAAGGTACAAAGTTGTACAGCACTGAAGATCAAAAGTTGAAAAGGTTTTGCCAAATACGGCATTGTTTTTATGCCCGGGATAAGAACATCCTTATTATATAGAACAATTCATGCAATTGCAAACAGTAAATTTTAACAAATGAATATGAAAGAGATATACATAATGAAACTGAAGTATTAACTAATTACAGAAAACTAAACCCGAATACATAATGCTATTAAAGTTTAACACAGAATAGACACACCCGAATCAGTCCAGGCGTCAACGTAATTACAAAAATGTGACGTCACATACGATGGCGAAAAGGTACAAACGTTATGCCACATTTGAATTTATGAAATTTAGAAACAGCATGACGTCACATATGAAAAACTATCAAAGTGAGATAGAATTAGGATTGATTTAAGATTATATCAGAACTAAATACTGATAATTAATTTAAACAAAATGCATATTGCAATACTTATTAATAGCAATTAACTGTAATATATATATGTCCAGTTTGTTATGAATCCAACTTCAAACGTAAATAATCGTAATACTATAAGCTGTATTCAATTACGTGAATTTCCAGTTCTTGGACGTACCATTCACTTTCTAGTCAGTGGTTTTTTTATAGTTTCAGTAATAAGTATTGTCTGTCAATCTACATATTTCATGACTTATATCAAATTGAATTAACAATGCATCCCTCTTGAAATTAATTGTTCTTATACGCTCTAAGCAATCCCATCTAGAACCCCTTCGTTTTTAATCATTAGAATGAGTTTTACAACTTTTGATATGAATCGTCGCAGATGAAGGATATTCGAGAAAAATAGATATCTTACATATTGAAATCAGTGTTCAATTATTTCTGACTACCTTTAATAACATTAACGGTACCAATTTTCCTGCACCAGATGCGCATTTCGACAATACATGTCTCTTCAGTGATGCTCGTGGCCAAAATATTTGAAATCCAAAGCTTATATAAAAGATGAAGAGCTATAATCGAAAAGGTCCAAAAAGTATAGCCAAATCGGTGAAAGGAATCAGAGCTTTGAATGAGGGAGATACATTCCTTAATTTATAATAATTTCTAACATTTTATAACAGCAAATTTTAATAACACAAAAAAAAAACGTATTTTCATGCCAGTACCGAAGTACTGGCTACTGGGCTGGAGATACCCTCGGGGACTAACAGTCCACCAGCAGAGGCATTGACCTAGTGGTAGTAATAACATTAACGGTACCAATTTTTCTGCACCAGATGCGCATTTCGACAATACATGTCTCTTCAGTAATGCTCGTGGCCAAAATATTTGAAATCCAAAGCTTATATAAAAGATGAAGAGCTATAATCCAAAAGGTCCAAAAAGTATAGCAAAATCCGTGAAAGGAGTGTTACCTTATTTCCGGTCGGGCTATCAGTCTAAAATGATATCACTGCAGTATACAGTCGTTGCCTCTACTTGGGGATTATGTATTTTCGTGGGTATCGATGCTATACCTTTTCTCCCTTATTCTCTATATTTTCCTCTTCTCGGTGACTACCAGTCTCCAGTGGTATCGGTGCTACAATTATTCTCACTACCTCTGTCGGTGCCATTCACATTTCATCTTGATGGTAACTTCCACTCGAAGACTATTAATGTTAGGAGGGTATCGGTGCTATACCTTTTTCGTTACCTCTTGGTAGTTGCCTTTTCTAGAGGATTGTATCTCTTTTCATAACCTCCTGTTCGTTACCTCGATTAGAGGAATATGAGTTTCCTAAAGTATTCTTGGTATAACTTTTTCACTACTAATGTATCGTTAGGGGACGACCATTTGATATTCTGGGGGGGAGGGGGAGCAGGAGAATTTTGAAAATAAATAACTCAGCCTTGATAATCACAAAAATAAATGGTTTGTTCTGTGGTAGTTTGAAAATGAATTACTTGACTTGCAATATATTGAAAAGAAATAACTCAGCAGGTCTAATCGAAAGTATGAGATGGCACTAGATTCTTCATAAATTCATCTTTTTTCCCAAAAAAAATCGGGAAACACTTCCCAAATCTTCTTATAATAAAAGTATAAATATTATTTTAATAAACTTGAAATGTCTGAAAATTGGTTTCATTTAACTTGAGGTATATTGTCTCAGGAACACTTACCTCACTTTTCATTTACAGGGCCGTAACTACATCATGTACATTGAGGCAAATGCCTCATGTAGGAAATTTCAAAACCAAACGCTTGTCTTCATATTAAGTTCACAGCGAGTGCCTTGCAAGAAGCAAGTTCAGTTCTCCCTCAGATGTAGCCCTGATTTTTCAGCATCAATGTTTCTTATTTATTTGTCTTTTGTTCATTGATAACCCTTCTGTATTCTGTTAGTATTTCATTCCTTTTGTAAGCTAGTAATTTTGTTATGAACTTGATCATGAGTTTTAAAACAGCAGCAACCACAGACTTAACTATGTGAATTCAATTTTTGCTTTATCATGCATGTTGGTCTTTTGATGTTGTCCCTGGGTACAAACTTAAGTCTTACATTGAATCTATACATTTTGCTTTAAGACCAAAATATTGTATAAAAATTATTAAAACAAAACTTGCATTTTCAGATTAAAATAGGGTCTGGGGAACACCCAGAAAGCATGATTTTGCATCATTTGTTCTATAACTTCTTGGTCCTGCGGCTCCAAAATCCTTTAAAAAAATTGTCTCCCTCCGCTCGGCGAAATGTGTTCACCAATATTTTTAAAAGAGCCTAGTTACAACCAAACTTTAATACTATGTATGCAATACATACATGATGACATGTATATGCAGTTGGGAATATAGAAGATTTAATTCTGCAGAGGATGATTAATTCTGATTAAATGGTGCATAATGACTTGACTAAACATGTATTATTTATAATAAACAAATAATTTGAAAATTGTATGTTTTCGAATATCATGATATAGTTGCGAAAACGAATAATCAGTTCCTTGCTTTAATAGAAATGAAAAATCTTGCTTTAATAGTGCAGAAAATAATCATCTGTCCTCTTAGAATACAAAAATAAATAACCGATCAAAAACAAATCCTCCTGCCTCCCCCTCCCACAGAATATCAAATGGTCGTCCTCTTACCTCTACTGGATGACTTTCCATCTCTATGGATATCGGTGCCAGGGGCGTAGCTAAAAAGAAACGATGTGGAAGCAACTACCGCCGAGCGTAGCGAGGCGAAAAAATTTTGGGACCCTATTATGCAGAATTTTTTTTTTTCTTTCGGTTTTCGGTCATAGGACGGTTAAAAGAGGAGCTATATGTAGATAAAAATTTATGAGTGTAAAACTATTAATAAATCTTCTGAATATAGTAATACATAAACAACAAATATTTGTGATACAGAATTTACTCAAAATTGTCCAAAATCTGCTCTTCGGGTCTGGGCAGAAACAAACTTCTCTATTACTTTGTCAACATTCACACTGAAATGCCGATTAACATGCAGTAATCATGGTAATGCTATGTAACTTTCGTTGTTCATTGTTGATCGTACATTTGTACATTTGATCTCAGGGCCATCATGGCATGGTAGCACTCGCGAGATGTTATAAACCAGCGTACGTGTTCGGCATCGAGCGACCTCCCAATTGAATTCGTCAAAATTACATGCTAGGTCAGTTTCGTATGTTTCAGACAATATTGAGATTTGTTCGTTTGTGATATTTCCTTCAACACGATGAAGCCGTGAGATACAGCACAAAGAAGCGATTTTCTGATAACTTGACGCGACACCACTCACCACTCTCCAGTTGCCATATCATATGGTCTATGAACGCAAAAAATAATGAGACTTTCCAATACTGTTTTGGCGTGGTTGCAGGGTGATTGGCTCGGCATATTTTCAACGATATCGAAGGGATCTGATAATTCTAATGCCGATTGGTACATCTCATTCCAAACTGATAAACTGTACACTGTAAAATGTGCTCCAAAACTACATATCTTAGAATAGACTGAGTATTACAAATTCAAAAGTAAAAATCTTGTAAAAGATACAAGTAACCTTCCGATTTTGTCATAATCTAATGATATTTCATCAATTAAAAAAAGTGACAACATATGTGTTTCCTTTAACATTCAATTTATATTTTTTTATTTTGCCATTTCTTTTTTTGCATGCCGAATCAATGTGCACGCAACTTCGGAGCTACGATCTTTTTCTGAATGAACAGCCTCATCAACACTTGTAACTAGGTTGTCAAACTAATATCCGGGATAGACGGAAAAGACACCAACAGTCTCCGATTCCGATTGACAAACTCATCTCTCTCTCTTCTGCTTTTTTTTCTTTCTTTCTTTCTTTCTTTTTTTTTTTCCTTTTTTTTTTTTTGTGAAAACGACGTGCTGTCGTGCCTCCGGGTAGCTACGCCCCTGGGTGCTCAGTTGTTTCACGTTCGTTTGGTGTTTCAGCTTTTGATTTTGCCATTTGATAAGTGACTTTCATTTTTGAGCTTTTCTCATCACTTGGCGTCCGGCGTGTGTCGTCGTCCGTCGTCGTCGTCCTGCGTTAACTTTTAAAAAAATCTTCTCCTCTGAAACTACTGGGCCAAATTTAACCAAACTTGGCCACAATCATCATTGGGGTATCTAGTTTAAAAAATGTGTCCGGTGACCCGGCCAACCAACCAAGATGGCCGCCTTGGCTAAAAATAGAACATAGGGGTAAAATGCAGTTTTTGGCTTATAACTCAAAAACCAAAGCATTTAGAGCAAATCTGACACGAGGTAAAATTGTTCATCAGGTCAAGATCTAGCTGCCCTGAAATTTTCAGATGAATCGGACATTCTGTTGTTGGGTTGCTGCCCCTGAAATGGTAATTTTAAGGAAATTTTGCTGTTTTTGGTTATTATCTTGAATATTATTATAGATAGAGATAAACTGTAAACAGCAATAATGTTCAGCAAAGTAAGATCTACAAATAAGTTAACATGACCAAAATGGTCAGTTGACTACTTTAGGAGTTATTGCCCTTTATAGTCAATTTTTAACCATTTTTCGTAAATCTTAGTAATCTTTTAGAAAAATCTTCTCCTCTGAAACTGCTGGGCCAAATTTAACCAAACTTGGCCATAATCATCATTGGGGTATCTAGTTTAAAAAATATGTCCGGTGACCTGTCCAACCAACCAAGATGGCCACCATGGCTAAAAATAGAACATAGGGGTAAAATGCAGTTTTTGGCTTATAACTCAAAAACCAAAGCATTTAGAACAAATCTGACATGGGGTAAAATTGTTCATCAGGTCAAGATCTATCTGCCCTGAAATTTTCAGATGAATCAGACATTCCGTTGTTGGGTTGCTGCCCCTGAAATGATAATTTTAAGGAAATTTTGCTGTTTTCAACCGGATTTTTGTGACAAAAATGTCGGTTATTGATTTGGGGATGTACGGCGGGCGGCCGGGCGGGCGGGCGGCAATCAAATGTTGTCCGTGCATTAACTCATGAACCGTTCAACCAAAGCTTTTAAAATTTTAATATGTTGTTACTGACAACTAAATGAAGGTCAAGCTCAATAATGGCGATTTTGACTTTTACCGTTAAGGAGTTATGGTTCTTGAAAGATTGAAAAATGGAGTTTTCAGTCGTATCCGTGCATTTACGCATGAACTGTTCTACCAAAGCTTCCCAAATTTTAATATGTTGTTACTGATTACAAAATGGAGGTCAAGTTCAATAATGACGATTATGACCGTTCAGGAGTTATGGTTCTTGAAAGATTGAAAAATAGAGTTTCCAGTCGTGTCCGTGCATTTACGCATGAACTGTTCTACCAAAGCTTCCCAAATTTTTATATATTGTTACTGATGACAAAATGGAGATCAAGTTCAATAATGACGATTTTGACTTTTACCGTTCAGGAGTAATGGTTCTTGAAAGATTGAAAAATGGTGTTTCCAGTCGTGTCCGCGCATTTTCTCATGAACCATTCAACCAAAGCTTTTGAAATTTTTATATGTTGTTACTGATGACAAAATAGAGGTCAAGTTCAATAATGACGATTTTGACTTTTACCGTTCAGGAGTTATGGTTCTTGAAAGATCGTAAAATGGCGTTTCCATTCACATTGTTGCATTTACTCATGAACCATTCAATCTAAGCTTTTCAAATTTTAATATGTTGATACTGACTACAAAATGGAGGTCAAATTTGATATTGATGATTTTCACTTTCAGCATTCATCAGTAATGGTTCTTGTGATATTGCCAGGACACAAATAAATGTTAATAAATCCGGTTTGCTGTCGTTGTGACAGCCTCTTGTTGGTTATTATCTTGAATATTATTATAGATAGAGATAAACTGTAAACAGCAATAATGTTCAGCAAAGTAAGATCTACAAATAAGTCATCATGACCAAAATGGTCAGGTGACCACTTTAGGAGTTATTGCCCTTTATAGTCAATTTTTAACCATTTTTCGTAAATCTTAGTAATCTTTTAGAAAAATCTTCTCCTCTGAAACTACTGGGCCAAATTTAACCAAACTTAGCCATAATCATCATTGGGGTATCTAGTTAAAAAAATGTGTCCGGTAACTCGGCCAACAAACCAAGATGGCCACCATGGCTAAAAATAGAACATGGGGGTAAAATGCAGTTTTTGGCTTATAACTCAACTACCAAAGCATTAAGAGCAAATCTGACAGGAAGTAAAATTGTTGATCAGGTCACGATCTATCTGCCCTGGAATTTTCAGATGAATTGGATAATTGGTTGTTAGGTTGCTGCCCCTGAATTGGTAATTTTGAGGAAATTTTGCTGTTTTTTTGTTATCTTGAATATTATTATAGATAGAGATAAACTGTAAACAGCAATAATGTACAGCAAAGTAAGAACTAAAAATAAGTCACTATGACCAAAATAGTCAATTGACCCCCTAAGGAGTTATTGCCCTTCATAGTCAATTTTTAACAATTTTCTTAAAATTTGAAGATTTTCAATAACATTTTCCACAGAAAGTACTGTTATAGATAGAGATAATTGTAAGCAGCAAGAATGTTTAGTAAAGTAAGATCTACAAACACATCACCATCACCAAAACACAATTTTGTCATGAATCCATCTGTGTCCATTGTTTAATATTCACATAGACCAAGGTGAGCGACACAGGCTCTTTAGAGCCTCTAGTTTTATTTTCCTTGGAGCTCAGTATTTTGTTAACTTACTATCTTCCTTTTCTCATAACTCACAACCGTTTGGTCGTTACCTCTCCTTGCGTACTATGCGTGTAGAATAGTATCAGTGTTATACCTTTTCTTGCAACCTCTTGGTCATTACATCTACCCGAGTCTTATGAGTTTTCGAGGTTATCCATTCTTTATATTTTCTCACAAAATCTCGGTAGTAATTTCTATTATGAATCTATGTGGTTATTGGTGATATATCTTCCTAACTACCTCTTGGTCGTAATCGCTATTGGAGGACTATGAATATTCCCGGATATCGGTGCCATACCTTTCTCAAAACAATGAACTATCAGTTGTTTTCCATTCGTTCAATGTGTTTTTGATTTTGCAATTTGATAAGGGACTTTCCGATAAGAATTTTTCTTGGAGTTCAGTTTTTTTGTTATTTTACTTGTTTTCTCGTTAATTTACTTGAGGACCATGAGGGTACAGTGCTACACATTTTTACTACCTCTTTGTCGTTTCATCTACCATAAGACTATGACTTTTCGGGAGTTATTGGTGATATATATTGTTTCACTACCTTTTGGTAGTAACCTTTACCTGATGGCTATAAGTCTTTACAGGTATCGAGGATATATCTTTTCTCATTTAATCTTTTTCCTTCCCTTGAGGACTATTCATCTAAGTTGGTATTTGTGCTATACCTTGTTTCACTACCTTTTGTTTGCTTCCTCTACTTGAAGACTACCATTGGGTCATCATTCGTCGAGGGTATTTACCTATCAGAAGCCAATGTTTCTCTTCTTTCATGATGTATAAGTCATTATTTACCACACCAAGGTTTTTATCTATTGTTACTTTTGTTTTATTCGTTATTTTTTGGGTTTTTTTTATCGTTTTGGCTGGAGACATAAACATGATTGCTCACACTTTGCCAGATTCAACACTTTTTACTATCAATCAATAGAAGAATAAAAGCTTTAAAACAACAATAATATTATTATTGATTTTAAATAAGTTTTACAAAATAGCATAAAATTACAGAATGTATACCAACCTTTCGGAATTTTGGATCCTCAGTGCTTTTTAATTTCAATATTTATTTGGCGTTTTTTATATGTTTTTTCCGAGAGTCACTGATGAGTCTTTTGTGGAAGAAACACGTGTCTGGTGTAGAAAATTGTATACCTAGTGTCTATGATGAGCTTTTATATAATACCTTTTCAAAACAAGAGGCTCTCAAGAGCCTGAATCGCTCACCTGGTAAACAATGCCTTATTGAACATATTGAACCATGCCAGGCAAACATGTACAGCTAACAATTCTTCAATATTACAAATATATATGACTTACTGTTTATAAATAAAGAAAATGAGACCAAAACACAAACACTTAAAACTTAGCAATGGACTGTGAAAATGAGGTCAAGTTCAAATAAAACCTGCGTAACCGACATATAGATCATAAAATATTTTCATACACCAAATATAGTTGACCTTATGCATAAAGTATTAAAAAAATAGACCAAAACTAAAAAAGTTAACTTTGACCACTGAATTATGAAAATGAGGTCAAGGTTAGATGACACCTGTCAGCTAGACATGTACACCTTACAATCATTCTATACACCAATTTTAGTAGACCTATTGCATATAGTATAAGAAAAACAGACCAAAACACAAAAACTTACCCCTATGTTCTATTTAAAGTAAGGGCGGCCATGTTTTTTGACGGATCAAAAATCGAAGCACACACTTTGTGCAGGATAATCTAAGGAACTATCATGCTAAGTTTCATCCAAATCCATTCAGTAGTTTCAGAGGAGAAGATTTTTTAAAGTAAGCAAATATGATGAACAAATTGTGAAAAATTGTCATTAAAGGACATTTACCCCTTAAGGGGTCAATTGACAATTTTGGTCATATTAACCTATTTGTAGATCTTACTTTGCTGATCATTTTTGCTGTTTACAGTTTATCTTCATCTATAATAATATTCAAGATAATGACCAAAAACTGCAAAATTTCCTTAAAATTACCAATTAAGTGGCAGCAACCCAACAATGGTTTGTTTGATTCATCTGAAAATTTCTGGGCTGATAGATCTTGACCTAATGAACATTTTTACCCCATGTCAGATTTGCTCTAAATGCTTCCGTTTTTGAGATATAAGCCAAAAACTGCATTTGACCCCTATGTTCTATTTTAAGTAACGGCGGCCATGTTTTTTGACGGATCAAAAATCGAAGCACACACTTTGTGCAGGATAATCTAAGGAACAATCATTTTAAGTTTCATTCAAATCCATTCAGTAGTTTCAGAGAAGAAGATGTTTGAAAAATTGTTAACGACGACAGACGACGACGACGACGACGACGGACGCCAAGTGATGAGAAAAGCTCACATGGCCTTTTAGACCAGGTGAGCTAAAAAGTAATTGTAGGAGTCAATCATTTCATGATGATAATTATAAGTGTATTTGATATTCTAAATATGTTTTGGTTAAATATAATACCACTATGGCCAATAGTTTTACCCAAAAAGATATAAACTAGCCTCAATATCGTTTTGTTAGATAGTACATTGAAGTTTTTGTAACATTTCTTATCAAAGGAAAACACTAAATAAAGGATATCAAGTTTGACATTTATTGCACTTCTGTCATTAATCGCATGTACAACGTGTAGTATTAAATCAAATGCAAATATGGAATTCAAATATTTATAATATATATAATATTTCTTATATCCCATTGCTAATTCATTGAGACAAATTTGAGAAATAAACAAATTCTTTACATATAAAAAAGAAGATGTGGTATGATTGCCAATGAGACAACAATCCACAAAAGACCAAACTGACACAGACATTAACAACTATAGGTCACTGTACGGTCTTCAACAATGAGCAGAGCCCATACCGCATAGTCTTTACGTTTGCTTTAATCGAAAAAGTAAACACGTTCATGATATAGTAACTATATTTGTGCACATTACTATAATATGGACAACCTTTTCATTAGACATATTACCATATTGTATCTTTGATTCAAAGTTTTGTAATGGTCGTTTTAACCTCAGTAAGTGTTATACCGTATGTTAAATGGTTAGTAAAATGCTTGTAGTCTATAGGCACATATCAAAAATAATTATATGCATTATATTAATATTTCCTTCAAAAATAAAACTTGTACAAAACATCTGCTTGTATTGTTAAACAATTTACTCGCCAATTTATATAAATTGATATTAACATTAGAAGATGTGGTATGAATCATTGCCAATGAAACGGCTCTCCAACAACAGACCACATAAAACTGAAATTAACAACTGTAATTTACATTTCCTTCTTCGACAATGAACAAAACACATAGTCAGCTTAAAAAGACCCTTACATGAGTATACTTTCAGTTTTGAATATTTGTCAATTTAAAAGTCCATGCCCATTGACATGGTAACTTATTCCAGGATATATTTGGTATCGTTATATTCAGTCCTTGTGCACCAGTCGTTGTAGTCCATTGGAATTTCTCTGGATATCCAAGCATAGTAACTATTGTATTTGTAGAAGTAATAGGTGCCCCAAGTGTTAGGGTGTTATTTTGTGGCCATGACAACACTACAGCATAAACAAATTTCTCATCAGTTTTCTTCATTGTGTACCTGTTTCAATTAAATAGTCGGTTTAAATTATTCGAAATATGTTAGATAATAATGAAATACAAGCATTTTCGAGCAGCGGTATACTACTGTTGCCTTAGTTTTGCATTTTAACAATTGGTTTTCCCCCTCAAAAATATACCGACAAAAGTCTTTTAATAATTATCTTTGCAAGTCTTGGTGAATTTTAGAACATAACAGTTTTCATTATTTATGGTAAAAATATTTTTGACATGTTTACCTATTATGTCTGTTTGTTTCGTTTACACATCGTTGTCTATATTATGGAATTTGATGCGATAATCATACATTGAGAGGTTTAGCTAGCTTTAAACCAGGTTTAATCAACCATGTTCTACATACGAAAATGCCTGTATCAAGTCAGGAATATGACAGTTGTTATCCATTTGTTTGGTTTGTTTGAGCTTTTGATTTTGTCATTTGATTAGGTACATTCAATTTTGAATTTTCCTCAGTGAGCAGTGTTTTTGTGATTTTACTTTTTGCATGTTATAGGAATTATAAGCTATAGTTAATTTATGGAGTTAATTCATATAATAATAACTCTGATTTATTCAGTTGGCAAATAAATAAACAAAATAAAAAATAACTTTAAGACTTTAAGAAACTGACCAATGTTATAAAATTATTATTTTAGACCATGCGTTTGTTTTCAATTCGTTTGATGTGTTTGAGCTTTTTGTTATTTGATAAGGCTTTCCGATTAGAATTTTCCGTGGATTTAGATATTTATTTTTATGCATGGTAGATATACTATAGGTTTATGGTTTGAACATAGGTTAACCACTGTCGTCTTAATTTAAATAAATAATACCAGACATATCGAGTTGTTGTATCCTTTTGATGGCTCCATGGCACAGTACTGTATATCCCCTCGCCATTACATCGAAGCCATTGACCAAGCTGTCGAAGTCTCTCTTCAAATATAGGTGTTATTTTACCTTCCTTTGTAGGACCAACATCTAATATCATATTTCCACCACAACTTTTAATAAAAATAATTCTAAGTAAGAATAGTAAACAAAAAGGTCCAAAATACTGAGTGCAATGCATGACTGTTGTTAACAGAAAAATAGGAAATATAGTATTTAAAGAATGTGAACTTTATAAAGATCTGTGCAGGATTCTAGTAATATTCCCTTCAAATGTTATTTGTATACTAGAAATGACATTATACGAAATATATTGGTTTGTATGTTAAGAGCCAATGTAACTTGAGCTTCAGCTATAAAGTAATGAACAACAGGATCTTAAGTGGCTTATTTGCTAAACTGTTTAAAAAATGCCATCTGATATTTATTCAAGTCTTTATAGCAATATTATAATGCCTATCATTTTTGCAATTGATAGTTTCTACTGATCTATTATAGTTGTCAAAATAATTGGCATAAACACAAAAATAAGTTTATAAGTAATAAACTCTTTGTTGTATGATTCAATGGTCTTGGTCATGTTGGCATTTTGTAGAGTTTTTATGCTTATCATCTTTACTGTTTAAAAAGTAAAATCACAAAAATACTGAAATCAGAGGAAAATCTAATTGGAAAGTCCATAATCACATGGCAAAATCAAATGACAAAACACATAAACTAGAGGGTCCAAGGACCCTGTGTCGCTCACCTTAGATTTTTGTTGACAATTGATGCATGAAATAGGGAAACTTTGTGAACCAAAATCTTATCTTTCTTGTGATTGAACTACTTTCAACTAGTTTTTAGTTTTGAGGTCTAAAACACACTTTTCAAGTATTGTGTTGTTCTCTCATGGACATACATATCTATATATTTGTTCTATATAAACTCATCATCAGTACCAGGACTACATTTTGTATATACGCCAGACGCTATCATTACTGGTCAAGGATCATCAAGAAAACTTTAATTGATTTTGACATGTTCATCATATACAAGTTGTTCAATTGGTTTTGACAGCAAAGTTACTGATCATTATGGAGAATGAAAACAGATCAACTGTATCAATCTTTTTACTGGACCCAAGATTATACTCTTTTATGAGTGGTGACCTGATCTTTAAATTAAGATTTAAAATGAATAGGTATTACTTGAATTGAACAAGAAGGTAGACACAGAAAACTAAGTTTTTGCTAGCTTAAATAGAGACGACCTTTATAGTAGTTCTAATATGTGTGAAGCTGCTATTTGTTTGTCATTTTTAGGTTGTGACCATGTTTGTCTCCAACTCATTTTTTTTTCTCTTCTGCAGGTTTTGTTCTTATTAATTTCAAAAATGAATGGGGTGTGAAAAGTAATAAAAATACATCAAAATTAATTGTTTATTATGAAAAATTTGAACACATCAAATACTTAAAATAATGCATTATAATATTCATTGTCTTATACATTTTTTTTTTTTTATATATGTGCATTAAAACAGTTCACTTATAGAACAATATTTACATTCTATAACAACACATTTTAAAAGTCAAAATATGAAAGTAAATACAGTATATATAAAAAGCAACACAGCGATTGTATTATGATATGATTATTGTTTCCATAACTTGACCTTCAAAATAACTTGAAGTTAATTTGTAAAGACTTGTCGAGAAGAATATTCAACAGTTTTTTTCAACTTAAAAGTCTAGATTCTATATATAATTTATTTCCTCTTGAACATTTAACAACTATCTGTCAAAGTATTTGTCATTTTTGTTTCCTTTCTATTCATGGTATACTGAGTTGTACCATAGTATCTCCGTTTTAAACTTTATTCATATCAGTTCTGGTGGATTTGCTTTAATGCAAGATTCTAGAGTTTACTCCATACGTTTATTAATTTTTGTTATGATGATGTTATTATAACAACAACTGAAACAATCTATATAATTCTTATTTTCTTCAGCAGTTAGTTTACTGAATTTACTTTGCATATTATAAAACAGTCATTAAATGTTCTCAAATTTCTTCTCTATTAAGCAAATGTTCTCAAATTTCTTCTCTATTAAGCAAATGTTCTCAAATTTCTTCTCTATTAAGCAAATGTTCACAAATTTCTGCTCTATTAAGCAAATGTTCACAAATTTCTGCTATTAAGCAAATGTTCTCAAATTTCTTCTCTATTAAGCAAATGTTCTCAAATTTCTTCTCTATTAAGCAAATGTTCACAAATTTCTGCTCTATTAAGCAAATGTTCACAAATTTCTGCTCTATTAAGCAAATGTTCACAAATTTCTGCTCTGTTAAGCAAATTTTCCGATTTCTGCTCTATTAAGCAAATGTTCACAAATTCTTCTCTAATAGGCAAATGTTCACAAATTTCTTCTCTATGAAGCAAATGTTTACATGAATTGTTCATTAGTTTTTGTTTTATAAATGACTTCTACATATTTATCAAATGTATAAGCAACCACAGAGTTGAGTAGAATGACAAACTAATGCAATATTTGATTTTTTTTCCCTCAACATTTAACCCTTAGCATGAATTAATGATTTACACATATTGATAAACCTGTACTTAGAATAAGACATGAAATCATAAGAAATCAAAAATGTTGGATTTATGGATTGTTTTTCAATTTGGAGAACTCCAAGTACTTATATTATAATAAATCATGTGGTATTTGTACAAAAACTGATTTATTATGTCTGATATGAACATGAGAGCATTTCTTAAACAGAAAAGTCAATGAATATTGGATGAGATAAATATATAGATTAATTTGGCATTACAAAAAGTAAACTGTACATACTTAATCATGATAAATGTTTAGTATATTATATATATATAGTGAATAACAGTATTGTAAATTGTATCAAGTTATCTATATGAAAAATTATAATCAATATATGTACATAACAGCAAGGATTTCAACATTCATAAACATTTTGATTATTTAATCATAGTTCATCAAACAGCCAGTTAAATTTAATCATTTTGTAGGAAGAGAAATGAGGCATGGAACTTGTGATCTTCAAAACTCCCTTTTTACATCTATATTAAAGTAATGGCTTTTGATTGTATTCAAAAATAAATATTTCAAGAATTATATATATATACATTTATAACAAGTAAATATCAGGAGTGTTCACATGCGAAGTGCACATAACTCTCCACTGATACAATGACCATTCAGGTAGTAGAGGTTCTAAAATTTGATATCTCCAATCATTACTGACTTGAAATAAATGGAATTCTACTTTTCTTCCATAGCAAAATGGTTGACCAATCACCAAGGGCCTTTCTGCTTTATGGAAGTCAAAGCAACACAGTTTCAAATTTCTTTACCTCTGCTACCGTTAATCCAGTGTACCTATAAAGAAGAAAGCTTTGTAAAGAAGCTTTCTTCTATACAGGTAATACTGGATATCAGAAGTTTTGAAGCCAACTCCATTTCTATTCCTACTTATGAAAAGGCAAATCTGTTGGAGTGGAAACCCATTTTCCTTTAAAACCACTCCTGCACATTTGAGGTTGCATTTTCAGCAACCACAAATGTGTCATGTTTTTCAGCGGGTTAAATTTTCATTGTTTCAAGCAAAGCTGGTTTCGGCATATAAAATAATCATTACACTGAATCATTGTGTTTCAATGGCTACATATATAACTTTATGATCTGACCAATAGGAATCAAGAACATCTGTTTCAAAATTTACCTTACTATCAAAATTTAGGAAAATTAAGTCCAACAATGTACCATAAGATGTAGTAGGTTTAGACACAATTTGTGAACAGCAAAATGAATCTCTCATGAACTTTAAAAAAGAAGTGTTCCCAGTGTTTAAATCAATATTAAAGTCTCCCATTATGATAATTTTTGGATGTCTTAAATACACATCAGGAAGAAGGTTTGCAAGGAAAGTATCTTTTAGTTGTTGCAATTTACAGATTGGTGCTTTGTAAACAAAGACAACTTGAAAAAGACCTTTGCTGGGTGATATTATGTCTGCTATAACAAACTCTAAAGATGGAGTTGAGAAAGTGACTGTATTGTGAAGAATACAATCATTTCGATAATATAATACCAAACCATGAGGTGGTCTTGTATTAAAGTTTGTTTGCTTTTGGTCTAATCGAACTGGTGGTTCAAAACCAGGTACATGAAAATCATCATTTTCATCTGTTGAAACAAGTCTTGATTCAGCAATACCAATAACATCAGCATCCAAGATGTTAGGGTCTGATTTTATATCATTAAAGTGAGCATGCAAAGACCTTGAGTTGTTGAAAACTACTTTAAAATAGTTACTTGATAAATTATACAATGGCTTAAAGCACAACTGTAGAGTTGCATCTGTCCTTAGTCTGTGTAATTCTTGTCGAACACACTCTGCTACAGCTATTGCTTCTTGATTAAGATCTAATATCTGTAATCCAGTTAAAGATGTTACTCTGCTTAGCGCAACATAGTGAATATGTGGTATTTTCCCTTTACGTTTTGATTTCAGACTAACAACAACTTCTTGTAATGTGTCTCCTTGCGATTTATGAATTGTTTTTCCGGCTGCTGGACGAAGAGGAAATTGAATTCTTTCAAAGGTCTTATATTTATAAGTAAATGACCTTTTAATGTCAAACATTGGAGTCCATGTTTTTTCAACATCTTTTCCATACAAGTGTGAATATTTTCTTCTACTGTTAGCACCAATTCTGGCATCCTCAAACTTAACCCATATGATACTTGGTCTTATAGATTTAGTTTTGCACTCTATCAATTTAAGTTCACAAGTTGAACCATTTGTGAGACCATCAGTGACTTCAATATTAGCTGTAAGATCATATTTCATCCCAATTGCTAATACCACTTCCATTGCAAGATTGGCTGTATCAGACTGTTTTTCTGGTAAAGAACTAAGTAATTTTGTTTTTACAGATGCTGGTAAATCCCCACAAACTGTGTCAACTGCTTTAACTTTAACCTTTTGTGAGCCTAATTTAGATATGTATTGTAAATTAAAATGATCCACTAAAGCATTTTCAACAAACAAATGAGTAGCATTAGTTCTGTATGATGGATCACTGATTGAAACAGTTCTTGTATTTAAAACTGCAAAATCATTTTCAGTCAGCTGATTTTGTCTCAACCTATTTAGTAATTGAGCAAATTCCAAATCATCTTTTTGTCTCATTATTTCAGTAAGTTCATGAAAAGAAAATAATAATTTCCAGTAATTAGGAGCTAATGCTGTTAATCCTTTGCTTAGATCATTGAAAATCCAGCTGTCAAATACAGGTTGGAGTTGGAAAAAGTCACCAATAGCTATGATACTCACGCCACCAAATGAACAGTTGCTTCCCTTGATTTTTTTCAGCCTTCTTTCCAGTAAAGAGAACATTTTGTTTCCAACCATTGAAATTTCATCAATCAAAATCAGAGACAAATTTCTGTATTTCATTCTGAGTGTATTGAGAACATCACATGACAGTGACTGGTCAAGTCCTTTATTTGGTTGTATCTGGAAAGCATTGTGAATAGTCAGACCATTTATATTGTAAGCTGCCTTTCCAGTAGGAGCACAAAGAAGAATTCTTATATCGTCAGGGTCCTCACCTTCAATAGAACATAAGTGTCTGTGTAAAGCTTGAAATATTGTTCTGACAACTACAGATTTTCCGCATCCTGCTCCACCTGTCAAAAATGTATAAAATGGTTCATGTTTTGTTTTAACCCATGTGACAACATGTTTGAAAAATTCCCACTGTTTCTTATTCAAGGATCTTATCAAATCAAAATAATCACTCTCACTTATTCTGTTGGCATGATTTGTCAATTCTACTGTTCTTGCTTCAATTCCAACTTCACGAGACATATCATACAGTCTATGTTCTGTTGGTCTATCTGGATTGAAATGAACATACTGTTCTGATTCTGTTGGGCCTATTTCAGCATCTTCCATTTCTACTTGCTGTGTGGCAGGTGCTATTTGATCATTCTCATTACAATCATTTTCTGCCTCTTCTATAGCTTTCTCTAGATCTATTACTTTTCCTTCATATTGCTTAGCTTTCTTTTCTAATAGTCTTGAAACAGTCAAGTACATTTTTTCAAATGTTTCATGTCCACATTGCAAATCTGAAAGTTCATTTCTCCATGGATAAAATAACATTAAGCGTTCTCTGTAGAAGTTTTCAGAGTCAGTCTTGTAATTATATTTAACATATCTTATAACCTTCGGTGTTTTTCTTTGGTATATTCTAATACCATTCTTCAGTGTTATGTTGATTTTGTTATTGTTTTCTTCTATAACATCTGCATTTGTCTCTTCATTTTCACTTTCAGATTCATTTTCCTGCTGTTCTGTTTCATGATCTGAGGATTCCAAGTTTTTAGGATACTGCAATTCAAGCTGAGATACATAGTCTGCTAAACACCAGTTCTCCAGTTGTTTTGGTCTACGCGAGTATCTTTTAATATCATTGTCTGATTCTATTTCAGTAGAGTCTGGGCCTAGTTTTTCTAGGGCTGATGATTGTTTTAGAAGGAAAGTTCTTTTGTGTTGTGGAGATGTGTTAATGAAGACAACTTGTCTTGTTGCTTTTGTTAAAGGCATCTGTAGTGTTAAGTATGTTGCTTCTTGTGCGCTTGTTTCAACAGAATTTGAAAAGTAATTCCCAATGTGCCTTACTTGATGCTTCAAGTCTAAATTTCCCTGTCGTGCTTCTTTTGCTGCTTGGTCTAGTAATGCACTCATACCTTTTTGTGACTTGCTTATGTATGAAACAATATACACTGCACATGCAAATGCATCTAAAACAAACTGTAAATCATGGTTTGCTTGCCAAGCTATCAACACAGTTTTCATGTAACCATTAACACGGACTTCAGATGGTTTTCGTTTGAGAAAAACTTTTGGACCACTCAAGTTGCTTCTTATGGCCTTTATGTAATTTTCATCATTCATTTGTAACACATCATCTAAAAACATGTCATATGTCATCTGGTCTATATCTTCAGAATTGTGAAGTATATTAATTTCGTTTTGTATTTCTTTATATATAGCCTTGTACTTTTCTATGTCATCATTTTCTTTCAAAGGCTCTAAGATTACTGTTGCTTTCATAGGTGGAAGGGGGAAACCAAAACGACAAATTGGGTGACCTTTTTTTCTGCATGTTTTAGAATGTTTATGAACTTGTAAATTGACTAAACTAGTGTCATTTTCTGAAAGTGAACAGGAGACATATTTATCAATAAATGCTACAACATCTTCATTTGAATTACTTTCATATACTGGTGCATTTTCAATCCAAATCAAGATATGAATATGTGGTGAACCTCTCTGTTGAAATTCAACTCTATAAAAAAAGTCTGTCAATTTTCCAATAGGATCATGATCACTTTTCAACACCAAGTTAATAAACTGTTGGACACGATAGTCAAAATATCTAGAGCATGTCACAGGGTCTTTCTGAACAAGTTTAGATTTCTGATTCCAATCCATTTCTTCCAATTCCTTGTCAGTATACTCTTTGCCATCATTTAATTTTCCTAGAATTCGTAACAAATCTTTCCAGTTAGTGTCTGCAGATGAAAGAGAGCCAAACCATGTTGGAAGACCCAATTGTCTGATCATTGCAAACAAATCTTTTTTCCTCTTTTCAAGGTATACTGGAGAGTTTCTTAAACTTCTAAAGATGTAATAACCTTCATCTAATCTTACAAGATCATTTACAGTGTTAGGATTGAGTACATCTTTTGCTGTCCATTTTTTTCCTTCTGATTGACACCTTCTCAGAGCAAGATTGACCTTATCACTTATGTTTTTTAACTGAATTTTCTTCAACTTAAAAAAAATGTTTGGTACAGACTGTGCTACTCTCCTATCCATGGACCTTAGTTCCCATTTGACAATATCACTATAGTGAACAGAAACAGACCTGTCTTTATTATCTGGCCTTCTTTGACCACAAAATATAGTTGGAAAAGATAAGTACTCTGCATCAGGATCACTGTAGAGACTAATTGGTCGTTGACCTTCACCAGGAGCAAAAGTTAAACCTGCATCACATAGTGGATTGTCGTCTGGAATGTGATCTAAAAGTGTATCTGTATTACCAACATGTGTTTCATTTTCATCTACTTCACTGAAATGATCCGAGTCATGTTCTGAATCATTTTCATCTTGGTTATCCTCTTGTTCTGTACTATTTTTTTCATTTGGTATTTCTTCTTCATTTATTTTTGCTATTTCTGTAATCCAATCCTCATTTATTTCTATTCCAGAAGACTTGTACAATTCACTTGTTCTCATCAAATAATGTAATGCACAAATGACAGCAAATGGTCTCACATTTTCACTAAAATCACACTTTTTGAATTCCAGCTTCTTCTTCAGTTTAACTGATATTGTTCCTGATTTCTCTAATGTATGAGGAAGTGAATTTATTGTAGGTTGAACTTCAACAGGCACATTTACAACATTGCCTTTAACTGATAACTGTCCACCTCTAGGCAACTGTCGAATCTGCATAAAAGGAATTCTTAATGATAACAGTCTCTCTTCTAAGGGATACAAATTTAATTCTTTTGGTTTTTGGGGAAATCCCATCTTATTTGCTATTGCAAAGCGAGGTATTTTTTGTCTTTTAATTGCATTTAGACAAGTGTGGCATATCCATTCTATGTGCTGTACAGATTTAAAATTTGTAAAACAATGAGACATGTTAGCAGGAGTATTCATTTTAATAGTTTTAGCATTAACTACAGAATCACAGAACCAAGTTTGATGACAAGAAGTACATATATATGTAGGACCTTCATTAATTTTTGTTTTAAAATTTCTTATGCAGGTATCAAGGGTTATACCGTGAGTTCTTTTCTTTTTGAGGTCTTTTTCATGATCTGTAAAATCAATGTTTTTTCTTTTAGTACTTTTGACTGTCTTTTCATAACATCTGTCTATATCTAGGTATTTCTGTCTTGAACTTTGTTTCTTCAAACGCTCATTTTCTAAATTTTCTGGATGTGACCTATATTCTTGTTTTCTGTGGAAGTCTCGTTTTGACTCATGTTTTCTGTAGTTTTCATCTTGTCTGGCAATTTTTTTCTTTTTTGTTTCGTTTCTTTTGAAATTTTCATTCTTTCTAGCCTCTCTTTTAGCAGCAAGTTCTCTTCTATTGAAATTTTCATTCTTTCTAGCCTCTCTTTTAGCAGCAAGTTCTCTTCTATTGAAATCTTCATTCTTTCTAGCCTCTCTTTTAGCAACAAATTCTCTTTGTCTTTCCATCCGTCTTAAATCAGGATTATCTCTTTGAGACTTTTTACTTTCTGCTTCAGCCCTTCTATAATTTTCATCCTTTCTAGCCTCTCTTTTAGCAACAAAGTCTCTTTGTCTTTCCATCCCTCTTAAATCAGGATTGTCTCTTTGAGACTTTTTACTTTCTGCTTCAGCCCTTCTATAATTTTTATCCTTTCTAACTTCTCTTTTAGCAGCAAGTTCTCTTTGTCTTTCCATTTGTCTTATGTCAGGATTATCTCTTTGAGACTTCTTACTTTCTGCTTCAGCCCTTCTATAATTTTTATCCTTTCTAACTTCTCTTTTAGCAGCAAGTTCTGTTTTTTTGAAATCTTCATTCTTTCTAGCCTCTCTTTTAGCAACAAATTCTCTTTGTCTTTCCATCCGTCTTAAATCAGGATTATCTCTTTGATACTTTTTACTTTCTGCTTCAGCCCTTCTATAATTTTCATCCTTTCTAGCCTCTCTTTTAGCAGCAAGTTCTCTTTGTCTTTCCATTTGTCTTATATCAGAATTATCTCTCTGAGACTTCTTTCTATGTGCTTCTGTTTTTCTGTAATTCTTATCTTTTCTTGAATATCTTTTAGCATTTAATTCTTTTTCCTTGAATTGTTTGTTTTTTCTTCTTTTTTGCATGTAGTTTTTCATATATACAAACTTGGGTACTTTCATATACTGGTAGGAAACTTTTTTTTGTTTTGTGTTCCTTAGTTTCTGATCCTCAAAGTAATTCTTAATCTGCTTGGTCACATCTTTGTCAGTATCTTTATTACTGATACATACAGGTAAAATTTCAAATTGAGAGTCTAAATCAATTTGTAAACTGGTGTAAAAACCATACAAGTAACTGAGGAGGTCATGTAAGTCAGCAAATCCAATCAAAATACTTTTGCCAGAGGAATCTAATGGATTATTCAGTGCACATTCTGAATGAGAATGAGTGTCAAAAAAATAGTATGTATGATTATAATAATAAACTGCTGAACATATGGCTCCAATCATAATAAGAAATTTGTTCGACTGCTTTATACAATTTTGAATTGCTTCTTGTAATGTGAGAAATCCAGTCAACTCTTGGTACTGTAAAGCTATTCCAAACAGAATATTTTGTTTGTTAATTATAAAAATCCCTTCAGGAATTTCTATTTTGACAGGAATTTCATCAAAATTTAAGAGCATATTTTTAAATAATCCCTGTGTTGTTAATTCTTGAACATGATTCCTGTAAATTTCATCACCTTTATTCAAAATGTAATCCAGGTTCAGTGTGTTTGAATCAAAATTTAAAGAAGAAAGTGATAAGAAAACTAAGCAATTACAAGTACATTGGTTTCCCCTGCTTTGATCAGCAAATTTTGTGGCATACTGGTCAAAAGTTCCAAATTTAATAAAGTTTGCATTAAAAGAATTGTAATATTTTGATACTCCTTGTTCTGAATTAGTTTTAAATTGTTCATTTTGGTCTTGCAACAGATTAGTTTGGATAAAACAATGAGAATCTTTTTTGGCATAACTATTGTTTGATTCATTTGACAGAATATCTGTTTGTATGTGACAAGTTTCTTTTAGACAGTTATTGTCACTGTTTTGATTTGCACAGTTGTTGTTACTGTTTTGATTTGCAGAGTTATTGTTACTGTTTTGATATGCACAGTTATTGTTACTGTTTTGATTTGCACAGTTATTATTACTGTTTTGATTCAATTCAGATTGTTCATGTTTATTCAATTCAGATTTTTCAAGTTTATTCAATTCAGATATTTCAAGTATATTCAGTTCAGATATTTCAAGTTTATTCAATTCAGATTTTTCAAGTAGTTTCAAGTTACTATTGTTTGCATTTGAGTGGAGGTTAGTATCCCCCATGTTATTTGAGTTACTGTTGTTTATATATGTGTGGAGGTCAGTATCCCCCATGTTATTTGAGTTACTGTTGTTTATATTTGTGTGGAGGTCAGTATCCCCCATGTTATTTGAGTTACTGTTGTTGAAGGTGTCAGTATCACCTATGTCAAGGTCAGATTTTGTACTGTTAATGGGTCCAGTATCCCAAGTCAAGTCCGTCAGTCTCTGTTTCTTTGGGTTTTTCACACCACGTTTAGCCTCAGCTGCCCTCCAATTTTTTCTTCTTGGCATCTTCAAAAATCTATAAATACATATGCAAATAATGTACAATAATGAGGACAAAATGTTATAAATTGCATAATGTGAAAAAAGAAAGACTAGATTAATAATTACATAATGAGAGCTAATATGATTGGGTAGACATAGTACCTTTATATATATCATGATTATCATATGTGTTTTCTGTCATAGAGTTGTCACTTGTTTTTTTTATAGATATACCTATATATATATCTAGAATACTGATATGCTTCATTTACAGTGTAGTGGGATAAAATAATATATCAAAGTGCAATTATAGCTAATTGATAAACATGTTGCCTTTGGTTAAATAAGGGAAAGTTAAGTTATGCCCTCTTTTTTTTAATCATGATCAATATTAATATGTTGTGTTTTTATTTGCATATACAAAAAAGGTTTGAGAAATTGATACTACTGGTGCATTCCTGTATATTTAATATAGCAGTATTGTTGAAAATTCCATCTACATGTAATTTATTATAACTATCTTTTTAAATTAAGTAAACAAAGTTTCAATTAAATAAGATGATAACACTAATGCACTTACGCTCATTCATATGTATGTGTACATAAGTTTGAAGTTGACATCTTAAATAAGAAATACAAATTGGTGTTCAAAACAGTTTTGTTCTTGTAAATTTGTTTAATCTAATTAAGTTACACAGAAAATTTTACTAAATAATTCAAAGTCACTTGTCAATGTTGTGTCAAAATAGTCAGCAAACTGACATGTATCCATAAATCCATAAGTCTTGCGAAATCACTTCAAATTTGTCATAATAGCATTGTGTAATGATAGATTTGCAACCTCATACAAAATATCATTGAATTTGATCTATCACATGTAGCTCTTATCAAACTAACTTAATATAAATTGCTACTTCATTCAAAGTCACTGGACCATGACCAAGGGGCAGGGCCTAAAAATAGTCACCAAACTTGTATTAACTGATAGCAGATGTGTCAAAGCAACACAAATGGCCTCGTCCCAAAAAGTTGAAAAATCTGCAATTTCAATATAAACACACATGTGGACACAAACATGATGGTAGCCTCGCATACCAAAATTCAGCTCAAAATCTGGAGGGTAATAGAGAAAAAATCTGTAGAACTGTTGATTTTCAATAATCTATCAAAGTCAAAAGCCCGTAATTTCAGCAAAAATCAGCAGAGCGGAACAAAACTTAAGCTTGACCTATAACTCATCATGGTTAACTCAGATACCAACCAGGTGCTCCGCAGGGCGCAGCTTTATACGACCGCAGAGGTCGAACCCTGAACAGTTGGGGCAAGTATGGACAAAACATTCAAGCGTGATACAGCTCTGAATTTGGATTGTGATCAAATTTTTGACATTACATGGGTTTTTTTACAAATGTCAAGATTTTACAAATCAATTAAAGATTTCTTCTTCAAACTTATTTAAATCTAAAATTAAATAGTTGACACAGCATAGGTTTCTGACACAGAATGAATGTGGTCTAATGAACTTAAAAATCATTTTTTGCCTTTGAGCAATTCACTATGCTGTTGAATATTAATCCTCTCAAAAAAATGTTTGAAGAAATTTTCTTTTTATTTATGAAATCTGAAATGAGAAAAATTTAACCCCCACCCCCCATTTTTTTTTTTCACATCCCCGTTTCCCTTTTTCCAAAACTGATATCAATTCAAATTTCTAATGGAGTTTGCAACAATAACTACTCTTTTAAATACATCATAAAATATTAAAATGTAAAATAAAGTGCTTGTTATCACTGAATGGTAAAGATTGGTTGGTAGTAAAAGTGAATATACATTGTTTATTGTATAAAACAATAAAAAAAACTTCATCAGCAACATTTTATATTGGCAAATTTCCAATGAAGTTATTTACATAAAGTTATTGGCAAATAAAAATAGAAAATGACATCATAGTCATGTCTGGCAAATGTCCAACATACATTATCTAAAAACATTTTAGATAAGATAAGGAAAAAAAGCTTCATCAGCAACATTTTATATTGGCAAATTTCCAATGAAGTTATTTACATAAAGTTATTGGCAAATAAAAATAGAAAATGACATCATAGTCATGTCTGGCAAATTTCCAACATATATTATCAACTACTATTCTATACAAAGAAAGATAACTCCAATTGAAAATTAATTGCTATTGCACAATATTGTGCAATTAGATATTTCTTGCTATTGTGCAATACTGTGCAATTGAAAATTTCTTGCTATTGCACAATACTGTGCAATTGAAGATTTCTTGCTATTGCAGAATACTGAGCAATTGAAAATTTCTTGCTATTGCACAATACTTAATATAATAACTTTGGACCCCGATTTGGACCAACTTGAAAACTGGGCCCATAATCAAAAATCAAAGTACATGTTTAGATAAAGCATATCAAATAAGCCCAAGAATTTAATTTTTGTTAAAATCAAACTTAGTTTAATTTTGGACCCTTTGGACCTTAATGTAGACCAATTTGAAAACTGGACCAAAAATTAAGAATCTACATACACAGTTAGATTTGGCATATCAAAGAACCCATTTATTCAATTTTTGATGAAATCAAACAAAGTTTAATTTTGGACCCCCATTTGGACCAACTTGAAAACTAGGCCAATAATTAAAAATCTAAGTACATTTTTAAATTCAGCATATCAAAGAACCCCAAGGATTCAATTTTTGTTAAAATCAAACTAAGTTTAATTTTGGACCCTTTGGACCTTAATGTAGACCAATTTGAAAACGGGACCAAAAATTAAGAATCTACATACAAAGTTAGATTCGGCATATCAAAGAACCCCAATTATTCAATTTTTGATGAAATCACACAAAGTTCAATTTTGGACCCTTTGGGCCCCTTATTCCTAAACTGTTGGGACCAAAACTCCCAAAATCAAACCCAACCTTCCTTTTATGGTCATAAACCTTGTGTTTAAATTTCATAGATTTCTATTTACTTATACTAAAGTTATGGTGCAAAAACCAAAAATAATGCTTATTTGGGCCCTTTTTTGGCCCCTAATTCATAAACTGTTGTGACCTCAACTCCAAAAATCAATCCCAACCTTCCTTTTGTGGTCATAAACCTTGTGTTTAAATTTCATTGATTTCTATTTACTTATACTAAAGTTATTGTGCGAAAACCAAGAATAATGCTTATTTGGGCCCTTTTTTGGCCCTTAATTCCTAAACTGTTGGAACCAAAACTCCCAATATCTATCCCAACCGTTCTTTTGTGGTCATAAACCTTGTGTCAAAATTTCATAGATTTCTATTCACTTAAACTAAAGTTATAGTGCGAAAACCAAGAAAATGCTTATTTGGGCCCTTTTTGGCCGCTAATTCCTAAAATGTTGGGACCAAAACTCCCAAAATCAATCCCAACCTTCCTTCTGTGGTCATAAACCTTGTGTTAAAATTTCATTGATTTCTATTCACTTTTACTTAAGTTAGAGTGCGAAAACTAAAAGTATTCGGACGACGACAATGACGCAGGACGACGACGCCAACGTGATAGCAATATACGACCAAAAAATTAAAATTTTTGCGGTCGTATAAAAATCAGCCCCATATCTGAAGGCGTTTAGAAAAAAAGTCTGTATAACTGTGATTTTCAACAATTTCTCAAAGTCCAAAGCCTGTAATTTGGCAAAAATTAGTGGAGCGGAGCGAAACTTATACTTGATCTGTTACTTATCATAGTTAACTAACATACCAAAAATCAGCCCCATATCTGAAGGTGTTTAGAAAAAAAGTCTGTATAACAGTTATTTTCAACAATTTCTCAAAGTTCAAAGCCCGTAGTTTCGGCAAATATTAGTGGAGCGGAACAAAACGTAAACTTGATCTGTAACTCATTATGGTTAACTCACATACCAAAAATCAGCCCCATATCTGAAGGCGTTTAGAAAAAAATGTCCGTATAACTGTGATTTTCAACAATTTCTCCAAAGTCCAAAACCTGTAATTTTGGCAAAAATTAGTGGAGCGGAACAAAACGTATAATGGTATGTTGCGGAATGACGGAATTACAGAAAGACAAAATTACAGACTTCGTTGCGGGGCCATAAAAATGGTGGGTAAAAACCACAATTGTTGAATTTGCCATTCATTTGTCATGCTTACAAAAAAATGTCAATCCTGTGTCATGCTTAGACCAGAGTGAGACCCACTTTTAATGGTTTGAGAAATTGGCAATGCCATCGGCACAATTTTTTTATTTCCCCATTTGCATTCTGATGACATGAATGCTATTATGACAAATTTGAAGTGACAAACTGCAATGAGATACACTTGCATCATTTATTACATAAGTTGAATGACATTTTATTGATATTTTTAGAAATAATTCAGATAATAGAGAGAACATATTTTACACGCCTGTTTCTGTTTCTTGTCATGATTTATTAACTGTGAAAGGACATAGAATCTGCTATAATTAGGTAGTTTCGAGTCCTGTCAATACAAATGTTCCTGATTTAATCAATAACAAATGTTTCAATTTTTATTCTATAGAACTACAAATAAAGTATATCAGTACTCATTCCAACAAACAAAACACATATGGTTTAAATATTTTTAATGAATTTAATATTTCCATTGAAAACTTGTTTTTAGCTTCATCCTTCTCTTTAACAAGAATGTTTTCTTGACATCATCATTGATCATTGTTGAGAACATGCATGCAAAACATTGAGAGTAAAAGTGTTTGCAAATTAGATAAATTTAGTTGTATGATAACACAGTTAAATAGATATTAACAGCAAAATAATGATTTCTTCCCTTTCATGGTCATTTTTATTTTGGGCTTATTTACATTCTAAATTTAGAATGCTAGCAGGCTAATCAGATTTTTCTTTAAACTAAATTGATCCTATTCATCTATATTTTATCTGAAAATACAAAGCAGTTTGTGTGTCCCAATTATAGTTTTAAACTTGAGCAAACTCTTAATCTGCCATTTAATACTGTACCTTCAAGATTCCCACCAAAAAAGGAAGTATTCTGACTTTTCATTGAAGACTTCCTGTTTGCTATATCTTATTACCACAAAAAACTTTTAAACAACAAAGTCCAACAAATATGATGACTGAAACTCATGACACTGAAAACATGGTCTTTATTCTTGTATCAAGTAATATTTTTACTTTTAGTATAATAAATTTCTTAAATATTAATTCAAAACCAATACTTTAAAGTAGGTTTATTCTAGGAAATGAGAACAAGGGACACGATCAAATTAAAAAAAAATCCTAAACTTCTAATATATATATTAAATGAAGAACTATATTTTTTTAAAGAGAAAAACATCTTTTAATAGTTAATTTATATTTTGAACACTATCAATCAATTCTAAGATCTGATGTTGTTGATTAATTTAGCTCTCAAAGTGTCTGTGATTCTATTAAAGTTTTAAAACAATAATATGAGGCACACATTACCTGTAAAAGGGGATGAAATCTGTATAAATTAATTCAAACTTGACATTCAAACTTTGGAATCTGTTGAAAAGAAACCAAAATACTGAAACATTTTTGATGTTAGGGATTATAGTTGTCACATCATTTTCAATGTAAACAAAGGAACGCTATCATTAGGAATAAATGTTTGTTTTTCTTCAAGTATATGTTCATTAGTGAGGGGGGCAGGACCTTTTTTTGGGACTACTGCAGTTTCAGAGGAGAAGCATTTGGTAAAAGTTTACAAACAAATACAAATCAATTGTTAAAATTGACTATGAAGGGCAGTAACTCCCTTAAAGGGTCAATTGAAAATTTTGGCTATATCCACTTATTTGTAGCTTGTACTTTGCTTAACATTATTGCTGTTTACACTTTATCTCTATCTATAACAATATTCAAGATAATAACCAAAACTCTAAAATTTTCTGAAAATTACCAATTCCGGGGCAGCAACCAAACAACGGGTTGCCTGATTGGTCTGAAAATTTCAGGGCAGATAGACTTTGACCTATCAAACAAATTTATCCTGTCAGATTTGCTTTAAATGCTTTGGTTTCTGAGATTTTAGCCAAAAACTGCATTTTACCCTATGTACTATTATTAGTCATGTCGGCCATCTTGGTTGGCAGACAGGGTCATCGAACACATTTTTTAAACTAGATACCCTAATGATAATTGTGGACAAGTTTGGTTAAATTTGTCTCAGTAGTTTCAAAGGAGAAGATTTTTGTACAAGATAACAAAACTTCAAGAAAAATTGACAAAAAATGACTATAAAGGGCAATAACTCCTTAAGGGGTCAACTGACCATTTTGGTCATGTTGACTTTTTTGTAGATCTTACTTTGCTGAACATTATTGCTGTTTACAGTTTATCTCTATCTATAATTATATTCAAGATAATAACCAAAAACGGTGAAATTTCCTTAAAATGACCAATTTTGGGGCAGCAACCCAACAACGGGTTGTCCGATTCATCTGAAAATTTCAGGGCAGATAGATCTTGACCTGATAAACAATTTTACCCCATGTCAGATTTGCTCTAAATGCTTTGGTTTCAGAGATATGAGCCAAAATCTACATTTTACCCCTATGTTCTATTTTTAGCCGTGGCGGCCATCTTGGTTGGTTGGCCGGGTCACGCCACACATTTTTTAAACTAGATACCCCAATGATGATTTTGGTCAAGTTTGGTTAAATTTGGCCCAGTAGTTTCAGAGGAGAAGATTTTTGTAAAAGTTAACGACGACGGACGACGGACGACGACGGACGACAGACGACGGACGACGACGACGGACGCCGGACGCAAAGTGATGGGAAAAGCTCACTTGGCCCTTCGGGCCAGGTGAGCTAAAAATGAATGGACAAGAACTGTCATATTCCTGACTTGGTACAGGCATTTTCAAATATAGAAAATGGTGGATTGAACCTGGTTTTATAGCGCTAAATTTCTCACTTCTACGACAGCTTAATCAAAGATTCTCCTTAGTTTGAAACAGGTAAAAATATCATCATTTATGGGTAATAAATCTGTAAATATCCAATCGTTTCGGGTATTTGGAATTTTTGTAGAACTTATACAACTTTTCTATTAACAGTTTCGAACTACAAATTTATATAGTTTTTCGATTAAATCAAAAAGAAACTTTTTGCAGGAAACTGGAAATCCTAGTACATCATTTGGAGTCGGACAAACCTTCCGCGGGCGTGATTCAAATTCTTAACCTCGGTGCTGACATGCTGATGGTACGGTAGATGAACAACTTAAGACCACTAGGCTTCTTATAATTTTCGAGATAACAGGCAAAACAAGAACATGAAGAAAGAAAATAAGCAAGAAATTGTCCATTAATTGCAATAACTTCTCAAAGGTGTTATCCGATAGTTTTGATGAAAAAAAGCAGAATTGAGCATAGAATAAAAGACAAAACATGCATTTTACCCGTATGTTCTACTTTTGACATTGGTCGTTATGTGTGCTAATTGTCCGGAAGTAAATTACAATGAACATCACGAAACTCAGTCAAACAGTACTACGCGTATGTGTCTCAACTGATAAGAGACATATTTTCTCGGTCTAAAATCTTTAGACACAAGAATTAATTCTTAGTTTAACTATCGATTGTACCCCTTCCCCTTTTGGGAAATTTTTACAGTCTGAATTTGAATAGTCGTGAGTAATATATTAAAGGAGCAAAAATTGTGTAGCAGGACCCGGTCTCGATGTGTGGAGTTCAAATAATTTCCTGTGACCTTTTCCGTCAGAGAACTCAACAGTGTTTTGAAAATTAAATTGAAGGTGAGATAGTATATACTAGTACTACCGATTTGATGGAAACCATATTTTACGTACGTGTTTATACAAACAAAACAATTGTATAGAAAATGTATAACTTTCTGTAGGCTTTTATTTATAATTCAAAAACCAAATGTACACGTACCTGACTATGGAAACGAGGTTTGAAATTATATCATGAGGACTAAGAAAATTACTGAGTTGCACATTACGTCGGTAGGCCCATGCATCTCTGTCTATTGTCAAGCCTCCTTCAAACTTATGCTTTTGTACAACACCTGTTTAAAACATCAAAAAGTAAAATCACAAAAATACTGAACTCAGAGGAAAATCAATTCGGAAAGTCTACAATCACATGGCAAAATCATTTAACAAAACGCATCAACAACGAATGGACAAGAACTGTCATATTCCTGACTTGGTACAGGCATTTTCAAATGTAGAAAATGGTGGATTGAACCTGGTTTTATAGCCAGCTAAACCTCTCACTTGTATGACAGTCGCATCAAATTCAAAAATACAGTAGAAAAACATTAAAAATGAAATTTTGGAAACTATATGTAATATGAGACTACAATGATATAAATGAACATTTAGGATTGCCTTGTATCATAATGAAAATAATTTTTCATAGAAGTATGTTTTGCCTTTGAAGTTTGCTATATCGTTCAGGGAGATTTTATCCTTATTAACAATGACAAAAGGTTGAAGGTTTGATAGTTGACATATCTACGTACCAGGATTAAATTTATCTGCACAAGTAAAGTATCCACCATGTTTACAAAAACAAGTTTCACACCATCTGTCGTTCGTAACAACCGTATCCTTCACTGGACTGCAAAATAAATACTGAAGAGGTCATACATGAAAATTATATTCCTGATACCTCGGCTGAGACTCTATAAGTTCCCGAGGATATCACCAGCCCAGTTCATAGTTCATCGGATCTGGCTAGAAACTACGGATATTGTGTTATAAATGTTTGTCGTAACACAATTTTGAAATCATTTTAAATTAAGGAATATCGCTCATCATGCAGAAAAAAATCTCAGTTTCAGGTATAGAGGTGTGATTTTTTTCTATGACAAGTGGTTTTAGCAATCCACAAGAACTTTCGGTCATCCGATGCTCAGTACTTCAGTACTTTGATTTGGTTTACCAGCTCTTCATGAGGTTTGTAATTTCAAATATCTTTACCTCCAGCATCACTGAAGAGACATTAGCTGTTGAAATGCGCACTGGTGAGTTTAAACTGGTACCTTTAGTTTAGAATGTGTCCTCCACTGCATGGGATATATATAATCTCCTGCTAATTGTGTAGCGTCACAAAAGAAAACATTATTGTAAACCTCGGGAGGCTACTCAGACAAAAATTCAAGTTAGTCATAGTTAAGTCCTATATCTTGAAATTATATATATATGCAAGAAACTTCATCACTTGTCTGTAGTTTTGGACATACGGTGGAATTTTTAAGATCTTAACCTTGATAATATGAAACTAGATAATTGTATTGAAGTGGAGTGATACAAGTAATTAAAATTTTAATAACCGTATCTTTAACCAAGACAATAGGTCTTACGTATTTAACCAAGACAATAGGTCAAACGTATTTAAGTTTGCCTCCAACTGTTTTGATTCGAGGTCCACTGATGAAACTATTGTAGACGAAACGCACATCTGGTGTAACCAATTATAAGCCTGGTATTTTTGATGAGTTTTATCTTTGTTGAGACAAAGGTTCTTAACATAAGAAAAAGAGGTATTCTTACAAGGCCTGGTGCAAGGCAAACTAGTTGTACATATTCTAAAGCATCCCTTCGTAAATTTTACGGGCGCTATCACGAGTTGGTTGACCGTTATTAAATAACCGTTTCACATATGATATCGGATATGTTCCTTACGTCGAAACTACAATCCCCTTCCCTTTCATGAATGTGACCTACCGAATTAGACTATTTACCGGATTTGTAATCACATAAGCAATACGATGGGTGCCACATGTGAAGCAGGATCTACTTACCCTTCCAGAGCACCTCAGAACATCTCTAGTTTTTAGTGAGGTTCATGTTGCTTATTCTTTAGTTTACTATGTTGTGTCATGTGTACTATTGTTTGTCTGTTTGTCTTTTTATTTTTAGCCATGGCGTTGTCAATTTATTTTCGATTTATGAGTTTGACTGTCCCTCTGGTATCTTTCGTCCCTCTTTTCTGGTAAGACAACAAAGGACTCGACGCACGCAAATAAGTGTAATTAATATCAAGCTGTTTCATGCGTCTGTCATACCATTGAGATGTTTAGCTAGCTATAAAACCAGGTAAAATCCACATTTTCGACATAAGGAAATGTCTGTACCAAGTCAGGAGTATATGATAATTGTTTGCCATTCGTTTGATGTGTTCGAGCTTTTAAATTTGCAAAATTAATATTAAAAGAACGGGATGTGGTATAATAGCCAACTATCCGCTAAGGACCACATCATGTTGAGCAACCAAAGGTTATCATAAAACTTACAACAATGAGTATATGATACTGTAAGCTTTAAAGGGTCTTGTAAAGTCCATGCTTCAATAAGGTAACCCGTATCATTAGCATAAAAAGATATCAAATTCTGATTTAGGGGTTATGAGGAGATTGATATGTAAATGTGAACTGTAGTGTGTATCTTATTTGTTGAAGAATACCGTGAGTACACAAAATAATTGTATGGTTAAAACTGAGAGAAACTTAAGATAAATTGTTATACTGGGTTGAGGAGGAGTTGTTGATACAAATGGGTACCCCAAAATAAAGTTATGACAAAGTCCAAGCTTTGCTACAAGAAACTTTAAAAATAATTCGGACAAAAAAGTATACATGTAAAAAAGTAAAGGTTTACGCTAAAAAATTCTGAGAAAGTTTACTTGAATTATAATTTTGGGTTCAGGAGAAAACGGATACAAATGTGTACTATTATAGTGAGCTGACATAATTCTATGTCATTCAAAATTGAATACCTTAAACCATTCAGATGAAGAAATTAAATAAGAGATGCAAAAGAACATCATTAAAGTAAATTTCTGTGAATTTTTCATAAATTTCTGTTTTAAAAAAGCGGTCCAGGAGCAGCTGCAGATACAAAAATAGGATGTATGGACGAATCGAAGTACGGAAGGACTCTCCAATCACTAAAAACCGCACGTTTTAGAACGCAGGGGGTAAAATTGTGTTACCTAAAGTCATTTGGTTTAACTAATGAAGATGTCACGTGCATTTGCCGTTTCCCTCACACCTTCCTCAGTTGCCGCAATGACAATAACTTTTACCGATGTAGGTGGTTTCTGCCTTAACCCTGTAAACCGTCCTTATTGCCACATTAATATTTAGTGATGAAAGCCCTGCTACCAGCCCTTGTTGCAACATAAATATTTAGTGATGAAAGCCCTGAAACCAGCCCTTGTTGCCACATTAATATTTAGTGATGAAAGCCCTGCAACCAGCCCTTGTTGCAACATAAATATTTAGTGATGAAAGCCCTGCAACCAGCCCTTGTTGCCACATTAATATTTAGTGATGAAAGCCCTGCAACCAGCCCTTGTTGCAACGTAAATATTTATTGATGAAAGCCCTGTAACCAGCCCTTGTTGCCACGTTAATATTTAGTGATGAAGGTTCTTAAGATGTTTGTTAAGTACTAAAGTTAAATTCAACAATGTTAAGGGTAATATAATATAATATTTAATATAGTATAATATAGCTTGATTCAAAGTACATTTTTCATAGTTTATAGTATTAGAATATCGATTGTATCAATTTATATAAACATACAAAAAAAGTGATAAAAAAGTATTAGCTTATCATGTTTATTGTAGTAAATGCACATCTTTTATGTGGGTATCTTATATTATTTACTTACTATTTTGTATTAAAGTATAGAACTGTTAGATGCTTCTAACATTATATGGTTATATTTTTTACACTAAATGTAAATCCAAGGTTAAAAGTGGACTACTTTTTTAGTGCCTTCTATTTCCCCTGGATAGATGGTTTCAATTTGTAAACAGGGACCCTTAGCCTGATCCTGGACGACTAAGGTAATTGTACACAGGAAATATTTAGGAATAAAACATTTATATGTCTTAAAAAAAAAAAAAAAAAAAATTCAACAATGTTGATATACCTTTCATTATAAAGCCACGCTAAGAATTCCTGAGATTTGTAATACTCCGCCGGACCTTTCAGTTCACACATGTCAGACCATAAAACTTCAGGTTTGTAGTTGTTGATCAATTCATACAGTGCCGGTTGAACTTTAAACTATAAAAACAAAATCACAAATAGATAAGACAAAATTGTGATTCCTCTATGTGAAAAAGACAACTCTTGAATTAAAAAAAAAAGTAATACTAACGTTAATGTAAATAATAAAGAAGTATTATGTATGTTTGTGTGTTACTCTTTAAGTGAATGTTTTAATGTTGCTAACATCTTAAAGAATATGCATATTCTGATGTCGCTTTTGTTTACATACTTACATTAAGAGCTTTGTGTTAGTCTTTGAAATAAGTCCGATTTTTTTTTTATTAAAAAAAAAATTGTACTTTTCTATCATTTGGTTTCATACCTAACATTGAGTGTTTCTGTAATTTGTCTAAGATACCGAAGTCAATAGTTTAGCAAAAGTTCGAATAGCAACTTCATGAATAAAATCTAGAGAAACTGCTGCGTGATTATAGAAAAATTAAAACTGACCTTTACATATTCTTGTCCAGTATAGTTACTTTCTTTGTCCTTCAAATAGAGTGGATTAAACCATTCTTGTAGGCAATGGTATAGTCCTACTTTAAGTGACGATTTCTTACGCAAGGCTGCGGAAAATTCACCTGAAAAACATGGCTATACAATTTTCATTCTATGTAAACGTACTGCCGGGTTAAAACATGTAAGCTACTTTTGATGACGGCTGTGTCGTGTGTTCAGGATTATCTTGTCATTGCGCCATCGGTCTATATATCAGAGTTTTTAGAATTTAGAAATCAAATAATATTTCCAAAAAAAAATTAAGCATCCGCTCCACCGCTGTTTTATTTTCTTGTTTTTCTTTTTTATTTCGTATTTTATTAAGATCTTATAAGTTTCCAAGATTATTCTTATACATAACAGTTTCATTTCATTGTCTTCCATAATAGATGTTCGTTAGTTATATTTAACTTTACGATCATTGGCTATATCAATATTTCAATTATCTAAGTGTCTTTGTCAGTGGCGGATCGAGGAGGGTTCCGGGGGGTTGAAACCCCCCCTTTTTTTTTGGACGATCAATGCATTTGAATGGGAGCATATAGTTGGAACCCGGCCCCCGTTAACTCTGGGTTGGGACCCCCCCCCCCCCTTTTTAAAATGGCTGGATCCGCCACTACTTTGTCGTGCATGAAGCTGGACAAAATGCTAAAAACTAAATAGAAAAGGGAATCTGAGTTAAATTATTTAAGATTATCTTTATATGGTTAGTTTAATCGTTGAATACAGATACACAACAAATCAGCAACGATTTATTCTCCTTTCAAATTTTATGACCGTTTGTTTCAATTTCAATACAAACCATACCCTATAGTTTCATCTTGTATTTATGAATTTACACTAAAACAATGGTAGGCGTGTTTTCCTTCGAAGTCAAAAGATTGATTGATTGATTGATTGATTGATAGATTGATTGATTGATGCCTAATATTCAGCGGAAAATATTAGATGCAAAATTAGGACGACAACATGTTACAAATAATACGATATCAATATAACCTGCTTGAACTAAAGCGACGACTTGAGTCGGAATTTTTACTTATTGATGAGGTTAATTAGTTAGAAAGTTCTTACCAACGATATCTCTCTTAGGTCCTGTAGAGTTGGAGTTCCAGTTGAAGCTTGTTTTTGAAGGCCATAGTGTAAAGCCATCGCAGTGTTTTGTAGTAAGTACAGCATACCTTTAAATATATATAAAGACAAATCAGTTTATTTTCTTTTATACTTGCTGATTAATAAATAATTTCGAGGTATTTATCAATGCGAATATTCAGATTTTCCGGGTAAGTATCGCAATAATAAGAACTCGCAATTTGGAAACCGAAACATAGTCCTGTTTGAAAATCATTTCAAAATCGCAATAATTACACTTGCATTTTTGTCCATTCTCAACACATCGCAATAATACATGCACGCAATAATTTCAGAATTTACAGTAAGTAAATAAACATCGAACCGTTTTTATCACAAATCATGCGTATCTCTGTTTCATCTTGCCTACGCTATATTTGAGTAAAACGATCAGATCTGCACAAAATTCTGAAAATGTAATAAAGAATTTCTGTAAAGTCCTTTTCGCACTATTGTATTGGAGATCCAAGGTCAGACATTAAAAAAACTGTAATAATCATCTACGTGTGATAAGCTTTATTTTTTATTTTAATTTGTTTGCTAAAGTCCAGTGGCAAATAGTTTATGCATGTTCAGGACGAGAACTAATAGACATGAATAAATACGATAAGTTATTTCTGGATTAAAGATGCCCGGGGAAGATAAATACTGCAACTTTCCTTGCAAAAGTCCACTTAATAGATTCCTAAAAGAATTGTTGCAAAAGTAGTGAACATTTAGCAAAAACTTTATATATACAGACCATCTCAAAGACTTAATGACCAATGGTGCAAGTTAGTTCAAATAAAAATATGCCTGAGACAATTTATCCAGACAGAAAATTTCAAGCGGATCCCTTTTACAACATAAATGTGTACTAAATATTAATTTGATAGCTCCTTATGCTAAAGATATATCGAAATCATCATTTATCTATACACTTATAAATGTGCCAAAAATCAAAATATTCATACAAAGATCTTACTTTGCACCAGAAGCGTTGAATATTTCCGCCCATTCCTCGGCATTGAAGAACTCCGCAGTAAATTCCGCTGCAAAATCTTGGTAAGTAAATCTAGGAGGGTAATTTTTCTTCATGAATTCTACACTGTTCATATCACTCTTATCATGCCAGTATTTCCAGAACCACGACGGAACATGGTCAAAACTTGGTACAGAAAATACTCCAAAATGAATAAATATGCCAAGTTTTGCCTGGTCGTACCACTGAGGAAGTGGGCGGGTATCTAATGAGTCCCAGTTTGGTTCGTATTTAATACTGACCACTGTCTGGTGCACAATAAGCAGTACAATGTATTTTAACAATGTCATTTTCTATATCAATTCAGCTGAAATAAATAATAATAATAATAATAATAATAATAATAATAATAATAATAATACCAACTAGAGGATCCAATGGCCTCTCTGAATCGCTATACACTATCATGTCTTTCTTATAATAGTGATATTTTTCGGTTTTCAATGTAAAAGCCAAAAATGCAAAGATGAATAAAATCTCCTGTTTAACACTTTTGGTTTTCTTTTACATTGTTATATCTTTTCTTGCTGATCTTTTTTTTTTTATTGATGTTTGCTTTACTCTGCATTAGCACAAAAAGGCTATATCGCGGCGAGAGTTAATTTTTTTTAGTTACATTTGTATTTGTTAATTTTGCATTTGAAGATGACAACTTGTATAGGAAAGTTGTGCAAAGTTGTATTTTTCCTGCAGAATGTCGGCGACACGCTTTGAATAACTACAGCTTTTTCAACTAAAAACAAATCTGAACTCATTGGTATAGCAAAGGATGTTAAAATAATCGTCCCAATAAACACCAACCATCATCTAATCCATTTAAAAAAGCAAACATTAACTCACGTAAGGGGTCACTTGGCATTTACGATCGTGGTTTGTTTTATTTGTAGATTGTGAAACAGGTAAAACTCGTAATATGGAGCAATCATTCAAAATATTTAGTTAGCTGTATACAGGTATTGCTGATTAGTTTCAAAGTTGACAGAGAGTTTCAGCAAAAATCATTCTATTAATAATGTATGCAATAGTTCTATAAAAAAATCAATATAATGAATAATTTTAAGCCTAATAGATGTCGATAGTTCCTTTGCATAAATTTATTCTGAAATTTATGAAATGTTCTTTGTATGTGATCTGATCTGTTTGACCCTTCCATATAATTAGTTAGTTGACATATCAAACTTAATGAAAATCAGGCAGATTATTTTTTAGATATAGAAAAAGTATTAAACTTGAATCTCGTGTATAACACCAATGTTCTGAGTCACGTTCTTACCTTTTTCTTTACACATGAACTTCTCTGCACGTGCCACCATGTAACTTCTGGTGTCAATATACTCATATGATTCTACGGAGGATGTAAACAAGTTATCTGTTTGTGAATATGATAACAATATAATAGATAACAACAGTAATAATACTGAGATATGATCACGTAATATTTCAAAACTCCGACATCTTGAAAATATTTTTCTGGTGTAAGCCTAAAGAGGATAACTCTCATAACAACGAACCCAAATTTTCCTGTTTTCCGTTAGCATGGTTAGAGCCATTCATTTACGTACCTCTCACCTTAAAGTGGTTACAATTATGAACACTATTTTTTTTAAATCATACCATTGTATTTTCAATAAAGACAACCAATTCTTATGTCCACTTGTGAGCCTGATCTAATAAATGATTTCCAAAGAAGTTTTTCTCGAAAATTGGCAAAAACAATGATGTACATGAGGCAATCGATGCCTCAATCATTTAATCATCGACACTCAAGCTTGAAAAGGGCTTTTGATGTTGATATATGTATAAATATCCTGCCTCGTCTGGAATGTATTTTTGTTGGATGTTTTTCCTGCTTTGTATCAATCTGATGAATTACATAGGCAGATCCACCCACCCCAACCCCCAAGCCCTCTCCCTTTTTGTGGGGAAACTTTGGTAGATTATATAGGAAATCACTGAAGTATGACTGGTGCGGACACCCCCTTAGGTCAGTCAGTGGGCCCCCTTACAAAAAGTTCCGGAAACGGCACTGAGTTAAGCCCTTTTCAACTGATTCTTATATTTTGTACTCTTGCAATACTGTTACACCACTGTCCCAGGTTAGACTGATGGTTTGGTGCCGGCAAACGTGTTTAACCCCGCCATATTCTGTATTTGCCTGTCCCATGACAAAAGCCTTCAAACCAGTGCTTGCAGTTTGTTGCTGTGTTACATATTCGATTTCCGTTCATTATTTTGCACAGTAAATCAAGCCATTAGTATTCTCGTTTGAATTGTTTTGCATTAGTTTTGTCTGAGAGTTTTGTCATTTCGTGGACTTTCATAGCTGATGGTTTTGCTCATTGTTGAAGACGGTGCGATGACATATAGTTGTTAACTTATATGTCATTTGGTCTCTGGTGGAGAGTTGTCTCATTGGCAACCATATCAACTTTTCTTATTTTCAAATTATGAAAGCATGATCTTCAGATATAAGCGGAAACACACGGGCTTTCATTAAAGTTAAATTGTCTTCCATTTGATACTTTTCATGCACTCTTGGTGTTATTGAAATATGGGAAATAATGAAGCAGAAAATTAAATTGTACAATAGCAAAGATATTTTACTCTTGTGTCCCTGTAATGTGGGGGAGGGGTGTTAATGGAGAAGGAAAGATTTTCTGCATGCTCTAACAAACAATGAGGACAAATAAATTTAATGTTGAATGAGTAATTCAATGTTTTAAAGATTGTGTGTTAAAATTGTAATCCTTAGTAATCTGGCATATATATATACATGCAGGGCGGATCCAGCAATTTTAAAAGAGGGGTCCATACCCAGGACAAAAAAAGGGGGTTCCGAACTGATATATTGTGTACAACACATTCAATCAATAGCTGTTAATTGTCAATATCATAAACAGGGAAGTAAATTAGAACTCAATGTTTCTTGTTTTTATTTATTTACCTTTACAGTTTAGCTAGTTTGTCAACTACTAAATATATAGCACAGACGATTTTTAATTCCTTAAAAAAACACTGTCACTCACGGACACCTAGCATTTCTGGTTACATATTCATCGATTGTTTGACAATTTACAGTTCATCCTTCAAACTCAAGATGTCTTTTTGATGCGTGTTGTTTGGTTGCTGTCTTATTGACGCCTACCTTGCTGTCTTATTGACGCCTACCTTGCTGTCTTATTGACGCCTACCTCGTCCGTATCTGTTCTCGTAAATAAACATCAATATCTGTCAAGAAATATACACATCAACATGATCAAGCATGAGCCGAGTACCTAAATCTTTTCTGGCTTTGTTTGACACAACATGTTGAATGGATTGATTCAATTTACTGCATGTGAATTAAAATTAAAACCTACCATAATATAAACATCTTACCTTACACGGGATTATTGTAAATACACACTTAAAATAACTCAACACACTTTTCCGATATTATTTCACAGGTGGATGATTTCGAAATTTATTAAATATGCAGATTTAATTTATTCTGTATGTAACGCTGGACAATATGCAACTGGTTCCATACATGATCACGTTTGATTTGTTTTATGCCCAATTTATGGGCTATTATGTTTCTGGTCTGTGGGTCCGTCCGTTCGTCCGTCTGTCCCGCTTCAGGTTAAAGTTTTTGGTCGAGGTAGTTTTTGATGAAGTTGAAGTCCAATCAACTTGAAACTTAGTACACATGTTCCTTATGATATGATCTTTCTAAATTTAATGCCAAATTAGAGATTTTACCCCATTTTCACGGTTCACTAAACATAGAAAATGATAACATGGATAATGCGGATGGGGCATCCGTGTACTTAGGACACATTCTTGTTATCCATGTGAAAAGTACAAGAAAATGATTGCATGATGCCATCAATAGGTGATCAGAGACTATCTTACCTCGAAATACTATAACAAAGGGGTAGCAGATGAATTGTACATTGTAGATATATATATATATAATATATTGAAAGATGCACATTTTATACTTTTTGAGTTTTTATACAACAAAATTTAAAAAGGGCATTAACATGTTAACAACATGTATCAATAATGCTTCATTTGCGAAACATACAAACACACTTTAGGTTATAGCAAATATATAGACAAAACAAACATAAGAAAAGCTCGACAATAATAATTTTCAAATCAAATCAAATATTTTATTGTTGTATAAACTTTACAGTTTGTGACCATCATGTATTAACACAATAAACATATATACATAGTACGTATAATTAAACATATCAAACATACACCATAAAAACAGCATCAAAATTTATAAAAACAAACAAGCTGTTAAGAGTCCCCTGCCCTCAGTTCAAATGACTTTTTCAATAAATTAATATACAGTTAAAACGATCAGTTATTGTTCTCCTTTCCTCAGTTCCAATGACTCTTAAAATAAAAGAAACAACCTGCTTCTTAGTCCTTTTTCTAAACAAAACAAAAAAGGGTATCAAGACCTTGTTGATAAGTATGATAATTCTGTATCAACTTCACAAATAATACACGATGGTCTTCAAGTATAGATTCTCGGTACTGATGTTGTTTATCATATTATTAAAGTGTTATAGTATTCTTTTATTTTGTCTTTATGAACATTACTTTTACTGTTTAGTCGGTTTTTGATGATGTTCATTTGGCATGGCTCTGTACTTATACATTTCGTCATTGTGTTATTGTTCAATGATAATTGTGTGTATTCTTCTCATTCATTTTTGCTAATGTGCTTTGTCTATATGCCTTTTTGTGTTTCTTTAAACATATGACGTGGCTCTTTAATTATACATCCAGTCATTGTGTTATTGTTCTATATCTTCTGTATTCTTGTCTTTCATTTTTCTAATGTGCGTTATCTATATGCCTTATTGTGCTTCTTTGTTATATATTTGTTTGTTTTAAAGTGATTTTGAGATTATAACAAAATGTTGAATGCTGTACCCCTATTTGTGACATTTGTACCTATTATATCTGTTTGTTTTGTTCTCACATCGTTGTCAATATAATTGATCATAATTGAATTTGATGTGACGGTCATACAAGTGAGGGGTTTAGCTAGCGATAAAACCTAGTTTAATCCATCATTTTCTGCACAAGAAAATGCCTGCACCAAAATCAGGAATATTCATTTGATGTGTAGGAACATTCCGTTTTGTATTTGCCTTGGAGTTCATTTTTTTTTTGTGATTTAACTTTTTACATCATTTGGTGTTAATGGATAAAATTGATAAATATTACATGTTTTAAACAAGATAGTTTTATAATAGTTATCAAAGGTATATATACCAGGATTATAATTTAGTACGCCAGACGCGCGTTTCGTCTACACAAGACTCATCAGTGACGCTCATATCAAAATATTTATAAATCCAAACAAGTACAAAGTTGAAGAGCATTAGGATCCAAAATTCCAAAAAGTTATGCCAAATAATGCTAAGGTAATCTTATAATATAAGATGCTGCAGGTTCATGGCAATTATATTCAACGTTTTTTATCGGACATTTTTTTTTACTATCAATGTTGAACCGCAACGTCTTATATTATAGGACTACAAACAAGATACCAAAACCTTTATTATTACAATACATTTGATTTAAAGCGTTGTGGAAAGATTTTAACGGCCCCTCCTTTTCCCATCGGGACAATATGTACTTAAAAATATTTAGTCATATAAAACGAGTTTCTGATGAAAATGATATTAATGAAATTATTGAATCAATGCATCCATATAAAGTTACTAAAAATCATTTTTCAAGGAGCATATTTATTAATATATCAAAAAAGGTGACAGGAAAAATACTTCGTGAAAGGTCGATCAAGGGTCACAACTTATCAAAGACTGACGAGATCATTTAGGTATGATATGAATTTGAATCTTTCTTTATTCGTACAAAACCGATACGCTGAGGCAGAGTTTGTTAGAGCTAGTTCAGAGGGTAACGGATGCTTATATTTCTTCTGACTCGCAGCCGATCAGTCATGTTACCTTTAATATGGGCATTATTTTTACATAATACCTGCTAATGATAAACATAATATTTGCTGTTTATATAATTGATCACAGGACCAAATTCTGATATGAAAGTTCACATAGATATGATAATCTAATCAGGAATTAATTATTGACGAGAAATCATTTTAATACATCATTTCACTCGTTGTGTGAAGATGTTAATAAAATGTATACTTCTGCTGTGTGTGTTTCAGGTAACTCTTGGACGATATGAACCAAATTGGGAATCCATTGATTCTCGCCCTCTGCCAGCATGGTTTGATGAATCCAAGGTTGGGATTTTGATCCATTGGGGCGTGTTCTCTGTACCATCAATTCTGTCGGAGTGGTTCTGGTATCAGTGGGAGACTAGGACACCGCTGTTGGTTGATTTTATGAAGAATAATTACAGACAAGACTGGACCTACCCAGATTTTGCTAAGGAATTGACAGCAGAATTCTTTGATGCTGAGGAATGGGCTAGTTTGCTTAATATATCAGGTGCCAAGTAAGTAGAAGATAAGTATTATCGAAAACGATAAAACAGTCCGTTGTTGAAGGCCGTATCGTACGGTTACCTTTGTTGTCCACATCCCTTGTTTTTTGGGGTTTTTTTTTTGTCTTTTAGGGCAAATCGTATTGACAATGATACCTTCATTATGTTTTTACATAATACCTGATGATAAACATATAATTATTTGTTTGTTTGTATTATTTATAACAGGATATAACTTTGTTTGTTATATTTGTTGGTATGCATTCATCATTATCCTTCCCAGCGAGTTTAATTTGTTGTATGTTTTCATAGTGTGTAGGCATGTAACTTGTTGTTGGTATGTTTTCATGGTGACCATCGTGTGTTCACACTTTGTTTTAATTCATGGTATGTATTCATCGTGACCCTTCACTGTGGATCTAAATGTATGTTTGTTTTCATGTTTGATAAGCATCATGTTCCAACACTCTGAGTTAAGTTGTCAGTATGCTGTCATGATTGTTGAACATCGTACTCATTTTTTAATTAAATATAAGCTGTCCTGGTTGTAAACATCATTTTCCTACAATTGTGAGTTCATTAATTGCCGATAAGTTTGTTAATTGCCGTTTTAATGGTTGGTGAGCATCATGTTCTTACTATATGGGTTTTAATTGTTTGCATATTTTCAAGGTTGTGAGCATCATGTTTCTACACTGTAGGTATACTGTTATGGTCGTTAAACATCGATTATTATTCCTACACTGTTGCTAGCTTTAATTGAAGATAAGCTGCCATGGTTGGTAAGCAAAATGTTCTTACACTGGAAATTTCTTTGTAGATATGTGGTCATGGTTGGGAAGCATCATGAAGGATTTACGATGTGGCCGTCTAATTATTCCTGGAACTGGAATGCAATGGATGTAGGTCCAAAGAGAGACTTAATAGGTATGTTCTGTTAATGTCTTAGTAGGATTTATGATTTAACAAATAATAAAACGGAAAACAAATAGAAGCGTCAGTCGTCAATAATTTAGAAAATAGTAATATGAGGCTCCCGCAGGGTCAAAAACGACCTGCGACCTCTGGGCTTTTTAGAGGCGACTTCCGACCTGAGGGCCTTCTAAAAACGACCTGCGACCTGTAAAATTTGGAAAAAACGACCTCCGACCGACTTCCGTCCTCTGTGTTGGGAAAAAAACGACCTGCGACCTGTCCATTTCCCTTAAAAACGACCTCTCGACGAATTTAAAAGCGACCTTGCGACCTGAGGGGGTGCCCTGTGGGGGCCTCTAATATGAAATCTTTTTATTTTACTTTTACATCATTTGTCTAATTTTCATCTTTATCTCTAACTTTCAAAAAGGAGCACATGTAATCATGTATAGTTCAGATTTCCATATCATTTGTTTTACTTTTACAACATCATCAACTGATCTATAATTTTCATCTACAGCTAACCTTTAATAAAAAAGGAATGCATTCAATGTATAGTTTAGATTTACATGTCATTATGAATTGTTAAGACTATAATTTTAACTAAAGGATTACATATTTACAAGCAGTTAGATCGGACAGAAGTAACCAAGCACCAATTAATAATATATATAAAAGGAGCGACGAAGTATACGCCAATGGGACAACAATCGAACAAAAAATAAATCGGAATGACCACCAGACAGATGTCTAGACAATATTTGTACTTTCAATTCAAGTCCCCGGTCTAGACAGGATATAGATATACTTCATAGTCTGCCAATGATCTGCTATCAACACGATCACTTTGAAAGGTTTAAACAAAACTCAGTTGATTGCTTAAAACTAACCACTGACGAAGGTTCGGAAATGAAAACGACCCTAATATCATACATTAAAGTGGCAGTAATATTTGTTCCTCCTATTAAATCCACATATCGAAACGTTGTTATAAATGATACAATAATAAGTGTTCCCTTTGATCAAATAGTATACACCATTGATGCCATCAGGAATTAATACTTGTAATCAATGTTTCAAAATAGTTTTTCCATTTGAAACTAATATGATAAAGTTAGTTCTACGACAGTACTAAATAACAGTGTACTCAAGACTAAAATATAACCATTTTTCAGGTGAAGTCGGAGCAGCTATTAGAAGTAAGACTAAACTACATTTCGGGATTTATCATTCATTATTTGAATGGTTTAATCCTTTATTTGAGCGTGACAGATCTAATGCGTTTAAGACACAGGATTTCATAGCAGTATGTTACTTAATTATATATTTGTTTATCATTTTTTATTACATTAATTGTTGTTTTATAGATATAGGAAGCTGTGGTATGAGTGCCAATGAGACAACTCTGCATCCAAGTAACAATTTATAAAACTTAACCATTATAGGTCAAGGTATGGCTTTCAACACGAAGCCTTGGCTCACTTCGAACAGCAAGCAATAAACGACCCCAAAAAATACTAGTATACAATCATTCTAGCGGGAAACCAAACAGACGACAACCACTGACCATCAGATTCATCACTGAGGATAGGTGCAAACAATTGCAGCGGGATTAAACGTTTTAATGGTCCCAAACCTTCTCCCTTTTCTGAAACAATAGTATAACATCACAACATAGAAAGACACATTTAAAAAAAGTATGATCGTTATTTTCACACTTTAGTCTTTTATCAGAAACTATGCGATAAATTTAACCATCAGCGTTATATAATAAGTATGGATTTATACTGACTTATTTATTTGGTTTGAACTAAATATAATTATTATCTCGTGGGTGAAGGATAAGTTATGTCTAAAGTAAATATAACAGATTATTATCAATTGCTGTGATATAACAAATTTTTATCCACATCATGGTAGAGTCACAATTCCACGACAAACAGAGTACACGACATGTTGCAATAAAAACATCTTACAAAAAAGGCGTATAAAGCAACATATACAAAGTTTAAAGCATGCATCGCGCAATGAAAAAAAAACAGTGTACACAACATCGTGCAATAATAAACTAAGTACAAACAATCCCGCAATAAAACAAAGTATACAAAACATCGTGCAATAATATAAAAAAAAGTACATAACAGCGTACAATAATAAACAGTCAAAAATAATTGTGGAATGATAAACAATGAACAAAACATGAAGATACAACTATGTCCAATAGTATCAATTGCCCAAAAATCTGAGAAACTGGCCATCTTTACAACAAAACGAGTTTTCTCTTGTTAAGACATATATATAGAAATGTCCTGCCAATATGCAAGCATTAGTTCCAACTTGGCAAAAGATTTCTTATGATCAATCGATCATCAACTGTCAATTTTTATGAAAAGCATTAAATTTGCACCGCTAAAACTTGTTTAATTTATGAAAAACGACAATACCCTTTATTAGCAGCACTTTGAATTATAGGCAAAGACAATGCCAGAATTGTATGAGCTAGTCAATAAATACAAACCAGACATTGTGTGGTCAGATGGATCACATGCTGCTGATGACTGGTACTGGAATGCCACTACCTTCCTGTCCTGGTTGTATAACGACAGGTAAGTACTAAGTTTACTGGAATGCCACTACCTTCCTGTCATGGTTGTATAACGACAGGTAAGTACTAAGAGAATGGTTTACTGAAATGCTTCTACATTCCTGTCAGTCGGATTAACGACAGATAAGCATTCATAGAAGGGTTTCTGAAAGAAGCCACTACATTCATGTCATGGTTGTATAAATAAATTTGGTGTTTTTACTGTCTTCTGATTGGTTAAAATTATTAGTTTTATTTTCAATGTTGTCAATTTTGATGGCGACACGCCCACTCTGACGTTGTGTATTCATACGCTAACATGTGTGTACGTTGTCGTTGTTAATATAAAGAATATAAAAAGTTCTTTGAGCCTTATTTTTGATAGAAATTTATTTATAATGAATGGCAATAATCTATTTTGATTTTATTGAACCATAAAACTAATTTTTGACTCTTCACATTTTACATAATCCGCTTCGCGGATTATTCAATGTGAAGAGTCAAAAATTAGTTTTATGGTTCAATAAATTCAAAATAAATAATAGCCATTCACTAAATAACAACAGGAAGCATTGAGGGGGGGGGGGGGGGGGGGGGGGGGGTACTGAAATGCCACTAAATATCGTTTTTCGAGGGCTATAAATCCTGTCGACTGACAAGTGTTGAATATTGTTTTTGCTATTTACAGTTTCTCTTTATCTATTTTCGTATATGCAAAAACACAATCATGTATAAATGTATTCTTTCAAGGGCAATAACTCCTATTAGGACACTAAGGACAATTTTGGCTAGTTTGACTTCTTTGTAGATCTCATCCTGCTGGTCAATTTTGTTTTTTTACACTTTCTCTCAGTCTATCTTATTTCCCCATCTTATTTCCCACACAATAAATTTAAATAAATAGTTTTAAATTCGTCGTTTTAGTGTAATAACCTACAAGGAGTCAAAATGGCAATTTCGACCATGTGAAGTTATTTGTAGATCTTAACCTGATGCTCATTTTTAGGTCAAGTAGTTTCAGGGGAGAGGCGTTTTGTAAAAGTTAACAGACGACGACAAACGAACCACAAATGATTACAATTTATGTTTAAAGCTCACGTTTGGAAAATTTCACGTAACCTTTTTGGGTCAAGTGATGAGAAAAGCTCACATGGTTATCTTGGCAAAGTGAGCTTATGGAGATGAGGTGTAGTTGCCAATGAGACGGCTATTCATGATGGTCTGGATTCGGGTCCTTCATTTCTGTAAAAAAAAATGGACCATTTTCTCTATTGTTTATACTTTTTGTTCATTATTCTCTACTCTTTATATTTTAGCACCTCATGCATCATTCTCTATTCTTTATTTTTTGTCCATTTTTTATATTCTTTATTCTGTAAACCCCCATCCATAAACTCTGTAAATGATATGATGTGATGTGATGTGACCATATAACAAAGCATATGTTTTTTGTGATAATAAGAAACAATTATTTTATTTCTTAGTCCAGTAAAAGATACAGTCGTTGTAAATGACCGATGGGGGATAAACGTCAACTGTATACATGGTGGTTTCTTAAACTGTGGAGACAGATTCAATCCAAGTTTGTATTTCTTGTATTGTACCTTGTTATGGCACCTTTATCACAGGCGTTTGGAGTGGACCCTCCCCCCCTCTTTTTTTATTTTTTTTTTTTTTTATATATTTTTTTTTAAATATTTTTTCATATTTACTTCCTGGAAGATAAGGATAGAGGGAAAAATAAAAATTTTTTTTTTACTAATATTGTTAAATCGCATTGAAAAGACTGAATACCTTAAATAAGTAAAACTAAGTTAACATAAGTTGAAATATGAAAAATTATTTTCGAATAAAATATATAAATAAAAAAAGGGGGGGGGGAGGGGGCACTCAACAATCGCCTGTGAGCATTATATTGTTAAAATGTTGTTATTGTATATGTGCGAGGAAATTAATAACCAAAAAAATAGTGAACACCTGTTTTTAGTGTTTATAAATAATGTATTCAAATTGCAAACAAAGAAGATAGACAAATAAAGATGGTATGAACATCTTTTCCTCTGTTCTTATGACAGCTTTATGAACTGAAACGCAACAGTGATAGGCTAATTTGAGCAGAGTCGGAACATTTCTTGGTTACTGACAAATTAGAACTGAGACACATAGTCAATAGTTTCATACAATACAGTGTGAATCCAATGTATAATGAAATGTTTTGTAGAGGTTTTCAGAGGCGGATTTAGGGGGGGGGGGGGTCTGGAGGCCCGGGCCCCCCTTTTTGGGAAAAAATTTGGACGCTTATATAGGGAATCACTGAAGCGTGACTGGAGCGGGCCCCCTCTTAGGCAGTGAGTGGGCCCCCACTTATTAAAATTTCTAGATCCGCCAGTGGTTTTTACATAATACTCATGTTTTAGATGTTCTTCATCATATGTTTTGCAGTTTTGTAGAGGTTTTACATAAAATCTATGTTTGAAGAAGTTTCACATAAAATTTATCTCTATATAAGTTTAAAAAATGTTTTTTTTTAGGTTTTTAATGTTTTATAGAGGTTTTTAATGTTTTATAGATGTTTTTAATGTTTTATAGATGTTTTTAATGTTTTATAGAGGTTTTTAATGTTTAATAGAGGTTTTTAATGTTTTATAGAGGTTCTTAATATGTTTTATAGAGGTTCTTAATATGTTTTGTAACGGTTTTACATATGTTTTGTAGAGGTTTTACAGAAGAGGAAATGGGAGAATGTAATGACACTTGATAAGTATTCTGCTGGTTACAGACGTAATGCTAAACTAGAAGACTATTTCACTATGATAGAATTGTTAACAGAAGTAGCTCAAACTGTCAGGTATATCTTATCTAAAATATGTATTAAACCATTTACAGAATATCATTCCTAAAGCATGTACTTAACTGTTAACATTAAAACTCAAACTTTCAGGTAAATTATATATCTGATCTAAAATATGTATACAATTGGCCGTTTAAGAATCTAAAGAATCATGGGTAATTTCATTGTTCGTACCCAAAATGAAAATAACGTCACGTCATTGGTTGAATTTCCATTGTTTATGACATTTTTAACCAATCACGACGTTTTGGTGTACACTTTTGAAAATATTACCCAGGATGCATTAGATTCTGAAACGGCGAATTGTTTACAGTATATCACAACTTATACATGTACAGTCAAACCTGTATTAAGAGACAACTTTAGGGAGAGCAAAAAAGTGGTCTCTTAAGACAGGTGGTCTTTTAATACAGGTTCAATTTAAAAGAAATGTACTACAGAGGGATCTAAAATTGGTGGTCTTTTTGCTGAGAAAATTAGCTTAATACAGGAGGTCTCTTTAGCAGGTTTGACTGTTTTTAACTGTTTACCTTATATCATACCTAAAACATGTATTTAATGTTTAACATTAAAAGCTTAAATTTCAGTAAAATCATATCTAAAACATGTATTTAACTAAACATTATATTATATATGAATAAAGTACAGGTAGCGCAAACTGTCTGATGTAGCATACTGTCACTGGGCTTTCAAAATGTGGTATATGACATATTTTTCAAAAAAAAAGTCTCACAAACAGGCTTTGAAAATTTGGTTGAAATATTTGCTTTCTAAATGTTGTATGTGAGCTTGAACATTTTTGTACATGGCTGTGGAATAAAGGCTTGGACATTTCTGGATAATATAAAAACTGACCTTATTTTCATACAATAAAAGAATCTAAAAGTTTTTTTATTCTCAGTCATTATACAGCATTTTCAATTTTACATACTACATTTTGGAAGCAAATTTTGCAAACAATGGAGATATGCAATTTTGTCAAATGTCTTAAATATTTCAAATGTTTTGATTGGTCTAAATGTGTGATATTTTGGAATATCAGAGATTTCCTCCCACCAAGCTGGTTTGTGTGAAAAAGTAATTTTTGCAAAAAAAGTCATATACAACATTTTTGAAGCCCAGCGACAATACATTTAAAACTAATAATAACAGTAAACAACTTTAACAATATCTTTGTCCTTTTGTCAGCATTTCAGCAAATAGTATATCACATTTGAAGTGGCTAGTTCACAGATGACGATTGAGGAGCCAAAGCTATGTTAAACAAAATGACTATTTTTTTTCAGTTGTGGAGGAAACATTTTGATTAATATCGGTATAACCAAGGAAGGTACAGTTGTACCTATATATCAAGATATCTTAACTAAACTTGGAAAATGGTTAACAGTGAATGGAGAGGGTATTTATAGTTCAAAGCCCTGGACCACTCAGAATGATACTATATCTAATTATGTATGGTAAGATGAACTTAGTTTAATTTGTATCGAAAGTATGGTCCAAAGCATACAAATTGTAATGCTTCAAAACGAACTTATTCATGTTTTATTTATCTTTTTATTTACTTAATTTTTTTGACTGTTAATTGTTAAAATTTCAAGCATTTGCGTTCAAACAAAATTTCAGGTGAAACTTTAACAGATTCTAACTCGACTTAGATTTGGTGCTATGCTATGTTAAATTTCTATTGTAAATGTGCTCAAACCAACCATTACAACTTCTTACATTTTACCATAACCTTCCTTTACCATTGAATCATATTCTTATCCATTTCTCGGTTTATATATTACAGGTATACATCTAAAGTTATCAATAACCAACCGTTTGTGTATGCCATAATGTTAGAATGGCCAAAGAACAATACATTGATATTAGGGGCTCCTAAAACGTCATCCACGACAGTTGTGTCAATGCTGGGATATACAGGCGGTAATTTCTCCTGGAAACCTAATCCAGCTGGAGGGATCCAGATTATGCTACCATCTATGAATGTTAACGAGATACCCTGTAATGATGTCTGGGTTATCAAGATGCAAGGAGTTGATTAAATGCATTAAAAATGACATATCTATTCATAATTCTATATGTTATAGTTGATATGAAATATAAATATGAATTATACTTACAAGTTTCTTTAATTTGTTCAAAAAATTAATTATTAGGAACTGTGAATAAAGAAGGAGGCAAAACAAAATGTGCTCTTTCCTTTTTCTGCTACAAGTGTCAAAGTTACTTCCTCTTAGAAGTTTGAATTTTGCTTAATATCTTATTCTGGCTTACAATGCAATATGAATATTATGATGATGTTGAATGGTGTTTAAATTCAAGTGACATATATTACATGCATATCAGGATGAGAATATGTTAATATGACCTAATGGTCTTACTTCAAAATGCTGCCTGCATATCAGAGAACAACAAATACAATTTATAAATCTTCTGTTGCAATTGACAGGGGATCAAACTTACAATCTTTCAGAACGATTTTTTTAGAGATAATTTATTTTCATCTATTGATGTGCATGATTATACAGTGGGAAGATTTTAACTTTTTTCCTGCAATTTGTGTTGCAGAATATTCATTTTCATCACGATACTTTGGCTTCCTCCACCAATAAAAAAGACCACCACAAAATAACCAAGCATGTAGAAAGTGGCTTTTAATTTCAACCTTCAATCCTTTTTTTATATTCAGGGAAGATAAAATTCTGGCTATGCACATCTTTAATGACTTTATTAAATGTTCAACAAATTTTCTACACATAAAACCAAAATTATGGAAACTAGGAATGATCAATCAACTATTGTTTACTAAATTTCAACATTTGGATCCAATGATTAAAAGAAACTGCACCACTTATTTGAGATGGTAGATCAGAATTGATTGGACTTCAACTTCATCAAAAACAACCTCGACCAAAAACTTTAACCTGGAGCGGGATAGATGGACGGACGAATAGACAGATGGATGGACAGAAAACATAATGCCCATAAATGGGGCATAAAAATAACAAGTCATTTGGTGGATGAAATATTGCCTTCACAAGTTCAAACATTTTGTTTTCACTATCCCCAAAAAAATTACACTTGACAACATTAACATGTATAAAATGTTGTTACAATCCATAACTATGTTCAAGACTGTTTCATCTGAATTAGTATAAAAATTTGGTTCAAATGAAATATCATCAAGAACATGCTGTGTTCAGGAACATATCTGATGAACTAGTTGGGTTCATATGAAATATCATAAGTCTTATGCTGTGTTCAAGTCCATTGCTGTTGATATCAGCTTGGTTCTTATAGAATATCAGGATTTGTTTGTTGTATTCAGGACCAATTCTGTTGAATAACAGCTTGTTTATATGGAACATTCTAATTTATATGCTGTATTCATGACCATATCTGTTGCATTAAAGTTTGGTTCATACACAAAATATCATAATTTGTAGGCTGTGTTCAGGTCCATTTCTGTTGAGTTACAATTTGGTTCATACAGATATCATAAGTCATATGCTGTTTTCATGACTTTATCTGTTGAACTAGTTTGGTTCATATGGAATATCAAAAGTCATATGCTGTGTTCCCTCTGTGTTTGTCAATTTACATTTTGGTTTATATGAAATATCATAACTTATATGCCGTGTTCAGAACTGTTTCTGTTAAATTACAGATGGGATCATAAGAAATATCATAAGTCATATGCTCCGTTCAGGAACATTTCAGTTAAATAACAAATTGGTTTATATTGAATGTCACAATTTATATGCTGTGTTCAGGACTATTTCTGTTAAATTACAGTTCGGTTTATAAGCATCTATGACTAGAAGAAACTTTTGTCCGTTACATTGTTTTGCTGACTGTAATATCTCCATGATATCCTTATTATTCCGTGTATGTTTAAACATATGATTACTATTGTGTAATAATGTTGTTAGGTCTGTAGATACTGTTCCACACATCCACATGGTTGGTATTAATATTTTACTGTTTAATCCTGACCAGTAAATCATAAAACATCCCTTACTTTCATCTGATACTACTGAAATATAAAATGAGATATATAAATATTATTATATATATAATTTGAAATAATGCAAACTTTTGTTTTTAGACCATGAATAAAAGGATAAAATATAATTATTTGATTCCTAAAATCTTAACAGCTACTTTAATGATAAAGTCTTTGGTTAAATTTAGTTTTATTTGAATAAATGGAGTTTTCATAAAAAAAAAATGTCTATTTTTAAATAAACTAGAGGCTCTCAAGAGCCTGTGTCACTCACCTGATTCTACTTGGGATTTTGAAATAATATCAAAAAATGTAAAATTGTAACAGATACTTATAATGATGTTTTAGGCCAAATTTGGTTTAATATTGTTATGTTTGGTTTCATTTCATTCAGTAGTTCTCTTAAAGAAGACATTTGTATGTATTTAAAGTAAGTCCCCCAGCTGGTGGCCATCTTGGATGATGGATCAGCTACAAAGTAACAACACTTGGTCAGCACCTCATAAGGAACATTCATGATACATTTGGTTTCATTTCATTGAGTAGTTCTCTTAAAGAAGACATTTGTATGTATTTCCCATAGGGTGGTATATTAAACTAAGTCCCCCGCTGGCGGCCATCTTGGATAATGAAAGGATTTCAAAGTAACAACACTTGGTCAGCACCTCATAAGGAACATTCATGCCATGTTTGATTTCATTCCATTCAGTACTGCTCTAAAAGAAGACATTTGTATGTATTTCCTTTAGGGTCCTATGTTAAACTAAGTCACCGCTGGCGGCCATCTTAGATGATGGATCAGCTACAAAGTAACAACACTTGGTCAGTACAACATAAGGAACATTCATGCCATGTTTGCTTTCATTCCATTCAGTGGTTCTATAAAAGAAGACATTTGTATGTATTTCCCATAGGGTACAATGTTAAACTAAGTCCCACGCTGGTGGCCATCTTGGATGATGGATCGGCTACAAAGTAACAACACTTGATCAGCATCTCATAAGGAGCATTCTGTGTTTGGTTTCATTCCATTCAGTGGTTCTCTAAAAGAAGACATTTGTATGTATTTCCCAAAGGGTCCTATGTTAAACAGAGTCTCCAGATGGTGGCCATCTTGGAATATGGATCGGCTACAAAGTAACAACACTTGGTCAGCACCTCATCAGGGACATTCATGCCATGTTTGGTTTCATTCCATTCTGTGGTTCTTTAGAAGAGGTTCAAAATGTAAAAAGTTTATGCAGACAACAGTGACGAAAGGCAAGTTTTTTTTTTTTTTTTTTATCTTTATTCAATTCTTCAACATATATATACAACAAAGCCAAGTGATGAGAAAAGCTCACTCAGCCCTTTGGGCCAGGTGAGCTAAAAAATAAATAATCAATTATCACTATATATCTAAAGTACCTTTATTAAAAAGAACAATTTGCAAAAAAAAACTTGCTAATTAGACCATAGCTATTATTTACATTCACAAATATGCACAAAAGTTTATTATCAGTATATTGCTTGGTGAAGTGTTGATTATTTTAAAATATTTGAAATCTTGGATTAGTTCTTTTTCTTATCATAGACTTTTTAAATAGAAATAACAGTAGAAAATGCTAAAAACTATATCTTTTTTCTACATAGTCTCAATTAATTTTTAAGCAACATCATACATATCTGTTGTTGTATGACCTCATACTAGTTAAATTTTATTCTACTGAAAAATCACACTATTCCTTTTAAAAAACATTAAAAATAGAGTATATTTGGAATATTAACATATTTGGATATTTTAAAATATTTATTGTTGTGAATTAAATCTTTTTTTGACCACTAAGTTATACCTAATTCTGATAAATCAACTGCTCTGTTTAAGATAGATGGGAACTGTATCAGATTGTCTATCATATCTCTGTCAAACTTGTAGGAGAAAGGTGGTTTTATCACTGTAATAGATAACTCTTGCTCAAAGTGATGATATAGAGGATCATTCACGATAACTTCCATGCTGCAGTCCTAAAATTCAAATAAAAAATTTCATGATGATGGATAGGTTCTCAACTTTCAGTGGCAAAATAAATGCATATATAATTCAGGACAAGAGCATGCTAATGTTAAATAAATATTAACCATGCTTCATACTAGACGAACATGCTGAGCCAGGTAATATAGGAAAGGTGTACTGACATAAGTGGTCTCTAAACACATTAACTCCAAATGGAGCTTTCGTTAGTACATGCTGAGCCAGATTTTTAATGTGCTAGTTGCCTAGGTTAACAAGTCTGAATCCAACCTAATCAGTCTGTGCTCTTATTCATTAATGCAGTGTGGTTTGTGGAGCAGCAATTATATACTTTTTTCTCAAGAAAATTTGATAAATTGTCCAAATTTAGAAGAATTCACTTTTTTTTAATTGTTTGCTTCCAGTAAATAATTCACTGATGTTTTCCGTATGCAATGAACTCAGTGTGACCTTTCTGGTAAAAATCCAGTGATCGCTATATGCATGGATCTGTCATTGAAATTAACTATTATCTTATTGTTCATGTTAAACAAGTACTCAATAGCCATGCTTCTTTGTTGATTGTTTACTATAAAGTTACAATCTGTAAATTACGGCTTCAAAACACGGCAATAATTAGTTGCCATATTTTCACATCATAACAGACCAAGAGAACATTCGTTGACGATTATACGATATGGATGTGTTAAAAATGATAAAATAGTGCACAGAAGACTAAGTTTATGATATATACATGCATTGGTTCAAGAATTGGATAAACATTATTTTTCACCAGTCATTCATTTTATATGACTTAAAGATTTAAGATTTAATAAGTAATTGAGTCTGAGTAAATAAAAAATAACATACCTCCTTCTTTCTTGTCCTGAAATATCAAAGATTGTTTAACACATTATTAAAGTAAACAAAAGCCTGTTGTGTAATAATCAAATTCAAGGTTAGCATTGATACTATAAGTATTAAATATCAAACATAATATAACATTCCATATTTTTATTATGCATATATATAATAATCATAAAATTAAAATTCATGAATTCTAGGTTTTTTTCTTTACATGCATAACAATATAAAACAATATGAAATAGAACATTCTAGTATGAATGTGCTAAAGATACTTTTTGATAGAAAAATGATATTTGTTTTTGTTTATAGGTAAATGGTAAACTGTTATTCATAACCAAAATATTCTATAAAAACCTTTCTAATTTGTTGTTCAACAATGGAATTATTATTGTTATCAAACTATATGCATTAAAATAATTATATCTTCGAACAGTAAATAATAATTTGACAGCAGTTACAAACCTTGCTAAAGTTTTAGTCTGATATTTTACAGCAATCATCTGACCTTGTATAAATAATCTTTTATGTTCTCTGTAACTCAGTTTACCCAATTCTAACCTCAGTTCTTCACTTGTTGTTATCTATAAATAGAAATAATCTTATATATTCTCTGTAAAAACTGACGAGAGAAACCAGGCTTATAAATTGGTAATCCAGTTGCTCATTTCATCTATATAAGACTCACAGTGGCAAAACACAAAACAATTAATTACAAATCAAATTCTAAATTGAGGAGCACTAAAAACCAAATATTTCACAAAAGTTGTGCCTAATACAGCTCATTCAATCCAATCATGTTAGAAAGATAGGTACCACTCATCCACATATGGATTACCATATTTAGCTGTGTATAATATGCACCCCCTCTACTTTTTAGGGGTAAAACATATGTACTATATGACAGTACATTAAAATTAAGAATGGAAGTGGGGAATGTGCCAAAGAACAGAAAACAGCCGAAGGCCAGTAACTCCCACATAAATTATTATAAGTAGAGCTTTAATATTTAATAACACTTTGATCAGGTGATCGAAATTGAACACTAACCTTTAAATCCTCGTAGTAGGTCTTCAATTCAGCCAGTGTAGTGGGTATAGGAGGATATGAATAATACCCACCCATAGTTAATTCCTCCTTGTATGACTGAGACCATGTGACAACATCATTAACATGTGGCAGTGCACAATTACCTATCACAATCTCAATCTGTTTAATAAAAAAGACAATAAACATAACTTTCATCAAGTACAATGAAACATTCAAAATGTAACTCCACTGTCCCAGGTTAGAGGGAGGGTTTGGTGCCCTCAAATAGTTTAACTAGCCACATTCTGTATGTGCCTGTATGTGCTTGTCGGCTTTGTCCCAAGTCTGTAACCTGTAATTCAGTTGTCATTTGTTGCTGTGTAGTAAATTTTTTCTCTGCATTTTCCTTTCTCTTTGGAATTGTTTTACATTTGTCATTTTGTGGTCTTTTATGGCTGATTATGTGGTATAAGCTTTGCTCATTGTTGAATGCCATTAAGTGACCTTCAGTTGTTAATTTCTGAATCATTTTGTCTCTTGTGAAGAGTTGCCTCATTAAAAGTAATACCACATCTTCTTTTTCTTGTTTTCCTGACACACCTTTTTAACTACACAAGACTAATCAGCGTGCACTAGAATCAAAAGAGTAGAAACTTACATGAGTGGAGCCAGTGGATGTCAAATACATACTCCTGTCATCTTTTGACCCATGTATATGACTGATATTGCTGACTATTCTCATGTGACGACATATTAAAACTTTGCCTGGCATAACATCGTTATAGATATTTATCTAAAATGAAAATAATTAACAATTCTCATATGATAACATATTAAAACTTTGCTGAACATAACATCGTTATAGATATCCATCTTAAGTAAAAATATCAATAATTCTTATAAGATGAAATTTAAAAACTACACTTTATATAACAGTATTAAAAATATCTGTCTAAAATAGAAATAATAACAATTCTCATATGAAGACATATTAAAATTGTGCCTGGCATAAAATCACCAAAGATTTCTACCTGAAATAAAAATATAAACAATTCTTAAAGGATGACATATTGCAACATCATTAAAGCCACTGATCTGTAACAAATATATTATGTAAATAGTGAAAAAGTGTCCCTGGCATGACATTATTAAAGACAATCTGAAACAGGTATCAAAAGTAGATTTCATAAGATTAGGCCTAAATTAATATATTTTTTGTTACCCCAATCCTGACCATACCAAACCAGGTGTGGGTAGGTATGTAGAGAAATATTTTCTTTTCCCAAAAATATTGGTCGATCTGGCAAGCAAATTATATGAGTCACACTGTTTTTGCATGGTTGGACCGGATTGGGGTGACAAACAATACTTTATTTTAGGCCTTACAGATCAAAACCTCAACTGGTTTTTGAAGTAAAAAAAATTATAGACTTTTGACTGGTATATCTAAATCTATATCTTTATTAGGGTAACTATAGAAAGATACCTCAGCTGGTCTGTATATAAGGACTTTTATTGTCTTCTGACTGCTATGATCTCTTAGTTCTAACCATCTACTGATCCAGAAGCCACCAGTGTCTAAATCACTTTTACCTAAACATAAATAAATAACCCCGCCGCATTTTTGCGCCTGTCCCAAGTCAGGAGCCTCTGGCCTTTGTTAGTCTTGTATTATTTTAATTTTAGTTTCTTGTGTACAATTTGGAAATAAGTATGGCGTTCATTATCACTGAACTAGTATATATTTGTTTAGGAGCCAGCTGAAGGACGCCTCTGGGTGCGGGAATTTTTCGCTACATTGAAGACCTGTTGGTGACCTTCTGCTGTTGTTTTTTTCTATGGTCGGGTTGTTGTCTCTTTGGCACATTCCCCATTTCCATTCTCAATTTTACTTATAACATGTATAACTCTTAATGAGGTAGAAACCCTGATAGCATGCTTACTTCATATATACCAGTATACTAAATATCAGTCATAAGTCATAGTACAAAGTTTCTTGGTAGAAAAGCCAATAAAAAGAGAATTCTCAAATTGTTTATATCGTGTCAAGCCCCTGGTCCATATACTTAATGCATGATGATCTGTTACCCTATCAAATTCACATTTTATTTGTAATAAAAAAGTTGTGTAAAGTCCGATCTGTGCTGGTCAGTGGTTAGAATGTTTTATGATTTAGGCAAAACATTATGACCTAATAACTGAGATACAGATTCTTGAAAAAACAAGAGCAGAAAAAAATCTGCAAACATAAGTAATTAAAATATGGTAATACATGTACATACCTGTCATCCTCTCTCTAAAGAATCTGCCGACATATGTCACTAAACCTGTTATGTCACAAACATAATCACTGGGAAAGCATCTGTTCTTCAAAAATACACAACATATTTATTTTTTATATATAAAATAACAACTTTAAATAAATTGTAATTTAAATATATGATTTAGTAGTACTATACTTTTGTGATACTTAACAAAATTTCAAATGAGATTGATATGTTTAGGAGTTTAGTTTGACGTTCATTTTTACTGAACTAGTACACATTTTTGTTTAGGGGCCAGCTGAAGTCTGACTCCAAGTGGGGGATTTTCTGGCTGTGTTGAAGACCCAATGGTGGCCTTCCTTGGTTGTTTTTTTTCACTCGGTAGTCAGGTTGTTGTCTCTTTGACACATTCCCCATTTCATTTTGTCCATTGAATTATTATCATCTTATTCTTTGAAACTGTGGATTTTTGGAAAACCACGAAAATAAATAAATCCCTAGTATAAATTAGAATGACTTAGAAGAAATATAATCAATCACATCAATTCTAACAGCTAATTAAAAATATTTAAATTTAACTTACCCCAATCAATTCTAACAGCTAATTAAAAATATTTAAATTTAACTTACCCCAATCAATTCTAACAGCTAATTAAAACCACTTGAATTTAACTTACCCCAAATCAATTCTAACAGCTAATTAAAATCATTTGAATTTAACTTACCCCAAATCAATTCTAACAGCTAATTAAAATCATTTGAATTTAACTTACCCCAAATCAATTCTAACAGCTAATTAAAATCATTTGAATTTAACTTACCCCAAATCAATTCTAACAGCTAATTAAAATCATTTGAATTTAACTTACCCCAAATCAATTCTAACAGCTAATTAAAATCATTTGAATTTAACTTACCCCAAATCAATTCTAATAGCTAATTAAAAACATTTGAATTTAACTTACCCCAAATCTTTTCTCTGTATGATGTTGTATTGTATCGCAGGCAGATTTAGACAGCTTGGTATTGCATTAGAGGAGATAACTCTTACTATTCCTACAGGATGGTGACTGTTAACATTTATATCTATATCATACATGGTCAAGCCATCAGGTAATGGTGGTCTGTAGTGGTCAACATGTTGAAAACTTTTTTTTACAGTATATTTCTGTATAAGGAGAACATGTCCTTCTTGTAACCTGTGTCATAAAATAAGAACTCTTGGTAAAATTAACAAAATAATAATTAATTATCGGAATAATAATCTCCCACAAACCTCCCATTTTATGTTAGCCATTTAATTTGTTACCTTGATATATGCACAGTATTATTCATTTACCCCAACCCCCCTCTTAAGAACACATTTGTCAAAAAATATCTGCTTGTTAAAGTAAAAGATATGTTAATTAATAAATAAGTCAGTAAATGTAAATTATTTCAATGTTTTCTTCTTTTTTGGAGAATGATCCATGTATATGAGATCAAGAACAGATGAGCTCTGCCATATAAACATGCACACGTTACACACATTCCATAAGCCAATAGTATACTTGGGCTGATTAACCAAACTTTTAACTTTAAAGATCAATATACATTTTTAAGACTATACGTTGCGTTGGTATGACCACACATGGAATATGGAAATACAATATGGTATCCGCATTTAAAGAAAGATATTAATGCTGTAGAAAAAGTGCAGATGAGAGCAACTAAATAAATTCCTGAAATACGACATTTATGCTATGAAGACAGATTAAAAGTACTTAAACTACCTTCCCTAACTCACAGAAGGCGAAGAGGTGATATGATACAAGCTTTCAAAATATTAAAAGGAATCGAAGATATATCTTATGAAATTTTTTTTACTGTCATCAGTACAAATACCGGTGGGCATAATTGAAAATAAGAAAAACCTAGATGTAACACTTCTTTTCGATTAAAACATTTCTCTCAACGAATTATTAATGCTTGGAATAACCTACCAGTTGAAGTTATTTCATCAAAAACTGTGGAAGCCTTTAAAATTAGTATAGACCATCATTGGGAGTCAGTCATGTATCAGGACACAAATAGTTTTCTATATAACTTTTTAATTGTGTGAAATATTGCACCAAATCATGCAGGATTGATGATTGTATCAGTTTTGAAAGTGTACCAAAATATGGTGGGCTAAAAAGGATAGGATCCTTCCATATGAGCCCCACAACGATCTTACAGGTATCTTACAGGTATATACCAAATATAATTAACATCTTGCTTCTATAAATAGACCTAACAAACAAAAAATAACATTGACAAATAAACAATGGAAATGAGGCCAAGGTTCTATGATACTTGCAAACAGATTAATAGATGAATAACTGTCAATTAAGAAATTATTGGGATTTAAATATGAAGACAAAAATGTGAGAATTATCAATTATGATTACAGGAAAATTAGCAAACATATATATGTGTTAGATACCAGCAATCTGATTGCAGGATGTGAGTTCTTATTTGTGCAATACTCACCCAGTCTTGTAATTTGCAATAACTTCTGAATTTACAGTACTCTTTAAAAAAAAAAGGTGAACAACTGACATTACCACTGTTTACCATTTAATCTAATATTTTCTTTGAAAGGTTAGAATAAAAAAAAATATTTACATTTTGCTAATGTAATATAAAACACTGACCTATGATAAAGATCTGGACATAAAGAATTCCACAATACAAGTGTAGCACAACCTGATCTGTCACATACTGTAAAATGTGCCTGAAAATACAACGCTAATGTAAAAATTCCTATCTGTCACATATTATTTCTGTATTTTACTGTGAGATTCATTGGCGGATCCAGGGGGGGTTCCGGGGTTGGACCCCCCCCTTTGTCCTGGGTTGGGAACTCCCCCTTTTTAAAATGGCTTGATCCGCCCCTGGAGATTATTGGGTAATTATTGGCAGTATTTGTTAGATTTTCTTGCTCTATATAGTAATTAATTTATTTTTTAACTCTACAGCTGTTTTCATCAATGCATACTTGTAGAATATAAGACATCTATCAAAATATTTTGGACCATCTTAAGCTTGCAGCAAGGTGTTTGCTCAAAGTAGAGGGTCTCACCATAACTTTTAGATGAAGAACAGCAATAAAAGCCGTATTCCTTGGTTTTTTTTTTTTAGCTATTATAAGGTAAAAAGTCAGGATTTCGTCTTACAAATTGAAAATAATACGCTATATAATTTTTTTCTAAATACCTGCAAGGGCCACTTGTCATTCTTAAATGGTTTGGCATAATGTAGAATTCTTTTTTTACTAAGTACTTTGACAACAACAGGTGGTCCCTTAAGTACTCGCCAGTTCTTAGATAGTTCCTTCAGTGAGTAGACATCTACAGGAGACACATCACCTAAACCATCTAATTTCTCTATATTCCCTAAAATTGAGAGACAATACTAATTACTGTATATTCAAATATTATTGTGAGGTTCTTATTAATGCATACAATGAGACTGAGCAAGAATCTAAATAATAAGAACTCTTTCCTCTTTTTTAAATTTCTCATGTCTTAAGGTGGTACCTAACACTACAGGGAGACAACTCTGTAAAATCAGCAGAACGTTTTAATGATGTTGTGTTGTTAAGGGAATATTAAGCTTCTCAATGATCAAAATAAGTTTTTGTCAAACTACTATATAACCAGTGTAATTTTTCTGATTAAACGGTTGGTTCAATTTTTTTGAATTTTTTATATATTTGTCAAAGGGTCAAAGTAAATACTTTGTCAAAATTTTAAGAAAATTAAACGAGCCAAATTAATTTTAGTTAAGGTGTTGGGTACCACCTTAATTTCATATAAATAATGTAAAACTTCATTAAGCCCAAGCTTCTACAGAAATTTGAATTAAGTCTAGAGTATTTTCTTGAAAAAGATAATTTAAGAATGATTTGTTTCAGTAGTGCCCCTGTAGACAATTTCTAATTTGTCCAATGTTTACCTCTCTTCCATACTTCTCCCTCTAATTCTACACTGGACCATGTGTTTATATAGTAACCTCTGGATGAGGTCAAAGGTGAAGCTGTCTTCTCTATCTCATCACAATCATCACACCAAGGTATATCACTGATATCTAAAACATATAAACATTTATATAATGGAATATCTGAGATATTAATATTAAATAATTTAATTTTGGATGTAACACGTCTTCCGATTGGCTGACGTTATTTTGTTATCAGACCATAGACATAATTTAGTCATGTGACCGTGACGTCATCAACGTTTTTTCAAGGTTTTCTACAGTTTAAAATGGAATTTAGAATTAAATTATAAGAAATGACTGTAATATTTTTTCTGCCTATTCGAAATAACATAAAAAATGTGGTGCACACTGTTAAATAACCCGCTACGCACGTTATTCAGTGTGCACCACATTTTTTATGTTATTTCTTCATAGACAGAAAAAATATTACAGTCATTCCTTAAATAACAAGAAGTAATTGTAACAGGATGCTGTTACGAAGTCTCCCAAACAAAGCTCCCATATTAATTTGACTTGTTTAATTGTCCCATACAAGAATATATATGGTTTAGGGGTGGGGATCTTGACCGTTTACAAGTTTTCAAACAAGAGGGGGTGTGGTGACCCCCTATGGACTTCCATTTTATTTCATTTCTTTTATTGTCCCCTAAAAGAATATATATGGTTTAGGGGTGGGGATCTGGACCGTTTACAAGATAATAGAACATTCTCAAATTGAGCGGGGTAGGGGTAACCCCCATGGACTCTCATGTATATTTCAGTTGATGTGTTTTATTGTTCCATACAAGAATATACATGGTTTAGGGGTGGGGATATGGACCGTTTACAAGTTTTCAAACACAAGGCCGGGGTGGGGTGACCCCTAGAAACTTCATTTTGATTTATTTTCATAGTTTTATTGTCCCCTACAAGAATATATAGGGTTTAGGGGTGGGGATCTGGACCGTTTACAAGATAATAGCACATTCTCAAATTGAATATGGTGGGGTTGACCCCCAGGGACATCCCTTCAATTTCATTCGATTTGTTTTATTGTCCCCTACAAGAATATATATGGTTTAGGGGTGGGGATCTGGACCGTTTACAAGATAATAGCACATTCTCAAATTGAACGGGGTGGGGGCGACCCCCAGGGACTTCTCTTTTACATCATTAAATTTGTTTTATCGTCTCATTCAAGAATATATATGGTTTAGGGGTGGGGATTTGGACCGTTTACAAGATAATAGCATATTCTCAAATTTAAGGGGGTGGGGATGACCCCCAAGAGATTCCCCATTTATTTCAGGTGATTTGTTTTATTGTCACTTGATCATTTCCGAAGACCGTGTGTGTTTATCACTTAAAGGTTTCAAATTATATTCATTTGAAAATTTTCGAAAATAAAATCCCATAGGGTTCTATAGTAAACCCCTCCCTTCTTTCAGCCCCCAAAAATAACCCTTATTAGACCCCAATGCAGAAAGGAACGATTGATGGCTCACCTAGACATGTTAGTCTAACATTTTATGAAATCCTAAGTAAATATGACAAGTGTGTTTGGAGAAACGCTGCGGACAAGTTCATTTTTTAAAGTGGCGGAAAAAGAAAAAGAAAAAGAAGAATAATAGAAATAATAAGAACTGAGCAAAAACAATAAGTCTCCAAACTTTGTTTGGGAGACTTAATAATCCTACCAGGCTAAATTAATGATTTCTTTTACTGATACCTATCAACAAACATGCCATATTTCTGATATCTATAAAAAAAAAATTAACTACTGCAGCTTGCTAAATATTATACTCCTCAAGTGGTCAATACTCCTCATTATTAAATAATACGATTACAACAGCCCTAATACTACCAAATCAGCAAGTGTCATACTGGTGACATTGTCCTGGTCATTCAAATCACGTGATCTATATTGCTTTTCAGCCTGGTCCAATATTTCCAATACGAATTGGCACCAATCCTGAATTACATGTAAACATATATTGTGCATGTAATTCAGGATTCATTGCCAGTCCGTATTGGAAATATTGGCCATATATTCACATTTGATGTATGTAATACAACATTCAGAACAAGTCTGTATTGAAAAAGTTGGATTATTAGTTACATAGTGTGCTAGTGACCTAATACGGTATATATGGGGTCAGTAAATTCCATATGGGGTGAGAGCGAAGCTCGAATCCCCATATGGAATTTACTGACCCCATATATACCGTATTACGTCACTAGCACACTATGTAACGAATTTATCTTACCGACTATCTGACCGTGTGAAATTAAGACTAGTGATTCTCAAAATGAGCACGTCTCCAATACTGTTAGCATTAAGACAATACTTCCATTGATCCTACAAAAACAGATGCCAACAATAATGACTTGTAAGATTTAAATGTGTTTTATGAATTTATTTCAATCTTAATCATCAATTTCTTCGTCTGTTGGATCTTTTAAGATTTTTTCTCAGTACCGTTTTGTTTTTATAAAGGGACATAACGCCATTACTAACCGTATATGAAATAAGCCCCGCCCCTTCTTACCTAATATGGAATATAAAGGGACGTAACTCCACTACTAACCGTGTATGAGATAAGCCCCGCCTCCCTACTAACCTAATATCAAATATACACGGTTTGCACGCGGACGCTTTCAACCAATCATATTCCTGGAAATGTATAGGAGGTAAGATAATATTTAATACAAGTGTTATGAACTGGCTGTTTCTGTATTGGCACTGGTATAGATTCTCGGTCAGCTGTATTCTACCCTACGGGTCTCGAGGCCAATACAGCAAATCTTGAATATATACCAGTGCCAATACAGAAATAGCCAGTTAATAACACTATAATACTGATGGATTGAAATTCCACTTAAATAATTTTTAAACTGGTTTATATTAGACAAAAATATGTTTTATAATTTTATTATTTTTTTACCATTTGTGCAAAATAATAACCCAACAAGTTAGATATTCAAGTTTTTATGTGACATATTTTCAAATGAGTGTGCTTTTAAGTGTTATGTTTTACCATGTTAGAGTGTAATGTTTTGTAAGATATACGTTTTACCATTGTTTACCTGATAATGTTATGTGTCTTTCAAATTCTACTGTCAATTGATGAACCACAAGGAAACTTCTCTGTTGTAAATCTGTTTCATCATACTTCACACTGCATTCTGTTAACTTTACACAACTACCTTCCTTAACCTATAAATAGAAACATACTTCACACTGCATTCTGTTAACTTTACACAACTACCTTCTGTGACCTATAAATAGAAACATACTTCACACTGCATTCTGTTAACTTTACACAACTACCTTCCTTAACCTATAAATAGAAACATACTTCACACTGCATTCTGTTAACTTTACACAACTACCTTCCTTAACCTATAAATAGAAACATACTTCACACTGCATTCTGTCAACTTTACACAACTACCTTCTGTGACCTATAAATAGAAACATACTTCACACTGCATTCTGTAAACTTAACACGACTACCTTCTGTGACCTATAAATAGAAACATACTTTACACTGCATTCTGTAAACTTAACACAACTACCTTCTGTGACCTATAAATAGAAACATACTTCACACTACATTCTGTTAACTTTACACAACTGCCTTCTGTGACCTATAAACAGAAACATACTTCACACTACATTCTGTTAACTTTACACAACTACCTTCTGTGATATATAATTTTGAAATATAAATTACAAATTGACAATTTACGAATGAAGCATTATGAAATTGCACAGTTACAAGTAACAAACTGACAATTTACAGATTAAGAATGTTGAAACTACAAAGGTACAAGTTACAAATTGACAATTTACGAATGAAGCATTATGAAATTGCACAGTTACAAGTAACAAACTGACAATTTACAGATTAAGAATGTTGAAACTACAAAGGTACAAGTTACAAATTGACAATTTACGAATTAAGCATTATGAATATCACAGTAACAAGTTACAAATTAAAAATTTACGAATAAACAATTTAGAAATTACAGTTACAAGTTATGATTTGACAAGTTACGAATTAAGAATTTTGACCGCATAGGCTTTCCATACTGTAAACCTTACTCAACTACCTTCTGTGATCTATGAATAAAAAAATACTTCACACTGCATTCTGTAAACTTTATACAACTACCTACTGTAACCTATAAATAGAAACATACTTCAAACTGCATTCTGTAAACTTAACACAACTACCTTCTGTAATCTATAAATAGAAAATACTTCACACTGCATTCTGTCAACTTTACACAACTACCTTCCTTAACCTATAAATAGAAACATTCTTCACACTGCATTCTGTTAACTTTACACAACTACCTTCTGTAACCTATAAATAGAAACATACTTCACACTGCATTCTGTTAACTTTACACAACAACCTTCTGTTACCTATAAATAAGATACTTCACACTGCATTCTGTCAACTTTACACAACTACCTTCTGTGATCTATAAATAGAAACATACTTCACACTGCATTCTGTAAACATTCTGTGAGATTAGTAATTGGAATTTGGGAAAAACTGCATACTGATAAATGTATCAAATATCAGAATGTTAGTTCTTTTTATTGCAAAACTCACTTAGTTACATTATTCACAATAATTTCTGGATTAATACTGCATTGTAAAGTTAATTAAGTTTCATTAGCTTTTGAATATTATAAATCGTTCACCATCCAATGTTTACAGCATATTTCTATTTGATGGATGATTATAACTTCAGAATGATACCATTATGTTGCATATGTATGGGTTTGGGTTCAAATATAAGCTTAAAAGAAAGAGAAAAATATACTAACTTTTCTAAAACCATTTATTTCTAAGTACAATAAATGGATCATTTATTAATTTTTAAATCATAACTATTAGATCATGTTAACTTACTTGTCCACTTTGTATATATACAGATAAACTGGAATCTAAAACAACTTTTCTTTTTGAAACTCTGTCTGTGACAAACAGCTCATAAACATCTACTGTAGCTACACTGTCAAGGCCAAGTTGTGAAAGGTGTAATGGGTCAGACAGATATCTGTGTATGTGTAAAACCTGTTGGAAAAAAAAGCCATTATAATATATATAGTTCAACCTTTACAAATATTTATATTTGTATTCTCTAGCTATAGTTAAGTGTTATATTTTGAACAGTTATCAGTGTATGGGTAAACAAATTGTCGAGCAGATTCAAATGTGACGCTGTTTTCAGTCATCTGAAATCAGAAATCAAAGCTAAATGTGAAGGTAACATTTTGTAGTGTGTATAAATAAGGACATGTACATAGGTAGCTACATGTTTTCAGAGAAATTAAAAGCTGTCACTTTTTTATAAAACAACACAAAACAAGAATGTGTCCATAGTCATGATAGTACACGGCTGCCACACTGGCACTATCCTTTTCATTATTCAGTGGACCTTGAAATCAGGGTCAAAACTCTTAATTTGGCATTAAAATCAGAAAAATCATATCAATGGGGACATGTGTACTAAGTTTCAAGTTGATTGGACTTCAACTTCATCAAAAACACCCTTGACCAAAAACTTTAACCTGAAGTGGGACAGACAGAATGACAAAGGAAAAAACGAACAAACGGACCAGAAAAAGAAATGCCCCTCTACTATCATAAATGGGGCATAAAAAGCTAGAAAAGCTATCTCAAATGATAATCAATAGATCATGGGTAGAACTGATAATTGTGAAAAGAAATTAACCTTATATTATGTTTCTGATAAACACTGACCATGAATTTGGAATATGATTTGATCATAGATACATAGTCTCATAGACAGACAGTTTTGCAGTTTGTCATGTTATCAATAATAGTATTTCTGCTTTCTGAAAAAATATTTGTTCAAGAGACAAACAGATAGATAGACAGACAAAAGGATGGATGTTTGATAGTATGTACTAAACTCTTGTGTTGTACATGTAAATACAATATTAGGTCAATGTCGGAAAACTTTTTTGTATGAGGCTGAGAAACTGGGGAAGGGCGAGTTGATATTTTTCTGACATTGAACTAATATTGTTTTTATACTGCAACTTAAATAAATAAATTAATAGCTATTTAAATTGTAACACAAATTTCAAACTTATTTTCATCCCTTAACAAATGCTTCATGAACCCCTGGCTGTGGAAAGTGATCCATGAATGATGAAGTTGACATCGCACACAATATAGCTGTGTTACTATATTTAGAAAATAAACACAACTAATGGCAGTAAAAATAAGGAATTGAAATATCAGACACATTTGTTTTTTCTCAAAACTGGTTTAATTTGTTTTTAAAAAAAAAATGACAGCCCTCTCCCAACAAGCTGCCATGTCTAGATTGACTTATAGTTTATCACAGTCACTCTAGGATTTGATCCGTCTGTTTATTATGCTATATATGTATCTTCTGTGAAGTACCAAGTAGTCTGGTAGGTTATTAATGTAAATCAGAAACAAGACAAGGCCCAATACAGAACCTTGTGTAACACCAGAAGTGACTGGGACACTGGATGATGAAATTCCATCTATAACAACAGTTTGTGTACGGTTCGAAAGAAATGACTTTATCCAGATTAATGTTTGTCTAGAGATGCCATTATATTAATACTATAATTTATAGAGAAGTCTTCGGTGTGGAACTTTATCAACATGATCAAATGCCTTAGCAAAATTCATAATAATTAAATTTGTTGTGTGAATATTTTTATTATCTGTTTCTGATAACATGGATAATTCTTGTATGAAGAAAAGTAGTTGAGTTTCGCACAAGCATGAATTTCAGAAGCCCTGTTGGATATCCTAGAGAATGCTCTTATGTTTCATATCTAGTCTGTTCACTCTGAGTCAGGTTCACCCTGGATTAATTAGGTCTTTCCACTTTTCTGTTGAAAGACCTATTGTTTTTCTTCCGATTATTATTATTATTATTTTTTTCTTCTTCCGCCACTTTTTTCTGATGGTGCTTTTTTGTTTCGCAAGATGTCGCTTAGATTTTTTGCATATGATATCGAACAGTTATTACGATTTTGAAACTGACTCTGTTAAGCCGAACACTTTTTATTGTAAGAGTTGTCTCCCCATACACTGTTTTTCTTGTGTACAAGTCTCCTTCGCAACCGTTAAAGATTACGACAAAATTATTTCACCAATATGCTCGTTATATCCTCAGGATCTAAAAATAATTTTGACCGAAGCGGTCCATAACTCGAGTGTAGCGGAATACAAGCAGATACCAGTTAGTTTGTAAAATAGTAAATATGAAACCGAGTGCAATTATCGACTTCCTGTTGTTCTGGTCAATGGTATCGGAACAATGGCGCTGAAGCATCATTTTCCTATAAAAATCGATTTTCTGAAGATTGCGTGAATTTTATTAATTATGAACGCCTTACACCTTATTATTGTATGCTGTTACACCAATACACCTTATCGCTAATCCTGGCTGACCCGGCCGCTTGAACTTTTGATGCACACAACAATCACATTTCCATTATGACGTCAAAATTTAACGGGAACTTGTGTGATTTCCAGTAAATAATGGCGGACAAATATCGATAAGGTGTATTTAACCAGTATAACACCTATAACACCATTAATAATCTTTTTCTCAGGATATTTTAGTTTGTTTTGTGGATATTACGTTTTTCTCGTATTTCTCGGGAAATCGTGGTACCCACATTAGTAGGTATGGCAAACCAATGGGAGATAACTCCAAATTACCCTAAATAATTGTTCCCAGATGTGTGTAAAAATAAAATCTTTGGGTGACCTCCGATTACGGCCTTCTATTAACTTGTTAAGTCTCAGAAGTTCTGATTGCTTTTAATAGATATGATATGAATATTCATGATTCTGTATATTATAATTTTCGGGAATACGATGAAATATTTGAGGTACAAACAAGGGTTTGAAAGTTACATTCGTTTCCAAAAAATACAAGGGAACGTTATACAGCCATAAAATGTACTTTTTTATTAAGTTTAATATATTAATTAAATAATTAGGTCCAATAAATAAATCTAGAAAGCTGTGTTCATATCAAAATTATTTTTTATAAATAACCCTCCTTTTTGTGTATACAGAGTTATTTCCCTTGCATGGTCAACTTTTGGTTTAGTTTTGATTGGAAATCAGCGGTGATAGTTTTTTTTGCATTATACAGCCAGTTTATTGCGATTTAAAGATAGTTCATTCCCTTGCCATGGCACACAAGATATTAAGGATAATGAATAATGTGGTTTAACAACAATCAATGACAATATATGTATTTTCAACATGTTCAACTATAAAAAACATACATAGGAATCCTTGCAGTAGCGGCAGTTCACTTCGAATACTATTCACATTCAATGCTGTATTGCATTTTGAACTTCAGTCCTGAATGAGATTGGTTTACAGATTTCACTGTATAAATATTGTAACTGATATACAGTTATGAATTTACTTTACTTGTATACATACAAGTATTTACAGTGATCTGACATAATTATTTTGTTTGAAATTTCTTGAATAAAAATAATGTTATATTATTTTCATTGTTTTACAGTGCAACATGTATTTTAGTCCTGTAGAATAATTGTTAGAAGGTTGTTGTTTATTTTTATTTATAAGCATTCACTATGCATGCTTTATATAAGAATAAGAATATTTCATTAAATAGAATGTTAATGAAAAGGGAACATTCTAAAACTATCATGACTATACAAAGACAGATGACATATTTCAAAACTTTTCTTGTCTCTCATGGAACAACTGATTTTTATAGTTCGTTCTTACATGTATGTTGTACTGTCACAGGTCAGGGGGAGGATTGGACACCCGCTAACATGTTTAAGCCTGCCACATTCTATATGTATGTGCCTGTCCAAAGTCAGGAGCCTGTAATTCAGTGGTTGTCGTTTGTTGATGTGTTAAATATTTTTTTTTGGTTCATTTTTTGTACATGTACATATATTAGACCTTTAGTTCTCTCGTTTGAATTGTTTTACATTTGTCTTTTCTTTTATAGCTGACTATGCGGTATAGGGTTTGCTCATTGTTGAAGGCCGTACGGTGACCTATAGTTGTTAATTTCTGTGTCATTTGGTCTCTTGTGGAGAGTTGTCTCATTGGCAATCATACCACATCTTCTTTTTTATACACACACACAATTAAACATATACAATTGTATATAAAGAGTAATCTTCATATTTAAATTTTGTTTCTTTACATTCAAATGTTTATAAAGTTTTCTTTACATTTTCAATATACCAACTGATGCTCTGAAAAATGGAATATATAAAGGTATCGTCATGTTATGTGACTTTGGACGATAGAATTTCATGAGAGTGGTTGACATTTTCATGCTTTATGCTTCTATTTTTACCAAAAAACTTAATATGGAGGATTGAAATTGACTAACAAGATGTAAAAGAAGCAATCTAAACAAAACTATAACCCAAATGGTTCAAAAAATATATTTTATTATTTTCTAAAGAGAGGAAACAGTTTTTCCAGATTAGTAAAAAATTACCATTTTGAAAATTTGCTATTTCTTCGTTGTTATTATGTGTATTGATAAAAGTTAAACTGTTTTGAAAATGTCTTCACAATGCCTTTAAAATGAGGTAAAGTTTTCTTAGATCAGTTGATTTAAAAAAAAAACACTTTCCGTACCTCACATTAGTATGTTTCCAGTCTATTTGGGTTTGCTTATTGTCAAATGACTTTTTGTTCGTGTAGTTCTTTAAATTAAGAACTCGACCATAAATAATATCTGTTGGAACATGAGCTTAGTTCTTCTTTTATCTTACATAAGCAGTGAATTCTAAGAATTCTGTTCCTGTCAACTCGCAATGTTCAACAACGTTTTTCAGAGATTGCAAATTTGTTTTTTCCGCCATTAACCTACATCTGGTACCTAGTTATAATTTCCATTACTTGTTTACTCTTTATAATCATACACAGATGAAGAACCAGTACAAATATGTTCTGGACAGTTTGATTCTCAACAGAATCATTTTAAGTTAAGCTTAATCAACAATTTTAAGGAAAAGCAACAACAAACAACAACGAAACAACAAAATTTGGAAAAAAATCATTCAATGGCATACCAATGAAAGGTGGAAAGTGTTTACCTACTTCCCGAGTGAACACACACACTGGTTAAGTTACATCAAGGACGTATAGTTATACGTCCTTGGTTACATGCATTACTGGAGTTCAGTATTCTCCTTAGTTTCATTATATAACAATGCCTGGGACTTTTTTTCAGAGAGAAGTGCCTGAGCTTCACATATATAAGAAATTAGCAATCAGGTAACAGCATAAAATATTACCTGTAAAAAGTAGTCAACGAAGCCATGCTAATCAATTCCTTGAATTTTTATGGAGATACATGTGAAAATTAAATATCTAAAGCTGAAATAAAGCAATAGCCAATAGCAATACTCTTCTATGAAATTAGTAAATATGAATAAATCTAATAATTATCCATGAAGGGTTTTCTTGGAACAATCATTTATTTATACTTTAATCAAAACCAAACAATATATATATTTCTTAAATAATATATAGGTACAATTTTTTGTTATACATAATGTTGAATTACTTTTCCCATATAATCTTTCAATGGAAAGTAATTACTTTTTTTTCCTTTTTTCTTCAGAAACAAATTGTTTTCTTAAAGAAAGGAGTAGGGGTTTATAAATATCAACATCCCGATGTATCCGCACTTCTGGGGCATCTTGGATCACATCCAGTTATTGGTGTGGTTCATCTTGCTCAAACTTAAGTTTTCAGGTTTTTTTTTTAGACTGCATGCTTTATCTCATTTTGGTTGTTTTTACGTTTTTTTGCCATGGTGAGGTCAGATAGTCTACAACTTATAAATTTGTTTTTTTTCTGACTTTCTTTTAGAAGATGAACATGAACTTAGGTAAAAGCTGTTTCGAATATAAAAACAATATAATATTAATACATTTCTTAAAATTATTTAGTTTCTTTCTTGGCTGCCCAAAATATTTCTCCAAAGGATGTATGGAATGAAAACTGCATAAATTCACTACAAAAATTGTTCACACCGAGATAGGTCTAGATAGTTTGCAGAAATTTTTAGAAGATAAACTGATGGTCTGCAATATGGATAATAAATTCAAAGTTGCTGGACCATCACATACTATATTACTTGAGATATTGACCTATTTACATGAACATATCGTTGATCAATGAACTATGAAAACTTGGTCATATCAAGTAAAACCATATCACCATATCATGCATACATGAAATACTGGTAGTACAGGACAATTAAGATGACCTTTTACTGACTGATAATTAAATAAATGTCCCAAAACACAAACCACAAATCAGGAATTGAAACTAAGAACAGAAGAATGCCAGAGGGGTTTCTTATCCAGACACACCTATTCCTGATGTTTGCAAATTATATGCAGGATGATATGTTAATATTTTGTCTAAATGCCATCTAGTTTTTGCTCTCACCTCTGAAAATAAGGTGCTAGGCAGAGAAGCAGCAAGTCTTTGGTTTACCCAGACAACCATTATATCATACCCTTCCACACTTTAGGTGAAAAAGCTATCATTTAACCATCAAGGTATTTCCAATGTTAAGATAGGGCATAAAATTATAAATGCAAATTTAAAAATACTAATTTTATTTTCATTTTTTATTTGTATTTTCATCTTTGATGTCAAATGACAAATGCAATTCTCACATAATTCACACATAAATAAACATTCATATACTATTAATAATTTACATCTCATTAACATGTAATTCATTCACATTGTATACAAACAAACAAAGTTAAACCATTAACATATATTATTCAGACTAATTTCATTTTTAAAGATTTTTTTCAGAATAAAGAATCAATAAAACAGACGAAATAATGTTAACTGGTGCAGATTTATGATAATACAAATATTGAAAAACTTTCTATATAATGCACTCACTCATTCAGAATTTCTAAACTGACATTTGAACTTTGATAGATAGTTGTCTCATTTATAGCAATCACATCACATCTCTTTATTTTCATAATGATTGAAACAGTGAAAACTAGTACAGAAAGATTAAATAGAAGAAGAATGTGTCTAAGAAAATAGATGCCCTACTCAACCTTTGAACAAAAGAAAATGGGACGGACAGACAAACAAAGGTAGCATAAACACAGCATTATAAAGTATGACTTTCATAAAAATGATCATGCAGAACAACTGAATCCTTGAAGGTTGAAATTTTTCAAAGTGTTAACATGTTAACTTGACTTCAATGGTATAGTTATAGGTTTTCATCACAATAGAGAATTAGATAATGTTGGAGGGGGAGGACAGGGGGTACCCTTCTCCCTTCTCCCACCCCTCTTCTCCTTTCTCCTACCCCCGTTCTCCTTTCTCCCATTAGAATAAAACATCTCCTTTTGAGATATTTTTTCTTGAAATATTAGAAAAAATTTTAAAAGAAGAGATATTTTATTTTTTCTCCTTTCTCCAACTTTTTCTCCTTTCTCCCAGCCTTCCTCTCCTTTCTCCTTTCTCCTACCTCTTTCTCCCTGTCTCCCTTACCCCTGTCCTCCCCCTCAATGTTGGATATCAACTCCTGTTATTTAAATTCAATACATGTATAACAATAAACCAGCATTTGTGCATTTGAGATGTGTATCATTTATATTGAAATTAAATAAAGAGAGATGGCTACAACCATAAGAAAATTTTGACAAACTTCAACTTGTCTACAGTGAAATTAGATATGTTAAATATACAAAGATGTGTTCCTGCAAGAGAGTATTGAGTTAAAACTTCACAGCTAGATTTTGATTTTAGAGAAAATACATCAACATTTGTTTGATTAATCATAATTTCATAGAACAATAGGATAAAATCAATATAATGATTATCATGTAAAATATACTATAAAATCAGTCCAAAACTTTTTTTAGTACAATTTTAGGGTTTTTGTCTTATTATCATGTGGGCCCTTACTCCTACTCAATGTCCTGGATCTCATATTGAATGTATTGTATTTGTTAATATCTTAGTAATATTAGCTGTGCACACACCATTCAACCATTTATAAATTTGTATTCAATGCCTTAATATATTGACCTGTTTGTATAACTTTATATACATACAACAACATTTTTGTCTGAGTATTTCAAGAGAGGGTTGTTAATCAAGATAAAAACAGAATTAACATCATTATCTAGATTATTATTTTAAAAACAGCATACAACTTAAGATAAACAAAACAGTAGAATTATTTATTATTAGAATTTCATATATTACTTTAAATAAAACAATTATTAACAAATGTTTATTTTTTCATTTGATTTGGTAAAATAACATTCAATTTTCGCTTGAAAAAAAGTGTTTATGTTACACATAACTATTAACAAATTTCAAACAAGATTTTACAGACTAAATACTTCTTTTAAAAGACTATTTTCATATTATCGACTTTTTGAATTGGAGTAGATAATTCTGTACTGGAATTTACTAAATCAGCCAATGAAATTTCAGCCATCAAAATTTTGAAGATGTATTTATCCAAAGAATCCAGAGGATCCCGAAATATCTCTAAAACAGAAAGTGGAACACAGTTTTGTCAGACCCTTGTAAGCAAAGTTTAGACAAAGGATCTGTATTTCAATCAGATTGGGTACTCAATTGAGTAAGAGCAACTAAGAGTTAAAATGAATATTACAATTGGTGATATTTGAGAGGGAAATTAAGTTTCAATTTTTGATATTTTGTGTTTTAACAACACTTTTAAGCTCTGCTTTTGGGTTATTTTGTGGCGGCCAGTTTTTGTTAGTGGAGGAAGCTGGAGTGCACAGAGAAAACCACAAATTTTGATAGGAAAACTGACAAACATAGTCAATAAAGATTAGAGTTGAGTGCACCTGCACAAGTGGGTTTGAACTCACCTCAGTGTTGACTGGGTAGTGATTTCAGTAGTAAATTAAAAGTTTTCTTTCCCACCAAATCATCATATAAGAATTAATTATTCTGCCAAATTGCACCAATTGTAAGCTTTATTTTCCTTCTTTTAGTCTAGCCTGATAAGAGAACCAAAGTGTCCTACCATTATACAGGTATTCTGTTGTTGAAAAATTATATACTCTGGAGTCAAAAGTTGGTAATATGAAAATTGTCTATTTGTTATTTCAAAACATCCAATTATTATTTCATTATTTTGAAACATTATTTCGTTATCTAAGATATGATTATTCATGCACTATTTCCAAAAATCTGAAAAAACTAAGAAACGAAATAGTACTTGAAATAATGAAATAATAAAACATCGAAAAAATAGAAATAGAATAGTTGTTAAAGAAATATTTCATTTTCTTATCTAATGTAAAATAAATAACATTTCAAAATAATAATAAAAGAATAATTTCTCTGAATAAATAAGCCAGGATCCAGTAATATACTGACCCTTCTGCTGCTTAAAAGAGCAAACATAAAAATGCCACAAAAAATAATAAACTAGTTAGAAAAACATCATATCATCGATTCATATGCCTTTATTCATTGAGCGCAAAGATACAAAACAACAACCAATTATTAATAAAGGAGTAGGTTCAGTAAGACCCCTTTTTGGCCCCAAAATATAGCAGTTTTAAAAAATTGTGAAAATGTAATCTTTTAGCTATTTACTGGAAAGTAGAATGATTCTGCTACATAAATATGGGCTGTTTTTGACAATACAATGACAATACAATGGACATATATCGGGTACTAGCATCATTAAGTCATGCTAAAGTACTGAAATCTTCACAATTTTAGCATTTTAGTTAAATTTTAGACGGTTTCCGTCTTAAATGAAAGTGGCCGCATTCGTGTTCATTCATAATATTGAAATGTAAGTTGTATTTGATGATAATACATAACATATATAAAGGTTGAGGATGAACACGGGTGCGGCCACTTTCATTTTTGACAAAAACCATATGAAAAGTGACGTTTTTTGGCATATTTGATAGATTTTTCATATTTAAGCTTGAATCGGAGCGTTTTTAATGACTAAAACAGTTAAAATCTTTCACATAAACTAATTGAATCAACTGAAATAGACACTTCAGTGTTTAGAAAGTGTCCAAAATCTTTCGTTAGATGAACCTGAAATTTGAGGCCAAAATCGGCCCTTACCGCACCTACTCCTTTGGACAACTAATATTGAAGGAATTGATTATTTTTCAGGATATTTTTACCCTTGCCTATCATTAATATCAACTAAATGTGAAAAGCAACAGTGCCATTCTAATCACATTTTATTTAAAGACAGCCCTAATACATGAGGATAGGAATGAACTTCACTGTCATGCATCAAACAGTCATTTTCGGCTACCGTTAGCATCAAATTGGTTAAAATTTTACCATGATTCATCAAAATATTCTTATCATGATTCATTAGAGGTATCAAATAATTATCATTTTCATTATTTTTGGTAAAAATTTATTGTGATTCTACAAAATCAGTAGAATCAGTCAATTTTTCTATCATCTAAAATCAAGTGTACATTTTATCGTAATGCACTAAAAATTACAGATATTGTTAATTTGCCAAGAATTTTTACCATTTTCAGTCATGAAGTTTACCCCATTACGACCCTTATAAATAGGTAGAAATAGAAATATGAAAGACACACAAAAAAGGTTGAAAAACATTCACACTAAACAATCCATTCTAACATTCACACATACTAACTACTTGATTTAAAAATAAAGGAAACAAAAGCTTTGATAAAGATTTTGATAATAAAAAACTACTGTGCTTTCCAAGGTGATGTTAAAGAGTCAGCACTTTATATAATACATTTTTGTAATAATAATAGTATATGGTACAGGTAGCATGTAAGTTAAGGAAGAAAATCTCAACCCTTCCAAATTTTTAAGAAAATGCTCGAATTAGTGTGGTGACAACATCTTTTAATTTTTGCTGACATTACATGTATTTGTTTATATGACAACAGCAAAATTTACATGTCAGAGAAAGAAATTTTTAAAAATTATAGGAGACAGTTTAACACAATGTAAGTTGATAAATATTTACCACATAGGGAATATTAAAGGTATGGCACAAAATTTTATCCACTGCATGTTGTTAACACAGAAATTTTTATAAAATATTTCAAGGAATCTTGGGACACAGAGTAAATAATTATTTGACATTAAATACTGCTAACTACAACCACAAAATAATCAGACACATGATAATGCAATTGCACTATAAGAAAAAATTACAATGCTGGGACTCACTGTGCACTTAAATCTACCAATCAAAATTGATCGTAAGTTATGCTGAAGAGTTCAGGACTTGATTTTACGTGATAAGAACAACAGACATTTAAATTGCATTGGTCCAGGAATTTAAATATCTATTAAGGTGAATAAAATGCATAAACAAACAAGACAAACTAACTAACAAACATTTTGTCTCAATCTTCCCAAATATGATTAAAATTACTAAATAGTCTGCAAATCTACTATAAATATACTTCTTATATCATCACCATGCACCCAAATGTAGAATATGAAGCAAGGTCACTTTAATAATATCTATCACAAAATATGGTTGATTTTTGTGACATAACATGAAATTCTAGAGACAGATTTAAATCTTAAGCACTTTTATGACTGTTCAATACATTTAATAACATCAATTTTGTAGAAATCCGCTAATTTGGCCAGCACAGAGAAGGCAAGGCCACAAGTTGGTTAACTTTACTCTATTCTAGCTATTTGTAACCTTCGTCCATCTCTGACACTAACTCATTTCAAAATAAACAGTATGATGATAAATGTAAATATCCAAATCACCAATCTACCATGCTGAAATAAACATCATAATTGTGATGGTATGAAACAAAAGTTACAAACTCTATTCCTCATCCAAACATGAGACATTGTCAGAAGGCTTATATCTATTCTGAAGAGATCTAATGAAAGTGTTAGTATTTTGACTAGAAGTAAAACACATGGACCAACTGAACTCCTGATTACTTTGGTTAACCTGTTCTTAATACAATTTTATTGAGCTTCTTGTCTGCACCAACTATGATGTATATGTCACATGATCAGATATGCAATATCAGATGACCATAAAATCACATGACCATAAATGTTATATCACATGATCAGACTGTCTATGATGTCATATAATCACATGATTGTCTATATCAGACTTGACTTGACTGTCTTTGGGTGTGGTCTTGATCTTGTTCTCTGTGACGGGTCGTCCCTGCCCCTGAAAAATACATTTCATAAAATATTTATCTCAGAATAAATCATTTTCATGATGAAAGCATTTATACAAGACATATAAAGAAGTAAACTTATAATTTTAAATCTAGAAATTATTTTTTTCCAAGAAGCTTCATTTCATAAGTATTCCATGATTATGGTGATCATATTGAATTAAATCAGTTTCAAAAGGAGGTTTAAGCTTTGAGCTTAGTGCTAACACTTTAAGAATTATTTATTTCAAATCAATTTGATTTTTTTTTATCCAGTATTGTATGATAATAGATAGTATATTTTGTAATTTCCCCGGCATCAAATCTTTTGAAAACATAAGATTCAAAATAAAACAATAAATTTTAAAATAACGAAACTTAATTATGACTATTACAAGCAGTTCAAATCAACCATTTAAACGTTTACAGTTCACTTTCCAAATCTTTTGAGTAATTTTCAATGGCATTCTTAAACTAACTGTAGTATAGCAGAAAAAGCTTCATGTATACCCTGCATGCTAGGGAATATAACTAGAGGCTCTCAAGAGCCTGTGTCACTCACCTTGGTCTATGTGCATATTAAACAATGGACACAGATAAATTCATGACAAAATTGTGTTTTGGTGATCATGATGTGTTTGTAGATCTTACGTTACTGGACATTCTTCTTGCTACAATTATCTCTATCTATAATGAACTTGGCCCAGTAATTACAGTGGAAAATATATTTTAAAAATTTACCAAAATTTATGAAAATTGTTAAAAAAAATGACTATAAAGGGCAATAACTCCTTAAGGGGTAAACTGACAATTTTGGTCATGTTGACTTATTTGTAGATCTTACTTTGCTGAACATTATTGCTGTTTACAGTTTATCTCTATCTATTATAATATTCAAGATAATAACCAAACACTGCAAAATTTCCTTAAAATTACTAATTCTGGGGCAGCAACCCAACAACAGGTTGTCTGTTTTGTCTGAAAATTTCAGGGCAGATAGATCTTGACCTGATAAACAATTCATCCCCTGTCAGTTTTGCTCTTAATGCTTTGGTTTCAGAGATATAAGCCAAAATCTACATTTCGCCCCTATGTACTATTTTTAGCCATGGTGGCCATCTTGGTTGGTTGGCAGGGTCACGCCACACATTTTTTAAAACTAGATACCCAAATGATGATTGTGGCCAAGTTTGGTTAAATTTGGCCTAGTAGTTTCAGAGGAGAAGATTTTTGTAAAAGATTACTAAGATTTAATGAAAAATGGTTAAAAATTGACTAAAAGAATACTAAAATTTTAGAAAAATGGTTAAAAATTGACTATAAAGGGCAATAACTCCTTAATGGGTCAACTGACAATTTTGGTCATGTTGTCTTATTTGTAGATCTTACTTTGCTGAACATTATTGCTCTTTACAGTTTATCTCTATCTATAATAATATTGAAGATAATAAGCAAAAACTGCCAAATTTCCTTAAAATTACTAATTCAGGGGCAGCAACCCAACAACGGGTTGTCCTATTTGTCTGAAAATTTCAGGGCAGATAGATCTTGACCTAATAGATTGTGTTACCCAGTGTCAGATTTGCTCTAAATGCTTTGGTTTTAAAGTTATAAGCCAAAATCTACATTTTACCCCTATGTTCTATTTTTAGCCATGGCGGCCATCTTGGTTGGTTGGCAGGGTCATGCCACACATTGTTTAAACTAAATACCCCAATGCTGATTGTGGCCAAGTTTGGATTAATTTGGCCCAGTAGTTTCAGAGAAAAAGATTCTTGTAAAAGATTACTAAGATTTACGAAAAATGGTTAAAAATTGACTAGAAAGGGCAATAACTCCTAAAAGGGTCAACTGACCATTTCGGTCATGTTGACTTATTTGTAGATCTTACTTTGCTGAACATTATTGCTCTTTATAGTTTATCTCTATCTATAATAATATTGAAGATAATAAGCAAAAACTGCCAAATTTCCTTAAAATTACTAATTCAGGGGCAGCAACCCAACAACGGGTTGTCCGATTCATCTGAAAATTTCAGGGCAGATAGATCTTGGCCTGATTAACAATTTTACCCCAATGTCAGATTTGCTCTAAATGCTTTGGTTATGAGTTATAAGCCAAAAACTGCATTTTACCCCTATGTTCTATTTTAAGCCATGGCGGCCATCTTGGTTGGTTGGCCGGGTCACCGGACACATTTTTTAAACTAGATACCCCAATGATGATTGTGGCCAAGTTTGGTTTAATTTGGCCCAGTAGTTTCAGAGGAGAAGATTTTTGTAAAAGTTAACGACGACGGACGACGGACCTAAAGTGATGGGAAAAGCTCACTTGGCCCTTCGGGCCAGGTGAGCTAAAAATGATTTTTTCCTACAAAATAAGCCATGCATAATTGTATAAGAAGGAGGTATGATACAAGCAATTATATAAAGAGCCAATGAAATTACAAAATTTTTAATATTCTTCAATCTTTTTGAAATTATGTAAATTTTATTGATTTATATAAAGGATGCTATAGTTTTGACACATTAGTCATCACTGTGCCCTCATAAACATGTAAAAATTGACATACCAGTATTTGTCCTGAAATGGCCATTTGCACATAGTTTTCAGTTAAACTTTTATGTACCACTGTCTTACCTAAAAATGAGACTATTTTTTAGTAGCTTTGACAGGTTTTCCTTTTACAATTAAAGTTTGAAGCAATAAATTAAATATATAAATAATCAAGACATAATTGAAAATAAAAATACTATAATTCAAGTGGCAAAAATAATTGCTGTATCATACTCTCTTAAATTGTGAAATATGTTACTACCATAACGCTCTGTAAAAAATGTAGAAATGATGATTTTAATGGATAAACACAATTAAAAGTTTTGAAATAATTCATTCAACTGAAATTGTATCAAAGATGATAATCTGAGGTCAAGTTAGTATAATATAAAACTATCTTCCAAATCCAATTTCATAAAAATATTTTTTATAAGATGTTCTTAGTTATTCAAGGGAAATAAACCAGCCACAGGGACTAGCATGAAAAAGATTGCATTGCAAACAAAAAACATCAAATAAGGTGTAACAAGTTTATGGTAGTAACTTCAACAAAAGCCCATAGCCACTCCTACTACCTGATGGTTCAATTCTAGGGGGTGAGGAAGAACGAGGTGGTGGTGGTCCTCTTAAATGAGGAGGAAGCATATCATGAGGCGGAGGCATTCTATAACCAGGTGGCCCTCTGCCGTAAGGTGGTGGTGACCTTCTGTCCATTGGTGGAGGTGGTCCTCGGCCAAATGGTGGCGGTGATCGAAGATCTGGAGGTGGCATTCTTGGTCCTCCATGCCTATCTGGAGGAGGAGGAGATCTCATTTCTGGTGGTGGCATCCGTGGACCACGTCGGTCAGGAGGAGGTAATCTAACAGGACCTGGAGATCCTCTCATGTCATCGTCCCTACAATAAATAAACTTTATTGTAATCTCTAAATGTGACATGCAGTCTTATCTGGGGAAATCAAATTATTTTTACCCCATATATCCCAAAATTTTGACATACATTTAAAAAAAAAAAAAAAAATCTTTAGCTAAGGCTGTTCTATTAAAACATACATGTATACAGGGAAGGCACTTTAAAAATGAGGTTACCGCCTATAGAGGCAAATTAAAAAGTTTCACTTACATTTTCATTATACAAAAATATAGATAACACCAACCCATAGTTGACATTTGGAAGTTTCTACCCTGGGTCCCATGTATGTTTTTATGGTTTACATATTCACATAACAACCCTTAGTTCTATGTAAAACAAGAATGTGTCTATAGTACATGGATGCCCCACTCTTCTCACTATCATTTTCTATGTTCAGTGGCCCGTGAAGTTGGGGTCAAGACTCTAATTTGGCATTAAAATTAGAAAGATCATATCATAGGGAACATTTGTTCTAAGTTTCAAGTTAATTGGACTTCAACCTTATCAAAAACTATATTAACCAAAAACTTTAACCTGAAGCAGGACAGACAAATGAACGAATGGACAGACGCACAGACCAAAATACTTAATGCCCATAAATGGGGCATAATAAATGGGGCATAATAAATGGGGCATAAAAATAACATTGACTGACCTCATTCCTGGAGGTGGAGGGAATGGTCCGCTCCGTGATCCTGGTCTGTCTGATGGATGTAATGGTCCATTTATCATCCCTGTCAAATGATGTAGTGATAATATGATAACATTTAGAATAATAATTTTACACTTTTTACATTTAAGATTTATGGGTTAGGTTTAGCTTTCTAAAGCTTTATCTATTAGAAACTGGTAATTGTCACACTTAAAAGATGAGATGTGGTTTAGATTTTCACAAGACAACATAACAAAATAAAGTATGTTTTTAATGCTTTTTGTAATTTTTTTATTTGAATTTTCTTTGAGGTTTGGTATTTTTGTAATTTTACTTTTTCTTTTACATATCATAGGGTTCTAATTCAACAATCAGGTGTCTTTATATTTCATTATGGTATTTTTGGTAAAGATCAAATTCCATATTGAATGTAGTTATCAAAGGTACCAGGATTATAATTTAATACGCCAGAGGCACATTTCGTCTACATAAGACTCATCAATGATGCTCTTATCAAAATTCCAAAAAGTTGTGCCAAATACAGCTAAGGTAATCTATGCCTGGGATACGAAAATCCTTAGTTTCAAAGTTTTGTAGACAGGAAATTTATAAAATGACCACATTATTGATATTCATGAACACATTTTATAAAAAGTATTGGTGTTTTATAAGTATAGCTTTAGTTTGACCAGTCAGACTTATACATTAAGTCCCGAGTCATATGGTGAGACCTATACAACCTAACTTTTGTGTACTGTAACTATATATAATTTACCTGGAGGAGGCATGCCTCGTGTTGGTAACGGTCGTATCAAACCACTAGGGCCCTGCATTAATCTTCTCTCTAAATCTGTTAATCTATTTAATGAAGAAAAGTTTGAGATAAATTAACAAAAGACAATATTTTGATGAGAAACACTAAAATAAAAAGTTCATATTTTGATAATCATCAATTAAACTTTCTTTACAAAACTTGATTTCTTCTGAAAACTAAAAAAACTAGAGGCTCTAAAGAGCCTGTGTCGCTCACCTTGGTCTATGTGAATATTAAACAATGGACACAGATGGATTCATGACAAAATTGTGTTTTGGTGATGGTGATGTGTTTGTAGATCTTACTTTACTAAACATTCTTGCTGCTTACAATTATCTCTATCTATAACAGTACTTTCTGTGGAAAATGTTATTGAAAATCTTCAAATTTTAAGAAAAATTGTTAAAAATTGACTATGAAGGGCAATAACTCCTTAGGGGGTCAATTGACTATTTTGGTCATGTGACTTATTTTTAGTTCTTACTTTGCTGTACATTATTGCTGTTTACAGTTTATCTCTATCTATAATAATATTCAAGATAACAAAAAAAACAGCAAAATTTCCTCAAAATTACCAATTCAGGGGCAGCAACCTAACAACCGATTATCCGATTCATCTGAGAATTCCAGGGCAGATAGATCGTGACCTGATCAACAATTTTACTTCCTGTCAGATTTGCTCTTAATGCTTTGGTTTTTGAGTTATAAGCCAAAAACTGCATTTTACCCCTATGTTCTATTTGTAGCCATGGCGGCCATCTTGGTCGGTTGGCCGGGTCACGCCACAAATTTTTTAAACTAGATACCCCAATGATGATTGTGGCCAAGTTTGGATTAATTTGTCCCAGTAGTTTCAGAGGAGAAGATTTTTGTAAAAGATAACTAAGATTTACGAAAAATGGTTAAAAATGGACTAAAAAGGGCAATAACTCCTAAAGGGGTCAACTGACCATTTCGGTCACGTTGACTTATTTGTAAATCTTACTTTGCTGAACATTATTGCTGTTTACAGTTTATCTCTATCTATAATAATATTCAAGATAATAACCAAAAACAGCAAAATTTCCTTAAAATTATCAATTCAGGGGCAGCAACCCAACAACGGGTTGTCCGATTCATCTGAAAATTTCAGGGCAGATAGATCTTGACCTGATAAACAATTTCACCCCCATGTCAGATTTGCTCTAAATGCTTTGGTTTTTGAGTTATAACCCAAAAACTGCATTTTACCCCTATGTTCTATTTTTAGTCATGGCGGCCATCTTGGTTGGTTGGCCGGGTCACGCCACACATTTTTTAAACTAGATACCCCAATGATGATTGTGGCCAAGTTTGGTTTAATTTGGCCCAGTAGTTCAGAGGAGAAGATTTTTGTAAAAGTTAACGACGACGGACGACGACGACGGACGACGACGGACGCCGGACGCAAAGTGATGGGAAAAGCTCGGGCCAGGTGAGCTAAAAATGAACAATTACATGTATTTTCATGGATGCCCAATTTTGTGGTTTTTCAAAATTCTGCATAGGATCCAATAGAAAATGTGATATTCGTTGAAAATTTTGTGGTTCACATTTACACCAAAATTGGTAACCAACAAATTTGGCTAGAAGTGTGACGGACATAAGTTGTTAAATTGGACTGAAAGATATGAAAGTAACAATAACCCAAATTAATGTATTGCTGACATTTAGATCTGTATACTAAATGTAAATACTGATATAACTTACTTTTGTCTTAATACTGAACATTCATGTCTCGATTCTTTTAATTCTCTCTCGGCAGCCCTTGCTGATAACTAATAAAAGAATTCAAAATAACAAATATGAATGTCATATATAATTATCTTATTGCAACTAAAATAATAGCAAGACCAATTATAATTATTACTCAATTTCAACTTGTCAACATTATCAATAGAATTGAACATTATCAGGTTCTTGTAAGCAATGAGTAAACACTGGATCTGTAGTCTTTTATCAGATTGTTCCAGTAAAAATCCAGACTTTTGTAATTATCTTTCTATTACAATTTGTAATGAGACATGCAACCAGAGGCATATATTAATCAAATTAACATGCCATCACTATTCAGTAATTTAGGGAAGTTTGAAACCTTGTAATTTTTTTTAATTTTTTTGTACTTTTCAAAGTAGAATTTTGATTCATAATGTATCTTTAATTTGAGATCTTCAAAATTAATTTTCTTAGGTTAATAGAATATGCTTAAATTTTATAATCACTTTCGAAACAGATGACCTCGAAAACAATTGGAGCAAACAGTTAGCATTTTGGGATTTTGAGAGAACTGTCTTCATACCACATCTTCCTTTTCTTTTTCTTTTTTATAAAAGATAGATGTTAGAATGGAGTCTGTTATATTACATACCCCACACAGTAAGGATTGTCTATGTTTCAGTGAAATAAGTTAGATCCCAAAAAGGGGCTAAAATATGTTGGTTTTTGTTTGGGGGGATAGACGGGGAGGAGTGTAGTATGATAATTATAACCTACCCAGTTATCATGGGCTTTCTTTTCATTAGCTGCTATCTGTAAAATACAAATAAATTTATGAATTTCAACATTCCAAATCAATTAAATTTTTTACATGAAGATAACCTACTCTAGTGTATTTTTTTCTACATTATTGTAAAGTGAAATGACTACAAATAAAAATCTTTGAACTAAAATGAGTGAAGTTAATAAGCAGACAAAAAAAAAACAAGAAAATATATTAATGTTGTGAAAAATAGATATAAAATATATCTATACCTAAAGTATATTAAATTACTTTATCTATACAGTGTGGTAAACATTACCTGAGATCGGAAATCTCTTTCTGCAGATAAAATTTCTTTTTTCAGGTCATCTGTTTGTGATCTGTTAATATATAGTTTGCGTAAGTAGAATAATGCAATAATCTGATGATACATTTAAAAGGTATAAAATCTATTAGAAACTTGTAATTTTGCTACTGGAGCTATATTTTTAACTCAGCATCTTGCTTGTATTGATTCATATCTAAAATTTGTCAACAAAGTTTTAAACTATTTCAATAATCTATCAATTTTATTTTTCAAGGTAAACATCTTCCTTAATCATTAATTATTTTTATCTTTTTTTATTTTTTTACGTAATTTGTTTACGTAAGGTTTTTTATTTTCTTGTTCTTATTAAAGTTCATAAGGATTCAACCATAACTTTTGTTTAATTCTTACTTCTACAGATGAATTTTTATTTCTAATCCTCTTAGGATAATATTGTGTTACTATGGTGACTTACTTGTAACTTTCTAATTCTTCTGTTACCATTTTGGCTGTTTCATCTGCATTTTCTAATCTATTTTTGTTTTGTTTCTTTAAAGCTTCTTGTTCACCTAATTCTCTGAATAACAAATTCATTAAATTCATCACTTTATATGTACAGAAAAGTTAAGAAACAGTTGGAGAAAAATATTAAATAAATGGGGAATGTATCCATGGGATACAGATGATGCATCTCCATGCATACCATATAAATTTATAAAAAGACATAACTAAATAGCAGTTAAAGTGACACTTCCCAAATTTTTACTTGATGTGAGTTTTGTAGTAATAGGTATTGTGTATAAGTTTCATAACATTTGGTTGAGGAAAACTTAAGTTTGAGAATGGAAACAAAAATCAGCAATTTTCATTTGTAAAGGGGCATAACTATAAACCATTATAACTGACACCCCCAAAATTCAATCTTGATCTGTATTTTGTGGTAGAAAGGGAATGGAAACCAACTATGGATGTACAGACAATGAACAGATGGACCGAGGGATGTATAGATGGACAAGGGTAAAACTTAATGCTCCCTCCACTACAGATATGTTTCTGTAAGCATCACAAGTATGCAATTGCAGACTACTTTTTTTAACATTGACAGAATGACAAAATGATAGACATTGGTAACCTTATATGAGGGTCTGGATGGAGCTAACAGAAGAGATTATGAGCAAATACTAAAACAAATGGGCAAAAAAAATATAGAATCAAAGAGCTGAAGAGCTCTGAGGGAAAAGACGGCCATTGCTTCAATTTTTTGGGGGGTATCTTTTGATAGTCTACATACAAAGAATAAGCAAAAGAACAGCTAGAAAATATAGAAAGGCTAACAATAATGAAACTAATTGTTGTTTATTGTTATTTCATTTCCTTAGTCAAGAATTCATCATAGAGACAATTTGGACCAATGAGATCTGCACCTTCTAAATCAAAACATTTGATTAAAGTTGGGAGTTAATTATCTAAAATTCAATTGAATTTAACAACTACTACAATATATTTTAGAATTTTAATTATGTACAACTGAATGGCAGGCTAAGACCATTTTCAATTTTTTGTGACAGTATTCTCAAGAAAGTGAGGACTGAAAAATCTATTCAGTTTTAATTTTCCATTGATAAAGTTCCCAGTTACAACTCTCATCACAGGGATACATGTACTTATAAAATCAAATATGATTGATATAAGCTGTTTGAAGTTTGTTTCCAGATCCCACATTTTGATATATCTGTAAAATTCATGAATAAATAGCTTTAAACTACAAAAAGCAATATTTAAAAAAAAAAAAAAAAAAAAATGATCACTACAATAATTATGTTGGTACACAAAATTATTTTTTAATTGATGACTACTTATCATATATATACTTAATGTGACATTTTTAGTGTTGAGATACATTAACTTTCATTTTAGTGGGTAATTACTCATCAATTGAGGTGCTCCTTAATTGGAGAAAGATTCTAAAAACATAACTTTACAGAAAGAATGAAAACTGCAGTTGCTCTCCCCAATCTCAATAGGTATAAACTACAAAAAGCAACATTTAATTTTTAAAATTTTTTTTAACCATTTCAATAATTATGTTGGTACACAAATTTTTTTTTATATAGAAGACTACTTATCATATACTAAATATCACATTTTAAGTGTTCAGAAACATTTACTTTGATTTAAGTGTATAATTACTCATCAATGGAGGTGCTCCTGAATTGGAGGAAGATTCTAAAAACAGAACTTTACAGAAACAATGAAAACTGTCGTTTCTCTCCCCAATCTCATGTATCCCCATTGACATTGTTTACCGCGAAAGTTGACCTACAAATTATCTGATTATAGCCTCAGATTAAAGCATTGCATGTTGGTGTGTGAATGATCTACACTACAGCAAACATCATTAGGTTTGCATTTAACAAATACGGATTTTAAATTAGCATACAAATACTGTGAATGATTTTTATAATGAATAAAGGATATCCCTGTGTGGCATTCCAACAATGACGTCACTAGGTTAGATATATTTAGAATATTTCGTGATACTGATTTTTCCGGACTGTAAAAGAAACGTATATAGGGTAAGGGAAAGCTCAATATACGATAATTTCACGAGAAACAGAAGGGAAATGTGTAAAAAATGTATTTAAAGTCAATCTGTTCTCCTTGTCATCAATTTCAGTATGACATTTTGAGGGGGTTTCCAAACTATCAAAACAAAATGATTGACGTGAGGGAATGATACTCTGGCCAACCCCATTAGGGAATTGACGGCTTGAAGCCGTCTTTCCCCAAAAATGGAGTGCTAAAATAGAAAGAATGGACAATAAAAGGCAAAATTTTTAAAGAATAGAGAAAGATGGATTTAACAATTAAAGAATACCTAAATAACCCCCAATGCAATCCCTCATACAAGCCCAGTCCACTTAATGCCAGGATTATCAAATTGTCTATTGTAGAAAAAAGAAATGAATAGATAAATTACCTTTGTAATTGAGCTTCTTTTTCTTTGAAATAATTAGTAAGAACATTTAATTTGGTTGTAGCTTCATTGCTTTGTCTCTCTGCTTTCATCTTATCTGTTTTCAAACCTTCCATTTTTCTTTCTAATTCTGCTATTTGTTCTACAATAAATTAACATAAAAATTAAATCATCAATGGACATCTAAGGATGACGACCGTACAAGGGCTGTATAGCCAGTCAAGGTCGTTTAAAACTTCCATTTGTATCTCAGGATGTGAAGAAACATACAAAAGAGAGGTGGAATGTATTTCAATGACTTCTTATTGTTTCACTTCATTCTTATACATTTTATCTCATTTTGGATTTTCCATTAGCATTTCATTTAACTTTAAAAGTACTGATGCATAAATAAGAGCCAACATAAATTTTCAACAATATACAAGAGTCTGTTACATATGCCTTTGGTTTCAACTTCTTATTGTTTCACTTCACCCTTATACATTTTATCTCATTTTGGATTTTCCATTAGCATTTCATTTAACCTTTAATCCTCCAACCTTGTTTCCATTATAGTACAACATTTTGAAGCATGTTGAATTGACAACTATGGAGAATTATTCTTTTGTAAATAATAGAAATAACAAGAGTGCACACACAGAAATGTCTCGCCTTCTTTACTAATCATTGATATTATGTTGATACTCCTAAATCTAAAGCTTTATTACGACTGTCACATAGACTTAACATGAATCATGAAAATGAGGTCAAGGTCAGTTGAACCATATGCCAGGCAGACATGTACAGCTAACAATGCTTCCATACAACAAATATAGTTGACCTATTGCTTATAGTTTAAGAAAATAGACCAAAACACAAAAACTTAACACTAAGCAATGAACCTTGAAAACCAGGTCAAGGTCAAATAAAACCTGCACGACTGACATATAGATCATAAAATATTTCCATACACAAAATATAGTAGACCTATGACATATAGTATTAGATAAAAAGACCAAAACTCAAAAACTTAACTTTGACCACTGAACCATGAAAATGAGGTCAAGGTCAGATGACATCTGCCCGCTAGACATGTACACCTTACAATCATTCCATACAACAAATATAGTAAACCTATTGCATAAAGTATGAGAAAAACAGACCAAAACACAAAAACTTAACTATAACAACTGAACTATGAAAATGAGGTCAAGGTCAGATGACATCTGCCCGCTAGACATGTACACCTTACAATCATTCCATACAACAAATATAGTAGACCATTTGCATAAAGTATGAGAAAAACAGACCAAAACACAAAAACTTAACTATAACCACTGAACCATGAAAATGAGGTCAAGGTCAGATGACACCTGCCAGTTGGACATGTACACCTTACAGTCCTTCCATACACCGAATATACTAGACCTATTGCTTATAGTATCTGAGATATGGACTTGACCACCAAAACTTAACCTTGTTCACTGATCCATGAAATGAGGTTGAGGTCAAGTGAAAACTGTCTGACGGGCATAAGGACCTTGCAAGGTACGCACATACTAAATATAGTTATCCTATTACTTACAGTAAGAGAGAATTTAACATTGCAAAAAATCTGAACTTTTTTTTCAAGTGGTCACTGAACCATGAAAATGAGGTCAAGGACAATGGACATGTGACTGACGGAAACTTCGTAACATGAGGCATCTATATACAAAATATGAAGCATCCAGGTCTTCCACCTTCTAAAATATATAGCTTTTAAGAAGTGAGCTAACACCGCCGCCGCCGCCGCCGCCGCCGGATCACTATCCCTATGTCGAGCTTTCTGCAACAAAAGTTGCAGGCTCGACAATAAAATTATTTCTCATTTGTAGCAAAGTTATATCTCCCCATGCCAAATCACAGATTCTCCAATTCTTGACTAAATCCATAAATGTAATATATTTCATGAATTCATCTATAAGAAAAAGACAAATTGTATCAGATTATAATAAATTTCATTTTCTCTGAATGGTTAAATTTCAAAAAAATGTATTCATTTTTGTCATTTTTTATAAAAATGTTCACGCAGTTTAGCATTTTTTTCTTCCCGATACATTTTTTTCATTTCAATAGACCACTTTCGAGTTCATCCGTCACCGGAAAAACTCGTCAATTATACGCGCCTTTATGACGTCATTTACCAGATAGAGGGGGTCGCCTGTATCCCTGCACTATTTACGTTCATCAAGCGTCTTGGTGATCGTCATTGTGCAGAATAAACTAGAAATAATGGTTGTTCTGTAGGTACTTAATGACAATTCCCTAATGACATCAATGCTGATTGTCAATTTTGATAATTCAATTTGTCGTATAATTCGTACAATATAGAATTATAGTTTTCCAACCACTCGCTCAACATTGGAATGGAAGTGACGACGCCCCTAAACGCACAAAAAACGTTCACTAAAACCAGAGTTTTTGACGGAAATGCATCGAACTCGAAAGTTGTTTATTGCTTTAACCTCAAAAACAAGACATCTAGTACGGCGGCTTTGCGAAAAATTGTGCACATCCTGCTACAAGCATGAAATTTGGAATAGACCTTCCTCATCTATTACTCTTTTATTTCAGATAGGGAGGCATTTGAAAAAAATGTCGCATTTCCGGTAAAATCCAAAATGGCGGACTATACTTAAATCAGCCAAATATCGAAGGCTAGTATGTGAAAAGGTGTTATAATCATGCTACTATCATAATATTTGGAACAAACCTTTGTTGTTTACTATTTTTGGATATTATATAGATTAGATGTCTTGAAAAACCCTACTTCCGGTAAAATCTAATATGGCGGACATTGTACTAAAATAAGCTTATTTTTTAGGGAGGGTAATTGAAATATGTTTAAACATATTGCTACTATCATTACATTGTACAGGAACCATCTCTTTAGTGCTTCTCATAGATACAATGTATAAGACATATTTCTTTAAAACCCTTACTTCCGATAATATCCAAAATGGCGGACATAGAAATATAAATTTCTCTTTTTATATATTCAACTTTTTTCAAAATGTAAAGAAAATGTTGTTTATTGTGCTGGCTTTAAGTTATCATCAAAACCACTTATTGTCTTCTGTTGTAAATGTTTAAATACAAAGTAATTACTTCCGGTAAAAAAAACCTATCTGGCGTAAATTTCAAAGATGAGTCCTCAATCCATATCTTCGATGTAAAGTTTTGGATAGATTGATTAAAACAAAATAAAATTACTTAAGTACTAAAAAAATTTTAAAACTGCTACTACAATTCAGCCAAAAAGACATTTTCATTCACGATCACCACCTCATGCACACAAGGCAGTCTACGGGAGACACGATTTTTACCATCATCCTTTCTTACGTCCACATGTAAAAGCTGCTGACAAAATGATGAGGCCTCAGAAAGAGTTTTTTTTTAAAGGGATCCTCTTTATCCCTTCGCCATCCATTAGCACCTGGACTGGGTAGCATAAGAGCCAATTCCAAGCTCGTCCCCCTAAATACCTGCCTTAGTATATTGCACGTTTTACATGCTGGAAAAAACTAGATCAAGTTGAGGGAATAGCCCCAATTAGCCTTCCCTTTTGCGAAAATAGTTATTTTCTTGCTTTGTTAACCATGTTAACCCAATCTGTAAAATTTGTGGTGCGATCTTATAGTAAAACCCCGGTGATTTAGGTTGATCAATCATCATTCTTTATGTTAAAGTCACATTTTCAAATGCCATCAATGTCTCACACGCAGTCTTTTTTCTATTCAAGCAAAGATAGAACTGTATCACAACTGGTAAAGGCATGGATCACAATAAGTGTGTGTGATCACTCATTGCCTAGTGCATTTGAAAGGTCATGATAGATATTAATTCAAAGTTTTGTGCCCTCCTAAACACAATCCATAGTTCGTCTACCCATATGTCACGGAGAAGCGAAACAGTAATGACAGCATCAGCAGTAACGACTGTTCGAATCATGACTCGTTTAAGTTCGTGTTTCACTGCATCAGATACATGCACCATGATTCTAGTGTCTGCCTCTTATATCGTGAACATAGTGCTAAACTTGAAATACATAACGTGGTGGATAAGATAGAATATCCAGTACATTTGTTGCTACAACTACCATACGCATCTGAGAATTCATCCACTCGTGTTACAGTTTCAAGGTATTTTATTGAGGTAAGGACGTAATATCCAATCAGCATACTCGTTAGCCCGCAAATACATGTTTATTCTCAATCGGAGAGCTGATTTTCCACATTTACAAAGACTGGTTTTGTTTCTTACATCCATAATGTACAAGCTCCTGATAAGATGAAGATGCATCACTAAGAGTTCAAAAGGGTTCCCATGGATCATATTTGTTCCTTCTCCATTCATAAGTGTCTGGACTAGTTAGGATAGGAACCAATTCAAAGCTTGTTACTAATTCATAGCCGCCATGGTATATTGCACGCTTTACATGCTGAAAAAGACTAGACTGAGTCGTGGGAATAGCCTCAATAAGTCTTTCCTCTCCCAAAAACGCATGTTTTCTTGCTTTGTACTCATAAGCCATCCATGTCACCAACGCAGTTCCTTTTCCAGCAAACGTGTAATCTCTCAATGCCTAGTGCATTTGAAAGGTTATGTATAGATATATATCTAAAGTTTTTCCCACTTCAAAATGCAAACCAAAGTTCGTCTGCCCCTATGTCACGGAATAGCGAAACAGCAATGACATCAGTATCAACTGTTCGATGGTGCTAAACTTGAAACATCATCAAGTGGTGGATAACACTTAACATTCTGAGCATTTGTTGCTACAACTACCTTTTCCTCAAAATTTTATTGAGCAAGCTGCTGTGAATGAAAACTAAAAATTTCTTTCTTATTGTCGTCATCTCTCAGAACACTTTGCCAATTTTGAGGAATTTGTTTTGACCCTGATTTCATCTGTGTATTCTCTTTCCCCAAAATGTAGCTCTTGCTTCTTGTACTAGCCTTTAAACAACCAGTATTGTCTATTTTCGCATCCGAGACTACATCCACTATTGTTACAGTTTCAAGGTGTTTCCTAACGAGTATGCTGATTATTATGTCCTTACCTTAATAAAATACCTTGAAACTGTAACAAGAGTGGATGAAATTTTTTATGAATATGGTAGTTGAAGCAACAAATGCTCAGGATTTTCAGTGTTGTCCACCTCGTGATGTATTTCAAATTTAGCACCATGTTCACATTAAGAGGCTGACACTAGAATCATGGTGCATGTGTCTGATGCAGTGAAACACGAACTTAAACGAGTCATGATTCGAACAGTCGTTACTGCTGATGCTGTCATTACTGTTTCACTATTCCGTGACATAGGAATAGACAAACTATGGATTGTGTTTGGGAAGGCAAAACACTTTGGATTACTATCTATCAATGGTCTTTCAAATGTACTAGGCAATAAGTGATCACACATACTTATTGGGATCAATGCCTTTACCGGTTGTGATACAGTTCTATCTTTGCTTGGAAAGAAAAAAGACTGCGAAGGAGTCATTGCTTGATTTGAAGATTTGAATTTAACATAAAGAATGATGATTGATCAACCGAAATTACCGGGGTTTTACTGTAAGATCGCACAAATTTATCAGATGGGGCTAACATGGTTAACGAAGCAAGAAAATAACTATTTGCACAAAAGGGAAGACTATTAGAGGCTATTTCCTCAACTTGGTCTACTCTTTTCCAGCATGTAAAACGTGCAATATACTAGGGAAGGTGTTTAGGGGGACGAGCATTGGATTCGCTCTTATGCTACCCAGTTCAGGCGCTAATGGATGGCGAAGGGAGAAAGAGGATCCCTTTTAAAAAACTCTTTCTGAGGCCTCATCATTTTGTCAAAAGCTTGTACATTGTGGATGTAAGAAAGGATGTCTCGTTCGTTGTTAATGTGTACTACTTTGTGTGCATTTGGTAGGGACTGTGAATAAACATGTATTTTGGCCAAATAGTAGTAATTTTAAAAATGTTTTAGTATTATACTGATTTTTTTTTAATCAATCTATCCAAAACTCTACATCGAAGAAATGGATTGAGTACTCATCTTTGAAATTTACGCCATATTTGTTACAGGAAGTGTCAACTTTGTATTTTAACATTTACAACAGAGAATAGAATTAGGGGTTTTGAGGATAAATTAAAGCCAAAATATGAATGACTAGCACAAAAAACAACATTTTTTTTACATTTTGAAAAAAAGTTGAATATTTAAATAATGAATTGATATTTCTATGTCCGCCATTTTGAATATTACCGGAAGTAGGGGTTTTAAAGACAGATGTTTTATACATTGTATCCATTAGAAGCACCGAAGAAAGGTTCGTGCATAATGTAATGATAATAGCAATACAATACGTTTAAACACATTTCAATTACCCTCCCTAAAACATAAGCTTATTTTAGTACAATGTCCTCCATGTTGGAATTTACCGGAAGTAGGATTTTTGAAGACATCTAAACAATATAATATATCCAAAAGTTGTAAAAAACAAAGATTTGTACCAAATATTATGGTTGTAGCATGATAATGACACCTTTTCAAATACTAGCCTTTGATATTGGGCTGATTTAAGTATGAAGTCCGCCATTTTTGATTTTACCGGAAGTGAGACATTTTTCTTTAAATGCCTCCCTATCTGAAATAAAAGAGTTATAGTTGAGGAAGGTCTATGCCAAATTTCATGCTTGTAGCAGGATGTGCACAATTCTTCTGAAATATGCTTGTAGCCGCGGGACTAATCAAATCGATCTATAATTTTCATTATTTTTGGTTCTAGTGGGGTGAAAGCTGTGCCTTGTCAGGGTTGTATCCTACCTTCCATATCAATTCTACTCTGAACTTCTATATCAATTCTGTTCTGTACTATATTTCTTTCATCTTCTACTGTTTTTAACCTAGCATTAACCTGAAATCATAATAAACAAATATCATCATAAAATGAAACATCAAGAATATATACACAGTATAATGTTGATTTTTTCATGTGATTGGCTTTGCTACTTCCTGTTTATAAAGTTGCATGTCCATATAGACATACAAGGGAAACTATTAGAAACTGTGTGTAGATAACTGTCATAGCTAGACATACTGTATGTTAGATAAAAACAATACATGATAAATTCTATTCATAATTTAAATATAAGCTACTGTGGATTCATTATTATTTGTGGGATACCAATTTTTGTGGATTTCCTGGGTAAACATAAACCACAAATTCAACAAAGTATTCATTTACTATAGGCATGTATACAAACTGAATCAAATAGCCACAGAAATATATTTTTTCTTCAATCCATGCCAATGGCATCCACAAAAATAAATGAATCCACGGTACACTATGGTTGTAAGTCCCCAGAGGCAAAAATGACCTAAGATACCTTTGGCTGTTTTATTTTTAAGTTCTTCTGGCTTTTTACTCTCATTCTCTCCAATCGATTTTTTGCATTTTCTTCAGCATACCTGATAGAAGTTATTTTAAGAACATACACAGGTTAATCACATGATGTTTTTTTTTTAATACTTTTAAATCAAATCAGTTACTGACATACAGTTCTTGGTATGGATTGAATTTTAAAAAATGCTTGTTGATATATTTTTTTCCAAAATATGGAGAAAAGTTGTTTTTTTCAAAATTAAACTGAAGCATTTAAATTTCATTCTAATATGACGTGCTTCTTTCACTTTGTGAACAAACTCATGCTCTAAATCCAATAAAATTTGTTTGCACATGCGTATATTGACTTCTTCAGAATAATGAATTTTATCAAATTATCATGCACTTAATATATTTCCTTAACTTTAAAACACTTTCAATCTCTTTTAAAAATAGTGCACATGATGTTACTAATTCATTTACTATGACTGTAATGTGTTGCATTCCGAAATTGACATATTTTACCTAGATACGACAACAGTTCATGCTGGCTGTTCAAACTCCTTCTGTAAAATCACAGTGCAAACCGTTTGCTTCTTTACAAACAAAAAAGGGAGGTTCATGGAAGAGTTTACACAAACGCTTTTACACTTGATACTTATCGGACATAGAAATTACCTTAATTGCCCTATTCAGAATCGAAATAATTGATGCAAGCTATACTTTATTGTAGTTTTAACATGGATAGGCTTTTTATTCATGTTATTTTAGCCCTCACTATCACTCAGACAAAAATAATCACGAATATAATGCCTACCCATGTTAAAACTACAATAAAGTATAGCTTGCATCAATCATTTCTTAATTCAAAAGAAATTTCAAATATACAGTAACTTGAACAATATAACACTTACACCCGATACATCCATCATGGACTTTAATTTATCTTGTATACTTGTACTATCTGTCTCATCTTGGTCCTCAGAATCTTCATTCTCAAAAGCTTTCATTTGCAAGAAACAATCTCGTAAAACCTTAAAAACATAATCAGGATATTCACTATAAAATAGTCTCAGTTTAATATTATAAGAGGGTGGTAAAGGGGGGTGCTTGCACGAAAAAAACGTGAAATAAGACATAATTTCACGTTGAACGTGAAATAATTTCTGTAATGAACGTTGCACAAAAAATAAATACTTTTATTTGAACCTTTTGTGACCTTTTTGTATATATTAACTCTTTGTTTTACTTGATATTCCCGATTTAGTATACACATTTATGATATAATTGGTTTACGGCTTTTAAAAAAGTATTTCTTGACGATCCCTGCCAAGTGTTTGAATTTTATTTGAAAAATACCGAGCACGCAAAATAAGACTTTGAAAATCACGATGCACGTAAAATTAAATAAGCAGAACACGTTGAACGAGGCACCCGTCTTGCACGACTGAACGTCAAATAAAAAAGTAAAAACACGTTGAACGTGAAATAAAAAACGGCGATCACGTTGCACGAAAATAACCCTTTACCACCCTCTTATAAAAAATTTTGAAAACCTCAAAAACAATCAGAGTTTTCAATCTTTTTTTTTCTCTTCAAAAAAATTATAATTTCATGTAAAAAGTGACAATAAAATATATTTGGTTTTACAAATTTTTTCTTGACATGAACAATTTTTTTTTATTTTATATCAACTGGAATCCATAAACCATAGAAGTCCAAGGCAGATGACAGACAGGTCTCTGCTTTAGTCATATTTCTCATTTACCAGGGAAATTACAAAATTGGTGAAAAAATAAAATACTCCCTTTTTTTTAAAATAATATACAAAAACCTATTTGACAAAGACGTCTATATTACTATTCCCGCTTTTGTTTAACAAATTCAGCATTTTCTTGACTTGGTCTTGCCTTCATAATCGTCTTTACCATTGATCAACATAGCTTGGTATTTTTAACTTAAATATTCAAACAAACAAGTATAACTCTTGTTTTTCTTTCATTGTTTTGTACATAAATAAGGCCATTAGTTTTCCCATTTGAATTGTTTTACATTTGTCATTTCAGTCTTTTATAGCTGACAATGTGGTATGAGTTTTGCTCATTGTTGAAGGCTGTATGGTGACCTATATTTGTAAACTTTTTTTACTTTTAGTCCGTGGTGTAGAGTGATCTCATTTGCAGTCATACCATTTCTACATACTTTTATATTCTTATTTTTCTCCATATTGATATTATACCTCTAATTCATTTTCTTTGAAAGCCAAATCTTCCTGAACTTGGGTTTGACCTTTCTGTAATGTCTCATATCTTTCTGTTAAATCTTGATGTCTGAAAAACAAACTTATTTACAATCTCTGTGTTTGTTTAAATTCTACTTAAAATGTTATATTTATTCTATTATGTGTATTTTAATCAAATTTCATAGTGTTGAACTTAAATTTGTGAATAATTGACCATCAAATATTGTTTTGATCTTATTACATGGTTGGGTTACTGTCTCACTGACATTTAATCAGGAATCTGCTTTTATTCATATTCAACATATTTCATATAATTTTCAGGATAATTAACCATGTACAAACAATTAAATTTGTGTATTCAAAAAACTAAAACACATTTTAAATACAACTGAAGACTTCCAATTTTTGACTCATTTTTCATTACCAAAATGCTTTGGTTTTTTGTTTAATTTGTCACAAAATGTCTCATTGTCTCAACCCATACATTGATCACATCTTGAAATATCCATTCCCCTGATAACCAATCCCAAGCTGATAACAAAACATTTATGCAATAGCAACTTACTTTTCATTCCAATCTTCTGCTTCTTTCAATAACTAGAAAAAAAGAAAATTTCAACAGGTAAAATCTTAAAAGTCAAGCATGAAATATTTCATGTGGGAGTTTTAACAAAATTAGAACTGAAGCAACAAATTTTCTGCCTAAATTTACTGAAAACTTAGGGCCACTCAAAACTTCACTGTAATGTGCTTTCCAAAGCAAAATTACAGAATATTTGCAATCTTGCTCACATACCCCATGCCTCAACATTGTCAGTGAGCAAACAAAATCTCACTAGATTCCTAAGTTCAAAGACTCATAACTACTCTTAATGTCAACTGATAATTATATTTTCTTATGGATTTATGTCCTTATCATCTACAAAGATTCAGGAAATTCTGTGGTTTGTTTCGGAGATGACAAGTACAGGACTGACGGACTAATTTACAGACGGACAGATAGGTCAAAAACATTTTACCTTACGGAACATTGTTCTGTGGGGTATAATTTGGAAGATGCATCTTGTCTAAAATGAATAAAATCGCAGGAAATTTACTCTGATACAATAACCTACCTGTTGTTTACTAACTTCTAGCCGTTCTATTTGTTTAGTCAGAGAACTGTTCTGGTTCTTCTCAGACTTCAGATCAGTCTTTATGCTATCTAGTTCTTTGTTAGCCTGAAGAAAAAAATACATGTATAAATATCATTGTGTGCCAAAAGGCCTTAAAATAAACAATATTTATTTTGTAAAAACATTCATTAATATGTAAACAAATACAATGCCAGGATTGGAAAACAGGTGGCTAGTCATAAGTCTTGTAGTTGATATCTTGTGATGATTGGACTAGATTATCCTAGTAAATAACAATGAATGACCTCTCAAATTGACAGCTAACTTTTTAAAGGTGATTCATGTTTTTTTTACCTGTCACATTTTATGTCTATTTTCCAATCTATTATGAACAATAACTCCTAAATGGCAAAAATGAAAAACCTCCATATTAAACTTGACCATTATGTCATGAATAACAGCATATTAAAATTTGAAAAGCATTGGTTGAACGGTTCATATATTAACGTAAATGTATGAAAACAACATGTTTATTTTTGAAGATTGTATGTTGACCTCTAAATGACTTTTTTGCTGTTTGGTTTTTGATTACTCACTTGCATCCCTCATTTAAATTGAATTTGAGTACTGTGGATTCATTTATTTTCATGGTGACCAATTTTCCTGGTTTGAGGTAAATTTGCAATTTAGAGGATATTTGAATTCATTGTTGTAATGACTTTAACCGCGCGTAACCTAACGCTATACTTTGGTGTTCCATATGTAACGTCACATCCTTAGTAACTTTGTTATGTGTTCTTGCATAGATTTTAATACACGTTCCACATGTTATATTTGTTGTCTTGTAAATGCCTAAGTTTTTTCATTGGCGACAAGGTTAAAAGAGATGAAAAGTGACTGAGAGAAGATATTCAAAGGCATAACATAAGAAAAGAAAAAGAAAAATGGCTGAAAGAATTACAGTTGTGACAGAAAACAGAAATTTGCGCACTTTACCTTTCACACCATCGGAGGATCATCTTACTACGGGAAGTCAGTGGGAGGAATGGCTAGAAGGGATAGAAAGAGAATTCTGATATTTTCGAATTACAGAAGCTGAAGACAAAAAGGACGCAATGATTATTTATGGAGGTAAGGAAATTTCTAGATTGGAGAAAAGTACACCTGACCCCGTAGACAGACGCATGGATGCATACGAAAAGTTGAAGAAGAAACTAAATGATTATTTTGCTCCAAAGAAGAATAAACATTATGCGAGATACGTATTTTTGAAAATGAGACCGATTCATGGAGAATCAACGGTGGCATACGCGAAACGACTACGAGAGAGAGCTGCTGATTGTGAGTTTGAAAATCAAGATGACAGAATTTTAGAACACATTATTCAAACCACAGATAATGAATCGCTAATCAAAAAGACGATTAACAGAAAGTGGACACTTGATCAAATGTTACAGGAAGTACATCAGCTAGAAGATACGACATTGCAGATACATGATATGAGAGATATATACACAGCATCAAGAACCGGAGAAATTGCAAAAGTGACGAATTATGGAGGAAAACAAAGACATAACGGCATGCAAAATAGAGAGGAAACATACACAATGAGACATGAAAGGAGGAATAATTGTAACTATTGTGGAAAAACACATTCGTTTGAACGACGTGAAGATTGTGGTGCTTACGGAAAACAGTGTAACAAATGTCATAAATGGAATCATTTTGCTGTAGTTTGCAAATCCAGTATGCAATCTGTATACCAGGACAATGACCAATTCAGGAATCAACGATACACTGAACGAAATCAAGGTAGGAATGTTAGAAGAACAATGGAAGACACAAGCGAAGAAGAATATTCAGATAATGAGTTTTTTGGAAGGACAGTGAATCATTTGGGTGCAGTTAAGAAAATAAATGTACATAAAATTGGAAACGAAGCAAGAACAGTACTAGTTATGATGAATGATGTAGAAGTGAAAATAGAACCAGATAGTGGAGCCGATGTCAACATAATGGATGAGTATCAGTACAGAGCATACAAAAACAGAACTAGAGAGGGAGCTGAATTATTAGAGAGCAAAACAAAATTGAGTACTTTGCAAAGCATTCTAAAAGTAAAAGGAGAATTCATTACAACAGTGAGAAATGCAACTAGAGGAATAAAAACAAAAGTAATTGTGATTAAAGGAAAAACTAATTCACCACCACTTATTGGAAAGAAAACACTTATTGAATTAGGCATGTTACAAATACAAGAAGATGGAACATTAAAAGAGCCAAATGGATTAGGAATTCTGGGTGGAAATGCAAAATTTGAACACAAAATACCAGATATAAGAAACAAAGCAGCAAGGAATAAAGCAAACCACGTAAGGAACAACAATAAAACAGAAAACATGATCAAGAAGATAACACAAAGAGACAAGAACACAAGAGCACAAGGAGACAAAGAATACAAACAAAATGGTTCAAATAAGCATTCACAAAAAAGGAGGTACAGAGAACATTCTTTTAAAATCAGTGACCGTGTCTTATTCAAGCAAGAGAAACGGATTAAATGGTCAACTGCATATGAACTTGAACCGTATATCATATACAAAATATCCGGATCAAGCATAGGAGCTCAGCGAAAGTCAGAAGGAAGAAAAGTGTTTTGTGACTCTTCACACTTCAAACTCACTAATAACATTGACATTCTGAACTCAAATGGTAAATGGCGAGATAGAATTATAATGCACACTAAACCGAATGGAGACAAACACATGGTTGCAACAGGAAGAAGAGTGATGCCAAACCGAACCAAGAGAGCACCTGCTAGATTTAGAGACTTTGTGGTCTGATTTTAAATATGGACTGTAATTATTGTGGTCTGATTTTAAATATGGACTGTAATTATCGAATATGATATCATAAGTGAAATATGGACTGTAATTATCAAAAATAGATATCATAAGTGAAATATTGACTGTTAAATTTAAACTTTTATTTAATACCACTTTATTTGAAATGAAGATCAACACTTTTGAAGAAATGGAGAAATGTAATGACTTTAACCGCGCGTAACGTAACGCTATACTTTGGTGTTCCATATGTAACGTCACATCCTTAGTAACTTTGTTATGTGTTCTTGCATAGATTTTAATACACGTTCCACATGTTATATTTGTTGTCTTGTAAATGCCTAAGTTTTTTCAATTGTAGTGTCAAAGTCTGCATATATTCATTTAGAAAATGTGTATTTTGTTGAACTTTTAAATCTGTGATTCCTTTGTACCCATGAAATCCATGAAAATTGGTACCCATAGAATAATAATGTATCCACATTACAAATATTTCCTTTATAAGAGAATTACTTAACATTTTATGGATCAGTAAGTAGAGAGGGGATCAAACTGTCCCTTTATCCTGAAATGGGCCAAAAAACATTTTGTTTACTTACATTTTTCAGTTTCTCTGATATTGATTCAACTGCTTGTTCTTTCTTCTTTAACTGTTTCTGTGTTTCATCAAACTAAAATATATATGTATATATAAAAATACACTAACTATTCTACATTATAAAAAAAAACACATTTAAAAATAAAAGCTTTGTGATGATATTAATTAAAATGTATCAACAGATGATTAAGATAAGAATCATTCTATCCCCTTTCATATTTAAATTTGTGGTAAAATACAGTATTTTTTTCCTAGAAAATTTCTACAATGTACTCTTTTTACCCATAAATTTTTATAAAAGTTCAACAAAATACATATTTTCTAAATGAATATATGCAGACTTTGACACTACAATGAATTCAAATATCCTCTAAATTGCAAATTTACCTCAAACCCGGAAAATTGGTACCCATGAAAATAAATGAATCCACAGTACTCAAATTCAATTTAAATGAGGGATGCAAGTGAGTAATCAAAAACCATACAGCAAAAAAGTCATTTAGAGGTCAAAATAGATTTTCGCTTCACTGATATCACCAAAAAGTTTTACAATGTGGCTAATAGCTGATACCTTAAGATATATATGTTCAGTAAACATGATAATCTATACTCCTTATTTTTATTGGTGTACTGAGACTTCATTTTATATCTACAAGTTACCTACTTTATTTGACTTGGTCTGTGTCTCTTTCTTTTTCTGTGACAATTCCGTAGTTAATCTATCTATCTCATTTTGTTGGGATGACACAGAGCTCTCATACTCTTTTATCAAGGTCTGTAAAAATATAAAAATAGATTCAAATATCACTAACTGGATTGTCCAATAAAAATAAAACATAGACCTTTTGCTATAGAAATATGGCCTAGCTAATAATTCTCACAACAATTCTTCAGAAATGAACGGTATATAGGAAAAAATTGACTCATAATATTCAATATAACTATTAGTAAAAAAAAAATAAAAGAAAGATTGTTTTATTTCAAATTTAGCTTTTTTTGTAAATCTATTTACTTTAATAACGTAACTTGCTCTTACACAAAAGAGAGAACAATAAGCAAGGGAGACAATAAAAGAGGGTTTTGAACTACATATAAATTAAGGTTGACAGTTTAGGACAGAGCTAAAATGAAAACTTGAGAAATGAATGCATGCTTTGATAAATGTGAATATCAACTGAGTTGTGATAATACAAGATTTTATTTGTGTATCAAAAGAAACTATTAAGTGAACCATGACAATGCTAATTTCTAAAACAATACTTACCTTTTGACATTAAATAGATCAATGAAATAGTAGAATAAATTATATTTTACATTGTAAAAAAGGGATTACAAAAAAGAAAACATTTGAAAGAAATAAACATCTGGAGTCAGTATATCAACCTTGTTGTCTTAAGCTGTTACTTTAAAATCTTACCAACTTTCTTTCTATAGTTTATACATTCTACAAATGTTTACCAGTGCAACTAAAGTTTTGAACTGTTTACTGACCTTGAACTTGTTAATTTCTGTTGCTACATCACCAGATGATAAAGCCAGCAATTTTGTTTCCTCTTCTAGTTCCTTGACCTATAAAAGATAAATTATACTTAATTGCTTTAAAATTGAACCTGGTAAGGGGGTGGGCAGCACCCAAATTCATTAATTGTGGAGTGGTTGTATTTTACTTAAGATTTTTTATTTAATATTGAAAATTTCATATGATGGGAGGTTTGGGTCAAAAGAATTTTTTAACCTTTTTCGTCGTAATGGACACATATGAATGTTTTTTTTTTGTAGGTGCGCTTTAAATTCCATTCACTCAAATGATATTTGCTAAAATCTCAGAGTTTGGAAAATGTTATTGTCTCACAACAGGTATTATTAGTAAATACCCCTTCAATACATTATATATTTTTTATATTAAAATATTGTAATTACATCCTTCCTTTGCAAAAGCATGCAATAAAACACAAATAATGTTCTAATAAAACATTGTTTGCAAATATACCCTTTTCTGTGATATTTCAAGTTCATCTTCAACATTTTCTCGTTCTTTTGTTGCTATGAACAACTTTTCTTCAAGACCTCTGACCACAACTGAAAAGAAATGTGAAGATGTATTATCAAAATGAGATAAGGGGCTGAATGTATGTTTGATGTCTAGATAACCTTACCAGATATGTGTAGAAATCAGATCATAAGTGTGCATTTAAGCAAACTTGTATAAAACCAGGTATTACTAATGAGGTGGTGGACAGAAGGTCCCTGTTTACCAATCCCCAAGACAAAATTCAGTCAAAATAATTTCCCACAATATCCATATTTTACTCCTCTTCCCCAAATCCTGCCCATTGACTCTCACTTCTTGTCCCCTCATTCCATGTTCCCTTACCCCTGTCAGACCTCTCATTTTTCATTAAATAAGATTATATCAAATATTAATCATAAATTTTAAAATGATAAATATTGCAATTTTTTTTGTAATTTAATGGTGATCTGTCAATCACAATATAACAGCATTTTACAATTGTAATTGCCCATTAAAAAAATTCATTTCCTTTGCAATGCAATAAAATCATTGATTGATTCATTCAATTCCCTGCTGAATATTTGGTTTACAAGTTTAAATCTAAAACATTTGACCGTATATATACATAACACTTACCTACTGGATCTGTTTTCTTTGGTTTCTTCTTTCCCTATAACAAACAAAATGGTATATAGAGAAAAGGGGATATTAACAATAACCATATGTATATAATACATTGGTTTCAATTAAATATAGACAGTAATTTCAAACTAAAATAAAAACCTGTAATTTCTGGAATTTTGGATCCTCAATGCTCTTCAACTTTGTACTTGTTTGGCTTTATAAATATTTCGATATGAGCGTCACTGATGTAGACGTTATGTAGACGAAACACGCGTCTGGCGTACTAAATTATAATCCTGGTATCTTTAATAACTATTTTAACCACTGGGTCGATGCCACTGCTGGTGGACGTTTCGTCCCCGAGGGTATCACCAGCCCAGTAGTCAGCACTTCGGTGTAGACTGGAATATCAATTATGTGGTCATTTTTAGAAATTTCCTGTTTACAAAACTTTGAATTTATCAAAAAACGAAGGATTTTCTAATCCCAGGAATAGATTACCTTAGCCGTATTTGGCACAACTTTTGGGAATTTTGGATCCTCAATGCTCTACAACTTTGTACTTGTTTGGCTTTATAAATATTTCGATATGAGCGTCACTGATGAGTCTTATGTAGACGAAAGGCACGTCTGGCGTACTAAATTATAATCCTGGTATCTTTGATAACTATTCACATGAGAAATAAATCTAATAATTCACTCCACTAACATACAACAATGGGTGTTGCCAATACCTAGTTGATGACAAAACCAATTAAGAATACATAAATAAATAATAATATTGCATTTTCTATTTAATTTCCAAAAACAGTCAATTTAATAAAAAGAATTTCTTATTCCAGACTACAAGTTTCAAAAAAATAATTCAGCTAGTAAGAGAACAACACTAATAGTTAACTCATATGCTACAAACTTGTTGAATATTTTCTAAATTTGATTCTTCCGTAAATCCACAGAATCCTAAATCCAACATACTCATAAGTACTTACTCCACATAAACAGGACAGACAGGAAATAGTCATTAACATTGTTATTGTTACTATGGCAACAAGGACTGTCATCTGTGGTGTCAGACCTAATGGTTCCTGTTCTAACAGAGACTGGATTGAGGGAGGAAGCTGAAAAAAACAAGAAGTAACAAGTGATGAAACAGCTTTAAATTTGGTCTCTATTCGCACAACTTAGAAATTTAGTTGACATGGCTCATTTAATCTGATTATTATCTTCATCTAGTTTAAACTTAGCTCCATCTGTCTATAACCTTACCCTATAAATCATATATATCTATGTCTTATGTGTGATATGTATCCTTCCTTAACAATAACAGTGTTCAGCCTTACAATCTGAATAGAAGCTGATAATTTAAAATCTACTAACAACCTCAATAATCTAACCCTGTAAATAATTTGATCAATTTTGTATGAGCTATACAGCGAGATATAATTATCAATCTACAGCCATGATTGGCCTACAATCCCTAGAATACAGCTTTTTAGAATCAACTTAACAATAAGCTTACCTTTTCTACAACCAGTTTAAGTTTAGCTTCCATTCCTCTGAATCCAACCCTCCATGATTGTTTTTCCTGGTATTCCTTATTCTCCTCCTCCTCCAGAGTGTCATCAGTAATCTTCCGAGTAAGAACTGTATCTTGTGGGTCAGGGGTCACATTCTGCTGTGATGGTGGTGGTGGTATCTCATCTTGTACAGGTGGGGGAGTTATCTCCTTTTGTGGTAAAGGTGTAATAGTCTGTGGTTTCTCTTCAGCTTTAACATCAGGTTGAACACTCTGTATCCCTTTAACATTGGTATCTGTATTGTGTGAAAGTGGCTTCCTAGTTAAGAAGTCAGCTGTTTTGTAAACATCATGTACTTGTGGCTCTGTATTGGCTGGTGGCACATTAGTATCAGTGGCATTTGCTGTTCCGAACTTGATATCAGTATTATCCTGTAAAACCATAGTTGCCTGATGCTGATGTTGTTTGGCTGGAATGTCCATGTTCATAGAAGACATTAGTTGATCAGCTACTGACAGAGAACTTCTAATGTCATTCCGTAATACCTGGGGCTCGGTCTTTCCTCCTTCTGTCATAGGTTTTATATCTCTTAGATCAGCTGGTGGTTGTGTTTGGGTACCAGCGTGTTGTTGTGAAGAACCAGGCTGATGCTGTAGTGGTTTATCACTAACCAATGGAGAACCAGTTTGTTGTTGCTGATCTGGTTTATCACTCACCAATGGGGAACCAGTTTGTTGTTGCTGACCTGGTTTACCTTGCGGACCATCATTTTGCTCATATGTTTGTGTTGGAGAACCGGTCTGTTCTTTGTGTTTTGATGGTGAATTCTGGTGTGCATCACCTTGTTGATCAGGTTTATCACTGATAACTGGGGTACCAGTCTGAACAGAACTGGATGGCTGTTCTACAGCAGGTTTATCTTCATTTGATTCTTTCTTCTCCTCATCCAAAAACTCCATCAAATCTTCAGTGACAAATTCAACATCAGGATGAAGTCCAGAAGCTTTTTTAACAGCCTCATTCAAAATATTAGTCTCTTTGTCTTCTTTTATTATTTGATCTTGAATTATTTGTTCTTTAGGCATTTGACCTTGTTTACCTTTCTCAACCTGTCCTTTTTGTTCCTGGACAGGTTGACCTGTCTGTTCAGTCTGAATTGACTGAGATGATTTCAATTTTTCCAGCTGCATTTTTTGCTCATCTGTCAGGCTTCCTGGTCCCTGCTGTCTCACTTGTTCAACTATCTGATCTGGTACTTGCTGCATTTGTTGACCTTGCGGTATTTGTTGACCTTGCTGTACCTGTTGACCTTGCTGTACCTGTTGACCTTGCTGTACTTGTTGACCTTGCTGCATTTGTTGATCTTGTTGCATTTGTAGACCATTTGTTTGTCTCTGATCAACCTGCCCAGTTTCCTGAGGTAATTTTTGTTCTGGTTGGTCTTGCCTTGTCTGCTGTGGTTGTTGCTGACCTTGTTCTGTTTGACCAGTTTGTGGAGGTACTTGAGGGGAACTCTCTTTCTGCAGGTTTTGGGTCTCTCCTGTTTTATCTAGTTGTTCTCCTGTGGATCCGGTTTCTTGAGGTACATGAGGGGAATTCTCCTTCTGTTGAGTTTGACCTTGTACACTTTCCACAATTCTTTCTTGCCCCATCTGCCCTGTTTGACCTGACTGATCTTGGGTCTGAGATTTCTGCTCTGGCATCTGCTTTTGTTCCATTTCTACAACATTTGGTCCATCTCCTAAAGGTGCTGCTTGACTAGGAGCAACATCTTGTGTAACAGTAGCCTGTATTACTGGTGTTGAACTTTCCACTTTAAGGGCTGTTTTCTGTGGTTCTGAATCTTCAAACATATCTAACGGGAAAGGTGTGCCATCAATGATTGTATATCCATCCATTGCTGATGGTTGTGACGATTCCAATACAGGTGTGGGCTTCACTTGTTCAGCAGAGGTCTCCTTTAATTCTGTAGGTACCTCAACAACTGGAGTGGGCTTGACCTCCTCAGATGAGACCACTTCATCAACAGAGGGTGGGGTCATCTCTTTAGCAGGGACCTCTTCTAAAGGTTTTTCTACATTTGGTGGGTGTGTTGCCTGGATCTCTTCTTTAGGTTTTTCTATGTCAGCCGATTTTGTTTTGCTAGCCTCTTCTAACGGTTTTTCTATGTTAGGTGATTCAGTGGCCTGGATTTCTTCTAATGGTTTTTCTATGTTAGGTGATTCAGTTGCCTGGACTTCTTTTAAAGGTTTTTCTATATCAGGTGATGGCGTTGCCTCAACTATGTCAGGTGAAGGTTTCACAATGTCCTCTTTCTGATCTACATCAACTTTCCCCTCACTTTCATTATCTATACTTTTACTTTCCTCCTCTTTTTTTTCATTCAATAGATTTTCATCACTGATTTGCAATCCTTCTTCCGATTCAACAATTTGTAAACCTTCATCAGGTTTTTCACCATCTGCAACTTTCTGATCTTGACCTTTGACATCTGGAGTTTCACTACTTTTTTCCTCTGGTTTGAGACTATCAGATTCATCTACCTTCACATCCTTCATCTCCTCTTTGTTATCCTCTTTCTCCATCTCATCTCCCCCTACTTCTGTTTCATCTACCTCAGTATTATCACCTGAAATTATACACAGAAAATCTTATTAGTTCAACAGTTAAAAAACTTTATATACTTCGTGTAACAAAAAGAAGACAGTGTAATAATCCTTAAATGTCCCGACAATAAATGTGAACCATTTTAAGCTAAAAACAAGTCTATGTACACTACATGTTTAATATTTCTTACATTGAAAAAAAACCACTTTAATACTGATTACAATAAGCTATACTTAATATTTCAAAATATATCAAATCATTTATTTATATAAATATAAAAAAAGAACTTGTACACAGTGGTTAAGGAGGTAGACCTAGGTTAAGGGAAATAACTCTTAAAATCATCAGTACGTTTGTGTCAACCATTTTTAAAAATATATTCTAAGCTTCTAGGTTACATAGATTATTTTCAATCTGTTTCAGGCAAATGCTTAAAATACATTGATGAACTTGACTTTTACAAACGTACTGATGATTTAAAGAGTTATCTCCCTGAACCAAAGTCTACACCCTTAAATGGATGTATTCAAACAATAAATTAAACTCCGTAGGGTGAACCAACACATTTGAAATCGTTTTGGTAGAGTCCCTGAATTGATACCTTGGTATGACAGGTTGTCAAATCATGCAAATTAATGCAATATTTAAATAATATTCAAAATTGACAACAGCACTTTAAATGGTCTGCAATTTTATTATCTAAGGTCTACATGTTTCACCTGCGAGACAGGTCTGAAGACGTCTGCCTTGCAGGTGAAACATGTAGACCTTACATAATAAAATTGCAGACCATTTGAAGTGTTGTTGTCAATTTTGAATATTAAACAATAAATATATTAAACACAGGTTTTACCATTTGATTAAGGACTTTCCATTTTGAATTTTCCTTGGAGTTCGTTATTTTTGTGATTTTACTTTTTACAGAAGAAAAAAAATATTAATCAATAAGCTGTTTTACTTAGAAAAAATTGTTGCCATCGAAATCAAATTGAAACAAAATAATTAATGACAAATAAAAAAAAGAAACCTTTAATCTCCTCCTGTTTTGTATCATCTCCTGTGGCCTTTTCTGTCTTATTATCTCTGTCTTGTTGCTTTGTCTTATCATCACCAGTTTTAGGTTCATCTTGTTGTGTATTGCCATCTTTCACTACATCCTGTTGGCCTTCACCTCTGACCTCATTCTGTTGTGCTTCATTTTTGACCTCATCTTGCTTTCCAACATCTTCCTCAATTGTGACCTCATTGTCTTCTGTTTCAATGTCTGTTCCGTCGTAGTCTGAAAACTCCAAGCCATCTTTGTTATCCTGCAATAGCAATAAAACACCAACTGGCTAAACAAAACATACACTTCTCTAATTTAAACAACTGACGAAAACAAAATCTAAATTTCTTAACAACTGGCGAAAACAAAATCTACATTTTTATAATTTAAAAATCAAGCGAGAGAATGAATATGGAAAATAAAGCAATTTTTCCATTTGTAAAGGGGCATAACTCTAGAAAGATTAAAGTGATGCCACCAAAAATCAAGATCTGTGTTTTGTGGTAATTAGTATTATTTATAAGTTTCATTACATTTGGTTGATGCAAACTGAAGTTAGAGAACAGAAAACCTCCTTTCTGCTTTTCTAATCAAAAACTAGCTAAACAAAATATAAATCTGATTAGAAACAGATTTAATTTCTTTTATAGACAACTTATTTATTCTTTTGGGAAACTCCTTCTTAACATATTTGAACAAACTGGAGAAGCTTAAGCAGCCATTAACTGGTGATTCATTTACTTTTGTGGGTATCAATTTGAATTCGTGGTTCTACTGTACCTATGAAACTTACGAAAATTGGTTTCCAAGGAATAATATTGAATCTACAGTAATCAAAGACATTTTGCAGATTTCAGGGGCGGATCCAGCCATTTGAAAAAGGGGGGGTTCCCAACCCAGAGTGAAGGGGGGTTCCAACTATATGCACCCATTCAAATGCATTGATCGGCCAAAATAAAGGGGGTTCCAACCCCCGGAACCCCCCCCCCCCCTAGACCTGCCAATGGATTTGCTGTTCTCTTATATTTTATGTTGTTAATTACCTTTTTCTCTGTTTCCTCTGGATTCTCATCTACAAAACAAATCAAAGTTAAGAGAAGTTTAAAAGTAAGAATTTCAGACTAATCTCAATGGTTCTGAACTCTTTACATCATTCAGCTGAGAAATACAAGGTATCACATATGGCATCCAGTTGGTAGCTGGACTGTTCAGATCAGTTTATATTATGTTACCTAGTATTTATACAGTGTATAACAAATAAGGTGTCCTCTTTAAAATTTGTTACTTTGTGCAAGTGAGTGGTCATCATGTTGGTAGATGAGACAATGCACATCTTTTTTTATTGTTGGTTATGCTTCTACATTTGTGCAATATTTGCTCTTGACAGGCAATGGGGTAGGTTTGTGTACAAATTAAAATGGTTAAAACTCCATTGCATTTCTAACCCTCTTGCTGTCAGTTGTTTTTCAGGGTTGCATTTCAGAAAATGCGACTGATCGAGGTTTGTGGCGTGACATGCCAAACAATGACGTCATTCGATATATGATGTCATGCCATATTGACCGTTACATTTGAGAGACATTGTAGAAACTTATTACACTTTTTAATTTTCTGCCTTTTATTTTGATAAAGGTACAGCAATGACGAGAAGCTTCCATAAATTAAAACATGGACATATGTGTCCCTTCGGCACAGTCAGTTTTGACACATGTGTCCCTCCGGCAGCAAGAGGGTAAAAATAGTTGATATTTTGTAATTTTTTTAATTGTGTATATTTTTGTACTGTTAATATGCCTTCAATCCTTTAAGGCATAAATGTACATTTCTTTAATCATTTATTTTAATTACAAAATTTAATAAATAGAAAATAATTTACCACTTTTGTATCCTTCATCATCTTCTTTAATATCAGTCTCATCCTCATCTTCAAGTTCAGTTTCATCTTTCTCACCTTCTGGCGGAGTCAATGGTGGCTTGGGTTCATTACCCTAAAAAATATACGAGAAATAACCTTATTGGAAATGGAAACACAAAATGTTCTCATGTTCAGCCCCCCTTTTACTATTATTTTCTTTTTTAACAAAAACAAAAACAAAAACATACCATACCATATCACATCACAATTTAACCCTATGCACGGGGCAACACAACTATATTCAAAAGATGGATGTAGTCCATAACTTGCATAAGGTATACAAAGGGGGATAATTCCAGGTCCATATTGAAAATTCATAAAACCAATGTTTTTTTTTTCTTCTTCTAATTTAAATTAAAGAATTCAGATATAAATTCCATGTCATCTTTTGACATTATCAAAATTAATCATAAACATGTACAGACTACTACAGCTGTAGTATATATACATATGTGAAAATAGCTCCTGAATTGATGGTTAAAATTAAGTTTACCGATAACAAAAGTTTGCGTTATTTTGCTATATTTTCAACTCCTTACAATTATATTACTTTTAATATGGATTATTGTGAACCAAGAACTGAGCAAAAAGTTATATGACTGAAAGGCCAGGTAAAAGTCTCCAGAGCTAGGTCTGGTAAAAGTCTCCAGAGCTATGTCTAGTAAAGGTCTCCAGAGCTAAGTCTAAGGATTATAAGTATTTTAACTAGCAATTATATACCGAACACCATGGGGACTATACTTCCTGGATATACATGTAGGATATCATCCTTATTACTATTTTTACTACTTTTGTGTGAACTATTTTTCAGGGGTTTAGGGATTTTTATTTATATTTCCTGAAAACTATACAGACATCTGTGGGACTATCCTTCCAGGGTTGGGGATTTCACCTTAATATTCACTCAAAGTTATAAACTAACCTCTGTGGGAACTATCTTTCCTGGGTTGGGAATTTCTACTTTATATTCCCTCACAAATGATCTTGGAAAGTAACCTTTTCTATCTCCAATCTGAAAACAAAAACAAAGAACAAAGATTGATTATATAGATTATTCATGTACATTAACACTGATAAATATTCATTGTGCACAGCAGCTACAAGTATCAATATCATTTTAACATGGTTGTGATCTACAAATGCCACAAGTTTATATGGCCTGTACAAAGTCAAACAAATCATTGACATTTGAGTACATGGTTGCGATCTACAAATGCCACAAGTTTGTATGGCCTGTACAAAGTAAAACAAATCATTGACATTTGAGTACATGGTTTCGATCTACAAATGCCACAAGTTTGTATGGCCTGTACAAAGTCAAACAAATCATTGACGTTGCAATCTACAAATGCCACAAGTTTGTATGGCCTGTACAAAGTCAAACAAATCATTGACATTTGAGTACATGGTTGCGATCTACAAATGCCACAAGTTTGTATGGCCTGTACAAAGTCAAACAAATCATAGTCATTTGAGCACATGGTTGGTATTAATCTGCACTGGCCTCTTTAACATGTTTAAGTGGTTGCTACAGAATTCACCAGCATAAATTTCTGTGACACTTTCCAATAAAATTGTGTCAGAAACCATTTTTTGTTAAATGCATGCTTCATATTTTGTTGTTCATTACTTTAAAGCCAGTTGATGCACACTAAATCAATTACAGATTCATAGTGATAACCTAAAGGAAATACAGACCTATAAAATTCATTCTGAAAGTAATTACTTACATATTGATTTATTTATATGATTAGTTATTAGTTTTAAAAGATGAGAAGTAGACTTGTTGTGAAGTAAGTGTTCCCATGTTGCAACTGACATAAATGTGCAACTTTGTGTCAACCAGTTGATAATTTACTCATTTGGTTAAGACAGTACAATAAAGGTTGGAAAATCAGTTTAATTGTTCATATTTTATTGAAATCTGCTCATTTATTAGCTTTAAAAAAAACAGTAACTAATGATTTATCCTTTCTTGCTCACAATAGTGAATTACAGTTATAAACATAATTTTTTGTTATACATACATATATGCTGTAACATTTTTCAAACAGGAAATCATATATTTTTTTCGTTAAAATTTTCCATTAAATTAGTTACCTGTCCACCCCAAAGATCTGGTCTGTTTCCTGCAGATTTACTTAATATTTGTACAACTTCTCCGCGACTGAATGTAAGGAAAATAGGATCATTGTGATGATGTCTAGCTAATGTCTTGGCTAATGATAACATAGCTGAAAAATAAAATATATTTAAGTAACACCATAGTAAGATGGAAATGTAATCCTTGATTTGATAAATACACTTCAAACATCCAAGACTAAATACAATTGTAAACAAGAGGATCTAACTGGAATTTACATGTACATATATGAGCATTTTCAACAATGACCAATTTCCAATGTTCAAGACTAGAATATATAATTAATAACTAAAATCTATTTTGGTTGATATTGTTTTTCAGATCATTTTCCTTTCTTAAGTTTCTTATTAAATACCAAACATTAACTTGTCGATATGGACAATGTCACATTATGGTAAGTTTTCATCTTCATGAATAAGTTAAACTTAAACAGAGTGGTAGACTTTTTTAGGTGGAAATCTTATTAAAACATAACATTTTTTTTAAATTTTGGCCATGTAAAAAATGTCAACCTCCTCATTGTAATAACAACTATCCCAGGACTGTCCTATGTTGACAAACAGTCATGGGAATAGCAGGTTTGTGAGTGAAAGCAACGGATCACACTTTTTATCATTATAGTAGTCCGAGATTACTATGATGTCCAACAGCTGTTTTGCCAGACAAGCTGGGCCATGGGACGTCAGAGCTCGTCCCATATCAAAAAGTGGATATTTGCCCGTCCAAAATAGATGCGCTGCTTTGTCACTGACTACGCCAACGGACAGCCTGGGAATTATATAAATTGGGTCTCAATTTGTTCATTTTTCATTATCTCTTCATTTATGTAAGTTTCACCTACCTGCCACCCTTTAAATGGACGTCACGTTACAAGACCTCGAGACTCAAATATGCGAATAATATTTATACTTTTTTCATCTCCTTTAAGGAGATTGATATCTAACATTTAGTAGCCAACCACGATTTTTCACCTCCTTCACAGGAGTTTGCTATTAAGCATTTTGTGCCAACCATGATAACATTCGGAAGCTCTCAGATATTTACATTGCTTGCATCGTAAATGAGTGAGGCGTTAGATTATATATTCATATTGACCTAGGGTCATATGCAAACATCATTTCCCAAAGTCCATTGTGCCTTACTTTTTTCTCGTGATCACATGACAATCTTTCAAAATGAAAGTCAAAATGCCAGAATTTGTGGGTCACTGTGAGAAAATAAAGGGTGGCAGGTAGGTGAAAATTACATAAATGAAGAGATAAATGAAAAATGAACAAATTGATACCCGATTTATATAATTCCAAGGCCGTCCGTCCCACGGCCCCAGCTTGTCTGGCAAAACAGCCGTTGGACGTCAGAGTAATCTCGGACTATCATTATAGATGTAAAGTACTAATAACTATCACTATATATCAATGGGGACAGATAATTTCTCTGGTCAAGCGGGACAGATTTCCAAAAACTGAAATAGCGATAAGGTGTATTGGGAACAACTTAATTACACTGGAGGGAACAGGAAATTGAAACAAACAGTGAATAGGGTAAATCTACCTCCTTCAAATAATAAATGACTGCTTAATTGCAAGTTGAAAGTCGTACTGGACTACTGCTTTAAAAAAAAATATGCCGCATGTTTTGTTATTGTGGACTTACTTTTACAATCATCGTCTGCACAAAGTCGCAAATCTGAAATTTTCGACCCTGAACATTGAATGGCATAAAGCAATACAATAAGCACTTTTGAAATCATCTGGATTCTACAAACAAGCCGTGGTTTCATTTCAATTTGTTTTCAATGGCTTGTACACGTAAGAAAAATCAGCTGCAATTTTTTTAACATCCGGTAGACTGTGTCTTGCTATGTGTAATGTTGAGTGTAGCAAGAAAATCAATACAGGGACCAGTTCAACAGAAATGAGATTAACTCGGACCAAAGACCACTCGTACCAAGACAAGTAGCTGATTTTTTTTAAAGACACCTCGGACCAGTTTGAAACAAGATGTCTTTATTAAAATACTGGTTGAACCGTGTAACTCATCAGTTTTAAAGGAACTGCATACCACTCTTAAACTAAATGACAACTCTAAAAATATGAAAATAAAGTTATGCCGTTTGTGTTACATCAATTATTGGGGGGGACCTTTGTCGGGACTCCGGGATCGCGTGTTTTTAAGCTCGGGATTTCGGGATTGACCCTTTCGGGATCCGGGGATTCTTTTTTCGAATTTCGGGATGGCGGGATTTAAATTTCTTTCGGGACTTCTGGGTTGAGTTCAATATCGTAGCAGCTACGTAGTGCTACGTAGATTTTGACCATTGAACGTGTAGCTATAGACTAGTTATTACATAGCTAATGATAGCAGCTACGTAGCCGCTACGTAGCTGCTACGATATTGAACTCAACCCAGGATTTCATGTTTTTAAGTCCAGGATTTCAGGATCAGGGTCGAGTTCTTGAATATCGTAGCAGCTACGTAGTGGCTAGGTAGCTGCTATCAATGTTTATGTAGCAACTAGTCTATAGCTATATACGTTCAATAGTAAAAATCTACGTAGCACTACGTAGCTGCTACGATATTGAACGCGGCCCAGGACAGCAATCCATTACAACGGGTAAAAGTTAAAGTCACAGCAATGAATCCAATAACATGGGTAAATGGAATAAATGCTATAGACACATATGTGTTATATATGTCTCTGACACAATGAAAGTATCAGAACTGCACAAAACACAAAACAAAAACACAAAACAAACAAAAGTACCAATCTTTAAGTACTGGGAGCCATGATTAAAAACTTTTAAATATTAATTCAATTAATACTAGATAAAAACCATGCTTTCCCAGTTTAAAATATGAATCACTTCATATCCCATGAATATAAACTTATAACACATTTAGTTTAATGTGTACTGTTTCTGTATTTCTATTGGTCTTTGTATGTTTGATCTGCCTACCTATAGTTGCTACATGAATTACTATATAAATTCAGTACAATACAACCAGATGGTGTTTTAGAGGTGACAGTAATCTTGGAGAAGTGACAACGTCATTCGTTTTGAATTATTAATACGATAGAAAAAAAACTATTACAATTCATCCATTATCAGAGTTGAGTTCAATATCGTAGCAGCTAAGTAGCGGCTACGTAGCTGCTATCAATATCTATGTAGCAGCTACTCTATAGCTACACGTTCAATAGTCAAAATTTTCGTAGCACTACGTAGCAGCTACGATACTGAACTCAACCCTGTATACTCGGTCTAAGCTTGATAAGTTGTAAATGTTGTAAGTCATCGTCAGGGTTGAATTCAATATCGTAGCAGCTACGTAGCGGCTACGTAGCTGCTATCAATTTCCATGTAGCGACTTGTCTATAGCTATACGTTCAATAGTCAAAAGCTATACGTGCTACGATAATGAACGCAACCCAGTTGATTCAAGGATTTGTATAGTAAGCTACTATGTACAATATCGTATCAATACCTATGTTGCGGCTACGTAGCTGCTATCAATATCTATGAAGCAACTAGTCTATAGCTACACGACGTTCAATAGTCAAAATCTACGTAGCACTACGTAGCTGCTACGATATTGAACAAAGTTGAACTCAACCCTGGTCATTCATTAATTATATCTATATAACTATATCATATGGTTTTAGAGGGTATAAATCATATTCAATCAAAATGATTGTTCACCGAATTGATTAAATTAATGAACTGATTCCTCTTAGTTTTATGGATCTCGATCATATCTATAGAATTCAATCGTTGTGTCCGTTTAAGAGTTTATCAATGCCATCAACTCTCTCATATGCTTTTCATCGAGGATCACGATTGTATGAATCATTTAAGAGTCGATCAATTTAATAAACTTTTTCTTTTTCTTATCAAGATTCCCTATTAGATCAATCGTATCAAATCTTTCAGTTCAGTTAATTTTGAATAAATTAACCAAGTGTCTCTTTTATGTCCAAGACTCACGGTCAAATTGATTTTATAAATTCAAGTAACGGTTTATTTTTGTGTTTAAGATTCACAAATGTATCGATCGTATTCAATCGTTCCGACATTTTAAGGTTTAAACAATTCTGGTCAGATGTCTCATCGTCAGTCGTATTCAAGCGTTATCTTTCATGTAAGAGTTGATCAGTTTGATCGTCAGATTTTCAGGGGCTATAATTATATCAATCTTATTCACTTGTTAGAATCGTTTAAGAGTTTATAAATTCAATCAAATGCCTCTTTTTAAGGTTACAGTTGTAACATTATGATTCGTTTTCTTCAATTGACACTATCGTTATAAGTTGATCAATTCGATCAATTATCTCGTCCGGCTGTGACGATTCACAATTTTTGCACTATTGTATCAATTGTTATCGGTCGTGACGACCTTTCAATTGTTAATCGATTAATCAATTGCCACCATTATGTGATCAATGGTAACGATCACATAAACCCTTACGACCGTTGAAGAGTTGATCAATTGAATGTGCCATCCCCTGTTGCTCTTAATCGTAGGAATCGTATTAAATCGTTAAGATTGTTTAAGAGTGGATCAATTTAATCGACTGTCTCATTCTCACAATTGTATCGATATTTGACAATCAACTGTGATAAATCCTATTTATCGTAACAATCGATTGTTTGCTATTTTGATTGGGCTGATTTAGTTGATTTTTTGTATAATAAATCGAGACAAATCGTTTTTATCGTTACGATCGAGTGTTTGCAATTTTCATCGACCATCGATTGAATCAACTTTTTTTTCAGAAATTACTATCTATGTTTCGTTCAGTGGTTGTTGATCGCAAGCTTATTAAATTTCTAGTTTATTGCCGTAATTTACCGGATCGTTACATTGATAAACAATCGACACAAACTCATAGAGCACGTTAAAAATAAAAGGCTTGATAGAGCAATGCATTTAAAATTACGTTTCCGGCTGTAAAGTGATTTGTTGTATTCAATTTGTTCTTGCTAGTGCACTTTTTTTTCGATTCTTTTTAACGTTTTTCCTTGTACCTATGCTGTGCAGTGGTCAAATTTCCAACTACATTACCAGGAATTTATACAGTATTTACATGTAATTTAAATGCCCCTACAAATACAGTACTGGTATAAAAAGTTAGTCATTTTTCAGTACTGTAAATTTAAGTCATATTTCAGTACTCAGGAAGGTAGTATACCTGACCTTACAATGACTTCACGGTTCAGCTAACAATCAAGCTAACCAAAGATATTACCTTTAGCTACACACTAATTGAAATCATGCATGATTTGTTGTATTTAATTTGTTCTTGCAGAATTTATAACTACTATTTGCCTTCTAGTGCACGTTTTTTTTTTTAATTCTTTCGTCACGTATTCCCTTGTACCTATGCTGTGCGGTGGTCAAATTTCCAACTAGTATAGAGGTCTCGTAGCTTAGGTCACTTCATACATAAAAAATTCTGATCAATTGCAAATGTCTCTTTTCAGTTTTCAAGACTCACGATTGTATCGATCGTATTTAATCAGACCTTGTGGTTTTCCAGGGTCACGATTATATCAATCGTATTTAATCGTTACGATCGTTTATGAGTTAATATAGCGAAAGCTACCAGAGGAACAATCAAACTCATAAATCGAAAATAGACTGACAACGCCATAGCTAAAAAAGGGATAAAGACAAACAGACAAACAATACTGCAAAAAAAGCAACACAAAATAGAATACTAAAATCCCCCCCCCCCCCACCCCCGGTTGACTGGGGAATAGATGATCTTCCTCCGAAGTGGGGCGTCCTTTTGCTTGTGCGGAATGCACAAATTTGCAGCCACGTCTGTTCAGCATGGGGACGTTAATTCCAATGCCTCGTGAGCTCTTCAACCCCGGAAGACTATATTAAAGAACTTTGTTATTGTCCTGAACTGAATATGAATAAAATATTTGCAGCTGGACGTGATGCAACCAACAATCAATCAATCAATTAAATACAAAAGGTAGTGAAGGGCCACGGTGGCCGATTGGTCTAAGTAGTTACTACTGTAATCACTAACCAGTCAACACTGAGGTTGTGAGTTCGAACCTCGCTCATGCAGGTGCACTTGACTCCAATCTCAATTGACTAGGATTGTCAGTTTTACTATCTAAAGTCGGTGGTTTTCTCCGGGCACTCCGGGAGTCCAGCTTCCTCCACCAATAAAAACTGGCCGTCACGAAATAGCCTTAATGCGGTGCTTAGCTGCGGCGTTAAAACACCAAAAATCAAATCAAATCAAAAGGTAGTGTCCTATTACAAGGCACATCTTAAGAGCAGGTATTACCGTTTTTAAACAGCTTTTTTTCTTGATTTCTCGAATCATAGATTTCACAATTTCCTGATTTCTCAATTTCCCGATTTCCCGATTTCGCGTGAAAGTGAAAGTAAAAAACTCAAAGACGCGAAAAGGCGAAATGGCCGCATCCGTACACCATAAAAAATGCATGGTGAGTTGTATATATACGTCTGTCTCGTTAAATACGTTCTTTTGCGAACAGGATATGGTTAACCTTCGTGATCACCTACGATGACCACCGATTTTCCGCAGGTGCTCCGGAGGAATAATTATATCTGTTTCCAGTAATAGTAAGCTTAATATTGAAAAGGGTAGACATCGTAAATTATCCATTGAAAATAAGATTATAATTCCTCAGTATAAAAGGATTTGGGTGGGAGTGCTCTTTGGATTCAATCCATGTTGTGTTTTGTAATCTGTTGTTCGTCGTTTGGTCATTTCTCGGGGTTTTTTGTTTTGTTTTATTTGGTTATTTCTGGGTTTTGTTCTGTTTTTTTGTCGTGACATCGTCAGTTTGTTTTTGCTAGAATGATGAGTTTAAATGTGCATCCGGTATTTTTTTGTATCTCTTTTATTCTTATTTTGATTGAATATTTTTGTAAAACATCCATAAGAATAACAATTTAAAAATTCTAAGTCAAGTGTAATCTAAGCTTTTTAACCAGCCTGGTAGACAGAACTTCGGTACTTGAATGATGATTCGGATATTGTTTTGATTGCCCGAAATCTTACTGTTATAAAATTTTATAAATTATTTTAATTTAAGGAACATGTCTACCTCATGCAAAGCTCTGATTCTTATTAAAGTTATGGCTAAATGTAAGGTCCTTTTAATTGATCAGGTCTTCAACGTTTGTATTATAGGTTTCGGATTTCAGTCAAATGTTTTTTGCTTAGAGCATCACTGAAGAGGCATTATAATTTTCAAAATGCGAATCTGGTGCTGTAAAATTGGTACCGTGTACATTTAAAGGTATTTGAAGCAACTAAACCTCCTTCTTTAGATTTATCAAATATTTGCCGCTTGACGTGCAGTGATGGATCCAAAAAGGGGGGTTCGGGGGTTGGGAAACACCCTTTTTTTGGGACGATCAATATATTTAAATGGGGAAAGATAGTTGGAGCTCCCCTTTTATACTGGACTGGGACACACCTTTTTTCAAGTGGCTGGATTCCCTCCTGAGTGACTTTATCAACACTGAATCAGTCAACTGATTAATTGCCATTTGTTCGATTAATTTTTAAATTTGAAAAATATTTATCTGTTGTAAATAATGATAATGATAGAGTCAGTATGACCAGGTTCAGAACCAGCTGTCATAAACTTCATATTGAAATTGGTAGATTCACTATACCAAAAACTCCTATAGATAACAAGATTTGTAAGAACTGTAATATAGATTTGGTTGAAGAAGAGTTACATTTTTTATTAAATTGGCAAAAATTTCTCATTTAAGGAAGGAGTTAATATGCAACTGTTTAAATAAAAACATTACTAATTCCAGTGTTGATTCTCAGTTTATGTGGTTGTTAAGTAATGAAGACACTGATGTATGTAAAAGTTTAGCCAAGTACATAAACGTGTGTTTTTTATCGTAAGAATATAAGTGCGAAATTTTTGTTTGCTGCTTATAATGTAAAATGATTACTTATATTTTTTACACTTGATACTTGTGTAGCATTAATTTTGAATAGTTCAGATTTTTTAAATGTTCATGGTAAGGCTATGCTATTAATGATTATGTTCAAAATTGAGCTTTCTTTAATAAAATATTTCGTATTTCGTATTTCGTATTTATTGTTTTTTGTTTCAAAAGTCCTTCAATTATTTATTGATTAGTTATTTAATTAATTGGTTGATATTGAACTTGTTCAAGACTGAGAATTTAAGCCTTTTAAATCAGTATAGTGTTTTTTAGTTAACAAATTACATCTAGCGTATGCATTTTTGATTCAATATAAAAATGTAGAAACATAAATCAAAGTCAAATGAAAATGTACTATACGGTAATGTCTTTTTCATATTGTTGAACGGTGATAAGTTTTTATATTTTTCCTTTGTAAATTTGGTAGATCTAGTTTTCAGTACATAAAGAAATTCCGGTAAATGGAATCGCATCCTAAACCGATATTGATTTTGAAAAAATTACGAAAAACCGTGTAACAAATTTTGGAAACCCCAATTTAACTAAACACATTCAAGATGGCGGACCAATTGATTGCTCGACATTATGTTTACCAAATGTAAATTTACAAAATAGATGATATTTTAAGATAATCAGTTTATTGGTATTTAGCAATAATATTTTTCGGACAGTTTTGAATGAACTGTCGATCTTTGAAATGCAGTACTAATTTGATCATCGTTAATTTCAGGTGATGTGAGTACGCGGTCCAGATTGCCTTCGTGTGGAATCGAATAGTACAAAGGATTTCAGCATAACTTAAACTATACCAACAAGTTTAATAGACAAATAATAGCTTACACAAATGGCGGACACAACAAGCACTCGTAGACGGGTGAAATTATACATGTTAAACGAAGAACGCCAGTGGGATGATCAAGGCACCGGGCATGTGTCCTCCATTTTTGTTGAAAGATTGAAAGGAATGTCACTTCAAGTCCGATCTGAAACGGATGGTTAGTTTCTTATTATTCATCATTACATCACTGTAAACTTGTATTCATTGCCATTCCTATACAATATAAGTTAATTCCCTGAGACCCCACAAGGGTCAATGACCTTTAGAGTCAATCATAAATTCAGTTTCATCAGCATCCATAAAAATTCAATGAAACAAAGTTGAAATTTCAACATATGTAGCAAGAATAATTTTTAAGTCCAAAAAATCTGTTGGCTGCAAAGGGTTGTTATTTTTAAAATTTTTTTCTCTTGATCCAATAAAATTTTGCAACAAAAAGGTACAAGACATACATCCTGTAAATTTCAGTGGTAGTCGTTTGTTTATGTGTTACATATTTGTTTTTCGTTCATTTTTAAACATTAATAAGGCCGTTAGTTTTCTCGTTTGAATTGTTTTACATTGTCTTATCAGGGCCTTTTACAGCTCACTATGCGGTATGGGCTTTGCTCATTGTTGAAGGCCGTACAGTGACCTATAGTTGTTAATATCTGTGTCGTTTTGGTTTTTTGTGGATAGTTGTCTCATTGGCAATCATACCACATCTTTTTTATATGTATATGATGTATGTCATTTATATTAATAGGCCAGTTCGGGAATACAGGTTCTAGACAAATCAAATTTCCATCACCATGTGACAAAAATGTATGCATAGAAATTTCCAATACATGTTGAGCAAACGGGTGAAAAAGTTTTATTGTATACTGCACAAAATATTTGGGAAATCAAAATCTAAAAGAATGGTCACCTTCCCTCAGTCATATGGCAATCACGATTATGTACTTACAGAACATTAATTGTTTCTCTATTACCCTACAGAATGACGATTATGAAAGTGCTTGAATCTTTTAATAGAACAGGGATCCAGGTGCGCCTTCTATCTGGTAAATGACGTCATAAAGGCGTGCAAAATCGATCTTTTCCGGTGAAAGACATGATTCCAGAAATGACCTATACATTCTCCATACAGCATATGACAGCCATGTATAATGAAAAACAAAATTTTCCATCTTCAAAAGTATGACAATTTTTGCAAAGCCTGAATATTATGGATAAGGGTTTTAACCTCACAACCCTATTTCATAAAATAATCAAGAGCAAGTCCAAATTTGTTGTTTTTCCCAAATGCATATAAGGCCAAAAAAAAATATATGTCTGTTTCCTGCTGCCAAGGCAAAAAATCAGGGTCGGTAGGTCGGGATTTTTTTTTTTTTTTATTTATTTTTTTTTATTATTTTTGCACTCCCTGTCAGATTTGCAGATGGTTAAATGTCATGTTTGGTTAGGGTCCTGTACCCTAAAATCATTTAATCTCTTTAAAGAAGCTTTAATTGAATAATCCTCCCAGTGCCGACATTTTTTAAACCTTAATTGTAGCACATTTGTGCTGGGAGCAGCCATTTTGATTGTTTGGGTATAGTAAATTACGGATCTGGATCGGAACGGAAACGAATTTTTCCGGACCGGAAACAATTTTTTTCCGGAATTGAATAAAAAGACCTAGGGTCGGGGGCTTTGAGTCAGGGTCGGTCGGGAAACAGGAAACAGACATATATTTTTTTTTGGCCTAACAAATAAACACAGGCTATATTTATTTCAGGAACTGTTCTCTTGGAGTCAAAGATTCAGCCTGATACCATGTACCAGAAACAACAGGTAATGTCACATTTTGTGACAGGTTGATGGAAAATTCTCGTAACTTTTTTTGTTTTGTCAAACATAATAAACAAAAATAGTCAAAAAAGAGCTCATGCATGTTGGTTATATAATATGCTGGTTTAATGTTGCTAAGACTCCACAAGACCATAACATCTTATTTATAAAATTTGAAATTTCTCAGTAGGATGTATAACTGACATCATGTGAAATCATTGTTGTTATTACACACATGACACTGACATTTATATACATTTTAGGAAACCTTGATAGTATGGTCAGAAGCAGCTAACTATGATTTGGCTTTAAGTTTCCAGGAACAAGCTGGTTGTCTTGAGATTTGGAGGAAAATTTGCCAGGTAAAACATCTCTCAATTTAGTTTTAAGTATACATTCTCTAAATATGTTGTAAGTTTAATTACATATGTTTATCTTGTTACAAATTAAGGGGTCAACTTAAGAAAAAAGAAGTACCTGGCCCAAAGGGCCAAAAATTTTTTTGATCAACTGGCCCACTCAAAATCTTACTGGCCCGAGAAATGTCGGTCCACAAAGTGGGCCGACGCGGTAGGGGGGGGGGGGTTTGCCCCCTCCAAGAAAATTTTATTATTATTGGCACAAAATCCTGCAATCTGAGAGCTTTTGATGCATTATTTAACTCCCTTTTTCTTTGTGATTTTTCATATTCTTTTCCTTTTTTGGTTGCTATCGGTTTCAGCTTTTCTTTTTTGGGGTAGTTCTTTAGGAAACGTTCCATATCATTAATTTATTTAATTTAACTGGGGGCTGCCATTTTTAACTCGACAAATCCCGAATAACGAATCTCGCGCATTTCCGGGGAACCTCGGAATTGTCGATTTTTACTGAGTAATTTAATTGGCCAGCTATTATTACCAGTCGATTTCAATAACACCGAATTATATGCAATCTTCCGCGGTGTAGAAAATGAAAGTTGCTGGCCCAAGTGACCCGAGAATATTGACTGGCCCATCGGGCCGTTCTTTGTTAAGTTTGACTGGCCCGACAGTAAATTTACTAGCCACGGGCCATCGGTTACGTCGACCCCTGCAAATTCTAACAGCAAGTTCAGATTACCAATTTAAAACATTTCCACTATTTTGATAATAAGTTTTTCTTTACAAATTCAAAGTGGTGCAAATTAAGCAAACATTTTTGGCAATGAGGACATTAAGTGTTACCCTTGACCTAAAGTCAGTCTCAATCTTTCAGTCCCATTTTTATTTCTGCACTTTAATTAAATTTTCCTCTTCCAAATTTTATGAAACTCATACCAGTGATATTGTTAGCTTTTTTCAAAACTACCTCTTACCCTTTTTTATTGGGAAAATATGCGTCATTTTTATCAAATTGGGAAATTTAGAATAAACCATGAATTTGACTGTGACTTCAATTTTCAGACCCCCCTTTCAAGAGTCAAACCCTGCTTTGAAATAAGACCCCTAATTGTCAGTAATGATACATAAATATACCCTCAAATCTGCACATAGTCATTTTAGGCATGAAAAATGTGTTAAATGAGTGTTTTTCAGTTTGTATTCATGCACATTTACTACTGAGACTACACTGTTTGGGAAAAAAGTGGTCTTTTTGGGAATAATTTTAAGCCATTTTTTTTTTCAAATTGGGATTCTTCTCCAGGGGAAAAAGTCAGGACAAGTTCAAATTCTGGCAGTGAGTCACTGTATAGAGTTATGTCCCTTTTTAACTTTGAAAATTGCAAAATTTAAACAAGGGCATTCATCAAAATTCTGAAAAAAACCTCATAAATATTTCATAAAGAGTGAAAATTTTTGTCTCTTATTTTGTACTTGAAACAAGTTGTAATAAAATTGAAGCATTTCAAAGTTTTTTTATTATGTCATGTATGTGATTGTGAATTTTTCAGGTACAAGGAAAAGATCCGTCAGTGGACATTACACAGGATTGTTTGATTGACCATGGTGAACATGATGAAGAATTTCAGGAAGACAGCACTATAGAAGACGCCCCAGACGCTGCTCAGGAGATAGAGTTACCTCCCTGCGAACTCAGTAAACTAGAGGAGATATGGAACATATTTACCGAGTCGTCTATTCAATCTACACCCATACGCAAAGAAAAACTCTCAGTGGCTATTGAAAACAGTGGCTATATCAAAAAATTACTGGACCTGTTTCACATGTGTGAGGATTTAGATAACATGGAAGGACTTCATCATTTGTATGAAATATTTAAGAATATATTTTTATTGAACAGAAACGAACTATTTGAGATCATGTTTTCTGAGGAAACAATATTCGATGTGATAGGAGTGTTAGAACATCAACCATCATCGCCACAGCCATCACAACACAGAACATATTTAAAGGAGACGGCCAAGTTTAAACAAGTTGTGCCGATGACAAACAAGGAACTTTTAAATAAGATCCACCAGACATATCGTGTACAGTACATACAGGACGTCATCTTACCAACGCCCTCTGTGTTTGAGGAGAATCATTTATCGTCATTAACGTCATTTATATTCTTTAACAAAGTAGAGATTGTCAGTATGATACAGGTTAGTGCAGCGATTGACGTTAGAATTTGGCATGGTAGCCCACAGCTTAATTATGGTAGCCATTATATATAGTTCTATACATTGTACAAGAAAAATAGAAATTTTTGTAGCTCACATCAAATATTAGGTGACATCTGTAAGTGGGCCCTTGCTTATTTCAAACCCTGTAGTATTATTTCAAAATGTTATCACATGTAAGGATTCTTATGAGGGGAAATATGGAGAATCATCTATGGTATTTCCTCTAACAGCTGGGGCTATATCACACTCACCTAATTTTGGTGATATTTTCCTAAGTAACTGCTTCTTATTTCTTCAGCACCTTTTGGCTTTACAGCGATGAGATGTAATTAATTGAGCATTTTTTGGATCTGTCTGACACCTTTTATGTTTTTGCTGATACTTTTATTTTTTGATAAAGGGAATATCATCAACTTTCCATGCTTACAAATACAAGTAATGAATTGTTTTGAAATTATGATTGTATTTTGTAGACTAAGATTATTGAAATGGTATAGATTTATTTATATCTTTTGTCTGATTTTGTAGGAAGATGAGAAGTTTTTATCATCACTGTTTACACAGTTGACAAGTGACGATACGGAGGAAGCTGTCAGACGGGATTTAGTGCTATTTTTGAAAGAATTCTGTACATTTTCACAAACACTGCAACAAGATAGCAGAGAATCATTTTTCAAGGTACAGTGTTCACAATGAGATTCAGTTAATAAAATCTCTTGCTGGTGTTGAGTTTGTAGAGTGAATCACTGTAAAATCTTTGATTGATTCCAGTAGACGAGCCTAGCATATAACATCTTAATATTAAATCATAAATTCAGAGAATTTTTTGAGAAATCACCCACAATCAACAGCATTTACTATTAAAAAAGTCCTTACTGAGAGTTTTTGTTTTGCAGAATCATTCAGAAGTTAAAATATCACAGATTTTGATACAATGTACATGTATATTGAACTTCGACTGGTCCTTGGATATCTTATTTTACCATTAAAAATAACGTGTACACTAAAATCATGATATTATAACAGTTTCTAACAATTGTCAATGCAATCCAACAACACAACAAAAACAAAAAAAGACATCTATTTATTTCGTCACATGTACCCTTGTTGTTCTGTAGAAAGACTTTCTTGCACAGACGAAAGACATTTTTTGAACATAAAAATATTAATTACGTTATGATTTCCAATGAGGATAAAGCTGTTAATTACCAAGATTTAACATATTTAAATAAGGAAACAAACATATGAAAAAAAACAAAGAAATTGTAGAAAGAATACCAATGAAACCATTCTTCTTTTTGATTGTGTAAGCTATTGGACCAGAAGTTGATTATTGTTTGATAAATTTTTTTATGCACCATGAATGGGGATTATGTTTTCTGGTCTGTGCGTCCGTCTGTCTGTTAGTTCATCCGTTCGTTCGTCTGTCCTGCTTCAGGTTAAAGTTTTTGGTCGAGGTAGTTTTTGATGAAGTTGAGGTCCAATCAACTTGAAACTTGGTAACATGTTCCCAATGATATGATCTTTCTAATTTTAATACGAAATTAGAAATTTCACCCAATTTTCACGGTCCACTGAACATAGAAAATGATAGTGCGGACAGGGCATCCATGTACTTGGGACACATTCTTGTTTGATAATATTTCATGGTAAGCTGCCAGGGAAAATTTATTGTTGTCATTTTCTGTTTCTATTCATTTCAGACATTGTCATCTTTTGGTGTTTTATCAGCTATAGAAGTCATATTAGTAAGTATCTGTATAAATTATGTAGTATGCATCTACATTTTGAAAAAAAATGATAGGTGTGTGAGCACTTGAATGTCTGAAAGATATCATGGTTTAACAATGTTTAGTATTCAAGTAAAATAAAGTTCATGAAATCAGAGCTGGTCTCATATTCATATTTAATTTAAATATTTTTATCATTATACATTTGAAAAAAAAACACTCAATCACCATCATACCATGAAATCATTGCTCTGTGGAAAGATAAAAAGTTTTTGTTTTGGTCAATTTTTCAGTTGCTGTAGAAAGAAATTATAATATTTATACATAAAGAGAGATGTAATAAATTTCTATAATATTAAGTAACTTGTCAGATGCGATAAGTAATAATATGTATATTTCTTTTAATTTTAGGGACTGGATGATCCACAAATTAAATCAGCTGCAATAGACATATTTTCATACATTGTTGAGTTCAGCCCATCTACTGTCAGAGAATTCATTATGAAGGAAGGCCAGAAACAGGATGATGTAAGTTTGAATGACAGGCTCCACATATAAAGCTGGCATAAAAACCTTATAATTTCAAGTTAGAGTAGCATATAAAAAAATAACTATTTAAGTTTGACAGACTTCCTTTATAAAGTGTCAGTTATATACAGGATGATGCAAGTTTGAGTGACAGAATTCTCATATAAAGGGTAGCCTATAACACAGAATGATTTAAGTTTGACAAACTCACTTTATAAAGGTTCAGTTTTCAATTCAATTCAATTCAAAGTTTTATTTAGAGTCGATATTCAATAAACTACAAAACACAAGCTCTAGTGAGCTTTTCAAATCGACTTAATAACAAAATACAATACACACACACACACAATACAATACACACATACAAAAGTCATGAAAACAACACAATTTTAAACATATAATGCATAGTAAGATACCATAATGACATATATAAGTTAAAAGCATATAGTACACTTAAAACATAGCACAAGTTAATAATAAGATTGCACAAATCAATTAGTCACACAGAAAATAAAAGTAAAATAAAACAGGCATAAACACTATATGCATGCACTGCACTGGCATGAGCTGTTACTTGGATCCCATGTTTGTACCAATTTTTTGAATTGGTCGAAAGATGTTTCCACTCGACAATGGTTCGGTAGCTCATTCCAGATTTGTGCAGCATTATAGGGAAACGATCTTAAGCCATATTTAGTAGTTCGAACTCTTGGGAGTACTGCTGTTTCCTGTGATCTTAAATCATACTTGTTAATTTTTATATCAATCAAATCATGAAGGTAGCTCTGACTTTTTTGGTGAATTATTTTAAATGTTTCTATTGCAATTGTTTTTATTCTTCTTATTTTTAAAGATGGTAATTTAGATTTTTCTAGCAATTTTTCGTAAGGAATATCATAATCTTCATAAATGAATCTTGGAGCTCTTTCTTGAATTTTTTCCATTTTAAAAGAATTTTTTTCACTACAGTAGTGCCAAATTACTGGACAATAGTTAAAGTTCGAAAGTATAAATGAGTAGTATGCTGTTAACCTACCTAGCCTGTTTAAATATTTACCCATACGTTTTAGAATATTTAATTGTCTTGATGCCTTTTTACATATTTCAGAAATATGATTCTTAAAATTTAAGTCCGAATCTATAGTTATTCCAAGAAGTTTAACATTTTCTTCACAAGAAATTTTATTTCCATTTAAATTAAATATCAAATTATGTATATTTGTTTTTTTTCCAATGGCTATAGCCTGGAATTTGTCAGGATTAGCCTTCATTAAATTTATAGAAAACCAGTTTATTAGATTTAAACTATCAGTTTCTAAACTTTCAACAACTTTATCTAAATTATGATCACTGTATGATACAGTGTTGTCATCAGCATAATTATAAATGGTGCTTTTTTGTACAAAATGAAATATGTCATTTATGAAGACATTGAAAAGAACTGGACCAAGAATTGACCCTTGTGGTACGCCTTTAAACACGATCTCATTCGCTGTAAGAACTTTCAATTTTAATTCGTTGTTTTCTGTTTTCTAAATAACTTTTTAATAATTTTAGAGAATTTTTAGACAGACCGTATGCTTCCAATTTAAGTAAAAGTAAATCATGAGGTAAACAATCAAATGCTTTAGATAGATCCATCAAAATTGCAGCAATAAATTTGTTCTCGTCCAGAGCTTTTTTCCAGTCTTCTATTATTTTAATAAGTGCAGTTTGGCAACCAAAACCTGACCTAAATGCCGAAAGAAGAGGATGAAAATGTTTATTTAAGAATTCCATTAGTTGGTCATGAATAGCTCTTTCATAAATTTTAGAAATACATGGCAACACACTTACAGGTCTATAATTTTCTTTATCAAGAGAGTTATTCTTTTTAAAAAGTGGGGAAACCTGAGCAGCTTAAAGATTATCAGGAAAAATTGAGCTTTCAATTGATTTATTATACCCCACGCAACGAAGTTGCGGAGGGTATAATGTTTTTGACCCGTCCGTCAGTCCGTCCGTCAGTCCTGTTTCTTGTCATCGCAACTCCTCTCAAACCACACAACAGAATTTCACGAAACCTTTTCAGATAATAAGGACATACTATGTAGATGTGCATATCGACAGGAAATTACGATTCAATTTTTTTTCTAGGAGTTACGCCCCTTTGAACTTATTTGCTTCAATGTACTACTGCAATAGTTTGTCATCGCAACTCCTCTCAAACCAGACAACAGAATTTCATGAAACCTTTTCAGATAATAAGGACATACTATGTAAATGTGCATATCGACAGGAAATTACGATTCAATTTTTTTTCTAGGAGTTACGCCCCTTTGAACTTATTTACTTTAATGTACTACTGCAACAGTTTGTCATCGCAACTCCTCTGAAACTACATAACAGAATTTCATGAAACCTTTTCAGATAATAAGGACATACTATGTAGATGTGCATATCGACAGGAAATCACGATTCAATTTTTTTTCTCGGAGTTACACCTCTTTGAACTTATTTGCTTTAAGGTACTACTTCAACAGTTTGTCATCTCAACTCCTCTGAAACCACACAACAGAATTTCATGAAACTTTGAAGATAATAAGGACATACTATGTAGATGTGCATATCAACAGGAAATTACGATTCAATTTTTTTTCTAGGAGTTATGCCCCTTTGAACTTATTTGCTTCAATGTACTTCTGCAACAGTTTGTCATCTCAACTCCTCTGAAAACACACAACAAAATTTCATGACATTTTGTAGATAATAAGGACATACTATGTAGATGTGTATATTGACAGGAAATTATTATTCAGTATTTTTTTTTATACAATTTTTTTTTCTTATACTTATTTAATATCTCCAATGACAATGTGGGGACATGGGGTATGTGAGCGTGCTCACTAAGGTTCTTTAATTAACTAAAATTTTAATAGGATTTGCTATTACTGGCTGTGCCAATTTTATAATTTTTGGTGAAATATTGTCATATCCAGTGGCTTTTTAACTCAGTTATAAACAGGACTATAAAAGTCTTAGTGACAGGCTTCTTTTGCACAGGGTCAATTTAAAAAGAAGACCATTAGAGTTTGAATGTTATGCTTCTGTTACACAGTGGCACATTTTAATAGGATAACAAAAGTAATATAATAAATATTTAAATATTCCAAAATTGTTTCCTCCCTTTGAATTGAAAGCATTTTTGTTTTCTGCCTATATAGAAAAAAATTTAGGTTGATCTGAACTTAATAGAATGCATATGACAATAGTGATTTCATAAAAATAAAGTTGTCTTTTAAGGGAGCTTAGATTAAATGTATTTGTTTTGTATTGTAGGATGATTTACTGGTTAATCTGGTGATAGATCAGATGATCAATGATCCAGATCCAGGTAAGTTAACACCACAAATCATTGTTGCCTAGGGGTATCTAGTGTCCAGTTCTGTTGGTTATCAATATGTTAGTCAGTGAAATCAAAAGTTGTTTGAACTGTGTACTTGTAACCAAAACTTTGGAATGCTATGGTGACTTGAGTAACACCGGTATCACTCAGATTACAATTCTACCTTGACAGGTAAGTTTGTATTTAGCCTATAAAATACTTATTTAGCCTTGAGAATTGAAAGGTCAGTTTATCCCATTCATACAATAGAAATTTACCTATGAGGGTCTGAATGGGGTTTACAGAATAGAGAATACAAGTAATAGCAACAAAAAATAGAGAATAGAGAAAATGAAAAACAAAATAAAGAATAGAGAATAATGCGGTGCAAAAGTAAAAAGAATAACTGTGCAAAATAACTGAAAAGGTAACTGTAATGCAATACTGATAATATAACGGTCAATGTACAGAATTGATAAATAATCTTGTAACAGAAAGACTAAAAATAGTAAAATCATTTTCATGAGAATTTTACAGAATGAGAGTTATTTTTAAGGCTATTAAAAGAAAAATGCCCTAAAAATTTAAAGAATACAGATATTAAAAAAAAGCCCAATCCAGGTCCTCATGTCATTTACATTGTCAATATAGGACACACTATTGTTATTCCAAGACTATACTAGACATCTAGTCAAACTGGTTTGGTATAACTGACTGTTTCTTGTCCTAGATGTCTATTTCACAGTGACCTTATGTGTTTGTGCTAAGAGTACATTGTACTGTCATATTTATTGATTTTCTGTTGGGACATCACCTACATTGTAAACATGCAAAACAGTGGCTTGAGATTTCAAGTTTATAGGAATCAATATAATCTTTAAAAGTTTATTATACCCCCGCTTTAAAAAAGGGGGGGTATACTGTTTTACCTCTGTCTGTCAGTCCGTCCGTCCGTCCATCAGTCCGTCCGTCAGTCAGTCAGTCTGTCCCATGAAACTTTCGTCACATTTTTCTCAGGAACTACACATCCACCCTTTCTGTAATTTGGTATCAACATTTATATATGTCAGCCACACCGTGTGATGCGTTTTCAGATTCATCACTTGACAACTTCCTGTTTACCGAACACTTGTATGATTTTACACATGATAGCCAAGTTGAAAATTTTCGTCACATTTTTCTCAGGAACTACAATACAAGGATTTCTGAAATTTGGTTTCAGGATTTATATAAGTCAGCTATACCGTGTGATGCGTTTTCAGATTCATCACTCGACAACTTCCTGTTTATCGAACACTTGTATGATTTTACACATGATAGCCAAGTTGAAAATTTTCGTCACATTTTTCTCAGGAACTACAATACAAGGATTTCTGAAATTTGGTTTCAGGATTTATATAAGTCAGCTATACCGTGTGATGCGTTTTCAGATTCATCACTCGACAACTTCCTGTTTACCGAACACTTGCATATTTTTACACTATTAATATTATCCACTTGCGGCGGGGGTATCATCAGTGAGCAGTAGCTCGCAGTTTCACTTGTTCTATATGAACTGATATTAGTATAATAAATTAATATTTTGAATTATATATCCTGGTTGATGATGTTTTTTTTGGGACCAAGATGTTTTCTTCATTCTTATTCACATTATGATTATTTTAACCTACAATGCACATTAAAAATAGAAAAAAAATTCAGCTGTCATTTAAAATATTTTGCAGCTAAATAATAATCTGTCAAATTTGGTGCAAACAAAAAACAAGACAGTGTAATAGATAACCTGCAAGCATAGTCTATTTCTATAAAGTCAAGCAGATATTTTTTTTTTTTATATCTGAAAAAAAACTACCATGTAAAGAAATATGCAATTAAAAGCCGAAAATAACCCCAAAAATTCAACATTAACAGATTTTGAACATTCGAATGTTTAAGTATTGGTCAGAATATAGGGTTCTGTTGTACTTTAACAATATCACAATAACAATAAAGTGACCTTAATTTTGGACAAGGTAAATGGCATGAAGCCAAATGTATCAACTTCTATTGTATGAATGGGATAAACTGACCTTTCAATTCTCAAGGCTAAATAAGTATTTTATAGGCTAAATACAAACTTACCTGGCAAGGTAGAATTGTAATCTAAGTGATACCGGTGTTACTCAAGTAACCATAAATTGTACAAACATTTGAGGGAATCAAAACTACAAGAATCAGATAGGACATCCAAAACTGTCTATATCAAAATAGCCTGATGGAAGTGCAACAATAATATAGTAATAAGAAAACTAAAACTGAATGTTACATGTAATTAAAAAAGAGTTCATATTATCTTATCCCTTATATTTTCTAATCAATGATAATGTGATTTTGTCATGAGTAAATCTGAATTTTCTGGGAAACCAAAAATCAGAGATCAGTGTATAAAAACTCATTATCCAATTTACCCAATAAAATTGAAATTCAAAGGTTAACAATACAGGGGATTTATTTCCATTATACAAAACTGCATTGGTATCAGAAGTTTGAAGTGGGGTGAAATGTAACAAAAACAATTTTCAAAGTAGCTTTACCTGTAAATTTGATACATGTAGTCTTTGTACTTTCTGATTTAAAATTTCTTTATGGTGAAGTTTTTAAGTATTTTGTCAATTTCCAGAATTGCACATGTTGTTTTAATTTGTTCTGTTTTATGTTGCAGAGCTGGGAGGTGCATTACAGTTGATGGGTGTTCTCAAACTACTGATAGACCCAGAAAACATGATAGCTACATCAAATGTAAGCCTAAATGCTTACTACTTCAATGTATGTTTGTCTTCATTCTAAGTCATTCTAGAATAACTGAACAAAGCAAGGTGAAATTTCTCCCTTTATCTACTTGATGTAAAGTATTCATGTAGGGTTGACAGATATTCCAGCAAGCCTGACATTTTATATTTATAAATAGCCTTGAACTTAGTTGCTATTGACAAGGACAGAATATTTGAAGGGCTGATTTGATAATTTCTGTTAAGAGTAAATGTCTACAAGTGTATAAAATTCTGATATTTGTTTAATTGACAGTATGTTTTTCATTTAAATGTTTTTGATGAAAGCTTGATTTATTTTAACAGCCAGTCTTTATTAAGGGTCTCTACTTTAAGAATTTCCACAAAAGTGGTATGTTTAAATTTAAAAGACTTGAATATCCAGACAAAATAATTTTTTTTAAGTATATATTTTACAAGCAAGGCAAACCGCTCAGTTATTCTAGAAACATTCTTGTCACTTAAAATATTTTGTGTAACATCATCAGAAAAATTCTTACAGAATGGTATAATATCATCATAACTTTCTTCTACTGTTGATTATTAAATATATGCTAGATGATCAGATACCAAATTCTCAAGTAGGAGATAAGCATTCCAGGAGTTACAGGGGCGGATCCAGCCATTTAAAAAAGGGGGTTCCCAACCCAGGACAAAAAGGGGGGAGTGTTCCAACTATATGTCCCCATTCAAATGCATTGATCGGCCAAAAAAGGGGGGTTCCAACCCCCGTAACTCCCCCTGGATCTGTCAATGAGTTAAATACTGGTAGAAACTCAAGATTTTTGTTTACTCTTGAAGTGTGAAAATAAAATTGAAGAAAATAGATATCTTAATGGAAATGCATTAATCCAAAGTTTTGCTAATTTACTCAAACTGAAATAAAATTCTGATTTAAGATTTATCTGAGTGAATTTAGTAGTTGTATTAATCATTGCTTATCATCCTCATATACTGATATCTATTCTAACTCAACTAATCTAAGGTTTATTTGTGTCAAAAGTAATGTAATATTGTTTTAACTGCTTTTAAAAATGTGTAAACACTGGTTCATATTTTGAAGCAATTGATTATTGATTGATTATTGGTTGCTTTACGTCATTCATACAGGTTTATCTGATAGTCGCACCAGCCAACAAACATGGCTTTCAAAACACCAAGGAGATAAAAAATATCAACAAATTTAAATGTGAACAAAGTGTCAAATGGTAAATTTCACTTAATTTTACCTCTGCTAGCTAATTAAAAGCAGAATAATGTACTTTTTATTCGGGAGGTCTGCAGTCATTATGTTTTTATGTTGTATTTGAAAGATACTACAAGTTTATCTTAGGGCTGTTTCCAGAAAAAAATGTATTTGGGGGGGGGGGGGGGGGGGGGGGGGGTTGGAAGGCAGTTTTTGCCAGCACCCGCCACCTAGACATTGTAATTGAGAATTATAGTGCATTGTTGTGTGGAAATTTGCTCTGATACCCATCACCCCATGT